>CM073000.1:39034057-40309772 GCA_037038555.1 Rhynchonycteris naso | reverse complement strand
GCGCACTGGAAGGGACATTGCAAGGTGGGAAAGAGTGACCTATTGGGAGGAGGAAGCTGGAGAGGCAGGAGAACCTGCAGAAGGTTCTGGAGATACTGGGCCACAGGGGCTGATCCCTTTACATGTTTTAAGATAGCATTACTGTGTATTCTTCCACTGCATACAACCAAACTATTTCACCCACATAGTCTGTAAGTATAATGCTAACAGCATAAGCCAAAAACACTCACGTCTCAACTTTTTAAAGATTTTTTTGGGAGTGAGCGTTGTAAACTTGAAATGTCATATGTTGAGACTGTCGTAACCTGAGTACCCCCTGTATAGTGTAATAAAAATAATGTAAATAGTCTCTCTCTCAATATATGTTAATGTATCATACTCACCCTTCTTCTTGTGATATGAGATGATACCATGCTTGCATGATGAGATGAAGAGAAGTGATTGATTTAGGCATGTGACATCATAGCATTAACCTACTATGATGGTTGCTTAAACAAAAGCACTGTCATACTGCAACAGTTGATTTGATCACCTAGATGGCTACTAAGTGCCTTAATAAATGGGTAGAGTATACAGTGTCAATACGCTGGGCAGATGGATGATTCAGGGCCAGGGCAGGATGGCTTGAGATTTTATCATGCTGCTCAGAATGGCACACAATTTAAAACTTCTGAATTATTTATTTCTGAAATTTTTCACATAATATGTTTTGGACCACAGACTGCAAAACTGCTGAAGGGGGGGGTCTACTATAGTATATTTAGAAATTTATTTTCCTGTTTATGGATATTTGGGTTGTTTCCTGCTATGCCTAATATGTTTAAAGCTTCTATAAACAGTATCAATAGAGTATTTTTTGAATATATGCTTGAATTTCTCCTGTCTTAATACCATGGTGTGAAATTACAAGGTCATATTAGAAATATATGTTTAACTTCCTCAGAAATGCCATCTGCATTTCATTTGGATGCCCTGTAGATATCTCAAACATAATCCCCAAACTACTTGTATCTGTCCTTTACCTCACACTTGGGACTTCTGTACTATCTCTGCAAAGGGTGCCAGGTGCCTAGCCAGGATCTTGGGGTCAACCTAAGCTCTTCTTCCTTCTATTACTCTCTAACATAAGTCTATATACAACCAACCACCCAGTCTTGTAACACAGGAAATGATTATTCATATTTTATTTCTTTCCTCACTGTGTTTGAAGTATGTCATAATATAGTCATTTTTAAATGTTTTTTTTTCCTTTGAGCCATAGTAAAAAAATAAACATATTACATATATATAAAGATAACTAAAACAAAAATTTCATAAAATGATATTTATCCTTTCTGTATACAGTGTACTTCTTTATGTTCTGCTCTACTCTAAGGATGACATCTGACTTCTCAACAGAAATACTTGAGGCCAAAGGGAATGGCAAGAAATATTCAAAGTAATGCAGAACAAAAGCCTACAACCAAGACTTCTTTATCCAGCAAGGCTATCATTTAAAATTGAAGGAGGAATAAAAAGCTTCCCAGACAAAAAAAAACCAACAAAAACTCAAGGAATTCATTAAAACCAAACCAATGCTGCAAGAAATGTTAAGGGGCCTGTTGTAAACAGAACAAAGGGGGGAAAGAATATAGTAAAAGAGGAATGTAACTTTAAAGAATAAAATGGCAATAAACAACTACATATCAATAACCTTAAATGTAAATGGATTAAATGATCCAATCAAAAGATATAGTGTAGCTGCATGGATAAGATAACAAGACCCCTACATATGCTGTCTACAAGAGACCCACCTCAAAACAAAATATGCACATAGAGTAAAAGTAAAAGGTTGGAAAAAATATTTTATGCAAATAGAAATGAAAAAAATCTGGGGTAGCAATACTTATATCTGACAAAATAGACTTTAAAACAAAGAAGGTCACTCACTACATAATGATAAAGGGAGCAACCATACAGGAAGATATAACCATTATAAGTATCTATCTATGCACCTAACCTAGGAGCACCTAAATATATAAAGCAGACTTTGAGACTTTGATGGATATAAAGAGCAAGATCAACAGCAATACTATAATAGTACGGAATTTTATCATCCCACTAACATCACTAGATAGATCCTCAAGAAAGAAAATTAAAATAGCAGACATAAAGAACACACTAGATCAACTGGATTTAATAGATATCGTTAGAACCTTTCACCCTAAAGCAAAAGAATATACATTCTTTTCAAGTGCTCATGGTACATTCTTTAGGATAGACCACATGTTCGGGCACAAAAGGGGTCTCAACATATTTAAGAAGATTAAAATCATATCAAACATCTTCTGTGATCACAATGGCATGAAACTAGAAATCAACCAAAACAGAAAAACTAAAAAATACTCAAACACTTGGAAACTAAATAGCATGTTATTAAATAATAAATGGGTTAACAATGAGATCAAAGAAGAAATTTAAAAATTCCTAGAAACGAATGATAATGAGCACACAACAACGCAAAATTTATGGGACACAGCAAAAGCAGTACTGAGAGAAAAGTTCATGGCATTACAGGCATACCTTAAGAACCTAGAAAAATCTCAAATACAACTTAACCCTGCATCTAAAAAGCAAGAAAAGAACAGCAAGTAAAGCCCAGAGGTAGTAGAAGGAAGGAAATAATAAAGGTTAGAGCAGAAATAAATGCCATAGAGGCTAAAGAAACAATACAGAGGATCAATGAAACCAGGAGATGGTTCTTTGAAAAGGTAAACAAGATTGATGAACCTTTAACTAGACTCACCAAGAAAAAAAGAGAGAGGACTCAAATAAATAAAATTAGAAATGAGAGTGGAGAAATAACAACTGACACAATAGAAATACAAAGGATTATAAGAAAATACTATGAAGAACTGTATGCCAAAATATTAGACAACTGAGGTGAAATGGACAAATTCCTTGAAACATAATCTTTCAATAATCAATCTGGAAGAATCAGAAAACCTAAACAGACCAATTACAACAAAAGAGATAGAAACAGTTATCAAAAAACTCCCCAAAAACAAAAGCCCTGGGCCAGATGGCTTCACACCAGATATTCAAAGAAGAACTAACTCCTATCCTTCTCAAGGTATTTCAAAATATTCAAGAGGAAGGAAGACTCCTAAACTCCTTTTATGAGGTGAGCATAATTCTGATTCCAAAAGCAGGCAAAGGCAACACAAAGAAAGAAAATTATAGGCCAACATTCCTAAAGACTATAGATGCTAAAATCCTCAACAAAATATTAGCAAACCAGATGTAGCAATATATAAAAAAAATCATACATCATGATCAAGTGGGATTTATTCTAGGGAGGCAAGGCAGGTACAACGTTCACAAATCAATCAATGTGATCCATCACATAAACAAAAAGGACAAAAACCACATGATAATTTCAATAGATGCAGAAAAAGCATTTGATAAAATCCAGCACCCATTTATGATCAAAACTCTCAGCAAAGTGGAAATACAGGGAACATACCTCAACATGATAACATACCTCATCTATGACAAACCCACAGCCAACATCATACTCAATGAGCAAAAATTAAAAACTATCCCCTTAAGGTCAGGAACAAAGCAGGGGTGCCCCCTTTCACCACTCTTACTCGGCATAGTTCTGGAAGTCCTAGCCACAGCAATCAGACAAGAAGGAGAAATTAAGACATCCAAATTGGAAAAGAAGATGCAAAACTATCATTATTTGCTGATGATATGAGAGTGTTCCTAGAAAACCCTATAAGTCTCAGTCAAAAAACCACTGGATCTGATAAATGAATTCAGCAAGGTGTCAGGATATAAAATCAATACTCAGAAATCAGAGATATTTTTATACACCAACAATGAAAGTTCAGAAAGAGAAATTAAGGAAACAATCCCCTTCACTATTACAAACAAAACATAAAGTACCTAGGAGTAAATTTAACCAAGGAGATTAGACTTGTACTTGAAAATTTATAAAACATTGATAAAACAAATCAAGAAAGATACAAACAAGCGGAAGCATATATACCGTGTTCATGGTTAGGAAGAATGAACATCATTAAAATGTCTATATTACCCAAAGCAATTTATAAATTCAATGCAATACCAATAAAAATACCAATGACATACTTCAAATAAATAGAACACATATTCCAAAAATTTATATGGAACCATAAAGAACACAAATAGCCTCAGCAATGTTGAAAAAGAAGAATAAAGTGGGAGGTATCACACTTCCTGATATCAAATTATACTACAAGGCTATTGTATTCAAAACAGCTTGGTACTGGCATAAGAACAGACACATAGATCAATGGAACAGAGAACCCAGAAATAAAGCCACACCTTTATGGACAATTGATATTTGACAAAGGAGGTAAGAGCATACAATGGAGTAAAGACAGTCTCTTTAACAAATGGTGTTGGGAAAATTGGACAGCTACCTGCAAACAAATGAAACTAGACCACCAATTTATACCAGTCACAAATATAAACTCAAAATGGATAAAAGACTTAAATGTAAGTCATGAAACCAAAAGCCTCTTAGAAGAAAACATAGGCAGTAAGCTCTCCCACATCTCTCGCAGCAATATATTTGCTGATTTATCTCCACGGGCAACTGAAATAAAAGGATAAACAAATGGGACTATATCAAATTAAAAAACTTCTGCACAGCTAAAGACAATATGAACAGAATAAAAAGACAAACTACACAATGGGAGACCATATTCAACAATACGTCTGATGGTTAATAACCAAAATTTATAAAGAACTTGTAAAACTCAACACCAGGAACATAAACAATCCAATCAAAAAATGGGCAAAAGAAGTGAATAGACACTTCTCCAAAGAGGACATACAGATGGCCAATAGACAGATGAAAAATGTTCAACATCATTAATCATTAGAGAAATGCAAATTAAAACCACAATGAGATACCACCTCATACCAGTCAGAATGGCGCAAATTAACAAAACAACACAGAATAAGTGCTGGTGAGGATGTGGAGAAAAGGGGATCCTCCCGCACTGCTGGTGGGAATACAGACTGGTGCAGCCACTGTGGAAAATAGTATGGAGATTCCTCAAAAAATTAAAAATTGGAACCGCCTTTTGACCCAGCCATCACACTCTTAGGAATATATTTTAAGAACACCACATCATTGATTCAAAAGAAGAAATGCACTCCCATGTTTATGGCAGTGTTGTTTACAATAGCCAAGATCTGGAAACAGCCCAAGTGTCCGTCAGTGGACAAGTGGATTAAAAAGCAGTGGTACATATATACAATGGAATACTATGGGGCTATGAAAAAGAAGGAAATCTTACCTTTTGCGACAACATGGATGGACCTGGAAGCTATTATGTTAAGTGAAATAAGCCAGGCAGAGAAAGAAAAATATCATATGACCTCACTCATTTGAGGAATCCAATGAACAAAGTGAAATGAGGAACTGAACTGAGACAGAGGAGGAATTAAAGAGACCAGAGGAAAAGCGGACAGAGGGAAAGGGGATGATAGAATGGGATAAACCTGAAGGGAAGGGGAAGGGTGCAACTCGGAGGGAGGTAAGGGGGATGTTGAGGGGAATATGGGGGAGGGGGGACGCATTCGAGGCAATACTAGAATCTATGTAAACACAATAAATTAAAATCAATAAAAAAGTTCTATACATAAAAAAAATAAAAAATTATTTGAAAATAACTTTTAAACAATTATTCAATCCTCAGAATACTTTTAAACTGTAGATATATGTATTTTATTCAAATATAAACAGTATTTGATTGTTTTTCAAAAAAAAAGAACTGTGAGACTTTGGATTAGCTAAAATTTCTTAGATGACACCCAAATTATAGTAACTAAGGACAAATTGGACTCTATCAAAATGACTTTGTGTCAAAGGGCACCATCAAGAAAATTGACAAGACAAACCAACATAATGAGGAAAAATATTTGCAAATCATCTGATGAGTCATAGATCCAGACTATGCCTCACAACTCAAGTAGTAAATAACTGAATTAAAAATGGTCAAATGGTTTGAATAGAATAAAAACATTTAAAATTTAAAAAAAAAGAATGGTATTAAATGAACATGTGAATATTAGCTAAGGATAATTATACTAGTGTGCTTTTCAAGATATGGTTATTTATAATATGTTCCTTTTACATTATAATCATTGTAATTTCTGGACTGTCTACAATTGGAAATTCTACTTATTACTTTGTCTACTAATTTTATGAAACATCTAACAAATTGTTCAAACTCTTTAGTTTCCCCATATATAAAATAGAAATAATTATGTTGGTAAGCCATTTCTAGGAAAATTTTAATATTATATGTACCTGCTACATAGCATAAAACGAGGCAATCAAAATTCTGTAGAAAATAAACATTTAGTTAGCAATATAACAAAGCTGGTGACATTAAAATATAAATATAAGCCCAGGAATATTGAAAATAAAACTCCAAAGTGCTTAATGATTATTAGTATAATTTTTTCATAAATATGTTTTAAAAAATTAAGAAACTTGATTTCTGTTGAATATAATTTCAAGTGACAATAATATAAAAATGTAGTTTTATTGTTTCTTTTTAAACTGAATCTTGTGTGGTATATAATGAAGTAAAATGGCAAATGCTATAATCTTAGAAAATTCTATGAAAATTCTATTAAAACCATGTAAAATCATATAAAAACTTGAAGCTTACCTTTTATTTTGCATAACCATTTTTTTTTTTTTAAGTGAGAGTAGGGTATATAGTGAGATAGACTCACATGCACTTGGACTGGGATCCACATGGTAGCCCTGTCTGGGGCTGATGCTCAAACCAAATTGATTCACTGGCTGTCATAGGGGAAAAAGGAAAGAAAGGAGAGAAGGAGGAAGGGAGAGAGAAGCAGACGGTCACTTCTCTTGTGTGCCCTGACTGGGAATTGAGCCCAGGACGTCCACGTGCTGGGCCTAGGCTCTGTCCTCCGAGCCAACCAGCAAGGGCCCAAATAAGTTGATAGTCACTGTTATTCTGAATATGACAGCGTGAATGAAACTGCACAATGAAAAGCTCTTGAAATGTGTTACATACAATTAGACAATGTTTTGGAAACTCCAGATTTTTAAAATACTTTTCTTGCTCTATTAACTCTATTAACCTGTAGGAGAAACACATTAAAGCCATCAAATTTGAAAGCTGGAATTGAGCAGAGGTAAGCTTGAATCTTGGCCCTATCACTACTTCAGTATCTTGTGGTAGATTCTTTAACCTCTCTGAATCTGTTTATTCAGGTATAATGATGAGTAACAATATCTGTCTAGTATAATCAGTGAAGATGGAATGAGATTATAATGTGAGTGAATAAATTAGTTTAATTCTCAGCTGTCCTTGAGTGTTAACAACCCCTATTTGACTCTGGGGACTTTTGTTTTTTCACCTAAATATAGCATGTTTCATTTTGAAATATTCTTTACAGCAACTTCTTTAAAAGTAATCCACTGATGCATATATTAAACTAATTCTAACGGAGTTATAAACCAGTGAGCTATTTTGAGAGAGAGCATTAGCAGATCTAAACAAACTGATGAAAAGATGTTTCCGTGCAGTTTAAGGGATGACTCATTTATTTTTCACTAATAGATGATTCCTATCTTTTACTGAAAATTATCTTTAATTACAGTTGTGTTTTCGTGCGTAAGTCTGACACTTCAAGTAAAATACATTAACAGTATAAAATAAAAGCTCTGAAGTAGAGCAAAGTTGGGGATATGAAGTCAAGCAAGAAACAATTACAATAATTTACGGTCAGAAGACTGATTAGAATGCATTTGCTTTAATGAATGTCTCTGCAGATGGAAGTAAAACCCAGTCTTCAAGAAACTAATGGCGAAAAAACGGAGTGCCCTGTTCTTGATAATCAGAAGGTTTAGAAAGGCTTAACGTAACATTCACCGAAAATATTTTCTTTTTACCTTCCTTACTTCTGCAATGATTGCTGTTTAATGAGTCAGTTTTAAAAGGGATAAATATGCTGTTGGGCAGATAGGATATACAGTGTGTCCATAAAGTCATGGTGCACTTTTGAGCAGTCACAGGAGAGCAAGTGCACCATGACTTTACGGATACACTGTATTATGCTCACTTTGTTAAAGATGGCGCCACCCACATGGAAGTTCCTTGATATTAATGTGTGTTGGGGGACAGGCTGTGGGCAGGCCAGGTTGTTATAGCCTAGGGCTTGGTTTTAAGAGTAAGCTTTTCCCCACACCCTTGACCAATTGGATGATGTGGGGTGGCGCACTCTCATGAGAAATCCTCCCATTGTGCCTCAGATAAGTGTCTTTGTATCAGAGACTTCCTTGTTTGTAGATTGAATTAAAGGTTTGGATTTCTTCACTCTAAAGTGGGGCAGACCGGGAGCTTGCTCTCTCGGTTCCTGAGGTTGGCATTAGAGATGAGAGGAGAGTAAGGCCAAGTGGAGGAGAGGAGAAGCAGCCAAGATGGCAGAGTGCTGAGGAAGAAGCCAGTTTGTGCAGAGAGAAGGAGATGGGGAACAGAGGTGACTAAGTCTGGTGAGCTAGAAACCTTTGATTCTAGGAAATTCCAATAAGTCAGTAGCTTTGTGAGCACTGAATGAGTGGGTTTTGGAGCCCGGTGTGTGTTTTTACTTGCCCTTGGGGTGCAGGCTAGGACTTAAGCTTATGGCCCACCAGTTCTTGGCTCCGTTGTTTCATTACATTCTGTTGGAATCTAACGCAAACCTGCACAGGCCAGGTGACCGCGACTACTGGCTTTACATATGCCAATACAACAGCTCTCAACAGGTTACTGACTTGCACCACAGATGTTTCCTCTTAAATATTTGTGTGTGCAAATGTTTGTAATGTCACTCCATCTCATACCCAGTTCAAGACCTAAAAACCACTTTCAAACTAAATTCACTGCGGGCTGGTGATTTAACAAAGGCCATGATCTCGAGGCAGGAGCTTTAGTGTACTAACTCCACATCCTCCTGAAAATCAGCAATTTCAGGGCTAAAACCAATAACTAACTACCTAGTACTAATAAGTAGAACTTGTAATTTCATCCTAATTGAAAACCAGTCGGTTTTTAAAAGGGATTGGAGACAATTGTTCATGCTTTCTCCAATCCCTGCAAATCATGCAGCCCCTGTCCCCTTCCGGCGCGTGATCCTGTCTCCACCACCGGAGGCCCAGGACGCTCTGAGGTCGCGCCACACTCGGCACAGTTTAAAGAGCCGCAGGAGAGCTTCGCTGAGTTTCGGCTCTAAAGATTTCCGTTTTCTGTCGCCGCTACAGTTAGAGCAGCCAACCAATGGCCGCCTTCTCCTGTAGTCATTGTCCTGTCTTCCAGTTCTATCGAATCCAATAGAAAGAGCCGCGTGGCGACAGAGGCCAATGGGAGACCGGGGCGGGCATCATTGGCCACGGCTCATTGGCTGCGGCCGCAGTGGAATGTAGGCCTCCGCCTTCGTTACCTTGGAGCCGCAGTCGCTACGCCGCTGTCTCCCGAGAGTTGCCGTCCCGCCCCTACTCCAATCCTGTGTTCAAACTTCTCGCACCCCCGCTACCTCGGCTACCGCCCCTCTGACTCCGTAGCTTCCGCGGGAGCCAGGAGCCCCCCCCTTCGGCGGCCTCTCCCCGGAGAGGAGTTTGGTGCACAGAGAGAAGGCAAGGGGGCGGGACGCCGCGTGGTCACTGAGGACGAGCCGGGCGGTCGAGGGTGGGCTCGGGTGGGCGTGGAGCCAGTGGGGAATTGGCGGGTACGTGGTGGGACAGGCGTGGGGGAGCCGTCGGTGCGGCTTTGCTGTATTGGAGCGTGCGGGCAGCGTTGTTGAAGCGGGAAGGATGAAAGGATTAGGGATGCGGGAGGATTTGGGAACGTGGGGAGAAGCAAGCCCTAGGAAAACAAGTGAAGTGTTCGCAGCTGGGAGAGGGCAGGGAGTAAGGGAGGCTGACAAATGCGGGGTTGGGAAATGAGGAGTTGGGGCAGGGTTTTCAGAAGGATGAGGGGAAGGGAGTAGATGTTATTTAAAAGCTCTAGAGGCCTGTGGAGACTGAAGATGGGAAAGGAGGGGACTGGGCCAAGAATGGGAAGGTGGCTATGAGGCTTTTGTTAATTCTGGGATAATAAGCGATTCAAATAAAGAGTGGAAATGTTCCTAACAGGGCAAAAGAAAAATTTTATGCGTCTCGAGTGGGATGCGAGGGGAAAGAGGGTTGGCAAAAAGTGTGTCCTGGCATAGATGAATTGATGTGGGTGCATAGATAGTGGATGTTTTACATTGGTAGGATCAAGGGACAGTGTTTAAAAATGGTAGAGCACAGGTCCAATTTACCTGCGTTTAAACCCATCTCATTCACTTCGTAGCCTTGGAGAATTACTAACATCAATAACAAATTACTGGCTAGTAACAAATTGCTAGCTTCATGTATATTTTTCCCTATTTGGGAATGAAAATAAGATACACTGTTGTGAGGGTTAATTTTATTGAGATGTTTGTACCTATACTTGAGTAAATGAAAAAACTTGGGTGGTTTAGTTAAAATGGATTTGTTACTGGAGTTTGGTTTGTGTGAACTATTTGATGGGGCTGCATTGCCTGGTGATTTTTCTCAATCTTATTTTGTCTTGGCTCCCCTTTTGCCGCCCCCCCCCCCAAAGTCTGGAGAAAGTTTTGGTTCCTATATGTAATGCTGGTGGCCGAGGCCAGGCAGGTCCACGTTGGATTCGGGCAGATGGTAGAGAAACTGTGGAGCCAGAAAGTGTTGGGCCATACCCATTTATTGGAGGCTCACAAAAAGAGGCGAGCAAATAAACAACAAAAGTTAATAAAGGGAAAGAGCTAATAAACAAAGGGAAATCTGCTAGTTGCAGTAAGGAGCAAGGAAACCGCACCTCCCAGTGGTGGGAGAGCGATCTGGAAGAATCGCTGCCCAGGGGCAGCACCGCTAGCCTTATATACGCTATGCACACGTGCCTCTGCCATGTGCTTACACACTAATCAAGCAAAATGCTTTCAGCTGGTAAACCCATGAGCCAGCCTAACGACACAGCTGCCCCACATTCCACCCCTTTAGGGTTGCTTGCATCACAATCTATGCGACAGGTTTCTTCCGCGATAGTCCCTGTGCGAGGAGTGAGGAACATCACAAAAACCAAAGCAGTACAGTCCTACAGCAACAGAATTACAACCACAACTATGGGTGAAATGATAGAACGGTCAGTGGTACCAAGAGAGGCAAATCTTTCCCTTCTGGCAGAATACAGGCCAGAGTTCTGTCCACAAACAGAACAGCAGCAGGTACCAGAGGCTACCCTGGTGGGCATAGCAAACCTTACTGGCCTGCACACCAGGCTCTGCTGGTTTCATGTGCAATAAAATGGGAGAACCTATCATAGGCCATAAGGAAATTACAAAGGTGCCCTTCATAATGCTGTCTCCCTGAGCACTCAAGGGATAATACACTTCTACTTTAGGTGGCCAGGTGCTCGTTGCCCAGGGAGTTAACTGGAGGTCCACCTCTAGTCCCCTACCCCATGGTGCCAACAAGGCCACCAGTGGCAGGTTGGGGGCCTATACAGCCCAGGGCCATGTCCATTGAAGCCGGTGGCCTTTAAGGAGAGCCGTTGGAGTAGGCAAAAGCACATTGCCATGCTATCCAAAGCCCGGTTTGAGCAAAGAATCCTTGTTGTGTATCTGCAACTGGATGGGAGCAGCTGTCTGGTGCAGGAGGGCCTCTGCCAGAGCTGTTCCCCCCCACCTCACCCCCGGGTCAAGGTCTCTATTCAAAATCTGGAGTACTGTCCACAAGTGGCGTGTCCATCCAATAAGGGAGCCAGTCCTTGCTTTAAGAGTCCATTATACTACTCTGATACCAGCAGACTGTGGGTGGTAGGGGACATGGTACTTCCAGTCCACCTCTAGAGGTCTTGAGCCCATTGCCTTACCATAGCATCCACAAAATGGTACCATTGTGACTTTCAAGGACCAGCAGCTGCCTGTACGCAGCGTTCGGGCAGTCCAGATCCTGTATGACTGCCCATTGGCCTTGGTTATGGTCGGGATAAGAGCAAGCAGACCAGTGGCAGTATGTACACATGTGACTACATAGTGGTACCTGTCTGACTTTAGTAATGGTTGGATGATGTCTAGTTGCTGCCATGTCAGTGGAACGCAACCTTTCTGGACCTGTCCAGGTAATGCTCCTTGTAACACACCGCACATTGCTCGCAAGCTGCAAATCACCAGAGGTAAAGATTCATTAAAGGCAACTAGCCATACAGCTCTTAATTCCTCCCATTGGCTGCTTTGGCCTGTACCTGAGTCTAGATAGTCTCAGTTGCTGGATGGAAGGCTATGGCTGTCCACTTGGCCAGTTAGCCCCTCTCCAGTGCTGGCCCCAGTTCACGCAGTCACTGGTTTTCAGCCTGCAGTCTTACTTGCAATCCTCAAATCAGCAGCTCCTTCTCCAGCGACTGTTCCAGCTTGTGCCGTTGTTGCCGCTTGCTCTGCAGCTCACACTGGAGCTTTCAACCTCAGGCTGCCTCTCGAGCACAGGGCTCTCAGTTTCCTCTCGCAGGGCTGTAAAAACTGCCCAGCCCAAAGTCCCCCAAAGGACAGACATGGGGAACCATATGCTGGAGAACAGCGACCAGTCCTCTATTTCACTTCACCCTTCATCTGTGTCGGCAGCTCCATACTCATCTGCTCCGAACCCTGCCCATTATGCCAGATGTAATGCCGGTCACCGTGGCCAGGCAGGTTCACTTTGGATTCGGGCAGATGGTAGAGAAACTGTGGAGCCAGAAAGTGTAGGTCCATACCTGTTTATCGGAGGCTTGCAAAGATAGGTGAGCAAATAAACAACAAAAGGGCAAGAGCTAATGAAGGGAAATCTATTTGCAGTAAGGGTAAGGGAGCAAGGAAAACCACACCTCATGGTGGCAAAAGAGCAGTCTGGGGGAATCAGTGCTCATGGGAAGCACCCATAGCCTTGTATAGGCTGTGCACACGTGCCTCTGCCATGTGCTCGTGACTAGTCGAGCAAAGTGCTTGCAGCCAGTAAATCCTCAAGCAAGCCTAACACAGCTGCCCCACACTATCACTAGGAGAATACAGATGGGCACATACATATTTGTGGCTATCCTTCACATTCAGATTCAGGTTAAAAACATAAATATCTCTTTGGGATCAAAGGTCATCATTTTAAAAAATGATTTTCTTTTGGTGGGTGGAGGTTACATGTATTTGGAAAACAGTACAACTGAAAAATGGTATAGTTCTAAACATTATTTTCTCTTTGTTTAGCATGGTTATTTTAATCTGTAGTTTTTCAAGTTGTAGTTTCTCATTTGAATTTTATACTAATAATCTAAATTGCGTGTTGACTTGTATGTTTATCAATTGCAAAATAGGAAATACTGGCTTATTTTGATTTTCTAAGTTGGTAAAGTGTTGTTTCAAATAGCAAAAAGTAATAGGTGACTCTGGAAGGTTTTTTTTTCTGTTTGTTTTTTGTCAGAATCCCTTTTCTGTAAACAATCATGGAACTGTAAATTCTCTAAGACACAGTAGAAGTTCATTATGGTAGAGATGCTACCCTTTGTCCTGGTTCTTCTCCTGCCTGTCACTGTTCATCTTCTTAGTAGTAGAACCCTCCTTCTCTACTCATCATTTGATTATTGTTTCTTAATAATTCAGTCTTCTGCATCTCTTCACTTTTTTCCTTGGTTGTGTTCATCCTCAGGCTTCTACTATCTATATTTTATTAATGAAGTCTCAATTTTTTTTTTCTCTCTAGGAACTCTTGGATTGACTCCAAATTTATGTAGCTAATTTTTGCTATTTCGATATCGGTTTCCCACAGGAAAACTCAGTATGCCTGATAGTGAACCCATCACCACCAAACCTATCCTATTGAATGGTATCATAGTCACCCAATTTTGGAAGCCCCAAACTTTGGAATTTATTTAGGTTCTGCTCACCATTCTTAGACTCTACATAAAACCCATCACCAAGTCCAGTTTATTTTACTTGATAAATAGTTCTGAATCAGTTCTGCACTCTACATCTCTAGTTACCCTACCTTAGTTTAACCCACTATTCTAGGCACTTCATTTCAAGACTAGCTGGTCTTCTTTCTCCTTTTTGCCTTCCAGTTCTTGGGTTGGAGATGGATCTTAATGTCAGATATGATCATTTTATTCCTACAGAACCTCCTTTGTTTCCAACCAACTTCTTGATATGACATAAAGATCCTTGTAATGGTTTCTTCCACTTAGTATTGCTTTACCATTACCTCCCAGCCAGTGCAGTCATTCTAAACCAGCATTGTCCAATAGAAATATAATGTGAACCATAAACATAATTCATCCTTGCACATAGCGTTTTTTTCAATTGCCACACAAGAAAATACAAACAGGTAAAATTAATTTTAATATATTTTATTTAACTCAAAATATCCAAAATGCTATTTTGCCATTGTAACAAATGTAAAAGAGATTAATAAAGAGATATTTTATGTTCTACTGTATGTACTGAGTTTTCAAAATCCCATATGTATTTTACACTTACAGCCTATCTCAGTTTTGACTAGCTACATTTCAAGTGCTCAGTAGTCTCTATATTGGACAGCGCAGTTGTAAACTATATATTTGCAATTTAATTGTATGCCGTGGTGTGTGCTGGGAAGTAAACCAATGCCTGTTGTCACATCACCTGGCAAATAGCAAGCCATCCACCATTTGCAAGTACTGACAGAAGGGTTACTGCTGTGGAACTCATTGCAGATACGATCGCACGAGCTAGTGCTGCTGTGGGCTCCATGCACCAGTGTGCCCTCCCCAGGTTCTCACAATCCTCACCCTCCTTCTGACCTCCCTGTGCCTATTGTGAAAACTAACTAACATGAGCCTGGGAAATGTGAGAAGAGAATATTAGTACTTAGAGACTGAAATCTCTCTTGCATGGCTGAGTAAAAGGCTTGCCCAAGTGTGGTGAGTAATCTGAGGCAGTGACTCCCAGAGTAGACCGGAGATGGAAGCCACATTTCTGCTTCGATACAATCAGCACTGGCCTTGATTACTTAGAAACCAGCAGCTTCATGCCTTTTACTTTCGCACACGCTGCTTCCTTTTACTGAAATAGGGTCTTCCCTCACCAACTATCTTCTTTTACTAACCTTATTTACCATCTCACCCCCTTAAAACACAAACATACAACCTACGTCATACTTGTACTTAACCTCTGCTAGTACCGCAAGACTCATTTTAGGCATTATTGCCTCTGGAAACCTTTCCAAACTCCTTTCTGTCGTCCAATCTTAATTTTCAGTTTACTTAGCCTCCTTTACTTCCCTTTATTAGTAGTACTTACACTCTGTGTTACCTTTCTCTGCTTGGCTATGAGTTTTTTAAAGTTGGGAACCACTTGTATCTTACTTATTTTTGTCTCTCCAGCTCCATCCACAGCTCAGTGCCTGACACTTAGTAGGTGTTCAGTAAATACCTTACGAATTATTGAATATTCTGTGATGTTTTCATTTGACTGACTAAACTTTAGAAATATGTGTTGTAGTTAAATTTGGATGGCTTACATATACATAATGGAATACCACATAGCCATGAAAAAGATAGAAACCTTTACCTATGCTATGGTATGGATGGATCTGGAGATTATTATGCTAAGTGGAATAAACCAGGCAGAGAAAGAAAAATATCATACGCTCTTTCACTTATATGTGGAATCTAATGAACACAGTGAACTGAGGAGCAGAATAGAGGCAGAAGCGGGGTCACAGGGACCAGAAGACAGCTGTCAGAGGGAAGGGGGATGAGATCCGAGAAGGTGAAGGGATTAGTGAAATTATATGTACATACACATAGAGATAACAGGACAGCAAATCCCAGCGTGAAAGGGGGAAGAAGTTAAGGGGAAGGGCACAAAGAGGGTGTAAATAGGGACACAGGGGTGGGGGGTGAGTGTGTTATATATTCAGTGGGACACTTGAATCCATGTTAACAATAAAATCTATAAAAAATTTTTTTAAATGGCTTAATTTGACCCATTGTTTTAAAATGCTGTTTAAGAGAACTTGATTATTCCATAAATTTTAACTAGCATTTACTGTGATCTGACTGAAATCTAAGAAACCATACTTGAAATCTAAGCATAACCTTGATTTTTAAGCAAGAGTAGGTGTTGTGTAAATAAATGTAGGATAAGAAGATGCTTTAGGAATATCCTGTAACATGTAAATAGAGGAAAGGAAAAACTTGGTTTTATTTGTTTCTAGTCATTTTTCTCCTTTGTAGGAGAGAAGCAGTTGCAGTTTTAATGCAGCAATATTGTTTCTAGCTTTATCTTTAGTTATTTTTCTTCACGTGGTGAGAGATTTTTCTTATTTATATTTTTCTCTCAGTTTATTTGTAGTATTCTCATCTAGTATGAGCTCTTTTGCTGGCAGCAGAAGTAGCCAGGCAGCAGCGTGTTTTTTTTTGTTTGTTTTTTCTATTAAGTTTTTATTGAATTTATTGGGGTTACATTGGTTAATAAACTTAAATAGGTTTCAAGTGTACAATTTTATAATATATCATCTGTATATTACATTGTGTGTGCACCACTCAAAGTCAAGTCTCCTTCCATCACCACTTAGCTTCCCTTTACCCTCTTCTACCTCCTCCAAGCCCCATACTGCTTCCCAGGGTGGCTGCACCAGTCTGCATTCCCACCAAAGGTGCACGAGCGTTCCCTTTTCTCCACATTCTTGCTAGCACTTGTTTGTTGGTTTATTGATGATAGCCATTCTGACTGGTGTGAGGTGATATCTCATTCTGATTTTATTTCTTTGATTAGTGATGTTGAGCAGCTCTTCATATGTCTATTGGCTATCTGTTCTCTTTAGAGAAGTGTCTATTCAGGTTCATTGCCCATCTCTTAATTAGATTGTTTGTTTGTTTGGTGTTGAGAAGTGTAGGTTCTTCATAAATTTTGGATACTAACCCTTTATCAGATGTACCATTGGCAAATATGTTTTCCCATTCAGTTGGTTGTCTTTTCACTTTGTTGATGGCTTCCTTTGCTGTGCAAAAACTTTTCAGTTTGATGCAGTCTCATTTGTTTATTATTTCTTTTGTTTCTCTTGCTGGAGGAGACGTATCAGAAAAAATACTGCTATGAGAAATGTCTGAGACTTTTTCTGTGTATGTTTTCTTCTAGAATTTTTATGGTTTTGAGTCTAATATTTAAGTGTTTAATTCATTTTAAATTTATTCTTGTGTATGGTGTAAGAATAAGTTTATTTATTTTTTGTACATATCTCTAGTTTTCTCAAAAGCATTTATTGAATAGACTATCTTTATACCTTTGTGTATGTTTTTGCCTCCTTTGTCAAATATTAATTGACCATAAAGGCACTGGTTTATTTCTGGGCTCTTTATTCTGTCCCATTAATCTGTAAATACGTCTCTTTATGCCAGTACCATGCTGTTTTGATTGATGTGTTCTTGCTGTATAGTTTGACATCAAACTATACAATAGCATGATTACTTCAATTTTCTTCTTTCTCAAGATTGCTGTGGCTATTTGGGGTCTTTTGTGTTTCCATATAAATTTTTGAAATATCTGTTTTAGTTCTGTGATATATGCCTTTGGTACCTTGATAGGAATTGCATTGAATCTACAGATTGCTTTGAGTAGTAGGCACATTTTAATGTTAATTTTGCCTATCCATGAATACAGTGTATGCTTCCACTTATATGTATTTTAAATTTCTTTCTTCAGTGTCTCTTAATTTTTCAAGGACAGGTGTTTTGCATCCTTGTTTAAATTTATCCCTATTTTATTCTTTTTGGTGCAATTGTGATTGGGATTGTTTTCTTAGTTTCCTTCTCCTATAATTCATTATTGGTATATGAACATGCAACTGACTTCTGGATATGTATTTTGTATCCTGCCACTTTACTGACTTCATTTATCAGTTCTGGTAGTTTTTTGGGTGGAATTTATAGGGTCCTCAAAGACAGTATCCTGTCATCTGTAAATAATGACATTTTAATTTCTTCCTTTCCAGTTTGGATGGCTTTTATTTCTTCTTCTTGTGTGATTGTTGTGACTAGGACTTTCAGTATTATGTTGAATAAAAGTGGTGAAAGCAGATATTCCTGTCCTGTTCGCAACTTGTAGTTTTTGCCTGTTGAGTATAATGTTGGCTTTGAGTTTGTCATATGTGGCCTTTACTATGTTGGCATATGTTTCCTCCATTCCTACTTTGCGGTGAGTTTTTATTGTAAATGGGTGCTGGATTTTATGAAATGTTTTTTTCTGCATCAATTGATATGATCATGTGGTTTTTATCCTTCATTTTGTTTATGTGGTGTATCACATATATTGATTTGCAGATATTGTAGCAACCTTGCATCCCCAGAATAAATCCTACTTGATCATGGTATATGATATTTTTAATATATTTCTGGATCTGATTTGCTAATCTTTTATGGAGGGTTTAGCATCTTTGTTTGTTAGGAACATGTTTCTTTGCCGTGTCTTTATCTGGATTTGGATTTAGAATAATGCTGGTCCCATAAAATGAGATTAGGAGTCTTCACACTTCTCGAATTTTTTGGAATAGTTTGGGAAACATAGGTGTTAATTCTTCTTTGAAGCCATCTGGTCCAGGACTCTTTGGTTTGGGGGAGGTTTATTTATTTATTTATTTATTTCTGCTTCAATTTCACTAGTTGTATTTTTCTGGCCAGATTCTCTGATTCTTCTTGATATAGTTTTTGAAGATTGTATGTTTCTAGGAATTTACCCATTTTGTCCAGATTGTCCAATTTGTTGGCATGTAGTTGTTTGTAATATTTTCTTACAATCCTTTATATTTCTTTGGTGTCAGTTGTTACTTCTCTTTCATTTCTGATTTTATTTATTTTGACCCTCTTTTTCTTGATAACTGGTTAAAGGATTGTCAATCTTGTTTACCTTTTCCAAGAATGAGCTCTTGGTTTCATTGATTGTTTTTTTTTTAGACTATTATATTTATTTCTGCTCTGATCTTTATTATTTTCTTCCTTCTATTCACTTTGGGCTTTGCTGTTCTTTTTTGAGTTCCTTTAAGTGTAAACTTAGATTGTTTATTTGCTATTTTTATTTCTTGAGATAGTCCTGTAGCTTTCTGAATTTCCCTCTTTGTAATTCTTTTGCTGTGTCTCCTAGAATTTGGGTGGTTGTGTTCTTGTTTTCATTTGTTTCAAAGTATCTTTTGATTTCTTATTTGATTTCATTGTTAACCCTTTCATCATTTAGCAACACATGTTTGGCCTCTGTGTTTTTGTGTGTTTCTCAGTTTGTTTCTTGTGATTAATTTCTAGTTTCATACCATATGGTCAGAGAAGATGCTTGATGTGATTTTAGTCTTCTTAAATTTATTGAGTCTTGTTTTGTGTCCTACTATGTGGACTGCCTTAGGCTGTGTTCTGTGTACACTTGAAAAGAATGTATATTCTCCTACTTTGGGGTGAAATGCTCTGAAAATATCAGTTCAGTCCATCTGAAAATTGTTTGTTACTTAAGGCCACTCAGCTGATGGACCTGGTTGTACAAAGACTAGCTGCAACCTGCAGGGTACTCGTACACCTTTGTGTTGGCTTGAGGTCTCAGAGTTAGGGTGAGGTCAGCAGAGTTTATCAGGAGCAAACAGACCTAGATTTGGCCATGTAAAGGGACAGCTCTGCCCCAGTTGCACTTATGAGGGAAAAATGGCCCCTGTTCTAGAGCCACACAGCTCAGTCTGTCTCAGATTCTGCCAGGAGGAGATGGAGCTAAATCCTGTGGGGCTGCTGCAAATTGGGAGGATAGGGTTAGCGCATCTCCCATGAGGGAGAGGTGCCTGCACTTCACACTTCAGGGAGTGTGTGTGGGGGTGCCACCCCTGCCAGATCAGTCTGTCCTGGATTTTGCCCCTGGGCAAGGTGGATCCCTAGGAAGTCAAGCGGGTGGGGCCTATAGATCCAGAGCCTAGAGGGAGGGAGGATCTCTCAGAAGCCTAGAGGTTGGTGCCAGTAGATGTCCTCTGAGGGAGAAGTGTAGTCAGGTTCACAGAAAATGGAACCTGGAAGGAATGGCCCCTGCCCCAAAGCCACATGACTAAGTCACTGACATCCCCTTAAGTCTGTTCAGATCTCTATACTCTGGCCAAGTCAGCTGACTCCTCAGCAGGTCACAAGCTCCACAGGGCAGGGTAACAGGAAGTCCAGTGGATGGGGCTATCACTTTCCCCCAGGTTCATAAATACTACACAGTGGGAAATGGTCCACCCAAGAAAGAAAGTGTCAGGAGGTAGAGGGAGGGTACAGAGGGGATAAACGGTGGTAGACAAAGACTTGACTTGGAGGAGTGAACACACAATACAGTGTACAGAAATCTGTTATAGAATAGGGTGCCTGAAACCTCTATAATTAAGTTAACCAGTGTCACCCCAATAAATACAATTAAAAATAAAGAAAGGTAGTTTCTGTGATATGGGAAAATGACTCAGCACAGGGATCCTTGTGGTTGTGCCGTCAGCTTTCTCCCCAGAGCCATAGACCTCAGACTCATCATAGACTCTAGTCTGCTCCACCCTTCCTTTGCTGGAAACCAGGGTGAGTGGCTGTGAAGAAAATTTTGTGTGTTGGCTCTTTAAGAGTGTGCTGTGTCTCTAGCAGACTCCCATCTCTCCCTGGTGGACAAAAACACCACTGCTTTTCAAAGCCAAATACTATGTGGGTGCCTCTCCCCAGCTTTGGTACTCTGGGTTGGGGAGCCCAGCTTGGGGTTTAGACTCAACAGCTCTCAAGGAAACCTCCTACAGCTAAGATATCTATCTGGAACCACAGCCATCACCCCGTAGGATCAGGGCCAGCCCTGTTCACATCCTCATCCCTTATACCAATCTCAGTGTGGCTTCTTCTGTAAATCTTTGGTTATAGGACTTCTTTTCAGTTAGTCTTCAGTTGGTTATTCAGGATAATTCTTTGATAATTTAGTTGTCATTCCAGTTTGGTCCTGGGAGGAGGTGAATATAGCTTTCACCTACTCTGCTGCCATCTTGGATCTCCTCAGGTAACAATGTTTTATACAAACAAGCTGAACACAGGGAAATGATAGGAACAACTACATGATTTTATACAGTTCCCCCCCAAAAAACTACCTTACAGTCACATAAATCAGAGGATCATTATGATAGTCCATATACTTTTGACTTTATACTTTAGATTTACATTCTCAGTCATTTGAAACTGTGTATAAAGGAGGCATTCTGTTACTGAAGGAGCTTAATCGTTTTTCTGACCTGCGTTGTGTGGCCTATACTATTTGGGACTTTTTTTAGAAAGAAAATTTGTTTTTGACTGGAAAATGTCAAGTGTTAAGATTTAATGTGTTTTCTAGCATTGCCATAATAGCACTTTTGGACATTTTTAGAAAATAAACAATTCTTAGGAATTGAAATTGGGCAAGAATTACAGTTTTTCTTTTTTTCTTTTATCTAGTTATCCCTGTATAAGTAGCGGGAACAGATGGACAACTGTTCCCCCTACTTATACAGGGGTAACTATTCATTCTCATCATTCTCGATCACAAAGAATTAGTAAATCTTCAATGTTCTATTAATCTAGATAACTTTTTTTTTTTCAGAGACAGAGGGAGAGCCAGAGAGAGGGATAGATAGGGACAGACAGACAGGAACAGAGATGAGAAACATCAATCATCAGTTTTTTGTTGCCTTTGCGACATATTAGTTGTTCATTGATTGCTTTCTCATATGTGCCTTGACCACCGGCCTTCAGCAGACCGAGTAACCCCTTGCTTGAGCCAGTGACCTTGGGTCCAAGCTGGTGAGCTTTTGCTCAAATCAGATGAGCCTGCGCTCAAGTTGGCGACCTCGGGGTCTCGAACCTGGGTCCTTCCGCATCCCAGTCCAACACTCTATCCACTGCCCCACCGCTTGGTCAGGCTCTAGATAAGTTTTTTTTTAAGAAATCATTTTATTTTGTTAATATATTGTTACTAGTTTATGTTAGTCAAATAGAAATTATTGTTGTTAGCTGTAGCTGAAATTTATTTTGTCTGAAGCTATCTGTATCATCTCAGTTATTTAAAATTAAGCCAGTAATAATATTCCAACTTGACTATGGTAGTAGTCCTGAACAAAATTTTTTGATCTGCTAACTTTTCTTTTAGGGATTCTGAAGATTTAAGTAATAAGCCTTATGCAATTATTTGAAAGAGGGAATATTTAACATTTCCTTTAAAACAAAAAAGCAAATTTTATACAGTAAAGTCATTAATATTTTATTTGGAATAACGTTACAAGATAATCATTTTTCCTCAAAATGTTAATAAGGGTATTGTGGTTACCTTGGTGAACTAAACAGGAAAGATTTCTGTTTTCATGGGTCTTATATTTAGTGGGAGAGACAGTAAATGTAAGATTATATCCAATAGTATCAAGGTCTGTGAAGAAAATAAAACAGTGATAAGACAAAGTGACTGGACTCACTTTAACAGAATTGTCATGGAAGCCATTGCTGAGAAGGTGGCATTTGTGCCTGACTTGTGTTGGCACAGTGAATAGAAGGTTAACCTGCTAAGGTCACAGTTTCAAAATCCTGGCTTGTGCAGTCAAAGCACATAAGAGAAGCAACTACTACAAGTTGATGCTTCCTGTCCCCCACTTTGTCTCTCTCTCCTCTCTCTAAAATCAATAAATAAATTTTAAAAATTAAAAAAAAAAGGTGGCATTTGTGTTATGAACAGGATCAAGAGAAGGACCCATCTTTGTGAACTTCTAAGAAAAGGGCCTTCTAAGTAACAGGTGCAACAAATAGATAGTCTATGAGTTGGCATGTTTGAGGCACAAAAGATGGCTACTTTGGCTGAAAAAGCAGATGAGGGGAAGAGTTATATGATATAAGCATGAAGTAGGCAAGGAGAGCTAGATCTTGTAGGAGTTTTCAGGTTTGGTTAAGGAATCTGATGGCTGTAGAAAGCCGTTGAGGGTATTTAGCAGGAGAGCAATGCCAATTGATCTTTGTGTGAAGCAGCCTTTTCCCACTGGAGAAGCAACGATCAGAGCAGAATATCAACTAGGAAGCTGTTGCAGTGTAGTAAGGTACCAAAAAGCTACAGAATTAATATTAATATTTTAGGAAGCTTAAAGAACATTTTATTAGTTTGGGCTAGGCATGCAGAGAGACTCTGTAATTGTGATTTCTGTACTTGTGAGATTAGTATCAACTCAGAATGGCTGATAGCATTGTATTATAAATGAAGAGGGGAACAAGATTTAAATTCCTGTCTTTCCCTGTAAGGAAGCAGGTAAATAGCTAGCCAGGTGCAGGAAGAGAAAGATTAAAACAGACCTTTTCTTATATTGATGGGCCATTTATAGGCATTTTATCCTCTAGCACCATGGAAACTACCCCTCTCCTCCTGAAAGCATATAATTATCTCTAAAAAAGGGAATGGCAAATGAATAGTAAAAATATAGGAATATCTTTTAATATGTAGAGTGACATTTTTACTATTTACTATATTTTAATGTGTAGAAATGTTTTTTATGAATCCTATAGACAAATGTTATAAACTTGCTAGTGAATTGTGTTCCATCCCCCTTCATCCTTTTCCCCAAACATGTATAGGTGAAAATAAAGGTTATAAGCTTATGCCATGATGTCATGCTCTTCCCCGCCCATGTATAATTAAGGGTATATAACCAGCCCCTGAAATATTATTCACACACACGATTTGGGACTGCTGCCCCGTGTAAGCTATAGGCGGCCGGCATATTTAATACATTTCCTTCTTTAATAAAACTTTTCAAAATTCATCTGGACTGGTGTTTCTATGTAAACCTGATGTAGTAAGGTACATTGCCTTTCAGAATCTGGGGTGCAGTAGTTTATAACAGCAGAAGTTCAAGTGAGGAAAAGATGGAGGCTTGAACTAGGTTAGTATCAGTAGGAATGGCACGAAATAATCAAATTTGGAATATATTAGGAGATAAAACCGCCTGGTTTTAGAAATCGTTTCGATGTGGGGTGTGAGCTTAAGAGGGTATCCAGAATGATCTTTAAATTTGCTACACAATTAATTAATAGATGGAAGTGCCATTTAATAAGATCAGACAAATAGCGTGTGAGGAAGACAGATTGTGATTTTGGTTTTGGACATGTAAGTGTGGTATGATTTTTAGATGGAGCTGTCAGATAGGAAGGTAGATATATGAACCTGGAATCCGGGTAAAAGGAGTCTAGACATCACCTAAGGAGAGAGTATAAAATGGTGCTAATGTGTGGTGCTTTGTATATTCCAGCATTTAGAAATCAAGAATAGGAGGCAGATTTAACAACAGAAACTGAGAAGAGACAGCAAATGAGGTAGTATGAAAACCAGGAAAGCAGTTGGCTATGGAAGCTAAGTAAAGAGAGAGTGTTTTAGGAAAGGAGGAATAATTAGTTGTGTCAAATGCTGCTGTGAGGTCAGGTACAAGTGGGTCAGGAAATTGGCTATTGGATTTAGCCAAAATAAATGTCATTGTCTATTTTGACAAAAGCTATTTCAGTGGGTATGAAAATATGACTAGTGTGGATTTAGAAGAAAATGGTTGGAAAAGAAGTAGAGATATTCTAGATTACAGATTATTCTTTAAACTTTTTATTAGAAAATTGGAGTAGAGAAATTGGGTTGTAAATGCAGTAGGACATGGAGTCAAGCAACAGCTTTATTAGTGCCAGTTTGTTGATAGGTATGATTGCATAGAAAAGACACTTGCAGGAGCACAATATTTGAAATGGAAAGAGAGTGTGGAGAAGAAGACCAAAAAAAAAAAAAAAGATTTAATTCTAAAAAGGAGCAGAAATGCTTTATAAGTTTTAGCAAGGAGAGAGCAACAAACAGTATGGGTAGATGCAGATGTAGGTGGCTTCAGAGATGAGGTAGTTCTCATCTAATTGTTGATCGTGAAATATTCAGGTCACTCAATTAAGATTTAGAAAACTTGTAGTCCATTTCAAGTTTTAGTGACTTAGATCTGAGATCTTAGATACCTTGAGATCTTGGGTAAGTGACTTTGTTTTAGAAAGCCTTAGTTTCCTTAATTTATGGAAAGAAAGGAGTGACTCCCCAGGGTTCCTTTCAGTGCTAAGTTATGTAATCTTATTAAGCTGTTGTATTTTCTTTTTGTTTATACTTTATAAGAAAAAATAGTTACCGTTCTAAGTTGTCTTACCTCATCTTTACTTATTTTTTCTTTGGTGTGATTTTCATATCTTTTTATTTTCTTTAACTTGTTAACTTTTGTTTGACTGACTATCCCCTTGCTTAAATTGTGTTTCTGACAGTATTGTCAGCCAGGCAACAATGTTTTTTATGAAGACTAAGGACCAAGTTTTAACATTGATTTTTTTGTAAGTGTCTAAGTTTCTGTTCTCTAGGAACGCTTAGATCTTTGGGTTGTTACATTTTCTAAAGAATTTATTTTTATTTTATTCATTTTAGAGAGGAGACACACACACACACAGAGAGAGAGAGAGAGAGAGAGAGAGAGAGAGAGAGAGAGAGAGAGAGAAAGGGGGGAGGAGCTGGAAGCATCAACTCCCATATGTGCCTTGACCAGGCCAGTTCAGGGTTTTGAACTGGCGACCTCAGTGTTCCCAGGTCGATGCTTTATCCACTGCACCACCACAGGTCAGACTGGGTTGTTACATTTTCTAAGAAATACTTGTTTATTGTCCCGAAGAATTGTAACAGTGTATGGGATAGTACAAGTATATGTGGGGGTAGAAATACCTGCCTTATTATAAAACAGATCCTAAATAATCAGAAGTTTGGCAAACATGAGAAAGTATTCTTTAGTGTTCCTGGTGCTATGCTTTCTTTCTTTCTTTTTTTTTTCTTTGTATTTTTCTGAAGTAAGAAGCAAGGAGGCAGAGAGACAGACTCCTGCATGCGCTCGACCAGGATCCACCCGGCAAACCCACTAAGGGGTGATGCTCTGCCCATCTGGGGCATTGCTTCGTTGTAACCGGAGCCATTCTAGCACCTGAGGTGGAGGCCATGGAGCCATCTCAGCACCCGGGCCAATTTTGCTCCAATGGAGCTTTGGCTGCAGGAGGGGAAGAGAGAGAAAAGAGAAGGGGAAGGGTAGAGAAGCAGGTGAGCGCTTCTCCTATGTGCCCTGACAGGGAATCAAACCCAGACATCCACATGCAGGGCCGACACTCTACCACTGAGCCAACTGGCCAGGACACCTGGCGCTGTTCTTGAATTGATCACTATTAAGAAAGTATTCTCATGTAATTAGCATATAGTTTTTAGGGAATACATGAAGGATATATGCATAATTAAATGTATTGTGTTAGACACTTGCACATAACTCTCCCCATATTTTTAGGGTTATAGTTGTCCCTTGCCATATCGTGGTTCACTTTTCGCAGTCTCACTGTATTGTGGATTTTTAAATTGTATATAATTATGTATGGCGGATTTTTCGCTATATTGCAGTTTTTTGTGGTATATAGGTATTTTTATACATTTATTATTTTAATTATTTTTGACATAAAATAAGCATTTTCTACCCTAAAAAATTGAAAACAATATAAAAATATTAGTTAAAACATTAAAAATATTAAATTGAAATAAAATATGTAGTGTAGAATTTTATATGTTAAAGTTACATAGGTTTAAGAGTGTAGAAAGTGTTTAAGAGCATAGGAAATGTTTATAAGAGTGTGGGAAAGGTTTATAAGAGTGTGGAGAGGGTTTATAAAGTCATATATATATATATATGGTTGCTACTTCGCAGATTTTCACCTGTTGTGTGGAGTTCTGCAACCTAACCCCCATGGTAGATGAGAGACCACTGTATTATCTTGGTACTCAGGAATAGAATTATTGGATCAAAAGCTAAAAGAAAAATTAAAGTTTTAATTCATCTTGTCAACGTTTTTCCAAATATTCTGTATCTTTTTTTTCTTGCAAGAGAGAGAGAAAGACAGGAAGGGAGAGAGATGAGAAGCATCAAATCATAGTTGCAAACTTTAGTTGTACATTGATAAGCTTCTCATACATGCATTGACAGGGTGGATGGGGGGGCTCCAGCTTAGCCAGCGATCCCTTGCTCAAGCCAGCAGCCTTGGGGTTCAAGCCAGCAGCCCTTGGGCTCAAGCCAGCAACCATGGGATTGTGTTGAGCTCAGGTTGATGAACCTTGGGGTTTCAAACCTGGGGCTTCAGCGACCCAGGTCAATGCGCTATCTACTGTGCCACCATTGGTCAGGCTCTGTGGATCTTTTCTTGATAGCCATTCTGGCAGCATGGTGTATTGTTTTGAAAACCCTTTGATAATTTGATAGGTTTAAAAATGGTATTTGAGGGTAAATAATTTTATGTGCCTATCATTTTGTATTGTCTGCTATGGGTCTTAACCTGTATTTGCTCATTTAACTTTGGCCTCCTATATTTTTTATGGGGTAGTCTGAGGTATTTATTTATGTGTTTAGGATGGTCACTATTTTTATGCCATGTTACAAATGTTTTTCACCAAGTATTTTAATTTGATTAACATTTACATACTTCAGTTTTATATTTTTATGTAGTCAACCATAGATATTTTTCCTTGTTCTTGTTAGCATGCTTGTTCTTTAGCACCTGACCGTGTCCCCCCAAAAGAAAAAAACTGGTTATTAAATCATTAGTCACCTGTTAAAAATCAACATTTGCATTTATTTTAAATATTAATATTCAAGGGGGTTAAATACAGTTAATATTTACTCAGAAGCCAGTACATATCAGATACTTCACATGTTCTCCATCTTGGCTGTGACAGTCTGCCTTTTCTTCACGTACCATGAATAACTGTGAAAATATGGGTGAATTAAATTATATCCTCTTTTTAAAATTGTATGTTGTATATTATTTTGCTTTTAGTATCTTTCATTATAATTAACTGTTGAAATCTATTTCATGAAATACGATGCATTTCCTTTCCCCTTCCTTAATTGTAGGGGGAAAAAGTATTTCTTCTGGTTGCTAATGTGAATTGTGGACTACAGATATATATAGAAAGCAAATTGCAGAGACATGAATATTTTCACCAGAATCTAAGGACTCTAAAAAAGGCTCTTCAGGCTTGCCATGGATTTTTCTGGATTAAAGAATCTATGAAATTATGTGAATAGAGACTTGTTTTTCAAAACATGGAGGAAAGAGAAAGAAGTCCAGATACTGACCGAGAAAGTAAGTCAAGTGAGCGCTATTCACCTGATTCTGGAACTGCACCACAGTCTTCTGGCCGGTCATCGCTGGTCAATCCCTCCCCACCTATGAATATTAAGGAGAAAAATCCTAAAAGACAGATTTCAGTTAGCCAAAGCCACGTGCGTCACCAAGGTAAGCATTTTTTAAGAGTCCAGTAGATCTAGAAGACTCATTTTGAATGCTTAAGGGAAACTTGCATGAAAGCAACTCTTCTATTAGTGTGTATATTAATGTATGCGTGGCAGTGGGCTAATTTACACTTTGTATAGAATATATTTTATGAATTTATATAAGTGTTGCTATGGCAGTGTGTATAGAATGACTGTTATAATTAAGAGTCACTGTATATGAAAGAAAGAACCATTAGTTAAGGCTCTTGTTTTGCTTTCTTCCTACATAAATTCTTGTTTTAGAGTTTTGGGGGTACTGTCATGGCAGAAACATCAAAACGGTTTTACCTTTCATTGTCTTCGTTTTTAAAAAGTAATGAAAGGCATTGATGCACAGTGGTTAAGGGGAAGTTTTTTAAATTGAGTACAGTTACTTCTAGGTAATGCAACACTTAGTGCAAAAATTTAAATTAGACCTAGAAATAGAATTTAGGGTCAGATCACCAGTCTGTTTTCTATCAAACTATATTGCAATGGAAACAAGATTAATAATTAGGAATACTTTCTTATCCAAGTGTTATAGTCTGGAACTGGTACTAATTAATACACATTTACTTAGATAATATGTTAGAAATCTCTTCTTCACCCTAATCCCCGGTCAAGAAAACACCGGTATGTATTTTTTGTAGCAAAATGTGTAAGGACTGTTACCAAGTACACCATAGAAAATGAGCTAAGTGAGGTGGTTATAGTATATGTTAATAAATGCAGCAGATTTGTTTGGCCTGGCGGTTCCGCAATGGGTAGAGCATTGACCTGGGATGCTGAGGACCCAGATTTGAAACCCCAAGGTCACCGCCTGAGCACAGGCTCGTCTGGCTTGAACTTGGGGTCTCTGGCTTGAGCATGGAATCATAGACATGACCCTATAGTCACAGGCTTGAGCCCAAGGTCGCTGGCTTGAGCAAAGAGTCACTGGCTCAGCTGGATCCCTGGGTCAAGGCATGTATGAGAAAGCAATCAATGAATAACTAAAATGCCATAACAACAAGTTGATGCTTCTCATCTCCCTTCCTGTCTGTCCCTGCCTGTCTCTCACTAAAAAAAATTAAAAATAAAAATAGATAGATAGATGATTAGATAGATAGATAAGATAGATAGATTAGATAGATGATGATAGATAGATAGATAGATAGATAGATAGATAGATAGATAGATGCAGCAGTTTTGATTGCAAGGCAAGGAGTTGTGAAAATGGAATCTGAAAAGGAAAATGGGCCAGGTCATGAAACATCTTGAATGCATGCTAATATATCGATTGTTTCTGTGGGGGATTAAACATTGCAAAGATTTAAGCAGGGGTATAATTAAAATTGTCTGTACCAATTTTTACTTTGAAAAATAATATTTGCTCTTTAAGAAATCTACAAGAATATATGTTCCTTTTGAAAATAACCTTTTCATGCACCTCTGATCTACCTTCCCAGGGATGTTCATATTGGGTACCCTTCCTTCCTGCCTTCTTTCCTCACTTCCTCACTTCATCCCTCCCCCTCTGTCTTCCCTCCCTTTCCTTTTTTTTCTTTTTTACAGTACAATTTTACAGGATTTTTGGTCTCTTTCTTAGTGTGAGCCTCTTGATTTTGTGGTTGAGAGCATAATCTGATATTAAACTTTTGCTTTAAATAGTTAAGAACAAACAGATATTTGGGTTGTACCTTGGAAAATGCTTATTTATTCCCAAGAAATAATTTACATGTCTAGGGAATTATTGGTAGGAATACTTTGATTTTTTACTCCTTCCCCAGAGCAGTTTCAGAGGCCACCCAATTAAAGAGTCAGAAGTTGGTAAGCCTTATCTTATTTGAGAAGAAGCTGTGAAAAATAATTCTAGCATCACCTATAAAAATTTCAGTTATTGTCTTCAATCTGACTTGGATAGTTCTATGGCTTGCATTGTCTTCTGAATTAAAATTGTGGTAATATGTCTACTTTAGATCAAGCAACAGGATCAAACTGCTAGCCTTCCTTAAATACTAAGTTACTTTTCCTTGGTTGAAGCTGCAATCACCAGTGTAGACTAAACGAAGGAAAAAACAAATGTGATTAAAACGGCATCTTGAACACTTGAGTTTGTGAATTTGCATGTTTAATAGCAATTCTTTCATTCTTCTTTTTAACTTAACATATTTTATTTTAAAAAATAAAATTTTGCTCTATCAGAAGTTATATCAATATAATGATAAAATTTAATAATAGTTTATGTTATGCAAGCTTGTATGTTATATATTTATTCTACTTCTTGTTTTGTCAATAAAAGAAGCATCTTGAGTTTTTATTAGATACATGGTTTATCTTTACTACATGTTTTTTAAATGTCATATTTTATTTTTAACTCTTGAAGGAAGAAAAAAAAACATTATTTTCTCACCCTCTTTATGGTAGTGACTAAGGATCAGATGAAGAATGATATCCATGGCAATCATATTCTCACTACTATTAACACTGTATTTTATCTAGATAGTTTTAAAAGTGAAAATTAAAAAGGTAGATGAAAGTTATGTTCAGTTATTTAGAATGTCAAAAAGCTGGTTGTGGAAATCTTTGTCTGATTGAAGTAAAATATTAGTGGAAAATTTTTATCCTGACTCATATAGATAGGCTTCAACTTTGAAATAAAACAAGTTTTTATTTCTAGGAAATCTTGTTTGCTGAGCAGTATAACTTTATACATTAAAATCAGAAATTTAGAATGATTAAGATTCATCTTTATGTATATCATTTTTATGTATAAAGTTTCTGTCATTCCAAGAGCTGAGTATAGTCCATAATACATATAGATACCAAAACTCTATTAATTCGGTATGTTGGAAAGAAAGAAAATTGAAATGATTGACTCTTCAACTTAAAATTGGAGCACTGCTGTCCAGTGGAGATATAATGCAATTCACAAATGCAAGCCACACATACAATTTTGTATTGCCTGGTAACTGCATTAAAAACAAAACAAAACAGGTTAACTTAATTTTAATAATATATTTTATTTAAGCCAACATATCCTAAATAACTCATAAATATAGTTAATATAAAACATTATGTGTATGAAATATTCTACATTCTTTTAAAGGAAGAAGTGTTTGAATTCCAGTGTGCATTTCACAGATATGGCATATCCCAGTTTGTATTACCTATACTTCACATTTCTCAGTAGCTGCATGTGGCTAGTCACTAAAATAATGGATAGTATAGTTTTGGAGTTGCAAGTGGTTTTCCCTAATTTCTTTCTTTTTTCTTTCTTTTATTCCAAGTGAGAGGTGGAAAGATAGAGAGACAGACTCCCACAGGGGCCCCGATCGGATCCACCTGCCACCCCCACCCCCTGTCTGGGGCCAATGCTCTGCCCATCTGGCGCCACTTGCAACCAAGTTATTTTTAACACCTGAGGTGGAGGCTCCACAGAGCCATCCTTAGTGCTCATGGCCGATGCACTCACATCAGTCAAGCCATGGCTGCAGGACGGGAAGGTGGGGGGGAGGAAGAGGAGGATGGAGAAGCAGGTGGTCGCTTCTCCTGTGTGCCCTCACCAGGAATCAAATCCGGGACATATGCACACTGGGATGACATTCTACCATTGAGCCAGCTGACCAGGGCTACACTTACTTATTTTTATTACTACTTCCTTTGATGTATTCAAATGGTATTAGAATTGGAATCCCAAATCAGTATACATTCAAAACACCTTCTTTTATAATCTATCTTTTTAATGAAACTTCATAATGTTAAATTGTAAATGCTATTTATTAACCTTTGCTTGTTTAAATAATGGAATCAGTATTCAGGGCTGGTGAAATGGGTAGGGAAAGGTTGGATTTTTTTAATTTCTTTTCTTTTTTACTCTGGAATACATTTCCTTCTTGAAAAATATGCAGTCACCTTGGAGATTAAAGTTCATTATTCGTGACTGTGGCAGACACCCAAACCCTCTTTTAAAGAGCAGGTGTTCTGTATATGAAGGCCCAAGTTTAATGAACTTTTAGTAAAAGTAACATTCCAGATTTTTTGTGAAAAGTTGAAATCTAATATGTACACTTTAAGGATTTCATATGCTTATATTTTTAGAATGTAGTGTTTAGTTTTTATCTTTTTCTCAAATGATGTCAGACATTTTGATATGAACATCACACAGAAGCAAGCTGCTGAGAAAGCATTTATAATCACATCAGTACTGCTTATGTGTTTTCCATTTTCAATCACTAATAAGTGGGATTAAATTTTTATTACTGATAGAATATTTATAGAGACTTTGTTTTACAAGCACACTTCATTTAATCTTCAAGACAGCATACTTATGTAAGTGGTGTTACTCTCATTTGATGGGTAGGGCAGATAGACCTGGAAAGGTTTAGTTGAATTTCCCAAGGAGTCACTCAGTGGTAAAGCTGAGTCCCAAACCCAAATCTTCACACTACACAACATGTCATCCTGTTTTACCAATTTAAGAAAAAGAGCTCTAATTAATTTTGAGAAAACTTACATTTCCACATTTCAAATGATGATCTTGGCCAAATGTCTTAGCACAGATGACCTGAATATCACAATGTTTGTCCAGTGTTTATTTCGCAACATGTTAATGCTGCTGATGTCCGTGTTTGAATTCTGACTTGCCATCTTACTATAAAGTTAAAAATGGTGAATCATGATACTGCCATCTTTTAAAGCAATGCAGAATAATTCTCTGTAAATTACTATTGTCATTTTGATGGGTCAGAATATTTTTGACTTTTCTGAAAAGATTCCAAACCTTTCTTAATAAAATATTATATTAAAAGTTCTAAATAAAATCTGATATTTAACTAAATATTATAAAATCATATGTTAAGGAACAAAATAACTGAAGAATGTTATGTTAGTATGAAAAATAAAACTACAATTGGTACAGCTTTCATTTTACATTATAACTGTTTCTTTTTTAGCTTTTAGGAAACCAAATTTTAAGGGTCCACTGAACAGAAAGGGAATCCCAGTGGGATTTTGCTCCCAGAGCCTCAAAAGGGAGCCACCTTGGAAAGATTTTGATTTTGTTGCAAAACAGGTCATTTCTTCAACACTACTACAAGTCAGTGAATTACAGAATAAAAGAACTGAACTTCAGGCCAAGTTAGCTGAGCTGCTAAAAGAGAATAAGACTTTGAAAAGGCTTCAGTACAGACAGGAGAAAGCCCTGAGTAAGTTTGAAGATACAGAAAATGAAATCTCACAATTTATAGCTCACCATAACAGTGAGATTGCAGCACTCAAAGAATGCTTGAGAAAATCTCAAGAGAAAGAACGGTTATGTGAGAAAAAGTTGAAAAATGCAGAAGATGAACTACGTAGCACAAAATTTTCCTTGGAAGAACTGAAAAAGATCGCTGAAGCTAGACACCTACCTGAACGAGATGATTTGACAAAGAAACTAGTTACAGCAGAGTTAAGATTAGGCAACACTGAGAGAAGAATTAAGGTAAAAATTCTACAGCTTCTAATTGTGCTGTTTTGTATTATTTTTGATTGGACATTTAACATGCTCTATTAAGATTGCTTATTGAAGTGAAGATTATTTCTTTGGTATTATCTTTTCAGTAAGAAATTAGAAAAAAAATAACATTGCGTACTTAAGAGAAAGATGTAAAAGATTGTATACATATATATATATATTGTAAGCAAGGGCCACGTGTAATAGATAAATACAATGTGTCTGTAAAGTCATGGTGCACTTTTGACCGGTCCTTCAAAAGTGCACCCTGACTTTAGGGACACACTGTATTTAACTATGTGTGGATCATAGTCATTTGGGGAAATACGCTATTTGATTATGTGATTGTTTCTCTAGATTAAAAGTACTATAATAGCTGTAGTGTATAAAACTAACATTTTGTGGCCATTGTGTAAGAAATGCAACATGAACAATACATTTTCATTTTTTTGAACATTTCTGAAAGACATCTTTTGGGGCAGGTGTGTGCCTCAGCTCCCCAAAATAAAAACTGGTATGAGAGGTGGGTGAAAGAATATTGAGTTTCTAGTCTGATAATAAAGCAGATCTTTAAAATATTTCTTTTCTTGAAATGAGAGAGGAAAAGGGTACTACCCCATAACTGTTACACAGTCAACTTATCTTAGATACTACCTGTTATATATGTGTATCAAACAGAATCCCTGAAGTTAGGGCTTAGAATTGCTAAGAGTCAACATGTGGTTTGAAAAGTGAAGATAGGGAAAAGTGTGGAAATAATGCCTGCTGAGAGGGAAAGTCAGAACTATAAATAAATTAGCTTTTCACGATATATTTACTAGGTGTTTTTAATGCATGGCTGAGAGTTTTTATCATAAGTGGAAGTTAGCATTTGTCAAATGCCTTTTCTACATCTTTTGATATGATTGTATGGTTTTTAAACTTCATTTTGTTTATGTGGTATATCACGTTCATTTATTTGAGGATATTGAACCAACTTTGCGCCCCAGGAATAAATCCCACTTGGTCATGATGTATGATCTTTGTATTGCTGAATTTGGTTTGCTAATACTTCGTTGAGGATGTTTGCATCTATGTTCAGCGGGGATACTGGCCTATGATTTTTTTTATAGGATCTTTGGTTTTAGTAGCAGGGTAATACTGGCCTTGTAAAATGAGTTTGGGAGCTTTCCCTCCTCTTCAGTTTTTTTTGGATAGTTTGAGAACGATAGGTATTAATTTTTCTTTGAATCGTTGGTAAACTTTTCATGTGAAGCCATCTGGTCCAGGGCTTTTGTTTGTTGGGAGTTCTTTAATTATGGGTTTTATTTTGATAGTAGTTATCTGTTCAGGTTATCTGTTTTTTCCTGATTCAGTCTTGGAAAATTTTATGTTTGTAGGAATTTATCCGTTTCATCCAGTTTGCAAAATTTGTTGGCAGATAATTGTTTCCTATTATATCTTCGTAGTCTTTTGTATTTCTGTGATGTCAGTTACTTTTCCGATTTCATTTCTGATTTTATTTGGACCTTCTTTCATTTTTTTCTTCATGAATTTGGCTAAAGGTTGTCAATTTTGTTCATCTCCTGGAAGAACCAGTACTTGGTTTTATTGATATTTTTTATTTTTTTAAGACCATTTTGTTATTTCCAATTTAATCTTTATTATTTCATTCTACTTACTGTGGGCTATGTTTGCTCTTCTTTTTCTAATTCTTTTAGGTGGAAGGTTAGATTGTTTGAGATTTTTCTTGTTTCTTGAGGTAGGCGTGTATTGCTGTATATTTCTTAGAACTATTTTAGCTGTGTCCTGTACATTTTGAGAATTTCTATTTGTTTCAAAGTATATTTTGTTTCATTATCTTAGTATTAACTCCTGCATTATTGAGTAGTAAATTTATTTTTTATTTATTTTACTTTTTTTATTTTTTTAGAGAGAGGAAAGGAGAGAGGGGAGGGAGAAAAGAAGCATCCATCTGTTGTTCCACTCAGTCGTGCATTCCTTTGTTGCTTCCTATGTGTGTGTCCTGACCGGGAATCGAACCCACAATTTTGTCATTTCAGGACTGCACTCTTAACTTATTGAGCTAACCAGCCAGGGCGTTTAGTAGCATGTTATTCAGCCTCCACATGTTTTTTTCAGTTTTCTCCTTCAGATTCTAGTTTCATACCATTGGATCAGAGTAGTTAGATATGAATTAAATCTTCTTAAATATTGACATTTGTTTTGTGGCCTAACATGTGGTCTATCCTGGAAAATGTTTCATGTGCACTTGAAAAGAATGTATATTCTGCTGCTTTGGGGTGAAATGTTCTAAAAATATCAATTAAGTCTATATGGTCTAATGTGTCATTTTAGACAATTTTTTTCTTGTTGATTTTCTGTCCAGATAATCTGTCCTTTGATGTCAGTGGGGTGTTAAATTCCCCTAAACTATGCCTGCATTACTGTTGATCTCTCCCTTTATATGCTTTATATATTTACTTTGTATATTTAGGTGCTCCTACCTTGGATGTGTAGGTATTTACAAGAGTTCTATTCTCTTGTTGGGTTGATCCCTTTATCATTATGAAATGCCCTTCTTTTATCTGTTTTAATAACCCTTGTTTTAACATCTATTTTGTCTCTATAAGTATTGCTACTTCAGTTTTTTCATTTGTATTTGCATGAAATATGCTTTTCCATCTCTTTAAATCTTTGTGTCTTTCTATCTGAAGTGAGTCCCTTGTAGGCAGTAAAAATACAAGTCTTGTTTTTTGATCTACTCCCCTTTTTTTTTTTAATTTAAAATTTATTTGGCCAATGTGTTCAATTGATCTACTCCCCTTTTGATTGGAACATTTAAAGTAATTTGTGATAGTTATGTACTTTTGCCATTTTGTTTTCTGATTGTTTTTGTACTTTTTCTCTATTCCTTATTCTCTTGCTCTGTTGCATGTTGATGACTTTTTGGAGTGTTGTTTGGATTCCTTCTCTTTATTTCTTGTATATCTCTTGTAGATTTTGGTTTGTGGTTACTGTGTGCTTTATATATACCAAGCTACATTTATATCGGTCTGTTTTAGTTGATGGTTGCTTAAGTTTCAACACATTCTGAAATTACTACATATTTTACTCACCTTCTTCACATTTGTATTTCTTATGATTTTTTTACTTCATTTGTTTGTGTCCCTTGATTTATTGTAACTACACATGATTTTCCTATTTTGCCTCTTAACCTTTGTACTAGCTCTATAGTTGGTTAATCTACTGCTTGCTAAGTGTTTGTGTCGGTCAGTGAGATTGTTTTCTTTTCTCTATTTTCTTGTCCATATTTTTTATCTTTCTTTTCTACTTAAAGTTCCTTTAACATTTCTTGTAATACTGGTTTACTGTTGATGAACTCCTTTAGCTTTTTCTTGTCTGAGAAACTCAATCTCCCTTTCAATTCTAACTCATAGCCTTGCTAGGTAATCTTGATTGTGCCAATACCTTTTGACCTTTAAAGTTTGTGTTGAAAAATGTACTAAGTCTTATTGGAGTTCCTTTGTGTATAAATAACTGCTTTTTCCTTGCTACTTTTAATATTCTCACTTTGGTATTTTACTTATGATATGTTTCATGTGGGCCTCTTTGGTTTCATCTTGCGTTGGACTCTCTGAACATCTTGGACTTGTGTGTCTATTTCCTCAGCCAGGCTAGGGAAGTTTTTGGTCATTATTTCTTCAAATAGATTTTCAATCCCTTGCTCTCTCTCTTCTTCTGGTACCCTTATAATGTTACTATTGGTACACTTGATGTTGTCCCAAAGGTCCCTTAAATCAGTGGTTTTCAACCACCAGTCCGTGGACCAGCATGAAATTTTTAGTGGGCCTGCACCCGTCCACGGACTGGCGGTTAAAAACTGCTGCTAAACTATTGTCATTACTTTTCTTTTTGTTATTTTGATTGGGCGTTTACTGCTACTTGTTACAGATTGCTGATTGAATCCTCTGCTTCATCTAATCTGCTGTTGATTCCCTCCAATATATTATCACTACAGTTACTGTTTTCTTCGTTTCTGACTTTTCCTTTTCTATGGTCTCTCTTTGTTGAAGTTCTCACCTGAGTTCATCTTCTCTTCACCTAAGTCAACTGAGCATCCTAAAGCCCAGTGTTTTGAAGTCTGTATCTGATAAATTGCTTTTCTCCTTTTTGTTTAGTTCTTTTTCTGGAATTTTGCCCTATTCTTTCATTTGGGACATGTTTCTTTATCTTCTCATTTTGGCTTCCTTCCCTTGTTTGTTTTTGCTACATTTCTGAGATCTTTATTTTTTCCTTCCTTCTGCTAATTTTTGAATTAACTTGTTCTTTGTCTAAATCTGTTGTGGTGTAAAGTTAGGTTATTTGCAGTCTTTCTTATTTCTAAATATATGCATTTATTGCTATAAACTTTCTTTTCAGAACTGCCTTTGTTGCATGACACAAGATTTGGTTGTTACATTTCCATTTTTATTTATTTAGAGGTAATTTTTATTTCCTTTTTTTTTCTTTGACTCAGTGTTTGTTTAGATGTGTGTTGTTTAGTTTCCACTTATTTGTAGATCCTCTCACTTTTATTTTGATTTCAGTTTTAGACCATTTTGGTCAGAAAAGATTATTGGTATGGTTTCTTTCTTTCTTACTCTTTTTTTTTTTTTTTGCAAGAAAGAGAGAAAGGGACAGACAGACAGGAAGGGAGAGAGATGAGAAGCATTGACTCATAGCTGTGACACTTTGGTTGTTCATTGATTGCTTTCTCATATGTGCCTTGACTGGGGGTCTCCAGTTGAGCCAGTGACCCCTTTTTCAAGCCAGCAACCCTGCGCTCAAGCGGGTGAGCCTGCATTCAAATTGGCAACCTCAGGGTTTCGAATCTGGTTTCTCAGCATCCCAGGTTGATGCTCTTCTATTCACTGCACCACTGCCTGGTCAGGCTATTGCTATGTAATTTTACACAGCTGTCTTTGTATCTGTTTGCCCAATCAATGACTCAAAAGCCTGTTTCTCATCCCTTTAGCTATTTTTTGCTCCCAACTTAAATGACTATCTGTGTATTCTTCAGACAAATGCTTTAAGAAATTATTTATAAATCATTATGAAAAGCAAAGAAGGGAATAGGAGCTAAGTAATAAATTGTTGGTCAGTCTGTTTCACAGTTTATTGTTTATAGACACTAACCCTAGCCTCGTTTGTATATCTTGTACAGTACTACTGAAAAATTCACTGTGATGCTAAGTGCAATGTTTTACTGTTGAATTATAAGTACTATTTTTATGTGTTTGTACAAATGTCATAGGAACTCTCAGAATACCTGGAACTGAGTAATAAGAGTTTCAAACGACAGTTGCGTGCTGAACGGAAAAGGGCATACGTTGCTCATAATGAAAATAACGTTCTTCAAAAGGAGCTGCAACAACTATGTCACAAATTAAAGGTAAGTACTTTATTTTAAATCATATTATTTATGATTACATATTATAATTGTAATACATATTAGATGAAAACTCAATATTTTACAACACTGTTAATTTTTATATTTATAAGTTGGAGAGTATCATTTACAAAATTCCAGTATCATCCTTGGCACTTTTAAAGACAAGGTTTGTTAATATAATTACTATAACATGACAAAAATGAAACATTGAATACACTAATATGAATGATATAACTGAAATAAGTTATAAAATTCTGGAAGAAAATTAGAGGAATTAGAGTTTTTCTGTCACATGCTTGAATAATCCAGTGTTCTTCCTCAGATAATCTCATGATTATTTTTAAAGTTATTTTAAATAATTAATTTTATTTTCAGTGTTTAGAGGAAGCATTCAAATTAGTTAATTTTGTTAAAATAGATGTTCTTAATTCTCTCCTGAGATAATTGATGGGTTGAAATTTTGTGCAAAATCTTTTTTTGTTGTTTATGCATTATGTATCGTTCCCAAATGGTCAAGAACACTTGTGTTGTAAAAAGAAGTTCTAATTTTTAAACTAATAATTTATAACTCACAATTGAGAGATGCTAAATAAATTGTCTCTGTTGCTAAACCTGGAAGATAGTTTAGGACACTAGCTCTATCAGGTAGGAGTGAGTAGAAAATTAATTTTGTCTTATTTTCTCTCATTTTTTTGCCTGCCAGTATATATCCGACTTTTCAGGGAGAATCATTGCTCTACCCTAACCTAAATGTCCTAGAGACATTCCTTTCTATAGTTATGTAGTTACAAAGGGAAACTGAACTATGAGTGCCATATTTTTTGCTCCATAAGATGCATTGAGGGTTTTAAGGAGGAAAATAAGAAAAAAAAATATTCTGAACCAAATGGTGTGTTAAAATATTTAATAAAAATATATCACAATAATATTTCAACAATGTAAACTCAACAGCAGTGTTAACAACCATTAGCACTGTTATTAACAAACGAGAATAGACTTTAATGTTCAAATACTCTTCTAGTTGTCCGGGAACCCTCAGCAGCTAAAAAAAAAAGGAACATTTGCTCCATAAGACGCACAGGCATTTCCCCCTCCACTTTTGGGGAAAAAAAAGTGTGTCTTGTGGAGCGAAAAATACAGTATATTCCGATTTGTTAAATAAAATACCAGGTGACAAGGTGAGGATTTTTGTTTTGTCTTAAACTGAGATTCTGTCCTTGATTGTGTTGGGCTTGTTTACAGGAAAAGGAGAAAGAACTGAATGTAAAAAACATATATTCTAATCGTCTACCAAAGTCTTCTCCAAAGAAAGAAAAAGAACATATATCAACAAAAAATGGTATAGTAACTATTATTGTTGAAAAACATGTGGTATTACTGATAATAAATTCTGAAATAGGAGGAAGGCAAAGGGAAAAGAATTTATTGAAATTTAAGATTCCTTTAAATTATTAACTAGTTTATTATTTACTGTTAGTTTTCAAAAATTCTTTCAACTTTTCTAAAGGTTTTTCTGAGTTCATAAGTTATATTTTACATAATTTGTAAGAAATCTTTATAACCATACTCCTAACTAGAGATTATAATATAACGAACCTTGTATTGACATATCACCTAGCTTTAACAGTTATATATTATGTATTTTTTTACTTTTTTCCCAGAGTATTTTAAAGCGAAATCCAGCTATTGCATTTCAATCATAAATACTTGGGTATTGGTTTGCATAACTTTACCTTTTTTTAAAAAAAGAAGTATAATTTTTCTCTTCTGTGAATGACAGAAAGTTAAAAATGTAAACTTTATAAAAGCTTGATAAGATTTACCTGTTAGAATTGTCCTCAAATTACATAATTGCCAGTAAATCTTAGAAACAAAAATACTAACGTGAATAGCCATGGAGCTGAGACAAACACGTATTGTCTCATTTACATGGAATATATATATACCAGCTGAATTCCATATGTCTTAGCAGTGTTTCATAAGATAAGAAAAATTCTTTTATAATTTTCACGGTAGCTGCATGCCAGACTGATTTTATACGCCAGAGTACAAAAGGAGTACAAGCCAGTGAAGACTTCAAGCTGGAAGGATTTCCTATTGCACCACAAACTGTGCGTTATAAAAACAAAAGTGAACCTGAACGTCTTACTTTGGTGAGTTCAGCAATAGGATTAGGTACCAAACTCTAGGTGGGAAGTTATTCCTGAAACATAGTATCAAACATTTTTAATGTCAGCAGTGATGTCCCTGCTCTATCTGTAAATATACAACTAGCCCTCCAAAGAGACGAGTGACAACTGTGTATTTTTATTAAGTTCCTTTGGATTGAATCTTAGTCCACATTGTGTCTTTCAGATGCTTCAGAGAGGTTGATTGTACCTTCTGGGTTGGAGGTAGAAGGGAAGCAAAAATTACTTTAGAAGTTTCTTACCTTGTATTTACCAAGATCACCTTTAAAAATCTTTGCTTTTATGTTTAAAAGCAAATTATAATACTTTTCAAATGATTTGTTAGAAATTGACTACATTTAATTTGGGGGGCTTCCTATGGAAGAGAATTTTCTGAGTTAGATGAATCAGTGGAATCTGACGTTGTGGCATTCAGTGGGTCTGTGTTGGGCCTTCATTTAATAGGACTCTTATATTTGGAGTATTGGAAGGTGCTCTCTTCTAAGAGGTTTTTCTTTTTAGTGTTTAGGTAGGTTTTTTTAAAGATTTTATTTATTGACTAGAGAGAGAGAGAGAGAGAGAGGCAGGAGGGAAGGAGTGGGAAGCACCAGCCTGTAGTTGCTTCTCTTGTTTCTTGACTGTGCCAGCTCAGAGACCCTCAGACTGCTGAGCTCAGCATTCATGTCAGCGCTTTATCCATTGTGCCACCACAGGTCAGGTGAGCATTTAGTTTAAAATCCAAAGGGAAGTTTTGGTCATTATTTCTTCAAATAGATTCAAATGTACCAATTTTATATAACCCTGTCATTTTTGTGCCTTGAAAGTTTTCCCATGACCCTGAGATCTCTTCTTGTATGAAACAGGAAGGATGGCTGATCTGGTTCCTGTGCATACTCAAGTTTTTGTTTCTTTTATAATTTAAGCAAGTTAGCTGTATCTGCTGTGCTTCTTACTGTATTTGCACAGTCATTGAGACTGGAGATCCTGTTAATTTGTCTTTTGGAAAGGGTAAAATGTGGAATAGCAAAGTAATTCTTTAAGATGATAAAAATATTTGGTGTTTATAAGTTTCAGCAGAAGGAACAGCAACTGGATATAATGAAAAGAGGGTAGTCCTGGAATTAGCTCTGCTTGTTAGTTAAATTCTCGTTCTGACATTTCAGTTGTGCGACTTTTTGGGGTTTCAATTTTCCAACTTACAGAATGGGGGCTGTGTTACCCTTTATGATTGTGGTAATAACTAATCATGAAATTTAAAGGCCTCAACAAATGGTAACTGTTAGTTAAAGTACAGGCTAAGTTGCTATTGTAAAGACACCCAGAATACAGTGTTTCAAGCAAAATACAAGTCTCTTTCTCTTGTGATAGACTGAAGGTGAATGGATAGTCTAGAATAGATAGACAGCTTTGTTCAATGGTAGTCATCCTCTGTCTTACTGCTCTTCCATCCTTTTTCTTTTTTTAAGTGAGAGAGACAGAACAGAGAGAGGCAGAGAGAGGGACAGATAGAGACAGACAGACAGGAAGGGAGAGAGATTGAGAAGCATCAATTCTTTGTTGTGGCAGCTTAGTTGTTCATTGACTGCTTTCTCATACGTACCTTGACCAGGGGCTTCAGCTGCACCAGTGACCCCTTGCTTAAGCCAGCGACCTCTGATCTCAAGCCAGTGGCCTTTGGGCTCAAGCCAGTGACCATGGGGTCATGTCTGTGATCCCATGCTCAAGCTGAAGACCTTGGGGTTTTGAACCTGGGCCCTCTGCATCTCAGGCCAACATTCTATCCTCTGTGCCACCACCTGGTCAGGCTGCTCTTCCATCTTAAAGAATGTAGTCCTCTTTTATATGCTTGGAACTGGTTCACCCCCCTGTGAGAAGGTTAGGAATGAGGAAGTGAAGGGCAAGCAGCTTTTGTTTTACAAGTGTGATCAGAAATCACATACATACTTCACTTATACCCTGTTGGTCTTGTCTGTCTGCAAGGGAGGCCAGTCAGTGTAGTCTCCACTTGAGCAGCCCTTGCTCTGCTAAAACTCAAAGTATTTTGTAACTAAAAGGAAAGGGAAAGATAGATACTACGGAACATGGCTCTGCTATACAAGTCTACTAATAATAGATATTTACTTTTATTAAGAAAAATTACACTCATGAAAGGGACTATAAGAAATTTAAGTTTATATTTTTGACTTAAATTTTACAAAATTATGAATCAAAGACTTTGGACCTAAAGGTGTATGTGAGACTCAAATTCTAGTATTAACTTGAAAGATTCAGTGTAATTGTCTCTGCCTGGGTTACAGTTCAACGTCCTTTTAGTTGGCCTTTATAATTGGTTGATAGCCCTTCTGGTTAACTGAATTAATCAAATTTTGTTGTGAAGTGTACAAAGCAAGGATACTTCTGAAACTTGTCTCTTCAGATTTTATGGAGGGTATTGACTTTACATCTATGATATTGATTTTGATATAGCTTACAAATGCTTCTTTAAAATTTTAACTAAAGAAATACCTATGTGCTTTTGAAATATCTTTCAAAGGGTGGTAACTTCGACTTACTGATCTATTAATTGAAAATTTATTAAATTTCTAACTTGGTATTATGCTAAATGGGGACAATTTTATAATATTTATGTAGCTGCTTCTCCTTTTTTTTATGTGAACTTGCATTTTTCTTTTTTTTAATGTGTAATAGGACCTGAAATCTCAAGAGAAAGATACACACGAAGAAGCAGGGATTCTAAACCCAGTTTTGGAAAGAGAAGAAAAATGTGTTAAGAATCAAGGACTCCGTGTTGATAAACAAGAGGTTGAGAAGCTGAAGAAGGATGGTAAGAGTTTGTTTAAGTACGTGATGAGTCAGCGTTTCTTGGAAAAAAAAGGGTTAACATCCCTAATATCTTCTAATTGAAGACCCAATTGGATATAAAGAACAAGAAAGGTTGACACAGTGGTAGGAGATGTTCTGTCCAGCATCCCAAACAGTAACTTCATTCAAAGGAAAGAAAAAAAGTGAAAACTGGATTTCAGTTGTTATTTAGGGTTAGAGAATAAGGACAAAGTTAATTACCTTCAGAAAGTTCAGGCAAAAGGAAAAAGATTCTTGTGCATTAACTAAAGCTTGATAAAGACATAACTAAAGTACAGTCTTTATTGGCTTGACCTTATATATAGACTAGCCCAAGCATTAAAATCAATGAAGTGTGAGGTCCTGAATATACTCCTATAAATTTTCTTTGGTTTTAGTATGTAAAGTAAATCTTTACCATGTTCAACCATTACTGTGGAAGTTTAGTGAACCAGTTCACATGGTTTTAGATATTGGAAATGAAGTTTAGTGATAAATTCATTTCTATGAGGATAAAATGTCTTAAAGATATAGGTGAGACTAGTCCTTTGAATGTATTTTCTTATATAGCAGCTGCTTATAGTTTCTTCCTTTAAGTTAATGGCTCATAAAATTACGAGTAATTATTACGTAAAGTAGTGTATGTACATTTTTGTGTGTGTGCATGTGTGTGTGTATGTGTGTGTTTGTGTATTTAAAACAATATAACAGTAGACCCTGGGTAGTTGGCTCAGTGGTAGAACATTGGCCTGACATGTGAATTTCCTGAGTTTGATTCCTGGTCAGGGCACACAGGAGAAGTGACAATCTGCTTCTCCACCCCTACCCCTTCTCTCTCTCTCTCTTTCTTTATTTCCTTTCTGCGGCCATGGCTGGGTTACAAGCATGGCTCAGACAGGCAGAGCATAGGCCCCAAGTGGGGGTTGTGGGGTGGATCCTGGTCAGAGTGCATGCAGAAGTCTGTCTCTCTATCTTCCCTCCTCTTACTTGGAAAAAGAAGAAAAAAATAAATTAAAACAACAACAATATAACAGTTGAATAGCACTATTGGCTAATAAACTAAGGGAGATGCTTTCCTATGTTGAACTATAGAATAGAAAATGAGGAGGTTGCCCTGGCCAGTTTGCTCAGTGGTAGAACATCAGCCTGGCATGTGGATGTCCTGGGTTCGATTTCTGGCTAGGGCACATCCATCTGCTTCTCCACCCTTCACCCTCTCTTTTCTATCTCTCTCTCTTCCCCTCCCGCAGCCAAGGCTCCATTGGAACAAACTTGGCCTGGGTGCTGAGGACGGCTCCATGGCCTCTGCCTCAGGCACTAGAATGGCTCCAGTTGCAATGGAACAACCCCCAGATGGGCAGAGCATCGCCTCCTAGTGGGCATGACGGGTGGATCCAGTTGGGCACATGTGGTAGTCTGTCTCTCTGCCTCCATTCTTCTCACTTAAGAAAAATACAAGAAAACAAAAGGGAAAAGAAAATGAGGAGGTTAGGTTTAGTTCTAAGGTACTAGGAAAAGAAAAAAATAATAGTCTGTCATTTTTCTTTATCCTTTTTGATGGATTTTTCCCCTGGATTCTATAGGGAATGATCTCTGATGTCAGTGAGAATGTATACCGTTCACTAAAATTACTAAATGCTATGGTGTTCTTACATATTTTAATATTTTAAATTTGGAAATAATTTCAAAATCGCAACAAAGCAACAACAGCAGCCAAAGAACTGTTAAGATTAAGTGTATACCTCATGTCCGTACCCTAAAAGACTTTTCATGAGTAGTTCTCCAAAATAGAGACGTTCTCTTATATCATGCCAATACTGTTTTCAACCTCAGAAAATTTAAATTTGATAGAGCCCATTTCTCTAATCTGCTGTCTATATTAATTTTGTCAGCTGATACAGTATTTTCCTTTATAGCATTTTCTTATCTGGAATAGCTTCTCAGTCTTTTAAAAGATATTTAGTGAAATTAGCATTACTGATGAATATAGACCCATTTTTTAAAGCATAATTAGATTTAGGTTAAAATTTCTCCTGTCAGAATACTACTAAGTGATGTATGTGTCTTTCTCAGGCTATGACATCCAGATACTCAATTTACTTTTAAGTTTAAAATCAATGTCTTTTTTTCCTCCATGCATCCCACCACCCTCCATTCAGCATGCAGCAGGAAATCAGGTATAAAAAATAGGCAGAGAACCTTCACCACCCCTAAATCAAAGAACAAAATTTTTCTTTAAATGTGAATCTTAAATGCAACAACCATTAAGTACATTTTTTTAATATCAAGTATAGAAATGAAGTTATGATGTTCATTTTTACTATACTGATAATACCAAAATTAAACAAAGATTGTTGTTTTATAAAAGATGAGAGTTGAGGTTTCCTGCTTAAAAATATTGACTGCTATAAATATCTTTTTTAAAATTTGGTTTTATACAGAATGGGAAAGAGAAGAACTTGCTAAAAAACAAAAAGAAAAGACATCTATGCTGGAGAGAGAAGTAAAGCCAGCATTGGAAACTGGAAGATACCAAGTGGAAATGTGCCAAATTCTAAATATTGGTAAATTGGAAGAAGGGGAAGAAGAAAGACTGAAGAGAGAACTGCTACTTGCAAAATTGAATGAAATCGACAAGGAACGCCAAGATTCTGAGAATCTAAAATGTCCTTCTCTGCCATTGCTACTTGATAAGGGATCTAAACAGCACTCCCCACAGAGAAGCCCCAAAACATACATGTTCTCCGAATCCCCTGGGAGATTATTTAATGGGCATCATCTGCAAGGCATCAGTTTTATAACTTCAAAAGGAGATTGTCAGAATCCAGGAAGTATCAGAAGCCCAGTCTCTCCAGATGAGCTTGCGTTTGGCGACTGTGTGGTTTCATTTGCAAAAACATCAGGGAAGTCAAATTCATTTAGCCAAAAAAGTAGCCTTTTGGATTTCCAAATAAACAGCATAGAGAAACTTAGTAAAGACAGTGTGGATTTAACCGCGAGAAAAGAGAAAAAACTCAATTTGATGGAACAGCTGTTTGGTACCAGCAGCGGCAGCACCGTTTCCTCGAAGAGCAGTGACCGGAATTCTCTGGCTGCCAGCAGAGGAGACTTTGACCCTCTAGATTTTCTCCCTGGGAGCAAAAGCAGCATGGGGAGAGAACATGAAGATGACTTTTTCCTCAGTGAAGGAAGAAGTTTTAATCCAAGCAGACACAGATTTAAAAAAGCTGATTCTGACGATGACATTGAAGACGTAACACAACTCCCATAGACTGGAGTATACATTTTTTCATTTGTAAATAAAGAAAATATTTTAATACGATATATATTATAAACATTTAAACTTTTTAATATTGAAAAGTCCTCGTTAAGGAATGATTTAATAGGTAAATACAGTGCAAAAGAAATAAGGAGATTCTATCACACCACACAGCTAGTTTGCCAATAGTGAAGGAGGCTCTTTTGAATCGAATCCAAAATAGAGATATATTTTACTTTGTTTTGATTTTATTTACCAGTAAGTTTTACCTCTTGAATCAGCTCTGTGGGAAGTTTCACTCTTGGAGTACATTTTCTATTTTTAATTCCTGTTTATTTATTTGTATTTAGCTTAGTGAGGATATAACCAAAAGTAGTCCTTCTGCATATTACGGAATGGAAATTAAGGGTGAGAAACTGTTGGGAATTGTAATTCCCAGGTGGTAGAGAATGGGTGCTATTTCAGAGCCCAGTTCTTAATGGACAGAGTTCTCTCTCTTATATGGCAAGGCTGAGCTATTTTTAAGTGGCAGCAACCACAAAATTGAGATTTCCGATTCCTTTGGAAGAAACCTGAGTTAAGCACTATTTATTTCCCAATTACAAGTCTCTTTAAATCACTTACCTACAACTGTGCTAACATACTAGGTGGAATTCAAAGGACATTTATTTGTTTACATGGACAATTCTCCTGACATGGCTTCTAGCATAATCAGTAATTCCTCTCCTTGTTCTCACTATTTATATCTGAGATTTCATACCAAATACATGAAGTAGAGGAAATTTCATTCCAATATAGAAAGATTTTCAAATCAATTATGTTTCCAAAGTAATGTAACTTGGAAATTTTAATATGTACTATTAAGATTTGAACTTACTGTCAAACTAAAGACATAGTTATAGTGTAATACGTTATTGAACTAATTTTTAAGCAAACCTGGTTCAAAGTATTTTAGAAATGGGACTTCTGCCTTGCAGTGTAGAGTGGATGTTTTCCTATTAAAATGCATTTGCATTACTCTTGTTCTTTGTGGGTCATGTCATCTGCAAAGGACTTTATGACATTACATTATGCTGGTATGATTGGTCTTTAAGAAGTAGTAATATATTACCAACCAAGGAGAGTTTTAACACTTAAAATTAAGAGTGGTAGAAATAATGTTTTGGGGGAAGAATAAAAAAAAATTTAGATGGACACTTATTCTAAAGTGAGCTGTTTTTCCCCCTAAGAATTTACTATGTATTCACTCACAGTATGATTTATAACACAAAGCATACAATACATACTGATGAGGTTACAGTGTTACTATTTTATCTTAAGTTCTTATAAATTGTTATTATTGATATTATATTAACTGTTTAACAAGATATACCTGGTTAGGTCTCTAATTTAAAAGATGTACCAGTTAGCTTTGAAATTGTATTTCTGTCATTTATTGGGAATTGAATTTCCCAAAAGTGCTAAACTATATTTTTTAAATGGTTTAATAAATAGATTTTTACGTCTGATGTAAATAATCATTTAGTATGTTGCAAATCATTCTAATATATGCAAACCACAATATTGTAATGCAGTTCTTAATAAAATGTTATGTAATGCTATTTCATTCATAGCTGCTAGTTTTTCTGCCAAAAGTATGCTAATATTTATGTTTAGTCTTATAGGCTTTTTATAAGGCCTTATAGTTAAATTTTATATTCATGACCTTGTAATTACTCTCACTTTTCTCTCTCTGATGATTTCTAGCCTGTAACCAGGTGAAACAAGAAAGAATTGTTCATTTGAAGCTAAAATTAAGTTATAGACTTAGAAGAAATATGGTGTGAAGCATTAAAATTGGAGAGTAAAATGTAAAGAACAGGTTTTTCTTTGTGCACAAACCTTAGAGAGTAAGTCATTTTTTTTCTAAATGTCAAATTAAGTTTGTTATTTGTATTCAGAATTATTACTAATAAAAGTTGAAAACACACTATGACTCTTTTTTTGGGGGGGGGTATGAGTTTTTTTTGTTTGTTTGTTTGTTTTCACTATGACTCTTTGTTTGAATGATACCTTATGTTACTGAGAAATATATAGTAGAAATATGACCTGCAGGGTTTTTATTTCATTATTCACCTATTTTTTTTCTGTCCAGTGTTTTTAGGTGAAGTAGGTGAATTTGCCCTAAATTTGGTTAGACAGTAAGCTAGTCTTATCAGATGATTATAGTTTTAATTAATACTTTCACCTTTAATAGCTATCATAATGGCTTATATTGCTCATAATATAAAAGCAGGTGGGGTAAGGAGGATTAAATTGAATCATAAAATGAACTTATTTTCTGGCTGACCTGCTGGGTTTTCTTTATTCTCTTCATCTCATTATTACTAGCCTTCTAGTATCCCTTGGGTATCTGCCTGATGAAAAGGGGGTGGGAAAATTTATGCTAACAATATGGACTTATTAGGATTAAAGAAGGCACCATAAATTTTCAAGAAAGGGTCTGCCTTTTAAGCTTTTTTTCCCCCATACACAATAAATGCCCCTTTCACAGGAAAGTCCCCTATTACATCATTTGACAGTGCTCTCCTTTTAGTAAAGAGCATGTATTCATTAATTGTGAGTGCTTCCTGGGTGTGCCATACTGTACTGGATACCAGGAGAGTAGAACAGACCTGTACTCGGCCCTCATCAATTGGATGCAGAGCACAATGAGCCGTCCCTGCCCATCTGCCCACCCATTCCCTTCCTGAGTGTCTTTGGATCCCTCAGCTGTTATTGGTCTTTTAAAATGCTTCTTAAGGTGGTTTTGAGGAGTAAATGAAAATTTTGGTTAATATTTGGCTGGGTGGCTGGTATATTATAAGCATTCAGTAAACATCAGTTATAGCTAATTATGAGTCTTTTAGAAGCTAATTTAGTAAATAGAGCATAGGTTGACTTCTGGTCAAGATGTTGGAATAGGTAAATGCTGTGCTTGCCTCCTCCCATGACCACATCAAAATTACAACTAACTTATACAACAACCATCACTGAAAACCACCTGAAGACTAGCTGAATAGGAAGGAGTCCAGCTAAGGTTATAAAGAAGCCAAGACTAGTAGGAGGGGTGGAGACAGAAAATGGGCAGTTTCATAACCATAGTGTGGCAATTAAGAAACAGGAGGACCTGCTGAGGTACCCCCTGAGGAGCATACCCACCTCCCCAGCCCAGGACATCAGTGCCAGGAAGAGGTGTCCCCATAATAACCAGCTATGAAAATCTGTGGAGATTGCATCCAAGTGAGATGAAGGGCTGCTAGAGTCCCAACTGTTTCCCTTGAGGGTCTGCATATGGATTTATAACCTTACTTGCTCTGGTCTCCAGTGTGGGGGTGGCAGCTTGAACAGCACCACCCACATACAGGAGAGAACTGAATTGACTGGCTTCAGGATGGCTCCAGGGACAGAGGTGCTGGCAGGTGCCATTGCTTTGTTTAGCCCTCCCCTCACCTAACCATCAAGTACAGGTGGGTGCCAAATCTGAGCTTTCTGTTAACCTGGCTAACCACTCACCCTGGTGATTCCTTGAGACATCACCCACATGCTCTGCCAAACTGCTTCCAGCAGCTTTTCCAAACAAAGGGCCTGCCTTGGTTCATGCTGTAGACTTTCCTGAAATCAAAGGTTCACAAACCCTAAACAAGTAGTGCCTGACTATGGCATGCTCTGTACCTCTTGCTAAGCAGCCCCAAGACTGTCACAAGGGGTGACCAGCCTTAACTAACATTGTAACTCCCATCAAGTGGCCCCAAGCCTGGCATTATCTATAGCCAGTGTTGCCCTGGAATATAGCCTTAACTAAGCAGCCTCCAACCCAGCACAAGAGGCAGCTGACCTTACTTAGCTCATGTTGTGTTGACCACTAAAGATCTTTCACATGGCGTTACTAGCAGCTGGCTTCAATTCAGAACAAAGCTTCTCACAAGTGCCTCTAAGCCCAGCACAAGAGATAACCAACAACAGATAACGTTGTAGCCCCTACTAGGCAGTCTCAAGCCTGGAACAAATAGCAGCTGACCATGGCCTGTACCAGAGCCCCTCTCAAGAGTTTCCAGAATCAACAAACCCAGTGAATGGCTTCAGATCACAGCACAGCACTACCCAACTCCACAAATGACACATTTGAAGGGCAAACTTGATTAGTACCATAGCTAAAATGATTCTTGCTTTGTGGGGTAAGCTCCCACACAACACATTGTCTGCTATAGTCACAGCCATCCTGAGGGTCAATCCCACCCACTGATGTACCAACAGCAGTCAATGCTTAACTAGCATGGTAACACAACCCACCAGAGGGACACTTATGGAGCACCCAGCTCAAGTGAACAAGGAGACTACTACTGAGCCTCATAGGACATGTGTAATACTTAAGGCCAGTCTGCCAAGACTGGGAGATGTAGCATATCTACCTAATATATACAAACAAATACAGGGTGGCAACCATAATGAGGAGAAAAAGAAATATACCAATTGAAAGAACAGGACAAAACTCAAGGAAAAGAACTAAATAAAGGAAACAGAGACAGCAATCTTCCAGATACAGAGTTCAAAACACAGGTTATAAGGATGCTTATAATGAACTTAGGAAAACAATGGGCGAATTCAGTAAAAACCTCAAGAAAGAAACTGTAAAAAGGAACTAGTTAGAATTTAAGAATACAAGAATTGAAGACTACATTAGATGGAATCAACAGCAGGTTAGAGAAGCAGAGTTTCAAATCAATGATCTGGAAGACAATGTAAAGGAAAATACCCATTTGAACAGTGAAAAAAATTGAAAAAATGAGTATAGTTTAAATGGCCTCAGGGATAACATCAAGCATACCAACATTTGCATCATAGAGGTTTCAGAAGAAGAGAGAGCAAGGCTTTGAAAACATATTTGAAAAAGTAATGACTGAAAACTTCATTAAACTGGTCAATGAAATAGACATACAAGTGTAAGAAGTGAAGTCCCAAATAAGAACCCAAAGAGGTTCACACCAAAACACATCATAATTAAAATGTCAAAGGTTAAAGACAGAGGATATTAAAAGTAGCAATGGAAAATCAGTTATGTACAAGGGAGCTCTCCTATATGACTATCAGTGGATTTCTCAATAAAATTTTGCAGACATAAGGAAGTGGCATGAAATATTCAATGTAATGAAAAGATCTACAACCAAGAAAACTACCCAGCAAGTCAATCATTTAGAATCAAAGGAAAGACAGTTTCCTAGACAAGAAAAGGGTAAAGAAGTTTATGACCACTAAACCAACATTACAAGAAATGTTAAACAGACTTCTTCAAGTAGAAAAGATAAAAAATATATATAAGAAAATATAAGAAAAAATATTCTCACTGACAAAGACAAATACAATACTTAGTAAGCAGTAGATTAACCAACTATACAGCTAGTACAAAGGTTCAGAGGCTAAGTAGGAAGATCGTGCGTAATTACAACAATAAATTAAGGGACACACAAAAGAAAAAATAATGATAAATATAAGCATGCAGGAGGTGAGTAACATATGTAGTGATTTTTTAATGTGTTGTAACTTAAGCAACCATGAACTTAAAGTAGACTGATATAAACATAGGATGGTATATATGAAACACATGGTAACCACAAACCAAAATCTACAAGAGATATACAAGAAATAAAGAGAAGAAATCACAACACTACAGAAAATCATCAACATACAAGAAAAGAGAACAAGAGAATAAGAATAAAACAGAGAAAAATTGCAGAAATGATCACCTGTATGGTCAATTAATCTATGACAACGGAGGCAAGAATATACAATGGGCAAAGACAGGTTCTTCAATAAATGGTGCGGAGAAAAGTGACCAGATACATGAAAAAAAAAAAAAAAAAAGGAAAAGGAAAAGAAAAGAAAAACTAGACCACTTTCTTACATCATATACAAATATAAACTCAAAATGAATTAATTAATTAATTTTTTTTTTTAATGAAAACATCTCCAGTTTATCTTAACATTCAATTGTGTTGCGTACCCGTCACCAAAAGTCAAATTGTCCTCTGTTACCTTCTATCTGGATTTCCCTGTGTCCCTCCCCTCCTCCCTATCCCACTCTTCCCTCCCTCCCCCCACCCCATAACCACCACTCTCTTGTCCATGTCTCATAGTCTCACTTTTATGTCCCACTTATGTATAAAATCATGCTGTTCTCAGTTTTTCTTTTTTTCTGATTTACTTATTTCACTCCGTATAAAGTTATCAAGGACCATCCATTTTGTTATAAATGATCCGATGTCATCGTTTCTTATGGCTGAGTAGTATTCCATAGTATATATGTACCATAGCTTTTTAATCCACTCGTCTTCTGACGGACACTTGGGCTGGTTCCAGATCTTCGCTATTGTGAACAATGCTGCCACGAACATGGGGGCGCATTTCTTCTTTTCGAACAGTGCTATGGTGTTCTTAGGGTATATTCCTAAAAGTGGGATAGCTGGGTCAAAAGGCAGTTCGATTTTTAATTTTCTGAGGAATCTCCAAACTGTTTTCCACAGTGGCTGCACCAGTCTGCATTCCCACCAGCAGTGCAGAAGGGTTCCCTTTTCTCCACATCCTGGCCAGCACTTATTCTGTGTTGTTTTGCTGATGAGTGCCATTCTGACTGGTGTGAGGTGATATCTCATTGTGGTTTTAATTTGCATTTCTCTAATGATTAGTGATGTTGAGCATTTTTTCATATGCCTATTGGCCATCTGTATGTCCTCTTTGGAGAAATTTCTATTCATTTCTTTTGCCCATTTTTTGATTGGGTTGTTTGTCTTCCTGGTGTTGAGTTTTATAAGTTCTTTATAAATTTTGGTTATTAACCCCTTATCAGATGTGCTGTCGAATATGTTCTCCCATTGTGTGGTTTGTCTTTTTATTCTGTTCTTATTGTCTTTAGCTGTGCAAAAACTTTTTAGTTTGATATAGTCCCATTTGTTTATCTTGCCTTTTATTTCATTTGCCCGTGGAGATAAATCGGCAAATATATTGCTGCTACAGATGTCGGAGAGCTTGCTGCCTATGTTTTCTTCTACGATGCTTATGGTTTCACGACTTACATTTAAGTCTTTTATCCATTTTGAGTTTGTTTTTGTGAATGGTGTAAGTTGATGGTCTAGTTTCATTTATTTGCAGGTAGATGTCCAATTTTCCCAACACCATTTGTTAAAGAGGCTGTCTTTACTCCATTGTATGTTCTTTCCTCCTTTGTCAAATATCAGTTGTCCATAAAGCTGTGGGTTTATTTCTGGGTCTTCTGTTCTGTTCCATTGATCTATGTGCCTGTTCTTGTGCCAGTACCAGGCTGTATTGAGTATAATGGCCTTATAGTAAACCTCGATATCTGGAAGAGTGATACCTCCTGCTTTATTTTTTCTTTTTAAGATTGCTGAGGCTATTCGTGTTCTTTTTTGATTCCATATAAATTTTTGGAATATGTGTTCTATATCTTTGAAGTATGTCATTGGTATTTTAATTGGTATTGCATTGAATTTATAAATTGCTTTGGGTAATATAGTCATTTTAATGATGTTTATTCTTCCTAGCCATGAGCACAGTATATGCTTCCACTTGTTTGTATCTTCCTTGATTTCTTTTACCAATGTTTTGTAATTTTCCGAGTACAAGTCCTTAACCTCCTTGGTTAAATTTACTCCTAGGTACTTTATTTTTTTGGCTGCAATAGTGAAGGGGATTGTTTCCTTAATTTCTTTTGCTGACAGTTCATTGTTGGTATATAGTAATGCCTCTGATTTCTGCGTATTAATTTTATATCCTGCCACCTTGCTGAATTTATTTATCAGGTCCAGTAGTTTTTTGACTGAGACTTTAGGGTTTTCTATATACAATATCATATCATCTGCAAATAGTGACAGTTTTACTTCTTTTCCAGTTTGGATGCCTTTTATTTCTTCTTCTTGTTTGATTGCTGTAGCTAGGACTTCCAGAACTATGTTGAATAAGAGTGGTGAAAGGGGGCATCCCTGCCTGGTTCCTGATCTTAAGGGGATTGCTTTTAATCTTTGTCCATTTAGTATGATGTTTGCTGTGGGTTTGTCGTAGATGGCCTTTATCATGTTAAGGAATGATCCCTGTATTCCCACTTTACTGAGAGTTTTGAGCATGAATGGGTGCTGGATTTTATCAAATGCCTTTTCTGCATCTATTGAAATTATCATGTGATTTTTGTCCTTCTTTTTGTTTATGTGATGAATCACATTGATTGATTTGCGAATATTGAACCAGCCTTGCCTCTCCAGAATAAATCCCACTTGATCATGGTGTATGATTTTTTTCATATATTGCTGGATCCGGTTGGCTAATATTTTGTTGAGAATTTAGCGTCTAAATTCATCAGGGATATAGGCCTATAATTTTCTTTCTTTGTGTTGTCTTTGCCTGGTTTTGGGATCAGAATTATGCTCGCCTCATAAAAGGAGTTTGGAAGTCTTCCTTCCTCTTGAATTTTTTGAAATAGCTTGAGGAGGATAGGAGTTAGTTCTTCTTTGAATTTTTGATAGAATTCACTTGTGAAGCCATCAGGCCCAGGACTTCTCTTTTTTGGGAGTTTTTTGATAACTGTTTCGATCTCATTTGTTGTAATTGGTCTGTTTAGGTGTTCTGATTCTTCCAGATTGATTTTTGGAAGGTTATATGATTCAAGAAATTTGTCCATTTCACCAAGATTGTCTAATTTTTTGGCATATAGTTCTTCATAGTATTTTCTTACAATGCTTTGTATTTCTGTTGTGTCAGTTGTTATTTCTCCACTGTCCTTTCTAATTTTATTTATTTGAGCCCTCTCTCTTTTTTTCTTGGTGAGTCTAGTTAAAGGTTCATCAATCTTGTTTACCTTTTCAAAGAACCAGCTTCTGGTTTCATTGATCCTCTGTATTGTTTCCTTCGCCTCTATGTCAATTATTTCTGCTCTGATCTTTATTATTTCCTTCCTTCTACTTGTCTTGGGTTTTATTTGCTGTTGTTTTTCTAGTTCTTTCAGATGCAGGGTCAGGTTGCTTATTTGAGCTTTTTCTAACTCCTTATGATATGCCTGTTGTGCAATAAACTTCCCTCTCAGAACTGCTTTTGCTGTGTCCCATAAATTTTGAGTTGATGTATGCTCATTATCATTTGTTTCTAGAAACTTTTTTATTTTTTCTTTGATCTCATTGTTAATCCATTCATTATTTAATATCATGCTATTTAGTTTCCAAGTGTTTGAGTATTTTTCAGTTTTTCTTTTGTGGTTAATTTCTAGTTTCATGGCATTGTGATCAGAGAACATGCTTGATATGATTTTAATCTTCTTAAATTTATTGAGACCATTTTTGTGTCCTAACATGTGGTCTATCCTAGAAAATGTACCATGAGCGCTTGAGAAGAATGTATATTCTACTGCTTTAGGGTGAAAAGTTCTGAAGATATCTATTAAATCAAGTTGATCTAGTGTCTCCTTTAAGTCTGCTGTTTCTTTATTAAATTTCTTTCTTGAGGATCTATCCAGTGTTGTTAGAGTGGTATTGAAATCCCCTACTATGATAGTATTGCTGTTAATCTCGCCCTTTATATCTATCAAAGTCTGCTTTATGTATGTCGGGGCTCCTATATTTGGTGCATAGATATTTATAATAGTTATATCTTCCTGTTGAATTGTTCCCTTTATCATTATGCAGTGTCCTTCTTTATCTCTTACTACAGCCTTTGTTTTAAAGTCCATTTTGTCAGATATAAGTACTGCTACCCCAGCTTGTTTTTCATTTCCATTTGCATGAAATATTTTTTTCCATCCTTTTACCTTCAGTCTATGTGCGTCTTTTGTTTTAAGGTGTGTCTCTTGTAGACAGCATATGTATGGGTCCTGTTTCTTTATCCATGCAGCTACCCTATGTCTTTTGATTGGATCATTTAATCCATTTACATTTAAGGTTATTATTGATATGTAGTTGTTTATTGCCATTTTATTCTTTAAAGTTGTATTCTTCTTTGGCTATATTCTTTTCTCCGTTTAAACTGTTCACAACAGGCCCCTTAGTATCTCTTGCAGAATTGGTTTGGTTTTTATGAATTCCTTCAGGCTTTCTTTTTCTGGGAAGCTCTTTATTTCTCCTTCAATTTTAAACATTAGCCTTGCTGGATAAATTAGTCTTGGTTGTAGGTTCTTGTTCTGCATTACTTTGATTATTTCTTGCCATTCCCTTCTGGCCTCAAGTGTTTCTGTTGAGAAGTCCGACGTCATCCTTATGGGGGCTCCTTTGTAGGTGATAGCCTTTTTTTCCCTAGCAGCTTTTAAAAGTTTTTCTTTATCCATTAGCTTTGGTATTTTAACTATGATGTGTCTTGCTATAGATTTTTTTGAGTTTCTCTTTATGGAGTTCTGTGTGTTTCTTGAATGTGTTGAATGTTTCCCAGCCTTAATTTAGGGATTTTTTCTGCTATGATTTGATTGAACAAAGTTTTTATTTTCTGTTCTCTCTCCTCTTCTTCAGGGACCCCTATGATGCGAATGTTGTTTCTCTTCAGGTTGTCACAGAGCTCCCTTAGAGTTTCCTCACATTTTTTGAGTCTCTTTTCCTTTTTCTTCTCTGCTTCTGTGCCTTTGTTTATTGTGTCCTCTAACTCGCTTATTCGATCTTCAGCGTGATTCATCCTGCTTTTAATTCCTTCCATTGTGGTCTTCAATTCTGATACTGTATTTGTCATTTCTGTCTGATTCTTTTTTATTATTTCAATTTCGTTTTTTATACTTGTTATCTCTTTATTTAGGTGTTCATAATGACTATCCATTGTAGCTCTAATTTCTTTGAACATCCTAACTATCATTATTCTAAATTCTGCATCTGGTAATTTGGTTATATCTGGTTCATTCAGGTCCTTCTCTGGGGATTTCTCTTGATTCATTTGATTTGCATTCCTCTGTCTGCCCATTTTTTCTGTGTATAAGCAAGTTGTGGCCACTGGAGTCCAGTATGTGTTGCCTTTGTGTTCTCTAGGTGTGGTCTGTCTGCAGGTACCCCACCCCCTCTGCTGCTGCCTAGGCTGGTTGGGTATGGGTGTTGCCAGAGTCGGCCCATTGTGGCTTTGTCTGTGATTTCCACCTCTCCTCCACGGGAGGGGCTGTCACTCAAGCCACAAGCCTCAGGACCAAGGATAGAGGTGAGCACCTTTACTCAGCTGCGGACCAGCCTATTTCTGGACTTCCGCCCAGAACCAGCAGTCGGAGCCTGCTTGCTACAGTTTCGCGAGTTGGGCGGGGCTTTTGATGTGCTCTCAGCTGTAAGCCTTTGCCCATCTGGACCTTTAGCCCCACCCTCGAGGCCAGGGCCCTTCTGCGCAGGGTCGGAAACCAAGGTTTATTGGGGCGGGCGCGTTTTCTGGCTTCTGCTCAGCTGCGGACTTCCACTTGTCCGGGACTCTACCCTGCCCCGCGTTTGGAGCCCGCTCGTGCACGTGGGATGGCAAATCGCGGTTTCTCCAGCAGGGCGGGGATATTAGCGCGGGCTCAGCTGCGAGCTTCCACTTGTCTCGGGGTCTATCCCGGCCCCGCGCTCAGAACCCTCTCGCGCACACAGAATGGCAAACCTCGGTTTCTCCGGCCGGGCAGGTCTGGTAGCGTGAGCTCAGCCGCAAGCCCCCCGCCAGTCCCTGGTCCTAGCCCGGTCCCCGCGGTCAGGGCCACCTTGCGCAGGGTCGCAGAGCAGATTTCTGCTCAGTCCTGGCCTCCCGCTTTGTCCCCACAGGTCAGACTACAGGCGGACCGCAGCTTTCGGACCGCTTTCGTGTTTCCCCTCGGACTCTCTGTGCTAGACTGAGCTCACACCGGCTTGGCCTCCGCCCACGCCGACAGAACCGCGTTTCAGTGTCCTGCCACCCACCGTACCCTTCAGCAACCTTTAGCAGAGTAGGATGGGTCCTAATACTCCACACTGTAGGCCTGGGAGCTCCCTCACTTGTTTCACAGCTCAAAACTGTCCAAACGCCTCTTCTAGGCTCTGGTGCTGCAGTCTGGGGCTTGGTTCCTGGGACCCAGGTCCCTCCCTCTCCGCCAAACTCTCCTCCCGCCACACGGGTCTCTCCGGGCTGCCGTTTGCTCCAGGGAGCTGGGCAGCCCTCTTCGCATTTTCGCTATTCCTACCAGTCTCAATGTGGCTTCTGCAGTGTTCCTTGGTTGAAGAGTCCACTTAGTTTTGTTCAAAGTTGGTTTATCCAGGTGATGGTTCTTAAAATTGAGTTATAATCCACTTTGGTTCTGGGAGTTGGAAGTTGGTACGTCCGCCTACTCCGTCGCCATCTTGCTCCTCTAAACTCAAAATGAATTAAAGACTTAAATGAGTTACCCGAAACCATAAAACTCCAGAAGAAAATACAGGTAGTAAATTCTTTGATATTGCTTTTAGCAGTATTATTATTATTATTATTATTATTATTATTATTATTATCTTGGCTATGTCTACTCAGGCAAGAGAAACAAAAACAAAAATAAAGAAATGGGACATCAAATTAAAAAGTTCTTGCACAGCAAAGGAAACCATCAAATAAATGAAAAGACAACTTACAGAATGGGACAGAATATTTGCCAATGATACATTTAATAAGGAGCTAATATTTAAAATACATAGGGAATTCACACAACTTAACACCAAAAACAAATTGATTTAAAAAGTAGGCAAAGGACCTAAAGACTTTTCTCTAAAGAAATCATATGGATGGCCAACAGACATATGAAAAAATGCTCAATATCACTAATTATCAAGGAAATGCAAATTAAAATCACAATGAGATATTACCTCATGCCTGTCAGAAAGGCTATCATCAATATATCAACAAACAAGTGCCAGCAAGGACATGGAGAAAAGAGAACACTGTACATAGTGGTGGGATTCAAATAATTTAACAACTGGTTCTCTGCCCTAATGACCACTTTAAGTATAAAAAAAGATATACCAAAAGGTAGTTTATTATTTCATGCATTTAATACTTAAATAAGAACAATAAAAGAGGTACACAAAACTAGATTATGGTATAAGAAAGAGTTTTAAAATATTAATGAACACATATCAAATAATACCTGACCAAAAAATAAAGAAAACAAAACTGTTATTTAAGATATTTCCATATTGCTTCTGGAATGGCATTCTCACTTGCAATTTTTTTCACCTATGGACAAAATGAACATTACTATGAGCGCCCAGAATACACTGTTGGGCAGATGAACGTTAAAAAAAGAGTAAGGAATATAAATTTGTGGTTCTCACCTTAGAACCCTCATTACAAGTGCCATTTTAACAACTGGCTTGCCGAACTCAACAAAAAATTAGGTATTGGTTCTGCTGAACCAGTGCTAACCCACTGAATCCCACCACTGCTATACACTGTTGGTGGGATTATAAATTGATGTAGCTACTGTAGAAAATAGTATGGAGTTTTCTCAAAAAATTTAAAATAAAACTTTTATATGACCCAGCAACTCCACTTCTGGGTATTTACCCAAAGAAATCCAAAACACTAATTTGAAAAGATACGCACCCCTATGTTCACTGCAGCATTATTTACAATAGCTAAGATATGGATGCAACCTTTTGTTAATGATATAAGGAAGTGGTCTTTATCCATTGGTAGGCCAATGGACAAAGAAAATGTGATGCATATACAATGAAATATTACTTGGCCATAATAAAAAATTGAAATTCTGCCATTTGCAACAACATGGATGAACCAAGAAGATATTATACAAAGTGAAATGACTCAGACAGAGAAAGACAAATACTATATGATTTAACTAATATGTGAGTTCTAAACAACAAAATAAATAAACAGACAAAACAGAAACAGATCCATAGATGCAACGAACAAACCTGTTGCCAGGTGGGAGGGATTTGGTGACTGGGTGAAAAGGATGAGGGGATTAAGATACACAAACTGACAATTATAAAAACAGTCATGGAGTATAAACTATAGCATAGGGAATATAGTGTAATAACTATGATTTCAGATGAGTATTAGACTTATGGGGTCATCACTTTATAAGTTATTTAAATGTCTAACTACTATGCTGTACACCTGTAACTAATATTAAAGGTCAACTGTAATTTAAAAATAAAATAAATGATCGAAAGAAAATAAAGTAATTAAAAAAATAGATCATAGGTATGGATATACAATACATTAGCACTATACTTTGCACAAGATACAAGAAATAAAACCTTTTAAACCTCCAAATTAACTATCCTAAAACATATGTATTAGTCCAGGCCAGGTAGTTCAGTGATTTAGAGCACGGTCCCCCATATGCCAAGGTTGTGGGTTCAATCCCCAGTCAGGGTATATACAAAAGTCAACAATGAGTGCATTAATGGGTGGAACATGAATTGATGTTACTGTTTCTCTCTCCCTCTCTCTCTAAAATCAATAAACTAAAAAAAAAAAAATCTGTACTATATTGTGCCTCTTAGGTCTGCACTTAGAATTTTACTTTATTCAGCATTAACTGTGCAGTAAAATTGATGAGGTTGTGTTCTAACCTACAGAAGAGTAGAAAAGGGAGAGATTTTCTGAGGACAATTAGTGACATAAGAAGTAAGAGTTAATAGCCTCACAGCAAAAAGTAATGAAATCCAGGAAAAGCAGAAGTTTATGATTGTGTGATGTAACAATCTGTGTCCCAACTCTCTCTCAATGGGTATGTGAATTTTTGGAAAAGTCACAAAACCTCTGTACTTTAATTCATTTAATTCTCTTATTTTTTCTAAAGTAAATACTTCATATTGCTCTCATTTTACAGTTGAGAGTAATAGATTGTAACATGCAAGTGAAAGGTTATACAGGTAATAGAGTACATTCAGTAGTCTCAGTTTAAGAAGACCAAAGAAATAAAATATTTTAGGGCCCTGGCCAGTTGGCTCAGTGGTAGAGCATTATTAGCCCAGCATGTGGAAGTCCCAGGTTCAATTCCCGTTCAGGGCACCTCCCTCCTCTTCTCTCTCTCTCTCTGTTCCACTCCTACAGCCATGGCTTGATTGGTTCCAGAGAGTTGGCCCCAGGTGCTGAAGATGATTCTGTGGAGCTTCCACCTCAGACACTAAAAATAGCTTGGTTGCAAGCAATGGAGCAATAGCATCAGATGGGCAGAGCATTGGCCAGTAGGGGGCTTGCTGGGTAGATCCTGGTTGGGGTGCATGCAGGAGTTTGCCTCTCTGTCTCCCCTCCTCTCACTTAATGAAAAAAGAAAAAAAAAATTTTAAATAATTTTGCATTAGTACTCACTGAGTGATAAGTGAAACCCACATAAAACTAACTTAAGCAAAATAAAGAAATTATTTTTGGCTTGCATATGGAAATCTCAAGAAACTGGTTTGATATGAAGTTTCGAATATTAGTACTTATGCTGTCCACCTCCTAACCTTGCTGAGTATCATTCATTTCCAGATAAATTCTACATTTGGCAATAATATTGTAATTAGCAGCCTCAAACCCACATTAACCCTTTAGTGGGCACCTGCCTCAAAAAGAGTAAGTCTTTCCTCTATCTCTGGCAAAAGTCTGGTTGGCTAGTTTATGTTATGTACAGTTATGTTATGTACGGTTGACCGGTCAAAAGTGCACCATGACTTTACGGACACACTTTATTTGCCCAAATGGCTGGTGGTATTATTGTGCAGGGGAAGGACCCACTTCCTACTCCTACCCCTCTTCATGGAATCATCAGGATTTCTGTGGCATTTCCCTCAATTAAGAAATTTTAGATGCACAAAAAGCATTTACTGTCTTTTCCAATTAAAATATCTTAAATTAATGACTCCATGGAAGGGAAAGAAATGTTGAAAGGCTCTTAATAGAATAAGCATTAGTTATTTATTCAAACTATCTTATGTCCCAAACAAGTCATTTCTGTAAAAAGATGCAATTAGACCATAGGTTACACTATGAAGTTCATCTTGTTATTAAAGGGTGAGCAATTTCAGCAGTATGTAAGAGAATATGCAAGACTTTTAAAAAACTTTAGACTTCATAGAAAAGGATTAGAGATCCAGATACATATTTTCCTATACTAAATGCTAAAACTGTGAAACATATACCCATATAAATGTACATAGTCTATTTCAACCCAGAACAACAACAAAAATAGAAATGGGTAGCCAGGGTAGGGTAGAAAAAATACTCTTGCTTTTTGGTTGGGAATTGTGTTGGAGTTTACCATTTAGTAATTACAACTTTGGTCAGATAACTTTGTAACTTTTCTTAAGTTTCCTCAAATGTTAAATAAGGCTAATCATATCTTATAAGGTCACCACAAGGACTAAATGAGATGCTGTATTTCTGGGAGAAGAAAAGAAAGTAAAACCATGGGGCATGCAATTAGAGAGTATTACCTAGTCAGCATTTTCTCTTATTTCTATATTGACACCTCAAACTGTTTTAACAACAGAAGCTGGTGAATGTGGAATTTTAAAAATGAAACATGTTCATTTACCCTATAATCTGCCATCTTTGAAATGGCTCTTGTCTTTATAGGCCCACGCAGAGGTCACAGTCTTCCAGAGAAGGCACTTTGCTGCTTCTGCGAACAAGCAGCCTGCTGGAGAAGTAGTTTATACACATGGTTTTGCTTCATCGGCCGTTTCTATGGAGGCGTAATAGATAGAAATCAGGAGCGGTACTATGGTCTAAGAGCTGGGCATTAGAATTCCAGATGAAGCCTCCCGCGGGTAGAGCTAAGGAGTGCCCTGAATAGCCGGCCAGAGGCTGCTGCCTTTCTTTTCTCTCTCACTGACCTGAATATCAAGTTTCAGAATTCCTGAACCAGCTGATAGTAATCCTGGTTAGGCACACTTTTAACGCAATCTGTAACAAGACATCGTAGACTTTAGATGTTTTTAACCCTGATTTAAAAAAAAAATCTGATTTACCCCACATAGCTAATCACAAATACTGAAAAAAAAATGTGGGTATATCTAGAAACAAAGTGTTATTAAAGTCTACTTTCTTCTAAAAGAACTTCCCCCAATCTTAAATTTAGCTTCATTATTTGCTTTCTAACATTAGTGATATCTGTAATATTTATTCTCCTAAGCACTTACAGAGGTGTACCTTCAAATAATCAGCACAAATCTATAAGTTCTTTATCTAAAATATTTTTTCAATAGAGAAATAGAATCAGGCCCTGGCTGGTTGGCTCAGTAGTAGAACATTGACTTGGCCTGTGGATGTCTTGGGTTTGATTCCAGTCAGGGCACGTAGAAGTGACCATCTGCTTCTCCACCCCTCCCCTTCTTGCTTCTCTCTCTCTCACTCTCTCTCCCTCCCCTTCTGTAGCTATGGCTTTATTGGAATGAGTTGGCACTGAGCTCTGAGGATGTCTCCATGGCCTCTGCCTCAGGTGCTAAGAAGAGCTTGGTTGCTGAGCAATGGAGCAATGCCTCAGATGGGCAAAGCATCACCCCCTAGTGGGCTTGCCAGGTGGATCTTGGGCAGGGTGCATGCAGGGAGTCTGTCTCTCTGCCTCCCCTCTTCTCACTGAAAAAAAAAAAAAAACGAGTGATACAATCAATAGAACCAAAGAACATAGGCAGGAAAATCTGTTAATTTTATCACCTTAAACATTATCATTAGGGGCCAGAATCAATGGGGCCCATAACTCGAAAATTTGGTTTTATTTTATTTCTTTAATTTATAAAATTCATTTTAGAACCTGACCAGGTGGTGGTACATTGGATAGAGTGTCATACTAGGATGCAGAGGACCTAGGTTCGAAACCCTGAGGTTGCTGGCATTAGCACGAGCTCATCTGGCTTGAGTGTAGGATCATAGACATGATCTCATGGTTGCTGGCTTGAGCCCAAAGGTCGCTGGTTTGAAGCCCAAAGTAGTTGGCTTAAGCCCAAGGTTGCTGGCTTGAGCAAGGAGTCACTCACTCTTATGTAGTCAAGGTACATATGAGAAAGTAATCAATGAACAACTAAGGCACCACAATGGAGAATTGATGCTTCTCATCTCTCTCTCTTCTTGTCTGTCTGTCCCTCTCTGTCCCTCTCTGTCTCTCTCTCATATTCTCTTTGTCTCTGTCAAAAAAATTATTTTAGAGAGGAGAGAGAGAGGGAGAGAGAAGGGGGGAGTGGAGGAGCAGGAAGCATCTGTTAACTGAAGACGCACCACTAAGACTCTAAGACCAGGAGTACAAGTAGAAGGAAAAGTTTATTACAGACAAAAGAAAAAGAGTTTAGTACACTCGAGAGCGGGCACTAGGCAGGTAGGCTGCCAGGCACCCTATACAGCGCTCTCACAGCAGTTTTATACTTTACTTTTTAGGAAAGGGCGGGGGCAGGGGATTTAGGTATTTGCCTTGAGCAAGCGGTTTCCCATTAGGTGGGTTTGAGCAAGGCCCTTATCTGTTTACAGCAGGGTGCAGTTTATCTAGTTCTTGTCACACAAGACATTTAGGGTGCAGTTTATCTAGTTCTGTCACACAAGCCCTAAAGGTCATATGAAAGGTCATATGGAATTTTCCCTTGTTCTTGTTTTTCCCTTACACATCAACTCCCATATGTGCCTTGAACCAGTGACCTCAGCTTTCCAGGTCAATGCTTTATCCACTGCACCACCATAGGTCAGGCTGAAGTCTGGTTTTATAAATAACTATACACTCCTTGGCCATGGACAAGAAAATAATGGCCTTTTCCTAGACAATAACCATAATTTTCCTCTTGAAGAATAGATTCAGCCTCCTTTAAATAAACAAATTTGCTTTATACTTTTAGCCAGTGGTTCTCAAAGTGTGCACCAGGGCGCACTGGTATACCCTAGAAGATTTCCCGGTGCGCCCTATGGTATTCCAGAGAAATATGTGCCTTTTGGGGACCAAAAAATCAACAGGGTTTTTTTTTTGCATCAGTGGTTTTTGGTTTTTTTTTAAGTGTGTATGACAGAAATATCTTTTTATTTTATTTTATTCATTTTAGAGAGGAGACACAGAGTGAGAGAGAGAGAAAGAGAGAAAGAGGGGAGGAGCTGGAAGCATCAACTCCCATATGTGCCTTGACCAGACCAGTGCAGGGTTTTGAACTGGCAACCTCAGTGTTCCCAGGTCGATGCTTTATCCACTGCACCACCACAGGTCAGGCTCAACAGGGTTTTTTGAGTTTAGATTTTTTGGGGACAGATGTGTGGGGAATTGGCTGGAAACTGACAGGCTGTCCAACCCCCTACCTCACTTGCCTGATTAGGTTGCAAAAGGCTATTAAACTGTGGTGCTGGATTGTTTATCCTACCCTCACTCCCTCCGACCCCCATCCCATGTTCCTCAGAAAGACTGGAGGCAAGTTTCTTCTATTCTTTGTTTGGTATAAAGTTAAAATGATATGTATGGTGGGGTTTTTCTACACTTGGTAAAAATTTTGTGTTGCCTTGGAGACGTGATCAGAGACCATTGATTTGCTAATGGCCTCACTTTGCACTATAAATAAAGCAAGATGTGGTTTTGGGGCACATTTTGTTTTTGCCAGCAGCAATTACAGGGACCTCCCGACCTCATATTTTCTTAATTCTGCATATTTTCTCAATTCTACACTGTTCTTAATTGGGACCTGGAATTACTAGCTGCGCTGGTTGGCAGCATGTACCCAGATATAAAAATAAATATAGTTACTCTATTATACCATTTTATTATGGAAATATCACTTTTTTTGTTAACATCATTATTATATTTATTATTAACACATCATTATATTATTTTGAGATAAATACACCCAAATAATATGGATAAATTTCTCAAAAAGAAGCACAATATTGAAGAATCTAATTCTGGAAGTGAGCAAAAGTTAAGTGTAAATAAAATAGGACTTGAAGGCTGATGGGCAGAATTTAATTTTCCATCACTTAACACTGAACAATATGATTGGATTAGAAACCCATTCATGGAAGCTTCAAGTGATTTTGGTTTAACATAAACAGAAGAAGAAGAACTGGCAGCTATATCCACTGATCGTGGATTGATGATTAAACATAAGGAATTGTCTCTTGAAGCCTTTTGGATTTCTATAAAAGAATATGTGGCAATTGTGAGGTGGTTGGCAAAAGGGGACGGTCACGTGAGGAAACACACCCGGGAACTTTGACTGGAACCGCCCACACCCATGCCTGCCAAAGGAGACTTCCCAGAAGCACTTGGAAAAGAGCAACTGTCCATCAGCCAGTGAGATTTCGCCATGTCATATCAACTCACCTTCATCCTGCTGACCCTATAAATTACCCCCATGCGGATCCCTCTCGGGGACTTCTCTGGCCCCTGTCCTCCGGACCAGAGAACATCATCTGGGAAGCGCTCTGAATAAAGCTTTTATTATTCCACACTTTGTGGCTACGCCCTTCCTTCTTCCTTGGTGGGGAAAAATACCTTACAGCAATATCTAAAAAAGCTTTGAATATTTTACTACAATTTTCAACATTCTATTTATGTGAATGAGAATTTTCTACCCTCAACACAATTAAGAGTAAAATGAGAGGAATTCTTCGATGTATGGATGAGGAAATGAGGGTTTGTCTTTCAAATATATGCCCAAACATTAATGAAATTGCTAGGACAGCCTGACCAGTGTGAATAATGACACACTGCAGTGGCGCAGTGGATAGAGCATTGAACTGGGATGCGGAGGAGCCAGGTTCGAAACCCCGAGGTCACCAGCTTGAGCGCAGGCTCATCTGATTTGAGAAAATGCTCACCAGCTTGAGCCAAAGGTCGCTGGCTCGAGCAAGGGGTTACTTGGTCTGCTGAAGGCCCACGGTCAAGGCACATATGAGAAAGCAATCAATGAACAACTAAGGTGTCGCAACAAAAAACTGATGATTGATGCTTCTCATCTCTCTCCGTTCCTGTCTGTCTGTCCCTATCTGTCCCTCTCTCTGACTTTCTCTCTGTCCCTGTAAAAAAAAAAAAAAAAAAAAAAAAAAATTAAGAAATCGCTAGGACACATCAGGCTCATGTTTCTCATAAACACAAGGATGAAAAAACTTAACACATTTATGCCAGGACCTGCCAAATTTACTAAATCTTACTAAGAATGTATCTATATATACAAAAAGATAACTGTTTTGTGTATTTTTTATCCCCTCGTTTTTACAAATTCTAAAAAGCATAACTCAAAAAATGTAACATAAAAATGTTTTTAATGCCAGAATAAGTTTAATTTTATTGTATTTATTTTCTTCAATCACCATAAAAACACGCTTGGACTTTATATATTTTTTCTTTAATATTTGACTTAATTATTATAACATTTCTCAGAAATTTGTATATAGTGCACCTACAATTATTTGTTGAATTTTAATTGCGCCTCGACTTCAAAAAGTTTGAGAACCACTGCTTTAAGCAATAGTTCTCCAAGTGTGTTCTCCTTTCCCAGAGTCACAGTAGTGTCCCTTGATAATTTGTTAGAAATGCCCATCCTTAGGCTTCATTCCAGATCTCCTGAATCAGAACTTTCGGGGTGGGAGACTATTTTAAAAAGCCTTCTCAGTCTTGATGCAACTCAAGTTTGAGAACCACTGCTCCAAGGCATACTCGTAGGTGGTGGTGGGTGATGCATTCTTTTAGAGACAGAAATGACTATCTGTAGGATTTTTTCAAATTCAAATATAGCATCTAGGGTCTTGGGATCACAGTGTACAGATACCTTGTATGAACTCACCTTTGTTCCCTCACACTGCACACTGCCTGGATTAGAAAAAACACTCTCTCTCTTTTATGGCTATAACCAGTTATAGTCTGTTTTCCGTGGTTAATAAATCAGAAGATTTGAACTTGTTAAGAAGGAGGAATCCTATTGGAACAACTAGCACCAGAAACATTGAATAGATGATATGGCATTCTTCCATCATAATCCCCAACCTTCAAAACATTCATAGCATTTCCTGAAGAAAAACTAACCAATATGGTTTAAATTTGATGTATTTTTGTGAGCATGCATTTTATTATAGCAACAAGCTTTTTAAAATCAACAGTTAAGCTTCCCTTTTGCAAATTTAGACCTTTCCCTCTTCCTTTTTGTTTTTGTTGCCACAAATTATACCTATTTATACTATGAGCTCATTTTCAAATTCAGTAATTATCTTTTTTCATTCTATTACATTATTCACAGTGCCCAACTGTTGGGCAAACAAGTGCGTTAGGTTTGCTTGCTTGCACTTTGCCTAATTGGTGCATGAGCACGGGGCAGCACCATGTGTGTGTCGTCTGTAGAAGGCTGCAGGTGCTTGCCCTCAGAACAGCAGATTGCAAATTGCAAATTCCCTGCCACTATTGGGAGGGGCCATTGTTTGCTATTGTTTGCCAGGGAAGGGTCCCCCCCACTCCCTCACCCTGGCCTGTTTTTGGCTTGTGAGTCAGGAGAGAGAGAGGGGAGTGATTTTTCCTGCCTGCTTGCTAGTCCGCTGTTGTGAGACTCTAATAAACGAAATGGCACATTTTCTGGCTCCACAGTTCCTTTACCTTCTGCCCGAATCCCATGTGAACCTGCATTGCCACAACCACCGGCCCTACACCAAGGCATGGAAACAACTAAAGTGTCCTTCAACAGATAACTGGATAAAGAAGATGTGGTACAAATATACAATGAAATAATATTCAGCCATAAGACAAGAGGAAATATTGCCATTTGCAATAACATGGACAAATCTCAAGAATATTATGGTAAGCAAAATATGTCAGATGGAAAGAGTCAAGAAACATGATTTCATTCATATGTGGGATATAAAACTGAAAGCAACAAATGAACAAACAAGACAGACAACAAACAAAAACTCATAGACACAGGCAACTGTATGGTGGTTACCAAAGGGGAAGAGAGTAGGGGGAGGTTGGGAAGGGGGTCAAGAAAACAGTGTTAAAAAGAGATTTGACTTTGGGTGGTGGGCACATGGTAAAAATACAAATCATGTATCATAGAAATGTACACCTGAAAACCTATATAATATTAACCAATGTCACCCCAATAAATTTAATAAAAATTAAAAAAGAAAAAAAAGTTAAGCTTTTTCAAAGTTTGATAAAAAAAGGTGTGTATGTCTGACTGTCTGTACTTAATGGTCCAGAAAAATAGTTTCTGTGCTTAAGGTTTAAGAAATATTAAAATTATCTAAATTAGCCTGGATATAGGGAATATATTAGATAAAAGAAAAATTAGAACTAAGTATTCAAATTTCTCATGTGTTCACTCCTTAGCATCTGTAAAGACAAAACAAGAATTCCTATATACATAGACAAAGGAGGTCATGTTTTCACAAATCTGGATGCTGTTTGCTATACAAAGTCCCCAACTGTCATTCTCTGATTTCCTTGATTTATGAGTATATCACCACTGCCACTCCCCCCCCAAAAAAAACCCCACTTCATCTATGGCAGACTTGTTCCATGTGATCTGTATAAACAGATGGTGCCAAGTACCAGGCTGTATAAAACAGTGGTGGTAATGTGGGGTGGGCGAAGTGCTGCATGGAGCTGGTGGTGGTGATGAAATTAGCTATATTTCCAAATGTGTACTCAAGAATACCATATTTCTCTAGGACTTAGATTTCATAAAATGCATTGGCGCTAGAAAGTGTACATTTGGATGGGCCATAGACAATGTAGTGGGATTGCAAGTTTTGAATTGATCTGATTGCTGTGGCCCTGGGGCTAGCTGTCGCTGAGAGTAATTAATATATTTGTTCTGACGCCCCCACAGCAATCATAACTTTATGAATTTTATTGTTACTCTATTTATTGATAAACATGTTCCATTATTTAGTTATGAAATTCATCTTTTAAGCTCCTTTACCAGTAGTTCTCATATTCGGCTGTGGCTTAATTTTTGTCTCTATTTTTAAGTATCTTTTTGATTAACTGCAAAGTTTGATGGAGACCAGCAGCATAATTAAATTGGTGTATATTGTTATTGGGTCTTTTCTTAGCTGTGGAGAGGTTGCTAGGATACTCTCTTAAAGATACAGTTCTCTTGATTAACTGCAAAACCTGGATTGCCCAAGTAACATTTTTATTAATTCATAAAAATACAGGTCAGGACTGCATTTAAATTTATAGCAAGATGAGTGCTATAGATCTCTGGATGCTTTTAGCTTTACTGAAATGTGTTTAGGTATACTTACAAAGAATATGTTTTGAATAACAATTTAGTGGGTGAGAATTAGTCACTTTATTTCAGGAAGAATATTCCTTTGTGCTGTGCAACGTATATGGATTTGGAACTGAAAGAAAATTTAATTTTAAAGTAACCCTAAGAAATACAACTTCCATTGTATCTTAGCACTGCAGAGATATTATTGTGGTTATTCTGATTATTATTTATTGGTATATCCAATTCCAAAAGTTCACATAAAGTATTATCCTTTTTTTCTGATTGATTTAATAAAATAAAATCAAGAAACTAGCAAAGAAAAACAACTTATAATACTTTGAAGTGATTTGGACAGTTGTTTCAGAGGTTAAGGACTAGCAAATGGCTTTGACTAATTGCCATTTCTTCTCACAATTGTTTTATGGTTAGGAAGTCCCAAAATAACTGTGCCTTAACCTACTTACTGCCCATCATGCAGCCGTCCATTTATTCATTCATTTAACAAGAGTTTATGGGGCTTTTATTATGTGTAAATAATGCATTTAATATAATTCATTTTTAGATGGTGTAAAATTCTCATCTGAAACAGTAACTTTTTACTAATGTACAAGATGGATTAAACTTTTTAGGAATTGCTGATGAGAAATGAGAGTGTGACATCGAAATGGCGACACATTGTTTCTGACTTTGCTCTTCTGTACAAGAAAATAAGGAACAACTACTTATGGATAAGACACCACTAAAAGAATCTTAGAGCATGAGATTGAGGCTGAAGCACCCACCTGCATCACAGAGACCAAGAGAGACTGCATTAGAATGTTAGGAGGAATGGCTACATGCTGACCACACTGCCCCTCCATTGGCCTTGGTGCTGCTTCTCCCAGTGAGCCTGTAGTGGGAAACTAACTCATAGCCCCCACTTATTGCCGAATACAGCCTCAGCCTGCCTGACCAGGGAGTCCTACCAGAGCACAGAAGAATCTGTGTAGCCTACCTAACAGCTCTGCTTAGAGTGGCACTTGAACAAAGAACACAACAGGTGACTTTTTCTCTCTGCAGAGCAAACCCAGTAGCCTCACTGAAACAGGATACTCAATGCACACTCTTGTCTGATTCAAGTCCCCAAACAATGAGTCAAGCAGGCCTTGGGCCCCACCTTGCAGTCCCATCAGGGTGAGAAGCTATTTCATAGTCACACCTACTGCTGAATATAGTACCCAGTATATTCTTGACCATCTAGTAAGCCTGCCCAGAGAATCCAGGCAACCCATCACAGTCCCACTTGGGCAAGAGACTAAGCCAGCAGTCTTATCCAGCTTTTCTCAGCTAGTGGCACACCCTGCATACCCCCGACTCAGAGCTCAATTAGTTGCCTCATCTCAAAATAAATCCTAATAGTAGGCCTCACCAGCCCAAGGATGTTACCAGCACACATTCCAAAAACTAACCTGACTGGCTAAGGACTATCTTTGCCAAAGCTAACCTGTGAAGTCTTTAATATGCAGATACCAATGCAAGGAATCAAGGATCATGAAAAATCAGGTTATAACTCATCCAGAAATATGTAGATCCCTGAACTGTCAGACAAAGAATTCAGAATAATCTTTTTAAAGGAATTTAGTGAACTGTAAGTACACACTGACAGAAACTAAACATAATTGGGAAAATAACACATAAATCATATGAGTTCAACAAAGTATAGAAACCAATTAAAAAAAAAAAGAGCAAACATCCTAGAGCTAAAAATACAGTAACTTTAAAACCAGACTTAAAAAAAAAAAAACAACAACTCAACCATACAGAAGAAAGAATTGGTGATCTGGAAGTTAGCAAATTTGAAAATTATCCAGTCATAGGAGAATAAAAGAAAAGAATTAAAAAGAGAGAAGAAATCCTAAGGAAAACCAATGGGACACAATGAAAAAACCAATATTTGCATTATGATAGTTCCAGAAGGAGAAGAAACAGAGAAAGGGACAGAAAGTATATTTAAAGTAATAATGACTGAAAACTTTCAAACCTGGGGAAACATACATGCAAATCCAAGAGGCTCAGAGGACCCCAAATATAGATGGAGCCTGAATAGGAGTACACTGAGATGTATTATAATTAAATTGTCAGAAGTCAAGAATTTTAACAGCAGCAAAAGAAAGAAGGAGGTTACAAACAAGGGAACCTCCATAAGACTATGGGCAGATTTTTCAACAAATCAACAAAGTGAAAAGACAACTTACAAAATGGGAGAAAATATATGCAAATCATTTATAATTAGTGGTTAATACCCAAAAAACATAAAGAACACACACAACTCAATAGGGAAAAAACAAACAATTTCCCCCCAAGTAATCTAATCAAGATGGACAAAAAACCTGAGTAGACATTTTTTTCAAAGAAGATATATGAGATACATGAGAAGATGCTCAACATCATTAATCATTAGGGAAATGCAAATTGAAACTACATGAAATACCACCTCATGCCTGTTAGAATGGCCATCATCAAAAAGACAAGAAAAAGATAAATGGTGGCGAGGAAGTAGAGAAAAGGGGAGCCTTGTTTGCTTTTGATGGGAATACAAACTGTATGTACAGCACTGTATGAAAAGAACATGGAGGTTCCTCAAAAAATTAAAAGTAGAATTACTGATGCAGCCAATTTCACTTCTGAGAATATATCTAAAGGAAACAAAAACATAACTTGAAAAAATATCTGTGCCTCTATGTTTACAGCAGCATATTTACAATAGCCATGACATGGAAACAACCTAAGTGTCTATCAACAATAAACGGATAAGGAAGTTTTATCTATATATCTAGTGACCGATAGACAGCTGTGCACATAAAATATTATTCAGCCATAAAAATGAGGAAATCTTGCAATTTGCCATAACATGGATGGACCTTAAGAGCATTATGCTAAGTGAAATAAATCAGAGTATGACACATACTGTATATATCACTTATATGTGACATTTAAAAAAAAACAACTCATAAAAAAGAGATCATACTTGTGGTTATTAGAGGTGGAAGGTATAAGGACGGGAACTTAAAGTTGATCAAAAAGTAAAAACTTCCAGTTATAAGATAAATAAATACTAGAAACATGATGACTATAGTTAACATTGCTGTATGGAATATATGAAAGTTGTTAAAAGAATAAATCTTGAGTTGTCATCACAAGAAAAAATTTGTTTTTATTGTATCATTTTATAAGATGACTTATGTTAACTAAACTTACTGCAGTAATCATTTTACGATATATTTCAAACCATTATGCTGTATACTTTAAACTTATACAATGATGTATATCAATTATATCTCAATAAAACTGGGAAAAATAATAAGTGAAAGAGTCAGTAGGAATACACTACAGATGAACTATGAAGATCTTTATGGAAGGACCGACAGCATTTGGTAATCACTTAGAAATGGGCCTTCATCACTGAAGAGATGACAGTGACGTGAACTAGAATGGGGACTAGGAGAAGGACAGATGTGGGAGGTACGAGGTGTCAAGCTCCATTGTAAGCATGTTGAACTTGTTGTGGGATGTCCATATGGACATGTTAAGCAAACAGAAGTAATGTCCACTTAAGATATGATCTGAGGATCAATCACACATGTATGGAATTTGTAGCCAGTGAGTGAGTCTGTACAAGGTTACTCAGTGTGTAAAAAAGTGTGAACAGAAATAAGTCAATAATAGCAAAGAGATGATCATGCCAAAGGTTTCCCTAAAACCCAGTTCTTACTTTTAATTTTGAGTTTTATAAATATCTGAACTGTACAATTAATGAAGGTGCTGGATCTTTCTCATTTCTTTCCTCCCTTCAAATCCATCAAAGTGAGAAATATATCATGACAAGAATCAGAGAGGCTATCAGCTTTTAAACATTTTTAAGAAGGAGTTGAATTATGATTCTCAAATGGCTTTGATCCATAATTGTTTGCCTCTGTTTAACTTTCCAAAAGGGATTAAAGACATTTAAATTGTTTTCCAATGCTGCAAAAGAAACAAGTTCACTAATGAAATAGATAACACGAGTAAACAAAATATCATAAAATTCACCTTTAGTAGTTCTGCTCATTTGAAATACCCCTTTGTGTGTGTGTGTGTGTGTATCTAGTTTTGATCTTTTTTTCTTGTTCTAATAATAGTTCTGCTTTTTCCACAATAGTACCACAGATCTTAGCTTCATATTTTTAATTTAACATTTTGTCTAGGTAATACATTCCTTGGTTCAAAATCTAAATTGTATAAAAGGTATATACTCAATTCTTGTTCCTGTCCTTAACTCTAATCTAAACAGTCCCACATGCACACATAAAACTATGAAAATCCTTCCAGAATTTATGCAAATACAAACAATGTGAATTTTTTGTTTTTTCCTCTTTTGTACTTTGATTTGTTTTTACTTAGTATATACCTTGGATATTGTCAGGTAGTTTTATATGTCAACTTGGCTAGGTATAGTGCCAGTTATTTCATAAAACACTAATCTAGAGGAGAACACCATATGAAGATGGAGGCAGGTATTGAAGTGATGTCTATAAGTCAAGAAATGGCGAGGGTTGCCAGCAACCTCTAGAAGCCAGGAGAAAGCCTGGAATAGATCCTTCCTAGGACCTTCTGTGAGAAAGTGGCCCTGCCAACACCTTGATTTCACACTTTTCATCTCTACTACTGTGAGACAATATATTTCTGTTGCTTTAAAGCAGGGGTTGGGAACCTTTCTGGTTGAGAGAGCCATGAACACCACATATTTTAAAATGTAATTCCGTGAGAGCCATACAATATGTTTAACACTAAATACAAGTAAATGTGTGCATTTAATGTAAGACCAAAACTTTTAAAGTACAATAAGTCTCTGAATTCTTTTTAATACCGTTGTTATGCTGTTGCTAACCAATGATGAATAAAGTACTTCTTACCATTAATGAGACTTCTGGTGCTGCATGGTTTTGCTGATGGCTTTGTAGTCTGGTTGATACATGGTGAGGTTAAGCTTCATGCAGGTGTTGAGACTTCCATCTGTTAAAGGTGATCGTAGGTTGGTCTTAAGGTTCTTTAGATGTAAGAAAGACTGCTCACATGCATATGTAGAGCCAAACATTGTCATTACAGCAATACTCACACGCTGCAGTGTGAGGCATGTGATGGGAAGCACGTTCCAAGTTTTGACAATCAGCTGGTCCACAGGTTGAAGTTTTTTTATTTCTCCCCACTTGTGATTGCTCGTCAACTCTGCTTGCTGTCGTGCAAGTGTTTCCAAATCTTCATTCAGTGACTTGAACTTATTCACCCACATGTCTGAGGGCTTCAGGTCAGCAACTTGTAGCTCAAAATTTCTGACAGAGATACCGGGGATGTAACTCAGGTCCGCGCTGTCCACTGCACACTCGTGTGGATGGGTGATGAACTTAAAAAAAATGACTGTGCTCACGGAATTCTCCAAAGCATGATTTGAATGACTGCAGGAGATTAGATGTGAAGCCCGCCAGCTGCTGGAGATCAAGATGTTGAGCAGGGTCACTTGCTGTGCATGCATCTTTAAACTCTCCCAGTTGTTCAAAGTGTAGTAACGACCTGTTTCAATGTCTGCGATGAAGAGTTCCAGCTTGTTTTCAAACGCAAACACTGCTTGTTAAAGGGATACAACTGTATTTCCAATGCCTTGCATTTTCACATTGAGCCGGTTCAGATATTCAGTCATGTCCACGAGATAGTAGAACTTCAGGAGCCACACAGTGTTAGCTAACTTTGGATTCTCGACGTTTTTTATTTCAAGAAAAGTCCGGATTTCACTCAGACAAGCCGCGAAATGGCTGAGCACCTTCCCTCTTGACAACCAATGCACATTGCTCTGCAGAAGCAGACCAGGATAATTATTCCCAGCTTCATTCATCAATGTTTTAAACTGGAGATCATTTAAAGCTTGAGCAACTCGCCTGACCTGTGGTGGCGCAGTGGACAAAGTGTCGACCTAGGAACACTGAGATCGCCAGTTCAAAACCCTGCACTGGTCTGGTCAAGGCACATATGGGAGTTGATGCTTCCAGCTCCTCCCCCCTTTCTCTCTTTCTCTCTCTCACACACTCTGTGTCTCCTCTCTAAAATGAATAAAATAAAATAAAAAGCTTGAGCAACAGTAAAGTTGACCACTTGAATGACCAGCAACATCACCTCACCAAGCTGCTCGCCACACAGCTGAGCACAAAGCGCCTCCTGATGTAGGATGCAGTGAAACCTTAGGATGGGTCTCTTTTCATGTTCACGAAGAAGTGTTATGAATCCTCTGTTTTTCCCCACCATGCACGGAGCACCATCAGTACACACCAAAATAAGTTTATGCATTGGTAGATTTTTTTCATTAGTGAACTCAGTGAAAGACTTGAATAAATCCTCCCCTCTTGTTGTCTCTTTCATAGGCAAAACAGCAAGACTTTCCTCACATAGTATGTCACCTACAGCATACCTTGCAATCACGCTGAACTGGAACAAATGGATTACCTCTGTTGACTCATCCAAAGTGAGAGAAAAGAAGGTGCTGCATTTATGTCCTTCACTTGTGTTGTCTCAATTTGATTTGCCATCATGATGGTACAATCATGAACAGTTCTTGCCGACAGAGGCATGTCTTTTATTCATTTGATTATCTTGTCATTTTCCAAAAAGTCGTCAAAAAGTTCATTGGCAACGTCAAGCATGAATGTTTTGGCATACTACCCATCTGTGAATGGCTTTCCGTTTCTCACAATTGCTAAAGCACCAGCAAAGCTAGCCGAATTCCAGTCACCTTGTTGGGTCCAAACACGGAGTTGCTGCTGACTAGCTTGCACTCTGCACAGTAGCTCTTGACCTGCTTTCTTCCTGCTGTCCCCTGCTGGATATTTCCATGCAAATGTAGTATGGTGTGTGTCGAAGTGCCACTTTATATTTGACCATTTGATCAATGCAATTTTATCAATGCATATTAGACACACTGCAGAACCTGCTCTCTCCACAATGGCGAATTCTTCTGTCCATTTCTGCTGAAAAGTACGATACTCCTCATCTTTTTTTCTTTTAGCCATCTTGCTCATCAAAAGGGTTTCTGCAATTAGCTAGCTGACTACTTGATTAAAAGGAGGGAAGTTTACTTCCTGATCTCACAACGACCCGTGTATGTTACTCATTATCCAATAAAAATTTGGTGTTGTCCCGGAGGACAGCTGTGATTGGTTCCAGCCACCCGCAACCATGAACATGAGTGGTAGGAAATGAATGGATTGTAATGCATGAGAATGTTTTATATTTTTTAAGTTATTATTTCTTTTATTAAAGATTTGTCTGTGAACCAGATGCAGTCATAAAAAAAGCCATATTTGGCTCGCAAGCCATAGGTTCCCGACCCCTGCTTTAAAGCCTCCCTATTTTCCATGCTTTGTTATAGAAGCCCTGATAAACTAATACAATAACGTCTTCATATCATCATGTAGGAAGCATCCCACTTTTAAAAAAATAGCTTCATGGCATTGTATTTTTATGGATATGTAGAGTTAATTTACGAGTCCTCTATTGATGGTTGTTTATGTTGCTTCCAATCTTTACTCTTACAAACAATTTATCATTGAATGACTTATATATCAGTTTCACAAACATTTAAGTATATTTGCACTACAGATTCCCAGAAGTGGAATTAATGGGTCAGAAGGTAAATCATTAGTTATTTTGACAGATACTACAATATTATCTTTCATGGTTTTAGCCAACTTACACTCACCAGCAGTGTGAGTGCCAATTTTGCCCTTTTGATAGATATCTCAACATAGTTTTAATTTGCAATTTCCTTGCTAATTGTAAAATTGTGTTTAAGAGCCATTTACAATTCTAAACTATTCTGAATATTTCTGAACTGAAAAATTATTTTTCTAATTTTCTATTGAGTTACTACTTTTTATTTCTAAAATATCTTTATATATTAGGAAGATTTGTTCTTTTTCACTGACATGACTTGAAAACTTCCCCTCCTCATTTGTCCCTTGTCTTTCATTCTCTTTTGTTTTAAAGATATATTCTATTTTTTAATTAATTTTAATGGAGGGACATTAATCAATCAGGATACATAGGTTCAGAGAAAACATCTCCAGGTTATTTTGACATTTGATTATGTTGCATACCCATCACCCAAAGTCATATAGTCTTTCATCACCTTCTATCTGGTTTTCTTTGTGCTGTTCCTCTCCCTCCACCCCCTCCCTTACCCTCCCCACCCCTGGTTGCCCATGTTTCTGAGTCTCATTTTTATGTCCCACCTATGTATGAAATCATGCTGTTCTCAGTTTTTTTCTGATTTACTTATTTCACTCAGGATATTGTTATCAAGGTCCATCCATGTTGTTGTAAATGATCCGATGTCATCATTTCTTATGGCCGAGTAGTATTCCATAGTATATATGTACCAAAGCTTTTTAATCCACTTGTCCTCTGACGAACACTTGGGTTGTTTCCAGATCTTTGCTATTGTGAACAATGCTGCCATGAACACGGGGGCGCATTTTTTCTTTTCGAACAGTGCTATGGTGTTCTTAGGGTATATTCCTAAAAGTGGGATAGCTGGGTCAAAAAGCAGTTCGATTTTTAATTTTTTGAGGAATCTCCATACTGTTTTCCACAGTGGCTGCATCAGTCTGCATTCCCACCAGCAGTGCAGGAGGGTTCGCTTTTCTCCACATCCTCACCAGCACTTATTCTGTGTTGTTTCGCTGATGAGCGTCATTCTGACAGGTGTGAAGTGATATCTCATTATGGTTTTAATTTGCATTTCTCTAATGATTAGTGATGTTGAGCATTTTTTCATATGCCTATTGGCCATCTGTATGTCCTCTTTGGAGAAATTTCTATTCATTTCTTTTGCCCATTTTTTGATTGGATTGTTTGTCTTCCTTGTGTTGAGTTTTGTAAGTTCTTTATAAATTTTGGTTATTAACCCCTTATCAGACGTGTTGTCGAATATGTTCTCCCATTGTGTAGTTTGTTTTGTTATTCTGTTCTTATTGTCTTTAGCTGTGCAAAAACTTTTTAGTTTGATGTAGTCCCATTTGTTTATCTTGCCTTTTATTTTATTTGTCCGTGGAGATAAATTGGTAAATATATTGCTGCAATAGATGTCGGAGAGCTTGCTGCCTATGTTTTCTTCTAAGATGCTTATGGTTTCACGGCTTACATTTAAGTCTTTTATCCATTTTGAGTTTGTTTTTGTGAATGGTGTAAGTTGATGGTCTAGTTTCATTTTTTATCAGGTAGATGTCCCATTTTCCCAACACTATTTGTTAAAGAGGCTGTCTTTACTCCCATTGTATGTTCTTTCCTCCTTTGTCAAATATCAGTTGTCCATAAAGCTGTGGGTTTATTTCTGGGTTCTCTGTTCTGTTCCATTGATCTATGTGCCTGTTCTTATGCCAGTACTAGGCTGTCTTGAGTACAATGGCCTTGTAGTATACCTTGATATCTGGAAGAGTGATACCTCTTGCTTTATTTTTTCTCTTTAAGATCGCTGAGGATATTCATGTTCTTTTTTGGCTCAATATTAATTTTTGGAATATGTGTTCTATATCTTTGAAGTATGTCATTGGTATTTTAATTGGTATTGCATTGAATTTATAAATTGCTTTGGGTAATACAGACATTTTAATGATTTTTATTCTTCCTAACCATGAGCACGGTATATGCTTCCACTTGTTTGTATCTTCCTTGATTTCTTTTATCAATGTTTTATAATTTTCTGAGTACAAGTCCTTAACCTCCTTGGTTAAATTTGTCTTTTCATTCTTACTTGTGTTTTTTCTTTTTGCCACGCATTTTTTTTTCCTATGAAAAATATAACAGTCATTTATTTTGTATCACTGTAGAGTTGTAAATGTATTCTTTTTTATTTTCATTTAACAATTTTTAGTTTAATTTTCTACAGACTTTATACTTGTATATACTGTGAATTATGGTTTCAACTTAATTTTCAATGGCTACTGTCCTGATGCTATTTATTAAAAGACTATCTTTGAACTTTGATTTGAAATTTTATCTTCATCATATATGAAATTATTTTATGTATTTGGATCCAGTCCTTGAAGTTTTATTTTCTTCCTTTGGTTGTCTGTCTGTTCTTGTGCCAATAATGAAACTGCTTTAACTTTTCAAACTATAAAATATATTTTAATATTCAGTGGCACTAGGTATCCTCCCTCCATTACTCATCTCATGTTTTCAGAATTTTCCTTAATATATACTGCTTTTCGGCCTTATACATTTTAGAATCATTTTGTGCAGTTTTTTATTTAAAAAACCTTTTTGGTGTTTTTATTAAAATCAGATAGATAGATAGATAGATAGATAGATATTAGCGAGAGAGAGGGAGAGAGACAGACAGAGAGAGAGAGAGAGAGAGAGAGAGAGAGAGAGGAGACAGGAAGGGAGAGAGATGAGAAGCATCCATTCCTAGTTGTGTCACTTTAGTTGTTCATTGATTGCTTTCTCATATAAGCCTTGAAGGGTTCGGGGCTCCAACCAAGCCAGTTACCCCTTGCTGAAACCTTTGAGCTCAAGCTAGCAACCACGGAATCATGTTGATGATCTCACATTCAAGGCAGAGACCAGGCGTTCTAGCTGGTGAGTCTGTGCTCAAGCCTGCAACCCTGGGGTTTCAAACCTGGGACTTCAGTGTCCCAGGTTGATGCTTTATCCACTGTGCCACCACAGGTCAGGTTTAAAATAACATTTAAGTGATGATTTTATAATATTCAGGCAACTTATATAAGGATATGTGTTTCTATTTTCAGTTCATCTGTAGCCTTTAGAAATGTTTTAGTTTTCTTACTACTGTTTTGAATAGATTTTATGCATTTCTTAAATTCATTCTTAGGTTTTTAATCTTTTTGTTGCTATTACAAATAGCAACTTTACTTTCATCATATATTTTATCTGATTACTGTTTGTATATGGAAAAGCTATTCTTTGAGTTTTCCTGTTTCGTAATTATTTTGATAATTGTTCAATTGTTTTCTCTTTTAAATATATAATTGTTTTTTATTTCAGTGAGAGGAAGGGAGGCTGAGAGATAGACTACCGCATGTGCCCTGACCAGGATCCAACCGTCAAGCCCACTAGGGGGTGATGCTCTGCCCATCTGAGGCCGCTGTTCTGTTGAAATAGGAGCTATTATTTAGTGCCATTATTTAGTGCCTCCACTAGGAGGTGGAGGCCATGAAGCCATCCTAAGTGCCCGAGGCCAATTCCCTCAAGCCAGTTGAACCCTGGCTGTGGAAGGGGAGAGAGAGAGTAAGAGAAAAGGGAGAGGGGTGAAGAAGCATATGACCGCCTCTCCTGTGTGCCTTGACCAATAGTTGAACCCAGGACACCCACACACCGGGCCAACACAGCCAGGGCTTCAATTGTTTTCCAAATTATTTTTTTTTTTGGCAACAGATAGAATTATATGATTGTGTCTCTAGATCTAATAATATGGTAAATTATATTAATAGAATATGTTTCTATTTCTCTTTGTAGGTTCTGTAATTTTTGCTTTGTAGGTTCTGTATTATTTGCTGCATAAAAGATTCATAATTACACACTCACTGTGAATTGTGCCCATTAGGTATAAGAAAGTCCTTATTTGTAACTATTTTCTCCTGATATTTTACCTGAATTTTACCTTTTTTGATATTAAGACCTCATCCTATTTTTATTTTGGGAGGTGTTTACCCAGTACTTGCTGCGATCATTTCTGAATCATTTTGTTTTAGATGTGTCTCTTGTATAAAGCATAGAATTGGATATTATTTTTTGTTCCAGTCTTAAAATCTTTCTTTTGATACATAAATTAACTTTTTACATTTATTGGTATTCAGAGAAGCTTGATTTTTGTTTAATTGAATGATCTTATAAATTATGTCTTAGTGGTTTTTAAAAGTCTTTCACTGTGTCTTTGTTTCTTTTGCACATACGTAGCCTGTTGTTGTTGTTTTTCTTTTTCTGCTATTAAGAAAGGCTTGTGGGGTTTTTTCTTCTAATACCCTTAGCCTTCTACTACTTTGGACACCATCCTTGAATTTTCTATCCAGCAGTGTTATTTTAGTTGATAATTTTATCTTTAGTTGATAACATTATCTTTCTTACTCTTTATATTGTCAAATATTATAGTTCTACTTCTTGGGTCATCAGATTTAAAAGATACCTCTTAATTCTAAACTATTACAGCTGAAGCAATTAATATACTAGAGCTCTTATTTCTTTCTCTCTTTTATTCTCAAGATTTATTAGTTTTATGATTTTCATAATGTCAGGATATAAAACATTTACATTCTGCTTTTGTTTCAGTCTTAATTAATTCTGCAGTTAAATATTTTCAGTGCTCATAGGTAATCCTTTCATGATAGTGTTCTCAGTTATCTCTCAGTTACCTGAAATTTATTCTACCACTGTGGGGTCCTGACTGGTGAAATGGGTGAGTTTTCCAGAACTCTGCTTGATTTACCCTGTATTCCTGGAAAGAGAAAGGTAAGCCTGAGACAAGAGCTTGTGTACACAAATTTATTGGGAAAGTGATACAAGGAAGCAGAAGTGAGAGATTAAGGAGAGTGAAAGAGGGAATTTAGAGAAATCCAACAATTGTATGCATTATTAAATTGATGACCATATGGGAAAGTGGTCCTGGATGCCATAGTGAAATTCTGTGAACTGTACTAAAAATGTCATAGGATTGTCTCCCCAAAGGAATAAAGGAAGATGTATTTCTCAATGAACTCCCATCTCTGTTGGTTGAAGGCCTTAACTTCCTCATACTTCCTGCTTTAGAAACCAGGAGTGCTGAGTATGACTCACCCTTGAGGTGCACTGCTATCTGCACAAAATCGGTTGAAACCTTTGTGGAAATAATTGCCACAGATATAGATGGAATCAGAGAATGTGAGGCGCACAGAGGCATCTTATATAATTATTTTAACTTGTGAAATTGTGATTTTAATTGTCTCTTTGGCCAGAAGGTTAAAATTACTTAATATTTCTAGTTCATTTTAATATTTATTTTACCATTGTTTTATGTTCTTAATTTTCAGCTTTAGTTTTATAGTCAGAGAATATGGTATGTAGAACTGTCACTTTTTGGATTTTATTGAGATTCTTTTTGGGACTTAGTCTATGATCAAATTTGATAGATTTTTCCATGACTATATAAAAAATGTATATTATTCTCTCTGTAGAACACAAATTTCAATGTAACATTTTTTCTTTTAAAAAATATTTTATTAAAAATTTTAATTTATTTTGTTAACATGATTTCAAGTGCCCCACTCAATATAACACCCTCATCCCCCCACACATGTCCCCCCATTTCACTCCCTTTGTTTTCCCCACGCATGTTCCCCCATTTCACCCCCTTTCATCCCCCCACCACCTTCCCCCTTTTCCCTCTGGGACTTGCTGCCTTTTTTCTGCCTTTTTAATATATATATATATATATAGTTAATAAAATATATAGCCTGACCTGTGGTGGCGCAGTGGATAAAGTGTCGACCTGGGAACACTGAGGTTGCCAGTTCAAAACCCTGCACTGGTCTGGTCAAGGCACATATGGGAGTTGATGCTTCCAGCTCCTCCCCCCTTTCTCTCTCTCTCTCACTCTGTGTCTCCTCTCTAAAATAAATAAAATTAAAAAAGAAATTAAAAAATAAAAATAAAATAAATAAATATATATAAAATTTGGCCAATACCTTTACTTTCCTTGATCCTGTCCCTTCATCATCCTTCCCTCTGACAGCTGTTCTGATTCTGTGGCCCTGTCTCTGTCTCTATTTTGTTCCTCTGTTCTTTGTGTTCATTAGATTTCACATATAAGTGAGATTATATCATGTTTGTCTTTCTCTGCCTGACTTATTTTACCTAACATAATCATGTTCAGGTTCATCCTTGCCATTGCAGATGCAAGATTTCCTTTCCTTTCAAGACTGCGTTGTATTCCATTGTGTATATGTACCACAGCTTTTTTATTCTCTTGTCCACTGTCGAACATTTAGGTTGTTTCCAGATGTTGGCTATTGTAAACAATGCTGCAATGAACATGGGGGTGCATATCTTCTTTTGAATTAATGTTTTGGGATTCTTAGGGTATATTCCTAAAAGTAGGATAGCTGGGTCAAAAGGCAGTTTCATTTTTAATATTTTGAGGAAACGCCATACTGGTTCTCACAGTGGCTGCACCAGTCTGCATTCCACCAGCAGTGTAGGAGGGTTCCCTTTTCTCCACACCCTTGCCAGCACTTGTATGTTGATTTACTAGAGCCATTCTGACATTCTGACAGGTGTGAGGTGATATCTCATTGTGGTTTTAATTTGCATTTTCTGATGATTCGTGACATTGAACACTTTTTCATATGCCTATTGGCCAGCTGTATGTCCTCTTTGGAAAAGTGTCTATTAAGTTTCTTTGTCCATTTATAATTCGATTGTTTAACGCCCTGGTGTTGAGTTTTACAAGTTCTTTATACATTTTGGTTATTAACCCCTTATCAAACATATCAACAAATATGTTCTCCCATTAAGTGGGTTGTCTTTTTATTCTGTTAATGGTGTCTTTTGCTGTGCAAAAACTTTTTAGTTTGATATAGTCCCATTCATTTATTTTGTCCTTTATTTCACTTTCCTGCAGAGCTATATCAGTAAAAATATTATTATAAGAAAAATCAGAAAATCTACAGCCTATGTTTTCTTCCAAGATTTTTATAGTTTTGTGACTTACATTTAAATCTTTTCTCCATTTTGAGTTTGTTTTTGTGAATGGTGTAAGTTGGTGGTCTAGTTTTATTTTTTGCATGAACCTGTCCAATTTTCCCAACACCATTTATTAAAGAGACTGTCTTTACTCCATTGTATACTTTTGTCTTCTTTGTCAAATACTAATTGACTGTAAAGATGTGGGTTTATTTCTGGGTTCTCTGTTCTGTTCCAATAATATGTATGCCTATTCTTATGCCAGTACCAAGCTATTTTGATTACAATGGACTTGTAGTATAACTTGATATCAGAAAGTGTAATACCTCCCACTTTGTTCTTCATTTTCAAGATTGCTGAGGCTATTCATGTTCCTTTTTGGTTCCATAAAAATTTTTGGAATATTTGTTCTAGATCTGTAAAGTATGTCATTGGTATTTTAATAGGAATTACACTGAATCTATAGATTGCTTTGGGTAGTATGGACATTTTAATAATGTTAATTCTTTCTATTCATGAACATGGTATATGATTCTACTTGTTTGTATCTTTCTTGATTTCCTTTTTCAATGTCATATAATTTTCCAAGTACAAGTCTTTTACTTCCTTGGTTAAATTTATTCTTAGGTACTTTATTTTTTTTGATGTTGCAATAGTGAAGGGGATTGTTTCTTTAATTTCTCTTTCTGACAGTTTATTGTTGGTGTATAAAAATGCCACTGATTTCTGAATATTAGTTTTATATACTGCCACTTTGCTGAATTCATTTATCATGTCTAGTAGTTTTTTGACTAAGAATTTAGGGTTTTCTATGTACAGTATCATGTCATCAGCAAATAATGACAGCTTTATATATTCTTTGCCAATTTGGATGTCTTTTATTTCTTCTTCTTGTCTGATTGCTGTGGCTAGGACTTCTAGATCTATGTTGAATAAGAGTGGTGAAAGAGGGCACACTTGCTTTTTTCTAATCTTAAGGGATTGCTTTTAATTTTTGCCCATTGAGTATGATGTTGGCTGCCAGTTTGCCATATATGCCCATTATGATGTTGAGGTGTGTTCCCTGTATTCTCACTTTACTGATAGTTTTGATCATAAACAAATGCTGGATTTTATCAAATGCTTTTTCTGCATCCATTGAAACAATCATATGATTCTTATCCTTCATTTTGTTTATGTGATGAATCACATTTATTGATTTGAGAATATTATACCAGCATTGCCTCCTTGGAATAAATGTTATTGATCATGATTTATGACCCTTTAAAGTATTACTGGATCTGCCTTGCTAATATCTTGTGAGAATTTTAGCATATATGTTCATCAGGGATATTGGCCTACAGTTTTCTTTCTTTGTAATGTCTTAACCCTTTGAGTAGTATGAACATTCATGTACATCCTCGTGCCTCCTAACCATCCAGAGTATGATCGATTTATTTTAAAAATGTGTGAAACAACACTAAAAAAAAAGCAAATGTATGTTTTTCTTGTTTCCATAAATTGGTTGTCAAACAAACACAATTTTAAGTTAATAAAACTGTAACTGGAACTAATTTTAGTTTTTGAAAAAACCCCACTCTTGGGGGTCAGCGAACATGAGAAAGACTCACTATTCAAAGGGTTAACCTGGTTCTGGAATGAGGAGAATGCTTGCCTCATGAAATGAGCTTGGAAGTGTTTTCTCCTCTTGAATATTTTGGAATAGCTTGAGAAGGATATATGTTAGTCTTCTTTGAATGTTGGGTAAAATTTGCCCATGAAGCCATTAGTCCAGGACTTTGGTTTGCTGTGAGTGTTTTAATAACTGTTTCAATTTCATTTGTTGTAATTGGTCTGTTTAGGTTTTCTGATTCTTCCAGATTGAGTTTTGGAAGACTGTATGTTTCTAGGAATTCATTTCACCTAGGTTGTTAAATGTTTTGGCATATAGATCTTCACAGTATTTTCTTACAATTTTTTGTATTTCATAATGTCAGTTGTTACTTCTCTTTCATTTCTAATTTTATTTATTTAGGTACCCTTTTTATTTCTTGATGAGTCTGGTAAAAGGTTTGTTAAGCTTGTTTACCTTTTCAAAGAATCAGCTCTTGGTTTCATTGATTCAATGTAACTCTTCATTCAGTCTTATTATTTGTTCAAATTCTCTGTCTCCTGTTTTATTCTTTTCTTTTTTTTTCATTTAAGGATAGAAAGAGCTTGTTTAAATCTTTCTTTTAGAATGTGGTTTTGTCACTTTCTTTTTATATATTGCTTTAATGTATTTTCATTAAAGTTAATGGCCCTGTTTTAGAGGATTGGAGGGTATAATTACTCACAGCTCTCTCCTTTTCAGTTTATAAACTAATTTAGAAGGATTCTCAGAAATCAGACTGGGATGAAATATTAGATTTGTTGCATATAAATGGAATTGGAGGATTTTACTTGGATTTCTAGCTCAAACACGCCTTCTAAAATTCACTTTATTTAGTTATTAGCATGGGAAAAAGCAGTAGCCCCAGAATTTCTACATAGTGCAAGTAAGAGCAACAGTGAGGTTGAAAGTACATGCTAGAAGCATATCATGAAGCTGTGCCCACATAGTGAGCACCTTATTTTATTATCCATTCTAGTGGCTTAGATGAATTACTTCAACACTACACAGGAATAGTACCATTCTAGAGAGGTTTCCACATGGAATTCATTGTGTTTTTAGGTAGGCTTTAAAAGGGTATCCCAAAGAAAAGAGTCCATAAATGCATAATAATCCTTTTTTTTTACTTCATCAAATAAGTCATCTCTGTAGAAGAAACATATGAGAGCTGAGGAGAATGCACGTCTGGAGGCTCTGGGCTTAACAATTGTGAGTGTGGAGGCATTCCTATATCAGGGGCTGGGCACTCAGAAAGGAAGAACATGGTATCTCTCCCCTTGGCCATTATGTTGTAATTTTTAGCAACATTAAAATCTCTTTTTTTTTCAATTAATTTTTCATACCTTGAATTTTATTTTGGTATCAAAACTTCCTACTTCTTGTTGGTTTGCATTTCTCATCATCTTTGTCCATCCCTTGGTTTATTTATGTTTTCCATACAGTTTTGTCTTTGATAGACTGCTTATACAGAGAATATACTTGAATCTCTTCATGTTGCTTTGTGTAATATTAATTTTAATTCATTGAGGTAACATTGGTTTATAGCACTGTTTTAAGTGTACAACATTATAATTTGACATCTCTATTTATTACATCATATAGTTGAATTTCTTTATAAGCCAGTAGAAGTGTTTTTGCTTTTTACACTTATAGTTATCACTACTGGGTTTTATTTTACATTTGTCATTTAATATTAGGGTTTCTTGAGTTTTTATTTCTCCATAAGGTATTCCTTCTTTTCCTCTATTGATTTGAAAGCTATTAATACTAATACTTTTATGTGACCTTAGCATTAAATATATATTCATTCATTCATTCATTCATTTCCTAAATATTTCTGTCAGTGTTAAGAATGAATCCAACTGGTGACCTACTTCAATGTAGAATATAAAAATTAGTATACTTTCTTTAGTCTTCATTTTCCACTTCTTAATTTTTTTGAAATATTACAGGATTATAAAGTTATATCATTGTTATTTTGCTTTATTTTCCATTTCAAGACTTTTGCTTAATATGTGTATTAAGTTTAATAACCATATTGACAATTATTTAGACAATAACTATTTTAGTGGTTTTACTGCTTGCTGACTTCTATATCTTGCCTGCTTTTTAAATTTAGATCTTTTAGTATATCAAATATTTTCTTAGCAAAGTTACTATAAAGTACTAAGCTACTTTAAGAATAGTTGTTGTTTCCTTCAAAGTGAAGTCAACTAGCATTTCCCAAATAAGATGGTTATTCTGTAAGAGTTTGAGAAATACAAAGATAAACAAAATGAAGCATTCTTCTTTATTGCAAGATTCATATTATTAATCTCTAAGAGGAACATGAACAATTTTCTAAATATGCTACCATTCTTTTGTTATTTAATTAACCCTAAATAGGGAAGAACTATTATTCTAACTCAGATACTCTCCCATTTGTAACTTCTTTATTTGCCTAGATTTTCTTTCTTATTAATGAAATGAAAATGTCTACAGGACGTGGTTTTTGTAGGTCTTTTTTATTTTTCTTGGTAGTCTGTGTATCAGAGTATAATCATAAAACAGAAGGGATTAAATACTGTGAACAAGGTGCTTATATGTAAGTAGAGAAACTGGAGGAGCAGGCTGTTGATTGGGCTTCTGTGCCTGACTCTCAAAAGATTGTCTGCTTGGCCACCCAGAGTAACAGTTCCTCTGCCACAACCAGGAGGCTGCCTGAACTCAAGCACAAGTTAGCACAGCTGCAATTCAGGGAATTAAAATCCAGAATTGGAAAGTCACCATTATCACAATAGCTGGACACTGGATCCCAGAGTCTGGTTCCTGCTGCCCCTGCAGTAGCTGGAAACTACACTTGAAGGTCTTCATAGTCTTGATTACCAGCAGAAAACATGCCCCAGACTGAAGAAAGACAGGCTTCACCTCATTACAACCAGAACCCTAGGTATGAACAAATCTGGGGAATGTCATTGCCAGCCTTGCAGTCTTTGGAGCTAAGGAAAATTATGGTTTCCTGGTTAGTAGCATCTTAGACTAGTTGCATGAGCTAGTCTAATGGAAGTCAAATGCTTCAGTAATTGATTGTGCCATGATAAGACTCCAGAAATAGTCTTCAGGATTAATTGTCGTGCTCTTTATCAGAAGACCTAGTAAGCTCTTCTACTTGCCATGAATGTCCTGAACCATGGCTCATTTAGTTTAAGTCCCAATGACTACTGTCCACTTCTCTTTCCTTATCTTTTCTCACAGTACTTCAAAACTGTTCCTACTGTTTTGGTCACCAAAAAAGTATTCAAATCCAGTAAAATAAAATAAAATTGGTCAGATTAATCAACCAATTATTCATAAGAAACATGCTGACTCTATTACTGAGGAACTGCAATGCTCTGGTAGAGGGTTTTATATATACAGGTCAAGTTTCTTTGCATCACTGATGTAGTACTCAAGCCCTGTCTCCTAATACCCAGACTTGAGAGCAGAATTCTATGGTCTTAGCCAGTGTTCCTGAACAGCCAAAAGCTCTGTGGGTGTGTTTCTGAACACCCTTTATGAGACACATTAAAAGGTGTACATTTATTCATGGTTTTTCATCACCACTAAAGCCACAAGAAAAAAATTGTTTTCCATCCTAAAATTCTTACCAAGAAAGTAAACATTTTAAGATATTGTTGTCTCCAGAAAGATCTTAGAGAGAAGAGACAAAAGGGAAGTATTTCTGGTCTCCTCTCATTGGTGTAGTTATTTCGTCAGATTGCCCCGTTGACACATGGCACAGGATGGAAAGGAGAATGGGTAAATGATATAAGCAAGGAGCATTGACTTACAGGGTAGGAGCCAAAGGCTGTTAGCTAGTAGAATGGCCTCAGGCCCAATCACTCAGTTTCTCCCTGACTTTCTCTAGCAGCAAGGGAGGAACAATAGTACTTTCTCTGCCTACCTTGTGGACTTACTTATGCATACCAAATGTGTATGTGTCCAAGTACTGATAGCCATACAGAGCAATATAATAACTAACAGGGCAAGTGGAGTTGGGTTGTGGCAGTGATAAGACTCAGTGACTATGGTGACAATAAAAATTTGATAGCCTCCTGTTCAGGGCTACAGCTCTGGCCTCAAAGTTTAGTGCGTAAAACAGAAACCACTGTTCCTGCTCAGTGGCCAAGGCACTAACAGGAGACAGCTTCTGACCCACTCTTACACCTAGGACGTGGTCAGCAAACTCATTAGTTAACAGAGGCAAATATCAACAGTACAACAATTAAAATTTGTTTTGAGAGCCTAACTTTTTAAACTTAATCTCTATACAGTGTGTCCGTAAAGTCAATGGTGCACTTTTGACTGGTCACAGGAAAGTAACAAAAGACGATAGAAATGTGAAATCTGCACCAAATAAAAGGGAAACCCTCCCAGTTTCTGTAGGATGATGTGGCAACATGTGCGCATGCACAGATGATGACGTAACACCGTGTATACAGCGGAGCAGCCCACAGCCATGCCAGTCGAGATGTGGACGGTACAGAGGAAAGTTCAGTGTGTTCTGTGGCTCGCTAAATTCGAATCCGTGACCAAAGTGCAATGTGAACATCAGTGCGTTTATAACGAAGCACCACCACATAGGAATAACATTACTTGGTGGGATAAGCAGTTGAAGGAAACCGGCAGTTTGGTGGAGAAACCCCATTCTGGTAGGCCATCAGCTGGTGATGAGTCTGTAGAGGCTATACGGGATAGCTACCTAAGGAGCCCTAAAAAATCTGTGCGTGCGTGTGCTCAACAATTACACCTAAGCAAGACTACAGTTCATAAGGTGTTAAAGAAACGTCTCTGTTTTACAGGGTACAAATTGCGGCTGTTGCACGCTATCAAACCAGCGGATAGACCCACACGATGCGCGTTTGCTACAGATATGCTTCATGAGATCGACAATGATGCAAGATTTTTGCAGAAGATTGTGTTTAGCGATGAGGCGACCTTCCATATCTGTGGACATGTTCATCGCCATAACGTCCGAATATGGGCTGCTGAACATCCTCGTGCCTACATTGAGTACAAACGTAACACCCCTAAAGTGAACGTGTGGTGTGGCCTGATGCATGATAAGGTGATAGGCCCATTTTTTTTTCACGGAGCAGTCTATGACGGCAAACACCTATCTTGACATGTTGGAATTGTATGCAGTGCCACAATTTCTAGAAGGTGTCATCTTTCAACAGGACGACGCTCCTCCACACTATGCCACCATTGTTTGTCAGTTTCTGGATAGAACATTCCCCCGGCAGTGGATAGACAGGGGTTCTGTCAAGCCATGGACACCACGATCCCCGGATCTGACGCTCTTACACTTTCACTTTCGGGGTTATGTGAAGCAACGTGTACATTGAATGTATCAACGACATTAATCACTTAAAACAGAGAATCACAGATGTTATTCACTCTGTTACACCAGACGTCCTTACCCGTGTGTGGCAAGAACTTCACTATTGTTTGGATGTGTGTAGGGCAACAAATGGAGCCCACATCGAACTGCACTGAATAGCTATGAAACTGAGAGAGTTTTCCTTTTATTTGGTGCAGATTTCACATTTCTATCATCTTTTGTTGCTTTCCTATGACCGGTCAAAAGTGCACTATGACTTTACGAACACACTGTATGTAGGTACATTGTTATTAACTTAATTAATTAGGGTACTCCTAACCTGGCCAAAGAGCCGCAGTTTACCGACCACTGACCTAGGCTATCTGAGTGTTGCCCAAGCTAGAAACTCTCTTGTTCACCCATCCAAAAGCCGCTATGAGCATCAACTTCTCTATCAAGAACCATTTTCCCAGAAGCAAGGCCCTCTTTGGTTCCAAAAGAGAATTCTGAAAATGTTGGCAGAAGTCTGTATGTTGAGACAGGGCACCTGGACCTCGAGGAGCTCTATGACTCCTGCCCAGCCAGCCACTGTGTCATACTGTGCTGGTGATGAACTCCTTAGAAACATGCCTTTGGCACCTGCTTTAAAATAACCTTTTAGCTAAAAAGAATAACTATAGGAAGAAGGATTTTATATTACCTCCGGAAATTTAAAGAAATCTATTATTCTCGAGATCTGTCTTTTCCAAGAGCCATTTGGAAGGGAAACTTAAATGAACATTTAAAACCCCTTTTAATTCTAGCCTGTGAAGTTCAAAATGCATCCTAGGAGGCCTGTGAATCTATACAGTGATAGAACGGAGCCAATTGCTTCCAGCATCTCCCTCATGCCTGCCGCTCTGACAATGCACCTTTTAGCTTTGGTTGTAGTTTGAAGAACCTGCTAAGGATGACTCCATTTGCCATAATTCTCAGATTTCTCCAGACCAATGAGTCACATCTAATTAAGATGCTGCAGTACTATCACCTTGCTCTACCGACCGCTGCTGTCTCTGCTGAAATGTGCCATTTAACCCGAATTATCCCAGAAGCTGGGGAAGAGCTTTGCTGACTGCCACTGATGAATCACCTACTATATACCTGCAAGTGTTTTAACATTCCAATCAATAAGAAGAAAAAAGGATATCGGAAAATTCATTTTCTCACATAATCCTACTCATGCTTCATGAGATTTTTTTTCTTGATCTGCTGACATAACAGACTCCCTGTCAACCTCACAAGGCTGTCGTGAGGCTCAGGTGAAGTGTGATATTTTAATGTGCAGGGGAAGTTGTTGCGCAGGCCACCGGCACACCTGCTCAGTGCCAGCTTAACGTGTGATCTTTACTGTTTGACAAAACGAGCCTGAATTCTGAGGGGAAAGTCTTAAAGAAACGTGCACAGTGCTCTCTACCTGTAGTTTTTTGGTAACAGAAGAAATGAAATATTTCAAACTCCGTTCTCAACCATCTCTTTTTGACGATAACAACTCGGCAGCAACAGTTTATATCTGAGATTACAGTTCTCTATACTTCCTGACTTTTTATGTATCTAAGGCAGACGTCAGTCTCTGAGATTTATCCCACTCCTAATCAATGATAACAATATAATGTTTTGGCCAATATCTCTTTTAATAGTGTTTTGGGGTAAACATGTTTTTTTAGGTTTGCTCGCTTGTATTGGGGCAGTGCCTTGTGGGTATAGCGGATAGATGGCTGTCGCTGCTGCCCTCCGGGCGGCAGATTGCAAATTGTGGATTGCCTTCCTGTTTGGGAAGGGCAGTTGTTTTCCATTGTTTCCTGGAGAAGGTTTTCTTCCCCCCCAGCCTGTTTTGCAGAGACTGCAGAGAGGAGAGAGAGAGAGAGAGAGAGAGAGAGAGAGAGAGAGAGAGAGAGAGAGAGAGAGCGCTGAGGCTGGTGGTGGCCTATGAGTCCAGGAGAATCTGGAGAATGAGTCAGGGCTTCCCTGAGTGAGAGGGAAGTGGTCTTCCCTGTCTCTTTGCTCGTCTGCCTTTACAAAACTTTAATAAATGGAATGAACCACCATTTTCTGGCTCCGCTGTTCCTTTACTGTCTGCCTGAATCCAATGAGAACCTGCCTGGCCATGGCGGCAGCCACTGGCCTTATAAGTATCAAACAATTTGCGAATAATTCTCTGTGTGTTATGCGAAATGGATAATGGGGAAAATGTAAGAAAAACCCCACAAAATTAGGTAGACAAATAAAAATCTATAAATGTCTCATATCACTTTTATCTTTTAGTGTTCATGTGTTTCAGCCAGACTACACTGCTTGTCTGTCCTCTTCTAATACAGCGTACTTGTCAGTCTTCCCAAGATACAGGTTTATAGTGCTGGCCCTGAGTAAAGACCTGACCAGGTCTTTTTAGCCCCTCAGTTCAACACATTCTTCCCTCAGTGTCCCAGTAGAGCCCAAGCTCTACGTGGATCAGGCGTCCCTGACTCGACTTCCCTGTGCAGTGGGACCCTCCTGCTTATCAGTAGGGCTGGCAGCCTCTTCGAGTCTACTCTTGAGGCGTCTATGAGGATGCTACTGTTAGGTGCCACCAGAGGAAAGACACGACCGATACACAAATTAGTTTCAATAATCACACAGGCAATTTATTACTCACAAATCCTTTTGGCATGCCTCGGTACAGTTTAAGGGGGCCCCGTTGGCATGCTCCTCTTGGCTGGCTTCGGTCAGAGCTCTGAGCCGCTTGGAGACAGTCCACATCAATGTTGGAGTCTGGGCGACTACTGCAGCAGGGGGGCCCTCAGCTTTAGCACCTTTTCTGGTCAACGCCTTCTATCAGGTGTCAATCTACAGGATTATCACTTCAAACCACCTTTCTGTCAATCTACTGAAATTCTTATTTTTTTTTATTTTTTTTTATTTTATTCATTTTAGAGAGGACACACACACACAGAGAGAGAGAGAGAGAGAGAGAGAGAGAGAGAGAGAGAAAGAGAGAAAGAGGGGAGGAGCTGGAAGCATCAACTCCCATATGTGCCTTGACCAGACCAGTGCAGGGTTTTGAACTGGCGACCTCAGTGTTCCCAGGTCGACGCTTTTATCCACTGCGTCACCACAGGTCAGGCCAATCTACTGAAATTCTTACATCAAACCACTTTTTAAGATGTTCTTATTAACGTCAGTTTACAAAGTTTATGTAATTAACACCAAGCTACTTCTTATCTAGATATAACTTCACACACATACTAACTGGGCCCTGCTTGTAAGTCAGAGTCTGTTTATCACATTACAGAGTTATGGCACTAAGCCACTATATTAATTCCTATCCAAATGGCATAACTTTAATAATTATTTTTAATATCTTTTAATTACTTTTATATATCTTCCATATTTTTATATTTCTATATATTTAATTAATATAACCGTATATTACTACAATACTCAGTGTAGCACACTTTCCCACCTGGATCCCTTTCTGAAGTTCCTATTGCTCAGAGTTCAGGCTGTCCAACCCTCACCCCAGAAATAATCACCTTTTCCCTTTTCAGGAACTTTCCGCAAAGATGGTGAGAATAGTTCACAGCGAGCAGAAGTAACTGGTGCTAGAGAATTGTCCTTTTGCTCTATCAGTCCAGTATTGATGTGGGCAGCTCCCTGTGATACTTAGGAGCAGGGCTAGTCTCTGTATTCTTTCTATAATTTTGAATCCATTTTGTGAATTATAATTAAGTAACATCTTGGGAGAATAAATGCTGAATTAAACCCGGATATTGAATGTACCTCACATGGATTTCCTTTAGAGGGCACTATTGATTCTCTGAAACCATGGAAACCTTTTATTATGTTTCGTTGGTATGTTGGCCAATTTTGAAATCATATTGGGCTACCAATCTACTCATATAGTAGAATATTAGTATTATACTCATGACCACATCTATACTTTGAAGAAATTGTCCAAGGTACAGAATAATTAAGATGCTAAACCAGAATGCTGATTGTTAGGACAAGCTATCTATCAAGTTCTATATTGGAAACTTCAACTAGTTTATTTACTTTTGAAAATTCTCTAAATGAGAATGTCCTTGTAAGGTGTTGCAAAATATAAGCAATTCAGTCTTTTGTTTAGAAAGACAAATTACTAGCTTTTTGGAAACCAATGTCTCATTCTAGAAATAATTATTAACATATTTTTGGAAGAGACCATATCTATGATATTTTCATTCAGAAATGCATTTAGATATGAAGATATGCTACTAAAAATTATTTTTCAAATTACTTGTGTTTCGCAGATTCTTCAATTCACATAATTTTTTTTTTTTTTGACAGAGACAGAGTCAGAGAGAGGGACAGATAGGGACAGACAGACAGAAAGGGAGAGAGATGAGAAGCATCAATTCTTCATTGCAGTACCTTAGTTGTTCATTGGTTGCTTTCTCATATGTGCCTTGATCAGGGGTGGGGAGGTAGAGGGGGCTATAGTAGGGTGAGTGACCCCTTGCTCAAGCCAGCGACCTTGGGCTCAAGCCAGCGACCTTGGGATTCAAGCCAGTGACCTTTTGGCTCAAGCCAGGGACCATGAGGATCATCTCTATGATCCCACGTTCAAGCCAGCTACCATACACACAAGCTGGTGAACTCATGCTCACGCTGGAGACCTTGGGGTTTTGAATCAGTTCTCTGCATCCCAGTCCGATGCTCTATTCACTGCACCACCGCCTGGTCAGGCTGCAATTCACAGAATTTTGATAAAGGCCATAGATAAAACTTGCTTTTTTTATTCTCTAAGGTAATAAAAATAGAGATTTTTAAACTGACTCAGTGCAGTCTATCTAATTTCAAAATAATGGGAAACCTAAAATATTACAAAGCCTAGAAACATAATTTTTCAGATATAAATACATTCATGTTACTATTTGCCTTGGTTTGCTTAGCTTTCATATCATAAGCTACTATTAGAATACCTGTGCCTTGTATAATTTCTTACTAAATTACTGACATTCTAGGATAGTTGTAGGTAGTAGTCTCACAAGTGTTTTATAAACTGATAAACAAATAAAAAGATCATGTATATACCAAAGATAAAAGAAAAAGTTGGCTTTTCATTGTTTAACTAATTAAATATAAATTCATCAAATCAGCCTTTTAAGACTCTTCACAGAATGGTTCCAGTCTACCTTCCTAGCCTCAGCTTCCTCCACCAGTAACCAAGCTCCCAGAAATAGCACAGCCCACTATTATTTGGACATTTATGTTATCACATATTCCTCCCTTTACTTATCCAGTATCTTCCACTTGGAATGCATTTTCCTTCCCAACTGCTCTCCCCATACCCAGTAAGAGTCCAACCCACCCTTGAAGTGGTATTTTGATACTACCAACTTCACTGAGTCTCCTTCAGAAGTGATCCACTTATTCTGTGAATTTCCATGCCTAGTTAGGTATAATTTCCTTGTGGAATTTAGTAATTTTGTCTTGTATTTAAGTGGTTTGGGTGTTCGTTTCATAACTCTAAATTGCAAAATTTTAGTTTGTTTTAGAACCTGTGTCAAGTCTAATACATGTGGGAATGACTCACTACATTTTTTTTCCAAATGAATTGGGTTAAACTGAAACAATGTTGCTGTTTCTCTAATGAGAGGCATTGAGGCAGTGGTTCTCAAAGTGTGCACCAGGAAGCACTGGTGCACCCTAGAAGATTTCCAGGTGCCCCCTGGGGTATTCCAGAAAAATATGTGCCTGTTGGGGACAAAAAAACCAACAGGGTTTTTGGAGTTTAGATTTTGAGGGGACAGAGGTTGGGGAATTTGCTGTAAATTGGCAGTCTGCCCAACCCCCACCTCGCTTGCCTGATTAAGTTGCAAAGGGTTGTGGTGCTGGATTGTTTACACTACCCCCCACGTTCCCGGGAAAGACTGGAGGCAAGTTTCTTCTATCCTTTGTTTGGTGTAAAGTTAAGATGATATGTACCATGCGTTTTCTGCTCTTGGTAAAATTCTTGAGTTGCCTTGGAAATGTGATCAGAGACCACTGATTAGCTAATGGCTTCAATTTTCCCTATAAATAAGGCAAGATGAGGTTTTTGGGCACTCTTTGTTCTTGCCAGCAGCAATTACAGGGACCTCCCAACCCCATATATTCTTAATTTTATGGATTTTCTTAATTCCGCACCATTCCCACTTGGGACCTGGAACACTAGCTGCACTGGTTTACGGCATGTGCCCATATATAAAAATAAATATAGTTACTTTGTTATTCCATTCCATACGAAAATACCGCTCTTTTTGTTAACACATCATTATTATATTTATTATTAACACATCATTATATTATTTTTAGATAAATACACCCAAATAAAATGGATAGATTTCTCAAAAAGAAGTGTGTTATTAAAGAATCCGATTCTGAAAGTGAGCAAAAGCTAAGTGTAAATAAAATAGGACTTGAAGGCTGACAGGCAGAATTTAATTTCTAGCATTTTCCATCACTTAACACTGAACAGGATGATGGGATTAGAAACCCATCCATAGAAGCTTCAGGTGATTTTGGTTTAACATTAACAAAAGAAGAGAAACTGGCAGCTATATCCACTGATCGTGGATTGATGATTAAACATAAAGAATTGTCTTGTGAAGCCTTTTGATTTCTATAAAATAAGAATATGTGGCAATATCTAAAAAAGCTTTGGCCTGACCTGTGGTGGCACAGTGGATAAAGCATTGACCTGGGAACACTGAGGTCGCCAGTTCGAGACCCTGCACTGGTCCAGTCAAGGCACATATGGAGGTTGATGCTTCCAGCTCCTCCCCCCTTTCTCTCTTTCTCTTTCTCTCTCTCTCTCTCACTCTGTGTCTCCTCTCTAAAATGAATAAAATAAAATAAATTTTTTTAAAAAAAAGCTTTGAACATTTTACTACAATTTTCAACATTCTATTTATGTGAATTAGGATTTTCTACCCTCAACACAATTAAGAATAAAAAGAGAGGAATTCTTCAATGATTGACAAGGAAATGAGAGTTTGCCTTTCAAATATATGCCCAAACATTGAAGAAATCGCTATGTCACATCAGGCTCATGTTTCTCATAAACACAAGAATGAAAAAACTTAACACATTTGTGCGGGGACCTGCCGAATTTACTAAATCTTACTAAGAATGTATCTATATATATAAAAAGATAACTTTTTGTGGTATTTTTATTTTTTAACCCTCTTTACAAATTCTAAAAAGTATAACTCAAAAAGTGTAATATAAAAATGTTTTTTAATGTCAGAATAAATTTAATTTTGTAGTATTTATTTCATTTAATTACCATAAAAGAACACTTGAACTTTATATATATATTTTTAATATTTGGCTTAATTATTATAACATATTTCTCAGAAATTTGTAGCTAGTGAGTGAGCCTGCAATTATTTGTAGGGTTTTAAATGAGCCCCGACTTCAAAAAGTTTGAGAACCACTGCATTGAGGGAAGAACTTGGACATTGTAAGAATAGAGAGGTGAGGATAAATGTCAGAAACATTTAAAGTGAAGTGAAAGGCCTTACCAGCTGATTGAATGGGAGTGCAAGCACACTCAATCTTATGCTCTTCTAGCCTATTTTATTTTAAATCATTGCACTTTTCTGAAATAAAACAATACGTATTTCCTCAATAGGAGCTTTATATAGGCAAGAACTTAGTTTAGGTCATCATTCTATTCATAGCACATAGAAGAATTTAAGATATATTTTAGATACTCAGTATTATTTGATGGGTGAATGAATGAACTAATAAAAATGCAAAGTTGACAGAAAAGAACAGCAGTCTCATCAACAGATTAGGAAACAGAGAAGAAATAAGTTTGGAGAGGATATGATTTCAATTTAGAGATACATACATGGACATCTAAGATAAACACTGAGGAAGCAACTGAAAATTGGTACTGGAATTTGAGAACAAAAGTCAACCCCAGTTATGTAGATTTGGCCTGATGACCCAGCTGTGACTGCCAAACCCTGAGATTAGATGGTGTTGTGAAGGAAAGAAGGGAGATATGTCTGCTTTGGCTATATACTGGTCGGAACCTTTGTTGAGGGGCAGGGCTAAGAGCTCAGTGATGAGTGAGAACTGGTCATAGAAGTAAGGAGAAACTAGGGATATTCCATGTCCTTTTGTTGACTAACCTCTCTGCTCTATTTGACATTATTGAATTTTTTACTGGTTTTTCCTTCTAATCCCACACTAAATGCTGTGGACTTTTATTTTTTAAATATCTTTTAAATTTATTCTACCCTTTTTACACCTACTACTATAATTGTAATTCAGAAACATCACCATCTTTATCTGAATTATTTAGAACCCTTAATTCTTCAGCTTCTGGGCACCTGCCTGCTTATTCCATCTGGCACTATTCCACCAGAATGATCTTCCAAAAATATAAATCTGATCATGCTATTAAATGACTCAGAACTCTTCAATGGCTATCCATGATTTTTGTCACATTGTCCAAACCCTTGACTGACCTGGTCTCTGTCTCTTTGAACAACTTCATTTCCTGTCTTTTCCCCACACCCTCTACCACCTGCCCCTCATACCAAGCCACCTATAGTTCCCTGACTGCACCGTGGTATTCTCTGTGCCTTTGACATTTCCCACTGGACAAATTCCTTACTTTTTCTTAACCACAGTCCAAGAATTGCCTCTTTTTTGAAGCTTCTCTGACTCCTAGTAGATATAGAGGCTTCTTTCTCTCACATGCCTCCACTGTGTTTCTCACCTGTTGTTTCCCTGCCTGTCGTCTTCTCATTGGCTTTATATCGTCTTGAGGGCACAGGCTAAACTCTTTCAATCTTTGCCTTCTCAGCATCTATCCCAGTGTGCAGCACATGGCAGGTGGACAATAAATATTGATCAAATAAATGGATAAAAAGGAGGAGAAAGTTTCAAGGAGAAGGATGTGGTGATGGGAGAAGCTGGAACTGACCAATGACATCTGGGTTGGTTTACAGAGCAATGACTCTGGGAAAACCTATTTAGTAGCATGGTCAAGGCAATGAGGATGCACTGTGTTTTCCATCACGGTGGGAAGCCAAGGCAGCCTGCTGGAGTAGCAGGTTTGGGGAAGCTTTGAGTTAAATTTGAACTGAATTTGAGTTTTTGTTTTTTATTTTGGCTGAAGAAGAATGAGCATAAGCAAGTGACCTAATAAAAAGAGAGCTGATGCTAATTCAAGGAAAAAAATAAGTTAACAGAAAAAGTCCCAGAGGAAGGAGAAAAAGATGGACTCAAGGGCACATGGTGGAGTGGACTTTGTGATGACCCAATTAATATCTGACACCCAATTTTGTAATAATTAAATTTCAAGTACCACTTTTCAGATCCAAGACCACCAACTGAGCAACTCTATAGAACACTACAGTTGTGCCTTGCCATCTCATGGTTCACTTTTCGCAGTCTCACTGTATTGTGGATTTTAAAATTGTATATATCTAATTTTGTATCATGGATTTTTCACTAGATTGCAGTATATAGGTATTTTTATATATTTATTATTTTAATTATTTTTGCAGCAAAATAAGCATTTTCTAGCCTAAAATACTGAAAGCAATACAACATATATTAATTCAAACATATTAAAAGAATATTAAAGCAAAATAAAGTCTTAAAATATATATAAATAATAAAATAAATCTAAGGTCACTACTTCATGAATTTTTGCCTATCATGGGGGGTTCTAGAACCTAACCCCCACAATAGACAGGGGCTACTGCATTACCATTGTATTGTACGTGAATGACATAGAACACAGTTTCAGAATGGAAATCCGTATGAATGGCGCCTCCTGGAAATGTGCAACTGGACAATGCCTGGCACCCTAAACTCTATATCCATTGTGGAAATTTGACTCTACTCTATTTCTGGAAACAGAGTATGGCAATCAAGCCTAAAATAGCATGAACTTATTGTCCCACTGTAGTCACTGATTTAAGGAAGGCATTTCTTCCAATTTAGACCAGTGAGGTATAAGAGAAATTTTTTTGGAATTTTGGAAAAGAACCTTCTTTACTCTTGTGGGAGAAGTTCTGGAATCAACTCTCATTCTCCACTTGAATGTGAAAAATGAGGCATGTGCCCCAGGAACTGTTATAGACATCTTGTCATCCTGAGTGGCTCTAACCTTAAGCAGAAGTTGCTATCAGCAAGGCAGAGAAGAGAGGCAGAATTCAATTCCTCATGGCACTGCTGAGCTGCTGAAGTCTGCCCTTCCTCTAGACTTCCAGTTACGTAATTTCTCTTTATTGTTTTAAGCCAGCAACAGATAGAAATGGAGCTGTGATATTCTCAGAAAAAGAAGAGAGTTCCTTCTTTCTCTAAGAACAGAAGGTGAAGATTGAGAGAAATATGAAGTTTTTTTCTGCTAACATCTATTTGTGTGTTTTTATGTGCCAGACAATATATTTAACACTTTCTTTCACATATTCTCATAACAGTCCTATGAGAATCATCCATTTTATATGAGTAGACGGAGGCTATAAAAAATTAAGTGACGGGTTGGATAACTTGGCAGTGAGCAGCAGAACTCACAGTTGTGTAGCATGTGACTCTAGGCTGGGAGGCTTTCACATCTGCTCCTAGCCATCAGGGTAGATCACAGTGATTTTCCCAGGAAAGCAGGAAGCATGCAGAGGCAGAGAGCATGTTGACTGGGGGAAATAGTGCCTGAAGAGTGTGAGAAAAGTAGGGAGTCGATATGAGATAAAAGAAAGAATTGCTGAGCGAGAGAAGGGGTGTGGAAATGTCAAATCTGTGTTTCACAGATTACCTTACACAGCATAGCAAGAAAAAATGTTAACTGCTCCTTGATGATGCATCAACTTATCTTTGTATGAAAAATATTGAATGGAGAAAGACTTGAAGGTTACGAATTCCAGTTAAACTCCTTGTAAGTGTGGAACCTGAGCTCCAGGCAAGACACTATGTAACAATAGTAATGACTAATGTCTCTAAAATTGACAGCTGACTAATTCTCCCAGGAGCTTGGCTCCCCCATCCAAAATTTTTTTTGGAAGCCACACTCAAAATAAATTGGCCAGATGTGGGTGGTATTTACAGGGGTAAATCGGCAGAGATCCGACTTGTTCCTCTGTTTTTGGACTCTCAGCTTGTCAGTTGTGAATAAATACTGATCGGTAACAGCTACTTCATTCTCTCACTACATTTTCGTTCTTTTAAGAAAATCCTCTTTTTAGTTTTTGTCTCTACGTTTTTGGCTTTGTATTTTCATTTTCTATATCTGGTGGTGGGGAAAGCACTAGAACTTGAGTGTAGGAAATTCAGGACTGAGCTCCTTTCCAGCCAAGGACTGTGGCTGTAGGTAGACATCTCGCTTTCCTTGGAAATGATTGTCCTGCTTTCCCCTGAGTTGTGAAAAATGAGCGGGAGCGGGTGCCCAAAAAAACAAATTTCTCTGTGAAAAACAGATTTGGGACATCAGAGACTAGTCCTTTCTAGTCCTTTCCCTTAAAAATGATTTTCAAGTGAGAGGAGAGGAGATAATGAGACAGACTCCTGCATGCGCCCCAACCAGGATCCACCTGGCAACCCCATCCGGAACTGATACTCAAATTAACTGAGCATTTTTAACATCTGAGGCAGATGTTTCGAACAACCAAGCTATCTTCAGCACCCAAGGCTGATGCCGGAACCAATGGAGCCACTGGCTGTGGGAGAGAAGAGGGAGAGGGATGGGGAAAGAAAAAGATAGTCGCTTTCCTTGTGTACCCTGACTGGGGATTGAACCCAGGACGTCCATATGCTGGGCCAATACTCTATACAGTGTGCCAGCCAGCGAGGGCCCAAAAATAGTTTTAGAGATGAGTAAAGTTAGAGAAGGTTTATCAATATGAGAAGGAAAAACTGAAAGAAAAGGTCATCTATGACTGGACAGATTCAGGATTCAAAAGGATTCTGATAGACTTGGATATGGAGCAAAACAAGAAAGATATGGCTTAGTAAAGATTAATAGAAAACCTAGAAGCTGAGTCATAGGTTGCTATAGTTGTATAAACCCTGTTTTGGAGTCAAAGAATAGTGTCAATTCAAATTGGAGGGGCTGGCCTTTGATACCTGCTCACATAGAAATGATCAGGAAAGGTTTTAAGTTGATTATGAGGTGATATGAACCATAGCCTTTGCTGGTTAGAGATCAAAGGAGCAAACGTGCCGCTCTGTGCTGTCTGTCTGGCTAAGCACACTAAGAACATGGAGTCTATCCCAGACAACCCATTTTAAAAATAAATGCCAACAACTCAAGGACCTCCAGATAAATGTGGTAGAGCCATGAGAGGAGTCAGCAAGCCAGAAAGAAGGATTGAATAGGCTAGGGATGTTACACAGAGGGACAGAAGATTGAGAGAGACGATCGAGCAGTCTTTAAATAGTTGGCAAGCAATGACATATAAGGAATTGAATTTATTCCAAACTTCTCCTAAGGACACAGATAGCACCCCCTAGTGCTATCCTGTTCAGGGAAGCAGACAAGAGTGGCATTTAAGAAAAAACTGCCACGTATTTTGATCCATCTATAAACAAATGAGTTATCTGGTGAATTAACGAGTAACTGAATTAAATAATATCAAAGTCCTTTCAACTCTCAGATTTATGATCTTTCAGACTTGCCTAGTTCATCCAGAGAAGACTACTACTAACCTGGTGTAAACAGCCTTATAGTGTTTTCAATGCATATTTACATATATAATTTGTTCCTATTCTACATAATATTTGTTCATAAGGTAAGAACTATTCCCATGATGGAGAACCTATGACACGTGTGTCAGCATTGACATACATAGCCATTTTCGATGACATGTGGCCGCATGTGGCCTCATACCAGAGAAGTATGGGGCCACATGCCAAGAAGGATGTTTGATCCTCAGCTCCTGCACGGCCAGGTGCAGTAGCCAAGGATAAAACATTTGCTGTAGTGTAGACACTCTGTGCCAGAGGTCTGTAGGCCAAAACATTTTTGTTATTTAAACTATAAATATTGCAAAATTAAGGATTTTTTCTCAAAGTGACACACCACCCAAGTTATGCTTGTTTTTTTGGCAAATTTTGACACACCAAGCTCAAAAGATTGCACATCACTGAACTATTTATTCTGTGTATACCACATTATAATCTGATTCTTTGCATTTAACATAGAGTAAACATTTTTCTAATTAATGTTTTAAGACCTGACTTTTATAGGTCATATGGCATCAATGACCCATAATTATGCAACCAAACCCCTATTTTTGTACATTTACATAGTCTCAAATTTTATGATTATATATAACCATTTAATAAACCTATATACCTTCTCCTCAACAAATATTGACTCATCTCGAAGAAGAGGTTTCATGGCTGCATCAAACAAACCAAACATCAAATTGAATAAGAGAACTAACTCACTCTTAACATTTCAAAAGCATCTAATTCTCCTTATAATTTTACTTTGCCAGCAAATATTTTGAGGCAGGAATTCCGACTTTTCAATGTTCTATGCTGCAGGGAGCACACCATTTTTTGTTTGGGGTTAATTTTTCCATTTATAAAATTGCCCCCTTCATATTAAAATTGCCTCAGAGTACAGGTACAAGGTATAAAACATTCAATTAAAAAATATAAATCAGAATGCTAGCTTGACCAGGCAGTGGCACAACAGATAGACCTTCAGCCTGGGATGCAGAGGACCCAGGTTCAAAACCTCGAGGCCATTGACTTGAGCACAGGGTCGACAGTTGAGCATGGGAACATAGACATGACCCCATGGTCTCTGGCTTGAGCTCAAAGGTCATTGACTTGAAGCCCAAGGTCACTGGATTGAGCAAGAGGTCACTAGCTCAGTTGGAGCCCCTGGTCAAGGCACACATGAGAAAGCAATCAATGAACAACTAAGGTGCCACAATGAAGAATTAATGCTTCTCATCTTTCTCCCTTCCTGTATGTCTCTTCCTATCTGTCCCTTGCTCTCCTCTCTCTCTCTTTCTCTCCCTTGATCTCACACACACAAAAAAGAACATTAGTATGGTAGTATAATCAAGTTAATGATAATATGAAAATATAGTGACTTTTGAAAATGTAGGAGAAAACCCTAGGTTATTTTTAAAAATATAGTATAAGCCTGACCAGGCAGTGATGCAGTGGATAGAGCATTGGACTGGGATGTGGAAGACCCAGGTTCGAGACCCCGAGGTTGCCAGCTTGAGCGCAGGCCCATCTGGCTTAAGCAAAAGCTAACCAGCTTGGACCCAAGGTCTCTGGCTCCAGCAAGGGGTTGCTTGGTTTGCTGAAGGTCCACGGTCAAGGCACATGTGAGAAAGCAATCAATAAACAACTAAAGGTGTCGCACGGAAAACTGATGATTGATGCTTCTCATCTCTCTTCATTCCTGTCTGTCTGTTCCTATCTATCCCTCTCTCTGACTCTCTCTCTGTTCCTGTATATATATATATGAAATACTTCAAATTACATTTCAACACAAGGTAGAGTATACCACACATGGCCATATTGAACACAAATTGCATTATTTTAAAATAATGTTGTTTATTTTCCCTATTTATTTTATTTCGCAGTTTTGAGATAAGTGCACTGGAAGCAAAAACACTTAATTCAAGAGGGGTTTTGGCTGCAAGATCAAAAAGCAGATGTGGGGGTAGGGGGAGTTTGTGCTCATTTGAAAGGGTTTCCCTTTGCAAATAATGATCGTTTTGGCTACTCAAGCCCTTTAATTTTTATGCCATATGATTTAGAAAAGTGCTTGTGGAAAATATTTTATTTGTAAATGAAGTCTTACTAGGCCCTAATGCTGGGCTCGATCTGCTTTTTCCAAAAACTCAAAGAATTTTTGAGACAGGTAACCGTTATAGAAATCTCTAATAATGATTAAGATAGACTCAAGATGAGCTATGACTTAAGGTGGCATAATCTCTAGGAATTAAATATCTCCTTAGCTGAGAAGGCATCTCTGGCTAAGCATTCACAAAAGGAAACAGATTGGCAAAGAAAAAAAAAAACTTAAGTAAAACAATAAGCCACCTAGGGAAGCTTTAAAAGAAACTGTTCTAAAGCTTAGAGGCAGCTTTACTTGAATACACAGTCACTTTTTGCGGGTAATTAAATATTTTTTAGAAACCTCATTGTCTATGGCCATACCACCCTGAACATGCCCGATCTTGTAAGCTAAGTAGGGTCAGGCCTGGTTAGTACTTGGATGGTAGTAAACTCCTTGTTTGAGAATATATGGCCCCAGAATAAACCTTCAACATGCTCCATCTCTAGTAAAGAGGGCAGTCCTTGAAGTCGGACTTTCAGTCCCTGGCCTCTGAGGTGACATATTGTTGTGATTTTCCAAGTGAGAAGAAGTCATATTTGCAAACAACATTCTCCAGGGACCTGGTACTATGAGACTCGCCCAGTGCATCCATCAAGCTGAGGATGAGGATATGCCACTGACCCTGTTCTCATTGCATAGGGCTCAGTCACTAGGACTGGAGCTTGACTTGATAGCAACTGAGAAGAGGGTGTTTGGGACATGGATATTTTTTTTCTACCTTAAAATATTTTGTGGAAAAAAGAGAGAAGAGACAGTAGTGAGAGGGAGAAGAAAAAGGGGCAAAATTGTGTTACCTCAGTGTGTAATAGAGAAAATTTTATCCAAAAGGAGGTCTAGCTTTACCTTTGGCCCTTGAGAGGTGACCTCTAAACTGTTGAAATGTTGAACCTGGTTAGAATCTAACAATATCATTTAGGGTGGGGGCTTTGGGTCATGTCACTGTGGTAGTCAACCTGGTCTCTACCGTCCACTAGTGAACATTCCAGCTTTCATGGTGGGCAGTAGTGGAGCAACCAAAGTATAAATAAAAAGATAGATTTAACTATCTTAAGTTGTTTTATAAAGATTTGTTCTGCCAAACTTAGTGAAAATCTGACATAAAGCACTTGGCAAGTAATTATTATTATATGCTTTAACTTGCTGTAACTCTGCTAATACATTTTATAAAGTAAAGTTACTTCCCTACTTTATAAATCACCATTACTGTGAAACTGGTGGGCAGTTAGAAAATTTTACTACTAACAGAGATACAAAAATGGGCGGTAGGTTAAAAAGGTTGACTACCCCTGAGCTAGACCTTCAGAGGGGCTGGATACTGATGTCAGCAGTGTGGACGACCAATCAGGTCTATGTAACTAAGCTCTCATTAAAAACGCTGGCCATCAAAGCTGGGGTGAGCTTTCTTGGATGCCAATACTTTGTGGGTATCATCTCACATTGTTACCAGGAAAGTTAACACTTTTTGTTCCAAGAGAGAGAACAATTGGAAGCTCTGAGTGTAGAGCTCTCTCAAACTCTGCCCCATGCTTCTCTTACCCTTGGCTCATTTTAATCTGTACTGTTTCACTATAATAAACCATAGCCATGAGTAGGATAGCTTTCCATGAGCTCTGTGTATACTTCTATAGAATTATTGAAAATGAGAGTAGTCTTGGGGACCCTGAAACTTGCACTTGGTATCAGAAGTAAGGGTGGTCTTATCACTTTGCAATCAGCAGCAACCCAGTTCCCTCCATTGTTCCTCATAATAACTCACCTGTGAGCAATGTCACTTTCTCCTCTTCCACATTTCCCCTGTGGCCCCCAATTCACCACTCTATAACCCAGCATGCCCATGACTATATAAGATTGCTTCACTAAAATATTCCCCCTTAACCTTCCACTCTCTTCTCCCTAGGAGAAATCATCTGTTACAACTTAGCGGGTCTCCCTTTACATGAATATACTGTTTTCACTCAGGCTACTTCCTTGCATTGAGTGTCCTCTTCCTCTCATCTCATCCAAATCCTACCTGTAAAACATTTAAAAAGAGGGGGAGGGGACTACCATGTCTTGGGAAATTTATTTGAAATAAATTTGAGATCAATTATAAATGGGTAGGATTCAGAGGGAGATAACAGTCAATAGCGGAAGGTAATGAAATAGAAACAAAACTGGATAGCACCAGAATCCAAGCCCAAAAGCCTTTTGTCTATTTTTCATAATGAATATAATTTACTGATATTTTATCTTACAGGAGATTCTCATTATCCAAATGACAGTGTTGTGATTAGTCCTCTGCTCACAGCCAGCATTTTCCTCACACCCAGAGAACTGGGCGGCAGTAGTAGATTGTCTGGGACTTCACCTCTTCCAGGTTAATGAGATATCTGGATTTGAGGTCTCTTTATTACAAAAGTACAAATTGATTTAAACATAATTTGATCCACTCCCAATTTTTCTGCATGTATTTTTTTCTTTTGTCTCATCTTTATATAGATTTAAGGAATAAAATAAAAATATAAGGTTACACAGTTATAACTCAATAATGCCAAAACATAGAAACATGCCAACTACTTAGAACCATCACAGCTTTTGAACTGCTGATGGGACAAACATGACATTTCTTTGGCTCCCTGTTATAACCTCCACAGCCCTATCCATAGGTCTCAGGTAGGGCTGGTGACATCAGAGATTGGTCATTTGCTACCCAGAATACATACCATCACTCCAAGATGCACATTACTGCAAATTACCTTATAATGGTTTTAGTATAATTTCTATAGAAACATATAATTTTTAAATACTTAACTGTAATGGTGGGATTATAAAATGGATAGTCATTTAAAGGCCCTGAACAAAAGACACGAAACGATTTCATGTCAGGCTTGCTACCAGTGTTTCAATTCCTTAAATCTTGTGCCATATTTGTACTTTTTTGTACACTGATAAAAGGATCTTGGTGTTATTTTCAAAAGCCTCTTTTACCTCTGTAGTGAAGTGAAAGTTCTTAAAATGTCATGGCCTGACTTTAGTCCGATGTTTAGAGAATTTCCTGGCTTCCCTTTCTTCTCAATATAGGAAAGAAACACCTATGAAAACAAGTGACTTTGCTTTGGGTCTACTGGGAGATGTGATTGGTAGTTTCACCATTGCGTTTAGGAAAACCCAAGTTCTCCAGCACTGGAGAAGAAGCTTTAACACAACATACAGCTTTTATAGCTCCTTTCACTTCAGAGCTGCTACCTACCTAGTTCACATGCCCTTAGGCGATTGTCAGGTTTATCAGATAATATATGAACAGCTGTCAGGTTTCTCCTAAACTCACCACTGCCTCAAGCACAGTTCACCTACTCTCTCAAGGGGTTCTTTCTTTCATATTTCTTTTTCCTCCATCCATATTGGCTGCCCTCTTCATTCTCCTACACCTGCTCAGTCTCTTCCACACCTTTGATATAATGTTTCTCCCATTCAGAATGGTGCCTTTTCCCCACTCCATCTCCAACACCTACCAGTTCTTCAAAGCAAGCACCAATAACTTCCTCTATTAAGAAGGCCCCTCTGCTAAAACTCCCAATTTTAACTTCTCATCCCTTTAGCCTCCAAATGAACTTATATTTATACACTTATAAAATGTCTAGTTGAAAGAGACTTTGGGGGCCTTTCAATTGAACCTCTTCCAAATGCAGTAGTTCGTTTCAATCCCCATCTGGATTGGGAAGGAAAGCACGTTGCTCTTCCAGACTGCCAGTCTGACTACGGACAGCTGCTGGCTTAGGACTTGTCCCGTACATTAGGCAGCAGTCTGCTAACAGCAACCTTGGCTTGTCTTCTACAACAAAACTGAATACAGTACAATAAAATCACAATGTACACAGGGGTGTGTTTTGAAGTAAGCAGACAAGATGAGTTAAGTATTATTCTTGGAAATCCTAGTGATCATCTAGAAATTATAGTAAATATACTTTGTGTATATAGTCCCTTCTTTTAGAACATTTGTTATAGCTAGTTTTCTTTTTTCTCAATTTTTGGAACAGATTTCTTTGGCTAAACTGCAGATGTAGTTGTTGATTTGCAATTAAAGGCCATTTATATATAAAACACCTTTTTTTTAATGCCCATAAGATAAGAGGCATCAGCTAACTGGGACAAGTCAAGATGATGTAGATATGTGTTTTCTCCAGGATACACCTACTCCTCATACATGATGATGGTCTTCACACATTTAATAGAAACTTATAGCTCTCCCCAATTATTTGTTACTTTTGTCACTTTGATGCTCCCCATTGCTCCTACTGTTCTCCAGTGGTGGTGTTCTTTTATGTTGATGTTGCAAACTTTCTGGGTTTTCTGAGCAAGAACATAGTTTGAGGTTTATATATGTGTAGCTGAGCTGAGAGTAAGACCACCACACAGGGACTGTCTCAAAAGCAGACAGAGAGTTAAAGACTTAGAACTGAAGTTTGGGCAAGAGTTGAGAACTAAAATTCTAAAAATTTGGAGTCACTCTCAGAAAAGGGACAGTCTTGTCCTCATAATTAGATTATATGATTTCTGGGGGCAGGGACTGTTTTATACATTTCTCTGAAACTTCACATCATAAAAGCAGCTTAGCCCTGGCCAGTTGGCTCAGTGATGGAGCATCAGCCCAGCATGTGGATGTTCTGGGTTTGATTCCCGGTCAGGGCACACAGGAGAAGTGCCCATCAGTTTTTCCACCCTATCCTCTCTTTCTTATTTCCCTCTCTCTCTCTCTCTTTCTCTCTTCCCCTCCCACAGCCATGGCTCTACTGATTCGAGAGCATAGGCCTGGGTGCTGACGATGGCTCCATGGAGCCTCTGTCTCAAGTGTTAAAAATAGCTCAATTGTGAGCCTTGCCCCAGATAGGGTTGCTAGATGGATCCTTATCTAGGTGCATGCTGGAGTCTGTTTCTCTATCTCCCCTCTCTCGCTTGGAAATGAAGGGGGGAAAAAAAGCATCCCAGCAAGCACTAACCAAGTATTTGTAGAGTACAATTCAATCCAAATTATAGGAAGCCCAGAATATAAAAGCAATCAATTACAAAAAAGGGGGAGAGAGTTTAAACATGTTATATTTTTATGAACACTAGAATCACCTTCCTCTCCACTCTATCTCTGAATGGGTATAGCTGCCCACATATGCACACACTGCTTTTATGGCCCTTGAAAACCGATCTCTGCAGAATTCCTCCCATACAGGGAGGGGGGTGGTAAGTGGGCATCAAATAGGAAGGCTTCAGGCTTCAGGCTTCCCACTTTATCTCTAGCAAAGCAGTCCTGTTTTAAATTTATTGTTCACATTGATCCTTCTGATTAGAGTTTCTTTTGACAAAAAAATTTGGAAGAAGAATTACTTGGGAGAAGAAGGAGGAGAGGAGGTCAAAATCACTGTTCTAATCCATGGTAGAAGATTAATTTAAAAGAGCTATCTCGGTACAAGAGGTCTCAAGGCTGGGACTATCCAAACCATCATTCTCAGGGTTAATAGCTGAAGAACACTCAATCTGCCCCTTGCCTCCACTACACTTACTAAAATCTCTATCTTTTTTTCATTTTATTACTTAATATATTTTTTCTTGAAATGAAAACATGCACCATAGGGCACCATTGCAGGAGAGAAATCAGCCGGATAGCTCTGTCAAAGAATAGTTTTTTGAAAAACTAAATATGATTTTTCTCTTTCCAGTGTCTGTCTAAAGGCAAGAAAGCCTTGTCTTTTGAATTTACCTGATTTATGGCTCCCTTTAGTGAAAATTCCAAATGCTTCTTTGCAAGAAAGAATATAAATATGGAAGTTGGAATGGTTACTAAGAAGTAAAAATGAAAGTTTGATCTTGGATGAATGGATGCAGGACCTGGGGACATGGCTGAGGGATGGCTAGGAGACCCAATCAGAAAGAGTAGAGAATGACAGAAAAGTGGAAAGCTGGGTGAACATCCAATGGGTAATCCCTAAGCGCCCCATTAAACAATTTGGACTTTATTCTTTGGACACGGAGGAGCACTGATGTCTTTTGTTGTTGTCATTTGTTTTTCATTTCAAAGGAATAATCAGAACAGAGTATTTAGAAGACTAATCTTGGTAGAAGTAGGTGGGTGAGTAGGCAGATTTAGCTCATGGAGTGTTTCTTTTTTAAACCTCTTTGAGTCTTAGTTTTCCTATTTTCTACAAGGACAATAATAACATAGGGATGTCGTGAGAACTAATGAGAAGCTACTGTGGTCAGTCCAGCCCTAGAGACTATGTGGCTGACAAGTACATGTACAATCTCTAGCCTTTGACCGCTGGTTCAAATCCAGCTCTGCTTATAAACTCTGTGACCTTGGGTAAGTCACTATAAAATAGAGGGTAAGAACAGTACCTACCTCACAGAGCTGTTGTGAGGAATAAGGTCGATAAACATGAAGTGCTTTGTAAGTACAAGGCTATCATCCAAGTGAGAGGTATGATTAGGATATTGGCAGAGGAAATGCAAAGGAGCAATTAAATGTGAGCAACATTATTAAGACAGAGTATGATGACAACTGTTTGTACTTGGAAGATAAGAAAGAGTAAAGATAACAGTGAGAAATACCTTCTTAATGACCCAGAAAAAGTAGTGTCATTAAGGGATCAGACACAGCAGGAGGGTAAGTGGAACGGGAGGACAATTCATGACTTTGTTTGGGGGCATATTGAGTATGCTAACAAGACATCCATAGGGGAGCTGCCTGGCAGGTGGTCAGTATTGCAGGACTAGAACTGAAGATCAAGACAAGGACTAGACACATAAGAATGAGGTATTTATATGTTTAGATTCAGTGGTTGAAGCTATGTCATTGACTGAGATCACTAATAAGAGAGTAAAGAAAAAAAACTGACAAAAGATAGGCATTTTGAGAAGCCTAGAAAACTTCCTTTTATAGCCAGTTTATAATGTTTACAATGATAACTTCCCACTATATTACAAGAATGGGGAGGCAGAAAGCTATGTATTAGTGATCTTTAGGAAATTTTCAAGTTAAAAAAAATAATATTTGCCACTGTAAATAATTCCTAAATATGGGAAAGTGCAAGAGGGAAAATATTAATCAGCAAAAATCCAAATATTAGCATTTAAGTGTATTTCTTTCCAAATAAATGTATATTTCTACTTCAATGGAAATCATACTATTTATAAAGTTTTTGTATTTGTTGGGAAGATAAAATATATTATGCTCACTTTGTTGAGGATGGCACTGCCCATGTGGAAGTCCGTTGATATTAATGTGTGTTGGGGGACAGGTTGTGGGTAGACGGGGTCATTATAGCCTAAGGCTTAGTTTTTAGGAGTGGGCTTTTCCCCACACCCTTGACTGATTGGATGATGTGGGGTGGTGCACTCTAATGAGGAATCCTCCCATTATGCCTCAGATAAGTGACTTTGTATCAGAGACTTCCTTGTTTGTAGATTGGATTAAAGGTTTGGATTTCTACACTATAAAGCGGGGCAGACAAGGAGCTTGCTCTCTCTCGGTTCCTGGGATTAGCAGTAGAGAAGAAAGCAGAGAAAGGCCATGTGGAGGAGACCAAAAGAAGCAGCCAGGATGGCAGGATACTGAGGAAGAAGCCAGTTTGTGCAGAGAAGGAGATGGGAAACAGAGGTGAATAAGTCTGGTGAGCTAAAAACCTTTGATTTTAGGAAACTCGGATAAGTCAGTAGCTTTGTGAGCACTTAATGAGTGGGTTTTGGCACCCAGTGTGTGTTTTTACTTGCCCATCGGGTGCAAGCTACAATTAAAGCTGATGGCTCACCAGTTCTTGGCTTCGTTGTTTTATTACTGACTGTCCGAATCTAATGCGAACCTGCACAGGCCAAGCAGCTGTGATGGTGGCTGTGACTATTGGCTTTACATTTGGCGTAGTCTGTGGCAGGATTCGATACAGTTCAGTATGGAGCCACCACCACCTCTGAGCGGTGGAGTAGAAGACTGGCTGTTGTTATGGTTCCCGATGGCTGTCCTTTTGGGGACCATAGGCTGGCTGACTTTTACAGCCATGTGTGAGGAAACCAATAGCTCTGTGGAAGAGGCTGTCCGGGACCTTCAAACCAAGCAGTGGAAGAAGCTGGAGGAAACATGGGAGAAAGAGATGCTGACCCTGGAGCTGGAGGAAGCGCTGCAGGAGGAGGCCAACCAGATTTGCGAGAATTGCCTGGAAATTGAGCAGATGTTGAAGGAGGAATCACAGGTTCATGAGTTGCAGTATGCCCTTGACATTGTGGAGAGCCAGCAGCGGCAGGGGGCTGAGGCTGAGGCCGGAACTGGAGCTGCAAGGCCTGTTGAGCAGAAGGTGGCGACCCGGGGCTCAAGACCGGCAGAGAGAGCTGGTGTTCTCAGTTCCCCTTTGGAGGATAAGGACAATCGGGCTGGACTTGTGATCTGCAGACTCCAGAAGGTAAACGGCAGTGGCGATAGTAGGAGGACTGATTGATGGTCTGGGAGCCGGGCTTGCATTGCTAAGTGGCTGCTGGGACGGCGAGGAGGGCCTGCTAAAATGCTGGTGGGTTCCCTGAGATTTTGGGACAAATGGGTGGAAATACTGGCCACCATTGCCACGTGTTCTTTCTTGGGACATCTGAAAAGCTGCCAGGATTTCCAAGATGAGGGAGGAGGTCTAAGGCCCCATGTGTGTGGACTGATTCCTGGACTACAACCGAGTGGGCACTGGCTCCTTTGTTGAATGGACTTATGGATTTAGGACAAGGTGAAATACCCTGATGGGGGTTGGGGACAGCTCTGCTGGAGGCCCTCCCCCTGCCCTGGGAAGCCTTTCAAACGGCAAGGAAGAAGGACGAGGACATTTTGCGCTTTTGGCAAAGTTCTCAGAGACTGGTGAAATGTACCTTTGTAATTGTTAATTTTGTATGATTTGTCATATATTTGTAATTTGTGTAATGTACCTAATTTCCTTGTACAGGAATACAGATGGTGTAGATTATGGGTAGTAAAGTGAGCATAGGGGTGAATTGTTGGGCAGATAAAATATATTATGCTCACTTTGTTGAGGATGGCACTGCCCACGTGGAAGTTTGTTGATATTAATGTGTGTTGGGGGACAGGCTGTGGGCAAACTGGGTCATTATAGCTTAAGGCTTAGTTTTTAGGAGTGGGCTTTTCCCCATACCCTTGACTGATTGAATGATGTGGGGTGGTACACTCTCATGAGGAATCCTCCCATTATGCCTCAGATAAGTGACTTTGTATCAGAGACTTCCTTGTTTGTAGATTGGATTAAAGGTTTGGATTTCTACACTATAAAGTGGGGCAGACCAGGAGCTAGCTCTCTCTTGGTTCCTGAGGTTAGCATTAGAGAGGAGAGCAGAGAAAGGCCACATGGAGGAGGCCAGGAGAAGCAGTCAAGATGGCGGAATGATGAGGGAGAAGCTAGTTTGAGCAGAATTTGTGCAGAGAAGGAGATGGGAAACAGAGGTGAATAAGTCTGGTGATCTAGAAACGTTTGATTCTAGGAAACTCGGATAAGTCAGTAGTTTTGTGAATGCTGAATGAGGGGCTTTTGGATCCCAGTGTGTGTTTTTACTTGCCCGCTGGGTGCAAGCTAGAATTAAAGCTGATGGCTCACCAGTTCTTGGCTCCATTGTTTCATTACCGACTGTCCGAATCTAATGCGAACCTACATGGGTCAGGCAGCTGTGATGGTAGCCGTGACTATTAGCTTTACAGTATTTTTTTAAAATGTAAAAATTGTATGATTCTTTCTGTAAAGCCAGAAACCACGACCATCATCACAGCCACCTGGCCCATGCAGGTTTGCATTGGATTCAACAGATGGTAATTAAATAATGGAACCAAGAACTGGTGGGCCATTACCTTTAATCCTAGCTTGCACCCGGTGGGCAAGTAAAAACACACACTGGGCTCCAAAACCCACTGACTCAGTGCTCACAAAGCTACTGACTTATCTGAGTTTTCTAGAATCAAAAGTTTCTAGCTCACCAGTCTTACTCACCTCTGTTTTCTATCTTCTTCTCTCTGCATAAACTGGCTTTTCCTTCAGTATTCTGCAATCTTGGCTGCTTCTTTTATCCTCCGTGTTGCCTTTTACTGCTCTCCTCTCTAATGCTAATTTCAGGAACTGAGAGAGAGCAAATTCCCAGTCTGCCCCATTTTATAGTATAGAAATCAAAACCTTTAATTCAATATACAAACAAGGAAGTCTCTGATACAAAGTCCCTTATCTAAGGCATAATGGGATTCCTCATGAGAGTGCACTACCCTACATCAAAAAGGGTGGAAAAGGTTTTGTCTTAAAAGTAAGCCTTATGCCAAACTTTTTACACAGGGGGCCAGTTTACTGTCCCTCAGACTATTGGAGGGCTGGACTATAAAGAAAACTATGAAGAAATTTCTATGCATACTGCACATATCTTATTTTAAAGTAAAAAAAAACAAAATGGGAACAAATACAATATGTAAAATAAAGAAAAAGTAAATTTAAATCAACAAACTGACCAGTATTTCAATGGGAACTATGCGTGTGGATGCATCCTGTGCTCCTCTCACTGACCACCAATGAAAGAGGTGCCCCTTCAGGAAGTGCGGTAGAGGCCAGATAACTGGCCTCAGGGGGCCGCATGCTGCCCGTGGGCCGTATTTTGGGGACCTCTTCCTTAGGCTATAAGAATCCCACTTGCTTACAGCCTGTCCCTCCACATCCAATGCAAACTATAAGTGAGGAAACATATATATCATTATTTACAAACGTATTTGACCAACACTCCCCTGAGAATTTTCTCATATCATTAAAGATTCTAAGGAAATATTACAAATATTGGCTTCATGGTACTTATGCACACAATACTTAAAACTGAATAGTCAAACATGTGATCCAAAGGGCATAATTATTTTCATTCCAGTTCCAGAGTGAAGAGTAGTAGCTAGGACTTCCTGTTATAGAACACCTCCATCCCTCAGGGCTAAGCTACAGCTCCCTCACTCTAAGGAAACTGAACCACCATATGAAACATTTAAACTGGAATTAATAAGGCCAGCTGTCAGGAAAACCAAGTGTATTTATTATTCACATTCAGTCATTGCCAATTAGAATTTCCTTTTTGAAATAAGTATAATCCATTACTGTTTGAAAGCCACATTAAGTACTCTAAGAAATGTGCTACCTTGCACTTTGGCCAGAAGGACTCTACCATCTTCCACATAGTAGTTAAAACTTGATATCAATAGGTGTTTTTAGCCTGGCTAGGTACCTAGGTAACATCATACACAATTTATAGCAGTACTGGATGAAAAAAAAGTTTTACTTTATGTACTTTATTATCACAATCTCACAAGCTAAAGAAATGATTTGGGAGAAAGGAGTTGGTAAATTGTTTCCCTAAACTTGTAAATTGGAGTTATCTGCAAAGATGCATATCAACTTCTTCCATTAAATCTCTTTAGCAAAACATTTTTTCCTTTATTTATTTACCAAAAAACAGAGGAGGTAAAATGAAAACTTTTTTAGCTTCTGATAATAAAACATAAAGGCCAAACTATGGGAGGATATGTAAATTCCCCTTGCATCCTGCCTTACCTGCCAGGCTCAAGGTAAGTCTCCTAACTAAAACATGGAATGATGGAACGTGTTTTCCAAATTATTGGTCTTCAGTAGAAACTATAAAATCACTTAGACAATACAAAAAGACAGGCTTGTAAAAGAGAAAAAAATCTTCTCCAAAATAAACTCATAATCCAAGGAGAATAATCTCTTTCTATTTTTCTTTATCCATGTTGTCCAGGTGTAAAGCCAGTAGTAGTGGCCACCATCACAGCCGCCTGGCCCGTGCAGTTCGCATTAGATTCGGACACTCAATAATGAAACAACAGAGCCAAGAACTGGTTAGCCATCAGCTTTAATTCTAGCTTGCACCCGGCGGGCAAGCAAAAACACACACTGGGCTCCAAAATCCACTCATTCAGTGCTCACAAAGCTACTGACTTATCCGAGTTTCCTAGCATCAAATACTTCTAGCTCACCAGACTTATTCACCTCTGTTCCCCATCTCTTTCTCCAGCACAAACTCTGCACAAGCTCGCTTCTTCCTCAGCACTCTGTCATCTTGGCTGCTTCTCCTGGCCTCCACATGGCCTTAATATGCTCTCCTCTCTAATACCTCAGGAACCAAGAGAGCAAGCTCCTGGTTTGCCTCACTTTATAGTGTAGGAATCCAAACCTTTAATCCAATCTATAAACAAGGAAGTCTCTGATACAAAGTCACTTATCTGAGACATACTGGGAGGATTCCTCATGAGAGTGCACCACCCTACATCATCCAATCAGTTAAGGGGTGTGGGGAAAAGCTTACTCTTAAAACTTGCACGTGGGCAGCGCCATCTTTTACAAAGTGAGCATAATATATTTCATCTGCCCAACACCAGGACTCATGTAGCTTGTTTGATATGTTGGACAAATTAGAAAAAATGAATAAATTCCTAGAAACATAAAGTCAAAAATACTGAATCACAAAGAAATCAAAAATCTAAATAGACCAATTACTACTTAGGAGACTGAATCAATAATCAAAAATCTCCCAATGAAGAAAATCCCAAGACCAAATGGCTTCACTGGTGAATTTTACCAAATATTTAAAGAAGAATTGACACAAATTCTTTCCAAGGTATTCCAAACAAATCAAAGAGGAGAGAACACTCATAAATTCACTTTATAGGGTCAGCATAATTCTGATACCAAAGCCAGACAAGGACATTAATATAAGAGAAAACTAGGCCATTGGTGCTGCAGTGGATAGATCATCGTACTGGGATGCTGAGGTCTCAGGTTTGAAACCCCAACGTTGCTGGCTTGAGTTCAGGTTTATTCGGCTTGAGCATGGGGTCACTGGCTTGAGTGTGGGATTATCAACATAATCCCATGGTTGCTGGTTTGATTCACCGGTTCAGCTGGAGGCCCCCTACTCTGGGCCAAGCAGTTATGAGAAGCAATCAATGAACAACTAAAGTGCCATAACTATAAGTTGATGCTTTTCACCTCTCTCCCTTCCTGTCTGCCTCTCTCTCTCTCTCTCTCAAAACAAACAATGCCCCCTCAAAAAAACTGTAGGCCAATAGCCCTGGTAAATATAGATGCAAAATATTTTCAGCAAAATATTTTTAGCAGCATGTTCAAATGATCATTCACCATGACCAAGTGGAATTTATCTTTGGGATGCAAAGATGATTCCACATATACAAATAAATCAATGTGATACATTGTAAAGCCAGTGGCCAAAGCCACCATCACAGCCGCCTGGTCAGTGTAGGTTCGCATTTAATTTGGACAGTCGGTAATGAAACAATGGAGCCAAGAACTGGTGAGCCATCAGCTTTAATCCTAGCTTGCACCCAGTGGGCAAGTAAAAACACACACTGGGCTCCAAAACCCATTCATTCAGTGCTCACAAAGCTACTGACTTATCTGAGTTTCCTAGCATCAAAGGTTTCTAGCTCACCAGACTTCTTCACCTCTGTTTTCCATCTTTCTCTCTCTGCACAAACTGGCTTCTTCCTCAGCACTCTGCCATCTTGGCTGCTTCTCCTCTCCTCCACGTGACCTTAATCTGCTCTCCTCTCAAATGCTAATCTCAAGAACCGAAGGAAAGCAAGCTCCTGGTCTGTCCCACTTTATAGTGTAAAAATCCAAACCTTTAATCCAATCTACAAACAAGGAAGTCTCTGATACAAAGTCACTTATCTGAGGCATAATGGGATTCCTCATGAGAGTGCACCACCCACATCATCCAATCAGTCAAGGGTGTGGGAAAAAGCTTACTCTTAAAACTAAGCCTTAGGTTATAATTACCCGGCCTGCCCATAGCCTGTCCCCCAACACACATTAATATCAACGGACTTGAACGTGGGCAGTGCCATCTTTAACAAAGTGAGCAAAATATATTTTATTTGTCCAACATACATCATATTAATAAAAGGATCATATGATCATCTCAATAAACACAAAAAAGCATTTAACAAAATTTAACATTTCTTTATGATAAAACCACCTAAAAAATTAGACATAGAAGGAACTCTCAATAATAATAAAGGTCATATATGATAAGCCCACAGCTATTATCTTACTTAATGGTGAAAAGTTGAAGTCTTGAAAAGGAACCAGACAAGAGTGCTCACTTTCACTCTTACTACTATTATCCAACACAATACTGGAAGATCTGGCCAATCAAGAAAAAAAAAAGCATTAGATTTAGAAAGGAAGAAGTAAAATTGTCTCTATTTTCAGGTGACATGATTTTATATATAGAAATTTCTATCACTGCAGCAAAATCTACAATCACCAAGATATGTATATAGACAGATAAACAGATAAAAAAGATGTGATACATATATACAATGAAATATTACCCAGTCATAAAAAGAATGAAGTCTTGCTATTAGCAACAACATGGATGGACTTAGTTGTTATTATGCGAAAACAAGTCAGACAGATAGCATATGATTTTACTTATATGTGGAATCTAAAGAACAAAATAAACAAACAAAATAGGGAAAAACCTCATAGATACAGAGAATAAATTGACAGTAATCAGAGGGGAGGGAACTTGGGGGATGGGTGAAAAAGGTGGAACGGGTTAAGAAGTAAAAATTTCCAGTTAAAAAATAGTCACAGGGATGTAAAGTACAGCATAGGGAATATATTCAATAACATTGTAATAACTATGTATGATTTCAGATGAGTACTAGATTTATTGGGTGATCATTTCAAAAGTTATGTAAATGTCTAAACACTATGTTGTGCACCTGAAAATAATATATTTTATGTCAACTGTAATTAAAAATTAAATTAATAGGATCATATGGTTTTTGTATTTTGTTTTGTTGATATGGTGTATTAGGTTAATCGTTTTACATATGTTGAACCATCCTTGTATTTCTGGGATAAATCCCACTTGATCATAATGAATTATTTTTTTGATGTGTTGTATTTGATTTGCCAGTATTTTGTTTAGGATTTTTGCATCTGTATTCATTAGAGATATTGGTCTGTAGTTTTCTTTATTTGTGTTGCCTTTACCAGGTTTTGGTATGAGGGTTATGCTGGCCTCATAAAATGTGTTTGGCAGTATTGCTTCTTCTCCATTTTTTTAAAAATTTTTTTATTTTATTCATTTTAGAGAGGAGACACAGAGTGAGAGAGAGAGAGAGAGAAAGAGAAAGAGAGAGAAAGGGGGGAGGAGCTGGAAACATCAGCTCCCATATGTGCCTTGACCAGACCAGTGCAGGGTTTTGAACTGGCGACCTCAGTGTTCCCAGGTCGATGCTTTATCCACTGAGCCATCACAGGTCAGGTCTTCTACAATTTTTTAGAAGACTTTCAGAAGGATAGGAACCAGTTCTTTCAATGTTTAGTAAAATTCACTAGTATATTCATCTGGCCCCAGACTTTTATTTTTTGGGAGGTTTTTGATAGTTGTTTCTATTTCCTCCCTGCTTATTGGTCTATTTAGACTTTTTACTTCTTCATGATTCAGTCCAGAAAGATTGCATTGTTCTAGGAGTTTATTCATTCTTTCTAGATTGTTGAATTTAGTGGCATATAATTTTTCATAGTATTCTGCAATAATCCTTTGTATATCTATGATATCTGTGGTAATTTCTCTTCTTTCATTTTGGATTTTGTTTATATGATATGAGTCTTTTCTCTTTTTTTCTTAGTGAGTCTTACCAGGGGTTTGTCAATTTTATTCATCTTTTCAAAGAACCAGTTCCTTGTTTTATTAATTTTTTCTATAGTTTTTTAATTCTCTTTTTCATTTATTTCTGCTCTAATTTTTATTATTTCCTTTCTTCTTCTGGCTCTGGTTTGCCTTTGTTCTTCTTTTTCTAGTTCCTTAAGATGTGATGTTAGATTGTTTACTTGGCCTTTCTCTTGCTTTTTTATATAAGCATGTAATGATATGAACTTCCCTCTTATTACTGCTTTTGCTGCATCCTAGAGATTCTGTTATGTTGTGTTGTCATTTTCATTTGTCTGTATATATTTTTTGATCTCTTCTTTTATTTCTTCTTTGACCCATTCACTTTTTAGAAGTATATTGTTTAACTTTCACATTTTTGTGGGTGTGTTATAATAGATGCAGAAAAGGCATTAATAAAATACAACATCCTTTTATGTTTAAAACACTCAACAAAATGGATTTTTTTAAACATAGAAGGAAAATACCTCAATATAGTAAAGGCCATTTACAAAGAAAATACCTCAATATAATAAAGGCCATTTACAACAAACCATCAGCTAACATCATACTAATTGGTAAAAAACTGAAAACTTTTTCTCTAAAATCAGGAACAAGACAAGGCTGCTCATTCTCTTCACTCCTATTTAACATAGTGCTGGTAGTTCTAGCCAGAGCAATCAGACAAGAGAAAGAAATAAAAAGCATTCAGATTGAGAAAGAAGAAGTAAAGTTTCACTTTTTCTAGATGACATGATCCTGTATGAAAACCCCAAAGACGCCACAGAAAAGCTATTAGAAACAATAAACTAATACAGTAAAGTTGCAGGATACAACAATAATATACAGAAGTCTATTGCTTTCTTATATGCCAACAATGAAACCTCAGAAAAAGAACTAAAAAAATAATCCCTTTTACAGTAGCAACAACAATAAAAAATACCTAGGAATAAACATAACAAAGAATGTAAAGGACATGTATACTAAAAATTACAAAGCATTATTAAAGGAAATTGAAAAAGACACAATGAACTAGAAAAATATTCCTTGTTCGTGGATTGGAAGAATAAATATAGTTAAAGGGACTATATTACTCAAAGCAATATAAAAATTTAATGCAATTCCCATCAAAATTTCAATGTCATTTTTTAAAGAAATGGGACAAAAAATCATCAGGTTTATATGGAACCATAAAAAAACCTCAAAAAAGGTTTGTGGAAATATATACAATGGAATACTACTCAGTCATAAGAAATGATGACATAGTGTCATTTACAACAACATGGATGTGCCTTCGTAACATTATACTGAGTGAAATAAGTAAATCAAAAAAAGCTAATAACTGTATGATTCCATACATAGGTGGGACACAAAATTGAGACTCATGGACATAGATAAAAGTGCAGTGGTTACAAAGGAGAGGGAAGGGTGGAGAGGGAGGGGCATTGGTGAAGAGGAGGGGTTTAAAGAGAAACAAAACATAAGGTGACAGAAGATGATTTGACTTTGGGTGATGGGTATACAGCATAATTGATTGTCCAAATGATGTGGAGATGTTTTCTCTAAATCTATGTACTCTGGTTGACCAATACCACCCTGTTAAATTTAATTGTTAAGTAAAAAAATAATTAAATTAAAACAATTTAAAGAAAATTCTAAAGACTTTACCCCAAAATTGTTATATCTAATCAATGGATTCAGTAAACTTACAGAGTATAAAATTAACATACAAAAATCAGTAATGTTTTTATATACCAATGACAAAATATCTGAAAAAGAAAACAATGCAATTTACAATGATATCAAAAACAATAAAATACTCAGGAATAAACATAACCAAGAAGGTGAAGGATCTCTACTATGAAAACTATAAGACATTGTTAAAAGAAATCAAAGAAGAAACAAATAAATAGAAAGATATTTCATGTTTAAGGATTAGAAGAATTAATATTGTTAAAATGTTAATACTCTGCCATTTATAGATGCAACACAATCCCTATCAAGATTCCAATGACGTGTTTTACAGAAATAAGAAAAACACTTCTAAGCTATATATGGAACCACAAAATATCTCAAATAGCTAAATAAATTCTAAAAAAAAGAATAAAGCAGGAGTCACTGTACTTCCTGATTTCAAGCTATATTATAAAGCCATAGTAATTGGTACTAACATAATGTTTTATAAAAATAAACAAATAAGACAAATGAACTGAAACAATAGCCCAGAAATAAACCCAAGCATACAGTCAGCTAATATTTGACAAAGGAGTCATGAATATTCAATACAGAAAAGACAGTTACTTCAATAAATAGTGCTGGGAAAATTGACTATTTTCATGCAAAAGAATGAAATTTGACCCTTATCTTACACCACTCACAAAAATGAACTAAGTTGGATTAAAGACTTAAACGTAAGACCTAAAATCTCCTTGACATGGGTCTTGGTAATGATTTTTCTTTAATAGGGACAGAGAGAGAGTTAGAGAGAGGGATAGATAGGGACAGACAGACAGGAATGGAGAGAGGTGAGAAGCATCAATCATTAGTTTTTCATTGCGGTCGCAACACCTTAGTTGATCATTGATTGCTTTCTCACATGTGCCTTGACCGCGGGCCTTCAGCAGTCTGAGCAACCCCTTACTGGAGCCAGTGACCTTGGGTCCAAGCTGATGAGCTTTTGCTCAAGCCAGATGGGCCCACGCTAAAGCTGGCGAGCTCGAGGACTCGAACCTGGGTCTTTCGCATCCCAGTCCGACACTCTATCCACTGTGCCACTGCCTGGTCAGGCTTGGTAATGATTTTTAGGAAAGTATTCTTAAAGCATAAGCAACAAAAATAAAAATAAACAAGTAGGACTACATCAAACTAAAATGTTTCTGCATAATAAGAGAAACTATGAACAAATGAAAAAGATAATTTTTGATATGGGAAAAATATTTGCAAATCATATATCTAAAAACATATTAAGAACTCATGCAACTCAATAGCAAAAAAAAAAAACCCCAAAACAAAAAAAAACCCAAAACACAATTTAAAAATGGGAGAAGGACCTGAATAGACATTTTTCCAAAAAAAGATATACAGCTGGCAAACAAGTACATTAAAAAAATGCTCAACATCACTAGTCATTAGGGATATAACCTTACACCTAGTAGACTGACCATCATCATAAAGACAATAGATAAAAAATACTGGTATGATGTGAAGAAAAGAGAACGCTTATGTATTGTTGCTGAGATTATAAATGGGTACAGCCACTATGGAAAACAGTACTGAGGTTCCTCAGATTTAGAAAGTTTTCTGTAATAATTTCACTCTGAATATACAGTCAAACCTGAATAATGTTGGGATTGGGGCACTGATCCCTGAAGTTGAAAATCTGTGTAGAATATTTTTAAATTTATTGATTTAAGAGAGTAAAAAAAGAGTAAGAATGAGAGAAAAAAAGAGAGAAAGAGAAACATTGTTGTTCCACTTATTTATGCATTTATTGGTTGATTCTTATATTATGCCCAGAGCTGGGATCAAACTGCAACCTTGGCAAATCAGGATGATGCTCTATCTAACCAACTGAGCTACCCAACCAGGGCCTGCATAGAATTTTTGACTCTCCAATAACTTCAGTTGTCTCTCAGTATCTGCAGGAAATTGGTTTTAGAATCCCCATAGATATCAAATCCACAGATGTGCAATTCACCTGTATAAAATAGCATAGTTAAATGTATACAATCAGCCTTGCACATCTGCAGACTACAAACTGCGGATCAAAAACGATACAGTTATTTACTGAAAAAACATCCACATATAAGTGGGCTGTGCAGTTCAGATTTGTTTTGTTCAAATGTCAACTGTATATGTATTAATTTAAAAACTTCTTTGACTATATGTTCTTGCTAATGAAAAATTTTCTGTGGATTAAATTGTAATTATAATTCATCATTGATTTAAATACTAAATATGTTAAATATTTGATAATTCTAGTAAACATATTTTTGTAAACATATCTGAGACAGCTGGAACTTTCCCTTCCACTCAATTCATGAAACTTTGTATGAATCACTTATTGCTAAAATGAGACAGGGTTCCCACTAAAAAAATATTACTCACATAAATAAGTAAATGAAATATAAATAGTTTAATTATAGCAAGGTCACTCAATTCTTGGGGGTTAGAGCTTCAATATATGAATGGGGGGCACAGACATTGAATCCAAAACACATGGGAAATGATAATTAGGTACATGACAAATATATGCAAAAAATAGAGATTAAGCAATCCTATTAACCATGCCAACACTTATTGACTTAAAACAACCATTTAATGCTTAATTCAGTTATTCAGAAATTCAAATGGTACTCAGAAGGGAATGTTCATTTCTGCAAAATGTGTTGGCTGAAGGATCCATGATAGCTTCTCTCTCATGTCCTTGTTAGCTGGTTGACTGAAATGGCTGGGAGCGGCCTGTGCTTCTTTCTCACTCTCCCTTCATTGGCTCTTATACTCCAGGGCCTCTTTTTCTCCACACGGCCTCTCTTTACATGGATTCTTTAGATGACTGCTGGCTTCCCTGTAATCGAAAACTATACAACCTTTGAAAGCCTGGGCTCAGAAATCCCAGGTTATTATTTCTGCCACATTCAATTTTTCAGAACAAATCACAAGTCTAGTGCAGATTCAAGGTACGGTGAGACAGATCTGCCTTCTTGGTCGAAGAAGTGGCACATGCAGACAGGGGTGAGATTAATTGTATTGGCTCTACTTGCAGACAAATCTATCAGCCTTCCCTCAGGCCATAAAAGTTCACCTCACTTCCTAATGCAAATCATAGTCAACTCCTCCACAGACTCTAAAGTTTCATCCAATTCTGAATCAGGTTTTATGCCCATTGATCTAAACTAGTTTATGGACTACATTGTTATATATTATTTTAAATTTTGTTTTTAAAAATGGTTTTGAATTAAATCATCTTGTATGTAGCAAAGATAAGAAAATAATTTCCAGTTCAAAAATGAATGTTTTAAAAAAACTATAGATGTTGTCCCAGTATAAATTTTAAATTTTAGTCACCATGTAATAATTGTCTAATATAGGCATATCTCATTTTGTTGTAGTTCACTTTATTGTGATTTACTGATTATTTTTTAAAACAAATTAAAGTCAAGACTCTCCACCAGCAAAAGTATTACAACTGACTTATTAAATTATTGTGATACTCACTTTATTGAAGTGGTATGAAATCCAATCCCCAACATCTCTGAGGAATGAATGCATGGCTGCTTTCTGCAATGATAGAAATGTTCTATGTGTTCATTGTCTGATGTGGTAGCAACTACCTACATTTGAATATTGAGCCCTTGAGGTATGGTTTACATAACTGAGGAGTGTAGTTTTATTTAACATGTTATTTAAATTTAGTTAAATGTGACTGGTGGCTACTATATTGGGCAGTGCAGGTCTAACAAGTTCTTTTACAGGTTAGGTAATATACATGGGGTCCTCAGGTTATAACAGTCTCAACATATGATGTTTTGAGTTTATGATTCTCCCATAAAAACTTTAAAAAATTAGATGTGTTTCAGTTTATGCTGTTAGTGTTGTACTCATGGACTACATGGGCAAACTAGTTTGGTTGCACACAGTGGAAGAGTACACAGTAACACACACAGTACAGTATATCTATGTCCTTTTCCTTTTTCTGCAGCTTAGTTGTATTTTTATGTTCTAGATTATGATTTTAGAACTGCATAAAGATAGGTAAGTGACTCAGGTTAGGGTGTGTTTTCACTTACACCAAAATTCAGGTTACATCTCTGTCGCAGGAATGGAACTATGTCATAACCCAAGGACCCCCTGTATAATTTTTAAACGGACTTAAAAGAAAACATACTTTACTGTCCACTGTTGGACTGAATGAGCCATGGCAACCACTTGTGGTCACATGGCAAGAAATATATGGCACATATACACATTAGGAGAATAGTTCAAGGAGGATTGAACAAATGTACTATTTACAAATGTGAGCAGGATGTAGGGAAATGTTAAAGTCAGTGCAATACCCTGAGAATAGTAATGGGAAGGTTGTTACCATCTTTGGGCCTAAAGGAATAAGAAGAGGGAGAGTTTATCAGAACCCAGGATGAGATAGTCAGTATAGAGAGGGTCAGCTTTAAAGGAGAGACAACTTTTCAGGGAAGGAGCTAAGAGAATACATATCCTTCTCTTCCTCTTATCTGCCAAGGGGTCTTCATTGATCAAATCTAACTGGAAACAAAGACAAGAAAGCACCTTGGTGTAGCCTATACAGATTAGCCTCCAGACAGGAAGTAGGGTAGAAGAGGATGGCATAGATGTAGAAGAATTACTGAGCAATACCCAATACATAAAACAGTGGTTCTTAACCTGGGTTCTATTGAACCCTAAGGGTTCGATGAGTCGGTCTCAGGGGTTTGGAGAAGCCTCTGCCACGGAGGCCAGAATAAAGTAATACCATAATTTGTTGTGAGTTCATGTACTTTGTTGGTTTTGTTCTTTGGGCAAGGTGATGTTCATGCATGGCTCATTTTGTGCACCAGTAAAAAAACATACACCTATGTTTTGAATTTGGAAAAAACAATCATATTTTATTTATCACTAAAGAAGGGTTCGGTGAATGCGTATATGAAACTGGTGGGTTCAGTACCTCAAAAAAGGTTAAGAACCACTGCCTCACTGTATTTATATTGGAGATGGGGACTCTAAGAAAGTAAGTAAGCCGTATATGATGTGGCTTGTACTACAACATGTAAGATATCCAAGGCTACCAGGCCATTAGTAGACATAGTCAGTGGGAAATATGGAAATTAGTTGGGTGTGCAGAAAATAGAGAACAGTGCTGTTCTAGAGCTCATGGGATATATCGAATGTTCTTTTTATAACTCTTTTGTCATTTATTGTATAATGAAATTACTTTATAATTTGATTAACAGTATTGTGTTTTTCAACACATTTTTTTTGAGTGGTAATAATTTAAATGAAGTGTGTTTGCATTATTTAATTTTTTTTAAAAATGTAAGTTTAAATGAGGTCATATTAGTGGGCCCTAATCCTAATTAGTGTCCTTATAAGAAGAGACATCCCAAAATATCTCCCTTCATGAGAGCACAGAAGGAAGGCCCTGTGAGGATAGAGTGAGAAGGTGACTGAAAAGAGAGTCCTCATCAGGAACCAAATCAGCCAGAACCTTGATTTTGAACTTCCCAGCCTCCAGACTGTGAGAAATAAATTTCTGTTGTTTAAACTACCTGGTCTATAGTATTTTGTTATGGCTGCCCAGGCTAACTTAGACACCACATTTGTCACTGACTTTGTTGACTGAGAGACTAGGCTCCATGAATAACCCTGGCCAAGGCACAGATTGTGGCACAACTTGCTGGAAAACTGAGTGGCTAGCTAGGGGAAACAGCATCAAATACTTCTAACTATCACCTAAGACTATAAGCTTCCTGAAATTCCCATGTCCTAAGACTGTTTTATCAGGAAATACACTGCATGTTGACTCTGATAGGTAAGTATTAGTTATGTTGAGTCTGAAAAAGGTCAGTAAAAGAGAGAATGGGTATTGCCAGCCATTATTCAGCTTTCTTTTTTCTTTAACTATACTCTTTATCTTTTTAATTTAGAAAATTAAATTTAACAGGGTGAAAATCATCAACAAGTGTACATAGATTTCAGGTAAACATCACTACATCATTTGAATAGTTGATTATGTTGTATATCCATCACCCAAAGTCAGATCATTTTCTGTCACCTTATATTTATCTCTCTTTACACCCTTTCCCCCAAATCCCCTCTCCTTCCCTCACATCTCCCTCCCCCTGGTAACCAATGCACTCTTATCTGTGTCCATGTGTCTCGGTTTTGTATCCCAACTATGAGTGAAATCATACAATTTTTAGCTTTTTCTGATTTACTTATTCACTCAGTACAATGTTCTCAAAGTCCATCCATGTTGTCATAAATGACACTATGTTGTCATTTCTTATAGCTGAGTAGTATTCTATTGTATATATAAATATACCACATCTTTTTTAACCAATCCTCCATCGAGGGAAACTTTAGTTGTTTCCCTGTCTTGGCCACTGTGAATAATGCTGTGATGAACATGAGGGTGAATGTGTCTTTATGTACTAATGTTTTCAAGTTTTGGGGGTCATACCCAATAGAAGGGTTGCTGGGTCATATGGTAGTTCTAGTCTTAATTTTTTGAGAAATCATCATACTTTCTTCCATAATGGATGTACTAATTTGCATTCCCACGAGCAGTGAATGAGTGTTTCTTTTTCTCCATAGCCTCTCCAGCACTTGTTATTACCTATCTTGTTGATAATAGCCAATCTAACAGGTGTGAGGTGGTATCTCATTATAGTTTTGATTTGCATTTCTTAATAGCTAGTAAAGATAAGCATTTTTACAAATATCTGTATGTCTTCTTGAGAGAAGTGTCTGTTCAGATCCTCTGCCCATTATTAATTGGTTCACTAGCTTGTTTGTTGCTAAGCTTTGTGAGTTCTTTATATATTTGGGATATTAACCTCTTATCAGAGCAGTTGTTTGCAAATATCACCTCCCATTCAGTTGGCTGCCTATTTGTTTTGTTGTGAGTTTCCTTTGCTTTGCAGAAGCTTTTTCGTTTGATATAGTCCCATTCATTTATTTTTGCCTTTATGGTCAAATCCATAAATTGTTCTCTATGGCCAAGGTCCATGAGTTTAGTGCTTGTATTTTCTTCTATGTAATTTATTTACTTATTTTTGTATTTTTCTGAAGTGAGAAGCTGGGAGGCAGACAGACAGACTCCCACATGTACCCTACGGGTGTCCACCTGGCAAGCTCACCAGTGGCAATGTTCTGCCCATCTGGGGTGTAGTTCCGTTGCAACCTGAGCCATTCTAGTGCCTAAGGTGGAGGCCATAGAGCCATCCTCAGGGCCCGGGGCCAATTTTGCTCCAGTGGAGCCTTGGCTTCAGGAGGAGAAGAGAAAGATAGAGAGAAAGGAGAGGGGGAAAGGTAGAAAAGCAGTTGGGTGTTTCTCTGTGGGCCCTGGCCAGGAATTGAACCTGGGACTTCCACACATTGGACTAATGCTCTACCACTGAGCCAACTGACTAGGGCAGGGGTCCGAATTTTTTGGCTGAGAGAAACAAGAATGCCACATATTTTAAAATGTAATTCCATGAGAGCCATACAATATGTTTAACACTAAATACAAGTAAATGTGTGCATTTTATGTAAGACCAACACTTTTAAAGTACAATAACTCTCTGAATTCTTTTTAATAACATTGTTATGCTGTTGTTAACCAATGATGAATAAAGTACTTCTTACCATTCATGCGACTTCTGGTGCTGCATGGGTTTGCTGATGGCTTTGTAGTCTGGTTGATACGTGGTGAGGTTAAGCTTTAAGCAGGCATTGAGACTTCCATCCACTAAACATGATTGTAGGTTGGTCTTAATGTTCTTTAGATGTAAGAAAGACTGCTCACATGAATACGTAGAGTCAAACATTGTCAGTACAGCAATACTCACATGCTGCAATGTGTGGTATGTGACGGGAAGCGCGTTCGAAGTTTTGACAATCAGCTGGCCTTCGGGTTGAAGTTTTTTCATTTCTCCCCACTTGTGATTGCTCACCAACTCTGCTTGCTGTCGTGCAAGTCTTTCAAAATCTTCCTTCAGTGACTTGAACTTATTCACCCACATGTCTGAGGCCTTCAGGTCATCAGCTAGTAGCTCAAAATCTCTGACAGAGACACTAGGGATGTAACTAGGTCGGCACTGTCCACTGCACACTTGTGTGGATGGGTGATGAACTTAAAAAGATGAGTGTGCTCACGGAATTCTCCAAAGCATGATTTGAATGACTGCAGGAGATTAGATGTGAAGCCTGCTAGCTGCTGGAGATCAAGATGTTGAGCAGGGTCACTTGCTGTGCATGCATCTTTAAACTCTCCTAGTTTTTCAAAATGTAGTAAATGACCTGTTTCAATGTTGGCAATGAAGAGTTCCAGCTTGTTTTCAAATACAAATGTTGCTTGTTTAAGGGATAAGACTGTATTTCCAACACCTTGCATTTTCACATTGAGCCGGTTCAGATGTTCAGTCATGTCCACGAGATAGTAGAACTTCAGGAGCCACTCAGTGTTAGCTAACTCTGGATTCCGACATTTTTCATTTCAAGAAAAGTCTGGATTTCGCTCAGACAAGCCACCAAATGGCTGAGCAACTTTCCTCTTGACAACCAACGCACATTGCTGTGCAGAAGCAGACCAGGATAATTATTCCCAACTTGATCCAGCAGTGTTTTAAACAGGTGATCATTTAAAGCTTGGGCAACAATAAAGTTGACCACCCGAATGACAAGCGACATCACCTCACCAAGCTGCTCACCACACAGCTGAGCACAAAGCGCCTCCTGATGTAGGATGCAGTGAAACCTTAAGATGGGTCTCTTTTCATGTTCACGAAGAAGCGCTACGAATCCTGTTTTTCCCCACCATGCACGGAGCACCATCAGTACACACCGAAATAAGTTTATCTATTGATAGATTTATTTTCTTTAGCAAACTCAGTGAAATAAATTTATTCCTTCACTGGAATAAATCCTCCCCTCTTGTTGTCTCTTTCATAGGCAAAACAGCAAGACTTTCCTCACATAATGTGTCACCAACAGCATACCTTGAAATCACACTGAACTGGGATAAAAGCTTATGTCTGTTGATTCATCCAAAGCGAGAGAAAAGAACGGTGCTGCATTTATGTCCTTCACTTGTGTTGCCTCAGTTTGATTCACCATCATGACAGTACGAACGTGAACAGTTCTTTCCAACAGAGGCATGTCTTTTATTCATTTGACTATCTTGTCTCTATCCAAAAAGTCCTCCAAAAGTTCATTGGCAACATCAAACATGAATGTTTTGGCATACTCCCCATCTGTGAATGGCTTTCTGTTTCTCACAATTGCTAAAGCACCAGCAAAGCTAGCCAAATTCCAGTCACCTTGTTGGGTCCAAACACAGAGTTGCTGCTGACTAGCTTGCACTTTGCACAGTAGCTCTTGACATGCTTTCTTCCTGCTGTCCCCTGCTGGATATTTTGATGCAAATGAAGTATGGTGTGTGTCAAAGTGCTGCTTTATATTTGACCGTTTCACAGATGCAATTTTATCATTGCATATTAGACAATCTGCAGAACCTGCTCTCTCCACAATGGCAAATTCTTCTGTCCATTCCTGCTGGAAAGTATGATACTCCTCATCTTTTTTTCTTTTAGCCATCTTGTTCATCAAAAGGGTTTCTGCAATTAGCTAGCTGACTACTTGATTAAAAGGAGGGAAGTTTACTTCCTGACCTCACAACAACCCATGTACATTATGCATTATCCAATAAAAATTTGGTGTTGTCCTGGAGGACAGTTGTGATTGGCTCCAGCCACCCGCAACCATGAACATGAGTGGTAGGAAATGAATGGATTGTGATACAAGAGAATGTTTTATATTTTTAATGTTATTATTATTTTTATTAAAGATTTGTCTGCGAGCCAGATGCAGCCATAAAAAGAGTCACATCTGGCTTGCGAGCCATAGGTTCCCAACCCCTGGGCTAGCACCTCTTCTATGTAATTTCTTGTTTCAGATCTTATATTTAGGTCTTTGATCCATTTTGAATTGATTTTTTTTAAGTATTTTATTGATTTTAGCTTGAATTGATTTTTGAGTAGGGTGACAAACTTAGTTGCATGTGGCTTTTCAATTTTCCTAGGACCATTTATTGAAGAGGATTTATTTTCTCCATTGTGTATTTTTGGCTTCTTTGTCAAAAATGATTTGTCCATATATTTGTGGTTTTATTTCTGGGCTCTTGATTTTGTTATTGATCTGTGCATCTATTTTTTTCCCCAATATCATGCTGTTTTCATTATTGTGGCTCTGTAGTATAATTTGAAGTCAGGTTTTATAATACCTTCAGCTTTGTGGAGTTTTTTTGTTTTGTTTTGTTTTATCCTCAGGAGTGCTTTGGCTCTTCAGGATTTTTTATGGTTCCATACAAACCTGGTGATTTTTTTTTCCATTTCATTTAAAAATGACATTGGGATTTTGATGGGCATTGCACTAATTTTGTACATTGCCTTAAGTAACATGGCCATTTTAATTATGTTGATTCTTCCTATTTGTGGACATAAAATATTTTTCCATTTTATTATCTTTTTCATTTTCCTTTAATAATGCTTTGTAGGTTTTAGTATATAGATTTTTTTACATTTTTTGTTAAGTTTATTCCTAGGTATTTCATTCTTTTTGTTGTTGCAACTATAAAAGGCATTAATTTTTAGTTAATTTTCCAAAGTTTTATTGTTGCCATATATGAAAGCAATAAATTTCTGTATATTGATTTTTTTTCTTTTTTTTTTTTTACAGGGACAGAGAGAGAGTCAGAGAGAGGGATAGATAGGGACAGACAGGAACAGAGAGAGATGAGAAGCACCAATCATTAGTTTTTTGTTGCCGTTGCAACACCATAGTTGTTCATTGATTGCTTTCTCACATGTGCCTTGACCGCAGGCCTTCAGCAGACTGAGCTACCTTTTGCTGGAGCCAGCGACTTTGGGTCCAAGCTGGTGAGCTTTTGCTCAAGTCAGATGGGCCCGCGCTCAAGCTGGCAACCTCAGGGTCTCGAACCTGGGTCTTCCACATCTCAGCCCGACACTCTATCCATTGTACCTCCGCCTGGTCAGGCTCTGTATATTGATTTTTTTATCCTGTCATCTTACTGTATTTGTTTATTGTTTCTATTAGTCTTTCTGTGGGGTCTTTGGGGTTTTCTATATACAGGATCATGTTATCTACAAAGTGTGAAACCTTTACTTCTATTTTCCAATCTGAATGTCTTTTATTTCTTTCTCTTGTCTGACTGCACTGGCTAAAACTTTCAGCACTATATTGAATAGGAATGGAGAGAGTGGACAACGTTGTCTTCTTCCTGATTTATAGGAAAAGCTTTCAGTTTTTCATCATTTAGTATGATATTAGCTGATGGTTTGTCATATATGGACTTGTGTATGTTAGACCATGCTTATGCTCCTGGAATGAATCCTACTTGATTGTGATATATTATTTTTTAAATGTGTTTTTATATTTGATTTGCTGGTATTTTGTTTAGGATTTTTACATCTGTACTCATTAGAGATATTGATCTGTAGTTTTCTTTTTTTGTGTTGTCCTTGCCAGGGTTTGGTATGAGGGTTATGTTGGTCTCATAAAATGACTTAGAGAGTATTGCTTCTTCTTCTATTTTTTGGAAGACTTTGAGAAGATTAGGAAACACCTCTCATTTTTCACCTTTATCTCTGGCTCTCTTCACTGCAAAATGCCTCTCAGAAATTGGAAGTGTAAAGTGCCAATACCATTCCAGGTGACTTTAATGCAACTATTTAATAATACTTGGGTAAAATATAAAAATATTCCCCCAAAATGCTAAACTGAACTGGATTTTGAGACTATAACCCTGTACTTTTTCAGGCATACTAAACAACTTCCACTTTCTCAGTTTTTGATAAATATACCTTAAAGATATACCAAGACTTAATCAATTGACTGTTATTTAAATGTTATACTCTTATGGTGGCATCTTGTTTCTGGAGCTGGATTTAGTCAAAACCTTGTAAAAACAACCTCAACAATTTTACAGAAGTGGAAGTTGCACTCCCCCACCCCCAGGAACACTGACATATTTTTATGCCTATTTCAATATTCTAGCTTGACTTGAAGGCTTTTAAAAAAGTGTGACAGATGGCTCTAAAGATAGACACGAGAATTATTACGTATGAATTGCTTAGTAATTTCATTTCATGGTTGAAAATTATTAAGTTTATGATTACACATTTGTCAGTATTAAAATATTAACATATGACTAGAAGGAACTAATCCTAATTAAATAAAGATGATTTTCTAAAGTTCAGGGTATTATATCCAAGACTGCATTTTGAGAATATTTTGTCACACACCCATACCTACCTAGATGTTCTACTTTGAAGAGTACAGTTTACTCTATTGGGAATTGACAGCAGAAAAAAAGAGAAAGTATTGAATTCTGAGTATTTGTAGAGTATACAAAAAGTACTTTAATGGCCCTGGCAAGTTGGCTCAGTGGTAGAGCGTCAGCATGGCATATGGAAGTCTCAGGTTCGATTTCCAGCCAGGGCACACAGGAGAAGCGTCCATCTGCTTCTCCACCCTTCCCCCTCTCCTCTCTCTCTAGCTTTCTCTTCCCCTCTCACAGCCAAGGCTCCATTGGAGCAAAGTTGTCCTGGGCACTGAGGCTGGCTCCATGCCATCCACCTCAGGTGCTAGAATGGCTGCAGTTGCAATGTAGTGATGCCCCAGATGGACAGAGCACCGCCCCCTAATGGACATGCTGGGTGGATACCGTAAGGCACATGAAGGAGTCTGTCTCTCTGCCTCCCTACTTTTCACTTCAGAAAATTACAAAAATAAAAACATAAAAGTGCATTAATGATTGCTATTAAGTGAATTATCTATAGCACAGTGATGTTAAGTACATAAATAAACAGAATGACTGATGACTGACAGTGAGCAAGAGCTTTGTGTTTATGTAAAAAAAATCCTTTTATATAATAGTTGACGATGCAAGTAAACATGAATACAGGGAATCCTCGGGTTATGACACAGTTCTATTTCTAGGACCAAATGTGATGTAAACCAAATTTTGGTGTAAGCCTAAGTCACTTACCTATCTTAACACAGTTATAAAATCATATTCTAGAACATAAAAACACAACTAAGCCACAGAAAAAAAAAGGACATAAATATACTATACTGTACACTGTAAAGTAGTAATAGAAAAAAAGACAAAAAATGAGTGTAAAATGAAATTTCTTACCTTTATTCCTGTAGTTGGCTTGCACACTGGAAGGGGCATTGTAAGGTGGGTGAAAGTGACCTATTGGGACGAGGAAGCTGGGGAGGCAGGAGAACTTGCAGAAGGTGTTGGAGATACTGGGACAGGTGAATCAGGATTGCCTAAGGAACATGCAGGAGACACTGGAGATGATTCTACCTCTACTACATACGGGTGTTTCATCTCAAGAAGCAGCTGATATAGAGGGTACAAGATCTGTTGCAGGCCTCTCTACCTTCTTAAAAAATTGTTACAGGCTAGTCTGGAAGATTGAAGACTTCTCTTCCAAAAGCTGCCTATAGCATTGCAAAGCATCCATAACAATATTATAGACGTTACTGAATTTGTCATCCCTGGGGTCCTCAGCCTAAAATTTTGCCAACCCATCCTCTACCATAGAAAAATCTTCTATCAAACCCTTTGTAGTAAATCTCTTGAGTTCTGGGGTTTCTATCTCTTCCTCTTCAATCAGCTGCTTCCCCAGCTGAATGAGGTCCTCAGCAGACAGCTCCTCTCCATGGGATGCCAGTAGCTCTGTGACATCCATCATGATGGCTTTCCACTTCTTCAAAGCACTACCATCTCAAGACTGAATTTTTTTTAGAAGCTATGATAAGAGCCAAAGAGTCACCAAACAAAGTAAACACAAATGGAAAACTTGCTCTTTTAATAGTCCAAAATGGCATAGGTAAGCATCCTAGGGGGACGCCAACTCCCTTACTCATATATCACGTTACTGCATATTCTCCTGCTGCGCACCACCAAACTAGTTCACACACATTGTCCGTCAGCACAGTGCTAACACTGTAAGCCAAAACTATCACCATTCATATCTCAATTTTTAAAGTTTTTATGGGAGTGAACATTATCAACTTGAAACATCATATGTTGAGACTCTCGTAACCTGAGGACCCCTGTATTTATTTTTATCCTTCTTCCCGAAACCATGCAAAATAGGCAGTTGAAGACACAGGTTAATAACACAAATCACCAAGCTCATTTTCACTGAGACTCATAAACATCCAGAGAAAACACAGTTCTTAGTTGACTGGGACTTATTCTAGCATTCTTTTTACAGTTTAATATTCTAATTATGTGATAAATTGCTAAACAGCTTTAATGAAAATATTCTTTCATAAATTTGTCCCTTGAATGATATAAGGCACCTAAACTTTCAATATGTCTTTTTATTTTTCTCTGGAGATATATATATATAATTTTGTGTGTGTGTGTTTTCCTGAAGTAAGAAGTGGGGAGGCAGACAGAGACTCCCACATGTGCCCCACTGGAATCCACCCAGCATGCCCACTAGGGGGCGATGCTCTGCCCATCTGAGCCTTTGCTCTGATGCAACCAGTGCCATTCTAGTGCCTGAGAGAGAGGCCATGGAGCCATCCCCAGCGCCTGGGCCAACTTTGCTCCAATGGAGCCCTGGCTGCAGGAGGGGACAAGAGAGATAGGAGAGGAAGAAGAAGGTGGAGAAGCAGATAGACGCTTCTCCTGTGTGCCCTGGCTGGGAATTGAACCCAGGACTTCCACATGCTGGGCTGATGTTCTACCACTGAGTTAACTGGTCAGGGCCTCTAGCAATATTTTATATGTTAAATAGTACCTTTGGTTTGATAAGAGGATTTTCTACCTCTTATCAATGAGACGACTCAGGAAGAGAGTTTTGTTCTTCTTTGGTAAAGTGGGAGAAAGATGATAGTGGTGAAAGGTACAATCTGAGCAGCTTCAAGGAAAGACACCCGTAAACAGATGGGATTTAGAAAATAGGTCCTGTGGAAGGTGAGGGTCTGGATCCTTTAAAGCCACCCACTCCAGGTCTTTCATGGCCAGTTTCCTGGAACTCTGATATATGCATAACCCAATTCGAAAAGCGCTGCTCTTCATTGTTTTATACTGGCTAATCAGGCCCTTTGATTGGTTTTCCTGAATAAGTAATATGTACTCCACTGCCATAATCTGTAGTGTGAGGTAATTGTTTCTGTCCAGGAAGCCAAGAGTGTTTTGTGACTATTTATTTTGATTCTTATTTTTGTGACTTTTAAATTGGATAAGAATTCAAATGTACACATTTTACTTTATCTCTTTGTGCTTTAGTAAATGCTTAAATGCTTTCAGACTTATTGAATCCAGGTGTTTTATTTCTCAATAATTACCAGTACTCACTTGATTTTATTATGCCAATCTGTTATTTTCAGAAATTACTTTTTAAAATTTCCTTTTCCAGTTATTATTGTGAATCTGTGACTTTCTCAATCTAAAAATATTTTAAGAAATTTTATAATCTTATGAAAGAATTTTTGAAAGGGTTTCCTGAGGTTTTCTCCCCCCCCCTTATACTATAACAAAGTTTAATAACAAAAAAAAAGGTATTTATAGATTAATATTTGGGGCAAATTCTATTTATAACAATGATCTTCATATTTTTTCATGATTACAAAGCAATCTGCCTATGTTTTTTTGGGAATAAAGTAAATAGCACAGTGATGTTACTCCTCGTTAGACACATTATTGCAGCTCCATATTAAAAGCATTTTTGCTTAAATAATTAGCATTTTTGCTTATACATAATAAGTCCACTTAAGACAGAAAAATTTTATTTCCTAGATGATCCTTTTTGCATTACTAACCCAGGCATCTAAAACAAACAATAAGGTGTTGAAGTATGTAATCTGGACTGAATATCAGAGCTGTGAACTTTCAAAGGCTTTTCAATTTTAAGAGGACAGCTGGGTGTGCACATGATTTCTGCTTGGCTAGACTCTCACTTCTCTCTCTCTCTTTTTTAGTGAAAGAGAGAGAGGACAAACAGGAACAGACAGACAGGAAGAGAAAGAGATGAGAAGCATCAATTCTTCATTGTGGAACCCTAGTTGCTCATTGACTGCTTTCCGATATGTGCCTTGACCAGGAGGCTCCAGCAGAGCAAGTAACCCCTTGCTCAAGCCAGCGACCTTTGGGTTCAAGCCAGTGACCTCATGCTCAAGCTGTTGACCTTGGGGTTTCAAACATGGGTCCTTTGCATCCCAGGCCAGTGCTCTCTCCTCTGTAACACTGCCTCATTAGGCTCACTTCTCTTATGTTACCCCTTTCTTTACAGTCATTATATAAATATCTTACTTCTTATGGAAATGGAAGAATGATTATAACCATTCTTGAAACTTGGGAAAGGCATAAACATTTGTTTACCTGTTGTAAAAGAAGAAACAAAAACAACTTGTTTTAATATTTATGGTAGAATCAGTTGTTTTTGTTTGCTTGGTAACCATTTGTGTCTTCCTTAGTAAAATAACCCATATTTTCCTTGGGGAACCCCACTTTTCCACTAACAGCCCCAGGGCTGAGCCTGTGATCCAGGTTGGCCAATCAGAATATCAGATCCCTTTAGTCACCATGGTCTTTTTAGGAAGGGCACATGCTCCAAACTCGTTCAAGAAGAAAATTATCTTGACTAGGAACTGTTGGAGTTTCTTTCATTTTTACTTATTTTTATTTTTTTATTATTATTAATTTTAATGGGATGACATTGATAAATCAAGGTACGTATATTCAGAGAAAACATCTCCAGGTTATTTTGACATTTGATTATGTTGCATACCCATCACCCAAAGTCAAATTGTCTTCTGTCACCTTCTAGCTGATTTTCTTTGTGCTCTTCCCCTCCCCTCACCTCTTCCCTCTCCTTTCTCCCCTCCCCTCCTGTAACCACCACACTCTTGTCCATGTCTCTGAGTCTCTTTTTTATGTCCCACCTATGTATAAAATCATATACTTCTTATTTTTTTTCTGATTTACTTATTTTACTCAGTATAATGTTATCAAGGTCCATCCATGTTGTTGTAAATGATCCGATGCCATCATTTCTTATGGCTGAGTAGTATTCCATAGTATATATGCACCACATCTTCTTTATCCTGTCATCTATTGAAGAACTTTTTGGTTGTTTCCATGTCTTGGCCACTGTGAACAATGCTGCAATGAACATAGGGCTGCATGTGTCTTTACGTACCAATGTTTTTGAGTTTTGGGGGGATATACCCAGTAGAGGGATTGCTGGGTCATATGGTAGCTTTATTTTTAATTTTTTGAGGAACCACCATACTTTCTTCCATAGTGGTTGTACTACTTTACATTCCCACCAACAGTGGATGAGGGTTCCTTTTTCTCCACAGCCTCCCAACACTTGTTATTACCTGTCTTGTTAATAATAGCTAATCTAACAAGTGTGAGGTGGTATCTCATTGTATGAACTGCTGGAGTTTCTATATGGAGTAACATCCAAAAGGAAAATGGAGTTGAGGTATGGCAGGAGATAGAGGGTAAGTGTGGGGTAGAGAGACAGACACAGACAGAGAGAGCAGACCTGGTCTTGGTTATCTTAATTATAAGGGCCCAAATTTCATTCCTTGCTTAAGTCAGTATGAGTTGGGTTTTTCTGTCACTTGTACCTAATGAGCTCTAAAACAAAACCTATTAAGTTGTGATCATGTTCAAAATGGGACAATTTATCAGATTGAAGACATTTTATATGCCAGGCTCTCTGCTGGCCCTTGGAGACATGCAAGGACCAGTAAGGCAGGGCTTCTCTGAAAGGATGTTGCTCTACACACTTCAACGTATTTCCACCCTCCCAGCGACAGTTATGGGCTCTCCTAAGCAAGCTGTCCTTTCATAAAGATTTTTGCATGTAAGAAGAGAGGGGGAGAATCCTGATTATGCATTATTACTATAAGGTAAGTGTATTTCTTAATTCCCAGCACTTTAATAAAATGTTCTTTTTGGATAAGGAGATGGGCTATTATTATTTAAATGAAGTCTTAGGTAGGGGTGCATTAAGGTCAGTTGAGGCCTCAGGGCGCAGAAGAAAATAATATTGGGCCCCTTAAAAAAAGAGAGAGAGAGACAGGGAACAAAACATACATGTTAACCCTGTTTTTAAATAAATAAAGAAAATATTATGTACTATTAATGTTAAAATTGCACATATGAAACCTAACTTAGTGTCATTAGAAAAAAGTGTCAAGTCAGCGCCCTTCGTTAAATCCGCCTCTGGTCTTAGGCAGCAATCCTTGAAGAGAGAGGGCCAAAGACTGTTAATATAACTGCACAGTTGGAGTTGTGGTTACATATTAATTCTGAAGGAATATAAAATAATCAGAAAAAAATAAGATTATACTGTTAGGCACTTGATTAAACATAGATTTTAGTACGTATACATATGCATGTATGTGTATACATATATATTTGAAGGGGTAAACATTTTAGGTTATTACTGGTTTGTACATGAAGATATTTATTTGTTTAAGATTTTTCCTGATGATTTCAATAAGATCCTTTCCTCTCCCAAAGGTACACATGCATACATACAGCCTATATCAGTGGAAAGGAATGGTTATCCTCGTCAACTATTTAATATGAAATGTATATTTTAAACCCCTCAAAAACACTGGAGTCCAGGGTCAAACATTTTAAAAGAAGAGATTATCTGTTTTTTTTTTTTTCTGGAAGAAAGGGAGCAGTGGAGACTGTCAGTAATAACTAGTACTCAGTGGGCCCAATGAGTTCATGTACACAAAAATATTTATAGTACAGAAAGGTGAGACAATAATATTATTTAGATAAGTATAATGAGTGGAACTTCTCATTACCCCAGGTCAGAAGTTGTCAAGATCTGTGTCCATCTGTGATCTCCTTCCCTCAGCCCACAACCCCATACCATTACTGCCAAGCTTCCCCTCACTCCTTCACTCCCTGACATAAAGTCAGGTGGAAAGAGCAGTCCACTGCATTCAGAGCTCTTTGTGCAGAGCTCTTTGGGAAGCAATGAGGGATAACCATTCCTGCACAGACTCAGCCACAGGTATCCCACAACAGATATGGCCTGGACTTCAAATCCTTTAGGAACCAGCTATTTCTAACACACCCTCAGTCATTTCCACCCAGGACACACCCACAGTGTTGGGGGTACTGCTCCAAAGAGGTTCTTGTAAAGGCCATGCACCGAGTCCAGAATTAGTGTTCCGCTCAGGCAGTAGTGGGATTCATTCAGCCGGTTTGCACTGGTTCAGTAGAACCAATACCTAACTTTATGAGTTTAGCAAACCAGTTGTTAAAATGGCACTTGTAATCAGGGTTCTCTCTAAGATGGGCGCCTGGGAAGGCGTCCAATGTGGTAATCACAAATTTACATTTTTTACTCTTTTTAATGTTCATCTGTGAAACAGATAAACCTGTAGTAATGTTCATTCTGTTCATAGGTGAAAAAATTTGATGGAACTATGCTTGTAATATTTATTTATTCATTTCAAAAAACTCATTATACCTTTGATGAAATCCTACATTTGTATGATGAAATACTACATTTGTTACTTCAGTTGAAAGTGAGGACACCAATCAAGAAGCAACATGGAAATATCTTAAATAACAGTTTTATTGTTTTTGTCAGATATTATTTAATATTTTTCCATTAATATTTTAAAACTCTTTCTTATAACATAATCTAGTTTTGTGTACCTCTTTTATTGTTCTTACTTAAGTATTAAAAGCACAAAATAAACTACCTTTTGGCATATCCTTTTTTCTACTTAATACAGTCATTTGGGCAGAGAATCAGTTGTTAAATTATTTGAATCCCATCACTGCACTCAGCCTATTAAAGCAGGGTCAGTAGTGCAATCTGCTCCTTTCTGGAAAACTGATTACCATCACTGGCCATTAGGCCTCCACCAGGGCTTTTGGGCCCATCAGGTCATTTTGACAACTTCGAACCTGAAAGTGGAAGAGTCCGAGTTGGACACTGGTCAGCTTGGCTGTTAGACCCCATTTATGCACAGAGCCAGGACCTGGAGCTAAACCCCGCAAAGATCCAGTTTTCTCCTCCTCTTAGCACCTGGGTGGCTTTTCTTTTACATTTATATCTCACAAGGGGTATTTGGAATTTTTTTTCCCTCCCCAAAAAGAAGCCAGCTCCAAAGGTGAGCTGACATTTTTATCATTAGGGACAGAAAACTACCAATGACTTTTAAGTAACCCGTCTCCAGTTTAAAAGAAAATAGTATAACAGTACTTTTCCTGGCCCATTGTAAGAACTCAATAAATATTAACTTTTTCTGTATTGTCCTCATTATCATCCCACGCCCAGTGTTGTGTGGGCGTGGCTGTTACATCTGTGCATTGCCTAACTCGTGGTCGCTAACCTTCCACTAATATCCCCCTAATGGCATAGGACAAGTTAACTCCTCTCCCATTGTTTTTGAGCTGACAATAGCTTTAAAAGCAGAACATGTCCTTTGGGTGTCAAATTTCATTTTAAAAATTATGTGGCTTTTGCATTTTACTACGTAGTATATTTGTTTCCTTTAATACAAAAAATGGTGATTCACTTAGCTATAATATATGATGACATACTGCCATTTATGAAAACATGGATGGACCTTGACAACATTATACTGACTGAAACAAGTAAATCAGAAAAAGTAAAGAACTGTATGATTTCACACATAGCTGGGATATAAAACTGGAACTCATGGACACAGATAAGAGTGCAGTGGTTACCAGGGAGAGGGAGATGTAAGGCATGGAGAGGGGGTTTTGGGGAAAGGGTGGAAAGAGGGACAAATATACGGTGACGGAAAATGATTTGACTTTGGGTGATGGGTATACAACATAATCAACAGTTCAAATGCTATAGAGATGATTACCTGAAACCCATGTACTCTTATTGATCAATATCACCCTGTTAAATTTAAGTTTCTAAATAATTTTTTTTTTAAAAAGTGGTGATTCAAATCATTCATTGTTAAGCAAAATTGACTGTTTACCAAGTGCCTTCTGGTTTATCATGACATGTACATTGATACCATTTTGAGAAACAGGGTCTATGATCAGTCTATGATCACAGGAATTTTAAATGTAAAATAGGAAATCTCCATAGGGATTAACAGCCTTGGCATTCTATGCGGCTATTGGATCTTTCTCAAACACAAAGAAAAGGAATGAACTGGGGAAACATGGGCATGGAGGAGTTTGCTGAAAATTTTAGGGAACTCCATTCATTGCCTCCCACCTGGCAGGAGACAAAGCTCTTATCTTGGCTCCTGCAGCTCCGGCCTCACAGCTCAGGAACACTGATGACAGACAGGAAATCAAGATGTACCTGTCAGGTCATGACTGATAGAAACTGCCTGAGGTTGATCTAAGACAGGGGTCCCCAAACTATGGTCAGTGGGCTGCATGCGACCCCCTGAGGCCATTTATCCGACCCCTGCCGCACTTCCAGAAGGGGCTCCTCTTTCATTGGTGGTCAGTGAGAGGAGCACAGGATGCATCCGCACCCATAGTTCCCATTGAAATACTGGTCAGTTTGTTGATTTAAATTGCCTTGTTCTTTATTTTAAATATTGTATTTGTTCCCGTTTTGTTTTTTTACTTTAAAATAAGATATGTGCAGTGTGCATAGGGATTTGTTCATAGTTTTTTTTATAGTTCGGCCCTCTAGTGGTCTGAGAGACAGTGAACTGGCCCCCTGTGAAAAAGTTTGGGGACCCCTGATTTAAGAAATAGTCATGAAAAGTAAAAATACCAAACAGAATAACTAGCGTGTGTGAGAGACCACTGTTCAGCTGAAACACATAAAATGTTTAATATTTGGCCTTTCTTTTTTTAAGAATGACAGTCTCTGTGATTCAACCTAATATTTTCCCCAAAGCTTTTTAACCTACAATGTGCATAACACTGGTTTTTAACTGAAATATTACCACTATAAATCATAATAAGAATAGCACTTTCAGACTCTTTAAAAAGTACACACAGAATAAAAATTGCCGAAATAGGAAGTAAAACTTAGTGGATAGTGCTAAAAACAGAAACTTAAATATTGCGTTGTAATTATGATTCATAGTCAGAATCCTTTCACACAGTTTTGAGAAATGATCGGGTGGATGCTTGTTGATCCAGTAGGTGTTAAGAAATAAAACATCAGGACTGAAGGAATTTGCCTTGAGCATTTCGTGAAAGCACTTGTAAAGATGAAGTTTCCTGTGCTCTTCATGGCCATAACCAAAGTGCATTTGTTGAACAACTTTATCAGTGTGAGATGGAGAGATAACAGAGATTGTTTTACTCTTCTGTATTCATCAGTTGCCAGATGATACTCAGCAGCCATACGATAAATTTCTTGGAGTAGCACTAATATCCTTAGTAGGCAGCTTAGTGCTCCTGACAGATTCTTCAGGTTCCTATATTTAAACCAAGATGCATTTTTTTCTAATGCTCATTTAAATTCCAGTCTTTATCTCAAAATTTAAGTTGTTTACAGGAGTGGAACCACACAGGGACAGAAAAAGTAACCAAACCCAGTAGCATCAATGACATAAGAAGAGCACAGTTTAGAGCACATACATGCTTTAAATTTTGCAAGTTAGGGTAGCACTTTTGTCATGGGTCAGCTCTGTCTGCTTCCTTAAATTTGAAATTCCCAGGTCTGGATCTGGGTTAGGTGGTGAGGAGAAATGGAGGCTCAGAAGTACATATTTGGTTATGTACTTTTACATTACCAAATATGTAAATCAAGGAGGGAAGCAAAGAGTGTTCTAAGTACCTGTGAGTTTCTACATTCAGTTTGGTACATGTTATGTAGCCTTGAATTTCAGATTTGCTGACTTTATTCTTTCTTGAAGCTTATAACTTGAAACTTCAATTGAGTAGGCATAGAAAAAACAAAATAAAGCCAAACAAACAAACAAACAAATCCCTAAACCAAAACAACAACCAAACCAATGTCAGAAAAATATATGAACCATTAATAAACAAGATTTTTCTGATGAAAACTAACTGTCAAGTTAACAAATAGCTTGGCTTCTCATTATATCAGAAATTTAATCCACATAAAAATATTTTCTAATTTCATATTTTGAACATACATAGAAATTGAAAGAATAGTTAAAATATACTACCCACATTCAACAGTATTCAAAAAGTTTCCATCCTTGCTTTATTGATCTTTTTTATTATTGTTGAAGTATTTTAAAGCAAATCACATCCCCATGTCATTTTATTCCCATATATACTTCAGTATGCATCCCTTAAAAATTAAGAATAGTTTTTTTTTTCATAATACAATGACACTTTGGGACAATTTTAAATGAGAATTTATCACTTAAAAATTAAAACTTGTATTTACTCTTTCTTTTTTTATACTCTGCTACAATGCAAAAAGGAATATAATATGAGAAAAAGAGATAAAACTAAAAAGAAAACAAAGGTAAGATAGCCAAATGAAACCAGGGATAAAATTATTGAATATCAAGGAATACTAGGTTAGGTACTAACCTAACCTTAAACCCAATCCCAGCTTCACAAGGGCCAAAGCAGGAGGGAAATCTTGACATTCACCTGATTCCATGTGCATAAAAGAAAATATCACCACTTCTGAGGAGAACATACCTTTTCCTGTCTTTAAGATCTCTGCGGCATTTCTCCTAGATATCCTCATGAAGAAGGCAGTGTGAGAGATTTATTGGATAACATACTTGACAAAACCTCCATAATAAATACAAAAGGGGTCTGCACTGCTCCTTATTAGAGCAAGCTAAGGCGTAATACTGCTGACCAGATGAGTAAAAGTAATCTAAAAAGAGGTCAGAGAAGTGTGTCGTGTCTACAGGGTGGTTGCGATCCCTAGGTACAGCATAAAACCCATTCGCTTCAAATAAGCTTTTCATCTCCCTCAGACTCACCTTGTTTGTCCCAATTCCCCCATGAAAAATACAGCCCTATTTTAAATACTCAAATCCAGCTGTTACTACTCGTAGGTGCAGTTATCCATAGCAAATGTGTCTTTTCCATTAATTAATCGTTTGTGAATTTGGTCCAGCCACTGGATTCCCTCCCCTAGTTGTTCAGGAGGGTTGCAAATGCCAAAAGCAATCCATCTGTAAGCAAATCAATGTGAATAGCTATCAATAGGAAGAGCTTACCCTGCAGCTATCTGTTTTTGTTTTGTTTTGTTTTTTAATAGCAGCTGAGCTTGTGTTGGATCTGATGACCATAATACCCATGCACTAAAGGAGATGTCTCCCTTCAGCATTTAAAATTTTTTCCTTACGCAAGGCTAGCTTTGCAGAAAGGTTTCAAGCTGCAGGAACAGCTTGGGGCTGGGCGCGCTGTCCTGCTCAGTCACCCGCAGGAAGCAGGCGGCTCCGCGTGCTCGTCTCTCTCACCTGCACCCTGCAGCATTGATCCTCCGTGAACGCCGCGGCTCCTCCACAGTCTACTACTTGCCATCAATATCTCCGTGGAGGGAAGTATTTCTAAAATTCAATTTCTTTGTGTCCTTAGCGTGTGTGACATAGCTCATCGTGCTTTCAAAGATTTCCTCCCGGCTTCTGCTAAAAGCCTTTGCTTGCTTTCTGCAGTCTGTTCCTCACGCAGCTAAATAAACCTGTCTGGTGCGGCCATCTCTCAGGAGTCTCACGCGAAAATAAGCTGAAATCTTCTATTTTAGGTGAACTGACATCAAAGAACAATGAAAAACAATCTCAATAAAAAGGAAGAAAATTTGAATGCACAGATATTTTCTTGTCAAACTTAAAAGAAAGAAAGAAAACAAAAATATTTTGGGAAATTTGAATACACCCACAATGATAAAATATGTCCAGCTCCCACACTGCTCATTTTTCCTAGTGTAACATTCCTATTTGAAAATTGTAGGAAGAGATCCAAGAAACAAATGTTTTTGAAAAATTCCATTTGGTAGAAGCATCGCTGTATGCATTTAAGCTTTTTCTTTCTTACTGAAAATTACTGTAAACAGCATGAGAACATCAATGCAGGAAACAATACAAGTAATGGACGGTCTTAGGAAAAAAAGAGGAATAAAAATGTTTATGAAATACTATACTTGAACGACTAATGTTAATATTTAAGTAAAATTATTCCCTATAGGCAAGAAAATAAGTATGATGCCTGCAGAGTAATATATAAAATAGCCATCACAGGAAAAATAAAGTTGAAATAGTTGGTAATATTTCTAGATTATTTTAGGAAGTTGGCAGAGAGAATATCCATCCAACAGTGAGATAAAATTTGTTAGTATTTCCCAGGAACTGAAAATTTCTGTTTATTTTCCAGTACACCAAAAAGAATTGTTATGTGTTTTGTTGTAGTTGACCGTTGACCTGAAAGATCCAGATCATTATCTCTATTTCTTGTGTCACTTTGCTGAAATCTTAATTCTTGTTCTCTTACACTGTTTCCTACATATACCCATCCAACTTTACTTTTAGATTTCTATTTATGTTTAACACTATTTTAAGTTTCCTACATGCAGTCCTTTATTTGAAGTCTTTACCATTAAAAAGTCTAGATGTTGAATTCTGCTTTTCTGTGTTTCTTAGACATTTACTTTTCTAAATTCCAAAAGAGCAAGTATCTCACATGTGCTTAACCATTACTCCGTTTTAACTGAAGGCTCCTTGTTAGTACTGTGTTCTGTACCCAGGGAGTTGCAGGAACATACAATCTAAGAATTCACAATTGAATTTAAAAAATCAATATTAATATGAAAAATTAAGACTAATATTCACCTGGAAGAGGTGAAGTTCAAGCTCCTCATTAAAGAACAGGAGGGATTTCGTTGCAGAGAACATAGGAGGCTGTTTCAAACAGAAAAGATGATATGTAAATCACTCAGCTGCAGAGGGCACGCTTATGATGGTTATAAGAACCACACTGCTGACAAAGTCTAGCTCAGTGATGGGCAATCTTTTGAGCTTGGTATGTCAAAATTCACCAAAAAAACCCCAAGTATAACTCGGGTGGTGTGTCACTTCGCGAAGAACGGCCTAACCAGAAGTCCCAGAACTAGACGCTCTGTGCCGGAGTTCTGTTGTTTTAGCCTACAGACCTCCAGCACAGAGTGTCTACACTACAGCAAGTGTTTTCTCCTCGGCTACTGCACCTGGCCATGCAGGAGCCGAGGATGAAATGTCCTTCTCGGCATGTGGCCCCATACTTCTCTGGTATGCTGTCGTGTGTCATCGAAAATGGCTACGCCTGTCAGTGTGTCATAGGTTTGCCATCACGGGTCTAGCCCAAGCTCTGAAAGTTGTGGTATTGAATATGCCCTCTTTAGTTCCACTGGTAAAAGGAACATTCACCCATTGAGTGCTCCCAAAACTGTACTGGAAGAGATACACCCTGCCTAACCAGGCAGTGGCACAGTGCATAGAGTGACGGACTGGGATGCGGAGGTCCCAGGTTCAAGACCCCGAGGTCGCCAGCTTGAGCAAGGGGTTACTCAGTCTGCTGTAGCCCCATCGTCAAGGCACATATGAGAAAGCAATCAATGAACAACTAAAGCACCACAACAAAAAAATTGATGATTGATGCTTCTCATCTCTTTCTTTGTTCCTGTCTGTCTGTCCCTCTCTATCCCTCTCTCTGTCTCTATAAAATATATATATATATATATATATAAAGATCATGGCCCATGAGGAGCCACTTCAGGGAAGCACTGATTAAAGTGTTTGGTAACAAGATGTTCCACACTACTTCAGATGCTCCATTGCACTGCCTACCCAACTCTTCCAATTCAGAAAGCCATTCTGGAACTCATCAACATTTCCATCTACCATCACTGAGTCTTCTTCATCTTATATGAGAGCTTCCAATTCTTAATTGCTTAAATCTCTCCAGGGAAGTCTCAGAACACAAATCACTGTGTTGGTCACAGATTGATCTGTTTGTGGTGGGTCAAAACTATTGCATTTTCCCTTTAGTTTTAAATTTTCTTCTAAATACCTATAAGAACCTATGATTGGGGTCATTCGTCATATAAAGTGTGCTACAGCGTATTATAAGAGGGGATACTCTTATTAATGACTTAATTCATCTGTAGCTTCACCATAAGTTCAGGATACCAAGTTTTATAATCAGGCTTCAAATTTGAAATAAAGAGAGGAATAAGGATTAGAAAAAAGCCTTTAATTCACTACTCGATACTCTAATTTGCAGTAATAAATGAGAGTGAATATTTCCTAGAATCCTTCATAGTTTTTTCCAACTTTATCAAGATGTAATTGACATGTAGCATTGTGTAAATTTAAAGTGTATAATGTGATTATTTAGTACACATATAATACAAAATTAGTTAACAAACTGTTTTTTACCTCACATAATTACCAATTTCTTGTTATGGTGAGAATATTAAAACTCTACTCTCATAGAAACTTTCAGATAAACAGTATAGCATTGTTAACCATAGTCACCATGCTACGCTGTACATTAGATCTCTGGAGTTCTTTTACCTTACAACGGAAAGTGTGCACCCTTTGACCAACAACTCTCCACTCTTCCCTGACCCTCAGCGCCTGGCAGCCACCATTCTACTCTATATCTATGGTTTTGATGTTTTTAGATTCCACATATATGATATACAGTATTTGTATTTCTCTGTGTGACTTATTTCACTTAGCGTAATGCCCTTAAGGTCATCCATGTTGTTGCAAAGGCAGGATTTCCTTCATCTTATTCATATATATATGAAATATATATATGTCACATATATAGCTCCTATTTTCTTTATCCATTCATCTGTTGATGGACACTGAAGTGGGTTCCTTGTCTCATCTATTGTGAATAATGTTGCAGTGAACATAGGGTGCAAGTATCTCTTCAAGGTAATGATGTTATTTCCTACAGGTATATAACCAGAAGTGAATTTGCTGCATCATATGTTAACTCTGTTTTTAATTGTTTTAAGGAAATGCCCTGCTGTTTTTCCATATTTGCTGTACCAATTTACAGTTCCACCAACAGTGAACCATGGTTCCCTTTTCTTCACATCCTCCCAGTGGTGGGATTCAGCTGGTTTATACCAGTTTGGCATAATCAATACCTAGTTTTTTGTTGAGTTTGGCAAACCCAGTTGTTAAAATGGCACTTGTAATCAAGGTTCTCTCTATGGTGGACGCCTGGGCAGTTGTTCAATGTGAAAATCATTAATTTACATTCCTGACTCTTTTTCAATGTCCATCTGCGCAACAGCGTATTCTAAACGCCCGTAGTAATGTTCATTTTGTCCACAGGTGAAAACATTTGACTGAATTATGCTTGTAATATTTACTTATTCACTTCATAAAACTCATTATACCTTTGATGAAATACTGTATTTTAATTCCCTGACATTTGTTATTTCAGTAAACAAACATATAACATAAAGAGAAAAAGTGCCTACCAGAGGTGACAAGCTGTCATTGGAAATATCTTAAATAACATTATTATTGCTTTTGTCAGGTATTATATAATATTTTTTCATTAATATTTTAAAACCCTTTCTCATAACATAATTTAGTTTTGTGTGCTTTTTTATTGTTCTTATTTAAGTATTAAATGCATGAAATAATAAACTATCTTTTGGTATATCTATTTTTGTACTTAAGACAGTCATTAGGGAAGCCGGTTATGAAATTATGTGAATTCCACCACTGCATCCTCCCCAGCATTTGTTATTTCTCGCCTTCTTTTATAATAGTCATTCTAACAGGTCTGAGATAATAACTCATTATGGTTTGACTTGCATTTGATTTGTAATGTTGAGTACCTTTTCAAACACTTGTTGCCTATTTGCATGCTTTCTTTGGAAAAATGTCTATTCAAATTCTCTATTTTTAAATTGGATGGTTTGGTTTTCCTTGCTATATATTTTTTTATATTATCCTCTTATCAGATATATGGTTTGAAAATATGTTCTCCTATTCAATCCATAAATTGCCTTTTTATTTTGTTGATTTTAGCGTGCAGAAACCTGTAGCTTGATGTAGTATCACTTGCTGGTTTTGTTTGTTGCCTCTGCTCTTGATGTCATATCACAAAATAATTACTGCCAAGACTGACATCAAGGAGCTTTTTCCTATGTTTTCTTCTAGTAGTTTTGTGGTTTTAGGAGTTATATTGAAGTCTTAATCCATTTTGAGTTAGTTTTATGTATTTCTCAATTTCTTTCATCACTGTCTTATCATTTTGATGTCTAGATCTTTAACTTCCTTGGTTAAATTTATTCTTAAGTATTTTATTCTTTTTCATACAATTATAAATGGAAATTTTTCTTTATTTTCTTTTCAGATAGGCTATTGTTAGTGTGTAAAAATACAACTGATTTTTGTACATTGATTTTGTATCCTGAAAACTTATTGAATTAATTTAGTAGTTCTAATAGTTTTGCTGTTTAGTCTTTAAGGATTTTCTATATACTATACAAGATCATGTCATCAGCAATCAGAGATAATTTTACATCTTCCTTTCTGATTTGGATATTTTTTATTTCACTTTCTTGCCTAATATTGCTCTGGCTAGGACTTTCAGTATCATGTTAAATAGGAGTGGTGAGAATGGGCACCCTTGTCTCATCCTTAAGCATACAGAATAAGTTTTCAATCTTTCACTGTTAAATATGATGTTAGTTGTGGGTTTGTCATATATGGCTTTATTATATTGAGCTGTGTTCTTACTATACCTAATTTGTTGGGCTATTATCATAAAAGGGTGCTAAATTTTGTTCAAATATTTTTTCTGAATCTATCACATGATCATAGAATTTTTATTCTTAATTTTGTTAATGTGGTTTATCACATTTTTCATTTATCTTTTGTTGAATTATCCTTGCATCCCAGGGATTAATGTCACTTGATTGTGGTGTATGATCTTTTAATGTATTGCTGAATTTGATTTGCTAATATTTTTTGTTGAGAATTTTTGCATCTGTATTCATCAAAGATATTGATCTGTTTAGTCATGCTCTTTTCTGGCTTTGGTGTCAAGATAATAGTGTCCTTCTAGTGTTGTAAAGTACCCGTACCTCAATTCCGTGGGTTCATTAGAGACACCAAGTCCAGATGAATTTTGAAGAGTTTTATTAAAAGAAGAGATTTATTAAATATGCCAGCCGCATATGGCTGACATGGGGCACCAGACCCAAATCGTGTAGTCCCCAATATATCTCAGGGGCCAGTTTATATACCTCTGATCACACACGGGCCAGGGAGAGCATGACATTATGGAATAAACTGACAACATTTGTTTAGGGGATACACAGAAACATTAAGACTTTCAAGGTAACACAATCAAATATGTTTACAAATCTTTTAGAGTTCATCTTCCTTCACTAGCCTAGAGGTATTTTACTCTCAAGATTCCAGGAAAGGGATGAAACTACAATCAATGCAAGGTGGTATGTAAATTCTGCCTCCTATTGAAAGAGAAGTTTCTCGGTTAACCTTTATTTTAGATTTAAAACTAAATGACCCATTGTTCTTGCAAGCCAGAAACTTCTACATTCTTCTCCCTCCCTTCCCCAAAGGAAGGATGGGACAGAAAAGTTTGATAGGAATGCCTGACCTTTCCTCCCAGAATATCAATATTAATTTTCAGCTTTTTGGTACCTTACAACAGTAGAATGGATTTGGGAGTGTTTCTTCCTCTTCAATTTTTGGAAGAGTTTGAGAAGAATTGGCATTAATTCATTTTTAAATGATTGGAAGAATTCACTTTGAAGCGATTTGGTCCTAAACTTTTCTTTGTTGACAAGTTTTTGATTACTGATTCAATCTCCTTGTTATTAAACTGTTCAGATTTTTATTTCTTCATGATTCAAACTTGATAGGTAGTATATTTTTAGGTATTTATCCATTTCTTTTAGGTTGTCCAATACACTGACACATAATTTTTTAAAGTACTTTATTATCTTTTGTACTTCTGTGGTATCTTTTGTAATATCTCCTCCTTCATTTATAAGTTTATTTATTTGAACTCTCTTTTTTCCTTGGTATGAGACATGGACAAGAGTGTGGGGCTTAAGTGGTGGGGGGAGGGAGGGGAGGGTGGGAGAGGGGGAGGGGAGAGGCACAGGGAAAACCAGTTAGGAGGTGACAGAGGACAATTTGACTTTGGGTGATGGGTATGCAACACAATTGAATGATAAGATAATCTGGAAATGTCTTCATTGTACATATGTACCCTGATTTATTGGTGTCACCCCATTAAAGTTAATAAAAAATAAAAAATAATTAAAAAAAGACTTATCAATTTTGTTCATATTTAAAAAAATCAACTCGTTTCTGATATTTTCTGTTGTTTTTCTATTCTGTTTCATTGTTTTTTTTCCCAATCTTTGTTAAATTCTGTTTTTTGCTAAATTTGAACTTAATTTGTTCTTGTTTTTCTACTTTTCTGAGGTGTAAAATTAGGTTGTGTATTTGAGATTTTTTTTTTTTATTAATATAGGCATTTATCACCATAAACTTTTCTTAGTACTGCTTTTACTGCATCCCATACATTTTGATATGGTTTGTTTCTATTTGTTTGTTTTAAATATGTTTTGATTTCCCTTTTGATTTCATCTTTGACTCTTTTTTTGTTGTTGTTCAGGAATGTGATGTTTAATTTCCATATATTTATAATTTTTTTTGTTTTCCCCATTATTGATTTCTAATTTCAGACCAATATTGTTGGAAAAGATATTTGACATAATTTCAATATTTTTAAATTTTCTGACACTTATTTTGTGGCCAAACATATCTATTGTGGAGAATGGTCTATGTGTACTTGAGAAGAATGTATAGTCTGCTGTTGTTTGATAAAATGCTCAGTATATGCTTTTTAGGTCCATTTTTTCTGTAGTATTGGTCAAGTCTTTTGTTTTCTTATTGATTTTCTGTCTGTATTCTCTATCCATTGTTGAAATAGATACTGCTATTATAATGCTTTTTATTACTCCTTTCATATATATTAGTGTTTGCTTGATGCATTTATGTGCTCCAATGCTAGGTGTATATATATTTACAATTGTTATATCTTCTTGATGAATTGGCCACTTTATCATTATATAATGACTTTCTCTGTCTCCTGTTACAGGTTTTGAATCAAAGTCTGTTTGGGCTGATATAAGAAAAGCTACCCCTACTCTCTTTGGTTTTCACTTGTGTGGAATATATTTTTCCATTTCTTTACCTTAAGCCTGTGTGTGTCCTTGAAGCTGAAGTGAGTCTGTTGTGGGCAGCATAAAGTTGGAGAATTTTATCCATTTACATTTAAAATAATTATTGCTAAATAAGAACTATTAATATCTCATTAATTGTTTTATGGCTGTTCTGTAGTTCTACTGTTCCTTCCACTCTTAATATCCTCCTTCATGAGATGATGAGTGATATACTTTGATTTCCTCCTCTTTATCTTGTATTTACTATAGATTTTTGTTTTGTGGTTACCCTCTGGTTTGCTCAAAACATCTTACAGATATAACAATTTCTTTCTTTCTTTCTTTCTTTCTTTCTTTCTTTCTTTCTTTCTTTCTTTCTTTCTTTCTTTCTTTCTTTCTTCTCCTTCCTTCCTTCCTTCCTTCCTTCTTTCTTCCTTTCTTTTGTAATTTTCTTAAAGTGAGAAGTGGGGAGACAGAGAGACAGACTCTCGCATGCACCTGATCACATACAAAAACTCTTCCCTTTTATTCTGCCTCCCACATTTTACCTTTTTGATGCCACACTTTACATATTTTTATAATATGTACTCATTAAGAAATTATTATAGCCTGACCTGTGGTGGCGCAGTGGATAAAGCATCGACCAGGGAACACTGACGTTGCCAGTTCAAAACCCTGCACTGGTCTGGTCAAGGCACATATGGGAGTTGAGCTTCTAGCTCCTCCCCCATTTCTCTCTTTCTCTCTCTCTCTCTCTCTCATTCTGTGTCTCCTCTCTAAAATGAATAAAATAAAAATAAAAAAAGAAATTATTATAACTATATCTATTATTGATATTTTTGTGCTTCTACCTTTATATTAAAGTGATTAACACATCCTTGTCTAACAGTATTAGAGTATTCTGAATCTGATTATATACTTGTCTTTGACAGTTTTCTTCTATGTTTTCATGTTACTAGATAGTGTCCTTCTATTTCACCTAGAATAACTCCTTTCAATATTTCTTGGTAGTCAGGTTAGTGGTGATATACTCCCTCAGGTCTTGTTTGTTTGGAAAACTTTTCATCTTCAAAGGACAATTATGGTGGACAAAGTATTTTTGATTGGCTATTTCTTTCAACATTTTGATTATATCATTCTCTCCTGGCCTGCAAAGTCTCTACTGAGACATCTCCTGATGATCTTATGGGGATTCCCTTGTATGAGATTTTTAAATTTTTTTCTTTTAAAATTCTGTCTTTGATTTCAAATGGTTTTATTTTAATGTGTCCTATAAAATATCATTTTAGATTGAAATTTTAAGGTGATCTATTGGCTTTATGAATTTGGATGTCCAAATCTCTCCTCAGGTTTGGAAGTTCTTAGAGTTTTCTATTCCTTGCTCCCTCTTTTTTCCTTCTCAGATCCCAATGATACATAGTTTCTCTTAATGGTGTCCCATAAGGCCTGGAGAGTTTTTTTAATTCCTCTTCATTTTCATTTTCTTTTTCTTCTTGCTTTCCTAACTGGATAATTTTAAATAATCTGTTTTTGAATTAAGTAATTTTTTTTCTGCTTGGTCTAGTCTGCTCTTAAAATTAAATATTTCTGTTATGTTCTTTTTTGTTATCTTTGTTGAATTTTTCATTTTGTTCTTAAATTGATCTCCTGATGTCATTAAGTTATTTATCTGGGCTATACCCCTCTGAACATCTTTGAAACAATTATTTTTAATTCTTTATTGGGCAATTCCTGCATCTCCATTTCTTTGGGGCCAGTTACTCGAGGTTTACATTATGCCTTTAGTTAAGGCTTGTTTTCTAGATTCTTTATGATATTTGTAGCACTGCATAGATGTCTGCTCATTTGAAGAAGTAGTCACTTTTTACAGACTATCTAGATGGATTTCAACAAGAAATGACATTTACCTGTGACTGGGGGCATGTAAGAGTGTTTTGTGATCCCAGGGCAAGTGGTGTAGGAAGACACCACTACGTGACAGCATCAGCCTGGAGGGACATGATGACTCATGTCTCAGGCTTTTGGGGTCCACATTATTGACAAATACATGGTTCTTTTTGAGCACAATTGGTGGAGGGTTCTTCAGGGCCTGAAAGAGCTGTTGGGGTCCATAGGAATGCCTCCACATCTAGTGACTGGAGCTGGTAGTATGCACATGTTTGTCTACAAGGGCCAGCAGAAGGTGCCTATGTTGGTTGGAACCGATTGCAAACACACAGGTAGTAGTGGGAGTTAGGTGAGGCAGTAAGGACTAAGGCCAACTGTAGGGCAGTGGCAGCTGTGGGGGCCCTAGCTGTTGGCATGTACTACCATAGCAACACAGTCTTCCCTGGGTATATACATGCAGTGGAGGCCAGTGACAGGTGTTGGGCTAGTGGTGTGCAAATACACAGCTAGAACAGCTAACCCCAAGTGCACACACAGTGGGGTGTCTGCTCTGGGGCTCTAGGCTGGCATCTTGCACTCACACAGCTGCAGTTGTGGTTTTCAGGCTCTGGTGAGTGCAGGAGAAAAGGAGGGAGCAGGGTGGGACTCCAGTGGCTAGTGTCAGCAAACACAAATACCTGTGGATAAAAGCTGGTTGAAATCTGCAAGCAGCTCTGTGGGCCATTTCTTCAGTGGCACAAGCCGCTGAGGTCATTTGCAAAGCCAGTTACTGGGAACCTCTGCTGCTCATACCTTGTCGTTAATATTGATAACCCCTGCTTTGTTTCCTTGTTCCCAGACATCTCTATAACGTCTCAGCTTTGCTTTTCTCTAGGTCAGGTGAAACCAAGTTAGACTTTTGTGCAATGCTTAGAAGTCTGGGGAAACTAGGCACTTACCCTGTTCTTCCTTTCCCTTGTAAAGGGAACTCTTTTTTTGTTTGTTTGTTTTTTTTATACGGACAGATAGAGACAGACAGGAACAGAGAGAAATGAGAAGCATCAATCATTAGTTTTTCGTTGCCGTTGCGACACCATAGTTGTTCACTGATTGCTTTCTCACACGCGCCTTGACTGGGGGCCTTCAGCAGACCGAGCAACCCCTTGCTGGAGCCAGCAACCTTGGGTCCAAGCTGGGGAGCTTTTGCTCAAGCCACATGGACCTGCGCTCAAGCTGGCGAGCTTGGGGCCTCGAACCTGGGTCTTCTGAATCCCAGTCCGACACTCTATCCACTGCGCCACCACCTGCTCAGGCGTAAAGGGAACTCTTTTGGGCTGTAGAGTTCCCTCTTGGTCCTAAACAATGCCAGGTTGGGGCATTGCTTGATGCAGGCAAAATGCAGCTGTTCTTCCAGTTTTGTGCTGATATTCTCAGTTTGTTTGTTTGTTTTTCCTTTGTGGCTAAAGTTTCTTCAATGGATGTTAGAACTGGTTTTGTTTAAGGATAGCTGTCTAATTGTTGATCCTTGTGCAGGAACAGAGGCTGGCATCTCCTACTCCTCTATCTTGGTGATATCACATTAGAATTTGGTTGTTTCCTCCTCTCATAAAAGACAGAGTCCTCCTATGTATAATCTAACACTTGGAAGCCTTCACATGCTTTTCCATGGCTACAGAGTAGATTACAGTGAGTATTCTGGAAAAGAAATTGTTCCAAGAGACTCTTTCCTTATGGCGGAAAAGTATCTTCCTTAAACCTGATAGCACCACTCCAATTGGTTCACCAACAATAAATATCCCCACTTTGGCATAGCTGGAGGTCTGTAGGGCTATTTATCTTACAAAGAAACACCAGCTTTTATGCTATTCTCCCAGTTAGCCAGTATGAAGGACTTTGCATTCTGGATGAAAGTGAGCAGCAAGACACTGGATTATTTCTTGAAATTCTGGACACTATTCCAGAAATGTAGGAATTGAAAAATCTCTTGAGGAGGGATTTTTAAGTATTGCAAGTGTGATGTGGATGTCAGCAACATATCCTAAGACACATTTCTAATTGAAATGGTGAGAAACTACATATGAATTCTTCTCAGAGTTGGCCTGGCAGGGGTCTTGCTTAATATCCTATCATTTGGGGTAATTCTTTTAAAATAGATTGGCTCCAAGGTACTCAGTCATGACAACTGAAGTCCACTAACTTCAGTCATAATATCCCATATTTTAGTACTGATGTGTTTGAGCCCTGATCAATTGTTATATGAATCACTCATTCTAGTACTCCTTTATTTATTTTTTTCCCTGCTCTGTCTCATAATGGTCACTGATGAAAACATAATGAACACAGAGCTCCTAGCAATGAATGTGTCCCAGGGTACTCAGCTCCCTGGCTTCCGCCTTGGCTGAGCATCTACAAATGCCTTTGACTCAGACAGTCTCCCACCAAGACTGGTATTCAGCTGCCTGTTTCTGTTATGTGATCAAGGCATTGGATGTGCCCAGATCCCAAGGGCCTTTCTCTGTGCTAGACATTCCGATCTAATCAGTATGAAAAGCATTCAATGTGGTAAATTCCACTTTAATTATAAGCTTGCTCCAACTGGATTAGAATCAAAATAAGCATGCTTAAGACAAAAATTAGATCTGAAAAGCAAAATTAGTCATTGAGCTTCTGAGTCAGGAGTCCATTTTTATTTCATGATTAAGTGATTTTCTTTACTAATTCTTATTTTATTATTCTTATATCCACCATAAGCCTACACCATCATCTAATCCCATACACTACTTCTCAAGTAATTGTTTCCTTTTTACTCGCTTTTTATTTACCTTTCTGGTATAGCTTCAAGTTTACTGGCTCTTTCCCCTTCAGGACACCCCAAATTTTGGATGTAGACATTAAGCCAGTGGTTCTTAACCTGGGTTCTATCGAACCCTATGGGTTCGGAGAAGCCTTTGCCGCGGAGGCCAGAATAAAGTAATACCGTAATTTGTTGTGAGTTCATGCTCTTTGTTGGTTTTGTTCTTTGAGCAAGGTAATGCTCATGCACGGCTCATTTTGTGCACCAGTAAAAAAACATATACCTATGTCTTGAATTTGGAAAAAAAATCATATTTTATTTATTACTAAAGAAGGGTTCGGTGAATGTGCATATGAAACTGGTGGGTTCGGTACCTCAAAAAAGGTTAAGAACCACTGCATTAAGCACTGCAGAAAAGTCCTAACAGTAGAGGTAGTAAGTAGTTATGAACAGTGGTTTTGGAGTTATATTGCTTTCGGATTCTAGCTCCAACACTTAGTAGTAGTGCAATTTGAACACAGTATTTATCTCTGAGCTTCAATTTCCTTAGTCATAAAATAGGAAGAATTCATACTTGTTTCACAGTTGATTGCAAGGATAAATGAGATAATGTAGGTGATGGCTTGGCAAATGCAGTAAGAGCACCTGACAAATGCTACTTATTGATATGAGTGACTGGATGCTCATCAGCTCTATGTGTGACTCTGGAATCAGAAAGACTGAGTTTGAATCCCATATCTGGCTCCTGAGAGCTATGAAACTCTGGGCAAATTATTTAATTTCCCTCTGCTCTGTTGGCTCTTTTGCAAAATGAGACTAAAAATACTTATCTTATAGGTATTATTTTTGGGGTGCTATGTTTATTAATATAAGTTTCTTCTAAAAAAATAAGTGTAAGGCTCTGCTTGTATATGTAAAGTTACCACCATCCATCCTTTTGTGAAATACCCTGGTAATGAGAAATAAACATGACCATTATGTTATAAAGGTCTCTAGGGGTAGTTACTCTTATTCTGTGCCCAGGGCTATAACTGATACCTTCTATTCAAATCATCCAGTATCAGACTTTTTACTTTAGGTGAGGTTCTCTGTGATTCAATAGGGAGAATTATGAACAAGTTTTCTCTGCTTTGCATTCATTGTACAGATCCAGGTGACAGCAGGAAAGCAACCAGTGCAGCTGAGCCTAGGTCAGGGCTGATGACAGACTCCAGAAACCACACTGGCTTATTAAAGAACCAAATACCTCAGATGCTCTAAACATGGGATTCTTTTTTTTTAGTCAGAGATAAAAATGCTACCTAGGAACTAGCGACTCTGTAATAGATACAGAGGAGAGAGTGAGTGAGCCATTTATTTTACCGTTAGCTAAGGGTCTCATGGTGAGTTGTATTCTTGTCCCCAATGATTTGGTGCTGCTTTCCGTGAGGGGACTAGACTATTCTACCTCATTAATATCAGGCTTTTAGTGACTTCATTTGGCCAATGAAATTTGAGCTGTGTGCCACTTCCAAACAGAAGCTTTAGGAGCCACTGGTCATTTTTTATTCCTAGGAATTCCTTCCAAGGGTCTTCCCTAATGATTCTCTTATGTGGGCTAGAAGTACATGATTGTCATTGAACTTGACTGGTCCCTTCCTAGCAAAGCTGCCAGGATTAGCAGGGCATGTCCAGCATTTCATTTAGAATGTAAGAACACACTGTCCTTGAGTTTGGTTTTCGGTACAAACACACACACACACACACACCCTTTGTGTATTTATTTTCCTAGAATGTTGAGTTAATTCTCCTGTCTTTTGTTATCTTCTGTGAGAATATTTAACTTTTAATGCATTTGGAAAATGTGGTGCAAATGATACTGTAGTAAATGAAAGAACTTCATCAACTTCTAATTAGAAATTGAATCACTGTGTGGATAGCATAATAAAACAGCCTCCTTTCAGTAATCTACAACAGAAATTGGTTCAGGGAAGACTTTATTGAAAGGATGAGATTTAAAAGCTCTAATTGAATTTATTTAAAAAATATCTCCTTAACTTCTGGACCAGCACTATTCAATACAACTTTCCATAATGACATAATAATTCCATAATTGTGCTGTCTAATATGGCATCCATTAGCCACATGTTGTTATTGAACATTTGAACATTTCCTCAGTACAACTGAGAAACTAAATTTTAAATTTAATTTATATTTAAGTTTAAATAATTGCATATGGCTAGTAGCTACTGAATTAGTAAGTGCACCTTTGAACCTACATGGAAGAGTATCTTTTCCTAATAGTTGAAGTACTCTTTCAAGTTACTATATTTGGCACTAAGAAACTTATATGTATGCATATATATGTGTGTATGTATGTATGTGTGTGTGTCTCATTATCTATCTGCAGCAAGTAGCACACAACCTTATCCTTTTATGTTTATATTAGCTATATCATTGTAGATTCAAGAAAGCATTGCCTGTTCTGTTTCAGACTCATATGGGTACTCTCAAAAGAGATCTCATCTAACTTTATGAAGCAAAATTTACAAGACAGCATTTCTCTAAGATAGTCCAATATGTGAACAAATAGTACCACAACTTAGAATCATAAATCCAAGATGTCTTATTTAGTCTATCCAATGATCTAGAAAGAACCACTCTCAAACTATCCTGATAACTTCCAATATTATACTTTCAAATCTCTGTACTTTACTTCTTCATTATTATACTGAAAATTTGACTCTCAGTTTATTCAAATAACCAGATATTAGTTTCCCCAGTCATTTAATTGAAACTTAACTATATTTTCATCTTACTATGTAACTAAGGAGTTTATATCCCTCATTTTAAAAGGACTCTTCTTGCTGCAAAGATGTAATATTCTGAGATGTACTATAGTAGTTAAGATCATGGGATTTGAAAAATAACAATTCCTAATTGTGAGGATATAACACTGGGGAACATTTTTTTTTCATTTTCTGATGCATGAGGTTTTAGAACTGTTTATATATATATCTGTATCGCTGATTCCAAAACTGAAATACGTTTTTGGATGTATGCTCTAGTTTTTATGCAATTTTAATTTCTTTTTGTTATAGTTAATGCCATGCATTGGTTTTTAAATTGGAGTTAAAGGGTAACAACTCTTAGATTGAACATAACCACAAGGCAATTAATGTTTTACAAACATCACTTATACATAATTGTAATTGTTTTTAAATGTAAAAAATTATTATCTGATTAAAACACCCTCTTATTTTGTTTTAAGATTGAATCATGGCTTCTTCGAGTAGGTGTAAATGTAAGGATAGTCCTGACACCTTCTGTTATATATGTGGCTGTTACACACTTCAACGTCAAAGGCGCAATATTTCATCATTTGTGACACGTGCGTGTATTGCTTATTTTCAAGTTCCCCTTGGCGATCAAGACAAGAATTGAGCTCCTCATACTGTGTGTCATAATTGTGAAGAAATGCTTCGTGAATGGACAAAAGGAAAACGCAAAGGAATGCCTTTTGGTATTCCTATAGTTTGGTGTGAACCTAAGGACCACAGCAGTGACAGTTATTTATATCTGATCCATACAAATGGCATCGGCAAGAAAAAACAGTATATAATCACATATCCTAATATTCCTTCAGCAATATAACCTATCCCACACTCTGAGACATTCCTGGTTCCAGTTTTCAATAGTTTTATTTCTTCTAAGGATGAAGAAAGTGAACATGGTGATCAAGTGTATTTTGATAAGATGCATGAGGAAATGGTTGTAGAATCTGAAGGGTCTTCTTCTGATGCCAAGCAGTCATTAACCCCTCAGCAGTTTAGCCAATCCAAATTGAATGACTTAGTAAGAGATTTGGGCCTATCAAAGAGAGCAGCTGACTTATTAGCTTCCAGGCTTCAAGAAAAGAATGTACTTCACTGGTCAGCTAAAGTATCCCATTTCAGAAAGCGTGAACAAATTTTTGTGGACTTTTTTCCCGAAGACAAAACTTTGTTTACTGTCATGATATCAGTAGTCTTCTCAGCCAGCTAGGTATTACCACTTACAGTCCAACAGAACGGTGGCTATTTCTTGACAGCTCTAAATGGAGTCTAAAATGTGTTCTCCTACACAACGGTAATGTTATGCAGCGGTTTCAATTGGTGATTCAACTCATCTGCGAGAAGATTATAATGACATAAAAATTGTTCTCATCTTACTGAAGTTTGAGGAGCATAACTGGATCATTTCTGTGGATCTTCATATGGTCAATTTCCTGCTAGGACAACAGAGAGGTTTCATGAAATATCCTTGCTTTCTGTGTTTGTGGGACAGCCGAGCTCAAGAGAAACATTGGACACAGAAGGAGTGGCTGAAACGTGAAGCTCTGATGTAGGGATGCAAAATATTGTGAATGAACCTGTAGTTAATCAAGACAGGATAATTTTCACCCCACTTCACATTAAACTTGGCTTAATGATGCAGTTTGTTCATCGAAAGTGAATGCTTTCAACATATTATTTCTGCTTTTCCTGCCTTGTCTTTTGAGAAGATAAAAGCAAGTGTATTCGATGGACCTCAAATTCAAACCCTCACACGTGACAAAGAATTTGCCAGGAAGATGAATGAGGAGGAGAAAGCAGCATGGCAGTCTATTGTGGAAGTTACAAAGAACTTCTTTGGCAACAAAAAAGCAGAAAACTATGAACTTCTGGTTCAAAGGATGCTGTTGGCTTTCTGTGACATTGGATGGAACATGAGTGTTAAGATTCACTTCCTGAACAGTCACCTTTATAAGTTTCCCGAAAATCTTGGAGCTGTTAGTGATGAGCAGATTACTGCTGGAGCATCAAACAAGATTGTCATCAACAAGTACACAAATGCAAATTTTTGCCTAAATAGAATTTAAATATGTTTTGCACAAATTTTATTATTAAAATAAGTGTTTTAATATGTTTTCTATTTTGAAATTGTAGAGAAATTTGATGCAACCATATCTTTTGGTGTATTAATGCATTTACTGTATTATATAAATTATTATATTTTCACAAAGATAATGCCCAAGAAGACATTCTACTTCATTATGTTAAACTAAATATTGAAAATTTTACAATAAAATGAAAACCTAAAATCTTGAATTGCAAAAATAACTGTAGCTTACAGAGAAAAACTAATGTCAGATTTGAGATCAGCACACTCGAATTAGGTAAGAACAAGTGTTTTTGTGGATGCAACAAAAATTTTGTTCCCCAGTGTAATTATTTGTGAAGGCTGTTGGTTGATGTCTCATTAGGGACACTTGGACATTGATTATTTTTATATTCTGTGGCTATGGTCTTTCTGGTAGACTTCTCAGGGAGTAGAGGCCAGGGAAATCCTTGCTAAGAAAGGGTACATTGATCACTGCCTCAGTGATGGTATTTATCATTGGGTAATTAACTAAAACATTTCATCTATTCTTAATAAGAGTGTGGTGTGTTCTCTTCCTCTTGGTTATAGAGCACCAGAAAGACTTGGCCCTACTTCCTAGTGAGAATTTATTCATTCATAGTACCTAGCATAGCAACTCATATCATGCCCCCTATAAGCAATTATCGATGTAGTTTTGTTTTTATTGAGTTCTAAAATATAGTTTTTGGAATAAAATAAAAGACTATTATTCAGTAGAAAGAGATGAATATACACCAAGTATAGTAATACCAAAACTACTCCCAAATGCAAGGTTTTACAGTTTGCTATTAAAAAATAAATGAAATGACTAAAGGCAGGCAGGCTCGCTTCTACAGATAAGGTAGACACGATCAACCTTGATCTCTACACATGTGAGAAAAGGAAATTAATGAGAGAACATAAAGAAATAAAGCTGAGACACTCAAGGTTTCTACAGTCTGTTTGTGGTTGTTCACCTGCCAGACCTTGGAATTTCTCCCCGATCAACTACAGTTTCCCTCTGCCTAATTTGGTTGTATTCATAAACACTAAGGCACTTGCCCCTATGAGCAGTGGGTCACAGTAAGCTCTCTGGGGGGTTTTATTCTCTCTGCAGACTAGAGGCAGAGAGAGTACTGGTCATCAGGGCTTCCCACAATAATGAAGTGAGGTCACCAGCAGGGTTGGCCTCAAATACACAGGATGGCACATTTGAGTCAGATTTACTTAAGTTGGAAACTAAGTTGGACAGCTTTAAAAATGTATTAATTCTTTTAAACACTAACCTGAAAGACATAATGCCATTTTCCAAACTGGCTGACCAGCAACAGATTCTGACTTAAGCCATAAAGAATACAAATTTATAGCAAGACAATAATAAAACATAAGAACAGATATTTTACAATGTTTAATGTAAATGGGCTATCAATTTTACGTGTATATCTAATGTAAAAGAAAACAAATCAAGATTATTTATTTCTCATAATATAAATAAAGCAGGGATCAGAAAGAGTGGATTTATCAGTAATATGTTATATATTTGTTATGGCTTTATTCTCCAGAGGAAAAAAAATGTAAAACTATACAGCTAAAACATCATCAACTTGATTGCTTAATAATGGTTAACGTTTAATAATCTGCTCTGAGGAAAATAAAGTGGAATTTTTAAATAATGTTGCAATTTGCCATTAGTGGGGCATTTCACTGTATTTCCAAATGAGGGCACATGTCAAAGATCACGGGCAACCTGCTCAGACCATGTTACGTCAGTCAAATTCTTTCCCTTTTATTCATTCTCTGGATACATGCTGCTTTAACTGCATAGATGGCTTTGTTTTTTAAGCTGTTAGTTTTTGAAAGAATATTAAAGTTTTTCTATTTAGCAAATATTTCTGTAATCTTTGGATACAGAAATTCACATGTGCATGGAAACATAGTTATATTTTATATTCATCAAACATAACAGCAATTTATTCCAAGCTACAGAGTCTTGTCCCCTAAAAAAATACTGGCTGTCCTGTTGTGGAGACCCACACCCCTCCACCCTTGTCAGATTATGTACTGTCCAGTCCTGTTACCTGTAAACCCCAGAAGAGAGTCTACCATCCTGTGAGATGAGTCCAACTAAATTTTAGGGCATATTCAAGTGCTAGAAATAAACAAAAATAAGAAAGGAGCTCAAGCATAGTAACACTAGTCATCATCAGAGCAGCCACTTAAATGAACACTTTTAATCAAGTACCCTAAATAAAACATCATAATACAAAAATAGAATAGAATTTAAATTTAAACCAACCTTCTACCCCATAAAAAACAAACTAACAAACAAAAGAACAGGTGGGCGGGAGTGAAATTGACAGATACTTTACTTGATCCATGTAAACACCAGACTATTTGTTTCTCCCTAGGCTTGCTTTTCTTTCTTTGGCATGACTGGTCTGATTTTTCAACTTCCCCATGAAGAAGAGAAAAATTCCCTTTGAAGCTGAACTAAATTCATCAGCAAATGAAATTACATTCATTTGATAAAATGCTAAACGGAAAAAGGCAGGTTTATTTTAAGCCATCAACAGGCTGTTTTAGTTAATCATGCACAGTGCAGAAGACAGGAGTTTGGTTGCTAAGAAAATGCTTGGCATGTTTCCAGGAGATCCACGTGACATGAAATGCATCTGCTCCTTTTAACAGCGAAATTGAAAGAAAAGAAAATAAACAGTTCAGGGTATATTTGGCGAGTCACTGTGGAACACAGGGCCAAAATAACTTATGTATTGTCAGTTTATTTTATACAACCTTATTGTTATAGTGTTAGCCTTTTCTTATAATTCAAAAATTTTCACTTTAATAGTGATATTTTGTTAGAAAATTGATACATATTTATTGTAGGTAAATTGGAAAATCTAAAATAAGAGAATTAAAATCTGCTATAGTACACACACAGATATGAATACCAATATCTACAATGCCTGCCTCACGCAGAGTAAGGACTCAATATTTGCTGAATGAATTAATATCTATTTTATTTACAAATATAGGATCATACTGTATTTACAACCTGCTTTTTGTTCATTAAAACATTTATCATAAACATTTTTGTGTTATTAAATATCCTTCTTAAGCATTATGTTAATAGTTTCATTATTAGGGGACCCATAAGTTGTTCTCTTGAAGGACTTTTATAAGAACCAGGAACTGGCTCTCCCCCAAGGAGGTTGATACTATGGTGCTGATGAAATCTGAATACGTTCAAGATTTTCTGCTTGGATGTCACACTCATTTATTTCCCTGTTTATTCAGTCACTGGAGCCTCAGCTGTTCTAAGCCTGTTTAATTTCTCCCTTTCCAACACCAGATACAGACCTTCCTTATCTAGATAGACACTAGCTGCTGTCAGCATCCAGGCACACTAACATGAGAAGGAATAGCCAAAGATGGCAACCTGCTTGGCATCTCCCTGCATGCCATGCGGTCCCCAGAGTAAAGTACCCACCATAGCATCTTCAGGGTGGGTGCTGTGGACAAAGATAGGCCAAAGACAGCCTTAAGTCACAATGTGGAAGAATACATTGCTTTAGAAAGGTACTATGTACAAAATCCAGAAGGCTGAGAAGTTCAATACAGAAAAATGAGAAGCAGAGAAATAGCGTTATCTCCTGAGAACACACTTGAATCCACTGTCTTCACTAAGAACAAAACAGAAAAGTTCATGGCAAAAACAGTGATAGAGGGCCAACAAGTGATTCTTGAGGAATCAGTAGAATCATCAGCTGGCTGTACAAGAACCAGCCTGCTAAGAAGAATTTGAGCATCAGCAAGCTCACTAGAGAATTCCAATATCCTGCATGTTCATCATCACAAGCTGTACCGGGGAACTGAGGACAAGCTCTGCCAGGGACAGACTTGTCTGTCACAGTGTGCCTCGTCTGACCCACTATCAAAGGTAACCATGCTGACAAGAAAGCATGTTCCACTGATCTGCTACAAAACTGAAATATGTGGCCAAATCAGTTCAATTTAAAAATTTGTACTTAACACTGTGAATTAAGCTATAGAAATAAATAGATTCACATATGTATAATAACTTAATCAAAACAGGAGTTCATTTCTTGTTCATTTAACAGTTGAAGGCAGGTGTCCTTGCTTGGTGGCTGGTTCTGCAATCACTCAGGGAGTGACCCAGGGCCCCTCCTCCCCATCTGCCTCCAGCAAATGGACAAGAAATGAGAACACAGAGGGGTGCAGCTGCTTCTTCACAGCCTTGACTCAGAAGTGGTGTTCATCACTAAAACTCGGTTATGGGATTTAACTGCTTGGAGGCTGGCATATGCAATACAATTGTGTGCCCCAAAAGGAGAGAAAATGGAGTTGTGGGAGGAGAGGGAATAGCTGGCGTAGTTTGCAGTTGTTTAAATTTGGTCATATTTCTTTTACTTGAGGGATTCCCATTGCACTCTAGCACAGTGGTAAATGAGTGAAAAATAAAATTATGTCTCGATGAATAAAGATCCACTTGAAAGTAATGTTTTGAAAACAAGTAGCATTTCTGGGTCAAATGGCATAAGAAATTCTAGGGTTTTTCATTAAATACCCTCCAATTGACCTTGAGAAGTTGGTTAATTTACACTCTCCCCTCCATGCCATTAACTACACCACTGCTAACACTACATACAGCATGAACATTTTAAAGCTTTTTTATTTTTTTAGTAAATAAAATTAAGTATTCAAACAATGGAGAAAAGATGAGTGAGGGATATAAAAAGAAAAAAATCACCAGAGGCCAACACCACCAATCTTTTGCTAGTTTTCTCTACAGCTTTCTATATACATAATATTCCACACAAATGATTGTATTACATTTGCATTTTAAAAAATTGTGAAGAGCTTATTCTCTTGTTCTATTTCCCTTCTTATTTTATGGTGTCTTTATCTCCTTTTTACCTCCCTTTCTTCCTTCCTTCCCTTTCTTTTTTCCCTCCTCCTCTCCCTCTGCCCAGTGTCTCATGCTTTGCTTTGGATGCCATAAATGATTTACTCCCCTGAGCCAGTGCTGACTTGAGGAGGTAAGTGAGAGCATGGACCTTCAAGTCACATTGCATGGGTCTGAATTCCACATTGTCCACATATTGCTGTTATGATCTTTATGTCTGTTTCCTTATCTGTAAAATGGAATAAGAATAGTACCTATCTCATTAGGTACTATTAATCCTTGTGAGGATTAAATGAGCTAGTATACAAATGAGTCTTAAACAGTACCTGGTACATAGTAAATATTATATGTGTTTGCTATTATATTATTACTATTATTAATCTATCTTATATGCTACAAATATTCCCTCCTGCCTAATAATTTTTTTGGCTTTATGTATGATACTGTTTTCATGCAGTAAAGTATGTCTAGTCTTTCCTTTATAGCTTTTGTATTTTCAAATGTGTCTTCTAAAGGTCTACCTCCTTATTTTCTTTTCTGTCATCACATCATATATATGTTTTTTCTAATTTATGCTTTCCTTCAATTATAATTGAGAGTGGAGTTTTTGGTGATTGTTTTATATATACTTCTTTTTCTAAATTGTTTTCTAGTTACCCCAACACTATTTATTATTTTATGCCCTGATTAAAGGAATCCATTGGGGATTGGTCCCTTATTCAGTGGAGTTGACTTGACTGAAGCTAGACCCCATCTTTAGTTATAGTGTCCTTTAAGACAGAGGTTTGTATGTACAGTCAACTCTTAATTACCATCCCATAGATAAACCACTTAGGAGATCAATAAAATAAAAATAAAGCAGACTCAAACTTTTAAAATAATCTCATCATGGGCTCTTCACATTACTTTCCATTGGACTCAGCTCAGAAATGCTAGCTAACATTAACATTACATAAGTCAGCTTGGGAGAACAATTTTTTAAAAGTATATAAATGTTTTACAAAGCTAACTATGAGTGAGTCTTGAAATTTCCATCATCTAGTTATCTGTGCATTTGGCTTTTTAATAATTACAAGTAATGCAAAGCCGAAGAGTGTATTTGAAAAAATGAAGTCCACATGTTGTTTCTGTGAACTGGGCACTCTGATATGACTCCATAGAATAACAATCAGAAGACAAAAGGGATTAAAGGAAGTTTGTCAGAGGTAAGTGACCAGAGAAGATAGAGATTTTTCACTCTGGAATTTAGGACTAGTTAATTAACAGCGCAAAAATCTTTTTTATGAGATACTTCCTTGTCATGGAAGGTTCAAACCTGAGCATTCAGAGTGAGGAGCTTAAGGAATCTCAAATGCTACCAGGTCCTTTTATTCTTTTTAATCCAAAAAAAAAGAATAATCTTATTTACAGAGCTATGGATCATGCACCTATTTCTTAAAATAATTATGGCTCAGTTATGGTCTACACAGTCATCAAAGGATCTACGGTGAAGAACCAGTTACGTTTTTCAATTTGCAAAGGAACATTTATGTATAGTACTGTTTTCAAGCAGTAAAATATGTCTAGTAATAAAAAAGAATTACTAAAAACATTAAATGAAAGTGAAAAATATACACAAAAATAGAAGCCCAGTTTTTTATCATTAGGTTTCATAAATACAAAGTTACTACGTCAAATGGCTATAAAAGTTTTTAAATACTGACTTTTAATTTCTATGCTTTGTTCAATGCAGATCAGTAGTGGAGAATGGACTGGAGTAGGTCCACAAATTATGGTTTAAGTAGCACTGCTCTGCGCAAGAATCTTTAAAACATGCACTACCTGATTATTTAGTCAGGGGCACTTACCTGTTTTTCCTTAGATTGTCAAATTAAAAAAAAAAAAGACAACAGCCAACACAACAATAGCTGTTCGGAGTAGATGAATCAAAATTAAACTTTATTTTTGTCAGATCAGCAAAAAATATATATTTTTGGTGTGCCACAGAATTTTAGTAATTAGTTTGTGTGTGCCATGTGATGAAAAGGTTGAGAATCACTGTTCTACACCATTTCTGGCCCCTGAACTATCACTGGGAAGGCTCCTCTGTCAAAGGGGGTGAAGAAAGAATCAATGCATGTTGGGAAAATAAGTTTGTAAAATTTGTATTATTTGATTTTGCTCACTTTTATTGTTAAAAATGGCCACTGCCCATGTGATGATGCTGTCAGGTGATACTGCTAATTACCTTTCTGCTTGAGAAGGGGATTGGTTATGCTAATGTTTGCTGGAGGAGGGGTTTTGTGCCAAAAGGTTTTAAGAAGAAGGAAGAAGGAGGAGCTAGGAGGCCATGTTGTTGCAGAAAGGAGAAGCAGCCAAGATGGCGGGGTGCTGAAGGGGAACAGAGGTGAGGGGCTTTGTGAGCTCCACTGAGCTAGTAGAAACTTTGATTCTAGGAAAACTGGGAGAAAATCAGTGGCTTTTGGGAGCCCTGAATGGAAAGGGAAGTGTTCTCTCACTGTGTGTATTTATTTGCCTGCCAGTGCGAGGCTAGAATAAAGTCATGGCCCACCATTTCTTCTCTCCACTGTTTCATTACTGTCTATCCAAATCTAAATGGAACCTGCACGAGCCAGACAGCTATTGGCCATACAGTTCACAACAGTGAACTGTTGTGTCTGAAACTGCAGCAAATGTTAGGACCTCCTCATTCCTGTGGTCTGGGTAGATATAACCCCCATATGATGTCTTTTGGCTGAATATTTAGTTCTGAACCCAGAATGTTATGATACATTTGGAATCGCCCGTTTGGTAAGAAATGCTTAAATCCTAAAGATGCTAGTTGTGTAGCATATTCTCTTTTCAACGTCAATTTACTAAATATTTGTTTCCCATGCTTAAGATCCCCCCAAATCAAAGCCTTTGAATTTTGTGCCAAGTGGAAGGGACACAGCATGGACCTTCATATTCTAGTTTTACTCCAAGTAGGGGTCCCCTAAATCCTCTCTGTTCTACGGTTCCCTAAACTAGGAGCTCTCCGCTTGAAAGCACTGGCTCTGCCTTTTTCTTCACTTGAGAGACTTTGCATCCAAATGGGAGCATTCGTGGAGATCACTTGACTGATTTCTCTTTCTCTAGGACTTATGCTATGCTTTCAGCACCCTCTGTTTTGCTTATTATAGGTACCATTCTGTGTGATCAGACTAGATCAGAGTACTAGTAACCACAATTATGCTATTGGACTATAGGTAAATCCATTTCTTGACTGTTCATTCTTGACTGGGTAAATTTAAACACCCAGATTAAAAAACATCAATTTTTATGTAGTTTACTTAGTGGCATGATAACTTCATTTTACTGTTTAAACCAGTGGTTCTTAACCTGGGTTCTATCGAACCCTAGGGGTTCGATGTATCAGTCTCAGGGGTTCAGAGAAGCCTCTGCCGCAGAGGCCAGAATAAAGCAATACCGTAATTTGTTGTAAGTTCATGCACTTTGTTGGTTTTATTCTTTGAGTAAGGTGATGTTCATGCACGGCTCACTTTGTGCACCAGTAAAAAAACATATACCTATGTCTTGAATTTGGAAACAAAATCATATTTTATTTATCACTAAAGAAGGGTTCGGTGAATGCGCATATGAAACTGGTGGGTTCAGTACCTCAAAAAAGGTTAAGAACCACTGGTTTAAACATTAAGTAGTAATTTTTTTGACGTTTATATTTTTATTGATTTTGGAGAGAGAGGAAGGGGGAGAGAGACAGAAGACTGGAACACCGATCTGTTTCTCTATGTGTCCTGACCAGGGATTGAACTGGCAACTTCTGAGCTTTGGGCTAAAGCTCTAACTAAATGAGTTATCTGGCCAGGGTATAATAATTTTAATAATTTCAAATAGTAATCTTCTTGAGTAGTGCTGCTTCATGCAACAACTTAAGGTGGTTAGCAAAAGTTGGTCTATAGTTGTAATACAAATAAATACAACAATTAATAAATAATAATACACTATATAAGAATAAACTGTTTCATGTGCTCACAACTGTAAACCTATTTTTGCTTAACTCTGTATTGCTCCTTTTCTGCATGTACAAATGCAAGAAGAAGCTAAACCATTTATTCACCTGCCAGGGAATAGTTCTTTTGGTCACTTTTAATTAGGTGAGAGTTTCAGAAAATGCCAGTTAGGGAATTAAGAAATAAGCAATTTAGTGTCAAGTTCCCATGAAATGCCATTGCATAGTTTTAATTTTATCACAACCTATTTGAGCTCATTGACCTTACCGACAGCTCTAACTTAGTATTAACATAGTAGCTGACCTCTTTCTGGTTAATTACCATCCTCTTTTATCACTTGAATTTGTCATATTATCATTTTAAGAAAAAAAATATGCTCATGTAAAGGTTCACATTTACCAAACAGATACTACTCTGAAAGCATTGGTATGGCAACTAAGTATACATATATACTTAGTTATGCATATTAACTAACAACAATTAAATATAGGAATAATTTCTAAGCTTAAAAGTCTCTGAATTTGCTTCATAGAAAAGGCTATAATTTGAAGAAAAAAAAGATATGAATATCCAGGTACTCCCCAAGCTTGGGAAAAGAGGATGAAAGCTACTAATTAGTAAAACTTGGAAAGGTGTAAGGCAAACTATAGATTTTGTGTCCAACCATGAGGTAACCCTGTCTTTTCCAGGACTCATCCTGCTACTTACATGCCAGATTCCATCTCTTTCAGCTCCTGTCTCCTCTGGAACCATATTCCATTCATTATCCTGGACCTGTGGCTGCATAAAAATCAAGCCTAAGAAGCTTCATCATGTTCTTACATCTTGTTCTTACAAAGGTGAGAATGCCTCTAAAGCACTTCTAACTAATCCACACATCTCCAATAACTAGAGTTTCCATTTCTGACATTCACTATATTACTCTCAAAGTTTCTGCTGTTAGAGATAAAAGATAGCTACGGCACCTGTAGCTGTCTCTGAAGTTTAGCATTTTGATTAAATACTTCCAATAACCACCACTGGAGAATGTATTTCCAATTAGAATAAATGCCTGCCTTAGGGTCTGGATGAAACAAACTGAAACCCATATTTGCATACATAATGTCTGCTAAAGTATTTTAAAGCAAATTACAAGCCACATAACACCTTCCCTTGAAACAAGACTACATTTAGAATGTGCTCTTCTGCATTTCCTATCTACTTTACCCTATGACTATCCAGCTCCCATGCTTACCATTGTACTAAAACTAATGGTGACAAGACTGTTCATGACCTAGAAGCAAGTCCAATGTGCTAGACCCTAGCACAGTTCCTGAAATATCAATATTCATTTCTATCATTTTAGGAGGAGATAAATATGTCTTAATCCTGTTTTTCCCATGCTATATATTGAAACACCTTGATTCAGGCATGAGACAGGAGAGTCTGATAAAGTAATTAAGTGGAACATGCCATATTCATTACTTGGCAAATGAATTCTCGCCTCCTGTGAAATGGTTAAAATAAAGTTTATTTCATTAAGTCCCCAAGCTCTCCTGAAAATGCTTAGCCTGACAACCACCCAAATATGTAAAAATACCTGAAAATGCCTGACCTGTGGTGCTGCAGTGGACAAAGCATTGACCTGGAACACTGAAGTTGCCGGCTCAAAACCCTGGGCTTGCCTGGTCAAGGCACATACGAGAGTTGATGCTTCCTGCTCCTCCCCCCTTCTCTCTCTCTCTCTCTTCTTTATCTGAAAAATGAATAAATAAAAATCTAAAAAATAATGGAACACTGAAGTTGCCGGCTCAAAACCCTGTGCTTGCCTGGTCAAGGCACATACAAGAGTTGATGCTTCCTGCTCCTCCCCCCTTCTCTCTCTCTCTCTCTCTTCTTTCTCTGAAAAATGAATAAATAAAATCTAAAAAAAAAAAGAAAGAAAGAAAACACCTGAAAATAATAACTAAATGCCTCTGGATAAAGGACAGCTAGTGAAGATTCCCTCATGGACAAGTTAAATCTGACATTTTCCTAGCAGTATTAATAGTCTACTAATTGCTGATAACAAGATTCCTTTTGGTATTAAATGCATACTATTTTCCTTTAAATATCAGTTTTAAGTTCTCTTCAAATACTCCAGACTAAATACAGGAATTAGAAGTACATGATATGTTCACAGGGGAATTTTTAGGCATGCAATGGTTATACTATACTACATCCTGTTCTGAAGCTGTATGAATCTTAATTCAATACAAACAGGAAATGCACGTTTTCCACTCAATGTGTTTGCGTGATTTCCCTCCCAAAGGGTGGAATGTTGGGCATGTGCTGATTTCCATGCAAGTGAGTAATATGTATGTGCATGAAATGTGGATGATGCCACTAGTAATAACTGAAATTTTAGTTTAAAGTTCAAGTGCTGAGAAATAGGAACAGATTCAAAGTGGGTTTGGGAAGCTGCCAAAATATGAGGAGAAAGAAGTTAAAAAATTATTTTCCTATTTTTTCTGACACTCAGAATTTTAAGAGCTTCTCCGATCCCCTTTGACACAGCCCCACCATTCCCAGGGCAAGCCACAAGGAGCAGAAAGCACAGCTGAATAAGGAAAAGTCATCCTCAGGAGGCAGAGAGATTCAGCTTCCAAGTCAACTGACATTTATGGTGCACCTGATAAACTGTAGACACCATGCTTGGTGTTTTCTCAAACAGTAATACACAGTTGTGTACTACTGTGTACTTCACTCATATTCAACGATATGAGCTCCGAGGGAAGAGAAGTAAATATATAGTGCACATACCTTTTATCCTTTTTCTTTTAAATCATGTGTGTGATTATATAAACATATGTATATTTATTAAAATATACAAATCTATTTATTTAATGATTCCAATGGTTTCACTATCATTTAATGAACCAGTAAACAATCCTGCAGAGATTGTACCTGGGATGGGCTTAACAGAATATAGAAGAGTCATCTCCCTTGGTTAGTCACAGTTCCCAAATACCTTTTATATTTTGAGCATCTATGTACACAGTGATCCTGGAGTTTAAAGAGAAGCTTTTTTTTTCTTCATGTAAACACCAGCCAAATTTCCCTTGAGCTCTCTCCTGAAGAATTAGTAATTCATTCTGGTGCTAGAATTAAAGTTGGTTGTGTTCAGTAGGTTAAACAAAGCATAGTTTCCCCCTAACATTCTGAATTTAAAGCCCAATCCCAATACAAAATGTTTCTCTATTGAACTCTCTAAAGTTGAATTCTCACAAGAAACTTGTTAGGATTAACAGGGTAAGTGGATAATAAACATGGCATTCTCCACTCTATCTATTGTAATAGCCTTCTCTGTTTTTTGGAGAACTGTGCCACCCTGACTCCAACCTCACAGTTCAAGTGAGGACTTACCAGGTCAGGGTTCTTGAGTCCTTGACCACAAGGGAGGTCTTATGACTCAGAATGACCTTTTAACTTGGTCACAGCGACTAGTCCAGGGAAACACACGAGACCCCAAGAAATCTCCCCTTGAATTTTTCTGCCGAAATTAACAGAAAAGAACCTTTCTTATCTACATGATTAAGTTCTGTAAAAGTGTTAACTTCAAGTGCCAGCAAGCTGTGTCCTTAACTAATAAAGATGTCTGAAAATGTAAAACTAATACAGTTGACCCTTGAACAAAACAGGGGTTTGGGATGTCAGCCCCCCAAACAATCAAAATCCACATATAACTTTTGACTCCCAAAACTAAGCTACTAATAGCCTACTGTTGCAGTATATTAACACATATTTTGTATGTTGTATGTATTACATACTGTATTCTTACCATAAAGCTAGAGAAAAATTATTTTCAAGAAAATTATAAGAGATAATACATTTATTGAAAAGAAATTTGCATGTCAGTGAACCTGCACAGTTCAAACCCATGTTGTTCAAGAGTCAGGTGTACTCAGAGGGGAACTGAGCTGTGATGTAGAGGCTGGCCAGCATCTCAGCCCTGCATCCAATCTCCTAGAGGCCAGATCCTACCCAAGGCTTGTTTTGTTTGTTCTTCATTCTTTATTTCAGAATCCTGATGATCGCCTCTTTTGTCCTCTGTCAATTCAAGTTAGTGTTCATTCCTTTGATGAGTCAGTGCTGTGTTTGATAGGTGAGGACAACATCGTTCACAGGTTAAATAACTTGCTACATTCCCAAAGCTAGTAAATAATAGAACCAGCCTCCTACTAGAACCAAGCATGTCTGAAGTATTACCAAAATTCGTAAGCCTGACACTTCATGGTTAGTAGAGGTTTTGTCGGGTAGATTTTTAAAATTATCATTTTTTAAGTGAGAGCAACTCTTTTTGTATATAGGCACTGGCAGAAAGTCATCTTGGATGATTTTGTTGGAAAAAGTCAGTGAAAGTGATGTCTCCTCCATTATGTAAACAAATAACACTTTCCCTGTGGGGGTGGGGTGGGGATAAAACAGAAACTTTGGGAATCCATGAGGGCCCAACTTTGTAGAATTCATTGACCCAATTTACCGAAGAAGCCCAATGCTTTCTGGAAAGAAAAAAATTGAGACCCACTACTTGATCTCAGAGATTCAGATTAAGGAATTACCCTGGTCTAACCTCCATCATATAAGGACAGCGGGGCTTTTACGTTGCTTAATAGCAAGCAATTTTAACTTCCATGTGTGACTAATTAGATGTATTTACTCAGCATTCCCTCACGGAGAGAAGAAAACCCAGCTCTAACTGTACAGAGGAGATCATCACATGAAGGGAGGCCATTAGCGCTGCTTTACGTCTTCCCTTAGGATCTGAAATGTCCCACACTGAAATCACTCCTCCTGGATCTTCCATTTTTAGGGAGCCACCCAAATACCTGGGTCAATAAGGACCCTAATGAAAAAGATAGGCAATATTTTATTGAGTCCTTCGATGTGTTTGGTCTGGTGTTCACTTTGACATTAATGTACATTACCACCTTATCTACACTAGCATCCTGGTCACTCTGTCCTTCTCCTTCCTTTGACCATACTTTATATTTATTTGTAACATGTGCCACTGCTGAATTATACATCTGTTTTATTTTTTGTTACCTGACTACCTGTATTGGAAAAAACAGTCTTTCTCTCTGGTATGTTTCCTTTACTTTTATACAGAACACTTCCCTATGACAATTTCAGTCACCAAATCTGTGGAACTTTGCCCCCATAAGCAATTTTCTGTGACAGCAGCTTGTCCTACAATTCAATTTTGATACTATCTGGAGATGGCATCAGATGTCACATGGTTAGACTGCTCCTCCTCTGGCCCTTCAGATGATAATCACAAATAGTTAGTTAGGCCCCCAGGTTACCCACAAGTTCTGTCCAATTTGGCTACAAATCAGAGGTTCCCTTGACTTCCTCCACTCTGGATTTTACCATTTGCTAGAATTGCTCAAAGAACACGGGAAACCCCTGTGTACATTAATCAGTCTACTATAAAAAGATGTAGTAAAGAATACAGATGAACATCTGGATGGATGAGATGCGCAGGGCGAGTGTGGAGAGGGTGAGGAGCTCACGCCCAATCCGGGTCAACCCCCTCCCAGCATCTCCGCTTTCTCACTGCTCAGAAAGCACTTCAAACCCTTTCCATTCTGATCTATATGGAGTCTCCACTACAAAGGCACGCCTGATTAAATTACTAATTCGTTTAATCATTGATAATTAAAAGCTCAAGCCCCCTTTTCCTTCCCCAAAAGAGATTAAGGGAAGAAGAACTGAAAGCTCCAACCCCCTAATGGAATCATTGGCTCCACAGGCAACCACCCCCTATTCTTAGGTGCTTTCCAAAGCCACCTCATTAACCTAACAAAAGATATATTTATGGCTCTCATCACTTTGGAAATTCCAAGGGTTTCTGGAGCTCTGTGCCAGTAACTGGAAGAAAACCAAATATGTATTTCTTATAATAAATCACAATATCACACTCCCAAACTAAAATATGAGCTCCAAAAGGAGAGAACTCTGTGTTGCTAACCCCCATACCCAGACTGCTGGCAGACAGTGTATTTTTAGTTAAAATCCATTGAATGAATGACGGTACTATGTGCGTCCATCATAACCTTATAAGACAAGTTTTTTATCGATTAAGTAAACAGCACAAGAAAACATTGCTATCAAGTAGCAGAATAAAGATTTGGATTCAGCTGTATGTGACTCCAAAGCCTTCACTTTGAACCACTTAGTTACCAGCGGGGGTGTATTGAAGCATTTACTGAGTAAATAGCAGGAAAAGAGAGGACTTTCCCCACTTCACGTCTCTGGCCAGGGCTTGGCCTTGCATCTAGTATCTGCTAAAGCTCAGATTTCAAGGTTCAGTCCATATTCCATTTACCACTTTCCACCTGGTGACTTCAAGGCCACCTAACTTCTCACAATCTCAGTTTCTTCATCTGCTATCTCCTTAGGATGGCAATGAATTTAGAACAGTTGCTGACTTGATAAATTACACACCAAGGGTAGCAGTGTTCCCAATGAGAGAGATCGGTTGTAACACCAGGTAACACCCTGGCTCTTCTCTGCCTCCAGTCTGTTTGAGGCTGGCCTCTAGCCAGAGTTGTTGGCCAGCTGTTTGCTGAACAACATAGTTCACTTATATTTGATTTTCTTTCAAAGCCCTTTTTCTTCCCTTCCGATGCCTCTAGATGTGTAGAGATATCCCAAATGAAATGCCGGAAAGGGCCGTGCTTGCAACGAACACAAGGATCTGATCACAGCTGCCCAGGGCAAGACCACACACCTTTACAATGTGCCCATTCAATTTATGAAGGAGTACCAGCCCTCTGCTCTGCCAACACAACAGGGCTTAAAATGTATTTTTCAAATTTTCTGCCAATACATTTGAGGCTTGGGACATTTGGAGTGAATTACCCAGGGCTATGACTATGAGCTGAGAGAAGCATATAGATCTTCTGAAAATTGTTGGGTAGGTTCTTCCTGCTGTTTTAAGAGACTTTTCATAGAAGAGGTGACCATTGGTGGGCTATTATCTTTAGTTATGTATTTGTGCTCATTTTTAATCATAAAGACCTCTTTTTAATACCAAAAGTATTAAAGAACACCAGCCCTCCCAAAAACCTACTGTCCATTGACTAAGGACATATGTTATGAAAAAGTTATAGTTACTTAACTACAGACTTTTAAATGAATTGGTGTTGTATAAATCATATTGACATCTACACACATTTGGAAGATGGTAGTGAATTAATGTTTATCATATCTTAGCTATTCACTGAATCTCCATCTGGGAAGCTGAAAAGCCCTTGCAGTAACATCCTGGTGCCTCAGAGACTTCTACCTTACAGGCTGGGAACCAATGTCTCAAGATATTTAATTGAGAATTTGGAAAGGAGAATACACAATGTTAATTTGAACTTTATCTTTCTTAGTGGTCTATGATTCTCCTAGTGACTTGCTGAATGAAAAAATTAAAATAATGATAGGTTGACCATAAATAGAATTTTGTTTTGAAACAGGAAACACATGAATTTCTATTTGATTTGGAGTCTAATTTTTAACTACAGCAGACTAAGTCTTGGCAGGATAATAGACATAATTTGAAACCATGAAGGTTTAAAGTTCCAGGGGTCCCTAAACTTTTTACACAGGGGGCCAGTTCACTGTCCCTCAGGCCGTTGGAGGGCTGCCACATACAGTACTCCATACACTGACCATCAATGAAAGAGGTGCCCCTTCCGGAAGTGCGGTGGGGCCGGATAAATGGCCTCAGGGGCCGCAATTTGGCCCGCGGGCTGTAGTTTGGGGACCTCTGGTAAACCCTAGGAACAATGTGTATAATGCTTGAATTATGTTCAAACTGATCAGGAGAAAGGCTAGGGGGATTTCTTTATTAAAATTATTGAACAGGAAAAGTGCTTTCAACCACAGTATAAAAGGCAATTTGCAATTACTGTTCTATTTTTCCTCCACTTTCTATTCTTATTATAGTGCACAGGCAGTTTGCAGCAACCAGTTTTGTATCTTTTGAGTTTCTTATGTTATTACAGAAAAAAAATGTGATCATGTAACAAATTGCTCTAACTTTAAGAGAGTTAGTCTTTTTTCTGGCCTCCTTATTTCCATTAATCTTAGAGGAAATTTCAGATTTACATAGAATGAGAAGCAAATTCTTTTTCTTCTACCCTTAAATGACCAAGCAGGAGACATTGGTACTATTTAAAGATTCTGAGGATGAGATGTGTATTTATGCTACACTATAAGTAAAGCCTTATAAAAATGAAGCCGTTTTTTGAGCAAATCAGTATTTTAAAAGTGGAATCAAATAAAAAAAGTATGTACTTTAATAATTTCAGATTAATTTAGCTCTGGGCTGTTTAAAAATTAATGTCTTAATATAAAAGAGCTGTTTAAAACAAAACTATCATTTTGGAACTTAAATACCTAAGAATTATAGAATACTGTATAGGAGCACTAAAAAAATAATGACTTTTCATGGGTTTGGGGATGAAAATGCTACTATTCTTTTCCTGGTATTTTGTTTTTTAGTTCTAGACATTTTTAAGAATTAAAATAAAAAGTTATGGTATAAATAAAAAAAATTTCACAAACAAATATATAAACTCAAAAGCATGTAAAAGCACTTTGTAAATTAAAAAGTAATACTGAACCCACACCCTTCAATATTTTAATTGAGAACCTATGACTCATTCAACAAGTATGTGTTGAGTAACAGGTTTCTGTGTGCTTCGGATTCAGGTTTTTGGAGTCTAGGTTTGAATTCTAGCTTTGTGCCTTGCTTATTATGTGACCTTGGATAAATTATGTAACTTTTCCATGCTTTACTTTTTTCTTCGGTGAAATGTGAATATCAATGATACTTAACTCATAGAGATGTGTTGAGGATTAAAATACATAGGTGTCATAAAACTCTTAATGCAAAATGTGCTTGGAATGGTATACAACCTTGACTACATGCTCGAATCATCCAGAGAGCTTTTTAAAAAATATCAGTGAGCTCTTCAGCTGCTACAGCTCTGGCAAAATGGGAACAGTGGCATGGGCTCATAACAGTGACAGTGTCATAACGGGGACATTCAATTCTAGCTTTCCCCAACTCCCTCAAAAAAATCCCAATAGAGGCTGGAATCTTGAAGGTGGATTTTAACCAGTCATAACTTTCCCCATACAAATTCAGATGTACATCAATATATTAAAAGAAGATAAAAGAATCGCAATCTTTAGATCAGGCCACATTTTATAAGGAAGAGCCAACAAACTTGTACTGTTCTTTATCTTGCCATGAAACACAGCTTGATCAAGTCAACATGAGAACCATTTCACTGGCTCTCCTGAGGAGAAACTTACTAAAAATTGATTCAGTGACAAGTTGTATGGGTGATGAGGTCGTTCACCAAGCTTGGAATGTCACTATACCACCAGTGCTGACTCAAAACCTTTATTTTTGTACCAAGAAAATTTCTTGGGTCCACTCTGGTAGAGGAGAAATTGCACACAGCATGCCATGTGCCCTGGATGAAGCCTAGAGGACAGAAGTGGAGTGTGAGGAAATAGGCAGGCAAGCTCATCCATTCTGCTCCTGAGAGCCACAGTTTCAGAAACAGTGTCCCACAGAATCCAAGGCCAAGTTATTGCAGCTTGGAGGGAAATGGTGGTACCCTGGGCTCCGAATGGTCAATATCCAATTTCCTTGAGCCTTTATCTCTAGAACCTCCAGACACCAAGCAGAGGTGCTGAGAACTCTATGATTGTCTTCCTCTGTTCACAGATACATGGGGGAGGCATAGAATTAGTTTTCTACGCCTGCTGTAACAAATTATCACAACCTTAGTGGCATAACACAGCATAAACATTTTCTCTTATCAGTTCTAGAAGTTAGAAGTAAAAAAATGGGTCTTATGGGCTAAAAGCAAGGTGTTCATGGTCCAATTTCTTCTAGAAGCTCTAAGGGAGAGTTTATTTCCCTGCCTTGGCCAGCTTCTATCAGTTGTCCTCTTTCCTTGGTTTGTGGCCCTCCTTAATTTTTATAGCCAGTGATTTTATCACTCTGATCTCTGCTCCCACTAATACATCTCTTTCTTTGACTCTCCCATCTCCTTCTCTTCCTTATAAGGGCCCTTGTGTTTAAATTGGGGCCACCAGGATAATCTCCCCATCAGAAAATCCTTAATTTTGTCACTTGTGCCAAGTTCCTTTTGCCATGTAAGGTAACAGATTCACATGTTCTGGACATTAAGATCTGGACATCTTTGGGGAGCCATTATTCTGCCTACTACAGACACAGCAGAGTAAGCCACTGACCAGTAGAGGTCAAAGAAGAGATTAACCTTCAACACTGAGGGGAGAGTAGGGCAGGGTGACTCCCTCTCCTTTGCCATATGTTGACTTTGGTGTGTCCTGAATGCATAACAATTGAAAGGGTTGTTAACCTGGAAATACCAAGAGACATACAGCTTGGTGATTTATGAAAGACAATATCTTAGCTTATGATATTTGATAGTTTTTTTAAAATCATTGAAAAGTAGGTGAAATTCTTCTTTTGGGCTATAGCGTCACTCTGAATCTTAGAAGCAGAGACCAAGGCCTGTGTGTAGGTTGTAACCACCATTGTAGACCTTCTCTTATCCTCTGCACATTCTTACAGAACCTCTGGTTGAAAAAAGTTCCCCAATACTTCTCTGAATCCAAACTATATTTTAAAACAATATGTATCTGAAGATTAGCTATTTCCTTGCCTATGCCTGATGGCACTAGGTAAGTACACTGGACAGATGACCAAGTTTCCCAACCTTTCCGTGTTTTTAAGCCTGCTATTTTATTAATCCTTAATACAACAGTGCTGGCCTCTTGAACTACTTTGGGCCTTGTTTATGAGTGGATGAAACTACTGCGGATTGTCTTTTGAACCAGGTAAATACTGTAAGAGTCTGTTTTCAAACATCAGATTTAAAATATTTTTCTTTTGCTCTTCAAATGGATTTTTCTCTCTTGAACCACAGCAGTCAAAGCAGAATTGCGATTTGAACTCATTATTCTAAATAGCTATTAGAACAACTTCAGGATGAATGTGTTTTCTTAATGTCCTCAGGGAAGAGGTGTACCTACTCCCTGTGTCTGATATGCTACTGTGTGCTGTGAAGACCCAGAATCAGATGCCTGGTTCTCGGTGTACAGTAATATCGGCACACTGGAATACATCATACGTGGGACACGAAACGGCCAATGAACCTGAGCAGATGCTGTCAAACGTGTGAAACAGACAAAAAGAAACACAGAAAGATTTTTTAAAAATTCCCAGCCTACTTCTTGCCTGTTTCCTTTACCCGACACCCCTCCCCCATCATGTAATTGACCTTGATAGAAGCAGCTGTCCTCCCTGGACCTCAGTTTCTTAGTCTGTAACTTTGTATCTGTGTACATGACTCTTTTCTTCCTGTGTCTAGTAAGCCAGCTCTTGACATTTATATCATTTCTTCTTTGAGGCTCTGATTTCACCTTAAAAAGTCCAAAGCTTGGACCATCCTTTCCCAGAGCCACCCTTGGCTTCTGTCCTTGGCTAGACAAGCCTTGTCAGTCCCAGTCCCTAAGAAAGCCCCTTGCCCCTCCCTGAGCTTGACCTACACTCTGGCTTCTCGCACCCAGGCTCTGGGCCAAGCTTACTGGAAGTGACTGGAGTTTTTGGACTAGAACACAAGTTGTGTTTTCTTATTGAAGTTTAAATTTTAGTTTTATCTGCTTTCTTAGAAATAATAGAACACAATCATGATGGAAAATTACCTTCTCTGACTTAGAGTAATATATACATTTTAAAAAAGAATAGAAACCAATGCAACAGAAAATGTGCACTGCCCTCAAACATTTTTCTTAGAACTTGGAGCTTGCAGCTACTGGCTCTGCTTTTTCTTAGTAACTTGCTAGCCCAGAGAAGTTAAGCACGGGCACACGGGTCTGCCCATGTGCCTGTCCAGCAAAATGGAGCTGGTGTTTTATGGAGCAGTATTTTAATGAGTGCCTGTAACCTGATGTTTGGGTTCCCCGGAGTACAATGACCAGAGTAGACAGTGTGTCTGAGTGAAGGAAGAAGGCTGAATTCAGACCTGTGTGTGATATGCAATCTGATGTTAGTTAGCTGCTGCTAAGGAGGAAAGCACCTGCTCAGGACATGCGGCCTTCTGGGCGTCAGAGTCTCCAGGGCCTTTGCCAAACCACAGCTGTGGAAGAGGACAGTACTTGGGGAACTTGACTGCATTCTTGACTTTAACAGACGCCTAGATCTAATACGAGGAATCTAATAGGATAGAAATGTCAGCCAATTTATCTGACAAACTCTGTTTTTCAAAAGATTGGTAAAGTATTTTTTAAAGTCATGATTCTTTCAAAAGACGCTGATGATAACCATGCATTCTTGGCTAAAATTCCCAGGGCAAAATGAATTGCAGGCCAGCTGTTAATGGCTGAAGAAAGATCAGGTTATGAATAGATGCAGCAAATTGACAGCGCAAATGCTGCCATAACTCTTAAAGGGCCACTGTTCAAACTCCTGAGCCTCAGCTTGAGCCGGTCTAATTCCTCAACTAACTAGATAAGATATTTATAATCATATTTTTGCTGTAATTATTTATTTTCCTCTTCTCCCAACAAAGTAATCAGTTTAATTCTATATGCAAATTTTTTTTTTTTTTTTTTTTACAAGGACAGAGAGAGAGTCAGAGAGAGGGATAGATAGGGACTGACAGACAGGAACGGAGAGAGACAAGAAGCATCAATCATCAGTTTTTCGTTGCAACACCTTAGTTGTTCATTGATTGCTCTCTCACATGTGCCTTGACCGCGGGCCTTCAGCAGACCAAGCAACCCCTTGCTCGAGCCAGCGACCTTGGGTCAAGCTGGCGAGCTTTTGCTCAAGCCAGATGGGCCCGTGCTCAAGCTGGCGAGCTCGGGGTCTCGAACCTGTATCTTCCGCATCCCAGTCCGACGCTCTATCCACTGCGCCACCGCCTGGTCAGGCAGCAAAATTTTTAATTTGAGGCATTGTGTGTAAATAGTGATTTAAAAAAATAACATTAAGATCCAGAAAAATACATTGACAGCACACTCTTGGACAATGGACCACTACATGGTTTCAGAACAAATACAGGCACTCCAGGACAACTGATGAGTTACAAACTGTATCATTGTAAGTAATAAATAAAAATCTTATTTTGTTTTTAAAGAGCAGTCATCTCTGTTAATATGATCATTATTCAACTTAAAGGTCAAAGTTGATATTAGGGTAGAAAACTGGAACAAAAGAAGAACATTTCTGTAACTTTTGCATTCTGACCACCAGAAAGAAAATCTAGAGTAAGAACAGTATTTCCCAAGAAATACAATTAATTCAGAGTTTTTAGGAAAAACTATTTATTAATTTTCCTGTGTGGAAGCCATTAGTGCCTCTTTAAATAAAAAGAGAGGTTTTACTTGCAGCCTGTAAGACATAATGAAGAAAAGTGGATTGGAAAAGGAAAATAGTAAAAATATTTCCAAGATAATAACAAGTAGTCATATATCAGCTGATGGGATTCGTTTCCCAGTTATGAATTGTGCTTCACTAACCGATGAGCTCACCTGCTGTTTGATATCACTCTGTACCACATCTGATTACTTCCTATGCTGCTAGAGTGAATGAGGCCATCTGCTATTTAGCACCAACCTGAGCTCTTCATCTGTTCATCTGCAGATTAATAGTTTTCTTAAGTGCAGACCCCTAAAAGACTCTGTGTGCAGACATACACTGCAGGTATGCATTTGGGTAATTTTTAAAAATTGTTCTCTCAATTTGGAGTTGGGTACTGTGGGGGAAAACAGCTGTGTTAGGCTTGCTCGCTGGTTTCCAGGTTGCAAGCACGTTGCATGATCAGTGCGTGAGCACGTGGCAGAAAGCTACATGTGTGTTTCTGTGAAAAGCTATGGGTGCTTTCCCTTGACGGCGATTCTCCCAGATTGCTCTCCTGCCACTGTGAGCTGCAGTTCCCTGATTCCCTCAGCCACCACAATGAGGGGTGGTGTTCCTACTCCCTTGTCCTCCCCTGTGAAAGCAGGTTTTACTTTGTTTATTCGCTCGCCTGTCTTTGCAAGCCTCCAGTAAATGGGTATGGCCTGATGCTTTCCAGCTCTACAGTTCCTCTATTGTCTGCCCGAATTCAATGCGAACCTGTTTAGCCTCAAATACCAGCACTACAGGTGTAGAAAGAGAAAGGGAAATAGTGTGAGCACTTCAATAATTCTCAAGGATCTAAATCAATCAAAAGAGAAACCATGAGGTACCTTAACTTTGGTGACAGAATGCTGTATGCATGAAAAAAAACAACCCCGTAAAATATTCTGTCCTGTGACATGGTGCCAAGAGTCCTACAATATATAGTCCATAGAGATTCAGTAAGTTTTGCTTCATGTCAAACATGGTTTTCTGCCAATGATGTTCTTTTTTTAAGCTGTTCTCAACCATAGGTGGTCAGAAATGTAATTTGTGAGGTTGGACCCTAGACTAAGGTGACCAGACATCCCGCTTTTGGCAGGACAGTCCCGATTTTTAACAATTTGTCCTGCGTCCCATGGCGTTTTTAAAAAAGTCCAGATTTTTTGAAAGAATGCATGAAAAGCTAGGGAACGGCGGGAGAACGGGAAAGGAATATACGGTTTTTGGTGGGGAGACTCTGCCTCCACCCAGATGCGCCCACACTGCTACAAGAGCTGGCTGCCCCGTGCGGGCCCGGAAACAAAGAACTTCGGGTGGGACATACTGGCTGGGGCGGCAGCAGTCAAGTCCCCTAACTACCCATAGACTCGCGTCCTGGACGCCAGCGAGCGCGAGGCGCAAGCCGCTAGGTCTCCAGCTGGTGGCGGGGCTGGACACGGGGAGCACGGTGGCCACAAGGATGAGTTCAGGTAGGGAGTGTGCACCACCGCTCGTGTGTGAGCGCCGGCAGCGCTGCCCTGCCTGTTCCTGCCCACTTGTGCAGCTCCGGCATCGGTTTCAGGACCGTGTAACCCGATCCCTCTGACTCACTCAAAAGTTCCCGTATAGTAATATTTCCGAAAATGATCTTTTTAATGAGATATCATTATTAAAAATATATATATTGATAAGGAAAAGGTTAAATCTTGGGCATCAGCAAAAATCACAGTAGAGAACAAATGGTTAGAAATATTTTATCATTTTGAAACAAACCATGTTCCATACAATAATGCACTAAAAATTGTGGAATACGCGCTGTCTTTACCAGGAACTAATGCTGCGACTGAATGCATTTTTTCTACAATAAATAAAGTGTGGACATCAGAAAAATCACAATTAAGTGTTGAGACTTTGAAAGCCATTTTATGTGTTAAATATAATTTAACAAATTCTTGTGAAAAATTTCATGACCTTTTAAACGACAGCAATTTACTAAAATAAATTCACTCAAGTGAGAAATATGCCAAAGAATAAAATAATACTATACATATTTTTAATGTATTATATTTGTAAATTGTACTTATGTTGAAATTAAAAAAAATATATTACAATACTATTTTTGCATTCGATGAAATTTTTTTGCTCCATATAGACCAAATTTTTAATGAAGAACTCCCCCACCCCGGTCAATGATGTCCCACTTTACCAATTTTAAAATCTGGTCACCTTACTCTAGACCACAAAATGCATAGTATACTATGGTTCTAATAGTTCCTCAGCCCATATTGTGCTTCCAAGTCCATACTAGAACTTCCTTCCAAATTCTTCTATCACCCTTTCATCTTCTTACAAGGTTGGGGATCACATAGGGAGCACATGTTGCAAGCAAATCACACAAAGGCAGGCTCATCAGTGGTTCTAAAAGTGTCAGGAAAAACAGTTGGGACTAATGAAATAGAGTGCCCTTCCTCTCAGCTTGGTGCTAAAGCCTCTTCTTTAAGCTAGATCAACATGACAGGAGAGTATGCTTCCTATCTAGGCCATGTCACCTTGAATTAAGATGTAATTTCTGGAAATCCACTCCTTACTAAGAATAAACAGGTGGGTGCAGTTGGCAGTAATTGATCCCCTTTTCTGACTCAGAAAGAACCTGGCACACTCCCCACAATGGTTAGCAAATCCCAGTAGCCCCAATCATCAGATAATTGCTTGGTGATTGGATTAGTTCTGGGGTCTAGAAGTACCTGATAAAGAAAAGGGATGTAGAACTTGGAACTAATTATTTTCCTGTTGTATTTGGCATTTCAATAGAAAGAAAACTGGGATCACCATTAGACTTTTAATGAAGAGACTTTTTCACCTCAGTCTTAATCAGAATGTCAGGTTCTAATGTCCCATCACTTCTCTCTTTTGTCACACAGCTCTTACCTAGAAATTGGTGCACACTCATGTTGATGAGGACAATACATGCTCAGAAAAGAAAACCTGAGCATTAAACCTGCTAGACCAGGAAAACAAGCAATTATCTGAAAAATTCTGACCCCAATCTTTTGTGTCCTGCGCTGCTCATCTTGAGTCAGGTGAAAAATGAGGCTTGTCTTAAATTGTCTCAAAATTGCTTCAATTTCCTTCTTTGCCAGTGGAGATTTTGCATTGTGTTTTTTCAGCTGAAAGGCATTTCAAACAAGAATAAGGCTAGACATTTTGCTTGTGTCAATGCGGTGGGCTTGCATTTTCAGAGAGATTAGTGTGATTATGTGTTTGTCTTCACTGATCATTGCTCTCAAACATCCCAAAGTGCTGATGCGAGGACTATGGGCTAGTATAGCTTGAGCCTAAGCAAAGCTGTGTCAATGTAAAAGAAATTCCAAAACCTGTAAGAATTTTTAGTGAGTTTATTTGAGCCTGTAAAGCCAGTAGCCACAGCCACCATCACAGCCGCCTGGCCCGTGCAGGTTTGCATTTGATTTGGACAGACGGTAATGAAACAACAGAGGCAAGAACTGGTGGGTCATTAGCTTTAATCCTAGCTTGCACCTGATGAGCAAGAAATACACACAGTGGGAAAACACTTCCCTTTCCATTCAGAGCTCCCAAAGCCACTAACTTATACGAGTTTCCTAGAATCAAAGGTTTCTAGCTCACCAGCTTTATTCACCTCCGTTCCCCATCTCTTTCTCTCTGCACAAACTGCACAAACTGGCTTCTCCCTCAGCACTCTGCCATCTTGGCTGCTTCTCCTCTCCTCCAAGTGGCCTTTCTCTGCTCTCCTACAGCATGGGCTCTTCTGCCCCATTTTATAGTGTAGAAATCAAAACCTTTCATCCAATATACAAAGAAGGATTCTCTGATACAAAGTTACTTATCTGAGGCATAATGGGATTCCTCATGAGAGTGCACCACCCCACACGGTGCAACAGTCAAGGGTGTGGGAAAAAGCTTAGCTTACAGCCTGTACCCTACACCCAATGCAAACTATAAGCGAGCAAACATATATATCATATTTGCAAACTTATTTGACCCACAGAGCCAAACTGTTGATAATTGCCAGGAAGGAAAATGTCAATGGACTGAGAAAGTGCTCCCCAAAGTGGCAGCTTTACCACTTATTTTAGTCTCTTCTCTGCTTGTCTTAAGTTTTGTCTTTCTGCATCTAGTATAACATTTACATACCAGGAAGAAGAGGAACAGTATTAAACCAGTAACACCAGTTTAGGAGTAGAAAATGTCTAATACTAGACAAGGAAGAGTCTGAGGGAAACAAATATCCCAGCCAACCAAAGAACCCTTTACATGTATTATCATATATATATATATATATATATATATATATATATATATATATATATATATATATATATATATATATATTTACAGGGACAGGGACAGAGAGAGAGTCAGAGAGAGGGATAGATAGGGACAGACAGACAGGAATGGAGAGAGATGAGAAGCATCAATCATTAGTTTTTCGTTGCTGTTGCCACATCATAGTTGTTCATTGATTGCTTGACCGCATGCTTTCAGCAGACTGAACCACCCCTTGCTGGAGCCAGGGACCTTGAGTCCAAGCTGGCGAGCTATTTGCTCAAGCCGACCACCTTGGGGTCTTGAATCTGGGTCTTCTGCATCCCAGTCCCGATGCTCTAGCCAGTGCGCCACCGCCTGGTCAGGCTATTAAGCTAATAATATGCTTTCCTCCTTCACCTGTCATTTGTACCTTATGATATGTTTGCCCAGATGAATTAAGGCTCTCTATTATTTCATTATCCAGAAATTCTAATTTTTTTTCCGTCTAGTTAGTTTCCATAGAAATGACTTCATGGGGAGGGTTATTTCAATTTCCTAATATATTGGATTTTCAATATCAATATTATTATAGGTTTTGTTAATGTTGGGTAAAATTATTTTAACTATCATTTCAGTATTACACCATGATCACATAGAATTTAATGTAAACTTAGTGTCATTACAATAGAAATCACTTAATATAACAGAAAAATTTTCTAACCCTTCCCAACAAAAGCATCCCTTTCCTATATACCATAAATTGCTATTTGTTGGGGTGACACGATAGGCCAGGAGTGGGTGAATTCAGTATTCCATATAGTTGGAGGCATAACTATTCAACCCTTTGATTTTCACAATCAGATAATAAAATGGGTTCCCACTGTTTATTATTTTAAAATATGGCCCGTCTGCTTCTCACTGAAAATATTCTCATTTTATTGAGAATGGTCCCTATGCCGACTAATTGAACTGCCTTTAGACCCAGCCATCCCACTTTTAGGAATATATTCTAAGAATACTAAATCACTGATTCAAAAACAGAAATGCATCTGCATGTTTATTGCAGCATTGTTTACAATAGCCAAGATCTGGAAACAGCCCAAGTGTCCATCAGTGGACGAGTGGATTAAAAAGCTGTGGTACATATACACAATGGAATACTATGGGGCCATGTAAAAGAAGGAAATGTTACCCTTTGCGACAAGATGGAAGATGGATGAACCTGGAAACTATTATGCTAAGTGAAATAAGCCAGGCAGAGAAAGAAAAATATCATATGACCTCACTCATTTGAGAAATCCAATAAACAATGTGAGCTGAGAAATGGAATTGAGACAGACAGGATCAGAGGGACTAGAGGGAAAGCGGACAAAGGGAAAGGGGATGAGAGGATGGGATCAGAGAAAAGAAAGAGATTGGTGAAATTATATATATAACACGGCGTTATAGAGAGCAGGAAAGCAAATTCTGGAAGGATGGAAGAAGGGTGTGGGGAGGGGGGGTAAGGGGGAGGTTGAGAGGAACAGGGGGGTGGGGAGATGTACTCAGTGGGACACTTGAATTTATGTAAACACAATAAATTAAAATAAATTTTAAAAATTTTATGGGAGTAAGTGTCGTAAACTTGAAACATCCATGTCAAGACTGTTGTAACCCAAGGACCCCTGTATTTCAGTGGAGTTTAAGAGAATCAGAGCTCATCCTAGAGCATATACCTAAAGTATATTATCTATAAATTAGATTAGAGTGAAATCTTTGGAAAATTGAGTACTATTTAAATGAACTTTTCGTATCTAAAACAATAGGTGGAACTCTCCATATATCCCTGGGTTATTACCATTCAACTAAACTTGTAACCTTCCCAGGTGAAAACAAGGAGGTATTTCTCTTCCTTTTACAGATATAATCAACAGGCACTACATATCTTTATCATTGAAAAATATTAGCAATCCACAGGAGTAGCTGATATATATTATGTGGATTTGGTACCACAAGATGTCAAGAAAATCTTATTTATAGGCGAATCTCTCCAATATCAGTACTGAAAAAGGCCCAAAGTTGGATTGGAACATTCTGCAACAGATCTTTAGTCTCAAGATTATTTTCCTTTCATGAAAGTTTGTTCAAAATCACTATTTTCCCAATTGCTGCACTATTTGACTTACTTCTAAATACATTTTACCCTTCTGGAAAATATTTATGGGCATCATTGGTTTTAAGAACATTTTATCTTATTAGGTTAACTGGGGCAGATTTGAATTAGCAGCGACATACAGTGTGTCCGTAAAGTCATGGTGCACTTTTGTCCTGTGACCGGTCAAAAGTGCACCATGACTTTACGGACATACTGTATATTGCCCCTTAATATTCCGTCATTGGAAAGGTACAGGTTTTGATTTAACAGTCACTGTTTGATTACATATTCCTGAGGTATGAGGCAATTTAGTTGGGTAGGGTTAAGAATAGATAAAGCAGCCCCCAGTATTTATAAGGGCCTTAGTAATTTCCCCCTTTATAATGGTAATTGAAATTTCTCCTAAACTGTTAATAAGGAGAAAGGGGAAATGTCCTTTCATAGGTTTGGGGACAACTATATCCTTACTTCTGTGTGTGTGTGTGTGTGTGTATTTAATCCCATTTTAGTATTTTATAAAAATTGTTTTAAGGTGTCCTGACTTTCTACAATAAAAACAGACTCCTCCATATGAGTTTCTCAGCAAACCCTATTTAGTAATTGTGTTGATTTTGCTTGTAGAAACCAGTAAATATATTAATTGGAATAGGTCAAAATAGCCAGAATCACATGTTCCATAACAGTTAAACTCCTTTGCAAACCCATCAGGGTACCAGATAAGAATCAGGGAAATATTTCATGTACATTCTCTAATTCTAGTCCAGGCAATTTACACAATGGCTAGTTCCCCTCTGCCCGAGACCAGCTTTTCTCAAAAGGGAGCTGCTAGAATTCCTAGATTATTTTTGTCTGAATTCCTATTATTATTTCTCCCTAGGTCAGTAGGGAGTGGTAGTGGAGGAGACAGAGATAGAAGAGAAAGGAAAAAGGGAAAGAGAGGGCGAGTCCAGACAAGAAAGCTCAGATAGCAAAAACAGTGGAGGATCTGTTAAGGGGAGGGATGGGGTGTTAGCACTCATTAGCTTCAAAGGCCTCCTTAGTTCAGAGATAGTCTCTAAAAAAAGGTTTTTTAAAAAAGTGTATCTGTGCTTCTCCTAGAAACTTCTAAACAATGAATATATGCTTTATATTCATTCAATATTAACTTTAGAGCTAGCATTTTCTAATTGAGTACACAGAAAAATGAATTTGGAGATATCAAAGCTTCCTCACTTTGGCCATTTTTAAAAATATTTTTAAGACTTTATTTATTCATTTTAGAGATGAGAGAGAGAAACAGAGAGAGAAAGAGAAAGAGGAAGAGCAGGAAGCGTCAACTCCCATATGTGCCTTGACCAGGCAAGCCCAGGGTTTTGAACCGGCAACCTCAGCATTCCAGGTTGACACTTTATCCACTGCGCCACCACAGGTCAGGCTGCTTCGGCCATTTTAAGCTGAAAATTTTCCGTTAGTAGATACTTGCAAGTTAACCTGCAGGATTATTAATGGGGGTGTGGGGTGGGGGCTTGTATTCTTGTAGTTTGTCAACCTTATAGGCACGATTTCCCATGTTAAGTTTAGTTTTCTTTGTATATCTTCAGAGTCTGAACAAATTGTTAGGGATACTGTGTAATAGGTTCAATTGTGCTGCTTGTGGGTTGAGCTCCAAGAAAATTGCACCTCCTAAGTCATCTCAAACCCTCTTATGTGTCATGGTTTTTCTGCCTGGTTGCCTAATACAAACAGGACAACTGAGAGTGTTAGGTAACAAACCTTTATATGTGGATCCCCAGATGAGTCCATTACATAATTACAGTTGAATTTGGAAGTTCCTACGAGGCCACCTACGCATCATTAAGAGGGATACCCACTGAGACCTCTACAAGGATTCTTAGTCACCTAAGATCACCCGAGAATTGGGTTGGAGGGAAGAAGTGCCTCTTACCTTCAGAGCTGAACAAGTTCAGGCTCTCATTTATCCAGCAAAGGTTTTCTTACTTTGTTCAGACTCACAGTTAAATAGTTCAAATTGAAAAGGCCAAAATTCAAAACAAACCAGCCACAGTTTTTATTTTTATTTTTTTGTATTTTTATGAAGTGAGAAGCAGGGAGGCAGAGAGACAGACTCCCCCATGTACCTGGCCGAGATTTACCCAGCATGCCCACAAGGGGGCAATGCTCTGCTCATCTGGGGTGTTGCTTGGTTGCAACCAGAGCCATTGTAGTGCCTGAGGCAGAGGCCATGGAGTCATCCTCAGCACATGGGCCAACTTTGCTCCAGTGGAGCCTTGGCTGAGGGAGGGAGAGAGAGATATAAAAAGGAGAGGGGGAAGGGTGGAGAAGCAGATGGGTGCATCTCCTGTGTGCCCCGGTCAGAAATTGAACCCAGAACACTCACACACTGGGTTGACGCTCTATCACTGAGCCAACCAGCGAGGGCCTCAGCCATGCATTATTTATTCCCCTGTCCTGCCTTAACCTAGGTTCTCTCAACCCTTAACTTGTAGGCTCACCTTGCGGATTTCCAAGAATAGCTCTGTTAACCAAATAATTTTGTAAATATGATGTATATGTTTGCTTGCTTATAGTTTTCATTGAGTGTCAGAGACAGGCTAAGCAGGCAAGATCCTCATAGCCTGAAGCTTAGTTTTAAGACTAAACCTTTCCCACCTGTAAAGCCAGTAGTCATGGCCACCATCACAGCTACCTGACCCATGCAGGTTCGCATTTGATTCGAACTAACGGTAATGAAACAATGAAACCAAGAATTGGTGGGCCATTACCTTCAATCCTAGCTTGTACTTGCCGGGCAAGAAATACACACAATGGGAAAACACTTCCCTTTCCATTCAGGGCTTCCAAAGCCACTGACTTATCCAAGTTTCCTAGAATCAAAGGTTTCTAGCTCACCAACCTTATTCACCTCTGTTCCCCATCTCCTTCCCTCTGCACAAACTCTGCACAAACTGGCTTCTCCTTCAGCACTCTGCCATTTTGGCTGCTTCTCCTTTCCTCCATGTGGCCTTTCTCTGCTCTCTCCCAGCATGGGTTCCTCCTAGAACATAATCACTCTTCCTTGGAACAACATGATCTCTCTTCCTTTTAAAACCTTTTGGCACGAAAGCCCTCCCCAAACACAAACTAATATAATCACACCCGTCCCAAGCAAGAAGGGCAACTAATATTATCACTTGGGAAATGGGTTTCCATGTGGGTTGGTGTCATCTTTAACAAAGTGTGCATAATATATTTTATCTGCCCAACACCACCCTTTTAATACTAAGATCTTTTCAACATCCTTCTACTACTAAGATCTTCTCAAAACAAATCTTTTCCCCACACCCTTGACTGTTGCATGATGTGGGGTGGTGCACTCTTATGAGGAATCCCATTTATGCCTCAGATAAGTGACTGTAAAGTCAGTAGCCACAGCCATCATCACAGCTGTTTGGCCCGTGCAGGTTCGCATTTGATTCGGACAGACGATAATGAAACAACGGAGCCAAGAACTGGTGGGCCATTAGCTTTAATCCTAGCTTGCACCGGCAGGCAAGAAATATACACAGTTGGAAAACATTTCTCTTTCCATTTAAGGTTCCCAAAGCCAATGACTTATCCGAGTTTCTTAGAATCAAAGGTTCCTACCTCACTAGCCTTATTCACCTCTGTTCCCCATCTCCTTCTCTCTGCACAAACTCTATACAAACTGGCTCCTCCTTCAGCACTTTGCCATCTTAGCTGCTTATCCTCTCCTCCACGTGGCCTTTCTCTGCTCTTTTCTCTAATGCTAATCTCAGGAACCAAGAGAGAGCAAGCTCCTGGTCTGCTCTCCCTCCATGGGCTCTTCCTAGAACGTAATCACTCTTCCCCAAAACAACGTGATCTCTCTTCCTTTTAAAACCTTTTGGCACCTGACCAGGTAGTGGCACAGTGAATAGAGCATCGGACTGGGATGTGAAAGACCCAGGTTCGAGACCCCGAGGTCGCCAGCCTGAGCATGGACCCATCTAGCTTGAGCAAAAGCTCGCCATCTTGGACCCAAGGTCGCTGGTTCCAGTAAGGGATTGCTTGGTCTGCTGAAGGCCCGCGGTCAAGGCACATGTGAGAAAGCAATCAATGAACAACTAGGGTGTTGCAACGGCAACTAAAAATTAATGATTGATGCTTCTCACCTCTCTCTGTTCCTTTCTGTCTGTCCCTGTCTATTCCTCTCTCTGACTCTCTCTCTGTACCTGTAAAAAATAACAAAAAAACTTTCGGCATGAAAGCCCTCCCCCAACACACATTAATCACACCCCTCCAAAGCAAGAAGGGCAACTAATATTATCACCTGAGTGACAGGCTTCTACAGTGGGCAGCACCATCTTTAACAAAGTGAGCATAATATATTTTATCTGACCAACAGTGACTTTGTATTAGAGGTTTATTTGTTTGTATATTGGCTTAAAGGTTTTAATTTCTACACTATAAAATGAAGCAGACGTGGAGGGGTGGGTCTCTCTGTCACTCAGATTCTGCCATCAGCATTGCAGAGAGACAGCCAAGATGGTGGAGTGCTGAAGGAGAAGCCAGTTTGTGCAGAGTTTGTGCAGAGAGAAGGAGATGGTGAATAGAGGTAAATAAGGCTGGTGAGGTAAAAACCTTTGATCCTAGGAAACTCGGATGAGACAGTGGCTTTGTGAGCCTGAATGGAAAGGGAAGTGTTTTCCTACTGTGTGTATTTTCTGCCCACCAGGTGCGAGCTAGGATTAAAGGTAATGGCCCACCAGTTCTTGGCTCTGTTGTTTTATTACCTTCTGTCCAAATCAAATGTGAACCTGTATGGGTCAGGCGGCTGTGTTGGTGGATGTAGCTACTGGCCATACAATCTCAAATAAAGTCAAGTTCTCTTACCTTTAGACAAAAAGGTCCGGGATTCCAAGAGAAACTCATCCAAGTTTACAAGATGAGCATCCATTGGGACACAATGGGCCCTGCTGGTACCAATGCAGAAGTCCCAGACTGCAGTGTGGGCTTCTTTGGAATCCTGCTGACTACACCAAGCAAATGTCAACATAAGAAATTTCTAAACCTGCAAGCATTTTTAATATGTTTATTTGAACCAAACTGTTGACAATTGCTGGGAAGCAAAGTCTGAACGGATTGAAAAAGTGCTAAAAAAAATGGTGGTTTTACCACTTATTTTACATGAAGTTGATCTGACTGGTGATAGATTAGGGAAGTGGAGAAAGCAAAGAGAGGAAATCTCTGGGACTGGATAAAAGTACTATAACTTCTTTTACATAGGCAGAAATAAGATAGTTCATAATTAATTAACATGATAATAACAATGAGGGCATTTGTGGGTTCCTGCTCTGGTGGGACACTTGCCCTGAGTGTAGGGCAAAAACAAGATTACCTGCATGCTATCAGGTACATTATTGTAGATGCAAAAGACAACAGACAGGCTAGATTAAGGTAAGCATTGACTTTTCTTAGAGAAAAATACCTCCTTAGGACATGACTACCTGCACAAACTGCTTTTAGTTAGAAAGTTTTCATTTCAGACAATTCTGAAACGGTTACTTAGGTCTCTGAGTCTTGTAAGGTCCCCTTCCAGGTTTTTCCTGAGCTAGTCAGGTTCAGCATGTGGGCCCTTTTTCGTCCACAGCTGTTTCAGAGAAGAGCATGGAACCTGTGGTCACCTAGACCTGGGTTCCTATCCTGGCTCTTTGTAAAGCCAGTAGTCGAGGCCGCCATCACAGCAGCCTGATCCATGCAGGTTCACATTAGATTCGAACAGATGGCAATGAAACACTGGAGCCAAGAACTGGTGAGCCATCAGCTTTAATTCTAGCTTGCACCCGGCGGGCAAGCAAAAACACACACTGGGCTCCAAAACCCACACATTCAGTGCTCACAAAGCTACTGACTTATCCGAGTTTCCTAGAATCAAAAGTTTCTAGCTCACCAGACTTATTCACCTCTGTTTCCCATCTCCTCCTGCACAAACTCTTAACAAACTGGTTTCTTCCTCAGCACTCTGCCATCTCGGCTGCTTCTCCTGGCCTTCACGTGGCCTTACTCTGCTCTCCTCTCTAATACCTCAGGAACCAAGCACCAAGAGAGAGAGAGAGAGAGAGAGATCAAGCTACTGCTCTCTCCCATTTTATAGCATAGACTCCAAACCTTTAATCCAATTATACAAACAATGAAGTCTCTGATACAAAGCCACCCATATGAGGCATAATGGGATTCCTCCCTACATCACCACCCTACATCATCCAATTAGTCAAGGGTGTGGAGAAGAGCTTACTCTTAAAGCCAAGCCTTAGGCCATAACAACCTGGCCTGCTTACATTACAGCCTTTTCCCCACACCCATCCCAAGCATAAGGGCAAATAATATCACCTGGGTGACGGGCTTCCATGTGGGCAGCGCCATCTTTAACAAAGTGAGCATAATATATTTTATCTGCCCAACACTCTTCCACTAGTTTTGTGTGTTGACTCTCTCTAGCTCTAGTTCCTGGTCTGAGAGAGGTCTTAATAGGATAGTTGTAACAATCAGATGAGATAAACTAGATTTAAGCAGCTGTCAGTATCTAAGAAACATGATCAAGAAACATCTTCATCTCCCTTCTTGACCACATAGGAAGGATGGCCATGCATCCTGGTCTTCTTTTGTGTTGGGATAATATCAACAGCACCTTAAATGTCCCTGTTAGGATGATAAATTACATGGTTACTCTCCATTTGGGTAAAGTTGGTTTTTGATTACATCCCTCTGTCTTTGCCAGAGAACTTAAGTGGCAAGGAATGAAACCCACGTTAGTCAGCTTAAGCAAAGAGAAGAATTTATGGGAAAGGTGTGGAGGAAATTCCCAAAACAGCCAGCCTTCATGAAGAGCCAGAACTCAGAAGCTGAAGTCCCTGCTTTTCTCTCTCCAGAGCTATATCCTCTTGATTGCTTTTCCCTGACATCTGGTTTTGTCTTTTCCCTTTTGACAGACTGGCTTTCACTGTATTAGCATGCACGTGACCACCATTATCTCTAGCTTTAATACCTTATTCAGTTCATATTGACTAAAGTCAGATCTTTAAATCCAAATTCCACATTCCTGAATAAGAGAATTTTGGCTTTTTTAAATGCACACAATACATTCTAACTGCATTGTCTTGAGTCTAGTATCTACCCATAGCTAAGTTATCTGTGACTGGGGAGGAAAGGGAGTGTCACATGATCTGTTCCCCCATTTAACTGGTCTCTGTGAGCATTCTCTCTGCCAAGGGATCCTGGGAAGATTTTCTAATAAAGGGTGTGGGGTGGAGACTAAATGGTCAATGGAGGGGAAAATGACCTCTTATTAACCCCACCCCTCACATAATATTCTGATGTTCTACTGAGGCACTTTCCCACTGTTGCTCAACAGAAACGATCTCTAGTCTCCCAGAATTCAATCAAACTTATGTTTCTGGGGTGTAAAGCCAGTAGCCACGGCCACCATCATAGCCGCCTGGCCCATTCAGGTTCGCATTTGATTTGGACAGGTGGTAATGAAACAACGGAGCCAAGAACTGGTGGGCCATTAGCTTTAATTCTAGCTTGCACCCGGCGGGCAAGAAATACACAGAGTGGGGAAACACTTTCCTTTCCATTCAGGGCTCCCAAAGCCACTGACTTATCTGAGTTTCCTAGAATCAAAGGTTTCTAACTCACCAGCCTCATTCACCTCTTCCCCATGTCCTTCTCTCTGCACAAACTCTACACAAACTGGCTTCTCCTTCAGCACTTTGTCATCTTGGCTACTTCTTCTCTTTCCACATGGCCTTTCTCTGCTCTCCTCTCTAACGCTAATCTCAAGAACCAAGAAAGAGCAAGATCCCAGTCTGCCCCATTTTATAGTGTAGATATTAAAACCTTTAATCCAATATACAAATAAGAAAGTCTCTGATACAAAGTCACTTATCTGAGGCATAATGGGATTCCTCAAGAGAGTGAACCACCCCACATAATGCAATCAGTCAAGGATGTGGGAAAAAGCTTAGTCTTAAAATTAAGCCTTAGGCTATAAGAACCCTGCCTGCTTACAGCCTGTCCCCCACACCCAATACAAACTATAAGCGAGGAAACATATATGTCATATTTACAAACTTATTTAACCAACATTTTACCCCTTTTTCTTGCTGTAAAGCCAGTAGTCGCGGCCGCCATCAGAGCAGCCTGACCCGTGCAGGTTCACATTAGATTCGAATAGTCAGTAATGAAACACAGGAGCCAAAAACTGGTGAGCCATCAGCTTTAATTCTAGCTTGCACCCGGCGGACAAGCAAAAACACACACTGGGCTCCAAAACCCACACATTCAGTGCTCACAAAGCTACTGACTTATCCGAGTTTCCTAGAATCAAAGGTTTCTAGCTCACCAGACTTATTCACCTCTGTTTCCCATCTCCTCCTGCACAAACTCTTAACAAACTGGTTTCTTCCTCAGCACTCTGCCATCTTGGCTACTTCTCCTCCACATGGCCTTAATCTGCTCTCCTCTCTAATACCAACCTCAGGAATTCAGGAACCAAGAGAGAGAGGTCAAGCTACTGCTCTCTCCCATTTTATAGCATAGACTCAAAACCTTTAATCCAATTATACAAACAAGGAAGTCTCTGATACAAAGTCACCCATCTGAGGCATAATGGGATTCCTCCCTACATCACCACCCTACATCATCCAATCAGTTAAGGGTGTGGAGAAGAGTTTACCCTTAAAACAAAGCCTTAAGCTATAACGACCCAGCCTGCTTACATTACAACTTTTCCCCCACAGCCATCACAAGCATAAGGGCAAATAATATCACCTGGGTGACTGGCTTCCATGTGGGCAGCACTATCTTTAACAAAGTGAGCATATTATATTTTATCTGCCGAACACTTGCTTCACAATCTAAAGCACAGGTATTCCTGCACAAGGAAATTAGGTACATTTCACAAATTACAACATGACAAATCATACAATTTCAACAAGTACAAAGATACATACACTTCACCAGTCTCTGAGCACTTTGCCAAAAGTGCAAAATGTCCTCTGACTTCTTTCTAGCCATGGGAAAAGCTTCCTGGGGCAGGGGAAGGGCCTCCAGCAAAGTCGACCCCCCCACCCCCATCAGGGTATTTCACATAGTCCAAAATTCACAAGTCCATACAACAAAGGAGCCAGTGCCCACTCCAGTCATTGTCCAGGAATCAGTCTGTTGGACAGATAAAATATATTATGCTCACTTTGTTAAAGATGGAGCTACCCACATAGAAGCCTGTCACCCAGGTGATATTATTTGCCCTTATGATTGGGATGGGTGTGGGGGAAAGGCTTTAATGTAAGCAGGCCAGGTCATTATGGCCTAAGGCTTGGTTTTAAGAGTAAGTTCTTCTCCACACCCTTGACTGATTGGATGATGTAGGGTGGTGCACTCTCCTGAGGAATCCCATTATACAGAGACTTCCTTCTTTGTATAATTGGATTAAAGGTTTTGAGTCTATGCTATAAAGTGGGAGAGACCAGTAGCTTGATCTCTCGCTTGGTTCCTGAGGTAGAAGAGAGGAGAGCAGATTAAGGCCACATGGAGGCCAGGAAAAGCAGTCAAGATGGCAGAATGCTGAGGGAGAAGTCAGTTTGTTAAGAGTTTGAGCTGGAGGAGATGTGGAACAGAGGCGAATAAGTCTGGTGAGCTAGAAACCTTTGATTCTAGGATACTCGGATAAGTCAGTAGCTTTGTGAGCACTGAATGTGTGGGTTTTGGAGCCCAGTGTGTGTTTTTGCTTGCCCGCCGGGTGCAAGCTAGAATTAAAGCTGATGGCTCACCAGTTTTTGGCTCCATTGTTTCATTACCGACTGTTTGAATCTAATGCGAACCTGCATGGGTCAGGCGGCTATGATCTTGGCCTCGACTACTGGCTTTACACAGTCCAAGCACATGGGCTCTCAGTCACATCCCTCATTTCTGCCATCCTGGCAGGTCTTACACTGTCCCAAAGAGGAGCATGTGGCAATGGCAGTCAGCATTTCCATCTCTGCTTTGGAGAGCATGATGGCATCCACCCCTATGACCCAAAATTGCAGACCTACCAGGGGCATGGTAGGTACTCCTTGCTGCTGGGCTCTCACCTTCTGAAGACTTTGGATCGCAACTCCAGCCCAATTCTCCTCATCCTCTAAAGAGGAATTCAAAACATCAGCTCCTGCTCCCGCCCTTGAGGCCCTGGCCTCCTGCTGTTTCTGGCTCTCCACAGCATCCAGGGCAATCTGCAACTCATGAATCTGTGATTCCTTCTCCAGTGGCTGCTCCATTTCTAAATGAATCTCACGAACCTTGTCGGCCTCCTCCAGTGCTTGCCCCAGCTCCTGGTTTGGCATCTCTTTCTCCCACATTTGCTTCAGCTCCTTCCATTGTTTGCTTTGCAAGTCCTGGGAAGCCTCTTCCACAGAGCTCTCAGTTTCCTTGTGCAGCCAGACTATGGCCTGCAAAAGGACAGCTATGGGGAACCATAACAGCAGCCAGTCCTCTACTCCACCACTCAAATGTGGTGGTGGCTCCATACTGATCTATATCGAATCCTGCCACAGACTATGCCAAATGAAAAGCCAGTAGCCACAGCCTCCATCACAGCCACCTGGCCTATGCAGGTTTGTATTTGATTTGAACAGATGGTAATGAAACAATGAAGCCAATAACTGATGGGTCATTAGCTTTAAACCTAGGTTGCACTTGGCAGGCAAGAAATGTACACAGTGGGAAAACACTTCCCTTTCCATTCAGGTATCCTGAAGCCACTGATTTATCAGAGTTTCCCTAGAATCAAAGGTTTCCAGCTCACCAGCCTCATTCACCTCTGTTCCCTATCTCCTTCTCTCTGCATAAACTCTACCCAAACTGGCTTCTACTTCAGCACCCCGCCATATTGGATGCTTTTCCTTTCTTCCACGTGGCCCTTCTCTGCTTTCTTCTCTAATGCTAATCTCAGGAACCAAGAGAGAGCAAGCTCTTGGTCTGCCCCATTTTATAGTGTAGAAATCAAAACCTTTAATCCAATATACAAATAAGGAAGTCTATGATACAAAGTCACTTATCTGAGGCATAATGGGATTTCTCAAGAGAGTGCACCACCCCATGCAATCAGTCAAGGGTGATTAGTCTTAAAACTAAGCCTTAGGCTATAAGAACCCTGCTGGCTTATAGCCTGTCCCACACACACAATACAAACTATAAGCAAGCTAACATATATATCATATTTACAAACTTATTTCACCAACATTGCCCAAGTGTTATTATCTCAGTTATTAACTTTTACTAGAGCAAGAATAACATCAGGCATACTGTATCAGGAGACCGCAAAGAGAAGGGCACACCAGGGCTACAGTATTGTCTCTCCTGTTGTTTCACAGACATAGTTGTTCTTGAAGGCCCTCAGCCTCAAGGCTATGTTAAGTGTAAACAGGGCCAGCATGTCAACTTTTGGGCACTCATTCCCCTTTCTTCATCCCCAAACAAGCACATGAGGGGTCATCCCGAGGCAGGAAAATGGCAAGGAGAACCACTACCTTAAAAGGCCCAATATCATAAGTATAAGTTGGAAGTGTCTCCATTTAGGAAGAACTAAGTATTTGTTAGTAGGCTTTTGTCATAATAATGCTGTATAATAACCACTACTGCCTTTCTTCTCACCCTCATGGAGCTAAGGATCAGTGGGGGACTGCTGATCTATGCTGAGTCAGCTGGGCTAGGCTGCAGGCTGTGGCCAGGCGTTGAGCCTGCTTCACATGTATTGATTCTGAAGCCTAGACTGAAGGGGCAGTGGCTACAGGAATATTTTATAGTAGATCATAGGAGCTCAAGAGCTGAGCCAAATTGAGCAAGCATATTTAAAGACTCAGCTTGAAACACATTCTCCAACATTTCACTAGCCAAAGCAAGTCATATGGCCAAGCCTAAAGTCAATGGGACTAAGGAATTATCCTCTATCCCAAGAAGGAGAGAGAGTTGAGTGACTATCTGCTGAACAACAATCCAGTCTATCACACCAGGTTCAGCCACATATTATTCCCATAACCATGAATTTGCTGAACCCCAAAAGTTTAGAGTTGAAGAGGAAGTTATTTGTCATCTAGTACATAATCTCCTTCCCAATACTGGGATGCCCTCCCAGGAATGGAATTGCTAGGTTATTTGTTAACTCTACTTTTAATACTTTGAGGTTTTACCTCAGGAAACTATAATAAACTCTAATTAATGCTAGAGCACAGACACTGAGGAAAGTTGCCTGAGATGGGATCCAGTTTAGAAGTTGGGTTTTTATGAAGAGAACAATGAAAAGATTTGAAAGTTTCAAAGCAGAGAAACAGCATATTAAGGTCTTCATTCTCAGGGTGGAGAATGGTTTGACAGAGGCAAGTGAGTTTATGGGGAGACTATTCAGTAGTATTTCAGGCAAGAGGTGAAAGGAGTTTGGAGTAGGATACCATCAGTAGAGATGGAGAGAAATTGATAAATTCAAGAGATACTTAGGAATAGAATAGATAAAACTTATTAATAACTTAGATATGAGAAGGAAAAGAGGTATCAATGGCCCTTTGTGTCTCATTTTTATAACTATATGAGTGGTTTTTGATGGTGACAAGGAACACTGGAGGTAGAGCAGGTTGGGGGAGAGAATAGGATAAGTTTGATAACAGACATATGGTGTATAGGTAACACTGAAACATCCAAAGAGAGATGTTGACAGTAGTAACAATAAGTACTTATATTATATGTCAGGTGTTGTTCAAAACACTTTCTACATATGAATTAAATTATTCTTTACAGTAACCCTATATGATAGGTATTGTTGGTAATATAGTTTAATAGAGGAGGTAACAGAGGCACAGAGAGGTTAAGTAATCTTCCCAGTCACATAGCTAGTCAGGAGAGAGTTTAAAAAGTTTGGAGCTATGAGGAAAGACCTGGACTGACATTTAAGTTTGAGAGTCATTGATAAGCCATAGATATGAAGAAAATTTTTTCAAAGAAATAGCATGGGGTAAAAAGAGATGAACATTTGTGTAGAAAAAGTGTCCTCAATCTGTAAATAATGTCAAGAGGATGACTGCTTGTCCTTTCAATGCATCCTAAGTCATTGTTTATCAGACCTATCCATGGATTATTTAATTTTCTTGGAAAGTATACCATTGTTTAACTTTGCTTCTTTTTACTGCTAACTTGCAACTTATTCTGTGAAGTTCCACTTACTTGTCTATCTATGCCCAGCAGAGATGCAAAGAATTTGAATCAAGCAGTAAAGAATATTCCAAGTGTTAAAGCTAATAAGAATATTAACCAGTTTTGTGTTCAAACAGCAACCTTATTCCAGCTTTCTTGTTTTTAAAAAGCTACATAATCCCAGTTCCTTAAATCTTTTTAGAGTCAGCTTTGTCATTTTGCTGGTTTCAACATTAAGTAGTGAGTTAGATGAAACTCTTGACACATATTTATTATCAGATTGTAAAAATCGTGTTTTAACCTCTGAGAATTACCCTATAAAAAGTGGGTCTTAAACATCTTCAACAGCCTTTGGGAGGATCCTCTTACTAACCACAAATCCACCCACCATTACTGAGTCCATATTTCTCCTTATTTTCATTTATTTGTTTGTTAAAAATTATTACTGAATAAGTACCATACCGTGCGTCTTATGGAGCGAATGTTCTTTTTTTTTTTTTTAGCTGCTGCGGGCACTGCACCGCCGGTAAACATATGCAGAATGAGTGCCAGCAGGAGCATAATTATACTCACCACGGTGGCATGCAGAACCCTAGCATCTGCTGAGTGATCTCCTGGTTCCAGTTTCCACAGTTGCATGCAGCGCAGGAGGGAAGGTGAGCAATGTTGTGTGGGTGTATTCATCTGGCATCATTGAAGGCAGATGTGAGAGGTGAGCTGTAGCAGTGGAGGACTGTGCTGCAGTTTCTGGAGCTCTGTGTGAAGTGCTGACATCACTTGCTGCCCTATTAGTGCTTGACCAGTTTAAAGCATGTATTAGCAAGACCACACACACACAAAAAAAACTTTAAAAGAGTGAAAATTCATTTAGCTGTAATTTCTGAGGGACTCACCAGCCAGTTGCAACCTCTCGATATTTCCATCAACAAACCATTTAAAGTTTTTATGTAAGAAGAGTGGAGCAAATGGATAGCTGCTGGTAATCATGATCTGACATCAACTGGATGAATAAAAAAACCCACTATTACTCAAGTTTGTGAATGGGTAAAAACATCATGGCAGTCAGTGGAGAATGAAACTGTGGTGCGGGCATTCAAAAATGTAGCATTAGCGCCTGACCTGTGGTGGCGCAGTGGATAAAGCGTCGACCTGGGAACACTGAGGTCGCCAGTTCAAAACCCTGCACTGGTCTGGTCAAGGCACATATGGGAGTTGAAGCTTCCAGCTCCTCCCCCCTTTCTCTCTTTCGCTCTCTCTCTCTCTCACTCTGTGTCTCCTCTCTAAAATGAATAAAAATAAAAATAAAATTTAAAATTAAAAAAAAATGTGGCATTAGCAATGCCCTAGATGGCACTGAAGATGGTATCATATATGAAAATTGCAAAGAAAGTGATACTAGTGATTATGAGCAACTGAGCTTTTTAAATTCTGACACTAGGGATGATGAGTTCCTGGGGTTCCTGGACAAATATAGTGTGTCCGTAAAGTCATGGTGCATTTTTGACCGGTTGACCAGTCAAAAGTGCACCACGACTTTACGGACACACTGTAGAAAAGAATTTGAACAATAAAGTCTCTCTCATTTGTTAATAACAGTGCTAATGGTTGTTAATACTGCTGTTGAGTTTACACTGTTGAAATATTATTGTGGTATATTTTATTAAATATTTTAACACTGTTTGGTTCAGAATATTTTTTTTCTTATTTTCTTCTTTAAAACCCTAAGTGCATCTTATGGTCAGGTGCGTCTTATGGAGCAAAAAATATGGGACTTAGTACAAGGCATTATATAAATCTCAGAGCATGGGAAAGAGGATGAAAAATGAAAATGAGGTGCTTATGGTCTTTGGGTTGGGGGGAACAGACAAATCAACAGGAAACAATAATATGAAAAATACGACACAGAAAGAATGCTATAAAACATATGAGAAAGCTTTGCAATGGGACTTAAATGATGAAGAGGACTTTGACAGGTGGAAATGAGACGGAAGAAAGGAAGCAATAACATGAACAGAAGTGACACTGAGAAAAATAAGATATCATGTTCCTGTTTTGGTGACATTCACATACCCTTTGCTTTGGCAGTCTCCACCGTGCCATTTTAGATTCTTTGAGAATGACTTAACAGGAAACACAAGCTGACTCTCAATGCTTGCTGCCCTTCTTCCTGAAGGCTCAGAAGTGGCTCATGGTCACAAAATCTTCTGATATGTGACTCCCCATCTAGAACACAGATTGACATTATACATCCCAATTGCTACATCTGCTCCTTTTCATTGCTTTGGGCATGGCATCCATATGGGATTTTTGAATCAAAAACTAAACTTTGTCCTTAACTGTTAAAAAGAAACTAACAATTATAAAAACAGAAAAGTAAAAAATACTTTTTTTTTGAGGAGGTAATTTCAAAATGCATGCATAAAATGGACAAACTATCCAAAAGCAGGTCTTCAAAAACGATGTTACTAAGTGAGTCCTGTGCAGTCAGCAGAGGCAGTCCTTTCCTGTGCTCTGCTCACACGAAAAGGCTCTTACTATCTAACCGGCATAGTGCTGGTTCCTTTCACCTGATCATTCTTAATTCTCAAAATAATCCAATAGGATTGTTCTTTTCATTTTACAGAAGAACAAAGATTTGTGTTTTCTTTTTAAAGAGACTTTATAAAGGAGCAAGTAGGATTCCAAGGGTCATGATAGTGGAGTTTCACTTTAAAGAACACAGATGTTGTATATTAAAGCTATTAGGCATCAAGTGCTATTTCCTGTTATGGCTTCCTGGTTTGATCGACAGTTACTGTCATCCCATGTTCTACTTGTACACTTGGGATTTCTGGCCACATTCTGAAAGTACCAAGAGAAATCTCTAGAGCTTCAAGCTTCTTTATTATTTATTCCCTGCCCCAGTCCAGAGGGCTTTACTCTCAGAACTTTCATTTAACTCCTTAGGAAATTTTATCCTAGATCTTTATTATAAGAACAGATCTAGCTGGATCATGCCATTAATAAAAACTGAGCACTTAGTTGGGGACCAGAAAGGAGATCTTAATCTATGGGGACCAGATCAGTGATCTTGCACAAAGACCAAATAGCCCAGCCCCTTCTTTGCCTCCAGGAGAAACCTAGAGGTTTACACCTATACATTTAATTAGTTTCCACAACTATTTACCAAACCCTGAATTATATGCCAAGCACTGCTCTATGCCAGAAGTCACTGGGGATGCAAAAATCTAAAGGGCATAGTTTCTGCTCCAAGAAGATTAACTTGGGGAGATCAACCATGTGTAAAATGCCATTAAATGAGGGTCTGAGAAATAGTATGAGTTAAACTGGGATATTCTGTTTAAAGGACAATTTGGCAAAACCTATAAACATTTTAAATATGTACACTCTTTGATACAAAAACATTCACATTCATAAATTTATCCATAGAAGTACTTACATATATACACAAACATGTATTTAAAGGTCCATGACAGATTTGTTCTGAACAATGAAATGTCAAAAAATAAATGGCCATTTATGTATTACCTTGAAAAGAATAAACTGCATTTTTATGCACTGACATAAACAACTATCCAAGTAATTCCAAAACAATGTAGAGTATTTCCTTTATGGAAAAACATTAACTCTGATTATGTGTGTGTGTCTGTGCTCACATGTTCACACACATATGTAAATGTCAAGAAAAATTCTGGGTAGACAGATACCAAATTTCCAACAGGCTATTCTTCTGGAAATAGGAATGAGATCTAGAGTCAGGGTCAACATGAATAGATCTTGAGAATATTATTCTAAGTGAAATAAATCATATGGGAAAAGTCAATAACCAAATGCTTTCACTCATATGTGAGATATAAAACTAAAAATAAGACAAAACTCAGACACAGAAAACAGTTATGGTGGTTACCAGAGGGAAAAATGGGGTGAGAGGGTACTAAAGAGTAAAGACATTGAAATATATGGAGATGGAAGGAAATCTGAATGTGTGCTCTAAACACACAGTGAAATATACATATGATGTATTACAAAAGTGTACACTTGAAATCTCTATACTTTTACTGACCAATGCCACCCTAATAAGTTTAACTAAATTTAAAAATATAGTCAAGTGTTCTACTTTTTATACTACATATCTCTAATTTTTTTTGTTACTTTGCATGTTTATTTAAAATAAATTAAAAGTTGTGCCTAAGAAAAGCATGTTATAGAAATTCAGAAAGGTAATGGAGCCTGCCAATGCAGTAACTGCAGCCAATTGAGAAGCAGGTACACACAACTTACACAGGGGAAACCCTTAGATCATCAGGCTCTGATAACTAGGGTGGATTGTGCCACTGGGCCCATAAGACACGTTGTATATAAGGCCACTTTTTAAGACCAAGTGACATAGCTTATCTCTTGAATGTATAGAAACAAACAGAGTTAGGCAAAATGAGGAGACAAAGCAATATATTCCAAATAATAATAATAAAAGGGAACAAAACCTCAGGAAAAAAATGAAATGAAGATAAGCACTCTACAAGATAAAAAATTCAAAGCAATGGTCATAGAGATGCTCACTGAACTTTAGAGAAGAATGGATCTATATAGTGAGAACTTCAATGAAGAGATAGAAAAAATATATATAAAAAAGAATCCATCAGAGTTGAAGACTATAATAACTGAAATAAAAGGATATACTAGAAGGAATCAACAGCAGATTAGATGATATAGGAGAATGGATCAGTGAACTGGAAGAAAGGGTGGTGAAAATAACTCAATCAGAAAAGAATAGAGAAAAAAGAAATGAGGATAGTTTAAGGGTCTATCAAGTGTACTAACATGCACATTATGGCAGTCACTGAATGAGAAGAGAGAGACAGAGACAGAAAACTTATTTGAAGAAATAATGTCTAAAAATTTCTCTAACATGGAGTAAATAAGAGACATTCAAGTCCAGGAAGCTCAGAGATAAAACCAAAAAAGATGAGCACAAAGAGATCCACACCAAAGCACATCATAATTAAAATATTAATTAAGGTTATAAAGGTTAAAAAAGAGAGAGTCTTAAAAGCAGCAACAGAGAAACAACTTGTATGTACAGGAAACTCCCATAAGACCATTAGTTGATTTTCAGCAGAAACTTTGCAGATCAAAAGGACATGGTATAATGTATTCATACTGATGAGGAGGAAAAACCAACACCTAGAATACTCTACCTGGCAAAGTTATCATTTGATATTGGAGAGACAAAGAGTTTCCCAGAAAGCAAAAATTAAAGGACTTACAACCAAAACTGACATTACAAAATGTGTTAAAGAAACTTCCTTAGGCTAAAAAAAAAAAAAAAAAAAAAGCCAAACTAGAAATTTTATATACATACATATATATATATATATATATATATATATATATATATATATATGAAAAAAAAATTCTCACTGGTAAAGTCAAACATATGGTAAAGGGAACAGATGAGCTACTTATAAAGCTAGTATAAAGGTTAAAAGATAAAAGTAGTAAAACTCATTTATATCTATAATAATTAGTTAAGAGGTACATCCAGAAAAAAAGATGTCAAATATAATGTATAATGTCAAAAACATAAAATATGGGAGGGTAGGGAATAAAATTGTGCTTTAGAATGCAACTAAATTTAAGTGACCATGAACTCAGACTGTTATACACATAAGCTTTTATATATGAATGTCTTTATAACAAGCCAAAAATCTATAATACGTACAAAAAATAAAAATAAATGGAAATGAATTTAATAATAATATGTTGAAAATCATCAAATTACAAGGGAAGAGAACAAAATAAGAAGAAAAGAATAAAGAACAACAAAAACTACCAGAAAACAATGAACAAAAATGGCAATAAGTACATACCTGACTAGACAGTTCTCCAAAAATGACATATAGGTGGCCAAAAGACATTTGAAAAGATGTTCAACCTCACTTATCATCAGAGAAACACAAATTAAAATCACAATGAGATATCACCTCACACCTGTTGGAATGATTATCATCAATAAATCAACAAACAACAAGTGTTGCTGAGAATATGGAGAAAAAGGAACTCTTAAGCACTGCTGATGGGAATGCAGATTGGTGCAGCCACTATGGAAAATAGTATGCAAGATCTTAAAAAAATTAATAATGGATTTGCCTTATGACCTAGTCATTCGACTTTGGGTAATATATCTGAAGAAACCCAAAACACTAGTTTGAAAGAATATATGTACCCCTCTGTTCATTGCAGTGTTATTTACAGTAGCCAAGATATGGAAGCAATCTAAATGTCCAGGAATAGATGAATGTATATAAAAGTGGTGGTATATACATACAATGCAATGTTAGCCATAAAATAGAATAAAATCTTACTATTTGCAACAGTATGGATAGACCTAGAGGGTACTGTGTTAAGTGAAATAAGTCAATCAGAGAAAGATAAATACCATGTGATTTCATTTACACATGGAATCTAAAGAGCAAACTAAGCAACAAACAAAATAGAAACAGATGTATAGATACAGAGAAAAGACTGATGTTTGCCAGAAGGGAGAGGGCTTGGAGGCCTGGGTGAATTAGGTAATGGGATTGAGAGGTACCAATTGATAGTTACAAAATAGTCATGGAGATATAAAGTAGAGCATAGGAAATATAATCAATATTATAATAATTATATATGGTGCCAGATGGGTACTGGAAATACTGAGGGAACTCTTTATAGAGTATATGATTGTCAGACCAGTATGCTGTACACCTGAAATAATACAAGATAATATTGAAAGTAAACTATAATTGAAAAATAAAATAAAATAAACCTAAGAATAAATTTAACTAAGACAATGAAAAACCTGTACTCTGAAAACTTTAAGACATCAATGAAAGAAATTTAAGATGATGCAAGTAAATGAAAGTATACACCACACTCATGGATTGGAAAAATACCATACTACCCAAAGCAACCTACACATTCAATACAATTTCTATTAAAACACCAAAGGCATTTTTGACAGACTTAGAACAAATAATTCTAAAAATTTTATGGGACCACAAAAGACCCCCAGTTGCCAAAGCAATTTTGACAAAGAAGAACAAAGCTTGAGGCATAATGCTTTCTGATTTCATACTACTCCAAAGCTATGGTAATCAAAGCAGTATGGTATGGTACAATAGAATGAAAAGCCTGGAAATAAACAAACCCACAGTTATATGGCCAACTAATCTATGACAAAGGAGGCAAGAACAGATAATGAGGAAAAGATAATTTGTTCAATAAATGGTGTTGGGGAAACTGGACAGCAACATGCAAAAAATAAAATAAAATTGGACCACTTTCTTACACCATATACAAAAAAATACTAAAAATGTATTAAAAACTTGATCAAGTGTGAGACCTGAAACCATAAAACTAGAAAAAAAATAGGCAGTAAACTCTTTGACATCAGTCTTAGGAATATTAATTTTAGATATATTTCCTCAGATAAGGGCAAAACAAGCAAAAATAAAGAAGTAGGAGTACATCAAACTGAAAAGTTTTGCACAGAAAACCATCAACAAATGAAAAAGAAAAACTATTGAACGGGAGAAAACATTTGCTAATCATATATCCAATAAGGGGTTAATATTCAAAATATATAAAGAGCTCATATAACTCAACATCAGAAAAATTCAATTAAAAAATGAACAAAGGATATGAGCAGACATTTTTTTTACAAAGAAGGCATACAGATGGTTAACAGACACCTGAAGAGATACTCAATGTCATTTATCATTAGGGAAATGCAAATAAAAATAACAATGAAATATCACCTTACACCTGTCAAAATAGTTATTATGAAAAAGACAACAACATTTTATAGTTTTCAGGTGAGTATGTGGAGAAAAGAGAGCCCTCTTACACTGTTGATGGGATTGTATATTGGTGCAGCAACTATAGAAAACACTGTGGAAATTTCTCTAAAAATTAAAAATAGAACTACCATATGACCCAGAAATTCCACTTCTGGGTATTCATCTAAAGTAGCAAAAACACTAATTTGATATATGTACCACTATGTTCATTGCAGCATTGTTTTGAATATGCCAAGATAAGTAAGCAACCTAAGTGTTCATCAATAGATGAATGGATAAAGAAGATGTGGTATCTATCTATCTATCTCTATATATAATGAAATATTAATCAGCCAAAAAAAAGAATAAAACTTTGCTATTTGCAACAACATGAATGAACCAGCCTAGAGAATATGCTAAGTGAACTAAATCAAACAGAGAAAGACAAATAGGGCATTTCATGTATATGTGGAATCTACAAAACAAAGCAGAAACAGAATCATAAATATTGGAAACAATCTGATAGTTGCCAGAGAGAAGGGGTGGGGGGATGGGCAAAAAAAGGTGAAAAGGTGAAAATGACTAAGAGCTACAAAATTAAAAAATAAATAAAAATTTTAAAAAGTGGTACAAAAAAATGACTAAGAGGTATAAAATAAGTCAGTCACAGGGATATAATGTATAGCACAGGGAATATAGTCAGTATATTGTAAGAATTTTGTAAAGTGATGGCTAGTTGCTAGACTAATCATAGTGATCACCTCATAAGGTACATAAATGTCGAATCACTATGTTGTACATCCGAAACTAATACAGCATTGCATGTCAGCTATACTTAATAAAAAAGGTAATGGATTCCTCTGGCCTGGGAAAAGCACAGTGAAGAAACAGGTACATTTAGGATTAGGCCTCAAAGGATCAGAAGTATTTTAAAACAAGAAACTATTCTGGAGAAAATGGAGTGAGCGAAGCATGCTGTGCATTTTGCAAAAGGCATTCTGACAGTAACTAGCAGAGATCCTAGGTGCTCAGGAAGTCCTGAATGACCAGATTGAAGTTGTTAATTGCTTCGATTATCTTAGGTGATTGATAAATACTTTGTGGACCAAGTGAATTAAGTTACCATTAATTATTTAATGCAATAATTATTTAAGTATTGAGTGCACATCCCCATCCTAGCACTTACTAAATTCCCCAACTTGATTGTGACAAGACAGATGCTTTCTCTTCTTTCTTTCTTTCTTTCTTTCTTTCTTTCTTTCTTTCTTTCTTTCTTTCTTTCTTTCTTTCTTTCTTTTTTCTTTCTTCTTTTTCTTTCTCTCTCCTTCTTTTTCTTTCTCTCTCTCTCTTTCTTTCTTTCTCCGCTGGGTCTAATACTCAGAACAAGAGGACAATCCAAAATTTTAATGAAAAAATAAATATGCCAATAAATGAACCAATCAAAATACATACATACATACATATATAAAATATAGGTTGTTGCTCAGGTATAATTACCTGTCCATGTCAGACAAAGGCACTTGGACTTATTCTGAGGGCAGTGGGAAACTTTTTCTGCAAGTAACAATAATATCAAAATTGGTGAATGAAAAGGAAGAATAGTTAAGAAACTCTTCAAACAAGCAAGATATGAGAGAGTGAAGATATAAAACTACCCAAATCAGATTAGATTTGATTCACTTAGCTGAAAAAGTATCACAGTGAGAATAAATAAAGGGAACACAATTAGCATGTTTCTAACAGCATCTATGTTCCACAAGGAATGGTTCAGAACACTGAGAGAGGAAGAGGAGAGAACCATTGCAAGAGAAGAAGCGAGCATAAATAGGTAAATGTGTAGCTGAAGGCAAAGATTATCCTGTTCTCTATTTTCTAGGGCAGCTTCTTACTATCATCTATGCACAAAAGATTGCTGATCTGTTTGATTGCCTGCTCACATTGGCTACTTAGCAAGAATACTGGTTCAAGCTGCTCTTTTATTTTAAGGTAACACAGGTAAGCAAGAAATAGAGGGAAACTTTGTTATTCTAACAAACAATGCTGTGGATAGAAAGAAAAATGGAAAATTTAGAAGCATAAGTAAAAGTCTTGAGTTATTGCAGCACAAAGTTCCCGTGCCCTGTCGCCCCAAATGAGCCCATTTCTACTGGTGCAGTTTTCTTTACTACATCTTGAAAAAAAGAAATAAATAAAACTGGTGCCCAATGAAATATTTCCTGTTTTGATTGAAGAAAACATGAAGAATGGGAAGCTATTTATCCTAACAAATTCTATAGACCACTTTCTGCTGTCAAATTCCAGTGGCGGCACTTAGCAAAGTAACGTCGGTGGCAAACTCCACAGTCACCAGAGTAGAAAGAAATACTGGCATTTCCAGAGTGGAGGAAGGAAAAGAAATGGGCCCGCTTCAGTCACAGAAAGGCCTTTGACAGAACAAGAGCAAACATGAAGCTTTCTCCTTAAAACAAAGAGATAAACTTTAAAAAAAAATTTTTTTTTTTTAACATATGTGACTAAGAAGCAGCTGAAGAGTCAAGGAATAAAACAGTAAAGTTCTCTCCTTCTATTATCTGAAAAGATACATTATGTGTGTTCTATTTAGCTTAACGTGGACACTAGATAAGAATTAAAAACAATGAGACAGACTTTTCGCCCAAACGTTAGAATCCAAGCATTGGTATTTAACTGAGCAGCCAGAGGAGCACGCCTCCCCCGGGACACGCATGCTACCTTCCGCAGCGACTCCAGGGATGAGGCCATGACCCGGACCAGGAGGGGGATTTCTCTTTAGGAGTTGACACTGGAGTCAATTTATCAGACGTGCCAGAAAAGCAGCCCCGCAGTTTTACAATCTTTCTGTGTGTTTTCTCTTGTGTGATGGCTGTTAACTATATTAACGCTCCGTGAGTTTCAATTTGGATTCTTGGTAAAGCTCTAATGCTGTTTCTGCGGGGCAAAAAGGGCAGAAAAGCAGCACACATTTATTTATACAACAAAATAAGGGCTAAAAGTGTAACACTTTGGGACAAAAATGGTAAGCAAAAAGACATGTTTAAAAAGACCATGCTGGGGTCCTTTACGTTCTAGTTCCTTATAGTGTGTTAAATTCAGAGAACCAATCAGCCAGCCTCCACAGAGCAGACCTCTCCTTCTGTGTCTGTGCAGAAACAATTAGCATAGCAGGTCTGAGACTACCAGTTTAGAAAGGTGTGCTTGTAAGGTTGGTTGGGCCTTGGCTAGTGTCTGGAAATTTGGATTTGGGTTCATTGGGTCTTTCTTGGCTGGTGTCCGGAAATTTGGATTTCCTAATTCATAAGGGTGGTTAATTGTGGCAAAATTGTTTCTGTAAACAATGTCATTTATACTGAACTCTTTCTGGGAGTCTGGAATTTTGTTATGTGCTCGGCAGATGGTGCCTTCATGTCAGTATCCAGTAAAAGTATTGGGCCTTGAGTTTATGATGAGCTTCTCTAGTATACTTTTCATGTGTGTTTTTACATATTGTTGCTAGAGTAATTAAGCATGGTCTGTATGTCTCCACTGGAAGAGGACTCTTGTTGGAAGCTTGTGCCTGGTTTCCCCCAGACTTTGCCTCATGGGCCTTTTTCCTTGCTGATTTTACCTTGTATCATTTTGCTGTAATAAATCACAGCCATAAGACAACTATACGCTGAGCTCTGTGGGTTATTTTTTTAAAATTTTATTTAGGAAATTAAATTTAACAGGCTGACATTGATCAATAAAAGTACGTAGGTTTCAGGTAAACATTTCTATAACATTTGAACTGTTGATTATGTTGTATACCCATCACCCAAAGTCAAATCATTTTCCGTCACTCTGTATTTATCCCTCCTTACACTCTCTCCCCACTTTTCCCCCACATCTTTCTCCCCTTGGTAACCACTTCACTTTTATCTGTGTCCATGAGTATCAGTTTTACATCCCATCTATTTGTGAAATCATACAGTTCTTCACTTTTTTGGATTTACTTATTTCACTCAGTATAATGTTCTCAGGGTCCATCTCAGTTGTAAATGATACGATATCATCATTTCTTACGACTCAGTAGTATTCCATTGAATGTATGTACCACATCTTCTTTAGCCAATCCTTTATTGAGGGACACTTTGGTAGTTTCCTTGTCTTGATCACTGTGAATATTGCCGCGATGAACATATGGGTACATGTTTCTTTATGTACCAATAATTTTGAATTTTTTGAGTTTGGGGGGTAAATACCCAGTATAGGGATTGCTGGGTCGTATGGTAGTTCTATGCTTAATATTTTGAGGAACCACCATACTTTCTTCCATAATAGTTGTACTATTTTGCATTCCCACCAGCAGTGAATGAGGGTTCCTTTTTCTCCACAGCATCTCCAACACTTGTCATTACCTGTCCTATTGATAATAGCCAATCTAACAGGTGTGAGGTGGTATCTCATTGTAATTTTGATTTGCATTTCAAATAGCTAGTGAAGAATATATTTTCATGTATTTTTTGACCATTCTTTTTTTTTTTTTTGTATTTTTCTGAAGTGAGAAGCAGGGAGGCAGAGAGACAAACTCCCATATGCACCTAATCAGAATCCACCCATCATGTGCACTATGGGGTGATGCTTTGCCCATCTGGGGCATTTCTCCGTTGCAACTGGAACCATTCTAGTGCTTGAGGAGGAGGCCATGGAGCTGTCCTCAGCACCTGGGCCAACTTTGCTCCAATGGAGCCTTAGATGCGGGAAGGAAAGATAGAGAGAAAGGAGAAGGGGAAGGGTGGAGAAGCAGATGGGCGCTTCACCTGTGTGCCTTGACTAGGAATCAAACCCAGGACATCCACACACTGGGCCGACATTCTACCACTGAGCCAACGGGCCACGGTATTTGTTGGCCATCCATATGTCCTCTTAGAAGAAGTGTCTGTTCAGGTCCTCTCCCCATTTTTTAAGTGGATTGTTTGCTTGTTTGTTGCTGAGCTTTGTAAATTCTTTTAATATTTTAGATATTAAGCCTTTATTGGAGCTGTTGATTGTGAATATCATCTCTCATTTAGATAGCTACCTATTTGTTATCAGTTTCTTTTGCTGTGCTGAAGCTTTTAGTTGGATATAGTCTCATATGTTTTCTTTTATGTAATTTATTGTTTCAGATCTTACATTTAGGTCTTTGACCCATTTTGAATTAATTTTTGTGCAGGGGGACAAACTATAGTCCAGTTTCAGTCTTTTGCATCTGGCTTTCCAATTTTCCCAGCACTATTTATTGAAAATGTTTTCTTTTCTCCATTGTGTGTTTTTGGCTCCTTTGTCATAGATTATTTGTCCATATATATGTGGTTTTATTTCAGGGCTCTCAATTCTGTCCCATTGGTCTATATGTCCGTTTTTTTTGCCAATACCATACTGTTTTGATTATCATGGCTCTATAGTATAATTTGGAGTCAGGTAGTGTGATACCTTTGGCTTCATTCTTTTTTCTCAGGATTGCTTTGGCTATTTAGGGTTTTTTATGGTTCCATACAAACCTGGTGATTTTTTTGTTCTATATTTTTAAAGAATGACATTGGGATTTATATATTGCCTTGGGTAATATGGTCATTTTAACTATGTTGGTTCTTCCAATCCATGAACATGGAACATTTTCCCATTTCATTGTGTCTTTTTCTTTCTTTCAAAAATATCTTGTAGTTTTCAGGACATAGGTCCTTCACATTCTTTGCTAAGTTTATTTTTAGGTATTTTACTCCTTGTGTTGCAATTATAAAAGGAATTTTTGTTTTAGTTCATTTTCTGAAGTTTCATTGTTGGCATATAGGAAAGCTATAGATTTTTGTACATTGATATTGTATCCTTTGACTTGACTGTGTTGAGTTTATTGTTTCAAATAGTTTTTAGTGGAGTCAGAGAAAGACAAGTACTATATGATTTCCCTTATATGTGAAATCTAATGAACAAAAATTAACAAACTAGAAACACACTCATAGATAGCGAACAGACTGATAACTGTCAAAGGGGAAGGGTTTGGGAGGCTGGGTTGAAAAGGTATAAGGATTAAGCAAAAAACAAAACTAAACTCATAGACACAGTCAACAGTATGCTTATTAACAGAGAAAATGGGAATGGGGAAATGTAGAAGAGAGTATAGGGAGGATAAATGGTGATAGAAGGAGACTTGACTTGGGGTGGTGAACACACAATATAATATGCAGATGATGCATTATAGAGTTGTACACCTAAAGCCTATATAATTTTATTAACAAGTGTCACCCCAACAAATTTAATAAAAAAGTAAAAATAAATAAATAAATAATAAATTTGCAAATGGTAGATGCCTTATAAAGTATTTAACTTACCCCTAATAGTAACTTTATAAAATAGGTACTATTATTATGCCTGGTTTATACACGAAGAAAACAAAACAAAAGAGGTCAACTACTTAGTCAACCAACAAAATTAATTATATTAACAACAAATTTGTAAACCCTAAATAATTATCTTAAAACAAAAACTCATTATTAAAATTAAATTTGATTAAAGAAACAAAAAGATTAAATGAGGTCATTGGGTAGGCACTAAACTAACATGACTGGTGTTCTTATAAGAAGAGGAGATTAGGACAGAGACACAGACAGTGGAACAACCACATGAAGATACAACAGGAAGGCAGCCACCAGCAAGGCAAAGAGACAGTTCTCAGCAGAAACCAAATATGGCAACACCTTGATCGTGGACTTCTAGCCTCCAGAACTGTGAGAAAATAACATTTTGTTGTTTAAACCACCCACTTTGTGATATTATGTTATTGCAGTCCTAGCAAACTAATAAAGAGTGATAAAGAGAATAACATGGCAGCACCTAGAACAAAATATAGGAGTCAGAACATTTTTTGTTATATTTAAGGAAGAGTTTTTAAGCACATTTCTAGGCTGGAAGAAAAGAGCTAGAACAAGTCTTGATACCAAGTGCAGTGTTGTGTTTTTACATTATCTCATCGCTTCGTCTCCTAAGTTTCCAGTTCTTGACAGGCCAAGAAGGTCATCATATTAATTTGACTATGTTATTGCAACAAGAATTTGTTCATCATAAGAAAGTGGAACTTTTAATCTTGATACATCAGTCCAGTCAACGGGCTGACCTACTCTTAAATTGGTAGATAGAACCTAGCAACCTGAAAGTAAAGAAAAACTTAAATAGCCAAATCCATTTGAATAGGAGTAAGTTGTGTAAACTAAACATTTCCCCATTTTTATAGTTTATGACTATATTCAGATTTCCAATTCACTTTCTGTTAATCGAGCAAAATCATTTTTACTTTGGTATTTAATCAATAATATTTAACTTAATTTTTTATTAATTAAATAGATCTTATTTGTGTAGCAGCCTACAGCTAATTTTCATAAAGGGGCCACAACAGAATTCATCCTCAATAAAGCTTAGTTCATATCTACAGACCCAAAAAAATCATTTGCAAAATAAGAATTCAAACATGTGGGATATTAGGACATTCCAGAAGTAAAATGATTTTTACTGTAGCTTTTATAACATCTAAGCTTCACATGGTATTACTATGCTTCATTTTGTCTTTGTTTTCTGTTTGTTCTGTTTTTTAAATTATGCAATATGTGACACAATTTGAATACTTTCAGCATAAGAATTCATACTTCCAGTGCCCTATGTATATTCTATTCACGTGAAGAATTTTATTGACTATTTTTAATTTTTATGTTTATATAAGTAATAGCTTTACAGTACACAATGAAATAATTTATATTAATTTAATGTGAAATAAAAACACTGTATACTAAGAGTTGAGAACCATAGTACTTATAGAACTGAAGTAATACCAAATTTACTCTTCATAAACTTAGCTACACAACATTAATGTTAATTCTATTAGGGAAACTCTCTACATCCGGCCTAAGAGATAATATAATGTAGAAATGTTGAAGCTGCCATATTTATTAGATTCTTCATTGAGGAGGGGAGATATACACAGGAGAAGAACTGGGATAGAAGATAAAAAGAAATTGAAAAATGCTAAATATTTGTTAATATTTATTGCTCAGATATATTGCATGAAACCAGTGACCGAAATGAAGTATAAGCACTCTCTGCTTTATAGGGAAGTTTTTTTGTTATAGAAATCCCCAAATAACTAATGGGCAGTTGAATATACTCAAGATTGGTTTTTACATCTTCTTTCAAGAGTTTCAGATTCGTATCCCAGTAGTTTCCTTTTTCACTGTATTCTGCTTCAACTTGGGTCAAACTGGAGGTCAGAAGACATGAAGAATATCTTACAGAAAGGTCCCTCTGCACAAACATACATACTATCCAAGGGAAGACAAAATACTATCCAAAGAAGACAAAATTGTATTTCTTTGCTATTGTGACAATTTATAATTTTATACCCCCATCTCTCAGTCTCTTTCCTCTTTCCTCTCGCTTCCACATGCACATCATTCATTCAAGCACACAGGAGGAGTCTGTGGTAGCCTCCAGACCACCCAACCTCCTTCCCAATATTGTCCTCCATTTTCCACTACAATTAAACCACTCTCCCAGTCTCTTTACTTTATGCTTCTATTGCAAACCCCACTGTTGGGCAAATAAGTTTGTGAAATCTGTATTTTTGGGGTTTGCTCACTTTTTTGTTAAAAATGGCACTGCCCAAGTGAATGGCTGTCACCCTGGTAATACGGCTAATTACCTTCCTGCTTGGAATGGGGCTTGGTTATGCTAATATGTGCTGGAAGAGGGGTTGTCCTGTGAGAAAAGTTTTAAAAGGAGGAGCCAGAAGGCCATTTTTGGCAGAGACCACGTTGTTGCAGAAGGAGAGGCAGCCAAGATGGCGCAGTGCTGAAAGAGAAGCCAGTTTGTGCAGAGTTTGTGCAGAGAGAAGGAGTTGGGGAACAGAGGTAAATAAGGCTGGGGGTCTTTGATTCTAGGAAAACCGAGATAAAGTCAGTGGCTTTGGGAGCCCTGAATGGAAAGGGAAATGTTTTCCCGCTGTGTGTATTTACTTGCCTACCGGTTGCAAGCTAGAATAAAAGTTGGCTCACTATATTTTGGCTCCGCTGTTTCATTACTGTCTATCCTAATCTAATGGGAACCTGCATGCGACTGGCAGCTGTGACAGTGGCCGCAACTACTGGCTATACACCCACATTTTTTTTCCCTTTTCATTCCCAGTATTCTCTCTCTGAACTGTCCGGCACTTTCAGTGTCAAAGCTTTGTCAGATCTGCGCTCACCTTTGACCTGAACTTGCCTGAAGCAAAAAGGGGAGGGTTTCTATACATGATCAGCAAGAGGGAGCAGGGTAAACACTATAAGAAAAAGGCACAAGTTCCGGTTTCAATTGTCTCTGTTTTAGTTATAAGACCACAGACAAGTCTCTCAACATCTGGGAACCTTGGTCTGCCAACAATAATTTCTGCCAAATTAACAGAATGGTTGTAAGGATTAAAATTTACAGTAAGTGTTATTTCTATTATTTGTTCATGTAAAACGTATTTTGACACTTTTCTCAAAACCTCTAATTTCCCTTGACTATATTTTCCCCAAAGGATTTTGCATCCTTTGAGGGTAAGAACTATGATTTCATTTGAATAATTAATACCTACTGTCTGGCAATTGCCATATATTCCAATAATATTTACCAAATGAGAAAAAGAATGAATTAAATGAAAGTAAATAATGTGTGTGACAACAATGTTCCAACATCAGACAAACTATAAAAATGCAAGGTGTTCGTTTTTTCATTCATTCGAGAAGGTTTGCTCTGTGTCAGGCACTGTGCTAATCAAAAACAACAGAAACTTCTTGTAAGGAGGAGCAATTCTCAACACTGGATAGCTCTTAGTGAAGAGTTGCTATAACTGGGTAGTCAAGGATGAAGAGAGAGTAAAACATCTGGGTAGTAACAATTTCACTTTGATTGTGTAAGAGGTCTTATGGTTAGAAATGCAAGAAGCATTCTACATTTAATATTTAATGACTCAATACAATTTACCCAAATGTGCCATTTATACTCATCCTATCATCTATGATTCTTTCACTTGTCCATGGATTAGTTTTAATGTTCTATCTTTAAGGAATCAGATCAAATCAAGAGTACCAAATGTGTGTGGAACCCTTAATTTGTGGATATCATCACTTTTTTTCCAATGAGAGAATTTAGCCTTAGGTCTTCCTTCAATGATAGTCAGTGAGTAAATAAAGTTTTTCTCTAGACAATGTTGAGTATACATGAATAGAGCCAGTTAGACAATTTAATTCCCACAAAAATATACTAAAATCCCACTAAATACTGGGTCAGGTTCTGATGGGCATACCAAGTTGATTTAAATATCACTACTACCCTCAAAGAGCTTAAACTTGGTAAGAAGTAGGACATGCATACAAATATTCAGTAATAATTGAGGAAAACAGATATCAGAAGGAGTTAATTTATGCATTGTCAAATATTCAGAGAGAAATTGCTTATTGTAAATGGATCACAATGACAAGCCTTTCAAGGTGCTGAAATTGCCTATAGAGACTTGAAATAATTTACAAAATATCTTCAGCGGAAAATCAGTTATTTCCTAGTCACTACCTAAGCTTTAGTACATGGTTTCAGAGACTTTTGTGTAGTAACAATGATTCATCTTGTATTTTACGTAGTCTTTTTTGGAATCATTATTTGTATCTCTAAATAAAGTCTACACAGACTCATATTTTCAATGCAATATTAATGCTGCATGTATATAGAAATGTTCTCATTTACCTGCCTTCACTGTTCTTAAACTAGTGCTTTAAAAGCAGTTTGCAGCTGAGCCATTTGTTCCTCTCACCATGTGAGATGGGCTTATAGCTCTCATATAGTGGAGGAATAATAGCTAAACAGTTTTTATTTTAGCTTGGAGGATCATAGATCTGCCTCCTGGGATCTATGCCTTCATTCCAAACCCCAATCTAAAAAGAATGTATATTGCCAGACTTGCTTTACCATTCTTTCAAATGAATGTTTAATCAACTTGACATTTACAATAACGAGTGTCTTGGTGACAGTGTTCATGGAGTATACAGCAATCTCTATCCAAAAGTAAATATGAAAATGTGGAATGAAGAAGAGCAATTGAGTGTCAATTCAAGACTCCAAGTCTAAAAGCTGTCTTCAAGTGTTGAGATGTAACTGAAGCCATCTTTTGTTTTAGAGGCTCTGATTTTTCCTTCACAGTGTTTGTAAGTTTTATGGTGAGACAAAAGAATTCTTTAGTCAGTTTAGTTTTGGAAACACCTGGGTCAAACACAGGGAAAAAATAATCAGGACTTCTTAGCACTTATAGTATACTAATATATTATTTGAATATCCAAGAGAGATATAGTATGTTATGCAGAATTCCGGAAATTTTATAGTCATAGAAACTTATTTTCTTTTCATGGGTTATCTTTTTGGACAAGTACTCTATGGAAGATATTTTACCATCAAAGAACTTTGCTTTGCCGGAGTCAATTACCTTGCCACTTTCATAATGAAAATAAATTTTTAACTCTTTCTTTACTTTCCTCAGAGGTTCATAGAGTTGCTTTATAACTTTACCTTTACAAGCCTCCATTCAGAAATTAATAGGCAAAATTCAGGTGAATTCCCATTTTACAGAATTTTCATGTACCAACATAGCTGCACGAAGTGGGTTTATATTATATTAGCTATTCCAGCAATTTTCAACATTTGTTTTCTCATGTCACACATAAATTAAAATTTGGCAAGACATCAAAACATATATTTTTGCCAATCTTACAAAAAAAATAGGTACAGTTTTGATTCATTCAAACCAGATGGCTATTGTGTTGGCTGTTGTCATTTTTTTATTCAACAATCTAGGAAAAAGAGGTCAGTGCCTCTAACTAAATAGTCAGGTATCGCATGTTTTAAAAATTCCTGCAGCGTACCAGTTGAAAATTGCTGGGTTATACCATGGTTAGGAGATCTGATTTATTATAAGACACATTGCATATAGTATATTAAATTTATTTGAATTGTATAATACACTTATATGAGGTAGTGAGAATAGTCAAACTTACAGAGACAGAAAGTAGAATGATGGTGGCCAGGAACTGGGGAGGTAAAAGGAAGAAGTTATTGATGGAGTTGTTGCTAAAGAGTTTCAGTTTTGCACGATGAGAAAGTTCTGGAGGCTGGTTGCCCACCACTGTGAATACTATTATTTTATTAATTTTAACTATTTATTTAGGGACAGGAAAGGAGAGAGAGAGAGAGAGAGATCAATCTGTTGTTTCACTTATTTATGCCTTCATCAGTTGATTTTTGTATATGCTCGGACCTGGGATTGAACCGATAACCTTGGCATATAAGAATGACACTCTAACAAACTGAGCTACCTGGCAAGAGCCCAATGTGAATATTTTTTTTCTGTATTTTTCTTAAGTGAGAAGCAGGGAGGCAGAGAGACAGACTCTGGCATGCGCAAGACCGGGATCCACTTGGCATGCCCATCTGGGGCATTACTCTGTTGCAACTGGAGACATTCTAGCACCTGAGGTGACTTTGCTACAATGGAGTCTTGGCTGTGGGAGGAGGAGAGAGATAGAGAGAAAGGATAGGGGGAAGGGTGGAGAAGCAGATGGGTGCTTCTCCTGTGTGCTCTGACCAGGAATCAAACCCGGGACTTCCACATGCCAGGCCAATGCTCTACCACTGAGCCAACCAGCCAGGGACTCGACGTGAATATTCTTTTCTTTATGATTTTAATTTGTGTTTACATAGATTTAAGTGTCCCACTGAATATATCTCTCCCCACCCCCTTATTCCCCTTGGCCCCCTCATGCTCCCTACTCCCCTTCCCTTCAGGATTTGCTGTCCTATTTTCTATAATGCTGTGTTGTGTATATATATAATTTCATTAATCTCTTTCCCTTCTCTGATCCCATCTTTTCTTCTACTTTCCCTCTGACTGCTTTACCTCTGGTCCCTTTGATCCCGCCTCTGCCTCAAATGAATGAGGTCATATGATCTTTTTCTTTCTCCGTCTGGTTTATTTCACTTAGCATGATAGGTTACAGGTCCATCCATGTAGTCGCAAAAGTTAAGATTTCCTTCTTCCTTATGCCCGTGTAGTATTACATTGTGTATATGTTCCACTGCTCTTTAACCCACTCATCCACTGATGGACACTGGGGTTGTTTCCAGCTCTTGGCTGTTGTAAACAATGCTGCCATGAACATGAGGATGCATTTCTTCTTTTGAATCAGTGATCTGGTATTCATACAATATATTCTTAGAAGTGGATGGCTCGGTCAAAGGGCAGTTCCATTTTTAATTTTTTGAGGAATCTCCATACTGTTTTCCACAGTGGCTGCACCAGTCTGCATTCCCACCAGCAGTGCAGAAGGATTCCCTTTTCTCTGCACCTTCTCCAGCACTTATTCTGTGTTGTTTTATTAATAAGCGCCATTCTGACAGGTGTGAGATGGTATCTCATTGTGGTTTTAATTTGCATTTTTCTAATGATTAGTGATGTTGAACATTTTTTTATGTGCCTATTGGCCATCTGTATGTCCTCTTTGGAGAAATGTCTATTCATTTCTTCTGCCCATTTTTTGATTGGATTGTTTATCTTCCTGGTGTTGAGTTTTATAAGTTCTTTGTAAATTTTGGTTATTAACCCCTTATTAGACATATCGGCAAAAACATTCTCCCATTATGTGGGTTGCCTTTTTATTTTGTTCATATTGTCTTTAGCTATGCAAAAGCTTTCTTTGTAGTTTGATATAGTCCCATTTGTTCATCCCATCCTTTATTTCACTTGCCCATGAAGATAAATTAGCAAAAATATAGCTATGAGAGATATCAGAAAAATTACTGCCTACGTTTTTATCAAGATGTTTATGGTTTCACAAATTACCTTTAAGTCTTTCATCCATTTTGAGTTTACTTTTGTGAATGGTATAAGTTGGTGATCCAGTTCCATTCTTTTTTGTAAGTACCTGTTCAATTTTTCCAACACCATTTGTTAAAGACACTGTCTTTACTCCATTGTATGTTCTTACCTCCTTTGTCAAATATTCATTGTCCATATAGGTGCAGGTTTATTTCTGGGTTCTCTGTTCTGTTCCATTGATCTTTATGCTTGTTCTTATGCCAGTACCAAGACACATCATAATTAAAATATAAAAATTAAGAGTTAAAGAAATAATACTAAAAGCTTTAAGACAGTGGTTCTTAACCTTATTTGAGGTACCAAACCTACCAGTTTCATATGCGCATTCACCAAACCCTTCTTTAGTGATAAATAAAATATAATTTCTTTTTTCCAAATTCAAGACATAGGTATATGTTTTTTTACTGGTGCACAAAATGAGCTGTGCATGAACATTACCTTGCTCAAAGAACAAAACCAACAAAGTGCATGAACTCACAACAAATTACGGTATTACTTTATTTTGGCCTCCGCGGCATAGGCTTCTCCGAACCCCTGAGACCAAGACCGACTCATCGAACCCCTAGGGTTCAATAGAACCCAGGCTAAGAACCACTGCTTTAAGAGAAAAGGAGTCTATTACCTACAGAGGTGTCTCGGTGCTGGCCTTTTTGGGTTCATCCTTAATGGAACTCTCTGTGCTTTTTGAACTTGTGTGACTTTTTTCTTCATCAATTTAGGGAAGTTTTCAGCTATGATTTCTTCAATCAAATTCTCTATCCCTTGTTCTTTCTCTTCTCCTTCAGGAACCCCTATGATGCAGATGTTATTTCTCTTCATGTTGTCACAGAGCTCTCTTAGAGTTTCCTCAGACTTTTTGATCCTCTTTTCTTTTTGCCTTTCTGATTCCATACTTTTGTTTATCTTGTTCTCTAACTTGCTGATTCAATCTTCAGCTTCATGCATCCTGCTTTTAATTCCTTCCAGTGTGGTCTTCATTTCTGATATTGTATATGTCATTTCCGACTGATTCTTTTTTATTTTGATGTCTTTTTTTATGCTTGCTATCTCTTTATTTAGATGCTCATTATGTCCATCCATTGTTGTTCTAAGATCTTTGAGCAAGCTAGCAATTATTATTTTAAACCCTGCATCTGGTAATTTGGTTATTTCTGTCTCATTCAAATCTTTTTCTGAAGATTTCTCTTGTTGATTCATTAGGGTTGCATTTCTCTGCCTTCCCATTTTGTTTGTGCATAAGAAGGGTGTGGCAACAGGAGTCCGATAGATGTGGCCTCTTATTCACTAGGTGTGGCCTGTCTGCAGGTCACCCACCCCTTCTGCCTCTGCCTCAGGCATTTGCTCAAGGGTGAGGCTGGCGCCAGCCTGCTGTGGCAGTTGCTGTGGCTTCTGCCTCACCTCCACAGGCAGGACTGTGTTCGCGTGCCCAGGCTGCAAGTCTTGGCTGGCCTGGCTTTCGCACCTCCCCCAAGGGCGGGACTGCGCTCCTGTGCCTGGCCTGCAAGCCCTGGCTGGCCCCAGGCCTTCACCTCACCCTCGCTGATGGAACTGCGCTTGTGCACTGGGGCCGCTAGCTTCAGCCCTGCGGGTGAGGTTGTGCTCCTGCACCCAACCACAAGTCTCAGCCGGTTCCCCAGCTTTCGCCTTGCCCCTGCAGGCAGGGCTGCAGGCATGACCACACTCACACTCCTGGCCCACAGCCATGGCTTGGACTGCTTTTTTGTGTTCCTTTCACTGCCACAGCCGCCCTCAGCCTCCGCCCCTGCCGGTCAGGACTGCACTTGCATCGAGCCTCAGTCGCAGCTAGCCCCGGCTTCCGCCCCCTTGGACAAAACTATGCTAGTGCTAGGGCCACAGCTGCAGTCCTCCCCTGGCTTCCGCCCTGCAGACTGGACTGCGCTCCCATGTTCTGCCACCGCCCACTCTCCAGCGAGCACTCAGCAGTGTGGGAATGGTGATGTACCTCAGATCTTAGCACTCAGTACTGTATCCCTGATGGCTCCCTGCTTCTAAGCAATTCTTTGCTCTGGCTGCAGAAGGAGAACTTCTGTTTGGCTGGTGACCTGCTTCCTTTTGCTGGTATTGCTGGCTCTAGGAAAAATATTCACTTTAGATTTGGGGAGTAACTCAGCCCAGGGTTTAGGGTGGCTGTCCCTTAGAGTGTTTCTCCCTGTGTCTCCTAGAATACACTATTTTCCTGCTATTCCAGTCCTCTCAGCTCTCCCCATCCCCCAGATCCCCAGGTGAGTGGTTGTGAAAGAGGTTTTTTGTGTGGACCCTTTAAGACAAATCCTGGGTCTGAGAAAATCTGTCTCTTTCTCACAAACAGTATCCTGGCTTGTTACGCAGCTAAATACTGTTCCTACGCCTCTTCTAGGCTCTGGGGCTGCAGGCTGGGGCTTTGTTCCTGGGGCCCAGAACCCTCCCCTCTCTGCTAACCTCACTTCCCACCACACAAGTCCCTCCGGCCTGCTGCTTGCTCCCAGGAGCTGGGCAGCCCTCTCTGTGTTTCCGCTTTTCCTACCAGTCTCAGTGTGGCTTCTTCAGTGATCCTTGGTTAAAGAGTCCTCTTAGTTTAGTCCAAAGTTGGTTTTTACAGATAATTGTTCTTAAAATTAAGTTGTAATCCACTTTGGTTCCTGGAGGTGAAAGTGGGTACATCCGCGTACTCCATCACCATTTTTCTGCCCTCTTCAATGTGAATATTCTTAACACTATTGAACTATACACTTAAAAATGGTTAAGACAGAAAATTTTAAGAATATGTGTTTTACCAAATTTTATGAATCATGTGATTTTTAATATAGTACTATATTAAGTCTCACCAAATGTAAAGCCAAAGAAATAGAATTGTTTAAATGTTTAAATTTATCTCTCTCTATGAAAAAGAAAACTTGTAGAAAAAAAAATCTAGGTTCACTACAATGGAAATCAAAAGGTTTAAATAGCCTTCTTAATCAAGGTAGCAACTAACAGTGCAAATATTTGATATTCTGGTGAAACTTTTAAAAATGGTATGGATATTAAAATAAAGGCACTTTAAAATTTCAAATTTGGTGATTTCTTCAAATATACATATACAAGTTCTTACTGATTATATTTTCAATCTCTATTGACTAAATATTTCTAAAACAATGTTTATTAACTAAAGACACTTATCCCTAAATTTTAACTTTTGATGTTCTAACCTGATATTATCATTACTATTACAATTTTCTATATATTTTTGGCTCGACTTATAGAAATATTTGTCATCTTTTAGTATGAGGATATGCCCTGAAATGGGGAAAATATGCTTCTGTAGTTCTTTCTTTTTTTGCTCTGTTCTTTTTTGTCCATAAATGTAGCACTTATTAAAATCACAATTCCTTTGGGAATTTGAAGACATGTACAGTGAATAATCATGTGTAGACCCTGGCCAGCTGGTTCAGCAGTAGATCCTCGGCCCAGCTGTGGAGATCCGGATTTGATTTCCGGCCAGGGCCCACAGGAGAAGCACCCATCTGCTTCTCCACCCTTCCCCCTTTCCTTTCTCTCTATCTCTCTCTTCTACCCCCACAGCCAGAGCTCCATAGGAGCAAGGTTGGCCCAGGCACTGAGGATGGCTCCATGGCCTCCGCCTTAGGTGCTAGAACGGCTCTGGTTGCTGGAAGCAATGCCCCAGATGGGCCGAGCATCACCCCCTGGTGGGCATGCCAGGTGGATCCCGGTCAGGTACATGCAGGAATCTGTCTGTCTGCCGCCCCCCACTTCTCACTTCAGAAAAATTCCAAAATAAATAAATAAATAAATAAAATAATAATGTGTAGTAGAATTAGAAAAACAGAATATATGTAACAGCACCAAACATCTTCTCACATCTCGAGTGCTTGCTGCCTGCTGCCCTTTATGTAGCTCTTGGCAGGTGCCCCCCAGAAAATACATATGAGGTTTCCAATTAATGAATGATAACAAAAATATTAATATTTCTGACACCCAACCAAACCCATCCTGTATAAAATAAGACTATATTCATTGTGTACAAATATAGTGGTAAATGTCCTCGGTGAGGTGGTAATTGAAGAGGGAGTTGTAGGAATTCTAGGGAAAGAGGACTGCAGGCGTACTTGCCCTTGACTTCCTTATAGTCTGGAGTAGAATTTTAGGAGCTATATGTGGGATTAAAGGAGAAAGCCCAGGGAACTGTTTATGGGGTCAGGAGCAAGGTGAGACTGAGGCAGGTGAGTAATGAAGATGAAGCCAGGACTACAGAAAGGGCCAATTTAAAGGAATGGAAATTATCCCTGGAGAGAACAAAAATGTGTTTCTTCATGATCAAAATAACTCTTATGAGCTCCAAGGTAGAAATTTGTATAGCGCTAAAAAGGATAGATGATCAATGTCTAGATTACACCTGATGCACACTTTCTTATGTAAACCTGGAGGACATGGCAATTGAAGTCTGCTGGGGAGCTACCTGCAGACATACACAGGGAGGCAGGATGCCCTCTGAATGCCCACCTTTTATCTCACTCCTAAATCTTCAGGACACCTCTCTAGAAAGAGGATCCCATTGGGTGAGACTTGTACCTGTGAAGAAGTGGGCAGGGAGCAATGATGTCAGCCCTATGCACCCCTCCCCCCCACTTCCACAGTCACAGGCAGTATCATACAGAAACTTCATTAGGACAATGAAATGAGGGAGTTCATGAAAAAGACAAGAAAAAGTGACCAGCCCCATTTGCAGGGTAGGAGAAGAACAATTATTACAAGAACTTTGGGGAATTGCTTAAAATTTTCAATACTCCAATGTCTATCGGGGTTTTTTTTGGGGGGGGATGTTTTATTTTAATTGATTTTAGTGAGAGAGAAAGGGAGAGACAAAGAGACAGGAATGTGGATCTTTTCCTGTATGCGCCTGACCAGGGATTGAACCTCTGCACTACAGTACAATGCTCTAACCATCTGAGCTATCCGGCCAAAGCCAATGTCCATTGTTTTTATTGCCCTCTCTGTTTCATAGAGTATTTAGCAGGGAAACCCTAAAATAAAAATGGGTGTTTGATCTTTTAATTCTGTGTCAAAGAAAAGTCAGAAATCTGAGATTGTATCCTAATTACATATGCAGTTTTGAGAGTGAGAGCAAATAGAGAGAAAGAAGGAAATGAAACACATCCCTGAGGTGTGGGATTAACGAGAAGACCTACCTGGGAAAGCCTACAATGGAATGGAGCAGTGAGCCAGGGGTTTTACCCAATAGAGATCCCATATAGGCTCTGACTGTCAAGATGACTGAGTCTAATGTATATATTTATTACTTCATCAGTTGAACTGCAAAAATGAGACTAAATAAATCATCTCTATTAGATAGCCAGATGTTACAGTATAACTTGTTAAGCTAAACTGTAAGATAACAATCATTTTTTAAAGCTCCAGTGTAAGGCAAAAACAGGAAGTCTTAAGTCTTGCTACTAAATCATTTGCATTTTTTTCTCTAACAGTGAATTATCTAAATTAACAGTTATGCCTAGAGAGATTTTTTAAAAATGCCCTGTTTAATTCTAGAAAACACCACAGGCCCTGGACTCTTGGTTCAGTGGATAGTGTCAGCCTGTGTGCAGATGTCTAGGGTTCAATCCCTGGTCAGGGCATATGTGAAAAGTGACCATTTGCTTCTCTTCACCTCCTGCAGCCAGTGTCTTGATTGGGTCTAGCGTGGGCCCCAGACACTGAGGATGTCTTAGTTGATTTGAGTATCAGACCCAAACAGGAGTTGCCAGTTGGTCAGGCACATGTGGAAGTTTGTCTATCTCCCCTCCTTTCACTTAAAAAAAGAATGGAAACAGCATCAAATGTGTCATATTGACTTAATTTCAGAAACCCACCCTGCATTCTTTGCTCCCATGCACCCCTGCTTTCTCATATCAGTATTAACACAAAGTTAAATGTCATCATTATTTGCTTCTATTTATATAGTTAAATTTTATTCAGCTTCATGGCTTCCTGCTGAGTCATTTTTTTATATTAGTTACTGCATTGTGTTGTTTGAAGGGTGAGCTCCATGGGTTGTTCCAGAGTACATCATGTCCCTTCTTGCTGCAGGTTCAGGACATTTTCTATCCTGATTTTCAAATGTCTGGAAGTAGCTCTCAAACCTTTTTATGCCCAAAAATCACTAGGGGATCTTGTTAAAATGCTGACTCTCACTTTTACATTTTAAAACTAGTTTGCCCAGTGGTTCAATTGCAAATGATCCCTGGATCCTCCTTTAACAATACTTTATTCTTCCCTTTCCCACCTCCCTGACAAATCTGGCCCATATTCCCTTCTTCAGACTCTCGAGGGGTATGCTGACCTCTGATTTAGCTAGTATGCTGACTCCTTTATCTTCCTGCCTTGTTGCTTATTTCATGTGGTTATAGTTTATATAACTGAACACTTCTGGGAGGAACCCATGTCTTAAATGGTGGTATAGTAATGTACATAGTAATATATTTAACATTAAATAATACTGACATGGAATGTCTAGAGAGTCTTTCATGGAAAAAGATGGAGTTATTTATAGCTTTGAAAATAACTGGAGAAAGAGGCCCTGCAAGAAAGCAAGGATTTAAATGAAGGAAGCATTGGTTCATAGGCAGTGTTGCAGCCCCCTTCCTCTTGGTGCAGCTGTTGAAAGGAAACATGGAGGCAGTGCACAAGCAGCGGGGAGCCCAGAGCCAGGCAACCTGGGCTCGTTTGGTCCTCCCTTGCTACGTTACTTCGGTAGGACCTTTTTCTAGGTTTTAGTGTGCCCAGTTAGAAAAGTAAGTTTGATCACATGATCTCTAAACTCCCTTCTGATGCTCCAGAGTCTGGAAATTTACTAATTTGGGGAAGGGACCAAAAAAAAACCTGGTGTTACATGAAGGAAGGACAGATGCTCTTCAATAAACCCATGTTAAGCTGAAAATGCATTTAATACACCAACCTACTGAACATCACAGCTTGGCCTGCCAACCTTACACATGCTCAGAACACTGGCATTGGCCCACAGTGGGGCAAAACCATCTTGCTGCCTCTGCCCAGCATCACAAGAAAGTACCATACCACAACCCTGCTAGCCCAGGAAAAGATCAAAACTCAATGAATGGTTTTCACTGAATGCATATTATTATCACGCCCTCATAAAGTAAAAAATTCTTAAGTCAAACCATTGGAAGTCGAGGGCTATCTATTTTTCTTTTTTGACTGAAGGTTGCCAATATCTTTGTTCTCAGGTTTCTTCTCCTAATTTAAAATAATTTCTTCATTTAAAAATTTCTCCACTGTTCTAAATCTTTCATAAATTAGAGGCAGTGCCTTTCGATGTTATAGCTAATAATTAAGAGACTTTTGACACACTGATATTCCTTTCTGACACTTGTGAGAAATGTCTTTGCAGATTTTGCATCTGAGAATCTTCCTGAGGTATTCTATTTTACTATCCTGCCTTTTTTTTCTTGCCAATGTGACCTATAAACCTTTTCCATTTCACCTCACAATTTTTTTCCATTGCTTTATAATGCACATTTATATAATATAGCCACATTATACAAGTCCCTGGGCTCCTTCCAGCCTTAAAAGAATGTGTGTAGTTTTATAACCAAGGTTTTTGTAAGTTGATTCCTATTATTATTATAGTTGATATATAAACATTATTTAATTATCTTTAGTTTTACAAAAGAAATGATAAGATTACTTTTTAATTTTTACTAAAAGTATGTATAATTCCATCTCTTCTATCTTCTGTAACATAATACATTTTCAATGTTTCATTTATTTAATTTTGTTTGATGTTAAATATTATTACTTTTGATTTTTAAGGCAAATTAATAAAGCTTTAAAAAATAAAAGGAAGCCCTGGCTGGTTGGCTCAGTGGTAGAGTGTCAACCCGGCATGTGGAAGTCCTAGGTTCGATTCCCAGTCAAGGCACACAGAAGAAGCGACTATCTGCTTCTCCTCTCCTCCTCCTTCCCTCTCTCTCTCTCTCTCTCTCTCTCTCTCTCTCTGTCTCTCTCTCTCCCTCTTCTCCTCTTGTAGCCGTGGCTCGATTGATTTGAGCGTGTTGGCCCTCAGGCACTAAAAATAGCTTTGTTGCAAGCTTAGGCCCTAGATGGGCAGAACATTGGCCACATACAGGGGTTGCCAAGTGGATCCCAGTAGAGGCACATGCAGGAGACTGTTTCCCCTCCTCTTACTTAAAAAAAATTAAAAGGAAAACTATTCATTACAATTCCTTCCATTTACCACAGAAGTTTTCATTCACGCATGTTGTTGACATAAATATTTTAACAAAATCATACTTATAGCGTAATGCCATTTTCAACCCTTTTTGCTTGCTAATAGATTATAAACAGTCTCATAGTCATTTTAATTTTTAACATTTATATAATGGTTTATTGAGTTTGTGTGATATATTTCCCTTCTTTTTGCATATTAGATTTGTTACTGTTTTCTAATTTTTTGATATTGTTATGATCTTGTTCATGCAAATAGCTTCTTACTACATTAAAATTATATTCTGAGTTGAAAGACAGGAACAGTTTGGGGGTTTCTGATAAAAATTATCTTATTGCTTTCCAAAATGGGTAGTGTAAGTTTATATTCCCACCCTTAGAATAAATGCACTTGTTAAGCACAACTTTAAATAATTATTCATGTTTTAAAAGGTTGTAGTCAAATAACAACATTTATCTTTTTAACCATTTTAAGTGTACATTCACTGGTATTGGACACACTAACGCTACTGTGCAACCATCACTATTATCCACTCCAGAATTTTTTCATCACCCCACTCAGAAACTCTGCACTCATTGGATAATGATTTCTCATTCCTCCCTTTCCTTAGCCTCTGATAACCTCTATTCTTTGTTTCTATAAAATCTATTCTAGGTACCTCATATAAGTAGAATTGTATATAGTATTTTTGGCAGTTTTCACTTAGAAAAATGTTTTCAAGCTTCATTCATGTTGTAGCATGTATCAGAATCTCATTTATTTTCAAGGTTGAATAATATTCCATTGTATTTATATACCACTTTTTTTTTGACATATATATGTCTATGGACACTTGGGTTGCTTTCCTCTTATGCTATTGTGAATAATGCTGCTATGAATGCTGGTGCAGAATTTTTTTTAAGTGAGAAGAGGGAAGATAGTGAGGCAGATTCCCACATGTGCCCCAACCGAAACCCACCCAGCAACCCTCGTCTGGGGTCAATGCTCAAATCAACCAAGCTATTTTTACCACCTGAGGCTGACTCTGGGACCAACGCAAGCTATCCTCAATTCCTGGGGCTGATGCTCAAACCAGTTGAGCCACTGGCTGCAGGATAGACAGAGGGAGAGAAGGCAGAGGGAGAATGGGAGAGAAGCAGATGGTCACTTCTCTTGTGTGCCCTGACCAGGAATTGGACACAGGATGTCCATATGCCAGGCTGACACTCTATGCAGTAAGCCACTGGCCAGGGCTCTGGTGCAGTATTTGAGTCCCTACTTGCAACTCCTTTGGCTATATATTAAGAAGTAAATTTGCTGAATTACATGGCAATTTTTGCTTAATTTTTGAGGTATACTATTCTTTTAATGGTTAAATAAAGTTCTTTGTTTGCTTTACTTATATAATTTCAGTTTTTAAATAAGATTTGAATATTTTTCTTTATTGTTTTATATTGCATCTTCTATGAGTTAGCAATTCATGTTCCCTGACTAGTTCAGTTTTTCTTGACGTTTTTCTAAAAATTTGAATGCATCATATAGTGGAAAACTGTTCCTTTTACCTGTTGAGTCTTTCCCTTTCATACCCAAACTTTTAAAAATCAGGTTAGCTAAAGTTGATTTCTATTGTTTTATAATCAGACTTGATAGAGTATCTATATTTTATAATTCCAAGCCAATTTTCTGTAAAATGCTTTTCACTTTATTGACTTCTTTTTATTTTATTATTTTTTCCAATATTTAGGAAATTTCAATTTTATAGAATTAAAGCTCTAAATCTTTAACTGATTTTCAGTTTCCTAAAGGCTAACAAATTATCTTTCCTTCACCAGATGATACTCTTTCACTTTGTATTTTGATCATATTTAAACTGTTCCAATTTATGCCAAATTTTTCATTCTTCCTAAATACGTTAATTTTTCATGTTTTCTAGCAGCAAACTACATTAGACTGATATATTTATATAACTTCAACACTCAAAGTCTTGGGAAGAATTTGATTTTAGGGTATAATATATACTTTCGATTTGTGTGGGAATTCATTCCAAAGCTCCAAAGGATAATGAAGAAGAAATTAATGGAAGCATGTGCACAGATATTCTTTGTTTCTCTTCCTAGTAACTTTCTTTCTTTTTTATTTATTTTTTATTATTTATTTATTTATTTATTTTACAAGGACAGAGAAAGAGAGTCAGAGAGAGGGATAGACAGGTACTGACAGACAGGAACAAAGAGAGTTGAGAAGCATCAATCATCAGTTTTTCGTTGCCGTTGCAACACCATAGTTGTTCATTGATTGCTTTCTCACATGTGCCTTGACCACGGGCCTTCAGCAGACAGAGCCACCCCTTGCTGGAGCTAGTGACCTTGGGTCCAAGCTGACGAGCTTTTGCTCAAGCCAGATGGGCCCGCGCTCAAGCTGGCGAGCTCGGGGTCTCGAACCTGGGTCTTCCGCATCCCAGTCTGACTCTCCATCCACTGCGCCACTGCCTGGTCAGGCTCTTTTTTATTTTTTTAAGAGTGTGTTTAATGACAGACAGGAAGGAAGGAAGAAAGATGAGAAGCATCAACTCATAGTTGCAGTACCTTAGTTGCTCATTGATTTATTTCTCATATGTGTCTTGACTGGGGGGTCTCCAGCTGAGCCTGTGACCCCTTGCTCAAATGAGCAACCTTGGGCTCAAGCCAGTGACATTTAGGCTCAAGCCAGCAACCATCGGGTGTTGTCTATGATCCCAAGCTCAAGCCAGTGACCTCACACTCAAGTCAGATGAATCTGCTCAAGTGGGCAACCTTGGGGTTTTGAACCTGGGTTCTCAGTGTCCCGGCCAATGCTCTGTCCACTGCACCACTGCCTGGTCAGATCCTAGCTTTATTTCTTCTTTCTAGTGCAGCAGGAATGAGGATCACATAGGAGAGAGGAGAGCAGCTCTATGATCTGGAAGGAAAGCAATGTCCTGTGCTGGGAAGAGTGCCCAAGACAGGAGCAAGGACTCAAGGAGTGAAATGAGAGAGCATTAACTTGGGTAAATGACATAAAATTATTGGACTTTAACTCTTAGCTTTATTGGAAGGGGTCAAACCTGAGAGCTTAAAGCAGAGTTGTAGAAATAGTAATAACAACAATGCAATACTTTTTTATCATATGAAATCTTACACAGAGCTGAGTGTTTACAGCAGGTGACAGCAGAGTTGCCCCATTGAAACCCAGAGCATCTGATCTCTTCTTATGCTGAAATGATCCCTATGATACTGTTGGGACTCCAGGATTCAGCTGGACACAATTTGAAGCTGACTAGTTTACAGGAAAAGAGGAATCATACATTATCACAGTTTGTGCCCAGGAGAAAATGGCTGACAGAAGCTTAAATAACACTTCTCTCTGAAGGCATTTTCATTTGAATAAGGATTAAAGGGCCTGAGCCTTGATAGAAGCATTTCATAAATCAGAGTGAGTGAAGGATCTGGCAGGGGATGGAGGTGGTGGAAGGCATAGAACCTATACCATTGCTCTAATATCATGTTATGTGTCCTGTCACCTACTTTTTGGATGTAGTGCTGGTCACAGACAATTTATTGCGAGTCATTATCATCACAAGACAATTGATACTTTTCTCAAAGCTTTCAGTATACTGTTCACACAAATTAATCTTAATCCTACTAAATAAATAGGTCACTTCATGTATATACCTAAGAATAAATATGAATTTGAAATGATTGCCAAAAAAGACTGGGAGAAGAGAGTAACATTTAAATATAATTATGGCAAATTAGAAAGAAGAACTTAAGATTTTCTCCAAGTCAATCAAAAAGGTTAATATAGAGGGAGGGAAAATGGCGATGGAGTAGGCAGACATTACAACGCCCACCTCCCAGAACCAAAGGGGATTACAATTTAACTTAGGAACAATCATCTTAAAAAACCAACTTTGGACTAAACTAAAAGAAATCTATAATCAAGCATCACCGAAGGAACCACACTGAGACTGGTAGGAAAGATGGAGATGCAGAAAGGGCTGCCCTGCTCTCAGGAGTGAGAGGCAGGCCGGAGGGTCTCTCACAGTGGGGTAGATTTCCTGGAGAGTTGTGGTCCTTCAGCCACAGACCTGGAGACCCAGCCTGGAGCCAGAGACTAGAGGAGGCGTAGGACAGTATTTAGCTGAAAGAAGAGCTGGGTTACTCTTTGCAAGAGAAAGACAGAACTCTCAGACCCAGCCTCTGTCTTAAAGGGACCACGCAGAAAACCTTGTTCACAACCACTTACCTGGGGCTACGGGAGCAGGGAATGCTGAGAGGACTGTAGTTGCAAGATAGTCTTGGGAACACAGGGAGAGACTGTGGGGAAAAGCCACCCTTACCCCTATACTGGGTCACTCCCCAAACCTAAAGTGCTCATTCTTCCTGGGAGAACCAAGCCAACAAAGGGAAGCAATTACCCCACTCACCAGAGGCTCTCCTGCTCCATTCAGTGCAGAGAGACATTTAGAAGCAGGAGGCACATCAGAGTCACAGGATTTGAGTGCTGAGGTCTGAGCTACATGGCCCTCCCAACCTGCTGAGTACCCTCCAAAGACCGGGAGGGCCCGGCTGTGGTGGCGGCTGCAGCATTAGGCCCACGCAGCAGGTGGTGGCAGAATCCAGCAAGGCAGATTGCATGACAGTGGGGGGAGCAGAGCTGGAGAGGCCTCCAATGTGCCTGCAGGGCTGGAGCCCGGTGAGGGGTGCCAAGCACCCACGAAAGGTGAAGCCCCATGGCCCGCACTGCAAAGGAGAGGAGTAGAGCCCAAAGAGGCATCCCTCATGCCTACAGGGGCGGATCCCAAAGAGGCAGCCTGCATACCTGTGGGGGGATGGAGCCCACGAGGTAAGGAGTCCCCCATGCCCATAGAGCATCCCAAACTGTGGCCCACAAGCACACACTGCTGCCTGAGTGCCGGAGGAAGTGGAGGCAGAGAGGAGCTGGCAGAAATACACCACTTCAGGAATAGAGAGGCCACACACACTGGCCAAGAGTGGATAAAAACCAGCCTAAAAGTACAGCTGATAGTTATAATGGCATCAGGGCCAGCAGAGGCAGACACAAATTCTGGATCACCTGTAGCTCCAAGATGGTTGCTAAGGGCCAGTCAAAAGTAGGACTCCCAATGGTCTGCACCAGGTTCCGGCTAGGGAGGTCCAGGGCTGGTACATTCAGCAGCCAGATACGAAGAGCATCAGATAAGGACCTAACAACCATAGTTAGAGTGGTATCTTAAGGAAAGGCTCCTCACACCTGACGCAGCAAAGGAATAGTAAACACTGTCAAAAATATCAAAAAGAGAGTAGCAGCAGACAAGTATCTCATAGCAGATTAAAAACAGCTGAAGCCATCCCAAGAAGATTTAGAAACAACACAACTGAAAGCTGGAGGTAGACAACACCAACCCTATACTCAGCTAGCTACACAAACAACACATCCAAATAAGCACTCTATACATGACAATATGGGAAAACAGAGAAGTGAAATTCAAATGAATCAACAAGAGGAATGCCCAGAAAAATAACTGAATAAAATGGAAATAACCAAGATACTTGATGCAGAGTTTAGAATAATGATTGTGAGGATGTTCAAGGATTTTAGAGCAACAATAGATGCACACAATGAAATAGTTGTTCAAATCCTAAACAAAGAGATAGCGGGCATGAAAAAGGACATTGAAATCATAAAAAAGAATCAGAAATGACAAACACAATATCAGAAATGAAGACTACACCAGAAGGAATTAAAAGATGGCTGGATAAGCAGATGATCAAATCAGTGATTTAGAGGACAAGATAAGTGAAAGCATGAAAGCAGAACAGCAAAAAGAAAAGAGGATCAAAAAGTCTGAGGAAACTCTAAGAGAGCTCTGTGACAACATGAAGAGAAACAACAGCTGCAAAATAGGGGTTACTGAAGGAGAAGAAAAAGCACAAGGGATAGAGAACCTGATTGAAGGAATCATAGCTGAAAACTTGCCTAAATTGATGCAGAAAAAAGTCACATAAGTTCAACAAGCACAGAGAATCCCATTAAAGAGGAACCCAAAGAGACCTACAATGTGATGGGCAACCTTTTTACAAAAACCGTCCACTTTTACAGTACTGGTCAGTCTGGTCCTTTCCGCCCACTAGTGGGATTCCAGCTATCATGGTGGGCCACCAATCATGGCACTGTTTGGTTGCTTCGCTACTGACCACCATGAAAGCTGGAACGCCCACTGGTGGGTAATAGGGACCAGTTGACCAGTACTGCAAAAGTGGGCAGTTTTTATAAAAAGGTTGCACATCACTGACCTACAATAAGACACATCATAATTAAAACACCAAAGCTAAGAGATAAAGAATACTAAAAGCTGCAAGAGAAAAGCAGTCAATCACCTACAAAGGAGCCCCCATAAGAATGACATCTGACTTCTCAACAAAAACACTTGAGGCTAGAAGGCATTGGCAAGAAATATTCAGAGAGATGCAAAACAAGAACTTACAACCAAGAATTTTTATTCAGCAAAGCTATCATTTAAAATTGAAGGAGAAATAAAAAGTTTCCCAGACAAAAAGAAAACCTCAAGGAATACATTACAACCAAACCAATGCTTCAAAAAATATTAAGGGGCTTGTTATAAACAGAACAAAGGGGGAAATCTAGTAAAAGAGAAATGTAGATTTAAAGAATAAAATGGCATTGAACAACTACATATAAATAATAACCTTAATTGTAATTGGATCAAATGCTTCATTCAAAAGACATAGGCTAACTGCTTGAATAAAAAAACAGGACCCATACATATGCTATCTATAAGAGACCCACCTCAAAACAAAAGATACACATAGACTGAAAGTAAAGGGATGCAAAAAAATATTTTATGCAAATTGAAATGAAAAATAAAATCTTGGAGTCGCAATAATTATATCTGACAAAATAGACTTTAAAACAAAAGCTATAATAAGAGATAAAGAAGGTCACTACATAATGATAAAAGAAGCAATCCAACAGAAAGATATAACCATTGTAAATATCTATGCACCTAATATAGGAGCAGCTAACTATATAAAGTAGATTTTGATGGACATAAAGGGCAAGATCAACAGCAATACTATAATAGTAGGGGATTTTGATACCTCACTAACATCAGTGGATAGATCTTCAAGAAAGAAAATTAACTAAGAAACAGCAGACTGAAAGGACAAACTAGATCAACTTGATTTAATAGATATCTTCAGAGCCTTTCACTGTAAAGCAGCAGGATATACATTCTTTTCAAGTGCTCATGGTACATTCTCTAGGATAGACCACATGCTAGGATACAGAACAAGTCTCAATAAATTTAAAAAGACTGAAATCATATCAAGCATCTTCTCAAATCACAATGGCATGAAACTAGAAATCACCTACAATAGAAAACCTGAAAAACATTAAAACAAGTGGAAGATAAATAGCATATTATTAAATAACAAAGGGGTTAACAATGACATCAAGGAAGAAATAAAAAATTTCCTTGAAACAAATGAAAATGAACATACAACAACTCAGAATTTATGGGACACAGCAAAAGTAGTCCTGAGAGGGAAGTTCATAGCATTATAGGCATAACTTAGGAAGCTAAAAAAGCTCAAATAAACAATTTAACCCTGCATCTAAAAGAACCTAGAATAAGAACAGTAAGTAAAGCCCAGAGGAAGTAGAAGAAAGAAAATAATAAAGATCGGAGCAAAAATAAATGACATAGAAGCTAAAAAAAAAAAAATACAGAGGGTCAATAAAACCAAGAGCTGTTTCTTTGAAAAGGTAAACAAGATTGATGAACCTTTAACCAGACTAAGAAAAAAAGAGAGAGGACTCAAATAAATAAAATTAGAAATGAGAGTGGAGAAGTAACAATTGACACAGCAAAAATACAAAGGATTGTAAGAAAATACTATGAAGAACTGTATGCCAAAAAATTGGACAACTTAGGTAAAATGGACAAATTCCTTGAAACATATAATCTTTCAAAAATTAATCTGGAAGAATCAGAAAACCTAAACAGACTGATTACAACAAAAGATTTTGAAACAGGTATCAAAACACTCCCAACAAACAAAAGTCCTGGGCCATATGGCTTCACAGGTGAATTCTACCAAATATTCAAAGAAGAATTAACTCCTATTTTTCTCAAGCTATTTCAGAAAATTCAAGAAGAGAGAAGACTTCCAAACTCCTTTTACTAGGTGAGCATAATTCTGATTCCAAAAGCAGGCAAAGACAATACAAAGAAAGAAAACTATAAGCCAACATCTCTGATGAATATAGATGCTAAAATTCTCAATAAAATATTAGCAAACCAGATCCAGCAATACATGAAAAAAATCATACATCATGATCAAGTGGGATTTATTCTGGGAAGGCAAGGCTGGTACAATATTTGCAAATCAATCAGTGCGATTCACCACATTAAAAAAGGAAGGATAAAAATCGCATGATTGTAAAAAAAATCACGATTGTATCAATAGATGAAGAAAAAGCATTTGATAAAATCCAGTACCCATTTATGATTAAAGCTGTAAGCAAAGTGGGAATAAAGGGAATATAGCTCAACATGATAAAGGCCATCTATGACAAATCCACAGCCAACATCATACTCAATGGGCAAAAGTTTAAAGCAATCCCCTTAAGATCAGGAACAAGTCAGGGGTGCCCCATTTTACCACTCTTATTCAACATAATTCTGGAAGTCCTAGCCATAGCAATCATACAAAAAGAAGAAATAGAAGGCATCCAAACTGAAAAAGAAGAAGTAAAGCTATTGTTTTTGCTGATAATATGATACTGTACATAGAAAACCCTAAAGTCTCAGTCAAAAAACTACTGGACCTGATAAATAAATTCAGCAAGGTGGCAGGATATAATATTCAGAAATCAGTGGCATTTTAATACACCAACAATGAACTGTCTGACAGAGAAATTAAGAACACAATATTCTTCACTACTGCAACAATAAACATAAAGTACCTAGGAGTTAATTTAACCAAGGAGGTTAAAGACTTGTACTCGAAAAATTATAAAACATTGATAAAAGAAATCAAGGAAGATACAAACAAGTGGAAGCATATACTGTGTTCATGGATAGGAAGAATAAACATTAAAATGTCTATATTACCCAAAGCAATTTATAAATTCAATGCAATTCCCATTAAAATATCAATGACATACTTCAGAGATATATAACAAATATTTCAAAAATTTATATGAAACCAAAAAAGAACATGAATAGCCTCAGCAATCTGGAAAAAGAAGAATAAAGTAGGTGGTATCACACTTTCTGATATCAAGTTAAACTACAAGACCATTGTACTCAAAACAGCCTGGTACTGGCATAAGAACAGGCACATAGATCAATGGAACAGAACAGAGAACCCAGAAATAAACCCACACCTATATGGACAACTGATATTTGACAAAGGAGGAAAGAACATACAATGGAGTAAAGAAAGTCTCTTTAACAAATGGTGTTGGGAAAATTGAACAGCTACCTGCAAAAAAGTGAAACTAGACCACCAACTTACACCATTCACAAAAATAAACTCAAAATAGATAAAAGACTTAAATGTAAGTTGTGAAACTATAAGCATCTTAGAAGAAAATGTAGGCAGTAAGCTCTCCGACATCTCTCACAGCAATATATTTGCTAATTTATCTCCACGAGGAAGTAAAATAAAGGACAGGATGAACAAATGGGACTATATCGAACTAAATAGTTTTTGCACAGCCAAAGACAATATGAACAAAATAAAAAGACAAACCACATAATGGGAGAACATATTTGACAGTATGTCTGATAAGGGGTTAATAACTAAAATCTATAAAGAACCTGTAAAACTCAACACAGGAAGATAAAAAATCCAATCAAAAAATGGGCTTAAGAAATAAATAGAAATTTCTCCAAAGAGGACATACAGATGGTCAATAGGCATATGAAAAAATGTTCAACATCACTAATCATTAGGAAAATACAAATTAAAACCACAATGAGATATCACCTTACACCAGTCAGAATGGCGCTCATTAATAAAACAACAAATAACACTGGGGAACAAAATTTTTGTTGCATCTACAAATACACTTGTTTTTACCTAATTCTAGTGTGCTGATCACAAATCTGACATTAGTTTTCCTCTGTAAGCTACAGTGTTTTTGAAATTAAAGACTTAAATTTTCATTTTATTGTAAAATTTTCAACATTTAGTATAACATAATGAAGTAGAATGTCTTCTTGGGCATCATCTTTGTGAAAATATAATAATTTATATAATGCAATAAATACACTAATAACTAAAAGATATGATTGCATCAGAATTTGTCTACAATTTCGAAACAGAACTTATTAAAACACTTATTTTAATCATAAGATTTGCGCAAAACTTATTTAAATTCTAGTCAGGCAATAATTGGCATTTGTAGCTCTTGAGTGTGTGTACTTGTTGAGGACAATCTCGTTTGATGCTCCAGCAGAAGTCAGCTTATCACTAACAGCTCCAAGATTTTCGGGAAACTTATGGAGGTGACTTTTCAGGAATTGAATCTTAAAGCTCATGTTACATCCAATGATGCAGAAAGCCAACAACATCCTTTGAACTGGAGATTCATAGTTTTCCACTTTTTTGTTGCCAAGGAAGTTTTATGTAATTGCTACAAAAGGCTGCCATGCTGCTTTCTCCTCCTTATTCATCTTCCTGGAAAATTCTTCATCATGTATGAGGGTTCGAATTTGAGGTTCATTGAATATACCTGCTTTTATCTTCTTGAAAGACAAGGCAGGAAAAGCAGAAATGATATGTTGAAAGCTTTCACTTTCTCTATTCAAAGCCTGAGCAAATTGCTTCATTAAGCCAAGTTTGATGTGAAGTGGGGGCAAAATGATCCTGTCTCGATTAACTACAGGTTCATTCACAATATTTTGCATCCCTACATCCAGAGCTTCACGTTTCGGCCACTCCTTCTGTGTCCAGTGTTTCTCTTGAGCTCGGCTGTCCCACAAACAAAGAAAGCAAGGATACTTCATGAAACCTCTGTGTTGTCCTAGCAGGAAATTTACCATTTGAAGATCCACACAAATGATCCAGTTATGCTCCTCATACTTCAGTAAGTCAAGGACAATTTTTTATGTCATTATAATTTTCTCGCAGATGAATTGAATACCAATTGGAACTGCTGCATAAACATTACCGTTGTGTAGGAGAACACAGTTCAGACTCCGTTTAGAGCTGTCAAGAAATAGCCGCCATTCTGTTGAACTGTAAGTGGTAACACCTAGCTGGCTGAGAAGACTACTGATATTATGACAGTAAACAAAGTGTTTGTGTTCAAAAAAAACGTCCACAAAAATTTGTTCACGCTTCCTGAAATGGGATACTTTAGCTGACTGGTGAAGTACATTCTTGAAACTTGGAGGCTAATAAGTCAGCAGCTTTCTTTGATAGGCCCAAATATCTTACTAAGTCATTCAATTCGGGTTGGCTGAACTGCTGAGGGGTTAATGACTGCTTGGCATCAGAAGAAGACACTTCAGATTCCACAACCATTTCCTCATGCATCTTATCAAAATACACTTGATCACCATATTCACTTTCTTTGTCCTTAGAAGAAATAAAACCATTGAAAACTGGAACCAGGAGTGTCTCAGAGTGTGGGATAGGTCGATAGGCTAAAGGAATATCAAAATTTGCAATCATATGCTGTTTTTTGTTGCCGATGCCCAGAAATAATACTCACTGCTGTGGTCCTTAGGTTCATGCCAAACCATGGGAATACCAAAAGACATTCCTTTGCGTTTTCCTTTTGTCCAGTCACGAAGCATTTCCTCACAATTATGACACACAATATAAGGAGCCCAATTCTTGTCTTGATTACCAAGGGGAACTTGAAAATAGGCAATATATGCATGTGTCACAAATGATGAAATATTGCGCCTTTGACATTGAAATGTGTAACAGTCACAGATATAACAGAAGATGTCAGGACTATTCTTACATTATGCCTACTCAAAGAAGCCATGATTCAATCTTCAAACAAAATAAGCGGGTGTTTTTATAAGATAATAATTTTTTACATTTAAAAACAACTACAATTATGTAAAAGTGCTGTTTGTATAACATTAATTGCCTTGTGGTTATGTTCAATCCAAGAGTCATTGCCCTTTAACTCCAATTTCAAAACCAATGCATGCCATTAACTGTAACAAAAAAATTGAAATTGCATAAAAACTAGAGCATGCACCGAAAAACAGATTTCAGATTTGGAATCAGTAATGCAGACTTATATAGAAAAAGTTCTAAAACCTCATGCAACAGAAAATTTTAAAAAATTGTTCTCCATTGCTTATTATAAGTGCTGACGAGGGTGTGGAGCAAAGGGAACCCTCCTTCACTGCTGGTGGGAATGCAGACTGGTGCAACCACTGTGGAAAACAGTATGGAGATTCCTCAAAAAATTAAAAATGGAACTGCCTTTTGACCCAGCCATCCCATTTTTAGGAATATATCCTAAGAACACCAAATCACTGATTCAAAGAAGAAATGCACCCCCATGTTTATCACAGCGTTTTTTACCATAGCCAAGATCTGGAAACAGCCCAAGTGTCCGTCAGTGGATGAGTGGATTAAAAAGCAGTGGTACATATATACAATGGAATAATATGGGGCCATGAAAAAGAAGAAAATCTTACCTTTTGCGACCACATTGATGGACCTAGAAAGTATTATTTTTAGTGAAATAAGCCAGGCAGAGAAAGAAAAATATCATATAACCTCACTCATTTGAGGAATCTTATGAACAGTGTGAACTAATGAACAGAATATAGACATAGGTGGGATCAATGGGACCAGAGGGAAAGGGGACAGAGGGAAAGGGGGTGAGAGGTTGGGATGAGAGAAGAAAAAGAGATTGGTGAAATTATATATACATAACACAGCATTATAGAGAGCAGAAAAGCATATCCTGGAGGGAAGGGGTAAGAGCAGTGGGGGAGGGTGGCAACAGGGATGTTGAGGTGTGGGAGCAATGTATTCGGTAGGACACTTGACTATGTAAACACAATAAATTTAAATCAATAAAAGGAAAGAGGTTAATATATTTAAAGCAAAAATGGCAAATGGTGACTATTTAGTGTCTGAGACCCTGACAGAGGGTTTTTTGTTTTGTTTTTTTTTTTGTAGTCTTAGTACTGAATGTTCCATAATGCTACTGAAGAACGAAATGTCATCTTGTGGAATTACTGGCTGAAAATTTTTGAGCAAGGCTAAGAAAGTATTACTTTGTACAACATTTAGCCAACCTGTGAAACCCATTACTACAGGAGGTTATAGAGTTGAGAACTGCTTTTGGATTTAAAGCAAAATGAATAACTTTATGGCTAATAAATGCCAGTGCCATCTCTTCATGCTAAGATAAAGGGGTAACCAAAGTACGTGTTTAAGAACACAATTGCGGCAGGAATCAGAAGCAGTAACCTTTATTATGTAAATGGTGATCTGAAAGTAGCTGTATGGAAAACTGGAAGCATTTCTACCCTTGTTTTAGAACAAGGTATTGCACCTTTGTAGAAGCAGAGTTTTACATGCTGGCCCAGGAGAGGAATTAAGTATGTAATATGGTAAAAAAAAAAAATGTCTGTACTGAGCTTCCTCCATGAGCTACAACCAAACACAGTCAAGACTTTTCTCTTTAGTTACTTGATCCACTAACCTCAAACATTTTTATGCTGGGATTCTCTCCTGATGACTAAACCAAATGTTAGATTCTCCCTTCTTCATTAGCAAAGCACCTGCTTCCTATAGTCCATTCTGTGCTCTTATCTTCAACAAATGAAGAGTCTCCATTTCTGAGCATCTGTTTATAGTTCCTAAGCATTTTCCTATCCTGATGATCTGGGCTGTATCATGGAGAACTATACTGCTTACAAAAATGAGGGGATATTTAAAAATTAATATGAAGCAATAAAATATCCCCTAATTTTTGGGAGCAGTTTATAAACATATTCCATAAACATATTCCTTTTACATAGATGTTAAAATTCAAAAGTAAAAAACCAAAAATCTAGGTAGGTAATGTAATATCAAGTTGGTAATACCCTAAGTACAGGAACATTTAACTTCCAGAAATAGAATCAACATTCTTTATTTTTATTAAATTAGAAGTGTATTGCAAAATCTAAACAGATATTTTGGGTTATAGATTAAATTTAAAATAGAAAGATTAATTAAAAATTTTCTAATGCCAATTTCTCTCATTTAGAATTGGAAAACATTTTTTCTGTACAAGATGTATTAGGTCTTGTATTTCTCTTTGAAATGAACGGTCTAGAATAGAATTCAGTCTTAAATCCTTTAATTGGGAACAATATTTAGTTTTATTCCATTTCATAATGGAGAACAGATGTACCCAAATGTAGTTACTTCCAAACATAGTTTGGTTTTATATTTAGAGTAACTACTTTTAAGACATTTGAAGAAATCTAATTTTCTAAAACCATCATATTTAGCTCTTAGTATCATATTATACTACTATATGACTATTTGATAACCATTCATTTTGATATTCACTCTACTAATTGTGGGAGACAAAGTGAGCAACATTAGTTTATTATAATGAATTTTAAGTAGAGAACCATATTTGAAATTGGATCCTCAACTCTGTGGCTGGGGAATTCCTATAATTTCCAATTCTAAAAACTGATTTTAAAGTGTGGTAGATTATTTTTTGTCAAAAAACCCGTTTTCTTAAGAATAATAAAACATATTTAAAAATTATCTATAAGCTCCTTTACATTTTTATTAATAGATAACTGCTTTTCATGGTAGCTTTACTTTGACTTCAAAATGGAACTTCATCGACATTTTTATTGTTCATTAATATTTCCATCACAAACTTTGTATTGTTTGTTCATAACAATGTCTTAAACTGCATTCTTCTCACAAAGACTTGCTCTGTATATGAAACATGTAAGAGTAGTCTCTAACTCAACAAAGAACTCTGCTCTCTTCTTTTCTTGAGTTACACTGCCCACTCAGTCTGTACTTTATTTGCCACTTTGGCTGGAGACACGAAGACACAAAACATTTCTTACCTCCAGAAAAACAACTATCATCAGAAATGAGAACTGACACCTACCCTCAGTGTCAGTCTTATAAAATAAGATGTGATGCCAATAAACTGGAGAGAGCAACTCAGTCTAAAGAGAATGGCAACTACATAACCAATACCATCTTACAGGACTGAAACCCAGTGGTGCCAAAACAGCTGGATATTTCTAGAAAGGCCAGATGCCTAGATGTTTGTCTCCAGTTTTAAATGTAGCTGACTAATTAAAATTTTAGAAATACAATGTATATCACTACACACTCATTCGAAGGACTGTAATTCAAAAGATAAATAATAGATATTGGTGAGGATATAGAGTAACTGAAACTCTTATAACTTTGCTGGCCAGAATATATAATAGTATAGCTACTTTGAAAAAATATATATAGCAGTTTCTTTAAAAGTTACACATAAGCTAAATATACAACCTACTAATTCTACTCCTAGAAATTTATCGAAGAAAAATGAAAACATTTGTTCACACAGAGGCATTTTTGCAAAGTTTATATCAGCATTATTAAAAATAGCCCCAAAGTAGAAACAACCAAATGTTTATCAACTGGTGAATTAATAAACAAAATATAGTATATACATATATTGAAACACTAGTCAAACATTTAAAGAAATCACCTACTATTAAACACTGTAGCATGAATAAAATGCAAATTATTAAAAGTTAAAGAAATCTGATGCAAAAGACTATATATTTTATGTCTCCATTTATATGAAATGTCCAGAATAAGAAAATCTATACATACAGAAAGTGAATCAATAATTGCCTAGGGTTTCAGAAAGTGGGGGAGCTGGAAAAACAGGGGGAATGACTAATAATAGGTAGATTTCTTTGGGGAATTATAAAAACATTCTAAAATTGATTGTGGTGGTTGAAAGATGGAAGACCCTAACATGCCGCCAATGAACGAATAAGCGAAGAACCAAACAGCTGAATAAGCGAGATCAGGCTTTATTGGGAGCTTTGGGTGAGTTCACTGACCTTCGGATGTGAGTCTGTGAAGGCGCGCCCGGGGTGGGTTTTTGGGTTTTTTATATCTGCAGAGGGGGGAGGATGGTAAAGGTCGACCGGTTTGGTGAGGCGTGCAATTCCTGGAACAGCCTTGGGGACAGACAGTTCCAAGAATTTGGGCGTGTGCGGTTTGAGCAAGATTAACAATTATCAGAAAGCTCAGGGCCAGGGAGGGTTTCACTACCCAACCCAGAGGCAACTACCGGACATTGGTCATCTCTGTGAATATACTAAAAACTATTGAACTATACTCCTTAAATGGATGAATAGTATAGTATGCAAATCCTATCATAATAAAGTTTTTTTTTTTTTAAATTAAAGAAAATGGGATAAAATTTTTAGGGCAGGAAACAAGAGGAGCCAGAAAAGAGTGGAAAAGAGAGCAGGAGTGAGACAAGGAAGCTGGGCATTATATATTGTGGCCTGGTGAGCAAAGGCAAGGGCTGGAATTGGTGGAGTGAAAGGCTGAGAGGTTGACCCTTAAGTCTTCCCAGAGCTGAATGTTTGATGAATATTGGAAGATGATGCTTGATAGCATCATTAAGGAGAAGGAACTGCATCAATACTGGCAACTACCATGACTAACCAGCAACTCCCCTGTTTTTTGGACTGAGTGACAGCATAAAGAGAAAGGGGATCCTAATGACCACAGTAATTAAATGCCCCATCATTGATGTGAGTGGGATGTCAGCACAGATTGAACTTGATTTAGAGGAATACTGTAATAAAGCTGGCTGAAGAGGGCACTGTGATTGTGTCATTGGAATTCATTCTCTTCCTCCTACTCTACATAATGGCCATGAGGTTGATAGAGACTGATTCCCAGGGATTAGTCTTTGTCAATCAAAGTAACACCTTATTTTCTTGGTTAAGTACAGACATACTCCCATAAAATGCTCTACTTTTTACTATAATCGTTCTTTCAGACAACCATTTTTCTACATGAGGCTTTTCCTTTTTACCTTAAAACACACTAAACAAATAATGGAAGTAATAGAAGTAGTTATAAAATAATAAAAATTATTTTTAAAATATTAAAAGACATTAAAAGTAATACTATTTTTCAGATGATTACAAAGACATGTTCATCAATTTACTCAACACAATATTTTTGTAATCAGACAATATCATATATGGATCTAATTTGAATTGTGTGCAATGTTTAGATAAACCTAAAACAATTGACTTTGCTTATGTATGCCAAATGTGAGGGATAAAGGGTTTGCAGCTTCAACAACTCTTTTTTGGTGAACATATACTACTTCCGTATGTTTCACAGCATTCTTTTGTTCGGCTCTTACTTTATCCTAAAAGTGGTATTCTACAATGAAACTTTTATTGTTTTTTTTTATTTTATTTTATTTTTTACAGGGAGAGAGAGAGAGGGATAGATAGGGACAGACAGACAGGAATGGAGAGAGATGAGAAGCATCAATCATTAGTTTTTCATCGCGGTTGGGACACCATAGTTGTTCATTGATTGTTTTCTCACATGTGCCTTGACCACGGGCCTTCAGCAGACAGAGCCACCCTTGCTGGAGCCAGCGACCTTGGGTCCAAACCCGCGAGCTTTTTTTTTGCTCAAGCCAGATGGGCCTGCGCTCAAGCTGGAGAGCTTGGGGTCTCGAACCTGGGTCTTCCGCATCCCAGTCCGACGTTCTATCCACTGTGCCACCGCCTGGTCAGGCGAAACTTTTATTTTTAAGCACAGTTGAAGTACAAGGTAAGAGTCCCAAAAGGCTGAACAATTGATGAAGAAAATGGTACAAAAATAAAAAAAGAATAAATTCTTATATCTTAATTTATGAATAAACTTGTATTTTTATTTTTAAATTATTAAATTTTTTAAAGTTATGTAAACTTTGTTGCATTTTTAAGTTGCTCTATAAAATGATCAGATATCAAGTTGAGATGAAATGAATCACAACTTTTCTTCTGAAATTAATGTAAATATGTTTTGCATTTAATGACTTTTCTCTCAGGATCAGGGGTTTCAGGAAGGGATTAGTCATTAAACAAGAGATTAGTGTGTTTCAAGTAACTAAGTAAATCAGAACATTTTATTTCTTTGGTAGTAGGATTTGGTCAGCGGTTGCCCACTGGGAAAAGTTCCATAAATTTACTTTATGGTTAAGGAAAGGACTGGCTCTCTTGAACAGAATGTGAAGTATCTAACTCTGCAAGTAGCTGGTCATTTTGTGACCATATCAGGAAGATAGATGGATTTGGATTTAAGCTGAGATCATGAAAGACAGAGGGAAGAGACAGAAATAATCCACTGCTTTGATAATATAAATTATCTACTAAATCCAACTAAAAAGAAAATCATATTTCTGTAGTTTTCTAGTTATATATCTTTAATGCAAACTGATCTGGGTTTTCCATAAGTTACAGCAGGAAGTATCATAAATTGGGTCTTTGGTTTCCAGAACTATGGCAGACTACATGTGCAGAGAAATCTCTTCAGAATTTACAAACTTAAATGTTTTTAAAATCTTTCTCAGATCATAGCTGAGCTGGAAGTTCAGAAATAGAGATAGAGGAGACAATGAGAAAGTATGATTTCTTGAGGATTGGGTGAACACTGGAGCCAGCATTATTCCTGAGCATATCTGCCAGTTATAATGGCCTCATCTGGGTTTCACTGGTCATGTGTTTGGGAAAGAGAAGCCAAAACCAGGGGCCAAAGTGTATGGTAGGGTCAGAGATTCCTGCATGAAACCAGGATCACTTAAAGAGCATTCCCCACAGTACATGAATAAGAAAATAGGTGTGACCCACAGAATACAAAATGCATGTCTCAACCATCTCTCTAGATGAAGCAGAAATTTTTTTAAAAAGTCTCTCTTGAGATATCTTAACCACAAGCCATATTTACATGGATTTGCCACTGAAATTTATATTACCTGATAAAACACCAAACTGAAAATTTAGTTTAAAGGAACCTTCGGTTGGTGATGTCTCAGGTACTACTGTTACAAAGATATGCACTTTAAATGCAGACCTCAAAGATTTCCTACAGATAAAAATCCAAGGATTATGAAATCACAACAAAAATGATTAACACACAGGGAAACAAGCAACCGTAAACAAAATTATCATAAATAACATCTGCAGAAGTAGCTATACATTAATAAAAACACTACATTTCAAAACTTCTGGAATGTAGCCAAAGGTCTTGAGGAAAGTATTTTTTTGTGTGTGTGACAGGGACAGAGAAAGACAGAGAAAGGAACAGATAGGGACAGACAGACAGACAGGAAGGAGAGGGATGAGAAGCACCAATTCTCCATTGTGGCCTCATAGTTGTTCATTGATTACTTTCTCATTATGTGCCTTGAACAGGGGGGCTACACCAGAGCCAGTAACCCCTTGCTCAAGCCAGTAACCTTGGGCTCAAGCTGGTGAGCCTTGCTCAAACCAGATAAAACCCGTACTCAAGTCAGTGACCTTGGGGTTTCGAACCTGGGTCCTCCGCGTCCCAGTCTAATGCTCTATCCACTGTGCTACTACCTGGTCAGGCAGAAATTTAAAGCCAAAAATACTTATGTTAAGGGAAATAAAGCAAAACTCAAACTAACTGCATAAGCATTTATATTGATACATTAGGAAAAAGAAGAGTAAAATAAACCCAGAAAATGTAGAAGGAATAAAATAATAAAGACAAAAGCAGAAAAATATGACATAAAAAACTAAAATATTATAGGTTTACCAAAACCAAAAGTGGTTCTTTGGAAAAAAAAATTAGTGAATTTGACAAACCTTAGGCAAGATTGGTTAAGGAAACAAAAGACACAACACGGTATATTAGAAATGATAGATCATAACTAGAAAAGCAACAATGATCAAAATGATCATGAAAAATAAATAACTTTAATGTCAACACATTTGAAAAATCAGGTAAAATAAATAAAATACTTAAAAAAATTCACCAAGTGACTCAAAATTGGTCAAAAAAGTAAAAATTAGATCAGCTATCAGTAGTTCAAAATTCTCTCTTAAAGCATCACCAGGACCAGATGATTTTACAGGAGAGTTCAATGCAATATTCAAAAAAGAGGTAACTCCAAACCTAAATTTTTAATTAACAGAATAAAAGAGAAGGCATTCCAATTCAGTTGATTCATCTAAGTTCATTTTTTTATCAAAAGAAAGAGTAAAATAAAAGAGGAAAAACAGCACAATCTTAATTCAGGAGCAAAAACCTTTCTAAAGACAGTAAATTGAATTCGGTAATGCATTAAAAAAGTGCTCTATTACCACTGAGTTGCATATATTCTAAGAATACAAATTGACTTAAAATTAGAAACTTTATTAATGTATCATATTAACATATAAATAGAGAAAAATATATAAATTAATTTAAATAGACACAAAATAAGCAGTTGATAACATTTAATAATTATTTTTAATACAAATTCTCAGTGGATGAAGTATAAAAAAAGAATTTCTTCAACCTAACAAGAGTATGTATCAAAATCAATGGTAAACCATTATTATTGTTCCTAATATAACTACATATTTCTATTCATCATTGGACTAAATATCATACTGCAATACGACTAAAAAAAAAAAAGAAAAGTCATAAGAATTGGAGAAAAAGTAAATTGTTATTATTCAGAGATATGATTGTGTGAAAAATGGAAAACCCAAAGAAATCTAGTCAAATATTTACATTTAATTATAAAGTTTAGCAAAGTTACCATTTACAAGATCAATAACCAAAACTTAGCGGCATTTTTGTATACCAGCAACGAACAGCTAGAAAAATGAAAATTTAAGAATACACTATTTATAACAGATAAAAATGTAAAAGTATCCAGGAAACAATGCTAATAGAAAGTATGTTTAAAAACATGTGTTTGTTTCGGTCATTTGTAGTTCATTCCTTAAAACAAATAAAACAGAAACTTAAGCTCTAATTTAAATGGGGTTTCAGAAGGGTATGGAGGTAAATGGAAACTTCCTAAATAGACTGTCAACCAATTCTTTTTTTATTTTCTTTTTAACTCCAACTGTATCCCACATCTCGAATTACTAAGATAACAAATTCTTGAATCTTTGTAGATTCTGAAATGCAAGTTAGTGTGCTAGGCTTTTCCAGTGATGGTTTATTATTCAACTTTTTTGGCTTACCAGAACAAGCTACCATCCAGATTCCACTGTCTTCTCTTTACTTGTTCTCTTTGTCATGGAGGGTTTATACTTCTCCCTCCCCCACTTCTCCATCTCACACCCTACCCCCAAATCCCTGTACTACTCTGTATTTGAGAGAGGTTCTGGAAGGATACAGAGGTGAGTACATGTATTTAGTTCACCATTCTTTAACAGATGCCCACTTTAACGTTCTCTGAGCATGTCCCTGTAGGAAACAGCTATTCACTTGGAAATCAAATAAGCAGGGTATTTACTTGGTAATTGAGGAAAAACATGTTTTGTTTTGTTTGCAGCAGGGCAGATTGTTCCTAGGAACTCTAACCAGTGGGCAGCAATCACATTAACTGACTTGGCCAATATACCAAATTTATTTAACCAAGGTTGAAGGTATTATTAGTGACTGTGTCAAGGTCAAGCCTAACAAGTGGGTTACAGAGAGGAACCAAAATGTTGCTCACTGGGGCCTGTGGAAATGTGGCCTTCCTCTCATAGGGTGAGAAAAGCCAACTGCCTCAAACAGTGAAGTAGGTACATCAAATTTGTAAGGTATGTAAATAAGGCCGGCAGATGAAGCAGTGGTTTGTGCCTTCCCTTCTTCCTGAGATTGAAGAGAAAGTACAATGCAACGGCAACTTTTAAATTTCACCCTTTGGGACTGATGTTTAATATACACCGTTTGCTACTGCCGTTCTTTTTCAGGTTTCTCGTCTTAAATATGTACTTCAAGGTGATTGCTCACAATTGACAGAGTTTTAGAAATGCTTTTTAATGATGATTTCCAAAGATAACGGTTATAAGAACTTTACTAATTTAGGCTTTGGATCCTTATCTATAGCTGAACAAAATTACACTCTAATTTCCTTAAAACTTGTAATTCAGAACAGAATCAAATCTTTCCTTTCATCTTCAGATCCTCTGCCTAGGTTCCAAATCCCTTGAGATCAATATAATTCTCTATGATTTTCTTCCCTTTAACTCCTTCCTTTTCAGGATCTCAAATCATGGCCCTTTTTCTCAGAACTTGTCAGCGAGAGTCCCATAACACATTTGGGCAGCATTTTAAACGTTAAATAATTGATCTAATGACCACTGATCTAGCAGGTTAAATTTTTTGTTTCTGCATATATCCCAAGGTGCCCCTGTGCCCTTGGAAAATACCTCAACCCCAGTTTTTCCCCTATTATGAATAAAAATAATAGTATTTATAATCTGCATCTTTATCTCTGTAAATAAAGGCGTACAAGAGAAAAGATAAAGATATTAGTGAATATTGCTCCTAGTTCTTGATACTAAGTACTGAAATATTATGAAAGGGAAAAATATATAATAAATGAGAAGGAGGGAAAGAACACTGTGAACTATATGAAATCATATAAAATGACTCTCCTAGAGCAAAATCTAGACAGATGTTTTCAAGAAGCTTCTGTCCAAGTAACTGATGTAGGGAAATCACCATGCTGCATAAAACAGGCTTAACAGAAAGACTGACAAAACAGTAAATAAAACTAAAGGGCAGACATTATTATCACAGTTGGCAAAATGCGAAGTGAAAGGTGTATTTCACAGAAATAATTATTTTAAACATGCTTAATAAAACATATTTTTAATGTTCAGGAAAAAAATGCATGCTGCTGTATTTATACTTTAAAAAATCATCTGCTTGCAGTTTATTTTTTATTTTTTAAATTTATTTATTTATTCATTTTAGAGAGGAGACAGAGAGAGAGAGAGAGAGAAAGAGAGAAAGGGGGGAGGAGCTGGAAGCATCAACTCCCATATGTGCCTTGACCAGACCAGTGCAGGGTTTTGAACTGGCGACCTCAGTGTTCCCAGGTCGACGCTTTATCCACTGCACCACCACAGGTCAGGCTGCTTGCAGTTTTTTAATTGAACTTGCACTTGTTTCAAACATCATACTTTCCTTGAAGCCTTTTCCAACTTCCAAAACAAAATTAATTACTTTTATCTCAAGGTTTCAAAGGCCTTTGAACTTAATTTCCTTGTTGCACTTACACTTAACATTTTTGGTGCTGTTCCCCCCTCCACCACCACCACCCAAGGATGTGAGCTCTTCTAAGAGAAATATCATGACTTATCTTTTCACTTCAATGCCAAGATATATAATATGAATAAAATAATATTTTCTTTCTTTATTTTTTGTCATTAATTATTGACTTTTTAAGGTGGACATTTAACTTGTGCATTTTACTTATGTCTATCCACCCTCAATTAAAAGTATATTTATCATTTCTTTTATTTAATTAAGATATAATCTCTTTCTAAAATTCTAATATATTTCATCAAGAGCCATACAATAAAATGGCAATGGTATCTTTTTCATTTGGTGATCTTCCTCATAAACAGAGAATTATTTATTAGTGACTAGTATTACAAAGCTAAATGTCCCAGTATAATAATTTTAAAAAGTCACTTCTCCTTACTACAAATTATTTCACATAGGAGTAGCCAGTGACAATGGCTTGTTTCATTGACCAGCTTTCTAAATCTGAGGTGTATCTGGTTAGAAAGCATTAGAAAAAAATTTATCTATACCAAACTTTCAAGACACAGTTACTCTTTACACTTCCCAAATTTGTCTAAAATAATCTAAATGAAAGGAGTAAGAACAGTGGTGAGTTGTTTTTTTAATTGCATTTCATTCAAAGAGGGAGAAAGTAAATGACATGTAACTCCATTAACAAAGTGTTAGGCTATAAACCTCAAGGTTTCTTGTCTTGTTCTGGTTTCAACACCTCTGTTATTAACCACACGCTTTTGAACATGACATTTTAATCTCTCCTAGACAAAAAAAAATAAAGATGTAGGACTAGATGATGGCCAACATTCTATACTTGTGCAGTCTTACCATCTCCTAACAAAGCCTTTTTTCTATTTTTGCAACCAAATCACTTAGGATGGAGTTCAATCTTTACCCACCCCCCATAGAAATCCAATCTAAACCAAGTAGTAGTATAGGGAAGCTCTAGGATCCATGCATATATAATCATATTCCATTGCCCACAGGGTTGAAAACATAGTTATATCTGATGATATAAAGCAGCCTTGAGCTGGTGATAGGTTATTATTAAAAGAATTACGGCTTGCTTTGACATGGGCTGACATCCAAAAATTAGATTTAATGTTAACAGTTGGAATGCTGCAGAAAATAAAAAGTAAAGGAGAAACAAATAGAGCTAAATTAGGGCAAATGGGTGTTAAAGGCATGTTGGAATTATTTTCAACTCAGTTTAGAAATGTTTCATTCAATGAGTAGAAAAGTTAAGTTGGCATAAATTCTCATCTATGATTACAAAATATAGAAGAAATGCCTTAGGTGGAAAATGTCATCTTTCAAGGTAAGATTTGTGCCACTGGAAACTTTTTTTAAAAGAGAGAAATGACTAATCCTGGAGCTTTTAGCACTTTTCAGCTTCACAGCACTTGAAAAACATGCTAATACTTAAAAAAAAAAACAAAACTGTGAAGTCTCAGGAGGCAGATTTATTTTTTTCTTAGCATATTTACTGAAAATTAACTTACAGGTCTGAGTAGCACAGGTTAAGTTGATTAAAAAGCTTTTTGATGGCTGACAGGGGGTATAGCTCAAGGTATATTTGGTGAGCTGCAGGTAGCTGATAAGAACCAGGATAGAAGTGCACACAAATTCTTTTTCCCCTATGTCTCTGTGCTTTGTGGATCCCTTACTTTTGAGTCACAACAAGATTGGGAGTTAAGCACAGAGGATATGGAAAATGCAATTTTCTGGCCTCCAATCCAGACCCACTGAAGCAGAAACTCTGAGGGTGCTACCTAGTGTTAGGTTAAGTAGGTATTTAGAGGGGAAGGGATGAATTGCTCCCATGCATTCCTGGTATGCAAGATCTCCCTTACCACACCCAGACTGAGGGTCTTCAGTACCCTGTGATGGTATCAGCCACATAGCAATACAATGAAGACAGATAAGTAAGAAGCTGGAAAGAAAAATAATAAATAAAATGGGAATGGGAAAGTCCAGGAAGTAAAATCCATATATACCTAAATTCTGTAATTAACTGGGGCACTCATTCCAGCAAGTGAATTGCCTGCTCAGATCTTCTTGAGTGTATTCCTGCATGGCCAATAAACCCTTGCTTTGAAAGCTATACTTTGTCTCTTAAATGAATTCTTTTTCTCAAGCAAGATAAGAATAGAGTTTTCATCACTTCACTGGTAACACTAGAAACAAGCACTCCAGATAATATTATGTTTATCAAAGTTTGAGAAGCAGTGACCTGTTTCTTGACCATTCTCAATATTTTCTAGACTAGATCACACATTTTTTACCAAAAAACACTGTTAAACATTGACCTACAACTCAGGGTAATAGCTATTATCAAAACTTGAGCTTTCCACTCTAGAAAGTCTAGTATGTTACACAAACATAAAAACAAATACATGCCTGTGTTCAAAATGCTTGAAATACTTTCATTACCCCCCTCACTGTCAAATTCCTTCCTTCCTTTTTATTTTCAAGACCCAGTTGCCATATCTCTTCCTTTTAACCACTTATAGTAGAGTTGATTATATTCTCCTTTGGGCCATTATTTGAACTCACTATGAAATATACAAACTAGTGATGTCAGACTAATGGTGGCATGAGAGAAACTCTTAATCTGTCCCCTTGAAATTTAAACAAATTGAACAACTATATTATAGTGAAGGAATCCCAGTTGGGCTCACAAGTACACCTGAAAGATCCACTGTTAGTCAAATAAGTTTGTAAATATGACATATATGTTTGCTCGCTTATAGTTTGCATTGGATGTGGGGGACAGGTTGTAGGTTGGCAAGGTCCTTATAGCCGAAGGTTTAGTTTTAAGACTAAGCCTTTCTCACCCTTTTAATTCTAAGATCTTCTCAAAACTGAGCTTTTCCCCACACCCTTGACTGTTGCATGATGTGGGGTGGTACACTCTTATGAGGAATCTTATTTATGCCTCAGATGAGTGGCTTTGTATCAGATACTTTCTTATTTGTATATTGGCTTAAAGGCTTTAATTTCTACACTATAAAATGATGCAGACCAGGGGCACAATGGCTCAGATCCTGCCACCAGTATTGCAGAGGAGAGGCAGCTAAGATGGTGGAGTGTTGAAGGAGAAGCTAGTTTGTCCAGAGTTTGTGCAAAGAGAAGGAGATAGGGAACAGAAGTGAATAAGGCTGGTGGGGCCTTTGATTCTAGGAATACTCAAATGAGTCAGTGGCTCTGAGTGTCCTGAATGAAAAAAGGAAAGTGTTTTCCCACTGTGTGTATTTCTCGCTTGCTGGGTGCAAGCTAGGATTAAAGGTAATGGACCACCAGTTCTTGGCTCTGTCGTTTCATTACCATCTGTCCAAATCAAATGCAAACCAGCACATTTCAGGAAGCTGTGAAGGTGGCCAGGGCTACTTGCCTTACATCCACACACTGAATGGACTAAAGATGGGATGGGGTAAAAAGGGGGGCAGAAGTTAAAACACAATTACAGTGGGTTTTGGAGAGGAGAGAAGACAAACCTGGAGTGACTGGGTTTTTTCTCTCTGCTAAATTATGGGGAGGGGAGAAGCTAGGGCTCTCTGGATTTTGTCTGAAGGATATGGAGAGAGAAACTCAGGGTATCTGGGTCTCCTTCTGCTAGGAAGAGCCATGAGACAGGGGCAGAAGGGAAGATAAACCAAAGTGGCCAGAGCACAGGGTCACAACCATGTTCCCATGGACAGCCTGCAGCCTGCACTTGGAAGAGACAGAGAAAGCTAAAGTGGGGCCCCCAGCCTCCCAGATCCCACCTCCCTCACCTCATGGTACAAAGAGTGGGTACAAACAGTGGTAGAGACAAACTCCACAGCTAGCTCTCCAGACCCACTCTCTCCCCTGAAGAACAGAGATGCTCCATGTCCAGTCCCCAGAAAGGGGATATGTGGGAAGGAGTGCCCAGAACCCTGAGATCACCATTGCTAGAGCTGTAAAGTCCTCTCAACATGCCCCACCCACCAATGTGACTGCAGCCCCATCTATATCATTGCTACAGCAACATCTCAGCAGACAGTCCAGGAACTTCAAAGAGCTTAAAGTTGTAATATACAACACCTACTGGAAGAAACCTCTCAAAACTAAAATTTATTATTCTTTTTCCCCCCTTATCCTTTTTTCCTTTTATTCCTTCTTATTCTTCTTTCTCATTTTCATTTATAAATTTCATCTTTTAAAATTTATATATTTTTCTTCATTTTTGTGTGTGGGTATTGTATTTTTGGTATTTTCTTTGCTTTTGATATTTTTTCTGTGGTTTTGCTTCTTGTCATAATTTTTTAATTGCTATATTTTTATTGTACTTTCTTTAATTTTTCAAATTTTTAAATTTTGTTTTGTTAGGGTTACTAATAGTGCCACTCTCAAATGCCATCAAAGAAGAAGAAATTGAATACAATGGCTACACAAGACAGAGACATATTCCAGAAATAAAATGAAAAATCTCCAGAAAATTTTTCAAGCACATGGAAGCCATAGATTTAATGATACACAATTAAAAATTGAAGTTCTGAGAATACTAAACAAGATGTGAGAAGACACCAGTAGGCAACTTAATGATCTCAGAAAACAAATTAATCAACAAAACAAACACCTCACCAAAGAGACTGAAACTTTAAAAACAGAGATAAAGAGCTCAATATGTGACTTGAAGACTGAGGTTGCAAGTTTAGCTAATAGAACAATCCAGATAGAGGAAATAATCAGTGACATCAAAGACAGGCAACTAAAAATACTATGGAGAGGAAAGAGAGTCAAGAATTAAAAAAACCAAGACAGCTCTATTAGAGTTGTCTAACTCTATCAGAAAGAGCAATATAAGAATAATAGGTATATCAGAAGAAGAAGAGAGGGAGAAGAAAATGGAGAACTTATTCAAACAAATGACTGATGTGAATTTCCCAAGCCTATGAAAAAACTTGGAGCCGTGAATCCAAGAAGCAAACAGAATGCCAAGTTACCTCAACCCAAACAGACCTACTCCAAGGCACATTGTAATAAAATTGTCAAAAATCAATGACACAGAAAGTATCCTGAAGGAAGCTAGGGGGAAAAGACCATAACATATAAAGGAAAGCTTATTAGATTATCATCAGACATCTCAGCAAAAATTCTACAAGCTAGAAGACAATGAACCCAAACATTCAAAGTACTTGAAGAGAGGAATTACCATCCAAGAATACTATACCCAGCAAAGTTATCTTTTAAATATAATGGAGAAATAAAAGCTTTTTCATACATACAGAAGTTGAGGGAATTTATCACCAGAAAACACCTACTGCAGGAAATATTCAAGGGAGTTATTTGACTAAACACAAAGAACATAAAACTACAAATTGACACAAAACTACAAGTAAAAGGTCCAAGAAGGTCACAATAAAAAACAAGAACAATATGTTCTTGACACAAAACTACAAGTAAAAGGTCCAAGAAGGTCACAATAAAAAACAAGAACAATATGTGACAACAATAACGTAAAAAGGGAGAGGATAAAGATCTACAGTAGTGAATGGATATGGAATGCAGAAGCACTCATAAGACAAGGGACTTTTGTACATATGAACATTTTTCTCTTTTTTTTTTTTAAAGCTTTTTTTATTTTTTTTTACTTCTTTTTATTTTATTCATTTTTTTTTTAGAGAGGAGACACACTCAGAGAGAGAGAGAGAGAGAGAGAGAGAGAGAGAGAAAGGGGGGGAGGAGCTAGAAGCATCAACTCCCATATGTGCCTTGACCAGACCAGTGCAGGGTTTTGAACTGGCGACCTCAGTGTTCCCAGGTCGACGCTTTATCCACTGCGCCACCACAGGTCAGGCTGAACATTTTTCTCTTAATAACCTAAAGGTAACCACCCACAAAAAAGCCATTACTGAAATACACAGCTTAAATAAAAAAGAAGAAGAAGAAACAAGGGAAAGAAGTATCGAATACCACCAAAGAAAACCCCCAAAAAACAACTGAAAGAAACACAAAAGAACGAAACAAGACACAGTGCTACCTGAAAACAAAACTTAAAATGACTATAGGAAATCCTCAAGTGCCAATGATTACACTGAATGTAAATGGACTGAACTCAACAATAAAAAGGTAAAGTGTAGTAGATTGAATCATAAAGCAAAACCCAACCATATGCTGCCTTCAAAATACACATATAAACTGAAAGAACAAAAGTAGACTTAAACTAAAAGGTTGGAAAACAATTCTCCAAGCAAATAATATCAAAAGAAAAGCAGGTACAGCCATACTCATATTTGATAATGCTGACTACAAGACAACAAAGGTAACAAGAGACAAAGATGAATGAACATTTCATAATGGTAAAGGAAACACTGTATCAAGAACACATCGCCTGACCAGGCAGTGGCACAGTGGATAGAGCATCGGACTGGGATGCGGGAGACCCAGGTTCGAGACCCCAAGCTCACCAGCTTGAGCACGGGCCCATCTGGCTTGAGCAAAAAAAGCTCGCCAGCTTGGACCCAATGTCAAGGGGTTGCTCGGCCTGCTGAAGGCCTGCGGTCAAGGCACATGTGAGAAAGCAATCAATGAACAACTATGGTGTCGCAATAGCAATGAAAAACTCATAATTGATGCTTCTCACCTCTCTCTCTGTTCCTGTAAAAAAAAAGAAAAAGAAAAAGAAGAAAACATCACACTTCTTAATATATAAGCATCGAATCAGAAAGCACCAAAATATATAAAATGTCTACTAACTGATCTAAAAATAGAAGCAGATAAAAACACTATCATACATGGAGGTTTCAACCACCACTGCAGCTTTAAGATAGACCATCCAAACAGAAAATCAATACAGATATATTGGCTTTAAACTATAAACCAGACCAAATGGACATAATACACATTTACAGGACATTTTATCCCAAAATGTCAGATTATACATTCTTCTCCAGTGTGCATGGAACATTCTCAAGGATAGACCTTCAATATCTGGGGGCTTGATAAAGGTAGTTAAATATCTCCTACTTAACTCAATGCCTTTGGGAATGTTTATTTTCACTTTTAGCCATTACCTTCTTCAAGTCCCTGATAGTACAAGGATAAGGAGGGTAAGTTTCCTTAATAATCCTTTGATGCACATGAGCAATGTGCAAACAAACATACTTGATGTTTTCTAGAATTGAAAGTGTCTAGTATCTTTTATTCCAGACTCTAACCCCCCCAGTTTACATATTTCTTTACCTATAGGCTTTATAATCTATAGTTTATTTTTATACTAGTAGTTGTCTTTTAAAATCCTGCTAAATTATCCTATATCAGTGATTCTAGAATGAAAATTTTTTCCCCAGATTTTTTTTCATGGCAGAAATCAGAATTGTCTTAAAATTTATCTTATTTTTAATGAACTATAGTAGTTTTATTCTTTCTAGTAGTAACCCTAAGCAACCCCAAAGATCTGAAACACTATATCTAAAGCTTGCCAAATATATAGCAAAATATACCACTCACAAAAATTAGGAGGTATTTCAAAATGAATATGAAGCGATAAAATATCCCCTAATTTTTGTGAGTTATATATATATATATATTTAGCATGTGAAGAATTTACTTGTAAAAAAAATAAAGAAAAAATGCAGTAAGTTTTTGTATTTATATCTTCCAGAGATAATATAGAAAATAAAACACTATTTCATAAGCAATTCTATGAATTAGGCCACAAAGTTTAATGTACAGTGTGTTCATAAAGTCATGGTGCACTTTTGACCAGGTGACTAGTCAAAAGTGCACCATGACTTTACGAACACACTGTATATCTTTATCTTTTCCCTTTATAGCTGAATCTATGGCTCTGTGAATGGTGTATCTTCCGAAATTAAAGAATTACTGAAAGTTTTTTTTTCCCCAGATTACATACAAAGGCAACTCCTCTTCGGGTTAAAGAATGTGCCTCATGTTAGAAGTACGTACTTCAAAGAGATAGGTGTCCCCAGAACTAAGAAGTGAGATGAGTCTTGGTAGTTAAACTAGTTAAAATTAACACATGATAGATGAAAGTCATCTGTGAAAGTCATCCATCCTAAAAGGTCATCCTGGCTGGAAAACTTAGGAGATAAACAATTCAATAAAGGTGATTAGTAAGTAATCTCAAAGAAGCAGGTCTGGAGCAAAGATGGCCAAATTCAAAGGTTCCCACAACTGAATGCCTTCTTAGGAGGTGAGATGAGAGAGTTCTAGAAAAAGGAAGCACCAAAGGCAAAAATTTGGAGAGTTTCTCTCTCATGGAATACACACTCTGAGTCTGGCAAACCCAAATCTTTTAATCCTTGAAAAAGTCCTATTTCCTTTGGTGAGGCAGGGATAATTCACAAAGCTTGACCATGTCATCCTAAAAAACACTATGCTCTTATTTTATTTTCACCAGGAAAATGGATATGTTGCCATATTTTGAGGGAAAAAAAGCAATAATGCATTTTATTGATTTAATAATGGGCCTTCGGGGGGGAAAAATGCATATATCAATATTAATACAATGTATCCAACATAAGAAACCTTGAAATGTGAACTAGACAACCAGAATGAGAGCGCCATGGTGAGTGGAGATTGTTACTTGCTTTCTCTCACATCTATTTTCCCCTTTTTGTTTAGAAGCAAAATACTGATTTAATTAAGGACAGCAACACATGCTCACATTTATAAATTAAAATTTTGAGACTCTCTTGTTCCAACTATGATCATAAATTCTAGTAAATGTGATATAAATAAAACCCAATGAAGATTTGTTTCCCTTTCTCTTTTGCCTTAATTCCTCCCTTCCTCTTTTGTGCTCCCTGAAATACGTAAGTCATGGCTGAAGTTTTAGCATCTGAGGCTTTCAAAAAATTTTAAAGATAGAAGCTACATACTGAAAATAGTGGAACAATATTGAGCACAATTATTCAATCCACCGCAGTTATTAATAAAAGTCTATTAGATGAATGAATGAATATAGTAGCATTTATAGTTGATATAGATGGTAACAATCCAACTGAATTAGACATGGCAAATGCCAGGGAAATAACAGAAAATGAGTATGAAAATTCTGAGAACTGTAACTGTGGAGTTAATCAAGAACAGAGTGATGTCTAGATATATATAGTATATTAACCAGGACCCAGTAGGAAGGATGAGGGGAGCAAGTGGAGACTAAGAAGACATCCTAAGTAGTGTTTTCTTAAACCCCAGTCTACAGATGAGTCCACCAGAAATTTTGTACCAGTCCACAAAAGAATTAACAGCCCTGATGTTGTATGAAGTTTATAGACATAATGATCTTAGTCGAAGTTGATCATGCTCAGAATGATTTCTGCCTTAGTGTTCCCCCAAATAATTCTATTATCACCAGTCCCCAGGTGTAAAAAGGTTGAAAACTACTATTCTAGAGTCAACAGGGTACTACAAAGGAAAAATAGACCACCATCTCAAAACAGTAACTCAAAAACTGATTTGTTGATTCCAAATGAACCTGGTCTACCATCTTAACACCCTCCTTACCAGATCTTTATCATTACTTCTTTTTTATTTCTTTTTATGGCTGCTTATTATTCGTATTTTTTATCATTTTTGTTGTACTTCTTCTTAAAGAAGACCCTTTAACATTTTATGTTTCATTTTTATTTTTTAGCGAGAGAGAAAGAGACACAGAGGGAGTCAGAGAGAGGGTCAAGACAGAAAGAGAGAGAGATGAGAAGTATCAGTTCTTCATTGTGGCACCTTAGTTGTTCATTGATTGCTTTCTCATATGTGCTTTGACAGAGAGGTTCCAGCTGAGCCAGTGACCCCTTGTCAAGCCAAAGACCTTGGGCTCAAGCTAGAAACCATAGAGTCATGTCTATGATCCCATGCTTAAGCAGGCAAACCCATGCTCAAGTTGTTGACCTTGGGGTTTCAAACCTGGGTCCTTTGCATCCCAGGTCAACACTTTATCCACTGCATCACCACCTGGTTAGGGTGTATCACTACTTCTTGAGAAATATTTTTCCCTAAGAAATATACCTCAGATTTTATAATGATACTCCAAAACTTGATTCACTTTATGGAAATTCACTTTGACAGAAAGCATCTACTTGCTTTAAAATTATATAGTAATAAACCACACAGAAAACTGAGTCTCCCCAAGTAGCTAAGCAACATCCAGGGAATGATTTAAGCACTAAGAATAATAGAAATCTAAGAATAATTACCACTTGCAGCGAGGAAATATAGTGTTATGATAGAGAACACAGGCACTAAAGCCATTTATCTTGGGTTCAAATTCTAGCCCAATCACTTTATAAAAATGTAGTGACAATAACTATCCCTACTTTATAAACTATTAATACAAATTAAATAAATTACATAGATAGTGATTAAAGACAATAAGCATGTAATAAATGTTAACTATTATCATGGGCCAATGTTTCTATCTTCTCAGCCTTTGATAGACCAGAAGGAGCAGGTAGCATATAAGAATAATGATCCATAGAGGCTGAAATGCTTCTCTAGTGGAGAGGTCAGCTTTGACAAAGAAACAGGTGGATAGGTAGGTAGATAGATAGACACACACACACAGTCAACTGTGCACATATATATGAATAATATATCTGTATATCTGTCTAGAAATACTTACTTCTTTTTTTTGCTTTTTTTGGTTTAGATTTTTTTAATTTTTAAAGAAAGAGAGAGAAGAGGAGAGGAGCAGGAAGCATGAATTCCCATATGTGCCTTGACCAGGCAAGCCCAGGATTTCGAACCAGCGACCTCAGTGTTCCAGGTTGACACTCTATCCACTATGCCACCACAAGTCAGGCTAGAAATATTTCAAAATGAACAAAAATACACATTCTTAAAATTCTTCTGGCATAACCTGTGGTGGCACAGTGCATAAAGCATGGACCTGGAATTCCGGTTTGAAACCCCAAGCTTTCCTAATCAAGGCACATGTGGGAGTTGATGCTTCCTGCTCCTCCCTCCTCTCTCTCTTGCTCACTCTCTCTCTCCTTCCTCTCCCTCTAAAAATGAATAAATAAAAAGAAAATTATTCTGACTTTCTCTTTTGGGAAAGAATACTCCAAAGGTAAACATCTTGACAAGTTTATTAAACAGTAACTTAGAAAATAATTATTTGTGAGTCTTTATTGGGTAATTTAAACACTGATATTGACAAAATATGAAAACAAGTAAATAAAAAATGCTAAGTGCATCAGCATATCTTTTCTTAATGGTGATTTCTAAAAAATAGTTTATATGTTGCCTCTTTGAAAAAGCCCTTTCAGGATTTTCTAAATTATTATTATTATTTTTTAGTGAGAGAGTGGGGTGAGTGAGGGAAGGAGAGGGACAGACAGGGACAGACAGACAGGGAGGGAAAGAGATGAGAAGCATCAATTCTTTGTTGTGGCTCCTTAGTTGTTCATTGATTGTGCTCTCATATGTGCCTGATGGTAGGGGGTGAGGGGTCCAGCTGAGCCAGTGATCCCCGTGCTCAAGCCAGCGACCTTTGGGCTCAGGCCACTGACCATGGCGTCATACCTATGATCCCATGCTCAAGCCGGATGAGCCCGCACTCAAGCTGGCAACCTCTGGGTTTTAAACCTGGCTCCTCAGCATGCCAGGCTGATGCTGTTTCCACTGTACCACCACCCTGGTCAGGCCAGGATTTTCTAAGTGAAATTAATTTTGTTTTCTCTCATAATTTTTATAAAATCTGGTTGCATACTCATTCTAGCCTTCTTACTATTAATTTTTTAGAAATCTATATTCCCATTAGATTATGAGTTCTAGTACGTAAAATGTTTAATAGTAGTGATAATAATTATTATGACTGATATTGAAATAATCTTAAATTGTTTACAAACAGTCCCTAATACATTTTCTCATTTTTCCTTTTTTTAATCTCACAAAAGCTCTGTAATAGTTTTGTATTCTTGTCAACACTATATAATACTTTGCATTTAATAAGCTTGCAAAAATATTTTGGGGTTAAAATAAAATTAAAACTGAATTGTGTAAGTTAAATTAAAATGTTTTCAATTCCCTGAATTTTTATTACCTCTAAAGCAATTAAGAGGGGGAAAGAAGATTTTGAATGATTTCTCAACATGTACACCACCAATATATTCCTAACATTAAAAAAAATTAAAGTATTCATTTGACCATTGAAATTGCATACAGGGTGGGGTAAAATTGGCTTTACAATTGTGAGTACATGAAACACAGAGTTTATTCTTGTATTATTTTTCATTTTCTATACAAAAACTATAGACCTACTTTTGCCCATAATGACAACATCTAAATAAAGTAGGTACTTAAATGTTTTTCTATTTTTGTATTAGGTCAGAACATCTTGTTTTCTCTGTTCTTTTTTGATTCCTTACATGAGTTTTGGTCAGAATGTAACCACATTCAATGGTTACAATATAAGAGAATGAAGACTTAAACCAACTTTTGAGAAAATGATTCTGTTAGTAAGATAGGACCAAGTCAGTTTTCCCATTCAAAAATTTTTCCTTTAGAAGACAGAGCTTCCTATAGCCTTTTGGGGCCTGTTTAAATTCTGATGTTTCACTAGTGGAAAATGAACTAAAGCTATCAGCCCACATTTCATTACTCAGATATTCTTCAATCACTAGTAACTACAGCTGAATTATAATCTCATATGATAGCTACTCCACATAACAAAAGCTTTTTCACCTATTATCCTCTTCAAGTCCTCTGATTTCTTTGCCAAGACTCTTCTATTTTATGAGCAATTTACAAGTCACTTACAACTCAGAAAATAGCTTAACTCTTAGTTCGTTTTTTTAAGTAATCTGTGAGCAGATACTATGTTATGTCAAAAACCATTTCTTATTTTCACTGGACTTAAATAGCCAATGCTACTCTGGAATGTAAAGACCATTAAAAATAAAATAGAATGAAAGGGAGGCTAATATCCAGAACTAGATTTTTATTATTATTATTATTAAAGGCAAAATTTGAGATGAACTTAAGAAGTTAAATATTTTTAGAATGAGAGGGGGAAAAAAGTAAAAACAAAATAGATTTGGGAACCAGAAGGGGAAGCTATGCATTAAAACATGAATAATGGTATGTACATATAGAAAATGTGCAAGAAGAAGAAGAAAGAGAAGAAGTGATCTTAGAATTTTATTTGCAGCTCAGACCTTTTTCATGGGACATTGAGGATATATTAAATAAAAGAAAAATTCTATCAACACTAGTGGCTATGTTCCCATAAGCTCCTGATAGGCCAGAGTCCATGTTAGGTAATGAAGATAATAATGAACAAGACAGTCCTGTTTACAGCCTAATGGTGGAGAATATGTAAATACAACACAATATTATAGAAATCAGAATGACAGAAATGCTCAAATTAAGGAAATACTAATACTTTTAGAAGAGCTTTAGGGTCATAAAATTTGGAATAAGTAATTCAAATTAGGGGATTAGAAAAATTATCATATAAGAGTTCCAAATTAACTTGGGACTTGAAAAGAATAAGAATTCATTCAGTATAAAAAGGAGGGAAAGTGCCTCCCAGTCTGAAGAAACAGTAAGAAGGCATGACAAGGCATACCACATTCGGGTAGCAGCAAGCAGTCCTCATGGCTGGAGTATGGGACCAGAACAGGTGGGAAATGATACCAAAAAGTAGGTTAGAACTCTATTGAATCAGAAAAATTTTCATGCTAATCATGCCACAATCACATTTGCACTCTAGAAAGGCCTCTCTGGCAGCATCATAAAGAAATGATCAGACAGACACTAATGAAGAACTTAAAGCTATTGCAATATTCTAGAATCTAATACAATGATATAGGGAGGCAACAAATTGAAAAGACATCCGAAGATAAAGTCTATTGGCCTTAATAACTCCTCGGCCATGGAAGATAAAAAAGAAGCAGAAAATGAAGCTAGAAGAGAAGATAATTTTATACTTTCAGCTGTTGGATACATTAATTGGAAATGAGGAAAATGAGAAAAGAATGCCTTGAAAAGAGGGGCATAGTAGGTGGGGCTGACTTGTACTCAGTTGAAAATGAAACATCATTAGCATGAGGGCAACAGATGGATCACAGAAAGTGGCCCTAACAGGTTAGAAAGTAGTATTTTATAACTTTGTGAAAACGCATTTTTACTAATTGACAAATTGCTATTACAACAATCTAACTGATTTCCATTCTTTATTAAGTACATCATTAACTTCAGAGACCCTGAGATGTGATATAATCGATGTCAGTCCTGCATTACCAGCTTGGAGCACAGAAAACTTCTATTATTCAAAATTATATGACTGAGTCGACCCCCAACTTCATGATAATTTAATGTCTACTTTCCCTCCTCATTAATGAGTTCTAGGGAGCTACCCTTCTTACTAGCCTTCACTGAGGGAAAAATAAAACATCTAATTAATCTACCAGGAACCCCTTTCTCTGATACACTGAGTCATTCTAGAAGGCTGAAGTTCCCACTCAGGGCAGTGCCCACCACAGTGAGGGTTGCTCATCCCAGGAGCTTACCTAACCTGAAACTAACCAAGTTGAAACTTCAAAACAATTTACAAGACCAATTTCCATGGTTCTGGGAGGGGGTTATGAATGAAAAAGAGGCCATATGCTGAACCCGACAAATTCAGGGAAGGCCTTCATGGTGGCCTTGCACTCAAAGACTTAAACTAACCACACAGGGCCCTGGCTGATTGGCTCAGGGGTATAGCATCGGACCTGCATGTGGATGTCCTGGGTTTTATTTCTGGTCAGGGCAAACAGGAGAAGCACCCATCTGCTTCTCCATCCCTCCCCATTTCGCTTCTCTCTCTCTCTTTCTCCTCTCCTCCCTTCCTTCGGTCAGTTGGCCCTGGGCACTGGGGATGGCTCCATGGCCTCTATCTTAGGTGCTAAAATGGCTCTGGTGCAACAGAGCAGGGCCCCAGATGGGCTGACCATCGCCTCCTAGTGGGCTTGCTGGGTGGATTCCCATTGCAGTGAATGTGGGAGTCTGTCTCTGCCTCCCCTCCTCTCATTAAAGCAGTGGTTCTTAACCTTTTTTGAGGTACGGAACCCACCAGTTTCATATGCGCATTCACCGAACCCTTCTTTAGTGATAAATAAAATATGATTTTTTTTTCCAAATTCAAGACATAGGTATATGTTCTTTTACTGGTGCACAAAATGAGCCATGCATGAACATCACCTTGCTCAAAGAACAAAACCAACAAAGTGCATGAACTCACAACAAATTACGATATTACTTTATTCTGGCCTCCACGGCAGAGGCTTCTCCGAACCCCTGAGACCGACTCATCGAACCCCTAGGGTTCGATAGAACCCAGGTTAAGAACCACTGCATTAAAGTAAAATATCAAGAATAAAAAAGTAAAGAAAAAATAAACTAACCATACAAGCTAGTCAAAAGTTAAAACTTTCTAACTAAAAGCAGTTCATGGTGGTTAGTAATGCTCTAGAGTGCTATTTTTCTCTAAACAAAGATCAATGCTTATTACCTAAATCAAACCTGTCTGTTGTCTTTTTGCATCTACAATAATGTACCTGATAACATGTCTATGTCTTTAAAATGTAAGGATAGTCTTCTTTTCTTGCTTCCCTCAGGGCAGGCATCCCACAAGAGCAGGCACCAACAAACCCCTTCATGTGATTCGTTAACTGTTAACTGTCTTGTTCCTGCCTAGTAAAAGGTGTTTCAGCATGTACATTTTTACTTTTTATCCAATCCCAGGGATCTCCCCCTCTCCCGAGTTTTGCTTTCTCCTGTCTCCCTAATCTATCACCAGTCAATTTCACGTAACCCCCTTAAGCCTTCCCTTTTGATTCTGATGTATAAAGTAAGTAGTGAAACCATCATTTTCCAGAGCACTTTCTCAATCTGAGACTTTGCTTCCCGGCAACTGTCAACAGTTTGGCTCAAATAAACTCATTAAAAATTCTTACAGGTTGGAAGTTTTTCACATTGACAGGCTCTAGCAATTTTGTATTCAGAATTTTGTATTTTAATATTTAAGAAGAAACCCAATGTTTTATAAATTCAGATCTAATAACACCTGGATTGGCACTCACCCACACCCCCAATACTGTTCTGAGAGTGGCTTCTCCATCCGGCAAAGGACAAAGCCCTCTCACCTCTCTGTCCAGTTTACAGCTGTGTCATACCATGGCAGACTTGGGCTTCCCGGTGACAACTCTTTAGGAGCAGCAGTGGAGTTTAATTGAGGACAAATGGAGGAAGCATACACTAACTTCATCTAAGATGCTTAGGTCACTACGTGCAAGGTGTCATACGATGCAGCGGCCCCCACATCAACACAGAGTTTAGTACAAAGTTCTAGGCACCAGTTCCAGCCTTTTCTCCACCAGGTTTCCTCTGAGTCCTCTGCAGTCTTCCTGCCCCCTGACCTTAGACTAGAGTATCCCAGCAATCAGGGTCTTCCTCCAACTTTTCCCAAAAGGTTCTATGGCCTCAATGCAAACTTGACCAATTGCTTTCCCCCCAGAAACCTTCAAGTGTAGTAGATAATTTTTTAATTAATTTATTTTTTAAGAGGGGGAAGGGAAAGGGAAGGAGGGATAGAGTGCGGAAAGAGAAAGGAGGAAGGGGAGAAAGAGAAAAAAGGGAGGAGAAAAGAGAAAAGGAGGAGGGGGAAGGGAAGGGAGAAGGAGGAATGGGGGAGAGAGAGGGGGATGGGGGAGGGGGAGAGAAAAGGGGAAAAGGAAGGGAAAGGGAAAAGGGAAGAGGCAGTGGTGGAATTTAGCCGGTTTGCATCAGTTTGGCAGAACTGATAACTAATTTTTTGTTGAGCTCAGCGAACCATTGTTAAAATGGCACTTGTAATCAGGGTTCTCTCTCAGGTGGGCACCTGTGCAGCCGCCCAATGTGGGAATCACAAAATTATATTCCCTACTCTTTTTTAACGTTCATCTGCGCAACAGCGTATTCTAAGTGCCCATAGTAATGTTCATTCTATTCATAGGTGGAAAAAATTACAAGTGAGGATGCCAATCAAGAAGCAATATGGAGCCTGACCAGGCAGTGGCGCAGTAGATAGAGCATTGGACTGGGATGTGGAGGACCCAGGTTCGTGACCAAGCTTGAACACAGGCTCCTCTGGTTTGAGCAAGGCTCACCAGCTTGAGCCCAAGGTCACTGGCTCAAGCAAAGGGTCACTCGGTCTGTGGTAGCCCCTCCCTGCCCCCTGTCAAGGCACATATGAGAAATCAATCAATAAACAACTAAGGAGCCACAACAAAGAATTGATATTTCTCATCTCTCTCTGCCTGTCTTCCCTATCTGTCCCTCTCTCTGACTCTCTCTGTCTCTGCCACACACACACACACAAAAAGAAGCAATATGGAAATATCTTAAATAACAATTTTATTTTTTTTGTCAGGTATTATTTAATAGTTTTTCATTAATATTTTAAAACTCTTATAACATAATCTAGTTTTGTGTACCTCTTTTATTGTTCTTATTTGAGTATTAAATGCATGAAATGATAAACTACCTTTCTATATATCATATTTTTATACTTAAAATGGTCATTAAGACAGAGAACCAGTTATTAAATTATTCTAATCCCACCACTGGGAAGAGGGAAGGAGAAAGAGCAGAGGGAAGAGGGAAGGGAAGAGAGGGAGAGAGAAAGAGAGAGAGAGAGAGAGAGGAAGAAGGAAAGAGGGAGAGGGACAGAGGGAGAAAGAGAAGGAGAGGGAGAGGGAGAAAGAGGGAGCAAGGGAGAGGGAGAAAAAGAGGGAGAGGGAGAAAAGTAGAAGCATTCACTTGTTGTCCCATTTAGATGGGTGTTCATTGGTCACTGCTTCCTGTATGTGCCCTGACTGGGGATCAAACCAGCAACCTTGGTGTTTTGGGACCACTCTCTAATCAACTGTGCTAACTGGCCAGGGGCAAGTGTATTAATTTTCAAGGTCAGTCAGGCAGATGTCTCTTGCTGCAGACCTAAAGTTCCATGCCTTAAAAGCCTAAGGGGGAAATTTGTCTCTTTATACCTTCCCTTCACAAAAATCGATGCCTGTTTATCTTATGTCAACATAATAAACTGAACCATTAAAATGTCTTTTTCTTTTCCCCTAAACGAAAAAAGGCAGCTTCAATAATATATCTTCCTGGATATAAGTACATGTGTGTTACAACCTTTAAATAGCTTAATTTCACTTCCTCTCCCTCACTCTCTCTCTCTTGCCCCACACACAAACACCCCCACACCTTGCACCATTAAAATTCTGTGTCACTAAATTCCTTTCAAAATGATTACATAAATATATTTGATTAGAAACTTTATCTAATACACACTAAGGTTACCCACAACCAAAGGCAAGCCTTTATGGTTTTGGTACTTGTAAGATTCCTTTGAACTCCCAGAATATTGCTTTGGTTTTACCAAACACAGAGTGGAAATCTCTGGCTCTGCTCACTCTGTAGATTGTCTTTTTCTTGCTTTTATGGGCCAAATCAAACCATAACTGGAACCTAAACTGAGTACTTTGGCTTAAACTTGGGAGGGGTGTGAATCATTAAGGCATGTTCAGGATTTACCTTTATTTCAGGAGGATAAATATCTCAGCATAATTTGTCTTCTAATTTCAATTAAGTTAAATCATGTAAGAGGTCATGTTTCACAAAGACTGATTCCTGGTGCTTCTCACACCACCATTTTTCTAGATTCTTCTGCACTATTTTTAGAGATCACATTTTGCTAATACATTTTTGTTCATTTCACCATTTCCCATGTTTCTGTGGCACACCATTCCAAGTGAGCTTCTTATAAACTGTCATAGGGAACTATTTTCCAGTCTAAGTATAGAGAAATTGAACCCAAATTTAACTGATACATATTGTTAATATGTTTGCACTTATTCTTACAATCTGATATTATTTTTAATTAATTTTTTTATTCATTTAAGAGAGAGAGAGAAAGTGTTGGAGGAGGAGCAGGAAGCCTCAACTCCTGTATGTGCCTTGACTGGGCAAACACAGGTTTTCAGACCAGGAATCTCAGCGTTCCAGTTCAACACTTTATCAACTGCGCCACCATGGGTCAGGCCTGATAATTTTTATAGTATTTTTTCTTTTGTTATTGCCCTGGTTTGTGTTTTTTCTGTCTTTTATTAAGCAGATAGAATTTTTTCATTTTATTTATGTTTCTCTAGTGCAGGAGTATATTTTCTTTATAAAGGGCCAGTTAATATGTGATTTTGTGGACTGTACACTCTGTCACAACTACTCAATTCTGTTCTAGCATAACAATAGAACCTAATGAATATATATACCAATAACTATGTACCAATAATTTGAGATCAGGAAGTGGGCCAGTCTTGGCCTATGGGCTTTTTTTCTGACCCCTGCTGTAATAACTTATAAGTTATATAAGAACTATTTTAAAGCCATCTGGTGAGTAGTTTGCCTTTTAGTGACCCTAAAATCAAGGACAAATGGGATTTTTAAAATATTAATTGCTTAAAATTGGGCCATCTTTTTTTTTCTTTTTTAAAATTCAGATCATGATCATCTTGTTTATCTTCTTTTTCTATCATATTTCATTATCACATCATGCTTTTTTCATACTTTTCTTTATACCATCTACTCTCTTGAGTCCATTGCTATTATCCTGAAGACACTCTTACTGAGGATTCTTTACCTTCTAACCATTCATCCTCCAGCCCTGCTCTGTACTGACTGCTCCTTCGGCAAATTGCATAGATGTTTTCCTAGGACTTCCTTCCATTGTTCTTGCTCACTTTGCCACCTAGATATTGGGGTACATCCTCAAGGGCAATTATATTTTAAATTTCTAAAATTCTTTTCTGTTCTTTAATTGCTTTTTTCTCTAACTTTTATTGACTTATTTTGTACTCTATCCCATGAAAATACTACTTAAAATTATTATTTTTTAAGTTATGAAGTTATGGGTCCTTTAATTTTCTCTGTTTCTTCTAGGGTCAGTTTGTTATTCACTTGTTCATTTCTATTAGTCCTCCCTCTCAATTAGTTGCTTTGCTCAAATATCTGATTATCTTTTGTTGTCCCTTTATGTCTTTGAATGAGAAACTCATTTGATTATCTGATGGCTGATGTGGGTTTTATCTCCATGAATGGCAGAGTTGATTGTAGGGTTCATATAAACTGGGGAGCAGCCTGTCTACTGGGAAGCTTCCCTTTATGGTACCAGAGCATGGAGCAGGCAGGCAAGCTGGAGTTCCCAGTGGTTAAAATAAGAAGGACCTTTCTCTGGCAGTGGCATTCTTTAGAGTTTCTCCCTCCTAGACAGGGCTGCTTTATTTCTTTAGTTTGCTGCCTTTCTCTCTCAAACCTCTGTACCTTGCCCAGGAACTCTCCCCACCGGGCATGCCACCTTCTTTGGCATGTATTTTGAGGATATTAGCCTCAGGTTAATGCTGCTTTTCCTAATTCAATTGTTAGGGCTGCTGTTCAAAGTAAATTATTATCCACTCTATTACCTAAATATTGTGTCCAGTTTTTGGTATTTGTTCACTCTATTGTTAGAGTGCCAGTGGATTTTCTCTTCTTAGTGTTTTTCTCATGTATATATTTTGGCTTTCTTCAACTCTTGTCCATCCTAACCCACTGATTTCTTTCTTCTGGGTACACCTCACAATTTCTGATCTGCTGATAGTGATTTTCTTGTTTGCCAGTGTTGATATGACTATACCTATACATGTTCTGTAAATTTGAGGAGTTTGGGTTAGGTATTAGATAGACACTGAGTTCAGTTCCCCAGTTTATTTATTCTCCTTGAGGCCATTTAACTAATCATTTGCTGGGCTAGTTTTAATCTCTTACAAGATTCAAGTCACAGTGTTATTATCCTTCCCTGAAAATGTTACATGATTGCTTTCTCATATATGCCTTGACCATGGGCCTTCAGCAGACCAAGTGACCCCTTGCTTGAGCCAGCGATGTTGGGTCCAAGCTGGTGAGCTTTTGCTCAAACCAGATGAGCCCTCGCTCAAGCTGGCAACCTCGGGGTCTCGAACCTGGGTCCTTCCGCATCCCAGTCCGACGCTCTATCCACTGCACCACCAACTGGTCAGGCTGTATATTTTTATATCAATTCTAAAAATATAAAAAATTCTCTTTAGATTTTTAATCAATTAACATAAACATTTCTTGTAAAAATACAACAAATACTGGTAATACCGAGCCATCCCGGACCTTCCACTCTTATCCCAAAGATAATCACTGTTATCAGTTTTCATTGTTTGCTTGCAAAACTTTTTCTATAAAGCTATATAAAATCATATAGAAATATAGTTTTAAAACATAAGTGGGATCATAATTTAATTTTGCTTTGTAGTTGATTTTATATTTAATAATGTCTTATAATTTTACCTATGATTAGTAAATATAGTTCATTCTTTTTAATTGTTGCATAGTTTGGACTATATTTAATCTTAAGTATTAGTTTTGTTATTACAAAACTGCTGCAACAAATATCGTGTATATTTCTACTTGTATTTATTTTATTTTTATTTTAGGCAGAGAGAAGGGGAGAGGGAGAGAGAGAGAAAGAGAGAGAGAGAGAGAGACAGGAGCATAGATCTGTTCCTATATATGCCCTGACCAGGGATCGAACTGGCAACCTCTGTGCTTCCGGCCAATGCTCTAACCAACCAAGCTATCTGGCCAGGGCTCTACTTGTATTTAAATGGTCAAGAACTGACATTGCTGGTTACATGGGTCAATACTTTGAAAATCCCAACAAGGATTTTTAAATCTGCAGGTGAAGTTTGTCTTTATCTTTGAGGGATAAATAATTATATTTAATAATGTAAAGCTATAGAAGCTTTTTCTTTTTCAAAAAAGAAAGCACCTTGGGCCCTGACTTCTGAAGGGCCCTGCAAAACGCCAAATGCACACCTTTTTCTAATGATACCAAGTTTGGTTTCATATGTGCAATTTTAACATTAATAGTACATTATATTTTTTATTTATTTAAAAATATGGTTAACATGTATGTTTGTATTCCTTGTCTCTCACTTTCTTTTAAGGGGCTTCTGACAATAGTTATCTCTGGGGAGAAAAAGAAGAGACTAGAATAAGGGAAGGCTATATAGGGCTACCATCTGTTAAGTCGAATTTTTCAAGGTGGTTAATAGGTTTGTGGGTTTCCTTTATACATTTTAGGGTCAAAATAAAACTAAATACAAGTAGGTCAAAGATATACTTAATTCCAGTGTGGGAATATTAGAGATCCCTGTTCAAAGGGAAAAAATATAGACGTCTACAACTTTGGTACTAAGAAACTGCATCAACCCAGAAAATAGTCCATGAGAGTAGAGAGCATTCAGGTGGAGAAAACAGCTCGACAAGTAACTGGAAACCTGTTATAGCCTTTATGAATTTCATGAGAAGTCAGTCGATGGTCCCTATTTATGGGGCTATGACACTTCCCAGAAGTGTCTGAACCTCTAAATTCATACATGACTATTGTTCCACGTGGAGTTATATTTTATGTGTGTAATTAATAAGCCACCAATGTCAGAGCCCATGATACCCAACTTGCTATAATCTAAAAGCAAAGATATATTTAAAATAGACATCAGCTTTTCTTTTTCTTTCTTTCCTTTTTACTTTTTTCTTTTTAGTGAGAGGAGAAGAGGCAGACACAGACTTCCACATGCACATGACTGGGATCCATCCAGCCAACTCACTAGGGGGCGATGCTCTGCCCATATGAGACCCTTGCTCAGTTGCAATAGGAGCTATTTTTTAGCACCTGAGGAGGAGACCATGGAGCCATCCTCATCACCTGGGGCCAACTTGCTTCAAATTGAGCCATGGCTTCAGGAAGGGAGGAGGAGAGAGAGATGGAGAAGTGAGAGGGGGAAGGGTAGAGAAACAGATGGGCACTTCTCCTGTGTGTCCTGACAGAGAATAAAACCCATAACATCCACACGCTGTGCTGACACTCTACCACTGAGCCAACCAGCCAGGAACTATTTCTGCTTTTCTTTGTAGCACTTTAAGCCCTCATAGACTCTTGAATCTGCAGTTGCTACTTCTTTAACCCTACAGGCTTCAATCTATAAAACACCTGACACCTTCTGACCACATTTTATTTTACTTCTGGAAAGACTCATACTGGTAGAAGACGATCTTTTTTTAAAATTTATTGAATTTATTGAGGTGACATTGGTTAATACAATTACATAGGTTTCAAGGGTACAACTCTATGATACATCATTTGTACATTGTACTGTATATTCAATATCCTAAGCCAAGTCTCTTTCTATCACCATTTATCCCCCTTCACCCTCTTCTAGAAGAGGATCATTTTTGTAACAATAAAAAGCTCTATTTCCTGCCCACTAGAGCTTAATCTACTCATTAGTTTTTAAAAGAGGAACTGACAGGAATAGTAGTAAAATAAATTCTCAAGAGCTCAAAGGCTTCCCCAGTAGAGAAAAGGCTGACCTCATTTCTGGTTGCTGTCTGACATAAATTTCTCGCCCCTAGAATATTTTAGAGAATTTTACATGATACACAACAGAACTATGAACATTCCCCCCGACATGTGACTCAGAGTCATGATGTGAAATATTATATATACTTTTCTATTGTGTGTACTAGAGATAAAAAAAAAAAATCTCAAAATGAAAATTTAGGAAGTTGCTGGTTGTACCAAAACAGAAAACAACACTGTGTGAGAGTTCTGGTAGAACTAAGTGATAAAGAAATTGCCTCTTACAAGTTTCAGAGGAGAGATGGCATTTTTATGTGGTTAACTTTTAAGAACTTAGCAAATCACCAGCTTAGAAAACTGGACACTTAAATTACCAGTCTTCAGACTATACTAGGAGTATAATTTTTAGATTAAAATGTAAATCTACAAATATGTAGCCATGAACACAAGTTTCTAAGATGAGCCAAGAAAAAAAATTGCTGGTGTTGAACTCAGTTAGTTATTCTTTCTGACAGATTACTAAAGCTGCCTGTGAGATTTGACTCTGACTGATTTAATTCATTTAGACATTGCCAGTAGAGCAAGCTACAACAAAGCAGAGTCATCTTAATGAGCTCACTCCTGGCCATTCTAATAAAGAAAAATAATTGAATTGCTAATTTTGATTTTCTTTTTCTAAAATGTACTCAACATTTGAGTATTCGGCTTCACACAAAAATAAACAGAAATATTTACTATATGAGCCTCCCTAGAGCACATGGGAAAAATCCCCACTGAATAAGTTCCAGGTACCCTGTAGAATCATGTAGTATCAAAGTATCTTCCTTGTAGTTTATTATAACCACACTTTTAAGTTAAAATCTGTCTTATTTGGAGCAAGCGCCAGTTCTGAACACACAGATCTACATGAATAAGTGAATATGCTAATCTTAAGTACAACTATAGTCAATGGATTTCTTAAGAGGCGTCTGCTGCAGCAAAGAGTGACTCTCCATCAAAGTGGGCAGCCTGCAGAGCTGTTAGCAAGCTGGAGGCCGAGACAAGGGTTTTTTGTTGTTGTTTTTTGTTGGCTTTTTTAAATGAATCAACATTTAAAAAACAGGAGAGTTCACATAAAAATCTAAATTTGTAATTCTTTTATAAGTTTACAATATCTATAGGAGCTGAGAAGCAGCAGCCTCTTCCATTGCTCATAGCCTATGCATGTGGACTTCTCCAAATCCGCCTCATATATATTCCCTACCTGACCCGGTAACACTTGGGTTTGGGATCACTAATGCAAAGAATAAAGTAGAAAGCTTAGAATTAAAAACTTATTCTATAGTTGGCACCAAGACAATATTCACTTGTTTAAAGATATTATTAGTTGGATTCCTCCCAAATCTACTGATATGACAGGCCATATATCATCCATTAAATGGTAGCTCTTATAGAAACCTTGTTCAAGTAATAAAGCATACTACTTTACTACAGACTGAATAACCCCTATTATCTTGATAAGGGTTGGAGGAAAGGAGGTTATCATTAAAGTTGTACCTATGACTTCTAATATTATTTTATTTTTTTGCCTGACCAGGTGGTGGCGCAGTGAATAGAGCGTTGGACTGGGATGCGGAAGACCCAGGTTCGAGACCCCGAGCTCGCCAGCTTGAGTGCGGGTCCATCTGGCTTGAGCAAAAAAGCTCGTCAGCTTGGACCCAGAGTCACTGGCTCCAGCAGGGGGTGGCTCGTTCTGCTGAAGGACCATGGTCAAGGCACATGTGAGAAAGCAATCAATGAACAACTAAGGTGTTGCAATGGCAATGAAAAACTAAAGATTGATGCTTCTCACCTCTCTCTGCTCCTGTCTGTCTGTCCCTATTTATCCCTCTATCTGTCCCTGTAAAAAAAAAAAAATCACTAATATTATTTTATTTTTTAATTTATTTTTACTGATTTTATTGGGGTGGCATTAATAAAATTATACAGGTTTCAGTTGTACAGTTCTATAATACATTATCTGTGTACTGCACTGTGTGTTCACCACCCAAGTCAAGTCTCGTTCCATCACCATTTTTCCTCTTTACCCTCTTCTACCTCTCTCCACTCCTGTTGTGTCTTGTAATCACCACACTGTTGTCTATGTCTATAGATTTATTTATTTATTTTTTCTTAATCCCTTCACCATTTTCACTCAAACCCAACCCCTATTTCCTCTGACAACTGTCAGTCTATAATTTAAAACTTTAGATATTACCTACTTAGAACCTCACAATAAGGTCAAAAGGCAGGCATTTTACAGGTTAGAAAAGCAAAGTTAATGGAAGTAAGGCAACTCACGTAATATTAAACAATTACTAAGTGGTAGGGCCACTATTCAAAGGCAGGTTTTTGTGATTTAAAAAGTAATTTTATATTTTATCAATTTTACCATGTTTTCTTAAAGACCTTTCCTCCTCTCTATCAAATAAAAATATTATTAATTGACTCTCAGAAATATACACTAAATAATATTTTATGTTTGTTATTGGCTTATAATACAAACATTTCAAGCTTTAAAATGTAAAATTTTAGAGAAAAGACCTTTTTTACCAATATTCGAGTGAAAAGTTCTCCTTCCTTATATTAGTTTAACAGCAGCTATAACATAGACCCAAATTAATGATGGCTCAACCACACTAGAAATGTATTTATCATCACATAATAGTGTAGGAATAAGTTTACAGTTATTATAGTGTTTTCAAGTAGTCAGGTCCCAGGTTTTTATCTTGTTCTACTGCCCTACAGTTATGTTGTTATTTTCATGGTATAAGATGGGTTGCCATCACTCCTACAATTAAAGCACAGGATGGAGAGGAAGAAGAAAAGCCTACCCTTCCCTTATAGGATACAATCTTAAAGTTGCTCACATTATTTTCACTCATATCTCATCAGCAAGAACTTAACCAATACCGACATGTAGGCATGAGATAGTCCAGGGATGGTAGTCATTAGCTAGGGGGCTGTGTGCCCCTCTAAAATTTTGTTATGGAAAGAGGAGAAGACCAATATTGTAGACAAGTGTTCATGTCAAGCACAACCTATAAAAGTTACATATAAGTTACCATCAAATTACACTTTCCCTTCTAAGGTGAACATGTCTCCATTTCTTACATCCTGATTTTGCGTGTTCTTCTACATATTTTTGTTTCACTGTTAAAGTCCTGAGCCTGTTGAAAAGTCTTCCCTAAGTTAGCTCTTGTGTCTGCTTACTCACATCAAATTTTTGGCATTCTCTTTTTCAGTGTTTCACTCTCCCAACTCTATGTTTTTTCTATTTTACTCACTTGGGAATTACTATTTCCTGTGTTTGAGCAAGTGTTAATCTTCTTCTTGGTTAATTCAAAACACAAATTTCTAATACATCTGTGTGGAGATAGAGATAACATTAGGTGGGTTTTTATTCACATTCAATGGTATACTATTATGAATAAAATAATAGGACATTATGGTTATATTTCTTTGTTAGCATCAGGTATATAGATGTAGTTAACGAGTAGCAATCAGTAATAGCAGTGACCCTCACATTTTAATGAAATCACTGGGCATCCCTTAGACAAGCACAATTGCAGTACTCATCACTAACAATTAATACATCTTTTACAAATTGATCTCTAGAGCCAATGCAGTCTAATCAAAACCCCAGCAGGATTTTTGTAGCTCCTGACAATCTGATTCTGAACTTCATGTGGAAATGCAGAGTACTCATAGTAGCCAAGGCAAACTGAAAAAGAAGAGCAAAATTGGAAGACAAGCAAGACCTGATTTCAAATTTCATCATCAAGCGACAATATCAAGACAGTGTGGTGTCAAAGTAGACAAACAGGTCACTTAAACTGTATAGAGAGTCCAGACATAGACCCACACATGTATATAGGCAACTAATTTTCCACAAAGGTATAAAAGCAACTGAGTGGAGAAAGGATAATGTTTTCAGGAAATGATTCAAAGACAACTAAATATACAGGGGTGGGAAAAAGTAGGTTTACAGTTGTCTATTTGGAAAATAATACAATTAATAAATAACAATACAAGAATAAACTCTGGGTAATATGTACTCACAACTGTAACCCTACGTTTGCCAACCCCTGTATCTATGCAGGAGAATGAATTTTGACTGATACCTTACATCATACACAAAATTAACTCAAGATATATCGTAGGCCTAAATGATCAAAAGTTGTTTCCCTGTTGAGTCAAAAAGAACAAACTAAAAAATTGGACTTCATCAAACCTTAAAACTTCTGCTCTTCAAAAGACACTGTTAAAAGAGACTAAAGAGACAAACCAGACTGAGAGAGAATATTTGCAAACTACATATCTGGTAAAGTACTTGTTTTCAAAATGTATAAAGCATGCTTAAAACTCAATACAGGGGGTCCTAGGGTTAGGACAGTCTCGACATAGGACATTGCAAGTTCACGACACTCACTCCCATAAAAACTTTAAAAAAATTATTTTTTAGTGCCTCGGCTTAGCCGTTGGCATTATATTTATGGACTATGTGAGTAAAATAGTTTGGTTGCGTGCAGCAGAATATGCAGTAATGCGCATTCTAGAGCATGTAAAGGGATCATCCCCTGTGACCCAGTATCTCCAGTACCTTCTGCAGGTTCTCCTGACTCTCCAGCTTCCTCTTCCCGATAGGTCATTTTCTCCCACCTTGCAATGCCCCTTCTAGTGCGCAAGCCAACCACAGGAATAAAGGGAAGGAATCTTTTTTACAATCATTTTTTTTTCTGTTTCTACAGTGCAGTATACAGTACAGTATATTTATGTCCTTTTCTATTTCTGTAGCTTAGTTGTGTTTTTATGTTCTAGATTATGATTTTAACAACTGTCTTAGGATAGGTAAGTGGCTCACCCTGGTCGGCAAACTGCGACTCACGAGCCACAAGCGTCTCTTTGGCCCCTTGAGTGTGGCTCTTCCACAAAATACCATGTGTGGGCGCTTCCTACATAAGGAATGTACCTACCTATATAGTTTAAGTTTAAAATATTGGGCTCTCAAAAGAAATTTCAATCATTGTACTGTTGATATTTGGCTCTGTTGACTAATGAGTTTAATGACCACTGGACCAGGGTATATTTTGACTCACACCAAAATTCAGGTTATGTTACTGTTGTAGGAACGGAACTGTGTCGTAACCCAAGGAACCCCTGTAATAAGAAAACAAGCGGCTCTGGCCAGTTGGCTCAGTGGTAGAGTATTCACCTGATGTGTAGGAGTCCCGAGTTCAATTTCCAGTCAGGAAACACAGGAGAAGAGACCATCTGATTCTCTTCCCCTCCTCCTCCCCTCATCTTCCACTTTCTCTCTCTCTCCCACTCCTGCAGCCATGGCTCAATTATTTGAGCAGGTGGCCCTGGGCACTGAGGATAGCTCTGTGGAGCCTCTGCCTCAGGTGCTAAAAATAGCTCAGTTGCAAGCATGGTCCCAGATGGTCAGAGCCTCAGGCCTCCAATGGGGATCACCAGGTAGATTCCAGTCAGGGCACATGCAGAAGTCTGTTCCTCTCACTTAAAATTAAAAAAGAAAAAAAAAAAAAAAGAAAACAAGCAACCCACTCTAAAAGGTAACAGGTAGACACATCCCTTCTATAAACCACCATGAGCTCTAGCCCCAGTACCACAGAGTATATTTAGTATAAATGTATATAACACCAAAATATAGGAGAGAGGCTTAATAAATATCCAACTTAAAAAGGGGAACAGAAGAGATTCAGCATCACTTTCCCAGATATAACAAGAAGTGGCTCAACTCCAATTTTTGAGGAAAACATCTTTTCCAGAGTGGCTTCCATCCAGGATGTCCAACTTAAGACAGGAGATTGACTTATCAAGGTAAATGGAGTAGATTTAAAAGGCACATCCAGCTCAAGAGGAAGTTATTTCTCTGTTGAGAAATACCAGGATGGAAGGGACTCTGAATTTCATGGTCTTTCACCAAGAAGATGCCACCCACCCAAGGGAACTGAATGCATAGTCGGATGCAGATTCCAAAAGGAACAAAGCAGAAAATGATAATGTTGCTCTCACACTTGGTGGCACCAGAAGATTTCTGAGGATTGAAGTTCTACTTAATGATTCAGGATCAGCTGGTCTTAGTGTCACTGTTAAAGGTAACTGGTAAAAAAAGAACCATGTAGATTTAAATGTCTTTGTCAACTCTATTATTAATGGAGGAGCAGTATCTAAAGATGGTCTTCAGAAGGTCCATATTCACTGAAGGGAACATGCAAGAAATGATTCAACTCCTTGTTGTGAGGCTAATAACCATGTCCAATGAGCTGAAGTCACCAGGAAGGCCCTCTGTACCAGAGCTGCCCACTGAAGAGTGTTGGACAGTAGAAAATAAAGAATTTCTGATTTCTTCTAAGTGGGATTAAGGGGATCAATGAATCACCCACAAGAAATGCTGTACTCACTGAATAGGCCCAAATAATGACACTATCATTATAGTAGATAACAGGTTGCCAGTGGTTCCTTTATTTCTCTCTGACTATCCACCTTCCAGCTTCAATAATGATGAAAGATTCCTGAGGACAGATGCTGACCCTTGGGCTAAGGCTCTAGTTAGTATTTTATCAGAATCCTCTTTGAATCCCAATTTTGATCCAGTTCTTACTTTTCAACAAGAAGTATTTGGACACCTGATTGTTTCAGAAAAATGCACAAGGTAATTTCTAGATACCAGGATACTGACTTTCATTAAAACACAAAAATCAAAAAGAATAAATTTAGTATCTGATGAAACTAAAACTCAATACAGTGGGTTACCAGAAAGTAGGTTCCCACAGCAGATATGTAGGAGCTTTTCTAGGGCTGAAGAAGTCAAGTTCATTAGAAAGTCTGCAGACAGCAATCACTGAGTGACTCTGAATGGTGATTTTCCTTTTCATTCCATACACTAAGGACAATCAGAGGAAAGGGATGAAATGAGAGCTTCAGAGATACCGCTGACAAGTCTTATGATAAATCCATGGTAGATGACAATGATAAAGGCATAGAACACTGGAAGAATGTACAGAAGAAAGTTCAAGATTAGTGAGCCTGTCTCCACAGCCAGTGACCAGCCTTCACGTTCTTCAAAGAAGCAAATGAATGGAAACCAAGAGAAAGGCAAGGCAATAAGACTGATAGGAGAAAGGATAAAACTAGAAAAGAGAAGAAGAAAGATAGAGATAATGATAAAATGACAGGCTAGAAGGAACTGTTGAAAGGCCGAGGACACATGTTCAGTCTTGCCCAACTGAGCCTGAGAGGAGGTGACCAACAAACCAGGTTCAAAAATGGCTTGAGAAACTCATATTGTACAGTTGTCTGAAAAAAAAAGCAATAAATTTACTTTCAATCAAAACAAATAATGGCAGGTAGGGGATGATACAAAAGATTTGAAAGACATGTCACCAAAAAAATGTTAAACAAGAATGTGAAAAAATGCTCAACACCATTAGTCATTAGGAAAATACAAATCCAAACCAAAATGCATATTATTACAAACCTATCAGAGAAGTTAGACTGTAGAAGACTGATCATGCCAAGTGTTAGCAAGGATGCGGAACAATTGCTGGTAAGAATTTAAAATGGTGCGGTAACTTTGGAAATGGTTGGGAAATTTCTTTAAAACTTAAGCATATACCTACTATATGATGTCCTCATTTCACTCTTGGATATTTTTTTTCAAAAGAAATAAAAACATATGTCCTTACTCAGATTTGTACATGAGTGTTCATAGCAACTTTGTAATTACCCCAAACCCCAAGAAACTCAAATGCCCATAAACATCAACAGATAAATGGCTAAACAAAGAGCAGTATATTCACACAATGGAAAACTACTCAGCAATAAAAACAAATGAGCTACTGATTATAAAGCCAGCAGTCATGGCCATTATCACAGCCACCTGGCCAGTGCAGGTTCAAATTAGATTTGGACAGTCGGTAATGAAAACACGGAGCCAAAAACTGGTGAGCCATCAGCTTTAATCCTAGCTTGCACCTGGCGGGCAAGTAAAAACACACACTGGGCTCCAAAACCCACTCATTCAGTGCTCACAAAGCTACTGACTTATCCGAGTTTCATAGCATCAAAGGTTTCTAGCTCACCAGTCTTATTCACCTCTGTTCCCCATCTCCTTCTCTCTGCACAAACTCTGCCCAAACTGGCCTCAGCACTCCGCGATCGTGGCTACTTCTCTCCTCCACGTGGCCTTAATCTGCTCTCCTCTCTAATGCTAACCTCAGGTACCGAGAGAGCAACCTCCTGGTCTGCCCCACTTTATAGTATAGAAATCCAAACCTTTAATGCAATCTACAAACAAGGAAGTCTCTGATACAAAGTCACTTATCTGAGGCATAATGGGAGGATTTCTCATGAGAGTGCACCACCCCACATCATCCAATCAGTCAAGGGTGTGAGGAAAAGCTTACTCTTAAAACTAAGCCTTAGGCTATACTGACCCAGCCTGCCCACAGCCTGTCCCCCATTATATATTAATATAAATGAACTTCCATGTGGGCAGCGCCATCTTTAACAAAGTGAGCGTAATATATTTTATCTGCCCAACTCTGATCCATCTAACACTTTTGATGAATTTCAAAATAATTATGCTGAATGAAAGAAGCCAGCCCCCCCCCCAAAAGAGTATATACTATGAGTCCAATTGTATAATACTCTAGAAAGTGCGAATTTTCACAGTGACAGAAATCAGGTCAGTGGTTGCCTGGTGTGGATCTGTGGGAAGGGCAGCAGGAGGAAAGTTTCCCAAGTGGTGCAGCTGCTCTCTATTTGATTGTGTGGAAGTGTCACACACTCTGTCAAAACTTAAAGAAATGGATTGCCTCTATGGTAATATATCTTCAAATAAGCTTTTAATAAATGATTTGAAAGGCCCTTTTTATATGCCAGAAGTAAAACAAAATCAATTTTTAATAAATAAGAATCTAAGATATTCATTAACTTTAATCAATTTTTTCTTTGATGCAGGCCAATGACATAACACCAAAGTATAATTTGTGAAAGGCAAAGTTCAAAAGTTAAAAAAAGAGAGAGAGAGAGATCCAAGGGTAATGATGATCTTACTTGTTCCAAAGATAGAATCTTTAATACCTAGAAAAATGAGTAAGTTGCTGTAGGGCTGGGGGCAGAGGCCATTGTCATGCAGGTTCCCATTGGATTTAGGCAGACAATAAAAGAACTATGGAGGCAGAAAATGGTGGGCCATTCCATTTATTAAAGTCTCCTAATGGCGGGTGAGCAAACAGGCAGGGAAGACCACTTGGCTTTCACTCAGGGCTTCCAAAGATCTGACTCATTCTCCAGACTTGCCCGGACTCACAGGCCCCAACCAGCCTCCACACCCTTTTTCTCTCTCTCTGCCCTCTCTACCCTCTCTGCAAAACAGGTTATAAGGAAAACCCCTTTCTCCAGCAAACAATAGCAAACAATGGACCCTCCCAAGCAGGAAGGCAATCCGAAATTTGCAATCTGCCGCCCTGATGGCAAGCACCCGCAGCCTTCCATAGACTATACACACAAGGCATTGCCCCAATAAGAGAGAGCAAACTTAAAAAATATTTGTTTAGCCAAGAACTGATTATCTATAATCAATTCCTCAACAAATATTGTTCCTTACAATAATACTTATGATAAGCATTAAAGAGCTGAGAGTTAAAGGCACACACGGAATGCAGATAGGCAAACACCTTATGCAGGATAAGGAGTCTAACCTTATCTGAGTTCCCACAGAAAATAATAGTCTCCACCAAAAAACAAATAGATGTACAAATTCTCTCATATGTTTGTATTTTGAGACTCAAAGCAGACAAATTCTTCTTATGATGAAATATCAATAAACAAATCAGATAAAAATGATTGATAGGTATTCAGTTAAGTTTAAATCTTAACATTGTAGTAGAAAATATATTATTGCTTATATTCAAGTTACCATCTCAGCTCTAGGATTCTGAAAGAACTCAATTATTTAGAAAATACTGAAAACTGTTTGTCTCAAGCACTATGACAAATAATAGAGATATATAAGTAAGCAAGAAATTCACAACTTCATTCAGTTATCTCTAGTGTAGTATAGAATCTCTGCTATAAAACATAGAAACATTAATTTAAGCCCTAACAAAAATTTCAGAACAGAAATAACCCATCACCAATCTTTATCCCTCTTGCCCCTCATGCGCACATTCACACACACAACTATACATGTACTTATACATATATATTTTAGGGTTGCCAAATACAGGACTTCTACTATAATTTGAATTTCAAATAAACAATAAGTAATATGGGTTTCTATTTTTTAATTAACTTTTAAAATTTATTGTATTAACATGGATTCATGGGTTCCATTCAATCTAACACCTCCCCTAAAAATGTGCCACCCATTTCTTCCCTTTTGCCCCCCTCCTCCTGAATCCCTTCCCCTTTCCCTCTGGAACTTGCTGTCCTGTTATCTGTATCTGTGTGTTATGTAGATATAATTTCACTAATCCTTTCACCTTCTCTGATCCCATCTGCTCATCCCTCTTCCTTCTGACACCTGTCCCTCTGCACCCCAAGACCTCACTGCTGTCTATATTCCATTCCTCAGTTCACCATTTTCATTAGATTCCACATATAAGTGAGATCATATGATATTTGTCCTTCTCTGTCTGGCTTACTTTACTTAGCATAATAATCTCCAGGTCCATCCATGACATTGCAAAAGGTTAGATTCCCTTCTTTTTCACAGCTGCATAGTATTTCATTGTGTATATGCATCACTGCTTTTTTATCCACCCATCCATTGAGGGACACTTGGGCTGTTTCCAGATCTTGGCTATTGTAAACAATGCTGCAATAAACACGGGGGTGCATATCTTCTTCTGAATTAGTGTTTTGGAATTCTTAGAATATATTCCTAAAAGTGAGAAAGCTGGGTGTTGGGCAGATAAAATATATTATGCTCACTTTGTTAAAGATGGCACTACCCACGTTCAAGTTCGTTGATATTAATGTGTATTGGGGGACAGGTGTGGGCAGGCCAGGTCAGTATAACCTAAGGCTTAGTTTTAAGAGTAAGCTTTTCCCCACACCCTTGACTGATTGAATGATGTGGCTGCTGCACTCTCATAAGGAATCCTATTATTATGCCTCAGATAAGTGACTTTGTATTAGAGACTTCCTTGTTTGAAATTGGATTAAAAGTTTAGATTTCTACACTATAAAGTGGGGCAGACTGGGAGCTTGTTCTCTCTAGGTTCCTGAGATTAGCATTAGAGAGAAGAACAGATAAAGGCCACATGGAGGAGGCCAGGAGAAGCAGCCAAGATGGTGAAATGCTGAGGAAGAAGCCAGTTTGTGCAGAAAGGAGATGGGGAACAGAGGTGAATAAGTCTGGTGAGCTAGAAACTTTTGATTCTAGAAAACTCGAATAAGTCAGTAGCTTTGTGAGCACTGAATGTGTGGGTTTTGGAGCCCAGTGTGTGTTTTTACTTGCCCGCTAGGTGCAAGCTAGAATTAAAGCTGATGGCTCACCAGTTCTTGGCTCCATTGTTTCATTACCGACTGTCCGAATCTAATGCAAACCTGCATGGGCCAGGTTGCTGTGATGGAGGCTGCGAATACTGGCTTTACATTTGGCATAATCGGCAGGATTCGATACAGATTGGCATGGAGCCACCACCACCTTTGAGCAGTAGAGTAGAGGACTGGCTGCTGTTATGGTTCCCCATCTCTGTCCTTTTGGGGGCAATAGGCTGGCTGACTTTTACAGCCATGTGTGAGGAAACCAAGAGCTCTGTGAAAGAGGCTGCCCGGGACCTGCAAACCAATCAGTAGAAGGAGCTGGAGTAAACGTGGGAGAAAGAGATGCCAACCCTAGAGCTGGAGCAAGCACCAGAGAAGGCCAACCAGGTTTGCAAGATTCGCCTGGAAATGGAGCAGACACTGGAGAAGGAATCACAGGTTCATGAGTTGCAGATTGCCCTGGACATTGTGGAGAGCCAGAAGTGGTGGGAGGCTGAGGCTGAGGCCGGGGCTGGACCTGCAAGCCCTGCTAAGCAGAAGGTAGTGGTGGCCCAGGGCTCAAGCCCAGCGGCAGAAGCTGGTGTTTTCAGTTCCTCTTTGAAGGATGAGGAGAATTAGGCTGAAGTTGTAATCTGCAGTCTCCATAAGATGAGAGCCCAGCTGGAAGGAGTACCTGCTACACTCCTGGTAGGTCTGCGATTTTGGGACATAGGGGTGGATGCCATCATGCTCCCCAGAGTAGAGATGGAAATGCTGACTGCCATTGCCACATATTTCTCTTTAGGACAGTGTGAGACCTGCCATGACAGCACAAATGATGGGTAGGCTAACACCCCATGTGTGTGGAATGATTTCCTGGACTATGACCAGAGTAAGCACTGGCTCCTTTGTTGAATGGACTTATGGATTTTGAACAATGTGAAATACCCTGATGGGGGTGAGGAGTGGCTTTGATGGAGGCCTCCCCCTGCCCCAGGAAGTCTTTCAAATCGCAAGAGAGAAGGCCGAGGACACTTTGCACTTTTGGCAAAGTGCTCAGAGACTGGTGAAGTGTATCTTTGTAATTGTTGAAATTGTATGATTTGTCATGTATTTGAAATTTGTGTAATGTACCTAATTTCCTTGTACAGGGATGCCGTTGGTGTAGATTGTGGGTAGTAAAGTGAGCATAGGGGTGGATTGTTGAGCAGATAAAATATATTATGCTCCCTTTGTTGAAGATGGCACTGCCCATGTTCAAGTTTGTTGATATTAATGTGTGTTGAGGGACAGGCTGTGGGCAGGCCGGGTTGGTTTAGCCTAAGGCTTAGTTCTAAGAGTAAGTTTTTTCCCACACCCTTGACTGATTGGATGATGTGGGGTGGTGCACTCTCATGAGGAATCGTCCCATTATGCCTCAGATATGTGACTTTGTATCAGATACTTCCTTGTTTGTAGATTGGATCAAAGGTTTGGATTTCTACACTATAAAGTGGGGCAGACTGGGAGCTTGCTCTCTCTAGGTTCCTGAGGTTAGCATTAGAGAGGAGAGCAGATAAAGGCCACGTGGAGGAGGCCAGGAGAAGCAGCCAAGATGGTGGGGTGCTGAGGAAGAAGCCAGTTTGTGCAGAGTTTGTGCAGAGTAAAGGAGATGGGAAACAGAGGTGAATAAGTTTTGTGAGCTAGAAACCTTTGATGTTAGGAAACTCAGATTAGTTAATAGCTTTGTGAGCACTGAATGAGTGGGTTTTGGAGCCCAGTGTGTGTTTTTACTTGCCTGCCGGGTGCAAGCTAGGATTAAAGCTGATGGCTCACCAGTTCTTGGCTCTGTTGTTTCATTACTGACTGTCCGAATTTAATGCGAAACTGCATGGGCCAGGTTGCTGTGATGGTGGCTGCATTTCCCTGATGATTAGTGATGTTGAGTATTCTTTCATATGCCTATTGGCCATCTGTATGTCCTCTTTGGGGAAGTGTCTATTCATTTCCTCTGCCCATTTTTGAATTGAATTGTTTATCTTTCTGGAAGTTTTTTATAATTTTGGTTATCAACGCCTTATCAGACTATATAGGGGTTTCTAGATAAACAAACACATATACACACATGGATCTATCTATATGATATATATCATATTTCTTTTTAGGCAATTTAACTTCTTGGATAAACTTTCAAGATGAACTGTGTGTAAGCTATTATCCTAGATAATTAAACATAATGAGCTGTGATTTAAAAGTTATTTGATATAAACCCAATTAAGTGCTGTAGGCCAACTACCAAAAATGATGATTTTCCTTTAAAGTAGTTAAATTAAACTATTACAACTGGAAATAACAGGCTATCAGACCAGTTTTCTCTGAAGCTACTGATAGTTCAAGAAAATAAAACACCATTAGCACATATCACAAAGGCTAACTCATACAAAAGTGGGATAAAAATCACTAAGACACTGGGGTAAAAAAAGAATAAAATAGAAGAAAAGCATCCCCTGTTTTAACCAGCTAACATGAATGTCTTTTATGCTGAGAGAGGATTCTAGGAAATGATTGCTGCTACCTACCTGCTATTCCCAACTCCAGGCTATGCACCTATTTTGACCAGCCACTTATACCAATGCCGAGCTGGGTGTTCACATATTCTGAAGCCCTGAGGTCATCCAGAGGAGAGAGGGGATATGTGGCTTTCATCTGGGGCTGGGCAGGAGCCTAAAAGGTGTAACAGACTTCCTAGGACTAGAATAAAAAAGCAGAAGTTTCAGAAAAAGTTTGTTTTCCCCTCCCCCAGGATCTGCTTGCCACTGAGCAAAGGTGTTTATATGCCACACATTAAGGTGACAGATCCCACCTCTAAAAAAGTCAAGCAAGTGCTGAATGGGTGTACTATTTCCCCCCATTCCTGAGTCTAGAAATAAGAAAATATTGGGAGCTCGAGGGCTTCTTTTGGTAGCTGAGCTGGAGACTGGCAACCTGCTGGCCACTGCATTGCCAGCCCACAGGAGATTGCAACATCCATCACTCATCATATTGCCACAACTTGAGGTGTTGAATCAACCAGCACAGAACAAGTCAGTCATGTAAAAACCCCACTAAGGGTCCAGCAGCTAGAGAGATCAGTCAGGACAATTACTCTACAGGTGAAACAAAGATTGGTGGGCAAACCAATGTGTTTCAAGTGTGAAACAAGTGAGTTAGATTTGCTTGCTAGTATTGTACATTGTATTGGGGCAGTGGCCATGTGTGTATAGTCTATGGAAGGCTGCGAGTACTTGCCCTGAAGGTGGCAGATGGTAAATTGTGGATTGTTTTCCTGTTTGGAAGACATTCCACTCCATTGTTTGCTGGAGAAGGGTTTTTTCCCTCAGCCTGTTCTGCTCCAGTGAAGTGCATAGAGAATCTAGAGAGAGAGAACCTTGCTGAGGCTTGTGGGGGCCTGAGAGTCCAGAAGGTGAGTCTGGAGAATGAGTTGGGGTGTGGAACTGGAGACAGATCCGGGCTTTGGGAGCCCTGAGAGAAAAGAAAGCTGTCTTCCCTGACTGTTTACTCATCCACCACTACAAGACTTTAATAAATGGAATGGCCCACCATTTTCTGGCTCTACAGTTCTTTTACAGTTTGCCCGAATCCAGTGAGAACCTGCATGGCCATGGCGGCAGCCACTGGCTTTACAAATATGATGGAAAACTGTTCAAGAAAGTTCAAATGAAGCACATACACACATGTACAAACATTTTCTGGAGCTAAAGAAAACCATAATTACCCTATTATACAATTGGCCTCATGAATTGAAGAAGAGGATGATCATTATAATTGCCAAAAAAGAATAGTCTAGAAGACCATAGAATAAATAATTCAAGCACAGGCATGTGGAATCATAAAAGGACAGCTGTAACAATCTGAGCATAGATTTAGTAGAGATACCACCTAATAGTAATTCCTGAAAGAGAAATACATTATTAAATTGACAATAGAAAATACCTTCTGTGAGCTGAAGACAGACCTGAGTCTGCAAACTGAAAGGAATTGATGAGTATTAGGCATAATTGGGGAGAAAAGAACATGCACCTGCATATATCCAGGTAAATTCCTGAACTCCTGAAACAGATGACAAATTTTCAAGCAGAAAAAGCACCTTGTCTACATGAAAAATGATTGCACAGGGGGAAGAAAAAGAACAAAATTAATGGAACAAATGCAATGGAAAAGTAGAGTAAAACATTCATATTAATAAGGGTAAATGTCATGAATAGTTAAGTTAATCAAACCAAGAAAAATAAAAGTAGTATTACAAAGAACTAAACATAAAGTAAGATAGAGAAAAATGAAGTGTATCAATCATTACATCAAATACATATAAATGGGCTGATTTCTCCCACTGAAACTTAGATTGTCAGGTTGGTTAAAATACAACTGCAAACAACTTCAAATCAAGTGTAAAGAATGGTTAAAGATATGGGATAGATAAAAATATCAAGCAAATGCAAACAACAACAAAAAAGCAATCGTGATGACATTAATATTGGACAAGGTTGATTTGCCACAGGGTAAGATTTGTATTTGGAAACTAGTTCTAACAGCAAATTGGAGAGTGGGTTCCAGAAGGTGCAAGACTATATATATAAAAGAAGAAATAATACTAAACAACTATGACTTCAGCAAGTTAATTTTGGTTCACCTCAAGTTAAAATTGAGAACATTTATTTTATAACTTTGGTACTTTCAAGAAAATGAGCAAAATCAAATTGTATCTAATTCAGTGTGGTTCTCAGCAGCCTTACATGACTTCAGAAGTTGTTAGAAATATAAGTGTTAGGGTTCCCACCCTATACTTACAAAAACTCTGTAGGACCCAGAAGTCTGCATTGCAACAAAGCTTCTAAATGATTCTGATGTACCTTAAAGTTAAACACTCATTAAGATCATTATTAAGCTGCTTTCTCTGAAAAATAACTTCCTTCCTAGTTACATTGATTTATTTCTAATTTATTCTTTTCTATTTCCAGGCTAGGCAATGGAAGGTCAGAAGGTTGCATTTAAAATGGATACAACTATCCCTGAACAGTATATATTCCAAATGGCAGTGCATTGAATAGAAAGTTGGCCTGCAACACTGAGGACCCAGGTTTGAAACCCCAAGATTGCCAGCTTGAGTGTGGGGTTGCCAACTTGAGCATGGAATTGTAGACATGACCCATGGTCACTGGCTTGTGCACAAAGGTCACTGGCTTGAAGCCCAAGGTTGCTGCCTTGAGTCCAAGGTTGCTAGCATGAGCAAGGGGTCACTGGCTCAGCTGGAGATCCCTCCCATGCCTCGGTCAACATGTGAGAAAGCAAACAATGAACAACTGAGTTGCTGCAATGAGGAATTGATGCTTCTCACCTCTCTCCCTCCTTGTCTGTCTCTGTCTGTTCCTGTCTCTGTCTCTCTCTCTTTCTCTCACTAAAATAAATAAATAAATAAAATGGATACCAACTATTTTCTACATAAGCAATGCCATAGATTACAGAATGCAAGACATATTTTTCTTCTCAAAAATGATCCTTGCTAAGTTTAGTATGTTTGAGAATCCCTTGTTGTAAACATTCCGAGTAAAAGCTGGCTGAGACTGTAAATGTTTAATTTGTTGAAAAATTTCAATGTCTCTTAAAAGAAAAATAAATAAGTTAAAGGCACTTAAGAATACCATAGTTTCATGAAACATTTACATTTGCAAAATCAACCATGTATTTGGCTAAAAAGAAAGACTTAACAAATTGACGTTTAAATAAAAAATGATATATTTTTTCAAGTTATCTTTATCAATAAATGTAATCATGAATTATAAAAGTTTTAATTTTTGGAAAGTTAATTTACATTAAGAAATAAGAAGTGCGCCCTGGCCGGTTGGGTCAGTGGTAGAGTGATGGCCTGGTATGTGGATATCCCGGGTTTGATTCCTGATCAGGACACAGGAGAAGCAATCATCTGCTTCTCAACCCCTCCCCCACCCCTCTCTCTCTTCCTCTCCCTCAGCCATGGCTCAATTGGCTCTAGAGAGTTGGCCTTGGGCACTGAGGATGGCTCCAAAGCCTCCACCTCAAGTGCTAAAAAAAAACAATGGCTCTGGTTGCAATGGAGCAAGGGCCCCAGATGGGCAGAGCATTCCCCTACTGAGCTTACTGGGTGGATCCCTCTTGGAGTGCATATGGGAGTCTGTCTCTGTCTTCCCTTCTCTTACTAAAATAAAAGAAAGAAAGAGAGAGAGAGAGAGAGGAAGGAAGGAAGGAAGGAAGGAAGGAAGGAAGGAAGGAAGGAAGGAAGGAAGGAAGGAAAGAGGAAAGGAAGGAGAGAGAGAGAGGGAAAGAAAGAAAAAGAGAGAGGGAGGAAGGAAGGAAGGAAAGAGGAAAGGAAGGAGAGAGAGAGAGAGAAAGAAAGAAAAAGAGAGAGGGAGGAAGGAAGGAAGGAAGGAAGGAAAGAAAGAAAGAAAGAAAGAAAGAAAGAAAGAAAGAAAGAAAGAAAGAGAGAAAGAGAGAAAGAGAAAAAGAAAGGAACTATAGAGAAAGCAATGACATAGAACAGCAAAGCTGTACTCAGGATGAAGTTATCTTAAAGGTCTTTATTATTGAAGAATAAAAGAGGAAACAAAAAAACTTAGTACTCACTACCAGAAGTTAGGAAATAAATAGCAAAACAAACTAAGGATTATTTAAACTAATAGCCGAAAATTAGAAAACTAAAACAAATAAAGCAGAAATGATAAATAAATTTAAAAGTTAAAACAATTTTGAGAGCATTAAAGCAGATAAACTCTGTGAACTTGATTAGAGGAGAATGTGCACATGGCAAACACATGAGAGGCATTTGGGAAAATATGCAGGATTACAAATGAGAAGGAGACAAACCACAGATACAGGCGTGATTAAAAGAATTATAAAAGATTATTGCTTGCAATTCTATGACTACAAATTTGAAAACAGAAAAGTAGATGATTTTCTTACAAAACATAAATTACATAAATTGCCAATCATCGTAGAAGATGTCAGACTGGTGATTAAGAATCTATGATGAAAAAAGGCACAAAGGCCAGATGGGTTCAATATTTAAGTACTAGATAATTTCAATGTTGTTTAAACATTTCCGGGCAGTAACAAGAAAAAGGAAAGAAACCTTCTAATTTATTTTATGAAGCAAGCTTACTTTTAATTCCAAAGCCTCTCTCTCTCTCTCTCTCTCTCTCTCTCTCTCTCTCTCTCTCTCTCTCTCTCTATATATATATATATATATATATATATATATATATATATATATATATATATATATATAATGATAGACCCATTTCACTTAAAAATACAGATAAAATTAAAAGGCAGCTTAGTTCTCTCTTAGGCTCTTAGGTCAGGTCCCATGATAGACACTGAGGTAGAAATATGATGCCAAAGGTTTGGGGGGAAAAACACCTCCAAGAAAGTGAGAGGTGGGGGTTGGGGTAGAGAAAGAGGTCGCATTGCAATACTGCTACAACTGTGGGATCAGCAGAACACAGGGAGAGCTCTGAACCTGTCTGGGAGGCAGACTGCTCCCTGAAAGGAGCAGTTTTGAGCCATCAGCATTCGCAGCACTTGGGACAGCGAGGGAAATAAGTGGCTTCTGCTGATGGTGGCATCTGAGCAGCTCACCACAGCACCCACAAGCCTCAAGCGGCAAGAGTTTCAAAGAATACGATATGAACAAGTCGAAAGTATTCTTGATTACAAGTGCAGTTTGATATCAAGAACTCTATCATTATAGTCCCTGATGTCAACAAACTTTAAATGTATTAAGATAACATAATTATTAGATGTTGAAAGGCATATAATAATTCATTAGTTCATCAGTCATTTCTGACATATCAATAGTTTTACATATTGCAGATATGTGAATATATCATACTCTGATTTATGTGTGCACGTTGTTTTTTATTTATTTTTCTTTCTTTGCTTTCTCTTTTCCTCACCACAACCTACATCAACCCCAGTACAGTAAGCAGAAAATAAATAACTACAATATACTGGCTCTGAACAAATGTATATTTTAATTTGTCCCAGATTTGTTTCAGAAACAAGCATCCCACACTACCTTGTTCCCTTTCACACAGGCCTGTGTTAAAGAATTCTTAATTGAATTAAACACATCTACCTCCAGAGCCTCTCTCTAGCTCTCCATTGAACACACCAATATTCCCTGAAGATAATTTTGCAAGGATAGAATAAAAATAAGTAAAAGCTAGGAAAATCACCCAACTGTGGTCATATGTCCAAACAGAAAGCATGCATTTCAGTAGTACTATATATATGTTTCCATTTAGAAATTCCCTATTCATCTTTATTTTGTTTTTATTTTTTTATTTTAGAGAGACAGAGAGGGGGATAGACAGGGGCAGACAGACAGGATGGAGAGAGATGAGAAGCATCAATCATCAGTTTTTTGTTGCCGTTGCGACATCTTAGTTGTTCATTGATTGCTTTCTCATATGAGCATTGACCGTGGGCCTTCAGCAGACCGAGCAACCCCTTGCTTGGGCCAGCGACTTTGGGTCCAAGCTGGTGAGTTTTTGCTCAAGCCAGATGATCCCACACTCAAGCTGGTGACCTTGGGGTTTCGAACCCGAGTCCTTCGCATCCCAGTCCGAAGCTCTATCCACTGCGCCACCACCTGGTCAGGCCCTATTCATCTTTATTAATGGCAAATATTCCCTCAACCAACCCTCCTTCCCCTTCCATAAGATTTTTTTTTTTAAGTTTAAAATTGTAAATACGACAGTGTACAGAATCTAACTCTCTTGTGGATATACAACATATATCAGAAATTAATCTGGTGATTACCTTTGTAGATTCCACCTGATGGCTTTATAAATGGAGAATATCAATTGCTGGGAAAACTTGTCACATCTAAGACTGGAAAGTATGTCTTGGCTTCAAAGATTGCTGGAACTATGGCTCGTCTATAGGATTCGCCAACAATTCTGGGAGCTCACCCACTCTAGGGGCATCTCAGAGGCATGCTAGCTGAAAGAGACTGAATGTCTGGGGTGGAGTTTGGTATTTGGCTCCCTGAACTCTGTTTTCACATGTCCCAGCTGAGGTATGGATCCTTAAGACCACCAGTTGCAGTTAGGGAGCAGAACTGGCTTCATCAGTGGCCCATGCACGAGCCACGGCAACCTCAAACCCAAAGAACTTCTAGAGACTGCTCTCTCCCAGAATAAAGTTCTAGAAATGACTCTGCCTAAGAGTTTTATAGTCTGTCCAGAGTTGTTTGTTTTTTCTTTGTAGGCAGAGCTTTTTTGAGACCCAAGTGATAATAGTTTTCTTGATATGTATTGAATCAGGGTCCAATTGAATTTCAAGTTTAATGTGTGCAAGCTAAGTCAGCCTGATAACACTGATCTCAAAATAAGTGTGAGATTGCAGCATGATCTATCTGTGTACAGGCGATTTTCACCTATTTTCCTCTGGACAGCGGCTGAATGAGCACTACTATGATTTTCTTCTATAATTTTTTTCAATGTTTTTAATTCCAACTACTCCCCCTTCAAATTTGTCCACTTTTTAATGTATGTAGCACTAAATTAGTATTTGTTGGGGAAATTTTAATAAATTGTTGATGGTTGGATCCTTTACTTAATTTGATATTACATAAAATAAAACAAAACAAGCCTAAAACTGTGTCTCAAATATGTGCTTTTTGTGGTAATTTTTAGCAATTTTAAAATCAAAAGGAAAACCAGGTCTGTTTATTGTATAGTATTTGCTTGTTTTTACATAAAAGAAAGAGCTAGCGAAGGTAGACAGGAAATGCTTGTGCCAAGCAGTTGAAGTAGTCATACACTTAGTTAGATACAGAAGACTTGGCCAGATGAGCTCTTTAGACCCTCTTTCAGCTCTATATTACATGGCTCATGTGACAAAAGATTCTTCTTCATATGTTATTCTTCAACTTACAGTGAGAACATTTCTAAAGAAATGTAAATAATTTTGAAGTTCCACTGATCTCCAATTCTTTATAAGAAACAGATTTTTTGAACATTGAGATAATTGATTACATACTTTCCATCCATTTGCTGCTACTTTCCCAAGCCTTTATTTCTTTTCATTTTAATTCTCCACAAATTCTTTGCTGAAAGACTGCAACTACATTTTACTACGGAGAGGTAGTTAGATGGTGCATGCACAACTTTTATGTTTTAATTCATTCCTTTGTTAAATCAGAGTAATGAATCTCAATTCAGCTGGTTAAATAACCAAGGTCAATTTAGTTAAGTTGCAATGTTAAAATAACCCAAGCACATCATACTGAATACTTCTTGCTAATATTATTCTGATTGGCAATGTTATTTATTTATTTATTTACTTATTTTAAGAAACAAAATAAAAACAAAGGCAATCATTTTAAGTGGCACAGAATTAAGGGAGAAGAATCTAGATGGTGGTTTAATAATAGGGACTGTAAATTTCTCAAATGCAATTTGGCACTAAAGATAATAATAACTACCTTCTCTTGCTTCTACCTACGGTCCCAACCTAGAAGCAATTCTGTGGCCATACCTGCACAGCCAGGGTGAACCAGGAAGTAAGATCATTCTACCAGTCCTGATCACTCCAAATTCTCCTATGATTGAGTTTCACTTATTGCCCATACTGACTACTTTTCTTTCCACTTGTGAGATGTTTAGACTATGTTCATTTCATTCAACACTCATTTCTTTCACTTACCTTACAAATACAGATATTTCTCCTCAGCGGCACTAGAACTTGTATGTAACAGAAACTTGCAGACAGCAGTCTGCTTGGAACTAGGAACGGAGAGAAGCAAACACTGTTTCGCTTACTTGTATCATAATTGAAAGTGAGTTTGTGGGAGTGACTGAGATTATGGTTGAGGGTGCTGAAATAGCAGAGACCTTTCCTGGACTAATATATGAGCCAGAATTCAAGGTTTCTTGAGAGGAATCATGTCACACTCTGAAATGAGACTACCTACCAGGGTAGAACTGAAGTCCAGGATCACGGCCAGGTAAAGAAAAGAGGACAGCGTGGAATATAGTCGATGGGAACCACAGGGTTTCATTAAATATGTCTGAGTAAGGTGCATCCTTTTGACAGACATTGATTGCCCGTTAAATGCTACAGCTGAGTACTACACAGGGGCGATGCAGAAATAAGGAGTCCTAAGCCTCAGTAATGAGAAATACAGCCACTTTAGTCTCTCTGTCCAGGATTGCCCATGAAACATTAATGTGTTACAGGACCCTTTCAGCATTCTAATTGTGATATACATAAAAACCTTTGTATGGTTTCCAAGTCATGTCACTTAATTGGGAATATAATTGAAAGCTTTTAAGGGAAGAGAGAGCAAAAGAGAACATATGCCCTTTCTGTGTCCCTTTTATATATTCAGGGTGAAAACTCCATTATTAAGATGATGGGATTTTGCTGCTTTCCTTTTACTTTGCTAGAAGGTTTCTCTTGTAATATGTTCACAACTGTGGCCCAGAAAATATGTCCTGTGCTTATATTTGCTTTTCCTTACCTCTTAAGAAGCAACATGATACAGGGGACCATGTCTCTGGCCTGAAAACCAGAACTAATTACCAGTGCTAGTTCTATTATTTTTAAATATATAACTTCAAACAAGTCATTTTACCACTCTAAGTTCCATTTATAAAATAGAAGTTACTAATTCTCTACTTTTCCAACTATTTTTAGTATGAGAATCCTTATTTGCAATTGGAATTTTATTGACAACAGCCAGCATGTAAAACAGATCAACGTGGAATACCCTAATGTAAAGTGGGGAAACAGCAGGAGGTATGTGGAGCCCAATTCATTTGATCCCATGCTCTCCCCCTGCACATCTGCGGTGTTAACCACAGCCACTTCACTCAGAAGACTGAGAACTCATTTTAGAAAGCACCACCAATCTAGGTGAGCCTTTCTAGAACTAAAGTCTGCAAGTCAATAAGTTACTTTATTTCTCTTCACCTGGCTGCAAAGCATCTGGCTCAATTTCAATTAGTGTGTGAAATGTTAGAGAAATGGAAAGTCAGAAAGTAAAAATGCTACATAGCATAAAAATCGCTTTTTCTTAACAGCTTGCAGGAAGTAGACTGCAAATCACTGTAGGAATGTTTGTTAAATTGGTTTGAATACCACTGTTATATCTGCAAGCTTCACTTTTCAGGTTTGGATCTGTGAGACTCTCCCTCAATGCTGCATGTGAGGATGACCTCTCCCCACGGACTGAGCCTTGCTCCAGTTCCCAAGCAGCTCCACTGAGGAGGGACCTCCACCAATAAACAGCCTCACCCCCACCTGCCATTCCATCTTGCAGTATCATGAACGGTCATCCATAACCAAGTGACTTAACCAACTCTACAGTGCACCTCTGTCTCCATAGGCCTCTCTAATGACCATCTGAGTAAAGAGCCAGGAGCAGTATAAGAGAGCTCTGAAACAAAGAAAATAATTTAAAATATAATACAGGGGTCCTTGGGTGATGACACAGTTCTGTTCCTATGACAGTGACTGTTGGATAAACAAGTGCTTTTTAGATTTGCTCACTTGTATTGGGGCAGTACCTTGTGTGTACGATCTATGGAAGGCTGCCGAGCTTGCCCTCAGGTGGCAGGTTACAAATTGTGGATTGCCTTCCTGCTTGGGAGGTGCCATTGTTTGCTGGAGAAGGGTCCCCTCCCCGGCCTGTTTTGTTAAAGTCTAGAGAAAGGGAGAGAGAGAGGGAGTGCTGAGGGGTGTGGGAGCCCTGAGAGAAAAGGAAGAGGTCTTCTCTGCCTGTTTGCTCATCCACCTTTATGATTCTAACAAACGGAATGGCCCATCATTTTCTGGCTTCACAGTTCCTTTACTGTCTGCCTAAATCCAGCGGGAAAGTGCGTGACCATGGCGGCAGCCACTGGCCTTACAATGACGTAACCCAAATTTTGGTGTAAATCAAACCACACCCTAGCCTAAGTCACTTACCTATCCTAACACATTTGTTAGATCATAATCTAGAACAGGGGTCAGGAACCTATGGCACGTGAGCCAGATATGGCTCTTTTGATGGCTGCATCTGGCTCGCAGACAAATCTTTAATAAAAAATATAACATTAAAAATATAAAACATTCTCATGTATTTCAATCCATTCATTTCCTACCATTCATGTTCATGTTTGTGGGTGGCTGAAGCCAATCACAGCTGTCCTCCGGGACAACACCAAATTTTTATTGGATAATGCGTAACGTACACAGGTCATTATATGACTCTCACAGAATTACATTTTAAAATATGTGGTGTTTATGGCTCTCTTAGCCAAAAAGGTTCCCAGCCCCTGATCTAGAACATAAAAATACAACTAAGCCTCAGACAAAGAAAATGACATAAATATACTGTACTATACACTGTACTGTTGTAACAGAAAAAATGTCAAAAAGTGAGTATAAAAAAAAAATCCTTACCTTTATTCCTGTCGTTAGCTTGCACACTGAAAGGGGCATTGCAAAGTAGGAGAGAATGTCCTATTGGGAGGAGAAAGCTGGAGAGGCAGGAGAACCTGCAGAAAGTGCTGGAAATACTGGGTCGTAAGGGCTGATTTCTTTACATGCTCTAGCATACACGTTACTGCATATTCTACTGCACCCAAACTAGTTTACCCACATAGTCTGTAAATACGATGCTAACCTAACAGCATAAGCTGAAACACTCACGTCTCAATTTTTTATAAGTTTTTATTGGAATGAGCATCGCATCATAAACTCAAAACATTGTACGTCGAGACTGTCGTAACCCTCAGGACCCCCTGTACTATCATTTCTTGACCATTAACTATCAATGTATGCCAGGTATTATACTAAGAGTCTTATTATTACACATATAGTAGTAGCAATGATCCTTCAAGTCAGGTTTTATTGTCTCTACGCTTCCTCACAGATGAAAAAACTGAGACTCAGAGATTTTTTAGACACAAGGACAATATCTAGCACAACAACAATGAGCCAGCAAATACTGCAGTCTCCTTTCCCCACACCATTTGAAACTATGCTTGGAATGTCAACCTGCTTGGCTAAGACCCAGAGATCCTGACTAATCCTTTCAACTCTGGGTGACTGGTCTCCTGGTCTGTTCCTTGGTGCAGCTGATAAATTGGTCACAGGTCAACCCAACATAGGCCATTTACTCATAAAATCATCTAATGTTTAAAACACTGCTAGATGTTTAGAAAATATTTTAGATCACTGATTATAGTGGAAAGTAATTTACATTATGGAAGCAATCATTTAATCACTGCAATTAGCCAAATTATTACCTACTCAGTTAATTGTCTTTTAATTATATAATTTTAAAATTAAACATTATATTATTTTAGCCAGTGATAAATTCTTAATTCATAACTTCCCAATGGAAAGTGTAATTTACTATAGTGTACAATGTAATTTCCTACAGAAATTAAGTTTCATTTTATTCTTAATTACAGGCTAGATCTTCTCCTATCATGGCCTGTACATAATCAATGTTCCAGGAAAGCGTAGTTGCAGAGGCTAAAACAAAGACAATAAGTTAAGTTTTTTTCCAGATATACTAAAAAAGTATTGACGTTTCTTACAAAAAGATGACACTATCCACCTAACAGTGCTTCTCAACTAACTGTTTATTTGAATTCTCTGTGGAGCTTTAAACCCCCTCAAAAAAAAATAGAAAAATAAATAAATAAAACCTTTATGCCCAGGGGTCACCCTTAGGGATTCTGATTTAATTGGCTGAGGTTTGCCTATCATGCTTTAAAAATCTACCCAAGAGATACTAGTGTGCAGCCAGAGTTCAGCACCACAGAGAAGGTAACATTAGCCTCCATTTTAGTCACAATTCTGTTTTGTTTTGAGGGCAGTTGCTGGTGGGTGAAGTCAATAGCATTATGCTGGGCATCTGGGAACAGTAAATCAAGATGACAAGAATGGACACAAAAGACCCAGACAACTAGCCAACTCCACCGTAACTTTGTAACCTAGAATGTAAGGAGTTTGCAATGATGAAAGGGTGTGACTTAGGCTACAGACCAAGATTCTAGCTAGCTATGCTCAGTTGGCAAATATGCCACTATCATTTGTCAGGGGCTTGCAAAAGAGTCAGGAATTTGAGTAGATTATTTATCTTCCATGGGACCATACACCTTGGATCCAAAAGCAAAAGTTTAATCAGTTAAGGAACTCTTTATAAAATGCTAAACCAAAGTAAATCTCTGAGTAGGTGCAACAATACCCATACAAATACACACTTGACATTTACCCAAACCTAAGTACATAAAATGCTTCCATTATCACAAAGTTGAATGACAAGTGGTTTTTGCCCTATGGGCTCACAGTGCAGTGATAGTCCATACTTCCTGACATTTCCTGGAGAAGAACCAAGAAGCCTTGTCTACACAAGTACAGTCCTGTGTGAGAAAGCAAACATGGCTGGGAGGCTGTCTGCAGCCATCAAAGATGTTTTTATGAGGGCAGCTCAGAAATTGAGGTATGTTATATGCTAAACAGTTAACCTAACCCACCTAGTCAGTCAAAAAAAATGTATGAAACCTGAGCACAGAGCTCAACAAAAAGCATACATGAGTTTACTCTTTTTAAAAATAATTTTATTAAGGAATAATTGACACATAATCAACTGTATGTATTTGAAGTGTACAATTTGATGTTTGATATTTCTGTGAAATCAGCAATACACTCAGGATAATGAATATATTCATCACCCTCAAAAACTTCCTCCATGAAAATCACACAAAGACACAGAGGCTAAATAATATGCTACTAAACAATTATTGGGTTAACAATGAGATCAAAGAAGAAATAAAAAAAATACCTTGAAACAAATGAAAATGAGAACACAACTCAAAATCTATGGGACATAGCGAAAGCAATTCTAGGAGAGAAATTTAGAGCATTACAGGCATACCTTAAGATACAGAAAAAATCTCAAATAAATAATCTAACCTTGCACTTAAAGGAACTAGAAAAAGAACAAACAAAACCCAAAGTGAGGAGAAGAAAGGAAATAATAAAAATCAGAGCAGAAATAAATGAAATAGAGTCTAGAAAGTATATAAAAGATCAATGAAACAAAGAGCTGATTCTTTGAAAAGACAGACAAGGTTGACAAACCCTTAACCAGACTCATCAAGAAAAAAGAAAGAGGACCCAAGTATGTAAAATCACAAATGAAAGAGAAGCAACAACTGACACCAAAAAATAACAACAACAAAAAAACCCCACAAAGAATTGTAAGAGAATATTATAAACAACTATATGCCAACAAATTGGACAATCTGGATGAAATGGATAAATTTCTAGAAATATACAATTTTCCAAAACTGAATCAGGAGCAATCAGAGAATCTGAATAGACAGAATACAACTAAAAAAATTGAAGCAGAAATCACAAAACTACCAACAAACTGAAGTCTTGAATAGGATGGCTGCACAGGTGACTTTTACCAAACATTCAAAGAACTAACACATATCCTTCTCAAAATATTCCAAAAAATTCAAGAGGAGGGAAGACTCCCAAGTTCATTTTACGAGGTCAGCATTATCCTAATTTCAAAACCACTTCAAAGAAATAAAATTATAGGCCAATATTTCTGATGGACAGAAATGCTAAAATTCTAAACAAAATATTAGCAAACTGAAGTCAGCAATACAATAAAAAAATCATGCACCAGGATCAAGTTAGAATTTATTCTGGAAATGCGAGGTTGGTACAACATCTGCAAATCAATAAACGTGATATACCATGTAAATAAAATGAAGAATAAAAATTCCATGATCATAACAATAGATGCAGAAAAAGCATTTGATAAAATTGAGCACCCATGTATGATAAAAACTCTCAGCAAAGTGGGAATAGAGGGACCACACTTCAAAGTAAGAAAGGTCACGTATGACAAACCTATTGTCAAAGCATACATTGTCAATTGGCAAAAACTACAAGTATTTTCCTTAAAACTGGGAACAAGCCAGGGGTGTCCTCTGCTTTCATCACTTTTATTCAACATAGTAGTGAAAATCCTAGCAACAACAATCAGACAAGAAGACAAAATAAAAGGCATCCATATTTGGGGAAAAGAATTAAAACTCATTGTTTGCTGATGACATTATACTGTACATAGAAAACCCTGAAGAGTTCATTATAAAAACTGCTAGAACTGATAAATGAATTGTTGGGCAGATAAAATTTATTATGCTCACTTTGTTAAAGATGGCACTGCCCACATGGAAGTCTGTTGATATTAATGTGTGTTGGGGAACAGGTTGTGGGCAAGCCGGGTCGGTATAACCTAAGGCTTAGTTTTAAGAGTAAGCTTTTCCCCACACCCTTGACTGATTGGATGATGTGGAGTGGTGCACTCTCATGAGGAATCCTCCCATTATGCCTCAGATAAGTGATTCTGTATCAGAGATTTCCTTGTTTGTATAATTGGATTAAAGGTTTGGATTCTACACTATAAAGTGGGTAAGGCTGGGAGCTTGCTCTCTCTGGGTTCCTGAGATTAGTATCAGAGAGGAGAACAGAGTAAGGCCACGTGGAGGAGGCCACAAGAAGCAGTCAAGATGGTGGAGTGCTAAGGAAGAAGCCAGTTCGTGCAGTTTGTGCTGAGATGAGATGGGAAACAGAGGTAAATAAATCTGGTGAGCTAGAAGCCTTTGATGCTAGGAAATTCGGATGAGTCAGTAGCTTTGTGAGCACTGAATGAGTGGGTTTTGGAGCCCAGTGTGTGTTTTTGCTTGCCCGCCAGGTGCAAGCTAGGATTAAAGCTGATGGTTCACCAGTTTTTGGCTCCGTGTTTTCATTACCGACTGTCCGAATCTAATTTGAACCTGCACTGGCCAGGTGGCTGTGATAATGGCCATGACTGCTGGCTTTACATGAATTCAGTGAAGCTTCAGGATACAAAATAGATATTTAGAAATCAGTAGCATTTTTATATATCAATAATGTACTATCACAAAGGGAAACTAAGAGAAAAAAATCTCATTTATAATTGCACCAAAACAAAACAAAAACCTAGGAATAAACTTAACCAAGGATATAAAAGAGCTGTACTAGAAAATTAAAAGACACTGAAAAAAGAAATAGAAAACCATACAAGTAAGCAGACATTTATACTGTATTCATAGATAGGAAGAATTAACATCACTAAAATGTCCATAGTGCTCAAAGCAATCTATAGATTCAGTGCAATTCCTATTAAGATACCAATGACATTTCACAGAACTAGAACAAATATTCCAAACATTTATATGGAAACACAAAAGACCCCGTATATATACAGCAATTTTGAGAAAGAAGAACAAAGTTGGAGGAATTATGCTACATAATATCAAACTATAACACAAAGCCATAGTAATCAAAACAGCATGGTACTGGCATAAAAACAGACATACACATCAGTGGAACAGAATAGAGATCCCAGAAGTAAACCCACACCTTTATGGTGAATTAATATTTGAGAAAAGAGGCAAGAACATAAAATGGGATAAAGACAATCTCTTCAATAAATGGTGTTGGGAAAACTGAACAGATACAAGCAAAAATTTTTAAAAAATGAAATTAGACCACCTTTTTTCACCATATACAAGAATAAACTCAAAATGATTTAAAGACTAAATTTAGACTCCAAACTATAAAAATACTAGAAGAAAAGATAGGCAATAAAACCTTGAACATTTCTCATAGAGATATTTTTTCTGGTATATCTTCTTGGGCAAGAGAAACAAAATAAAATAATAAACTGGACTATGTCAAACTAAAAAGTTTTTTCACAGCAAATGAAAAGAGTATGCACTAAATGGGAGAACATATTCACCAATGATATGTCTGATAAAGGGGTTAATATTCAAAATTTATAAAAAACTTATAAAACTTAACCGATTCAATTAAAAAATGGGCAAAGGATCCAAATAGACACTTCTCCAAGGAGGACTTAGAGATGGCAAACAGATACATGAAAAGATGCTCAAGGTCACTAATCATCAGAGAAATGCAAATCAAAACCACAATGGAATATCACCTGGCACCTGTCAGAATGTGTATCAGCAATAAATCAAGAAACAATAGGTGCTGGTGAGGATGTGGAGAAAAAGGAATTTTTGTGAACTGTTGGTGGGAATGCAGATTGGTGCAACCACTGTGAAAGGCAATATGGAGTTACCTCAAAAAATTAAAAGTGGAGCTGCTTTATGACCCAGGGGTTCCACTTGTGGGAATATATTTTAAGAAACACAAAACATGAATTTGAAAAAATATTTGGACCCCTACATTTATTGCAGTGTTATCTACAATAGCCATAATTTGGAAGCAGCCCAAGTGTCCATCAGTAGATAAAAAGCTGTGGTAGATTTACACAATGGAGTACTACTGGGCAATAAAAAGAAGGAAATCTTACCTTTCCTGACAGCATGGTTAGACTTGAGAAAGTGTTAAATAAACAATTTATTTTTTTAGGTTTGCTTGCTTGTATTGGGGCAGCAATTTGTGTGTATAGTCTATGGAAGGCTGCTGGTGCTTGCCCTCAGGGAGGCAGATTGTAAATTGTGGATTGCCTTGCTGCTTGGGAGGAGCCATTGTTTGTTATTGTTTCCTGGAGGAGTTTTTCCCCAGTCTGTTTTTTGCAGAGAGTGGAGAGAGAGAGAGAGAGAGAGAGAGAGAGAGAGAGAGGTTGCTGAGGCTAGTGGTGGCTTGTGAGTCTGGCAGAATACATGGAATTAGTTGGAGCTTTGGGGGTCCTAGGTGAGAGGTAAGTGGTCTTCCCTGCCTGTTAGTTCACCTGCCATGAGGAGACTTGTTGGGCAGATAAAATATATTATGCTCTCTTTTTTAAAGATGGCGCTGCCCACTTGGAAGCCCATCGCCCAGTGTTGATCAAATAAGTTTGTAAATATGATATATGTGTTTGCTCGCTTATAGTTTGCTTTGGGTGTGGGAGACAGGCTGTAAGCTGACAAGGTCTTTATAGCCTAAGGTTTGGTTTTAAGACTAAGCCTTTCCCACCCTTTTTGATGTAGGGTGGTGCACTCTCATGAGGAATCCTCCCAATATGCCTCAGATAAGTGACTTTGTTTCAGAGACTTTCTTGTTTGTATATTGGATTAAAGGTTTTGATTTCTATACTATGAAGTGGGGCAGACAGGGAGCTCGCTCTCTCTAGGTTTCTGAGATTAGAGAGGAGAGCAGAGACAGGCCATGTGGAGGAGGCCAGGAGAAGCAGCCAAGATGGTAGAGTGCTGAGGGAGAAGCCAGTTTGTGCAGTTTGTGCACTGGGAAAGGAGATGGGAAACAGAGGTGAATAAGTTTGGTGAGCTAGAAACCTTTGATTCTAGGAAACTCGGATAAGTCAGTAGCTTTGTGAGCACTGAATGAGTATGTTTTGGAGCCCAGTGTGTGTTTTTGCTTGCCCTCCAGGTGCAAGCTAGGATTAAAGATGATGGTCCACCAGTTCTTGGCTCCACTGTTTTATTACCATCTGTCTGAATCTAATGAGAACCTGCATGAGCCAGGCCGCTGTGATGGTGGCCATGGCTACTGGCTTTACATTTGGCATAGTTGGCAGGATTCAATATAGTTCAGTATGGAGCCACCACCACCTTTGAGTGGTGGAGTAGAGGACTGGCTGCTGTTATGGTTCTCCATGTCTGTCCTTTTGGGGGCCATAGGCTGGCTGACCTTTACAGCCGTGCATGAGGAAACTAAGAGCTCTGTGGAAGAGGCTGCCCTGAAACTGCAAACTGAGCAGTGGAAGGAGCTGGAGCAAACTTGGGAGAAAAAGATGCCAATCCTAGAGCTGGAGCAAGCACCAGAGGAGGCTGAACAGGTTAATGGGATTCGCCTGGAAATGGAGCAGCTGCTGGAGAAGAAATCACAGGTTCATGAGTCGCAGATTGCCCTGAATGTTAATGTTAAAGAATGAGTCGGCATCAGTGAGCTAGATACTAACTCATACAGAGGGAGTTCTGAATTACCCAGGCTCTCTAATCTAGAAAAAAAATATTACTCATTCTATATTCTACATACTTATAAAGATAGGCTTAGTAATTATTTATTAACATGACTTTGAGGCAATTTTTGTTAGTGTATTAAAAAATCAAGCCTTCAATAAAAGCTAAAATTGGGGACAACATAAATGCTGTAGGATAAATAAAATCACTTCAATATATTATGATATATTTACATAAATGTATATTATACAGATGAATAAACTGAAACAAAGAAAAGTTACACAGTGGACTCAAGACTCAAGCAGTCTAACTCCAGAATAATGTATATTCTTGTTTACCATTCTATGTACCACCTTATTTAATTTTGTAGAAAAAGTTAGAGATATTTTAAGCAAAATGTTATAAAATAGTTTATTAAATATTATCCCATGCTAATTAAAAACATACACTCAGGGAAAGAGAAGAGTACATTCAATTTATGTAGCATGTTATCACTATGTGACATAATTGTAGGTGGTTTTAATTTTCTTCCTTGTAGTTTTCTTTTGTATTTTATCTTTTTTTAAGCAGAAATGTGTATTTTACAATCCAAGAGAAACTCTTATGTCGCATAAATTCATCAATTTTAAAATTAGTTTACTTGCAGATGCCAAATTCATTCTTAACCTTATTCTTCATACAACTCAGGAAGTTTCAAATGCCTATTGATAGTCAAATGCTCAAATTTCATCCCCAAACACAAATTTATAATCAGAAAAGGTAGGATTTATTCAAATTATTTCTGGTTGTCAGGTGTGGTAATTTCCAAAGCTGGAAACAAATATACAAATGCTGGTAAGCACATTAAAAGGATATGTCTCATATTATGCTTTGGAATCCCCACATTCCACCTCAGAGCTCACTGGCCCTTTAGTCATCCAGGCCTGTTGGTGCCCAAGATGGAAAAACCAGAGTTTACCTCTTCCTCTTTTTTTCTTTCTCTTTCTCTTTCTCTTTCTTTCCTTCATACTCAGGAACTGATCCAGATCACACTAACACCACTATCTGTTCCAAGCTGCTCTTCCTAATCCCCACCCCATTTACCCTGCCTAACTTTCTTTGGATTGGCAATTTGAATTCAAACTGACCCTTCAGTTGTGATCCAACATTTAATTAAGAAGTAGTTTTCAGAAAATGCCCCTTGGTCCCAGACACCAAGGCCTCTGGCCAGATGACACCAGGTTCCACACTCAACCCCAAGCCTGGCTACACCTTCTGTCCCTATGTCCATCCCAAACCTCCCTTATACCCCACAGATGTAGAGATGGACGAGTATAATAAATCAAGAATAACTCATAGATTTTTGGCAGGGTACCTAGATGAATGATGTTATCAGTAGCTGATAGGGGAGAAATTAGAAGGAGAATTGGGTTTAGGCATAGGAGAGATGCTCAAATAAGTTCTAATACCACATAAGCTATCTCCTGCCATTTCCACCTTTCATCTTATAATAATATCACACCAGTGTTTATTTTCCCACCAAGCATGTTACCTTGGGTGACCCAGAGAGGTGTCAGAAATGTAGCTCAACACATCTGCATGATATAGAACAGTGGTTCTTAAACTTTTTTGAGGTACAGAACCCACCAGTTTCATATGCGCATTCACCGAACCCTTCTTTAGTGATAAATAAAATATGGGATTTTTTTCCAAATTCAAGACATAGGTATATGTTTTTTTACTGGTGCACAAAATGAGCCATACATGAACATCACCTTGCTCAAAGAACAAAACCAACAAAGTGCATGAACTCACAACAAATTACAGTATTACTTTATTCTGGCCTCCGCGGCAAAGGCTTCTTCGAATCCCTGAGTCCAACTCATCGAACCCCTAGGGTTCGATAGAACCCAGGTTAAGAACCACTGATATAGAAGTTAACATCTCTAAAGGTATAATCTTTCTCTGCAGACAGTTCTGTTTATCATAAAAGTGGGATATGGAGTTCAGATGTGTCTCCAGACCTACTACTCAGCAAGTAAATTCCACCTGACAATGCTTCAAGAATGTGACAAACTCTCCTAAGTTTTCTCTTCTATGTAACATCCCAGATATTTAAAAGTACTCCTTACATGACATAATTTTATGTTTTACCACCTTCCTTCTCCCCTTCCTAGATCCTGATCCATTGGCATATAATAGGAGTAGCCAACCCAAGCAAATATCAGAGCTTTTCTGAAAATGTAAATAAGTGAACTGAATTCTGGAGAGTTCAGGCCTCCTCTTAGTGAGGCAGCAGGTACTCAGCTCCAAATAATTACAGTAAGTCCTCAATCTCATCAATAGGTTCTTGGAAACTGTGATTTTAAGTGAAATGATGTATAACAGAACTAATTTTACCACAAATTATTTAAAATGCCAATCAATACAGAAAATGTCAGACTGATTAATAAGAAATCTATCAAATAATAAGTCACAAAGCCCAGATGGGTTTAATTTTTAAGCAATAGATTATTTCAATGTGTTCATATATTTCCAGGCCATGGGAAACACAGGGGTAAACCGTCTAATTCATTGTATGAGTCAGGTTAATTTTATTCCAATGTCTGATGATACTTAATGCTAGACACATCTCACTTAAAAGATACAGAAATGTTAACTAAATAAATTAGTATATAAAATGCAGCTTGCTTCTGTTTTAGATCAGGTTCCCAGGATAGACTCTGAAATAGAAATATGCCTGCCAAGGTCCTTTAGGGTGTGCTTCTAGAAACATCTTTAAGAAAGTGAGAGGTAGGGGCTGGGATCAAGAAAGAAATCGAACTGCAATGCAGTTACAACAGTAACTGATGACCAATTTAGAACTTAATTGAGCATCTCTCCAATGCCAAACCCAATTCTCCTTCTAATTTCTCTCCTATCAGCTACTGATAGCATCATTCATCTAGGTACCCTGCCAAAAATCTATGAGTTATTCTTGATTTATCATACTCTTCCATCTCTAAATCAAATGTCACTAAATTATACTTACTATGCATCCTGTATTTCTCTAATCTGCTCCTCCTTTCAACCCATAATATCACCACCTTATTCTAGACACTAACCTCTTCTTGGTTGAATTCTAACAACAATCCTCAAGTCAGACTCCTGGGCTCTTATTTGACTTATCCCATTGCCAAAGGGACTCATCTAATTTGCAAATCTGACAATTTTATTCCAGCAATTAAAATGTTTTAATAATTTTTCTTTGCATCTATAATAAAGTTCAAACTCATCAGGTTGGCAAAAAATTCCTTCTTTGAATCTGGCTTCAACCTGCATCTCCTCCCATTCCCACCTTTCATCTTATAATAATATCACACCAGTGTTTGTTTTCCCACCAAGCATGTTACCTTGGGTGTTGCACCACTGCTGAAGCAGATCTTCCTGTTTGGAGTACCTTGCTTTATCAAGAAGCTAGTTCCCACTTATTCTTCAGTACTCAGCCTGTATCTTTTCTTGTAGGTGGTAAACTGCACCCTGAAAGCTCTTTCACCATTCTGGACATATTTCTCTCAAAGGAAATACTACTTCTGGGAAGAATTATCCCCTGTTGTTTGTGTCTCATCTACCAATTATTCATCTTTACATTCCCAGTACTTGACATATGGACTTAAGAAATAGTGATTGAATTTTTAGTGAAGACCCTGTGCTAAATGAAAAAAAAAAAACAAAATAACATTTTCCTGATCTATATACCTAGTAAACCTGACCCCCCCAAAATTGTAAATATGTATATATGTGTAAGTGTGTGTATGTAATAAATTCATTGGACATAACCATTTTTAGCAAACTCAAGTCCTAGTGCCAAAAGCTTCTTTATCCAGAGCAGGGATCAACAAACTTTTTCTATAAAATCCCACATTTTGTAAAAGTAGGGTTTTGTAAGGGTCACATGTTCTTTGGGGCAACTTCTCAAAAATGCTATTGTAGCACAAAAGTAGTCATAAACAAATGGGCATGATTTTGTTGCAATAAAACTTTATAAAAATAAGCAACAATCCAGCTATGGCCTACGAACCAGTTTGCCCACTCTTGACCTAGAGGCGTCTCAACCAACTTTTAAAGATTCCAACATCTTTTTCTCTCGGGAGGCCTACCTGCCACTGCCATATCTCTAACGAGCCTCCAAAAGTTCCAGCACGGTTTGTGAGCACTAAACACCATCAATGGATTGCAGAAAATAGCCTTTATCATGGCTGCCCTTAAGGGTGTGAAACAAAGATATGCTTATGTGGTATTAAGATGGACACTGACTCGCAAAGAGAGGTCACTGAGGATGAAATAGAGCTTGTGAGAATCCAAGTCAAGTCAATGTCAAAGACTGGTTCTGGAACAGGTAAAATGACATGGAAAATGGGAATTATATCCAGGTCTGATCACTGGTCTTAACAACAAGTTCTGTAAAGATCCAGAGCAATTGAAGAAGATTCAGGTGCCACTTCTGGGCCTTCATGACCAAAGCCAGCACACCAAGACCACTGTGGCATTGACCACACTGTGGATATGTTGGAAAAAAATAGGTCTATCGGCCTTGTCTATTAATAAATAGTTCTGCACCTAAAAACGTCAACATCAAGTCACTAGTATCCATCATGCAAAATTTTCTTCCTTCTGCTTTTTGAAGATAGGAACAGTACTTACCCACTTCTACCATCTTTATAGTTCTACTTCTTTACAATTACATTGGATCAGCAATGTAATTTCCACATTTTTCACAGAATATTGAGGGCAATTTATTAGAATTGGGAGACTATTTAAAGTAACTAAGTTTCAACTGTGGGCTTCACTTTCTCTTGCTAATGTGTCATTCCTTTTCCTCTCTCTGCTCCTTCTTTTCCTCAATAAAACCACAGAAGTAAAACTGAGCTACAATAACGTGGCTTTTCCCAAGTAATCTTTCAACAATAAGTCACTGCAGACCTGACTCCACCTAATGGAATTGTTGCATCTTTGTACTTCTTTTTTAATCAAACTTTAAAAGCTGTGTTTCCTGTTTCCTGCCTGTTTGCAAACTTCAGCTCATTTTGATATCTAGGCTTATGCTGCCCTTATGTACTTGTTCTTGATCATGTGCCCATTCTTTGTACAACACTCCTTACCTGGTAAGAGGAGGGTTCCCTTCCCTGCAGTGGGAGAACAGACTGGGCAGAATTAGGATTGGAAATAGGATTTTCAGGTGTAGGAAAAAGTATCCAGGTGTGTCGGATGGTGGGGAGGAGGGCAGTTCACCAGTCTTTGGTGTTTATTAGAATGCAAAGCTCCATGATAGCAGGCTTGGCTTTTGTTTTGTTTTGTTCACTGTTGTATTTCCTTGTCCCAGGAAAATTCCTGGCACTGAATAAATATTTGTGGAATTAATTAAAAATGGTCATCCATGGAAAAAAAAATGGTTATCCATGGACAGAGTAAAGATAAGATAAGCCAAGCATCAGGAGTGCTAATCAGGAACCCTGACAGGTAAACAGAGCCTAACTACAGAGAATCCCGGACAGGTGACTTGAGCAGACAGCACCAAGCAAGTGTGCCGGCAGACAGCAGGGCTTCCACACTGCCAAGGCATTGGGGATAAAAATGCAGACTCTGGGAAAGAAGCATCCTACACAGCCAAGAAGAGCTCTGGTCTTGTAAGCTTGCTATCTTTGGCAGTTTATTCACAATGGGCTTCATGCCCAGGGACAGTGACAAGTCCAATGTTTAGATATGGGATATATCTCTGGGGCAGTGGTTCTTAACCTAGGTTCTATCGAACCCTAGGGGTTCAATGAGTCAGTCTCAGGGGTTCGGAGAAGCCTCTGCCACGGAGGCCAGAATAAAGTAATACCGTAATTTGTTGTGAGTGCATGCACTTTGTTGGTTTTGTTCTTTGAGCAAAGTGATGTTCATGCATGGCTCATTTTGTGCACCAGTAAAAAAACATATACCTATGTCTTGAATTTGGAAAAAAAAATATTTTATTTATCACTAAAGAAGGGTTCGGTGAATGCGCATATGAAACTGGTGGGTTCGGTACCTCAATAAAGGTTAAGAACCACTGCTCTGGGGATAGAAGCAAAGGTGTCTTAAGGTTGATTTCCAGACGGACTAAAGCTCCTTAAGTTCCTCCCATCTAACCTCGCTCTTCATTCTAATCTAAAAATCTGAAATAGAATTTTCTAAATATCTATGTGTCAGAATTTTTCTTTAGAATCAAAAGCAGAAGTAAAGCTCTTTGAGAACTTTCCCTATAATCCAATCCCAGTTTGTGCCTGAGCAGAACACTAATACAATAGGATGCCAAACTGGATTTAAAGATGTAGCTATCAGGTACAGTACCTAACATCCTTGTAGAGTGACCCATGGCAAGCGAAATTTCAGAAATCTGGGGAGCAAGCAAGACAGGACCTGATGATTCCTTAGATTGGAATTCTAACATTTCTCTATTTTTTTATATTCACATTTGCTGAGTAAATTCCTTTTAAATGAGTGTATATAAAATATAAATATAAAGAACAAAGAAGGAGAGAGTTTTAACAAGCAAAATAGTCAGGTGTCACATTATCTTACAATTGGCCATGACCGTTTCATTTTTTTCCCTTTTCTTAAATAATAGTTTTATTGTTTTTTTGCCAGGTATTATTTAATATTTTTTCATTAATAAATTAAAAAATTTTTATTTAGAAAATTAACATTAACAGGGTGACATTGATCAATAAGAGTGCATAGGTTTCAGGTAAACATCTCTATAGCATTTGAACTGTTGATTATGTTGTATACCCATCACCCAAAGTCAAATCATTTTCTGTCACCGTATATTTGTCCCTCTTTACACCCTTTCCCTCATGCCCCCCCTACCCTCCCCTGGCAACCACTTCACTTTCATCTATGTCCACGAGTATCAGTTTTATATCCCACCTAAATCATACAGTTCTTAGCTTTTTCTGATTTACTTATTTCACTCAATATAATGTTTTCAAGATTCATCAAGGTTGTCGTATATGGAACTACGTCATCATTTCTTATAGCTGAGTAGTATTCCATGTATATATGTACCACATCTTCTTCATCCAATCCTCTGTTGAGGGACACTTTGATTGTTTCCCTGTCTTGACCACTGTGAATACTGCTGCAATGAACATGTGGGTGCATGTGTCTTTATGTACCAATGTTTTTAAATTTTGGGGGTAGACACCCAGTAGAGGAATTGCTGGGTCATATGGTAGTTCTATTCTTAATTTTTGAGGAAACATTATACTTTCTTCCATAATGATTGTACTAATTAGCATTCCCACCAGCAGAGAATGAGGGTTCCTTTTTCTCCACAGCCTCTCCAACACTTGTTTTGTGTCTTGTTGATAACAGCCAATCTAACAGGTGTAAGGTGGTAGTTTTGATTTGCATTTTTCAAATAGCTAGCGAAGATGAGTATCTTTTCATATATCTGTTGGCCATTTGTATGTCCTCTTGGGAGAAGTGTCTGTTCAGGTCCTCTTCCCATTTTTTAATTAGATTGTTTGCTTGTTTGTTGCTGAACTTCATGAGTATTTTGTATATTTTGGATATTAACCCCTTATCAGAGCTGTTGTTTGTGAATACCATCTCCAATTTAGTTGGCTGCCTACTTGTTTTGTTGTCAGTTTCATTTGCTGTAAAGAAGCTTTTTAGTTTGATATAGTCCCATTCATTCATTTTTTTCTTTGACTTCTTTTGTCTTTGGGGTCAAATTCATAAACTGTTCTCTATGTTTAAGGTCCATGAGCTTAGTACCTATGTTTTCTACTATGTAACTTATTGTTTCAGATCTTATATTTAGGTCTTTGGTCCATTTTGAATTAACTTTTGTGCATAGGGACAAACTGTAGTTAAGTTTCATTCTTTTGCATGTGACTTTCCAGTTTTCTTTTCTCCATTGTGTGTTTTTTGGCTCCTTTGTAAAATATTATTTGTCCATACATATGTGGTTTTATTTCTCTGCTCTCGATTCTATTCCATTGGTATATTTGATCTGTTTTTCTGCCAATATCATGCTGTTTTGATTATTTTGGCTCTATACTATAATTTGAAGTCAGGTAGTATGATATATCTCTGGCTTCATTCTTTTTCCTCAGGATTGTTTTGACTATTTGAAATATTTTATGGTTCCATACAAACCTGGTAATTTTTTGTTCTATTTCTTTAAAAATGACATTAGCATTTTAATGAGGATTGCATTAAATTTGTATATTGCTTTGGGTAATATGGCCATTTTAACTATGTTTATTTTTCCAATTCATGAACATGGAATATTTTCCCATTTCATTGGATATTTTTCAATTTCTTTTACTTAATAATGCTTTGTAATTTTCATTATATAGGTCCTTCACATCCTTTATTAAGTTTATTCCTAGGTATTTTTTTCTTTTTGTTGCAATTGTAAAAATAATTGTTTTTTTCAAGTTCATTTTCTGAAGTTTCATCATTGGTGTAAGCAGAAAAGGCACTTGATAAGCTACAACTTCTTTTATGTTTAAAACACTCAATAAAATCAGAATAGAAGGAAAGCACCTCAACACAATGAAGGCCATAAATGACAAACCATCAGCTAATATCATACTCTATGGTAAAAAAATAAATAAATAAAGACTTTTTCTCTAAAATCAGGAACAAAACAAGGTTGCTCACTCTTTTCACTCTTATTCAACATAGTTCTGGAAGTTTTAGCCAGAGCAGTCAGGCAAGAGAAAGTAATAAAAGGCATCCATATAGGGAAAGAAGAAGTAAAGGTGTCACTTTTGGACAATGACATGACCTGTATACAGAAAACCCCAAAGACTCCACCAAAATACTATTAGAAACAATAAACCAGTATAGTCAAGTCGCAGGATACAAATTCAATATACAAAAGACTATTGTTTTTCTATACACCATTTCTTGCTTGAAAGCTATATCTCTAGTTCCTTACTCAATGTCTCCAATCAACCAAATAAATGTGAATAGAGAAATGAATCCTAGCCAGCTAATTAGAATAATTTCACATTATTTTGCTTATTTCAACTTGTGTCAGGTGTGTTTTAATGTAACTCAAGGTCTTTATGCTCATTTTAGTCAGTGGTAGGTCCCTGCTAAGATATAGCAGGATATTCCTAATAGAGCGGGTACAAGAGAGATGTTCCATCAATTTACCAGTCATTTTCTTTTATCATATTTTTAAAAGGATTTGAGCAAGATTCTTGATAAAGTTCTTTAAAAATAACATATTGTGTACCAAGCATATAATAGCTGAGGTACTTTCAGTGTAAAAAAAAAAATGAAAAGACAATATAACCAAAATCTACTCTAAATTATATAATACTTTTAAATTTACATAATTTTAAAATCAAAACACATATAAACACTTGTTTCAAAAAGGTAATTACATGTATGTGAAAAGCATACTTATTGTCATGATTAAGACTATAGACTGAGATTGAAGGGCTGCTTTTCACCAGTTTATCCATTTGCCAGCTTTGTGATCTTGAGCAACTTAACCTCTCTGAGGATGCTTTCTCATCTGCAAAACGGAAGTGATCACTATCCCTACCTCACAGCTTTTCTGTGAGGATAAAATGAGATGCTGTATGCGATAAATTTGGCACAGTGTAGGAGATACATACCCTGTCTCCCCGAAAATAAGACAGTGTCTTATATTAATTTTTGCTCCCAAAGATGCGCTAGGTCTTATTTTCAGGGAAACAGAGTAACACACTATTAATTGTAATTTTTATTCAGATTACAGACATTCTTAATCAATGATTCACATGTTCTTGATGTAATTCAATGGCTTCTCAGGAATCTAAAGTCCACAGATTAGAAAACATTGTGACAAAGCAGGAACTGTGATATGAGGTGCTTCCAGATAGAATAACAGAGAACTGGAGCTGGAACTTGGAAGACAGTCAGGGAAGCCTCCACTCGAGAGCTGTCGCTGTCACCAGGAATAGTGAATGGACACTCCTAACTGGGTTAGTTCCTGGGAGCTGGGCAATGGGTACCACTGCTGACACGAGCACTGTTAAGATGTTCACTAGTGGTGTCCCCTGGGCACTGTGCCAGTGACCATGGCTCAGAGAAGGGGAACTCAGGAACTTCAAAGATTCAGGGTTTCTGATCCTCTCTTCCTATTGTGGCCTCTTGCTTGCAAAGAGTGTAGCCTTGATGGCCCATGCCACATGCAATGGAGGGGGTGAAAAAATTATGCTCCATCAGTATACCCTCATTGGGAAAGGTCAATAATCATTTTCCACCTTGAAAGTTAGAGGTCATAAACTGGATAAGGATTCAAGCCAATTTTGACGTTTGATCTAGAATCTGGTCCTCAGGCTTCTAGGGGATTACTGGAGTGTTTTATTTCTTGGATAGCTGCCAGCTTTTCCTCTTCAAGCTGCTCAGTAAAAATAGTAATGCTGCGGCTGCTGCTGCTGCTCATTTTTATGTATTTACATGTGCTTGCTGCATCCCTTTTATTATAATAATACCTTAACAATAGCTAAGGAGACATATTAGGTGACATTACGTAGTCAATTATCCCTGAGATTGGAAACAAGTTTTCTCAGTTCAAATCTCAGTCTCCGAGGCTCAATTTTGTTACCTAAAATGAGGCAGAAGAAGCAGAGGTTCTCAGAATCACTTCCAACTCTAATATTCTCTGACTAGATCACGCTATCTACGATAAGGTCACAGATATGAAAGCCAAGGCCTGACCTCCTTGTTTCTCCTTTTATGCCTTTGAAATCTTCTCTTTCACCCTGTTTTGTCTCCTCTATGAAATGTTTCAACTAACAGTGCCCAGCACCAACGCTTCTCAATATTGATAATTTACTAAGGATTTAAAATTCTGGTACAAAACTCCATTTCCAAATCATTAGAAAGATCACATTCTCTGATAGCTTAGAATCCTTCAGTCTTCACTTAGCTCAGTTACTTTCTAGACAGAGACTGGGTACAAACACTTTTATTGTCCTGTCCTCAAAATACTTGTGAATTTCCCTACAAATGCAATCATTTCCTTCTTCTGATGGAGAAAGTTTGTTCTATTTTTAACAAATGACCACTCTCACAGCCAATTTGATAGTCCTCTTTCCAGCTCAGTTTATTTTTTTCCTGAATTTCTTAATAAGAAAAAGTTTCTTAAATACTTCACTTTGGCATTTGGGGCAGATATTTCTGTCTGTTTCTTTCCTTCTAAATTCAATATTATTTTCCCTAAATAAAGATATTTGTGATTATAAGAATCAATTATTATGCAAATCATTTCCATATATATGTGTGTATATATATATATTATTTCTATATATATATTCCTATATAATGTATATCTATCATCAGACATCACAAAACAAACTTGGGACTTATTTTTTGCACACAAATATCACTATCACGTAGCATGAGATGGGAAATGTGAGAAGAGAAGGATATTGTTTGGTTCTAAAAAATAACATAACACATCAAAATCATATAATAAAGCTGAACACAAAAAGAATATAATATTCTTTTAAAAATTAGATGGATTGTCACTTGGAAGTATATTAGGTATATTTATAATGGAGCCAGAGATTATAGTTAGGACAAATGGATTGAAGTTAAAGCCGTATTTTTTTAAACTATAAATAATATTTACATTAAACATTATATGGAAGTTTTATAGACTTTTCAAAGCACAAAGAGACAGGATTTAAACTTGATATCTTCCACTTTGAGGTTCTTTTTATTCTACACCAGTATCATAGAAGGTAGCGTTTGCATTCTGTAAGTGGTTGGTGAAATATTTAATCTAGTAGCTCAATTTTAGAATATAACAGAGGAATAGGTTTTCTTATCGAAGTGTCTACACCTCTAAGAACTAAGAATAAATTTAAATGTATTCGTTAACCAAATGAAAAGTACATATTTAGTCTATGTGATTTACTCTTAATATTTTTGTCAACTAGAACACACAGCTTGATACTTAAAGTAAATATGGCTTTTGTTCACATGTTGCTTGAGAAATGGAAAATGGGTAAATGTTTAGTCCCTGATCTGAATTTGTAAGATGTACATTATTCAGCCACACAGAGCCCTGATTAAAGAGCTTACAGCTGTTCACAGGGCTACAAACACCAGTTTTTGATACTTTCATTTTTTAAAAAAACTATGCTGTAAAAACTCAGCTTCTAAAATATGTACCTGCTAAGTGATATGGAGGTTGAAACTGTTTCCTCAGTATTCTACACCATTTTTAGTCCTGTTTTTATAAAAGCTAGTATATGTCCTAGAATCTAGGACCTAGATACTAAAATAATTAGCTGCTCTTACTAACATATAATACCATAAAAATTTAAATAGAACTAAAATACACATAAACTGCATAAATGATGAAGCATCGAGAGTCAATATTCTCCTCACTTCCTCCACAAAGCTCAAGTGATCACCAAAAGCCTACATAGAATTGCTGCCATTTCATTTTGCTGCCCTCCGACCACGGCAGTTTCACAATGTCCAACCTCATATAAAATGGGAATATGAAAAGCTGGGACATCTTTCCAGTTGGAAAAAAGTCATTATAGGATTGGATACAGTCTTTAGATGCAATAAGATATTTTCAGTTTATGACCAAAAAAAAAGAAGTTGAAAGAAATGGTAGACTGAGGATGTCCCTGGGACTGTCAGAAGAGGGACCAGCAAAGTGATGAGCGCCGAGCACCAGCAGCAGGTCACCCTGCCTTAATGACCTTATAGGACAAGGTGGGTTAGACCCTAAAAGCAGTTTTTTACTTTTCAAACCCTAGAAGATCCACGAGCAAGAGAAATGAAAGGTTTTCCTGGCACTAGATAATCAAAGTTATAACAACTGAGCTTAGTAGGCAACGCTACTTAACTAACACCTCATTTTTACCATTACTTTGAATTGCAAACTAAAAATGTTAACTTTCTTAAAAGGTTTTTCTGGGAGTTAAATGAAATCATATCTCTATAGGACCTTGCACATGAAAACTGCTGCTAGGTGACCATTTGCTTCACACTTTCTCCTGTTCTCTCAGGGTTTGATCACAAAACATGGTAAGTGAGGGAAAAGGCCTCAAGGTCTTGAAATAGAGCCTAGAATGAATACTATAGTAGCCTCCAGCAAATGGGTGTCCAAGCATGCCCTTCAAATGCAAAGGTTGCTACATGTTTCTTTATGGCTCCATGAAAATATTTACCTTTGCTCTCTTTTCTTCCTCATCTGCATGGTTTCTCAACCAGGGTAACTGGCTTCCTCCCAGCATTGCCTTAAGCTGGTCGGGTGAATGTCACCAATGATCTCCTTGGTTGCAAATTCAATGGACTTTGGAGTGGCCAGGCAGCATTCTTGGGGCGTTCCTTTCCCTCCACTTCTGTTGCTTGTTCTGGTTTGCCTCTGCCTTCATTCATCTTCCTCTTCTCTGGTTCCCCTTTCAGTATCAATGCTCCTCAGACTGCCATGCTCATTCTCCAGCGCTTCTCCATGACCTTCTTCAATGTCATGATGTTCATGACTATCTTTACATATTTCTATACCAATAGCACCATTCAGGTTGTCTGCTCTTGCCTGGGCCTGTGGTCCAGCTGCCAAATGAGCAGCTCCACTACAGTGCCCCAAAGACATCTGCAATTAAACACAACTCCATACTCCTCAAACCTCTGTGCTCCCGAGGCACACAACTTATCCTAGCATTTAACATACTAGGGCAGTGGTTCTTAACCTTTTTTGAGGTACAGAACCCACCAGTTTCATATGTGCATTCACCGAACCCTTCTTTAGTGATAAATAAAATATGATTTTTTTTTCCAAATTCAAGACATAGGTATATGTGTTTTTACTGGTGCACAAAATGAGCCATGCATGAACATCACCTTGCTCTAAGAACGAAACCAACAAAGTGCATGAACTCACAACAAATTATGGTATTACTTTATTCTGGCCTCTGTGGCAGAGACTTCTCCGAACCCTTGAGACTGACTCATCGAACCCCTAGGGTTTGATAGAACCCAGTTAAGAACCACTGTACTAGGGGTATATATATATATAGTCATTTCGTTGAAGACAGGGACTATTTGTTATTCATCTTAGAATTGGTAGCTCCAGGAACATAGTATCCACTAAGTATGAGAGAAAGTATAAGTCTTGTAACACTGCTGAACTTGACCCAGAGCATGTCCACTCTGCTTGAAGTAGTTCCTTCTTTCCTTGGCTCCTTAGCACATCTGGTTGTGTTTTGGTTACTAAATTGCTTTGTTTCTAAGGTTCTGAATGTCGCCGGGTGATTTCCTTGGGACTCCCTCCTGGTTGTTATGCTTCACAATCTGAGATTTCCATCTTCAGGTAATGGTCACAGTTTTATCCACCTCTGAAATGGACCAGGACCTCAGAGAAGCTCATTGCAACCACACATATAGTTGTGGACTACAACAAACAGGGAAGGAGTTTGGCAGGAATCTCCTTATCCTGCCTGGAATCAGTGCTCCTGTCTTATCTCACCGGCTGCTTCTAAAAAAGCAATTTCACTTTCTCACTATTCATCACTCCAGTTTGCATGTTTATTCCATTGGCAATAGATCTATAAACTTAAAAAATAAGGACATTTATTAACCTCAAAATAAAATGAGAGAGCTGAAGCTGTTTTCTATCTTTTATGGTATAAGGTCTTTTGCTGTTGTTTTTCTTTTAAACTTCAAACCAAATACTCTTTAACTTCTTTTTTTAATGGAAGACTTCTATTAAAATCAGGATTTGGAAGAGACATCTATATTATTTGCTTTTTACAAACATGTTATAGTAAACTATCTGGAAATGTTGAGAACCAAGGTATTCTGATCCATTGAATACTCTAGCTTATCAATCCAAAAATATTTCTTACGTGTTTTCTCAACACTGTCTTAGACACCAAGAAGGAAACAAAAGAATTTTACAAAAGAGTTGAAGGTGAGGAGTAGTTTAAGATACCTGTAGTAATTTGTGAACAACTTGGGACAATTGTACCAAACCACATAAATGCTTAAATAGGCCCTTGAAACTGACAAAAATACTACAATCCCCCTCTGGTCAATCTTTCCCCATTTCTCCAAAACTAATATTTAAATCTCCACTCTTCTCCAACTTCTGATTCAATATTGTGGCTGCCACCTTCACAACTACCAGCTTCACCTATACACTCATCACCTCCCCTACTCTCATAGGATGACCTTAACTTCCATGAGAGAAAATAAACAAAGCCTTCAGAAAACTTCCTCATCTTCCTGATGTCAAATATATCAAGCCATACATATCCCTTTGCTCTATTCTGATATAATAAAAATGTAGAGTTAAACTCTCCATAATGTGATGGATCATTCCCGTCCCTTCCTTTTCAAAATTTGTGAACAGGGATATCTACTCTTTCTTACTTTTTTTCACTTCCTCCATTATAATTTCCCAACAGTTTTTAAACATCTTTAAGACTTCCATTTAAAAACTACTTCCCTCAATTCCCACTTCCCAACAGAGACTGTGCTATATATCTCTCTGCCCTGCCACAGGCATATTTGGCAGAAGAGTTGTCTACACCTGCAGTCTCCATTTCCTCAACTTTTATTCACTCATTAACCCCGTCTAGTTTCCGCCCCATCACTCCACCAAAAGAGCACTAACTAGTAAATGAGACTAACGTGCTTCATGTAGCTAAATTCAATAGGTATTTTCAGAGAGCTTTAGTTTTCACTTACAAATTAATAATTCACAGATCTATTAGTGAGAGATGACCCCAATTCTGAGGGTAGACTCCCTACATTTGAGTCACATCTCTACTACTTCATACTTCTACACCTCAAGAAGTTTATTGAACCTCTCTATGCTGTGGTTTCCTAACTATTAAAAATGTAAATAATAAGTAGTAACTAACCTTAAAGACCTATAGGTATCAAATGAATTAATTCTCTTACACACATATAAATTAGTTGCAATAGAGCCTAGAAATCACTATTTTTGCATCTAGCTCAAATTTTTCTTCTGAAATGCATACTAGATTCACATGTCCACTTGGATGCCTCAAAGGTACTATATTAGTTTTCTATTGTTGCTGTAACAAAGTACCACAAACTTAGTGGTTTAAAACAACTTAAATTTATCTTATAGCTCTGAAAGTTAGAAGTTTGACATGGGTCTCGATGGGCAAAAATCAGGATATTAATAGGGCTGATTCCTTTCTGGTTCAAGAGGAAAATCTGTTTCCTTGCCTTTTGCAGCTCTTAGAGTCCACCTGCATTTTTTTGGGTCATGGTCCCTTCTCCATCTTCAAAGTCACATTGCATTTCTTTCTCTGACTCACTTCTGCCCTCCCCTTCACTTTTATTTGAGCTTTAATTTTCATACCACACAATTCACTGTTTTAAAGTGTTAAGTTTGGTGGTCATTAATATACTTACAAAGTTGTACAAGCATCACTAATAATCTTAGAACTTTTTCATCATCCTAAAAAGACATCTTACACTCCTTTAGCAGTCACTCCTCATTCCTCCCTCCCCCAGCCCTTAGCAACCACTAATCTACTTCATGTCTCTATGGATTTGCCTATTATGGACATTTGACAGCATTGGAAACATAACATGTGGCCTTTTGTGTATAGTTCTCTCAGTTCAACCATGTGGTAGCATATATCAGTACTTCAAGGTTCATTCACATGGTAGGATGTGTCAGTATTTCATCCTTTTAATGTCTGAAAATATTCAATTATATAGATATAATCACATATTGTCTATCCATTTATCAGTTGATGGGTATTTGGGTTGTTTCCACCTTTTAGCTATTATGAATAATACTGTTAGGAGCATTCATGTACAAGTTTTTATATGGACATGTGTTTTCAATTTTCTTGAAAAGAATCTAATAGAATCATACTGTAACACTATATTTAACCTTATCAGGAAGTGCCAAAATGCTTTCTAAAGTGACTAAGCCATTTTACATCACCACTAGTAGTATATAAGGATTTCAATTTCTCCAAATTCTTACTAACATTTATTTCCCCTTTTCTTTCTTTCTTTTTTTTAATTTCTAAAGCCATTCTAGAAGCTGTGTAGTTGTATCTGCATGTGGTTTTCATTTGCATTTTCCTAAAGATTAATGATGTTGAATATCTTTCTATATGCTTATTGACCATTCATATATCTTCTTTGCAGAAATACCTATTCAAATCTTTTGCTTCTCCTAAGTTGAGTTTCTTATATTTTTATTGTTGAACTGTTAAGGTTATTTTTAGATTCTGGATATTAAACCATTTTTAGATATATCATGTGAAAATATTTTCTTCCACACTGTGGGTTGTCTTTTCACTTTTTGGATAGTGTATTTTGATGCACAGAAGTTTTAATTTTAATGAAGTCCTATGTACCTATGTTTTTCTTTGGTTGCTTATACTTTTGGTACCCTATCTAAGGAGCCATAGCCTAGTCAAAGGCTGTGAAGAGTTACACCTGTTTCCTTCTAAGAGTTTTATAGTCTAAGCCAGGGGTAGTCAACCTTTTCATACCTACCGCCTACTTTTGTATCTCTGTTATTAGTAAAATTTTCTAACCGCCCACCAGTTCCACAGTAATGGTGATTTATAAAGTAGGGAAGTAACTTTACTTCATAAAATTTATAAAGCAGAGTTAAAGCATATAATAATAATTACTTATCAAGTACTTTATGTCGAATTTTTGCTAAGTTTGGCAGAATAAATCTTTATGAAACAACTTACAATAATTAAACCTATCTTTTTATTTATACTTTGGTTGCTCCACTACCGCCCACCAGAAAAGCTGGAATGCCCACTAGTGGGCGGTAGGGACCAGGTTGACTACCACTGGTCTAAGCTCTCAAATATTTGCCACTGATACGTATAATTATGTTATTGCCAGTATCACTCTGTTTTGAATACTATTTTTTTGAAGTAGCGTTTGAAATCAGAAAGTGAGTCATCTAACATTTTTTTCCTTTTTCAAGATTATTTTTTTACTACTTTGGGTTCCTTGAAATTTCATGTGAAATTTAGAATCAGCTTATTCATTTTTGTAAAAAAAGCAATTGGAATTTTGATAAGGGTTGCATTGTATCTGTTAACTAATTTGGATGGTATTGCCATCTTAATAATATTAAGTCTTCCAATCCAAGAACACAGAATGTCTCACCATTTATTTAAGCATTCTTTAATTTCTTTCAGCTAAGTCTTATAGTCTTGTGCCACTTCGGTTAAATTTATCCCTAACTACATGTATTTTATTCTTGCCTATGCTATTTTGAATGAAATTGTTTCCTTAATTTTCAGATTGCGTATTTTAATGTATGAAATAAAACTCACTATTTTGTATATTGATCTTGTATACTGCAAATGCTAAAATTAGTTATACTAACTTTTTTGTGTGAATTCTATCAGGTTTTCTCTATATAGGATTTTGTCATCTGAAGATAGAGATAGTTTTACTTCTTCCTTTTCATTCTGGATGTCTGTTGCTCCCCCTACCCCATTAAGTGGAAGTAGTAAGATCAGACATGCTTTGCTTGTTCCTGATCTTAGAAGGAAAACTTTCAGTTTTTTGCCATTAAATATAACATCAGTTTTGGGTTTTTCACAGATGGGAAATTCCATTCTGCCTCTAATTTGTTGAGTATTTATGTCATGAAAGGTTATTAGATTTGGTCAAATGCTTTTTCTGCTTCTTAAAATGATCATGTGGGTTTTTTCTGTATTCTGTATAATGTATCTCATTGATTCATTTTTGTAAGTTGAAACAACTTTGAATTTCTGGAATAATCCCTATTTGGTTATGTTTTTTATATGACATCATATTTGTTTTAATAATATTTTGTTGAAGATTTATATGGAAAATTGGTCTGTAGTTTTCTTTTCTTATAATGCCTTTATCTGGCTTTTCTTTTCTTTCTTTTTAAATTTATTTTTATTTTTCCATTGATTTGAGAGAGAGAGAGAGAGAGAGAGAGAGAGGAAGAGAGGCATCAATATCAACTCATTCCACTTAGTCGTTCCATTTAATTGTGCACTCATTGGTTGCTTCTCATAAGTGCCCTGATCAGGGATCAATCCTATGACCTCAGGATGCCAAGAAGATGCTCTATTCACTGAACCACCCACCCAGGGCTGCCCTTATCTGGCTTTGGTATCAAGTTAATAGTGACCTCATATAATAAGTTAGGAAGTGTTCCTTTCTCTTCTATTTTTTGGCAAATGTTTGTGAAAAATTGATGCTAATTCTTTATATACTTGCTAGAATTCATTAATAAAGCCATATATTCCTGGACTTTTCTTTGATGGAACATTTTTAATACTAATTAAAACTCCTTACTTTTTATAAACCAGTATATATTTTTTATTTCTTCATGAGACAGTGTTGGTATTTTGTGTTCCCTCTTTCACTCCTGATTTTAGTAGTTTGAATATTTTCTTTTTTTATCATGGTCAGTATAGTTAAATGTCAATTTTGTTGATCTCTTCAAGAACAAACTTTGGTTTCTATTGATTTTCTACATTATTTTCTTATTCTCTATTTTGTTCATTTCAACTCTAATCTTTATTACTTCTGCTTGCTTCATGTTCATTTGTTCTTTTCTTATATCTTTAGGTAGAAGTTTAGGTTATTGATTTGATATATTTCTTATTTTTAAAATATAGATGCTTATAGCTGCAAATTTCCCTCTGATCACTATTTTCTCTGTATCCCATAAGTTTTGGTGTGTTATATTTTAACTTTCATTAATCTAAAAGTATTTTCTAATTTCCTTTGTGGTTTCTTTTTAAATCATTGGTTCTTTAGATGTGTGCTTTTTAATTTCCACATATGTGTGAATTTTCAAAATTTTCATCTGTTTTTTATTTTCAATTTCCTTTCATAGTGGTTGAAAAGGAATATTTTGTATGATTTTAATCCTTTTAAATTTATTGAGACTTATTTAATGCTTCAACATACGGTTTATTCTGGTGAATGTTCCATGAGCACTTGAGAAGAATATGTATTCTGATATTGTTGGGTAAGGTGTTCTATAGATATCTGTTGGGTCTAGTTGTTCAAATCTGTTTCCTTGCTGATCTTCTGCCTACATACCTATTCATCCTGGCAAGTGAGATATTGAGATCTTTAAGTATTATTGAATTGTGTGTTTCTCTGTTCAATTTTGTCAGTTTTTGCTTCATATACACTGAGTCAGTGACATATGATGTGGTTATGTCCTAGTAAACCTAACATTAAGTTGAAAATATCACGTTAAAAATGCATTTAATACACTTAACCAAACATCTTAGCTTATCCTAACCTACCTTAAACATGCTCAAAGCATTTACATTGGCCTACAGTTGAAAAATCATCTAATACAAAGCTTATTTTATAATAAAGTGTTGAATATCTCATATAATTTATGTAATTATGGCTTGCTGTCTTCATGCTGGGCAATTATCTTTAGCTTCAACTCAAGAGTAATTGTCTTTCTCTTCTTCTCATCAGAAGATGACATATGGGTGTTTTGTTGACATGAGGGGATATAAAAACACAAAACATAATATCCAAAAAATGCTAGCAACACAGTACACTGAAGAACAGTAGTAGTCAACCTGATTTCTACCGCCCACTAGTGGGCATTCCAACTTTCATGGTGGGCGATAGCGGAGCAACCAAAGTATAAATAAAAAGATTGATTTAACTATTGTTTTATAAAGATTTATTCTGCCAAACTTAGCAAAAATCTGACATAAAGTACTTGATAAGTAATTATTATTATATGCTTTAACTTGCTGTAACTCTGCTTTATAAATATTATAAAGTAAAGTTACTTCCTTACTTTATAAATCACCATTACTGTGAATCCAGTGGGCAGTTAGAAAATTTTACTACTAACAGAGATACAAAAGTGGACGGTAGGTATAAAAAGGTTGACTATCCCTGCTGTAGAGTATTGGTTGCTTACCCTCATGATTATGTGGCTGAGAACTATGGCTTGCTGCTACTGTCAGGTATCATGGGAGAGCATCATACCAAATATCACTAGTCAGTTAAAATTAAATTTAAAGCATGGTTCCTATTGGCCCTGGCTGGTTGGCTCAGCAGTAGAGCATCGGCCCCACATATGGAAGTCCTGGGTTCGTTTCCCGGTCAAAGCACACAAGAGAAGAGCCCATCTACTTCTCCACCCTTCTCCCTCTTCTTCTTCTCTGTTTCTCTCTTCCCCTCCCGCACCCAAGGCTCCATTGGAGGAAAGTTGGCCCAGGCACTCAGGATGGCTCCATGGCCTCTGCCTCAGTCACTAGAATGGCTCTGGCTGCAACAGAGCAATACCCCAGATGGGCAGAGCCTCACCCCCTGATGGGCATGCCAGGTGGGTCCCAGTCAGGAGCATGTGGGAGTCTGTCTCTCTGCCTCCCTGCTTCTCATTTCAGGAAAAAATAAAAATAAAAAAAGCATGGTTTTACTGATTGCATATCACCTTTGCACACTGTAAAGTAAAAAATTCTTTAAATCATTGTAAGTCAGTGACTATCTGAATATGTTTTATTTTCCTAGTAGATTGAACTTTTACCATTACAAAATATTCATCCTTGTTTCTAGGAATAATTTTTTATTTTAAGTCTATTTTATCTAATATTAGAATAACCACTATAGTTCTCTTTTGGTTATCATTTGAAAATGTCTCTTTTCTGTCCTTTTATTTTCTTTTTTTAAGACTTTATCATTTTAGAGAGAAAAGAGAGAGAGAGAAAGGGGGAAGAACAGGAAGCATCAACTCCCATATGTGCCTTGACCAGGGAAACCCAGTGTTTCAAACTGGTGACCTCAGTATTCCAGGTTGATGCTTTATCTACTGCACCACCACAGGTCAGGCCTTTTACTTTCAACCTATTTATGTCTCTGTGTCTGAGTCTCTTGTAGACAGCAACTAGCTGGATCATGTTTTTCTAAAATCCATCTGCCAATCTTAGTTTTTTAACTGGAGAATTTAATTAATTTACATTTAACATAATTACTGATAAGATTTCTATCTTCTATTTTGCTATTTGTTTTCTATAAGCCTTATGTCTTTTGGTATCTCAGTTCTCTCATTACTGACTTCTTTTATGTTAGATTTCCTTAGTGTGCTATTTTAATTCCCTTGTACTACTTATAGTATTCTACTATATATTTCTGAGTTATATTCTTAGTGGTTTTCCTGGAGATTACTATTAATATAAAAAATCATCCAATTAACAATCTTAATTCTATCTGCAACCTTAATTTCTCTTTGAATGTAACATAATTTATGAACAAGTTCCAGAGATTAGGATGTGGCTATATTGAAGAGACCACTACCACCTAAAACTCAGTATGTGTAAAACCTTTTTATTAAATATTTTCCCACAAACACACACAAAATAAATAAGCAAATGAAGAACTCCTGGTACTCTTCCAGTGCTTCCCTACCTCAATGGCTGGCAGAATCATCTGTTGTTGAGTAAACTAGACCTAAGAGTAATCTTTGACCCCTTCCACTCTGTCACTCTCCAAATCCCATTCATCATCAAATTCTAGTGATTTACCTCCCCCAAATTTTCTGTATTTCTATGAGAAACTGAATTAACTTCCTAAAAATTATTTTTCGTAAACTTAACTTTTAATTTTTGCTTGATATGAGAAAATAAATTTTAACTTAATTAGCTGGTAGATATCCATTTGAATATTGACTTTTTTCAGCATTTAACAAAATGAATGAGTTGATTATCTTTTGTCTAATTAAATAATATAATATAAACTATTTTAATTTCATTCTCGAAGTCCAATTCACACACAAAAGCATGAAGATCAAACATAAACAACATAAACAATGTAGCCAATAGAAGCCCATAGCCATTCTTAGGTCATCTCTTGCAATATAATTCAGGATCACATAACCATGCAAGAAGAAGTCCCCAATCATAGCTATCTCTTCTGTAGTGATTGTGCATACTCTTAATATATCTTCTAAGAATTCAATGCCAGTGCTGTTCATATGATACCCATTGACAACCAAAACTCAACAAGGGAAATTAGATATTAAGTAATAAGATTTTTATTAGTTAGAGTTGAGCTTCTGAGGACCACAGATCAATGTAATAATTAACAGGTTTTTGCCCCATTGAACTAATTTTTGCCTTGCTGAGGGTGACAGTCTCCCCTACTAAGAGTTCATAGTCTAAACAATCTTCATTTATCACTAGCATTCCTAAAATAATTTCCTACTACATCTCAATACCTTCTTCTTGCCACTCCGATCTATTTTTCACAAAGCTGTCAAATGATTTTCCAAAACATAAGTTTGATAACTCTACCTCGTTCAATTCTTCCAGTGGCTCTCAGAATAATGCCTAAATGTCTAACATTGCCTAAAAATTACGCATGACCTGGTTCTAACTCACATCATCTCAATGTAACAACCTCCAATTCAATCTGCATTCCAGGAATACTGGCCTTCATTATACTGATTCTGGCCACAGGGACTTTGCATGCCATTCTTTTACTTGAAAGTTCTTCTCTGCCATCTTTGCTTATTTAAAGGCTTTTACTTCATAGTTTTGCTTAATAATTCTTTCTTCAAGAAATCCTTTCTTAATATCCCCAGTATCACTTAATCTGCCTAAAAAAACAAAAAACTTTGATACCACCATACCCTCCTTACAATAACATACATCAGTTATAATTTTATATTCATTTGTTTTTAGTTCTATAGTCTCTAACAAGTTTTGTCTAATTTTCTCACTAGTATCTACCCAATATGTAGCATAAATCTGTCACAGAGTAGGTATTCAATGAGTTTACTGAATGAATGTTTAATTGAGGAATTGTGTGCGAAAGAATTCAAAATATTGAGCAGTTCAAAGGAGTGAGAAAGAGAAATCAATGAAAGCCATAACATAATAGTCAGCAAATGATTGATGAGATAAAAATAAATTATTCTAACAAATATACACTATAAAAACAAGAAATATAATTATAGATCTTGAGTCTTTTAATTAAATTGTATTCTGGAAATATTACTTTAAAGTCCAATTATACAAATTATGTTTGAGAGCTGCTATGTTGTCACCTTAGAATGTTAGCATATGTAGTAAATGCTAAAATTATTTCAACTATAATGTCTTTGATTCTTTAGCTCACATCCTGGAAACGTGCAGTGCCTTAGGACATCATTGAAAATCGCAATTATCACAACACAACTCAGCAGTCACAGACAACAGGAGCTTGCTTTTAGGGACCTGTCAGAACTGCTGCACCAGCATTTTGCCTCCCAGCATTCTGCTGTGCTCCAGGCTGACGACAATGGCCTGACATACAAACAGCGGGCAAAGGAGCTCTCACAAGCCTTAGGGGGTCAAGGTAGCTACTACCCTCTAGCAACAGAAAATGGCTTTCATGCCAGTTATAGCACAAGTGTTTAATGCTGTTCATGCTGAGGACAGCATTAATATAGTGAAAAGTACGACAGGGTTTAGTCAGAAAGTTGGGACTCAATCCTGCCTTTGTTATTAAGCAGTTTCATGACCTTGGAAAATGCATTTGACCTCTTTATGCCTCTGCAAACCATTAAACCAGATAAGTCGTTAAAACATTTTACTACTAAGCTTTCCTGTAAATAATATTTAACCATGGATCTTGTCTTTCAAAATATTATATAGAATGATATTTAGATAGTAGAAAAAGTCACTTAGTGAGCCCTATTTGTTTCATTTTTATCTTGTTAAAACTTCTGACAAATCTCTAAGGGGGATTAGGAATGGTGGTGACATAAATGAGAGAAGCTATGTTAGGCAGAGAACAGCGCAAGTGATTGAGCTAGAAGGAGATGCCAATTCCTTCAGGTGGTTAAGCAACAGTTTAATGTTCTGTTTTTATGGAACAAAATCCTGTAAACCTTAGCACATTAAGAAAGAAAGCCCAGCAAGAATATCTATCACTTTACCTCCACATTTTGAAATATTGAAAATAGTTCATGATACCCCATTACCACCTTTGTAATTATTTAAAGATCTCAGGCTAGACACCATTATACAAGATGATCCCTGAGGTCCCTAGAAAAAGTGTAGTCTAAAATGAATTTCCATCAAATGAGCTTTGGGATCACTGCCTTCTATAATCAAGTGTGGGAAATTTTTTTTGGAAGGGAGAAGTTATCGCTTGTACATATGAAATTACATGTAAGAAGACAAAAATAATAAATTATATAAATCAAAGAAAATCACTTTTTTCTTGCAAGTATTCCTCTTATAAATATTTTCTATCAGTGGTTTAAATTCACTTACAATATTCACTCTCACTGGGGCGCTACTGCATCCAACAGGAAAAACATTGTTCATTAGAAAATATTTTAAAAAGAAAATCTTGATAATACATGAGTATGGCCCTCCAAAGCTCAACCATATATAATAAAATCTTATTCCTTAGCATTTAATTCCTCTTGCTGGGTTTTGGGTTTTTAGGGGTATCACATGAGCAGCATTGGCATTGAATTCAAGAAAGGTACACAAAATGTATACCAGGTCAATCCTATGAAACAATGGCTACAGAAAAGACTGTGAATCAAGCACTGTCTCTGGCTCGATCTCCAAGCCATACTGTGAGAGGTGGCCTACACACAGCTACGGGCCCCTGTTGGCCTTGTGAATGTTTTTATGTTTGTTCTTTATGCTTCTGTGTGCAAGTTGGATTTTGAGAACTAAATAAAAACTTGTTTATATCTTATTACTTAATACAACAAAAAGTATTTAATGCATAACTAATTATGTCAAGAGCTAAACAATATCAGCAATATCTGCATAAATAGCTAACAGCTAAAATAAAAATTATATTCTCATATCAAGTAAAACTCTAAAGTTTACTAAAAAATTATGAAAGTAATTGAATTGAACTATTTTACTTTTGCTGAAAAAAATAACACTGTGATTTTTTTAAAAATTCAGGTACATTATTGTGGGGTCGATGACTGGTGGGGAAGGTCAGGTGGGAAGCTCGACCCTGGACTTTGGCTAGGGCCGCCCACACAAACAAGTGCACCAAAAGAAAGTTTCCAGAAATCCTTGGGAGAAGATTGACTGTCCATCAGCCAGTGAGATTTCACCACGTCATAATTGTTCGCCTACCCTAGAGGACCCCTTTAAATACCTCTCATGCTGTCTAATTCAGGCAACTCACCTAGCCTCTGACCCCGGGGTTGGGGGACCTTGTCGGATGGGATGCGCGGTACTTAATAAAGCCTTTGCTATTTCCACACTTTGTGGCTCTTGGCCCCCTCCTTCCTTCTTTCTCGGCAGGGAAAAATACCTTACAATTATTACCATTATTATTTATATACATTATTAGGCTTTGTCCCCCCTCTATAATGTATTTCCTTCAGACTTATTTGTACTAAACAGCTCTCTTGTCTTTTTTAAAAATACTCTTTTCTTCGTTTGTCTACTATTTTTTATTTAAGTATGGACATGATTGTCAGTCACAACTTTCTGCATCCAAATGGGAGCAGAATGCCACTTATTTCTATTTTAACACTTTGATAAAGGGAAAATGCTATACAAAGATTTTATATGTTTGAATTAAGCCTCTAAGGAAGAAGGGGCACATCAGTAATTGAGATGAGGATTATTTCTCCTGTCTAAAGACACTGACACATCAGGCAATTTACTCTGAAGGGGGTCTCGGTACAGGAAAGTGGCCCAAATGAAATTTTTTGAAATGAGCCACACCACTGGAGACAGTGCTGATTCTCAGATTGTGGAGTTATAGTTCTTTAAATTTGTTCTTACAGAAAGTCAGCACCTTTGAACTAACAATTTTCATAGTTTCCTCATAGGGTCCAAAGCAGATGTGAAACCTCATTAGAGCCTTTTCTCTTTGGTCTAGTACAAGATGTTTTTAAAGTAGTGTGAAATGTGAGAGTAGATCAAAGATCTAGACAGTAGTTCTAGTTTCTGATGTCCCTTTATGATGATCCTGTGCTCAGCAGAGATTATAGAGGCCAGAGCCAGGCAGAGCATGTGTCCTTTGCAAGCTGTGTGTTCGGATAAGTGATCATGCCCCTGAACTGAGGGGTTTTTGTATTCCAAGTAAACAATGCAATAAGTTAGCTGAAAAGAGTGTAAAAACAATCTGAACATAAAAAATATATATAATCATTTTGTTGTGTAATAAGATTTAATTTATTATATTGAATGTTTCTTCCTGCCTTCACCCTAAAGCTTTAAAATGCTTCTTTGGAAACCACTGATCATTTCTCAAAGCTTTTCTTCAAGGCCAAAGGCATAAGTAAAGCTCCTTCACCTTTTTCCTCCATCTTTGGGAAACAGAGGCCAGTGAAACTCAATTTGTTCAGGGTCCAAAATACAAAAAATGGTTCTGAACTTAATCAAAATGTTCAAGGCTTTTCCCATTATCAAGAGAAGCAAAACAGGCCCTGACCAGTTGGCTCAGCAGTAGAACATAGACATGTGGATGTCCCCAGTTCAATTCCAGTGAAAGCACACAGGAGAAGTGACCACCTGCTTCTCCATCCCATTCTTTCTTCCTTCTTACTCTCTCCCTCTTCCCCTCCTGCAGCCATGGCTTGAATGAGCAAGTTTGCACCAAGTACTGAGCATGGCTTCATGGCCTCGCCTCAGGCAGGCACTAAAATAGCTTGATTGCTGAGCAACAAAGCAGTGGCCCCAGATGGGCAGAGCATCAGCCCCAGACAGGTGTTGCTGGGTGGATCCTGGTCAGGGCACATGTGGGAGTCTGTCTCTCCACCTCCCTGCCTCTCACTTGATAAGAAAAAAAAAAGGGAGAGAGGCAAAAATGTTTGTTTTATTATATCTAATATTACAGAGTTAGATATAACATTAAAGAACTGTCCCAGCATCTAGTCCAGTGGTTCTTAACCTTTTTTGAGGTACCGAACCCACCAGTTTCATATGTGCATTCACCGAACCCTTCTTTAGTGATAAATAAAGTATGATTTTTTTTTCCAAATTCAAGACATAGGTATATGTCTTTTTTACTGGTGCACAGAATGAGCCGTGCATGAACATCACCTTGCTCAAAGAACAAAACCAACAAAGTGCATGAACTCACAACAAATTATGGTATTACTTTATTCTGGCCTCCGTGGCAGAGGCTTCTCCGAACCCCTGAAACCAGCTCATTGAACCTCTACGGTTTGATAGAACCCAGGTTAAGAACCACTGATCTAGTCTTACTTACAGCAAGAGGAATGTATCTGCGTGACAGCTAGTCACAGTGAAGATCATGCTGACTCCGGTACCTCAGTTTTGCAGAATTTTGTAATCTAGGATGCACAATATCCAATTTTCATGAGGTAGACAATTAAAGCAAAACCCATCTGGGTCTTTGGGAAGCATAGCCCAACACAGAAGTTCCCATTTACACTGTAGAGAGCCAATGTAGAAAATAGTAAGATACTCAAAATGCTAGTAATAAAAGACTGGTGAATGCCAGCCATATTTCCTCCAGTTCTTTTCTTGCTTTCATCCCTATGAGCTCTCAACACATTTGAATGACAAAATTTATCCCTCAATGATCCACCTCAGAAATACAGCACCACCCATTATAATGCAGCTTTCAAGTTTTACTCACCCAATTCCCTGTTGTGTCTTAACTGGTGTCCACAAATAAAAGCAGAGTGCAGCAAAGAATGCAGTTAACCACACCCTAATTCTTCTTCAGTAATGGAAGTCCCAAATGTTAAGCTAGACATATAGACACCCAAAATAAAGACTACATTTTCCCTTGTAGTCTGGATTGGCTATATCAATAATTTCTCACAGATGGAATACTGGGTGCAACTTCTGGAAGATATCTTTAAAGGGAAACAGTAAGCCCTTTTCCTTCTCTTTTCTTTCTCTTTCTCATATCTGATGGCTAGAATGCAAACACATTGGCAAAAGATGGTGCAACCACCGTGGACCACAAAGTAGAATCTGTATATTCAGGACTGATAAAGGCTGGGAATCCAATAATTGTGAAGCTGCCAATCAGCCCCAAACCTCAGTTGTATGTGAAATAGAAAACACCCACCTGTTTAAACCACTGTCGTTTCTGATACCTGATACTCACAACAAACCTAATTAGAATTTGGTACATAGAAGTCTGGTAATACAATTAACAGAACCAAACATGTGAATTAATGAAAGCGGCCAAACAATGAAAGAGAAGCAAAGAAAAACATCATATCTGTTTTTCTCTTCTTCAAAAGTAAGAACTTTCATGTTATTTACTGAAAGCAGGGAGCATCACTGCCCAGAATAAAGACCATGTTTCCCAGCTTTCTATGATATGTTTAATGGGACTATATTCTACCATGAGATGTAAGTAGAAGTGGTATATGCAGTTTCTGGAGGTTGGCTTAAAGAGAGGGCATTTCTTTCTCTTTTATCCTTCCTGCTGGCCAAAATACACACAGGAGGAATGCAGTTCGACCAGGAATCTTGGACCATGGCCTAGAAGCTGCATAATGAGAGAGACAGAGCAATGTGATGGGAGCTGCATCCCAGCTGGTCATGGAGCTACCACATCAATGTGATATGGAGAAAATTGACTTGTATTTTCTGAGTTTCTGTTATTAGGGGTTTTGATGCTCAAACTTATCCCTATCAAATATATAGGGTGCAATAATGTCAATTCAAAATATAAAAAACAAGATAAATGGATAGAAAATGAGAAAAAGAATTTGGAATTTCTCCAGGTTTTAGCCAGTTAGAAAAAGGGAAGTCATGGGTATGACCAAAGCAAAAACAAATAACAAACAAAAAACCACTTTGAGAAGAAGGTGTAACCCGAGGGACAAAAGAATAGGATTCAAATACAGCAGTCTTCTCCGCTACGGGAGCCTCCGACAAAGTTTTATTTTTATCTGCAAACTCTGAAACTGTCAAAATTTAATTTTAAAAGTTAAAACTTACCAGTTTTCACCAAAAAAAGAAAAAAATGATCCCAAACTCTCAGTGGCTTAAAATAATAAAGGCTTCTTACTCACTATACATTTTATATGAATCAGTAGGGAGCATTGTTCATTTTAATAATTCAGGGACACAGGCTGAGAGAAGCTCATCTTAATATTAAGAGCTTCTTTGCTCATGGCAGCAGGAAAAAGAGAGGATGATGAATCATACACAGGGTGCTCAGCATAGCAGCACTATGCTGAGCCAAGAGGTGGACACTACTCAAATGTCCATTGAGGGTGAATGAATAAACAAAATGTAGGATACTCATACAATGAACTTTAGTCATCTTAAAAAGGAAGGAAATCTTATCCCGTGTTACATCACGGATGAACCCTGAGGACGTTATGCTAAGTGATATTGATAGTCACAAAAGCACAAATATTGTACAAATGATTCCACTTCTAAGAGGTTTTTAGAATACTCAAATTCATAAACACAGAAAGTAGAATGGTCATTACCAGGGACTAGTATGAGAGGGGGCAGATCAGTAGTTGCTTGGTGGGTATAGAGTTTCAGTTTTGCAAGATGAGAAAGTTCTGGAGATCTGTTTCACAAGCACACTCATGTGAATATACTTAACACTACAGAATTGTATACTTAAAAATGGTCAAGATGGTAACTTTTATATTTTGTGTTTTTTACCACGAAGAATAAAAAATGCTGCTCAAGAATAACAAATGTCACTTCTCACATTTAATTAGCCAAAGTAAGTGACATAGCTATGCCTAACTTTAAAAGTGGGGGGAGGGGAAGAATAATCCTAATCTGGACCCATAAGAAGTAAAGCAGACATATTGCTCACAGTCTCCTCTTCTGAAAATGAAATATTTCTTCCTACATACAAATTGCATTCATTCACTCCCTTTCCAGGAAAAATAACTCAAAAAGTCCCAGTGATGACATCAATCTCAAACTTTTCAAACTGTGTGTGTGTGTGTGTGTGTGTGTGTGTGTGTGTGTGTGTGTGTTCAAACCTTAAACTTGGTTGACTTCTTACTTAATCCCACATTTTCTTTCTAGGCGTATTTCTGTCCCAGTTTTAGGCAGCCAGACATCCCCCCACCCCCGGCCGCTCCCCGCGCCGGCCCTCAGCCCCCTCACCCCGGTACTGGCTATTCCCATGCAGTGGGACGTACTACACAGTTTGTAACGTTGTTTGGTTTGCGTCGTTCAAATTACTCTTGACATGATTCAGAGGATTCTACATGGGCTAGACCAGTTTCATTTCCAGAGGAAAGGCATGCACACACAACAAGTTGCAGTTCAAAGCATAGGCAATATTTATTCACTCAGTTAGATGCGGAGTTAGGTACTCACTTAAGAAAGGGCCCCACCGGTGATGCTCCTCTTGGCAGTGTCTGGTTCAGGATCCGGTCCCACATGGAGGCGTGTCCACTTTGTATTGGAGTCAAGATGACTGATGACTGACTGACTGCGATTTTGGGGTCCCTCGCTTAAAAACCATTACATACAGCACCTCTCGCCATATGGTTATCATAAATCAAATAAACATCTGCCTATTGCCAGGGTTCAATCTTATCACTTCACATTTCTTGCTTGGCTGTTCGCCCAGTGCGGAAATATTTTTAGTTTCACTTTGTATTTATTTCAACAATTTACAATCTTTTTCTATTAATATTCCCACAGCTCATTTTCCTATGTTTACTATAACAATTTCTTTGCTGTACTTCTGTGCTCTCTTGCCCCACTGACCTCCTTTCTTTCTTCCCTCTTTTCTGTCCTCTCTCCCTAACTGTAGGTTCCTTGAGCCCAGCAATAAGAACGCCTTTACAAACCCTGAACCATTTTAAGTCATTTTGAGCCATTTTTCCAACTGAAAGGAGTTCCAGGTCACCACACCCAAACCATGTTTAATGATCTGATCCTTACTGGAAAGCTGAGTTTTAATAAGCCTTTGTTGTTCAAAGTAACAATTTTGCCTTATACTATATGTATTGAGAAACAGTTGTCCTTTCCAACCTGATTAGGTCTCTGAATTTGTAGACTCTCTTGTCTTTTTTACTTATCCTTACAAACTGACCAGTTATTCTCCAAATATATCTCTTGTAATATCTTGCCAAATGCAGCTAATAGCAACCAACTGAAAAGTAATAGTAATGTTTTCCATCTCTTCCCCAAAGTTAAGTATGCCTTTTACCTTCCAATTTACTGCAGGCAACACTTTAGCAAATGTTTCACCATTCGAAAACCTGGATTTTCATTCTTCTAGTCTTTAATAATGGTTTCCTTGATTCTCTGACCAGTTGTTACGCCAATGCTACAGTTTTTACGGCTTATTTTATCATTAAAGCAACACCCTGGTCTAAAGTTCTAAGTTCTGTGTCATTTCAGGATAAGATAAATAATCCTGTGGTAACAAAATTTCACCAAATATCAATAGCTTAAAGAAAGATTTAATTTCATTTGTGCCTTATCTCCATTGGAAGAGTCTTCAAAAGGTTCTGTTCACCATCGTCACTCAGGGACGCACATAGACAGTCTCCATCACAACAGCCCTCTCCATTAACACAGCTTCAGGGCGAAGAGAGGGCTCATTTTAATGCTGAAACTATTTGGTAAGCAATGGTACTAGAACAGTGGTTCTTAACCTTTTGTGAGGTACCGAACCCACCAGTTTTATATGCACATTCACCGAACCCTTCTTTAGTGATGAATAAAATATGATTTTTTTTCCAAATTCAAGACATAGGTATATGTTTTTTTACTGGTGCACAAAATGAACCATTCATGAACATCACCTTGGTCAAAGAACAAAACCAACAAAGTGCATGAACTTACAACAAATTACGTTATTACTTTTTCTGGCCTCCGCGGCAGAGGCTTCTCCGAACCCCTGAGAACGACTCATCGAACCCCTAGGGTTCAATAGAACCCAGGTTAAGAACCACTATACTAGAAGCTCTATATCTATCTCTAAGTTCAGATGCAGGGAACAGAACTCACTGTATCTAATTTTAGGAGGAAGAGATAAATTCAAGGATTTAATAACTTATGGATAGTTGGGAAGACTAAATAAGTAGACTCTAGGATGAACTTTCAGAAAACTCTCTCAAAGTCACATCCCGGAACCAGGTCATCAAAGGAGATATGCCTCTTCTGCAGTCAGGAATGCACAGGTGCAGTGATGGGCAATCTTTTGAGTTTGGTGTGTTAAAATTCGCCAAAAAAACGAGCATAACTCGGGTAGTGTGTCACTTCAAGAAAAATGGCCTAACCGGAAGTCCCAGAACTAGACACTCTGTGCTGAAGTTCTGTTTTCTTGGCCTACAGACCTCCGGCACAGAGTGTCTGCACTACAGCAAATGTTTTATCCTTGGCTACTGCACCTGGCCGTGCAGGAACCGAGGATGAAATGTCCTTTTCAGCATGGGGCCCCATACTTTTCTGGTATGCAGCCGCATGCGGCTGCGTGTCATTGAAAATGGCTACGCGTGTCAGCACTGACATGCGTAGTATCAGGACTCCGTGAGAATAAAGACACTCTTAATCAGTAAGTCACTATTGCTGCCACTTCTAGACTACACCACACCTTCTACAGTTTACGTCCACAGAGTGAATTCAGTGTCCTGCCTCTCAAAATCCACAAAGCTGGTGCCTCAGATCTCTGCTGATATTGTTGCAGGAAAGAGGAAAGCAGCAGATGTAGCTGAACGTGGCCTCCTCCTAATTGTTTCTTTACAAATCTCATGTTAACACATGCAACTGGTCAAATCCAAATCATGCCTAGAATCTGAGCTACAGTGGGCTCTGGAATGTGGTGTTTAGACTCCAGCATCGACAGTACAGGGAGGCATACTACAGCAAAAATGAGTTGAACAAAAAGCCAATATCTCCATCTTTTCTACATGGTAGTAGGCCACATATAGGGCAGCACATTTTATGGCAACCATAATATTTGTATATAATTTTTTATCCCTGCCTATTTTAATTTTAAGAGGTTTACACTAAATGTTCTTAATCAGGCCCTTCAGGATTCAGGACAAGTTAAAAATTTCCTGTGCTCTCTTTTATAATCCTTAGGGGGATATAAAATACTTTCTTCAAACAAAATATGTTAAGTACTATGCTTCAGGCATATGTGCATTCCCATAGTTTGTCACCTTCGATTTTCATACCAGTTCTATGAGGTAGAATGTCAGTTAAGGATTGCATTCAGCTGCATGTCACAGACACCCACCTACAGTGGCTTGATCAAGCATGGTGTTCACTTTCCATATGTAATAAGTAGACTGGAGTTGGGCAATCCAGGGCCAGTCCAGGGATTAAGATGCCTGTCTTTCTGCTCCTTCCCATAAACTTTAGCCCTCATCCTCATGGACATAAAATACAGCTGTTCTACCTCCTGACATCAGTATTAACTTCCAGGATGGAAGAAGGGGAAAAACAAAGGCAAAGACAGCTGCGGGATGGATCTGCCTCTGTTATAGGTAGGTGGTGTTTGCTCTACTACCTTATGACTTCTGCATACATCTCATTCACCAAAACAGTGTCAAATAGCAACCTCTCTCTACTGGGGACCTGGGGAACTGAATGTTTTGTTTTGTTTTGGTCAGGACTTTTGTCAAAATCAGAATTCTATTAATAAGAAAGAAAGCTAGTATGAATGTTAGGTATGAAATTAGTAGTGTCCGCCTAGGATAAACATTATTATCTTCATTTTACGACAGGAAAATACGGTTCAAAAAAGTTGTAATTTAATCATAGTCCAATGATTTGGGATTTAAATTCAGGCCTTATCACTGCAAATCCACAGCTTTTTGATAAGTGTTTATTTAAAAAATAGTTAAAATTTTGAAAAATTTTTTACATAGAGGCAAATCAGATTTTTCAGAAAATAAAAGGAACCCATTTGCTAATGATTCTAAAGAGCAGAAGTGGGAATAGAATTGAGAAAGGGGAAAAGGATGAGATTCTTCTGTAGAAATAGAACAGTCCCTTGCTTAAAAATTACAATAACAAAAACCCCCTGTGCTTAAAAGCAGACTTAAAGATTATGGCACCTTTTTAGGCTAGTTTTCCACTACTGGGTAAATATTTCTTGCTTTGTGGCTAGGATTTATTATGACCTAGCAAAACTCATTTTATTGCCTGTATGAACTCTTGCCTAGTACTTGAGAATTATCATAGTTAACCTAGCTATCCTGAAAATCATCTAATTGTTATATGGTATTTCCAGAATGACTCGTTTGACTCATTTCCCCAAACCTGGATTTTTTTTTAATCTTTCTTTCCTTCATTGAGAAAAGGAAATAGTCCTGTCTGCCCTGAAAGGCAGGACCGCTGTGAAAAATGATAGGATGGAGTGTTGGACTTTTCTTACAAGCTCCCAAGAATTCTGAGGTTTGAAGAAAATGCAGAAGACACCAGAAATGGGGAGCCAAGATGGCCAGCTTAGGGGGCAGGGTGTGGTCCTGGGTGAGAGAGTGCTGGCAATGGCAGTTTTCCACAAGAGAGTATTACTCAGTCTGAGAACTGTGCATCAACACCTAACGGGCCTTTGGCAACTGGCAAATTGTGGCTTTTCCCCCAAGGGATGGGATGTTTACTTACCTTGCTGTGTCCTCTCCATGAACCGAAGGAAGTCCCTCGCTTTACTTCTGCCTACTTAAATGTGGCTGGCTTTTGGCATGCTAACATGCTAACACCCCAGCAAAAAGGGACGGGTGACCAAATGTAGCCCAATCCCTGGTTCTAGCTACTGAGCATGTTTAATTCATCCCCAAACAGTCATTTGGGAGTTACAAAGAGCAAATTAATTACGCTCTGAGTTTAAACAGCAGCAATAAGAAAGAGACATAAATAACACAGAGCATGAACCTGAAAAGAGTTGGGGTGGGAAATCTGTATAAAAGATACTTAAAATAAAGAATCCGCACACAGATTAAATTTGATTGAAAGCTGCTGGAAAAAACAAAAACTGGCTTCCTGTTAGATCACAAAACCCCTTGCTCCTCCTTGCTGTTAATCCAATGACAAGGTATGCTTGTACAATCATTGAAATAACAAAACCTTGAAAGGGTGCGGCTTGTGGGGCTCTGGGCAGGTTGGCTTGCCATTGAAGATGAGAAGTCAGGGAATTTAAACTCATCTGGGGCGCTGCCTGGGAAGAGGGGAGGAGGTGCTTTTCTATGGATCTGGAGGTGTGCAGTTTTTAATCACCCTTCAGGGTCCCTGCAAGGTGAGAAGACGAAGAAGAATGTGCAGTAAGCAGGTACTGCCAAGTGAAACCGGATTTGTGCCGAGATGAAGCACAGTACAAGGTGAGGTCTGCGGGAGACAGCGGAGTTTCACCCACAGAATTATGTTTCTGCTTTGAAAATGTGTTAAGAAATCAACAGGCTTTCACAGATGTCATTAGAGTCTAACTCCCAGCATTCAGCAAATATTTGTTGAGATTTAAGGCATAGTCTACAATTCTCAAATTCTATTATCAAAAATCATGTGAGAAGTTTGCTTGAAATGAGTTCTCAGGTCTAGCAATAAAGATTTGGATTCACTTGGTTGGGGTCTAGAAGTCTGCATTTTCATCAGACAGGTCCTGGAATTTGGAATGGGTGGCTCTTAGTCTAGTCTAAGAGCTAGGACTTCTGCAAAGTTCTAGTGACTCTGTAGAAAGGGAAGATGGACTCTTCGAAAGTTAGCATCCAATTAAATTAGAGACTTGGTCGATAAAAACAAGCAAAACAGAATATTCTTTTGTCAGCTCTTGATTGTTGTTTTTGATATTTTTGATACACTCCTAAATATACTCACCTCTTGAATTCTTTGGCCTATTTATTGAATAGTAACATAAGCCAGAAACACAGAAATATCAGAAGCATCAATATATGGATTCTAAATCTGACTTCCCCAGTAATTGGCTACTACTTAGAGCAAAACCCTAAGAGGGAAGGAGGAGCAAACCCAGAGGAAGGTGATTTGCAAGTGATCATTTCCTTTCAAGATTTGAAGTTTAAGGACCTTTCTTCCAAAAGAAGAAATTGCTGGAGCCCAAAGATTCAGAGATTCATTAGGGCTATGCAGTAGAGCTTTAATGTTTTCTCACCAAGACCTACCCTATAAATACATTTCAAATCAGAATACTGAAAACACCTACACATAAACAACACGTAGATGTACTTGCGTGAGGTGTGTGTTTATGTGGGGATGTATGGAAAAATGGAAACGTTTTATAAGACACTACTTACCTTTACCATGTGAAATGCACTCTGATACTTTCTACACTCTGCCTTCTCTTTCTTTCTCTCTTCCCCACCCCTTTCCTTAATGATTGTCAGGACAGCATAAATGGTTCTGCCCTGCTCTTTGAAAAAGGCTGTGGTGGGTGTAGAATTCTAACCTCTTTGAGTAGTAAAAAAAGAGAGAGGAGTTGGAATTGGAAAAGAAGCTTGCTTGTGAATTTGTCCTTCTTTCTTCCTCAGGCAGTAACTCCCTTCATTATCCATCATCTATCTTGGTTTAGATAGTATCCACATTCTGTAGAGAAGACTTCACTGTCTTAGAGGTTGATATGCCAAAACAGGAAAAATGCTCAGCGGAATATACTGATAAACAAATGAGTCTTAATTTCTTACTAGGTTGGCCTCCTCACTGTCTTGCAGGTGACACATTCATTTTTCCTTAGTGTCTCCTAAAACTGGAATTTTAGCTATCCATCAAATCTTTCTCTTTGCCTACCCCTCTTACCTTCAGGGCTTCAAGAAGAGGTCTGCACTTGTTTTCCTAGACCTTGAAGGCTGCTGAAGGTACAGGGAGAATCCTCCACTACCTAGTGTCCTGCTCAGGCAGGTGCAATCCACTTCAAAGAAAAGAGAACCAATGCTATTATTTATTTTATAAACAAAGGTCTTATTTTTATCACTCTGTATGAACTAAGAGACTCAAATGACCCAACATCCCCACAATCAATTCTCTTTATCCAACTACGAGCTTTTCATTTTCATTGCAGCCAGTTTACTATATGCAGTAAACACACTCATAATTTTGTTTGCTGTTGTTGATTGTTTAGCCTTGAACAATATCAATTAAAGAAGCCAGTTTTGTGAGTTACTTTTTGTCACAAAAGGAAAAATCTCACCATAGCCCCCCCGCTTTTTTGTGACACCTTTTTATTTCCATAAAGAAAAAACAATTCAAACCATATCTTACTATCAAGTTTCCTTCACACACACATCTTATTTAAAAAATGTCTTCACTGGCTTTTTTTTAAATCATCAAGCACTTTGCAGATTAATTCTCTACAAAGATAATTTCATTATTAATATTATTCATATGTAAAATTATTAACCTTTAAATTTCTATACAGTTCTAAAGGAAAGAATTGACTTTATCCCAGTTATTTTGAGTATATTATGATCTACTGAAAGCAAAGACTCTATAAGCACTAATTTGAAAAGGTTCCCATATTAATGCAATATGAGGATTAAAAAATAGCAATAATGGAAATAGACTGAAGCACACCAAAGATATAAATATCCATGAGTTCTTTAAGGTATTGTAAAAAAGAAAGCTATTGACCACTTTTGGAGTTCGCTAGGATATCAACTAATTTACACTGAAGTTAACAAAGAAAATAAGCATTACAATTAATTACTTTATGACATTGTTTTCTACATATTTACAGCCTCTGTCTGACCAAAGTGGATTTGGCCATATTTATAGTGTAAGGCTTCAATATGCTTTCTTGTGATGTAAACTTTTGCCTTCCAATATTATGAAACTAACCTTGTCAAATTTTCTTGTTTCTATAATTTCACATCAATTTAATTATTTAGTATTTGTAGTCTTTAGTACTTGACTGTTTTCAGGCAACATTTTGTTTTTGACATTTACCTATGTAGGAATATTTTGTTCCTCTTTATTGCTGAGTGGTATTTCATTGTATATGTTTATCACAATTTGTTTACCCTCTAGTAAGGCTTTTCCTGTGGCTGTTAAAACGATCATATTGGTTTTTCCCTTTATTCTCTTACTATGGTGAATTACATTGAGTCATTTTCAGATGTCAAACCAACTTTGCATTCCCAGGATACATCTCACTGTTCATGATGTAGTATCCTTCTAAATATTGATGGGCTTGATTTACTAAAAATTTTTTTCAAGATTTTTATGTCTATGTTTATGAAAGATATTGGTCTTAGCTCTCTTCTTTAGAGATAAAAAAAGTCATGCAATGGCTTTTGGTATCAGGGTAAAACTGATTTCATAAAATAAATTTGTAAGTGTTTTTGTAATGTCCATTTAACGCCTGGCAGGACTTTCAGAAACATCAAATTATGCACATTTAAAATATGTATATTAAAATATATGCTTCTAATATAAAATAACCTGTTCTGACCTTGATCATCTTCAAACATAGTTTGAAATAACCTAGATTAGTGAATAAATTGTAATCACAGATTTTAGAAAGTAAGACGTAGGCAATTTTAGGGATTACTGTCACTAGATATCTAGAGGGCAAAACCAAGACGCTTAGAGATTGCCAGACTCTTCCAGAACAGAATACTTTCTCATTCTTATAGGTCTCCATCACATAACATTCATTACAAGCTTTTAATCGTAGCAAACATATAGAGCATCTGCTGTGTATATACTTACACTATAAAGTTAATGTGTCCATCCTTACTCTTTTCCTCCCTATGAAGGCCCGCCCACATTGATACAATCCAAAGAGCAGCAAAACAATGAAACTCCAGGGTCGTGTGGCTTGGGGTTTACTAGTTGAACTGGGCATGTTCAGTCACCAGGCAGATTTTTCCGGTGAAGTGGAAATTACAACAGCGTGTACTGAGCGCGTAGAAATGGGAGTGCCCTCGTGGAATTTAGAACGTTGCCCCCGCCAATGGGGCCTCGCGGCCGGCTGCCGGCGCTTCTCATTGGAGGAACCGGGAGGCGAGAGAGTAGAGGACCCCTGGAGGGAGCAGACCAGGTGCAGGTCGGAGAGGCCGTGCCCCGCGCCCGAGCAGCTGCAGCGGCAACATCCAGCGGCGGTACCATCCAGCGGCGGTACCAACAGTTCCAGCCCGTTGCTTTACTTTTTAGCGGCACGAACATAGTCATTATGCCGAAGAGAAAGGTAAGTCTTACCGAAAAAGATTCCAAAGGCCTTCAAATTCTGCTTACAACAAACCTTGTCATTGCAATGGCTTGCGCGGAATGCACTTAGTAGTAAGTCGGGGCTTGCCAATCTCTGCTCTCTACGCTTGTTTTCAGATGGGTTTTGTAGACATTTTCCCCTTCTCTCTCCCTCCCTCCGTCCTCATCGATCTCTGAATGTTACTTTCTGTCCAGCAACGCGGCTCCCCCCCACCCCCCCCTTTAAACTCATTCTCTGGAATGGTTTCCTTCTCCAGTAAGAAGCAAGAGCGATTTCCATTACCCTTTCCAGGAGGGGAGTTTTTCTCTGCAAACTGCCAGGTTGTGATTAGTGCGAAGAGAATGCAGCGACAGGGTAAAAACAAGTACATGCGTAGGGAGATTGAAAAAGATAAATAAGTCGGCAAGATGTTGGGTTTATCCCTCTGTGGGCCGTGCCCACGCCTGGGTGCGCCGCGATGGCTCCTGAGGTTAAGGGAGAGGGAAAGCCATGTTTAAAATAGTGCTTACCCCCCTGCTCGCCTCCGCTGCAGACCCGTATGTACCAAGTCCAGTGTCAATCAGAGCTGGGGACGGCGCAGCTGGGGCCCGGGGCGGCCGGACTTGCCCCGCTGTTCGCGGCGGAGTTGGCAACATTCAAGGCGGGCGGCGCCTGGGTCACCCGATGTGGCTGCCAGGGGCAGGGGCCACCAGATTCGCTATCGCGGACCCAAACCCACACTCAGTCGCGGAAGGCGGGGTCCACCCCCCCACCCTCCCCACACACACCCAGCGCGCCTCTGTGCGTAAAGGCAACTGGGGTCATATTAGTCTCATCTCTCCTTGCGGACTATTTTGTCCCCTTCCGCGGCCGCTCGGGGCACCAAGTGTCTCGCACAGGGACATGTATTTCTCTCGGGATCTGGCTGCGACTTGTCATTGTCCCAGGGAGGGAAGGGAAGGCTTCCTTCCCTCCACCCAGAGAAAACAAGTGTATAAGGTGGTTGTTACTAACAAAATGTTTTGGACCCTCCCACTGCTTGCCCCAATGTTCCCAGCAGCGTCAACCAGTGAGGGTGTGAGATTTGAAGCAGAATTACAAGTAATATCCTACTTTATCCGTTAAAGATTGTAGAATGATTTGTGTGTTTAAGTGACTGCATTACTTTAAAATATTGAAGTTTAAATATACAGAAGCTTTTGCCTTATCTGTCGTTATTGAAAATTTGATGAAAACTTGTCCCTACTCCGCTTTTTAAAAAACATATTAATTAAACCAGGTTCTTAAAAATATTGTTTATATTGCACATACTGAGTGCCTCTTACTGTGGGAAGAGTTTGACTTGCACTATTTCATTTAATCCTCACAACACCTAGAAAATTGGTACCGCCATTGAATTGGGGCTTGGAGATATGAATTACCCAAATTCTTACCAATAGCTAGTACCAAAGATTTAATTAGATGCTACAGGCCCAAAGTTCTCACCTTCAAACATTAATTACTCATTCCCTTCATTCAGTGTTGGGGGGGTCAAGAGGAATTTAGGAAATCCAAAAATAATCCCAGCCTAAGAAGATGGATGGCTTACTGAAAGTGCTAATATTTGAGATGCATGATTTAAACTTAATATCTATGAAAGTTTTGTTTTTCCAGCCCCGTTGTACTAAAATGAGGATATTAAAATGATGCCACCATTTCCAGCATTTTATCTGAGCTTTAATGACTTGGAATTCTAGTAGAGTCAAAGGGGCTAATCATCAAGAAATGGGTTTCAGGTCCAGACCAGGCGGTGGCGCAGTGAGTAAATAGAGCCTAGGACTAGGATGCGGAAGGCCCCAGGTTCAAGATCCCAGGTCACTAGCTTGAGCCCAGGCTCATCTGGTTTGAGCAAAAGCTCACCAGCTTGGACCCAAGGTCACTGACTTCAGCAAGGGGCTACTCAGTCTGGTGAAGGCCCGCGGTCAAGGCACATATGAGAAAGCAATGAACAACTAAGATGTCGCAAAGGCAACAAAAAGCTGTTGATTGACACTTCTAATCTCTCTCCGTTCCTGTCTGTCTGAGTCTCTCTGTCTCTGTAAAAATAAATAAATAAAAAAAATGAAAAGAAAAGAAAGAAATGGGTTACAGGGTTAGTTGGTGCCATCTCCTTAACTGGGAGTTGTTAACAAATTTAGATGAACAATAGGTTACATGTACATTGAACCCTTTATGTATAGTGGACCTTGGCATATAGAATCCTGTTGTAAAAGAGCCAGAGTTGGTGAAACCATTATACTTCCATTACCTCACTGCCCTCCTCTCTTGAGGATACAGAAGGGAGGAAAAGAAGAGCAATAGAGACTGGCTTTTATTTCTCTGGAAGGCTGGGAGCCCCCATGAAGAAGTCAGCCAGGCATTCTGGGACTAGGGGCAGACCCGTGTACAGGCACCTGTGTGTCATCCCTCAGAACATCAGTGTTTTTCAGAGATGACAGGCCTCTCCTTGATTAAAAGGAAGGCTTTTCATTTATATAGAGAGCTTAAAGACCTAGATAGGAGTAGCCACAAATTAAACATGGCTACTTTGGGCATCCCATCCATCAGTTAAACCTTAGAGTTGCCTAATGAAATCCTGGAGTTCACTAGAATTTATATTGGAAGCCATTGTCATTAAGTAAATCCTGCTTAGATGCAAAGAAAAGAACTGGAAACAACCTGTGGATAGCTCTTAGAGATCTGTAAAGCTGGAGTAACTGTCAAAACATTTACATCTACTACAACTCAATGTGGACTAAAGGACTGCCTTGTCTATATTATAAGTTTTAAAAGTGCCCCCACACTAACTTTTTGCCATTTTGACTTCTTTATTTCTTTTCCAAGAAATCAAGGGAAGTTATTTAATGAACACACGTGTAGGCTTTTGGAGAGTAAGCAGAATCATTAATAACAAAATATCTGGATAAAAGTATAAATAAAATTTTAAATATAAAAATAAGAAAAGCATCTGGAATCCTAGCACTGCTTTAATGCCATAGGGATACACAGGTTACTGCCTAGGAATTTATATTAATAAATGATGAGGTAAGAGCAGCAGACACAAAACAATTGAATAATATTAAACCTGTATATATGTTTCAGAATATATAGTACAGATTTTAAAAGCTGTAGGATGGCTAAGAAAAACCGTTTGAATTTGGGCTGATCTTGAAAATGTGAGTAGAACTCATATATAAAGAAAAAGCTATCATTCTCTATTATCAGGCATTTGAATGACTTCTGATTGTATCTTAACACGAACAGTCCTCAGTTGCATAACTCAGAGTCCAAAAATCCACATTAATGTAAAATACTTTTACGATATTTCTTAACTATATCTTTGTGGGTTTTTTTTATATATATTTTGATGTGATAGCTACATTAAACCAAGTGGTTTTTTATTACTGCTGTAGTATTTTTATATATATATAGGGACAGAAAGAGAGAGTCAGAGAGAGGGATAGATAGGGACAGACAGACAGGAACAGAGAGAGATGAGAAGCATCAATCATCAGTTTTTCGTTATGACACCTTAGTTGTCCATTGATTGCTTTCTCTTATGTGCCTTGACCGCGGGCTTTCAGCAAACTGAGTCCTTGCTGGAGCCAGCGACCTTGGGTCCAAGCTGGTGAGCTTTTTGCTCAAGCCAGATGAGCCCGCACTCAAGCTGGCAACCTCTGGGTCTCGAACTTGCGTCCTCCGCATCCCAGTCCGACGCTCTATCCACTGCGCCACTGCCTGGTCAGGTTGCTGTAGTATTTTTTGAAGCAGTATATTACTGAACAATGAGGAGTTCTTCAGTTAGCATTATATCTCTGAGTTTGTAAGATTTAAATAATGTAGACTTTCCTGTATTCATTACCTAATGGGTGGTGGGTCAGTGGGTCACTATCCATTAATAGTGAGTGCAGTGGTGGTAAGACAGTGTGTGACTTGAGTTTTAGACTGTTCTGGGCACACATCCACAAATGCTTGCAGTGGTCACGTTGTTCAGTGATCTGATGTTCTACAAAGAGTCACCAGCCATTGAGGCCTAGAGTCATAGTTCTGCCATGATTACCAACAGCAAGCATGGTTTCAAATTCTCCTTTTTATTTTTCCAGTTTCACATCACTAGGACTAGAAATGTCTAGTGTATCACATCACAAATTCTCTTGAGACTATTTTCCATCAGTTTGGGATGTGTAAATACTAATGTTTCCTTATACTTAAAACTTTAAGGGGGGATAAGGTTGTCTACCTCCTGCTTTGAAATATGAAATTAGTTTTTATCTTTTTTCTTAAGATGGAAAGGCCCAGTCATACATGGCTTGGCACAGGGGGTGGTTAATTAATAATACTCAAGCTTTCTGATGAATCTTTCATAAGAATATAAAAAGTTATAATACCAGAGAGTCTGTAAATGAAAATACACATACACTTGACTGTATAAAAATGAACATTTAAATATGGCAAAAAAAAAACACCCACTTTTAAAATTTAAAAACTTATGAAAACCAGGGAAAAAATATTTTTACCAGATACAGCCGAAAAATAGTTTGCTGTTTTAAAAAGATAGTTTCAGGTGTCCTTGGGAAAATATCCTTGTAAAAAAATAACAAACTCAAATAGATGAAAATGTTAGGTTTAGCAGAAATCAAAGAAATGTATCTTATGAAGAATTATGAGATTTAATTTTTAAAAGCCAGTCTGGTTTAAAAAAAAGATTGAAAGTACTACTGTCACTATAAAATTCAGCCATCTATTCAGAGTATACAAATCAATGATTTTTAATAAATATATAGAGTTGTGTAACATTACCATAATTCAGTTTAAAATGTTTCCACCACTCCAGAAAGATCTCTTTGTTGTTAGTAGCCAGTCCTTATTTCCACCCCAGGCAACCACCAATCTACTCTCTATAGGTTTGCCTTTTCTGGCAATTTTTATAAAAGGAATCAAACAATATGTAATCTTTTGTGTCTGATTTCTTTCACTCAGCATAATGTTTTTGAGGTCTGCGCATATTACAGCACATATTGGTACTTCATTCTTTTTTTGCCCAATAACATGCCATTGAATGGATATATGACTTTCTGTTTATCCTTTCTCAGGTTGATGAACATTTGGATTATTCCATTTTTCAGTTATTATAAATAATACTGCCATGAATATTTGTATTTAAGTATGTCATGGACATATTTTCATTTCGGGAAGTTTTCTAAAAGTAAAACTGTTGCGTGGTATGAAAGTGCCTTTAGCATTTTAAAAAACTTACAAACTATTTTTCACAGTGAATGAGAATTCCAGTTTCTTCACATCTTTGTTCATACCTGGTATTGTTAGTTGTTGTTTTTTTTACTATAGCCGTTCTAATGAATTTAATTTACATTTCCGTACTAACTAGTGATAATGAACATCTTTTCATGGGCTTACTAGCATAATGTATATCTTAGGTGAAATGTCTATTGAGATATTTTGACCATTTTTTAATTGGATTGTTTGTCTAATTAATTGAGTTGTAAGAGTTCTTTATATTTTTCTGGATGCAATTCTCAATCGCATATATGATTTGTGGATATTTTCTTCCAGTCTGTGACCTTAAAAAAAAAAAGAAAACTGTCTTAATGATATCTTTCTAAGAACAGAAGTTTTAAATCTTTGCCTAATCCAAGGTCATAGGCAGGTATTTTCTTCTAGAACTTTTATCTCACAATTCTTTAGGTCTGTGATCCATTTTGAATTAATTTTGGATATAGCGTGAGATAAGAGTGTGTCTGTTTATTTTTGCGTGTGCATATCCAGTTGTCCCGGCTCCAATGTTGAGAAGACAGTCCTTTTCACACTGAATTAACAAGGTACCTTTGTTGGAAATCAATTCATCATGAATGTAAAGGATTCTTTTTGGTCTCTAAGAAGTGTTCCATTCTCTATATGTTTATTCTTACATTAATACCACATTAGCTTGGTCTCATAGTAAGGTCTAAAATCTAATAATGTCAGTTCTCCACTTTGTTTTGGTTAATACACCCTTCACATTTTCATATAGACTTTAGGATCAGCTTGTAAATTTCTACAGAAATGCCAGTCATGATTTTGATAGAGATTGAATTAAATTTATAAATCAATTTGAAGAGAATTGCTGTCTTAGCTATATTGAGTTTCCTGGTCTAAATATGAAAGGACCTGACAGTATTCTATCCATATGTGCTTACTGAGTTTGAATTAATGTTGATATAGAATGTGTATTTGAATGAAGACTCCAGAATGGCAGAGTTGTTCATTCTTTTCATTCATTCACTCACTCCACGTTAAGTAAGCATTTTTTGAGCATCATTTATGCAAGGTACCATCACTTTGGGAAAGTGAGTGAATTATTTTATTCCAGTATTTTTGAAGTTAATGATAAATGCCCATATTTTAAAGATCTTTCAGTCTGACAGGGTAAGTAATATACATATGCCAGTATTTATAATTCATGACAAGAAGTCATAATAAGCCACAAGAAAAGCTATGAGCTGTGTATCAAGCATTTAGAGGTTTAATCAGAATGAATGTCCAAAGGAAAAAAATACTAACAAAAAGTTGTTTGGTTTAAATGGTTGAGGGTTATAACTTTTTCTCTTTTTTTTAATCTTAAGAAGATTGGTGCTAGTTTGTTACTAAAAGTCATCTGTCATTGTTCTTTCTGTGAGTATTGCTCTCTTTGCAGTATGAGGAAGTTAAATTCAAGGCTTTTTTACTACAGTTGAGATTAGATTGTAGACAGTAGCCATCCTCTCTCCTTAGTAGACATTCAGTGACTTCTTGATCCTTACGCCTTTCTGTGAATGACCCTCTTGTGTTTTGAGGGTGGTTGTCTGGGACCATGCTTCTAAGTTGGCACACCTTATTTGATTAATTACCTAATTTTGAATTAACTTTGTAATTCTAATTCCAGTTGAGCATGAAGTCTTTGAAGGCTCTGATCCTTTTTTTTATCCCAATACTTCCTAGCGCAGGTATTGTAACAGTATGTTGAATGTGTACATGTACGTGAATGAATGATTTTCTTTTTCTTTTTGACAGAGACAGAGAGAGAGAGTCAGAGAGAAAGACAAATAGGCACAGAGATAGAAAGGGAAAGAGATGAGAAGCATCTTTTTTTTTTTTTGCAGCTCCTTAGTTGTTCAGTGATTGCTTTCTGGGGTGGGAGGCTACAGCAGAGCGAGTGACATCTTGCTCAAGCCAGACACCTTTGGGCTCAAGCCAGCAACCATGGGGTCATGTCTGTGATCACAAGCTCAAGTCAGCAACCCCTCACTCAGGCCGGATGAGCCCATGCTCAAGCCTGCAACCTCGGTTTTTGAACCTGGGCCCTCCTCGACCCAGTCTGACGCTCTATCTACTACGCCACTGCCTGGTCAGGCATGAATGAATGGTTTTCGAGAGAAGGAAGGGTAAGTTTAATAATTTCTTATACATGTGTGGAAGATAATCCAATTTGGTCTGGCTTTACTGTTTATTAGCCTATATGATTCCTAAACTTCTAAATTCCTAAGTCTCTGAGACTCAATTTCCTCATCTGTAAAACCAGGATAGAATTACGTTGTACCTCATTAGGTTGTTGGAGGAATTGAGTGAAATAGTGAATGCAGAGTTCTTAGCACAATGCCTGGAATGTATAAAACAGCCAATGGATGTTCATTATTGTGATGACGATATTTTTAATTATTAAGAGAACAAGCTTCCATTTTGAAGGAGGACAAATGGCAAATCCAGTGGATAGGAGGCAAGCATATCTCACTTGGGATGGATGGCTGATTAACTGCAATTATAGGAGCAAATGTTCAGCAACCAAATAACAAGTATAGTGCTATTGAAAATCATAAGCTTTAATCTGGTGCATTATTACATGTTTGATTTTTCTTACAGAATAAAAATGTTTAAAAATACCTTCATATAACAGTAAAATTCCCTTGGCAAATCAGTTTTCAAGTGATCCTCTTTTCTTATATTTTTCTCCTAAAACACTCCCTTTGTTTACATAAAAATTAAATGTATTCCGCTTTTCTGCAGGGTACAATTTGGAAATGGTGACTGAAATAAACACCATTTAAGCTGTCTGTTTTCACAGTACCTAGTTTATTGAAATATGAGGTTAGTCTCCTGAGTAATTTAAAAATCAAATGTCAGTGATAACAAACCAAATCAAAATGTTGAATTCTTTTTTTCACTGGCTGCTTATTGTTCCTTTCATTTAAAAGTTCAGTAGAATCATATGTTGGTTTCTAGTCAAGATTTTTATTGAGTCTAATATTCTTATATCTGTGGACATGTCCAGACAGGGCCATTTAGATCTGCTCATGGCAAATGCATATTCAAACCACGTAAAGTAAGTGATATGCATATTCAGAAGTAGGAAAGTAGAGGAAACAATTTTAAATTTCAAAAGTGGTTCTAAAATTTAATGTTTTAAGAGAAACTTATATCAGTAACATTTGTTACTATTAAAATTTAAATAGCTACCAGTTTTTGAATGCCTGAATGTACCAGACCTGAGTGAGCTGTGTGTTTTTTATAAATATGTGAAGTTATTAGAAATGTATGTGGAAAATATTATAGTATAATTTCATATTATTTCACTTTACTCTCAGGACAATTCTGTGAGGTTATCCTCATCTTGTAGATAATGATATGACAGGCACAGTAAGTAACATTTAGGTAGCTTTCTATGACTCAAGCACTACTCTGAGCACTTAGCATTAATGAACTGAATCCTCCCAGTGAGGTGTGGACTGTTCACACTGCCATTTCCCAGAAAGCCCCAGGGCTGGGAATGGCCAAGGTGAGATTGCAGTCCTGATAGCCTGGCTCTAGAGCCTGGGTTCTTAACCACTGAGCCCTTGGCCTTTATCATAAAGAGTGAAAATAATGGGATAAGTAGGTAGTGATAGAATCAGGAATTCTAACTCAGCCCTCATTCCACAACACTTCTCATAAATGTTTATTTCTAATAACCTCGTGTACTTTATTTTGGAGAAAGGTACCAGTGAATGAAACAAGGAAGAATAAAAAAATTATATAAATTAGTGTTCGTTTGTTTAAATGTTTTTGTTAAGATTAGGCTAGTGTCATTTCTTCTAGGTGCCAGTCAGAGAAAGTTGCCCAGGAAGTCATTATTATCTAGGATCATGCCCTAAGGTGGGCCTCAAGGTCCAGGCCTCTGCTTCTGGGAAAGGCACATTACCCAGATTCTTTTGGATATTTCAGTAACTGATGGACTGTAGGGTCATATACAAGGTATTTATGCACAGTTTTTTCACCCAAGTATTGACTTCATAGACTTCAGATGGACAAGATATATTGTCTTTGTTAATTTTTTATATATGGAATAATAGGGATGCTCCCCTGTCCCCAGAAACATGTAAAACACTTTCACGTTATACAGTCAATTGAGAGATTGTAATGTAACTATTAAGCCACCATTAGTTAGATATTAGATTTTAAAAATCAGCAAGTACTTTTGTGTTTGGAACTCATCAAATAAGAATAAAAACTTTATAGCTTGGAAAATCTGTTGAACCTAGGACTAGACGGATTTTTATTTCAGTGTTCTGGATTACCAGTTAATTAACTTTTAACTATAAAAGTTATTTTTAAAAGCTATAAAGTGATATTATTTCAGAATTATATCTTGATTATTTTAAGTCCATACAAAGATAAAACAAAGTCTACCCTGAAAGGTATTGTTTTTCTAAATTTCTTTTTTTCTCTTTTTTTCTTTTATTTTTGGGCATAAGCTATGGTTTTTTACAGTACTGGACAGAATTAGTTAAATTCTACTTATGGGGAATCATATTTGGCATGGTGTATGTGGGAGATATATATATATATGTATATATATATATATACATATATGTATACACACACACACACACACACACCATATAATACTTTTTTTTTTAATGTGAGAGGACGGGGGTTAGAGAGGCAGACTCCAACATGTGTTCTTACTAGGATCCACCCAGCAACCCCCACCTGGATCCAATGCTTGAGTACCAAGCTATTTTTACCACTAAGGCTGATACACTTGGACCAACCAAGCTATCTTCACTGCCCAGAGCCACCCTTGAACCAATTGAGCCACTGTCTGTGGGAGGGGAAGAGAGAGAGAAGGGGGAGAAGGTGGGGCAAAGAAGTAGATGGTCACTTCTCCTGTGTGCCCTGACTGGGAATGGAACCCGAAATGTCCATATACTGGTCCGACGCTCCATCCACTGAGCCACCAATCAGGGGCACATTTTAAAAATATATTTTTTGTCTACTTCTCACTGTTTTCTTTTACCTATTCTCTTATTATAATTTTTAATTTTACTATTTCCCTTTTTAGTGGTCACATGTCAGTTACATCAGAGCCTACTGATTAGTTTTGTAAAAATACAATGAACACCATAACTGTATTACCATTTGCTGGAAGTTAGTTTAGATGTAGGCAAAAGGAACCATCTAGTAACATCTTCTCAGGGCCCAGGTGTAAAAGTTGGAAGACTTATGTTTAGTGTTGAATCTGCCACTCTTTAGCAGGAGAAAGAAACTTCACCTTTTGAACCTCTATTCTTCATCTGTAAAGTGGCAGTATTAAGACTGCCCCTGTATATCTCAATGCTTTTGAGAGGATCAAATATAAGAACAATGTGCAAGTGCATTGAAAAATGTAAAGTAATATAAAAAATTACAGGAATGATTTGGTGTTTTGTCTTTAGTATTTAATAGTGAGACAGAAATACTTATACATAACTGTGTCTGTAACCATTTGAAACCTCAGACTAGTAAATTTATGTGCATCTCAACATACAGTATTTTAAATGTGAAATTGTTTATTATTATTTCAAGAAGTTCATGAATGAAGGGGAATAAGAAACACTCCATTACATTTTATGTATTCCTTGGCTAGGTATACAAATTACTTTCTCAAACTGGAAGCATTTTGCCCTTCTAGCATCCCAGATCTGCTTCCAATTTTGAAATTGAGAAAACTTAAGAATGGTGTAGTGGTTAAGAGAATGAACTCCGAGCCAACCTACCTGGGTCTGAATCCCAGCCCCTTCACTTACTAGCAGGATTGCCAGTTGAGTAATCTTGGGCAAGCTACTTAATCTCTCTGACCTCAATTCCTCATTTATAAAGAGGATATGATGCTATTTTACCAACCTCACCAAGTTGTATTAAGGGTTAACTCATTTAGATCATTGCTTTAAACACAGTGTAATATGCATGTTTATTAAGACTATAATTATTCCTCTGGGTCTCTTCTCTTGTCATTTTCCAAGACCCCAGTACCTGGAATCTCTATAATTTTCATGTGACACTTCTGCAGTTTGATTAGTAAGTAGATGAGCAGCCACACAAGTCAGGCAAGAGCTTCATGTCCATCTTCTTAGTTTTACTCTTGAGAAATTTAGGACCAGGAACATTGAAAGATTGGAGGCCAAATAGAGTGCAGCCTTCTGACTTCAGTCAGGTGCTTCCTCCATGATCCCATTCCATACAAAACCACAACACATGGAAAAAACTAACTCTCATGAAAGAGGCAACTCAAACTAAAGAGTTGTATAAAATATTTTGAATTAGTTATTTCATATTAACAATATACTCCCATTGTTGAATTATGCTTATTTATTCTAATAAGATTTCACTGAACCTAGTTGAACGTTATCTTTTACAGTGTGAGATCTTTTCCCTAAAACTATCCCTCAGAAAACACAGTTCTGTTTATTTCAATTCATCCAAAGTCTTTTAAAACAGAATTATTACTCAGTTACTTTTATCTTTAACAAAATATTACTTTGGGAAGATACTAGCCAGACATGACTTTAATAAGTGCATTTTGGGTTTATAGAAGTTAATGAAATTAATCCACATTAGGAAAGAAATTTCACATTCATTTGCTTATTAATTCTCTACATGTGATCTCTCAATTCCAGGTATTGGATTTTTTTTTTCTTTTTTACAGGGACAGAGAGTCAGAGAGAGAGATAGATAGGGACAGACAGACAGGAACAGAAAGAGGTGAGAAACATCAATCATTAGTTTCTCGTTGCCGTCGCAACACCTTAGTTGTTCATTGATTGCTTTCTCACATGTGCCTTGACCGCGGGCCTTCAGCAGACGAAGCAACCTCTTGCTGGAACCAGCGACCTTGGGTCCAAGCTGGTGATCTTTTGCTCAAGCCAGATGGGCCTGTGCTCAAGCTGACAAGCTTGGGGTCTCAAACCTGGGTCTTCTGCATCCCAGTCAGACGCTCTATCCACTGCACCACCACCTGGTCAGGCAGGTATTGGATTCTTAAAGATTATTTTAAAAAGCAATGCAGTATTGGAGAGCAAGATGGCGACGGAGTAGGCGGACGTACCAACTTCCAACTCCCAGAACCAAAGTGGATTACAACTCAATTTTAAGAACCATCACCTGGACAAACCAACTTTGAACAAAACTAAGTGGACTCTTCAACCAAGGAACACAGAAGAAGCCACATTGAGACTGGTAGGAATAGCAAAAACGCAAAGAGGGCTGCCCAGCTTCCCGGAGCAAACGGCAGCCCGGAGAGACCCGTGTGGCGGGAGGAAAGTTTGGCGGAGAGGGAGGGACCTGGGTCCCAGGAACCAAGCCCCAGCCTGCAGTCCCAGAGCCTAGAAGAGGCGTTTGGACAGTTTTGAGCTGTGAAACAAGTGAGGGAGCTCCCAGGCCTACAGTGTGGAGGATTAGGTCCCTTCCTACTCTGCTGAGGGCTGCTTAAGGTTTTGGGGCGGCAGAACGCTGAAAGGCGGTTCTGTCAGCATGGGCAGAGGCCAAGCTGGTAGGAGATCGGTCTAGCCCAGAGGGTCAGAAGGGAAGCGCGAGAGCGGTCTGGAAGCTGCGGGCCCGCCTTTAATCCCACTTACGGGGACAAAGCGGGAGGCCAGGAACAGGCAGGCCTTGCGCAAGCCAGCCCTGACTGCGGGGACCGGGCTAGGACCAGGGACGGGCAGGGGCTCGCGGCTGAGCTGACGCTACCAGCCCCCCCCCCCGCCGGAGAAACCACGGTTGGCCAGTATACGTGCGCGAGCGGGCTCCGAGCGCGGGAACGGGGTGGACCCCGAGACGGGTGGAGGCTCGCAGCTGAGCCCACGCTATTATCCCCATCCGGCCGGAGAAAACGCGGATAGCATTCATACGTGCACGAGCGGGCTCTGAACGCGGGGGCGGGGTAGAGTCCGGGATGAGCGGAAGTACGCAGCTAAGCGGAAGCCAGCAAACACGCCCGCCCCAATAAACCTTGGTTTCCGACCCTGCGCAAAGGGCCCTGGCCTCGAGGGCGGGGCTAAAGCTCCGGACGGGCAAAGGCTTACAGCTGAGAGCACGTCAAAAGCCCCGCCTAACCCGTGGAACTGTAGCGAGCAGGCTCCGACTGCTGGTTCTGGGCGGAAGTCCTGAAATAGGCTGGGTCCGCAGCTGAGGAAAGGTGCTCACCTCTACCCTTGGTGCTAATCTTGTGGCTTCAGTGACAACCCCTCCCACGGAGGAGAGGCAGAAATCACAGCAAAAGCCACAGTGGGCCGGCGCTGGCAACGCTCATACCCAACCACCCTAGGCACCCGCAGAGGGGGTGGGGGGCCTGCAGATAGACCACACCTAGAGAACACAAAGGCAACACCTACTGGACTCCAGTGGCCACAACTTGCTTATACACAGAAAAAATGGGCAGGCAGAGGAATGCAAACCAAATGAATCAAGAGAAATCCCCAGAGAAGGACCTGAATGAACCAGATATAACCAAATTACCAGAAGCAGAATTTAGAATAATGATAGTTAGGATGTTCAAAGAAATTAGAGCAACAATGGATAGTCTTTATGAACACCTAAATAAAGAGATAACAAGTATAAAAAATGAAATTGAAATAATAAAAAAGAATCAGACAGAAATGACAAATACAGTATCAGAACTGAAGACCACAATGGAAGGAATTAAAAGCAGGATGGATGACGCTGAGGATCGAATAAGCGAGTTAGATGACACAATAAACAAAGGCACAGAAGCAGAGAAGAAAAAGGAAAAGAGACTTAAAAAATGTGAGGAAACTCTAAGAGAGCTTTGTGACAACATGAAGAGAAACAACATTCGCATCATAGGGGTGCCTGAAGAAGAGGAGAGAGGACAGGAAATGGAAACTTTGTTCAATCAAATCATAGCAGAAAACTTTCCTAAATTAAGGCTAGGAAACACTCCACACATTCAAGAAGCACACAGAACTCCATTAAAAAGAAACCCAAAAAGATCTACACCAAGACACATCATAGTTAAAATACCAAAGCTAATGGATAAAGAAACAATTTTAAAAGCTGCTAGAGAAAAAAAGGCTATCACCTACAAAGGAGCCCCCATAAGGATGACATCGGACTTCTCAACAGAAACACTTGAGGCCAGAAGGGAATGGCAAGAAATAATCAAAGTAATGCAGAACAAGAACCTACAACCAAGACTACTTTATCCAGCAAGGCTAACGTTTAAAATTGAAGGAGAAATAAAGAGCTTCCCAGAAAAAGAAAGCCTCAAGGAATTCATAAAAACCAAACCAATTCTGCAAGAGATACTAAGGGGCCTGTTGTGAACAGTTTAAAGGGAGGAATGAATAGAGCAAAAGAAGAATACAGCTTTAAAGAATAAAATGGCAATAAACAACTACATATCAATAATAACCTTAAATGTAAATGGATTAAATGATCCAATCAAAAGACATAGGGTAGCTGCATGGATAAAGAAACAGGACCCATACATATGCTGTCTACAAGAGACACACCTTAAAACAAAAGATGCTCATAGACTGAAGGTAAAAGGATGGAAAAAAATATTTCATGCAAATGGAAATGAAAAAAAAGCACGGGTAGCAATACTTATATCAGACAAAATGGACTTTAAAACAAAGGCTCTAGTAAGAGATAAAGGAGGACACTACATAATGATAAAGGGAACAATTCAACAGGAAGATATAACTATTGTAAATATCTATGCACCAAATATAGGAGCCCCGACATACATAAAGCAGACTTTGATGGATATAAAGGGCGAGATTAACAGCAATACTATCATAGTAGGGGATTTCAATACCCCTCTAACAACACTGGATAGATCCTCAAGAAAGAAAATTAATAAAGAAACAGCAGACTTAAAGGAGACACTAGATCAACTTGATTTAATAGATATCTTCAGAACTTTTCACCCTAAAGCAGTAGAATATACATTCTTCTCAAGCGCTCATGGTACGTTTTCTAGGATAGACCACATGTTAGGACACAAAAATGGTCTCAATAAATTTAAGAAGATTGAAATCATATCAAGCATTTTCTCTGATCACAATGCCATGAAACTAGAAATTAACCACAAAAGAAAAACTGAAAAATACTCAAACACTTGGAAACTAAATAGCATGTTATTAAATAATGAGTGGATTAACAATGAGATCAAAGAAGAAATAAAAAAGTTTCTAGAAACAAATGATAATGAGCATACATCAACTCAAAATTTATGGGACACAGCAAAAGCAGTTCTGAGAGGGAAGTTTATTGCACTACAGGCATATCACAAGAAGCTAGAAAAAGCTCAAATAAGCAACCTAACCCTGCATCTAAAAGAACTAGAAAAACAACAACAAATAAAACCCAAGACAAGTAGAAGGAAGGAAATAATAAAGATCAGAGCAGAAATAAATGACATAGAGGCTAAGGAAACAATACAGAGGATCAATGAAACAAGAAGCTGGTTCTTTGAAAAGGTAAACAAGATTGATGAACGTTTAACTAGACTCACCAAGAAAAAAAGAGAGAGGACTCAAATAAATAAAATTAGAAAGGACAGTGGAGAAATAACAACTGACACAACAGAAATACAAAGCATTGTAAGAAAATACTATGAAGAACTCTATGCCAAAAAATTAGACAAACTTGGTGAAATGGACAAATTTCTTGAATCATATAACCTTCCAAAAATCAATCTGGAAGAATCAGAACACCTAAACAGACCAATTACAGCAAATGAGATCGAAACAGTTATCAAAAAACTCCCAAAAAAGAAAAGTCCTGGGCCTGATGGCTTCACAAGTGAATTCTATCAAAAATTCAAAGAAGAACTAACTCCTATTCTCCTCAAGCTATTTCAAAAAATTCAAGAGGAAGGAAGACTTCCAAACTCCTTTTATGAGGCGAGCATAATTCTGATCCCAAAACCGGGCAAAGACAACACAAAGAAAGAAAATTATAGGCCTATATCCCTGATGAATTTAGACGCTAAAATTCTCAACAAAATATTAGCCAACCGGATCCAGCAATATATGAAAAAAATCATACACCACGATCAAGTGGGATTTATTCTGGAGCGGCAAGGCTGGTTCAATATTCGCAAATCAATCAATGTGATTCACCACATAAACAAAAGGAAGGAAAAAAATCACATGATAATTTCAATAGATGCAGAAAAGGCATTTGATAAAATCCAGCACCCATTCATGCTCAAAACTCTCAGTAAAGTGGGAATACAGGGATCATTCCTTAACATCATAAAGGCCATCTACGATAAACCGACAGCAAACATCATACTAAATGGACAAAGATTAAAAGCAATCCCCTTAAGATCAGGAACCAGGCAGGGTTGCCCACTTTCACCACTCTTATTCAACATAGTTCTGGAAGTCCTAGCTACAGCAATCAGACAAGAAGAAGAAATAAAAGGCATACAAATTGGAAAAGAAGTAAAACTGTCATTATTTGCAGATGATATGATATTGTATATTGAAAACCCTAAAGTCTCAGTCAAAAAACTACTGGACCTTATAAATGAATTCAGCAAGGTGGCAGGATATAAAATTAATACTCAGAAATCAGAGGCATTTCTATACACCAACAATGAAATATCAGCAAAAGAAATTAAGGAAACAATCCCCTTCACAATTGCAGCCAAAAAAATAAAGTACCTAGGAGTAAATTTAACCAAGGAGGTTAAGGACTTGTACTCGGAAAATTATAGAACATTGATAAAAGAAATCAAGGAAGATACAAACAGGTGGAAGCATATACCGTGCTCATGGCTAGGAAGAATAAACGTCATTAAAATGTCTATATTACCTAAAGCAATTTATAAATTCAATGCAATACCAATTAAAATACCAATGACATACTTCAAAGATATAGAACACATATTCCAAAAATTTATATGGAACCAAAAAAGAACACGAATAGCCTCAGCAATCTTAAAAAGAAAAAATAAAGCAGGAGGTATCACGCTTCCTGATATCAAGGTTTACTATAAGGCCATTATACTCAAGACAGCCTGGTACTGGCATAAGAACAGGTACATAGATCAATGGAACAGAACAGAGGACCCAGAAATAAACCCACAGCTTTATGGACAACTGATATTTGACAAAGGAGGAAAGAACATACAATGGAGTAAAGACAGCCTCTTTAACAAATGGTGTTGGGAAAATTGGACATCTACCTGCAAAAAAATGAAACTAGACCATCAACTTACACCATTCACAAAAACAAACTCAAAATGGATAAGAGACTTAAATGTAAGCCGTGAAACCATAAGCATCTTAGAAGAAAACATAGGCAGCAAGCTCTCCGACATCTGTAGCAGCGGTATATTTGCCGATTTATCTCCATGGGCAACTGAAATAAAAGGCAAGATAAACAAATGGGACTATATCAAACTAAAAAGTTTTTGCACAGCTAAAGACAATAGGAACAGAATAAAAAGACAAACCACACAATGGGAGAACATATTCGACAGCACATCTGATAAGGGGTTAATAACTAAAATTTATAAAGAACTTATAAAACGCAACACCAGGAAGACAACCCAATCAAAAAATGGGCAAAAGAAATGAATAGAAATTTCTCCAAAGAGGACATACAGATGGCCAATAGGCATATGAAAAAATGCTCAACATCACTAATCATTAGAGAAATGCAAATTAAAACCACAATGAGATATCACCCCACACCAGTCAGAATGGCACTTATCAGCAAAACAACACAGAATAAGTGCTGGCGAGGATGTGGAGAAAAGGGAACCCTTCTGCACTGCTGGTGGGAATGCAGACTGGTGCAGCCACTGTGGAAAACAGTTTGGAGATTCCTCAGAAAATTAAAAATTGAACTGCCTTTTGACCCAGCTATCCCACTTTTAGGAATATACCCTAAGAACACCATAGCACTGTTCGAAAAGAAGAAATGCGCCCCCATGTTCGTGGCAGCATTGTTCACAATAGCGAAGATCTGGAACCAGCCCAAGTGTCCGTCAGAAGACGAGTGGATTAAAAAGCTTTGGTACATATATACTATGGAATACTACTCAGCCATAAGAAACAATGACATCGGATCATTTATAACAAAATGGATGTACCTTGATAACATTATACGGAGTGAAATAAGTAAATCAGAAAAAAAGAAAAACTGAGAACAGCACGATTACATACATAGGTGGGACATGAAAGTGAGGGTATGAGACATGGACAAGAGAGTGTTGGTTATGGGATGGGGGGAGGGAGGGAAGAGTGGGATAGGGAGGAGGGGAGGGACACAGGGAAAACCAGATTGAAGGTGACAGAGGACAATTTGACTTTTGGTGATGGGTATGCAACACAATTGAATGATAAGATAACCTGGAGATGTTTTCATTGTACATATGTACCCTGATTTATTGGTGTCACCCCATTAGAATTAATAATAATAAAATATATATTAAAAAAAAAAAAAGCAATGCAGTATTGGGAGCTCCCAAAATATACTTCCAGGATAGATGAAAAAGAGCCATACTAATGTTAAACAATGGTCCTGATGGCTTAGAATAAAAAATTTTACTGTCTATTTCATGTGTTATAGGAATATTTGAATTTAAGAGAAATGTTATTTGAAAAGCCTCATAAGATTTTATGGACAGTGCCTCCATTTGTAGAAGCAGTTATGTGTGTTACTACTCTTAGCAGAAGTAGTTACAGTCACATTTCAGTCTTCTCTGGGTGGGTTATTTGGATTTTTGTCCTAGAATGGTTGTCCTCTGTTCACCAGCTCACTATTGGACTGTTTTCTTTTCTCCAGGTTTGCATTTGTAACAGAAATTGTAAATTAACTTTAAAAGAAATTTTAAATAACAAATAAATAATAATTTGAAAATATCAGCCAACAAATTATAAAAAAAAAAAATCACCTCCAAGTAATTCAGTCCCACGTTAAAAAAGTAATTGTTGGTTCTGTTGACTCCCAGCTTTTCCACATTAGCATGTTAAAAATGAAATTAAGCAAGACTTGTGGAGACAAAATACCTCAGCAAGGCAATTTTAATAGCTTCTGTAGAAGTGTGTGCTGCCGCTCTTCAAAGTCAGCCAGCAAGCGCATGGGCAGAGGGCAAATTCTATGTTTATCCCTAACGAGGCCCCAGGATGCTAGGTCTTGCTCCACTGGCTGGAGTGTTGACCGTATGATCTTATTTTTTTCCTTGATTGGCTAGTTTAAATGGCCACACCAAGGTGGAAGGGAGAGATGGGGATACTATTAACTAGGTAAGGGGGTTGAGGAACTGTTGGATGACCTGACAACAGGGGCTGAAGGATTGGTAAACAAGTTAGCTATTTCTCATTCTATTCCCCGGTCAGAGGAATTCGAATGAAAGGGAGTTGGAAAGTTAGTTGAAGAAAAGAACCTGAGTTAAACATTTCCTTCGGCATGGATAACCCAGGAGTTAAGACTGGATTTGTTCTACGGCTGCTGGCAAATGGTTAAAATAATTCAACTAATTCACTTCAGTTATAAAGCAATATAACTTTATATAAACAATATAAATCCTTTGTCACTAAAAACTTTAGAAGCAAAACTCTGAGAACCTATACTTACTAGTAAAGACTTTTTGGAACTTTAATATAAGGCCCAGTACTCTTTGCTGAGAATCCTGAATTCCACTCTTTCTTGTGTATGGCTGAGAAACATGGCACGGGGGTCCTACACTTAACTTCCCAGCTTCCTGCCACACCCTCAGTCTATCTTCCTATGCGCTGACAAATCCACGGGCTATTGCCATCTAGAAATGTTCCAAGCAACTACTGAAAGGCATTAGGATTTTGTCATCTTCTCTGATACCTTCCTGAGTTCGGAGGGAGAAAATTGCGTTCATGACCCTCACAGCGCCCTCTATAAGGTGATAACTGCTATACTGTATATGGAAAGAGAGGTTCAGACCCTGGTCAGGTAGCTAAGTTGGTTAGAGTATCGTCCTAAGAAACCAAGGTAGTGGGTTCAATTCCCGATCAGGACACATACAGGAATAAACCAATGAACATATAAATAAGGTGAAACAACAAATCAGTGTTTCTCTCTCTTTTTTCCTCTCCCTCCTCCCTCCCTCTATCTCTCTAAAACTCAATAAATAAAGGTTTTATTTTAATTTTAAAAAAAGGAGAAGCTCGGCATTTGGGTAATTTTCCTGTTGATCCCATATGGATGGTCTACAGAATGAAAATTTCAAATTTCTTTTCACAGTATTTTGATAAGGACTGCTGGTCCTGTTGTCTTAAGGAAAATACAGTTGTGTCCCCTTCAGTACACTTTATTTTCCTCAGAGGCAGGACCCAGGCATCTTTGTATAAAGTAAGGAAGGTTATATATAGTACAGCTGGTCAGGCACTGAAGGAATCCCTGCTTCCTCGGCCCCACCCTCCTCCCACATTAGCGCTAGAGGGAGAGTTTGAATCAGTGTTTATAATGCGCTACTCCAGTTTTTTCATATTAACACAAATGAAGCGATTATGAGTTATTTGTTTTGAACAGAAAATGAAGAGGCAGTGTATGAACCAGGTTTATAAGCCATTTAAGAAACACAGAAAATGCTCTGAAGTAAACCTAGTCATGGGATTTGTGTTAGGGGACAGACACAGCTCTGATAAACCGGGGTTTGCTTCTAGCCCAGCCCCCCTAATATTACTAATATATGTTTGGAAAAATTTAAATATGGAAACATCCATGAAATAATATAACATTCCTATTTACCCACTGCTCAGAATTTACAGATTTAAATATTTCTTTATCATATTTGCTTCACATAATTCGAATAAATAAAATAAAGCATTACAGATAAAGTTCAGTTTGAAACATCCCTTTCGTTCCTTTCTCTTGTCAGCCTCGCTAGAGATAATCATTATGAATTTGGTGTATATCCTTCCAGTTCATGATTTCGTGCATTTTATATACAGTGTGTCCGTAAAGTCATGGTGCACTTTTGACCGGTGGCAGGTCAAAAGTGTACCATGACCTTACGGACACACTGTATACACACACACACACACACACACACACATATGTATGTGTGTATATATATGTATATATATATACATATATATATATATATTCCATAATATTGGCTTATTCATGTTTTAAAATTTGTGAAGTGGGAGCATATACATACATATATTCTTGTTTCTTCTGTCACTTGACATTGTAATGAGTGAATATCATTTGTTTAGGTATATTGTGATTCTTAATGTGGATTTTTAATGTGGTTGAACCTTTTCTAATGACATATTTTGTGATTTCTATGTATCATGTATTTTCCCTTGCTTTGTTCTTTTCTCCCTTACCTTTTATTTGTAAAATGTGCTTGCTTTCACTCCTCCTGAGTTGTAAGTTTATAGATTCTATTTCTTTTCTTAAAAAGTTTAATGACTATCTTTAAATTTTATTATAACAAAATCTAAAAATTTTCTGTGTCTGTGTTGTCCTTCAGAACAAAACGAGAACCTTTAACTCCTGATCTATTCTACTCTCATCTTTTGTGGTGGTTATTGTCTAGAACTGTGCTGTCTATTATGGTAGCCAGTGGCTTTATGAGGCTATTAATCACACATTATTCATTTCTTTTTGCTTCTTGTTGTATTCTGGGCTAATTTCTCAACAATTGATGACAATTCTTATTTCTTTTACTATCTGTGGTTTAATATTAGTGTTTCAAATTTTTATTCCAATGAGCTTTTAGTTTCAAATTTTCTTACTAAAAATGAATTCAACTGCCTTTTGATTTTTGCCAAACTTCAGGCTTTCTTGGTCAGTTCTCTGTCCTCATTGGGTCACCAGCTATTCAGTGACTTACCTGCCTGCTGGCTTTCCCTCAGAGCAGCTATCAGTGGTGTTCTAAACTTCAAGAATCCCTGTTATGCCTTCCATTTGGCCACCATGTATGTCTCCCACCCTGTGCTGGCTCTCAGAGCACCTGTGCCACTTGGGCGCTGAAGGAACCTTAGATATGTGAATGAGACCTTTTTGTTTGACCATGGTTCTCTGTCCTCTTGACCATCCTGAGTCCAAACAGGATTAGCATAAACCTACCCTGTAAGGAGTGGGGGCAAGAACCCCTCTTCCTTGGAATCCCCCCCCCAATCCTAGTCACCTCCTTTCCATCACCATGGTAGAAATAAATCTGAGATCATCTGTGTACACTCAAGCCTTGTTTCCCCCTTGTCTTTGTTTTTACTCCTCACAATCCCCTGGGACAGAAAACTTCAGACTTCTCTTTCAATCCCTTTTACCATGACCTCCTTGTTATCTCCAGCCTCATGGCTAAATGTTAATGTTACACAGGGTGTGTGATAAGATAGCCTGAAAGGGTTGGTCTTTTTGAAATATAATACCTGTTCATCTGTGCAATAAAAACCAGATGACAAGGTTGCCAGGAATCTGGATGTAAGGGGACATGTTCAAGTGCAAGGCTCTATGGAATATAATTTTGTATTTGATAATTCAGAAGACTAATTAAGAGCTTATATCTGTTGCATAACATCTATATAACTATTTGCAGTCTATGAAATGCTCTCCCCAACAAGTCTCACTTGATCACAAGCATGACTCTTTGAATTCCATATCATTATCATCTATCCTTCACAGATAAAGAGGCAGCCACAGTGATCAAGGCGCTGCCCCAGATCACACAGCTTCTACAAAGAAAACCAAGATTTAGGCTAGTGTCGTGACCGGCATTCGTACCATAGTACCACACTGATCCCAGGGTAAAGATCAGTTGGGTTGTTCCTGACTGTAAATTTGTTACATGCTTGTTAGTAGAAAGCCCTGGTGGAGAGATTTCCCGGAAACTAGCTTTGCCTATGTAGTTTTTCATATCTCTAGTCTTATGTTCATTCATCTGAAGGCATTAATATTTTCAGTTTTACTTGCTTTTTTATGTGGCATCTTTTCAAGTTTCTTTTTCAATAACTTACATGCAATTCAAACATTATTAGGTCAGTGTTTAGAGAATGATGTCTGAGTCATATTGCTGTCACTAACCCACTGCATAGAAAAATACTGAAAATAATGTCATTAGGTTATTTTTTAATGTCATTTAACATCAGCAATAGCTATGTGCTGTTTCTTTAAATACCTTTCAGACTCTGGCCAGGCAGCTCAGTTTGTTAGAGTGTCATCCTCATATGCCAAGGTTGCAAGTTCAATCCCCAGGCAAGGCATAAGCAAGAATCAACCAATGAATGCATAAATCGATATTTCTTTCTCTCTCTCTTCCTTCCTTTCTCTCTCACTCTCTCCCTTCCTCTCTAAAATCAATAAATTAAAAACACTTTTAATAAAATGAATGCCTATTGGTAACAGGCAGAGAGTACCTCAGATTTAAATCTACCAAGTAGCCTGAGAGGTATGAAGGACAGCACAGGAGTCCTTGATAACAGAGAGTCTGTCTACTGGTTTATGGCCAGAAGGGTAGAGTTTCTTGCAGCCAAGGAAGTGAGCACACCCAAATGGCCCACCTAGGGATTGTCTTTATATGGTCAGACTTTTTAAGACTTCACCCTTTCTAATTTGGCTGACTGACAACAGCACTAAATCTGTGAACCTGACAATCTTCTGCAAGAGAGTGGAGAACAGAAAAGAGAAGCTCTGTTTCCCTTCATGATAGAGAAGGTTCCATGGAGGCGGGAAAAGAATTTAGTTGGTAAGCAGAAGGGAACTCCATGGATATGAGAAGTTCTGGAGAGAGGTGAACTGATAGGCTGGATAACAGGAAAACCCTAGAAAGAAGAGAAGGTTTACTATGTCTTTTGTCTTTCTCAAAGATTGTACAGTGTGTCCGTAAAGTCATGGTGCACTTTTGACCCATGACCAGTCAAAAGTGCACCATGACTTTACGGACACACTGTATATACTTATGACCTATGTTTTACCTATTATTTTATATTTTTAATTTAGCGTTATTTTATGTGGTTTTTCTATTGTAGTCACATAGCCTTACTATTTTTTAATATTTGCATTAATAGTAACATAGTTTACTTAAACATTTCCAGTAAGTCATTTCTAGTTATTCCATATTAGAAACAGTACACATAAAACTCTATTTTCACAGAGTCTTTCTTTGAGTCCTGGTTCTAAAATTGGTATCACTGGGTCATTGCATGATTAGTTTTATGTGTATTTTTCATATTGCCAAGTTGTACTTTGAAAATATTATATTAATTTACAGTGTCACCTGTCCCAGCAAATACTGAGTTTTATGTTCTTATATTTTCTCTCATTTTATTAGATAAGGCATTACCATATAGCTGTTTTATTTTGCTAAGCCAAATACTGTGCCAAATATTGGCTCACTATTTGTATTTTTTCTTTATGGCAACTCTATTCATATCTTGTATTAAATAGTTCAATTTTTTAATTAGTTTGTTTTAATCTTATTGTCTTTAGCTAATGAAAATATATTGGGGTAATTGCTATGTCATGTAAATCTAAGTGTATTTTCCTTGTATGCAAGCCTGTGAAAGGCAGGTGTGAGCTGTCATGAGGGTGGGTAGGTGCCACATGGGGGCGTGATTAGTCAGGGAACAGGTCAGCTGGGGTGGCAACGCACTTGGCTGGCTGTCTTGTGAGGCTGGGAGTGTGGTAGAGGGGCTGGAGTGGAGAATGGAAAACCAGTAGTATTTTATAAAAATCTTAATCAGTATCAAGTCAAGTCATATTAGGACATGGAATAGAAATCAAAACTAAGCAAATATGGGATCAAAATAATGCTTTTGCAATTAGCTTGGGCTTTCCTCATATCCTACCCTCATCTCAGAACATCAACGTACCCGGAACATGTGGACGGATCCCAGGCACCCTGGCCACTGACTGCTTTAACAGTCCCTGTTCTGTAACACACATGTAATCATCAAAGAATGAAAATTGTTTAGGGTGAATGTACATTGAGAACACAGATTCATACCAATTCTTGCACCACTCCTGGTTTTAAATGAGAGCAGTTATACAGATAAATGTAGTGTGTGTGTGTGTAACATATCCTCTTACAAACTCATTTTTCCCCCACAAAATATCTGTTGGTTTATGTGATCCAGAGAATTTAAATAATTTTTTTTAAATCTCCCTCTAATGTGTGTTTTTCAATTTAAATACAATTCACTGAAATATTTTCTTTCCAGTCTCCAGAGAATACAGATGGCAAGGATGGATCCAAAATAACTAAACAGGAGGTAAGTTTATCTTTGACATCCTGTATTTAATTATTTAACTGGAATTTTTAAAATAGTATTATGATAGCTTGCATCTGAATAAATACTATTCCTATACAAGGTTGTTGAGACCATAGAAACCAGAGATTACGGTGTCACTGTGTAGTCATCGGATTCACAGATGAGGCATTTTCCACTTACTATGTTGTGTATGTTTGTACCTGCTGGTCCTGCTGTCTATGAAAGCAGATACTGAGAATTTTTTCTGGGCAAAAATTGAGATAATAAGTAAATTCATCAAGGAGAACAAAGTCTGCTTTCATAGCAAGGAAATGAAAAACTGTTGATTTAATAAATTCACTGCTCTAGTGAGTGAATTATAAATTACTATTTAGGGTCTGAATATTTGCCTAAGAAGTGTCATCCCTAAAGTCAAAAACTATGGAAGGATACACAGGATGTCAAAATAATAAAGTTGGGTTTTTTAAATCAGAAAAATTAATTAGGCAATAATTCAAAGCAGCTCTGTATTAAAATACAGAAACCTCCAAAAGGCTAGAACTTGGAAGAGATGCTTGCATTTGACCTTCCGTGGTAACAGGAACTTCTAAAAGGAGATAGACAAAATAGTACCAAGTAAGATGGTAACTATGGTGACAGGCACTCACTTGTGCACAGAGTTTGCAGTGTGTTGAAAAACTGCAGCTCTTACTGTTGAACTTATAAACTAAAATGGGTCATGATATAAATTAAAATAATGTCCAGTTACAGATTCTTTGATTAGGTGATTCATATTGTGGATAATAATTCAGAGGCATTTATCATGAAAATAAAATCCCTACACAAGATTTGTACAAGGAAATTCATTCTGCCAAATGGAAATTCTCTAACAGAATCTATAAAGAAATAATTTAAAAGCAGAAAAAAACTGCCTATACTGTACTGCCTAGTCCCCACCATTTATTTATCTAACATTCAGTGTCTAACAGTTTAGAAGGTGAAGTTTGTGATCCAACATTGTCACTATACAAATGCTAGAACCACCCAAAATATGATAAATGTTTGAACTTTCTTGAAAACGGAAAAATATAATTTGTTAGACAGTTGGCTAAGTATAATGAACCTTAATGGTTTTAGATTTGGGCATGAAATGCATTTGGATTTCTCCTTAGGGACTACTATTGAAATTGATCTGTCAGTCAGAAAACCTAGAAACCATTGCACACAATAGATCTTGGATAGTGAAAACAGGCTTTCCAGTCCTTCTTCATTAAAAGGAATCAAACTTGTTAGAATTTATGTAAAAGAATATTGCTTATACAGCTGTCTCATGCATATTATTTTAGCACCAGAATTTTTACTATTTATATTCCAAGCATACCTCGTTTTATTATGATTTGCTTTCTTGTGCTTTGCAGATAGGTCGTGCATTTTTTACAAATAGGTTTGTGGCACCTGACGAAGGCTCAGATGATGATTAGCATTTTTTAAGCAATAGTGTATTTTCTATTAAGGTATGTACATTATTTTTTTAGGTATAATGCTATTGTGCACCTATAGACTGCACTACAGTATAAAAATTTAACTTTTATATAGACTGGAAAGTCAAAAACTTTGTGACTCGCTTTTATGGCGATATTTGCTTTATTGAGGTGTTCTGAGAGGTGTGCCTCTATTTTTATTTTTATATTATTATTTTTAATATTCTACTTTATATTATTATATGTGTTATATTATTGCTAACAGAAGTCTTTCCTTTCATTTAAACCCAAACCAATTTAAAACTCATGATATTTCTTCAGGACATCAGCTCAGTTGTTTGAGAAATAAAAAAGGTCAGTGAGCTAGCTGATGGTTTAGGGTTAGGGTAAGAACTATCAGACAATATATTTATTGATTCTTACCCCCACTGAATTGTCTGAATTTTCTGGTGATGCCATTGAGTATACACATGCCCAACTATAGCGAAGATACCACTTACAAAGGATTTGAAAAACCTCTATGCTCGTTGTGACATTTGAAGGGTGTGGTACAGAGTTAAGTATTTGGACAACAAATGAGCAAAACAATATATGTATTAAAATCACTACACTCCACTGTTTACAAAGCCCTTCCGCATACATTTTTTATCTGATCCTTATAATAACCCTGAAAAAATGAGGGCAAAGCAGATTCATTCCTTGATAGAAATGTGTTGAGCACTTGTACTGTACCAAGCACTGTCCTAGGCTCTGCCGAGTCCACGGGGAACAATAGAAGCAAACATCTCTGCCTTTGTGGAGCTTCCATTTTAGCAGGGGAGAAAGAGGGTAAAATAAAATAATTGGACATTTGCTATAAAGCAAAATAAGCAAGGAAAGGGAGCAGCAAATGTCAGAGAAGTGCTGTGTTTGATAACAGGCAGATGTTATCATCTTCATTTTCACTAATGCAAACAGTGTCCTCAGAGACATATATAATTTTCCCTACATGTTGCAGCTTGTAAATTGCAAAACCAGGAAAGATAACTGAATGTCCTGATTCTGAGTCCTCTGTCCTTATGCACCTTTTGTGGTCGCCGTAAAAATCTGATTATCTGGGGCTTCTTCTCTGCCGTGACTCTGATTTACATCTTTCCCTACCTCCCTGTTTTGCGAAGAAGGTCATTTCTGTTTAGTTCCTCATTTGTGTTTGGGAATTAAAAGCAACTAGAATTTTGAGTTTTGTGTGGAAGTACATGGTCAGGCTTAGGAGCATTAAGAAATCTCATAAAAATAAGCATACTTCCAAATTCCTATGGAATGACTGATATGTTTCAAGCAGTATTCAGCAAAGTCCAGTGATTCTACTTGAATCTAGCTATCTCTATCCCAGTGAACCTTGTCACTGCAAGTTTAGACTCCCATGTTGCTTTTGCCTCCAGGACATAAAAGTAAGAAACTCCATGTCTGTCAGAGTAGCCTTTACCAGAATTTCCTCCATCTCAGGGAATGATCATCTACTCAGCAAATGCTTACTGAATAATTCTATGGTGCCCAGCACCTATATACACAGTGACAGATCCTGACCTGTCGTTCTAAAAGCCTTCCTTCCTTCCCTAAGAACTGTTCTTTTGGCCACTTTTCCTGAGGATTCACAATCAACAAAATTGAGAGAAATTCTTACATATTTATTTTCATAATGGTCCAGCCCAATAGCCTGAGTCTCAAAGGAATACTTCAAAATTCTAGTATTTCAAAAAGGGAAAAATAGCAGTCTAGTCTATTCTATAACTAATCAACATAGTCCAAACCTTTGTGGATCGTATAGCTGTGAAAGCTGATGGAACTTTCCAGGAAGGTGCACACACTGGCTGTGTACCCGGTCCTGCTGACTGAGAGTAAAAGGTCTGTCTCCGCCTCCACTCCTTGCAGTGAAAAAGAAAATCGCTTCTGATTGTCTTCCAGAAAGGAAAATTTAAGAAAATTCTTATTTTTATAGCACAGAAAGAAGAGCTGCCTAACTTGTGGGCCGGAAGTCATAAAATGATTTTACAGTAAAAGATGTGCTTTTAGAGATTAATTAGAAGCAAACCTTGTTTTTGCATTAATTTCCTAGACTTTTGATTTTGCAACTCTTACACTGGACCTGAATTATGAAAGAAGTAGTGAGTCTTCACATGGGAACAACCTTCAGCCCCTGCAGAGTGGCAATTTGATTGGAGTGCCCCTCTGGAAATCTCGAAGGGCCGTCTTGATGTGTTCGGGTGTTCACATTGGGAGGAAAGGAGCAGGGGCACAAGCTGGGGAATTTCTCACAGGATTGGACCTCACTTCATTCACTGCTTACCAGGACAGCTAGTTGGTGGATGGATAAGTGGTTATGAGTAGCAGTGAACATATTTGGCTCCTTTTCAGGCCCCAAACTGAATACTACCTGAGCATATACCCCGGAGATATTACAAGTTTAGTTCTAGACTACCACAATAAAGCGAGTATCATAATAAAGCAAGTCACATGAAATGTTTTCTTACAGTTACATGTACACTCTACTGTAATGTATTTAGTGTGCAATAACATTATGTCTAAAAAAGAATGTCTAGGCCCTAATTAAAAAACACATTATTCCTAAAAAATGCTAGCCACCAGTGGAGTGTTTAGCAAGTTGTAATCTTTTCATGGGGGGGAGGGGGTGTCTTTTTGCCTTGCTATTGCTGTTGATGAAAACACAGTCATCTGCGAAGTGCAGTAAAATGAGGTAGTGACCTTAGTACCTCTCCCAAGTTCACACTTGCTGGTACTTACCCATTCTGTTCACCTCCACATTTACAGTGGAGCTACAGAAAATGTTAGAGAAGACGGTCCTGTGTAGGAGGGGTGCAGACATGGGACAGAGGAGGTGAACAGTGAGGTAATGCCTGCGTGGAACACTAAAGTTGGCACCAAGTGGAGAGGGCTTCAGATAAGTTCTGTCCACCCCTATTTAGTGTAAAGTATGCAACTTGTGCTAGCTGCGCTTTGCTTGTAAGTTGGTGTGGGTAGTTCTTGAGGCCACAGAAGCATCAAAACTGAGCTCCTTTTGGTAATCTGCTGTGCTCATTGCTCCTCCATGCTCTGACTCCACGATGTAGAAGCACAAGTCACCGGCTTGCTGCCTGGTTTGACCAATTCTGGTGCCTTTTCTTCACTGATACCCAATTCATGCAACTAACCATCCTGGAAAAGGCATCAGAGTTTGGGCTCGGGTTCCCAGTGACTCATGCATTGTCATGATAATTCTAACAGACACTATGGTAGTCCCTGAGAAGCCCCTGATACAGGCAGCCTTCCCATGCCCTGTGCCAAGCACTGCCTCCTCTTTCCCTGTGCAAAGAATACATCAGGGCCAGCACTTAACCTGCACAGTCTCCGCGTCTTGGCACATTCGCCAAGCTAGCCTTAAGTTCAGTTCTGATCTTTCCTTGAGACCCCAGGGTTAAAATTATTCATGAAGGCTCTGGCCCTTCATTTCCTTCTGTAGTTTCAAGGAAGATGAGTTTAGCTTCCTGTGGCTATTTTCAGCAAAAAATTTCTTAGATGTGGAGATGGCAAGAAATATTTCTTCCAGTTTGGCCTGAACACCTGACCTGGACTGACCTAAGCACATCTTCAAGAATTACATGGTTTCTTGCCGTCATGGCGTGGGCTGCTACTGAACATTTTTGCTGACCCCCTTAAAAATTATTTGAAACATTTACACTGTTAGTCTGCATAAGATAGCAAGAATTAGGGAAAAGCTTGAGTTTATTTTTTTGAGCAAATATTATTGAGTATCTGCAATATGTTAGGTGGCATAGTATTTATTTCTACTAGAGTTAGAGCAGTGAATAAAATAGACAACAAGTACAGAGTATTTACTTCTTGACACTTTTAAAGAGAAGCAGTTGTACTCTTAGAATGTGCAATCCCTTTTGCTGGTGGTAACTAGAATATCAATTCCGTATGCTTATTTCTGAAATGCCTAGAAGAGTTGTTATTTTAAATTTTCTTTGTCATCTCATTTGCTAACTTGCACCAGCACTGAAGAAGAAAAGGTTTCCTGAAAAACATCAGTCTCCATACAGTTTCTTTCTAAATTCTCTAAACTCCCAAATTAAAGGAAGAGTTTAGTGAACTTTTTACTCTATTTAAATCTTTAAACATATGCATTTAGTTGATGTTGCTCGTTAACTGCCTAAGACTTGCAGTCACAATCTTTTCTAACATAATAACAAGGCAGGACACTCCTGCTATTTTGGTTTCTACACAATAGTCTCTTGTATTAACTTATAAGCTTTTTTTCTTCCATTGTAAGGGACAAGAATCAGACTAGTTCTTAAATAGCACCTCAGTGTTCCCACTATCAGTTTTACCACAAAAGTAGAAATTAGGGTTCAGAGCCTAACTTCACCTTCCTTTTGTTTCCTTAGCTGCCACTCCCTTAATCAGAAGAGGCCATTTCTGTGAACAGTGTGGCTGCACCCCTTCAGAAACACTTTCTCTTGAGCATTTGATTGCCCAGGGTCCCTTGAGGTGTTTCACTGTGCTCACCAGAGAGGGTGATGGAGTCATGCATTACATTCTTCAACAAATACAAAATATTAAGAAAGAATTTTTAAAAATCAACTTGATTGTATATAATGACCAAAAATGTGTATTTTTCCATTTTCTCTGCAGCCCACAAGGCGGTCTGCCAGATTGTCAGCGGTGAGTACTTTAGAAGCCCTTTGGTGTTAGTTCCTGTGACTGCATGCTCCCTCTGTCCAGAGCAAAGCAGCAAAAGGAAGATTAAGTGTTTCCCTTGAGAGTTTTTGTTTGCCTTTTGGAAATTAATGTGGGTCACAATATATAGCAAATTCTATCATTGTTGCCAAGCAATTCCCATGATCAGATGTGATAGTGAAAAACAGTGGCCAACCCCATGACCAGGAATATGAAGCACAGAAAGTTAATATTGCTGGATCTCTGAAACAAAAGAGGTACATTAAGCAAAGTTGTATCCTTCCAGTTCTGCCTGTGATGTGCTACAGTGGACAAGAATTTTTGATTTGAGTCAGAATGTTTTAAAAGTTACTTGTCTCCATACACTTTAGCCTCATTTCAGAACCAGAGAATCTTTGAAAGAGTAATGTTTCCACTTTGTCACTTGGAGTCTCCCCCTGTGGGCCAGGCCGAGGGAAGAGATGAGGGTTAGATCATTAAATCAGGGATGGGTAAGTGTGCCAAGCCTCGGCAGTGAGTGTGCCCCAGCTCTCTCACCACACTGTTCCTCGCCAGCTTTATGCTCCTCCCTGCTGTCCTGCCGATTGATGTCAAGTCTTCATTTTGCCAAGACAGGTCAGCCTGGCTGTTTGTGAAGGATTTTGGTTAAAATATCAGCAGCCACACTGCCCACTGAGATGCCAGGGAAAGGCACTGACCTAGTCTAGGCTGACAGCTTATGTCCTCATACCAGGTAGTACAGGAGTTGCAAGCTACTTTGGCCTTTGGGGAAGCATGGATCTCCTCCTCAGCCAACACCTGTGCCTGGCACAGGTTAGGAAATCAAAGCAAAAATGTGTATTAGGACCAGTTACAAGTTGAGAAATATAACTGGGTTTGAGGTGAGGGAGCCAACTCAATTTACGTGTTTCACATAAGTCCCAATCTAAGGAATTGATGTCAGAGTCACCAGAAAGAGTAGGAGCTGGGAGGTGCAGTTGTGTGTATACACAGTTAATACAGATTCTCCTGAAACCCCTCAAAGCAGGTGTGCTCTAATAGTAACTAATAGTAGCTTTAACCATGGTTCAGAAGTTAGTCTTAACTTTTTTCAGGATTAACTAGAGATTTGACTGAAAGCTATTGTATTCCATGGATCTCTAGTTCATTAAGGGGATAGACCTTGTAAGTCAAATAATAACCAAAACTTATAACAAAGCTTTTCCTGAGTGTCAGGAGCCAGCAATATAAGCACCTTCCACCGAGATCATTGCCCATGGTGCTGTGCAAAGCTGCCTCAGAGGCCAGTGGGATTAGGCTGAAACCTGATCATTTCCTGTCCCATCAAAACACTTGAATGCTGAGTCAGGGGGCCAGGGAGAAGAGCTGTTTTACAGAAAATAATTTGGAAGGAAATTTCTTGCTGTAAATTGAGAACACAAGTATATTAATACAATATATCAAAGCTCAAAATAAAATGTTTAAAATCCTGAAAATTTAGGAATCGTTCAACCTGCTGCATTTGGGGAAGAGATTGCAGATTTAGAGTGGTAAGAAGATTAATAAAAACATTCCTTACTTTTCAAGCTCAGTTTTCTTTTTTTATTTGAAAGGTCATGTCTTAACAGCCGATCTTTAGGAATTGAACTGTCCACAATCTTATTTTATGCCTTTGTTTATGCCTTTGATGAAAAAGGTCCAGATTCAATATGAACCTGAAATATCCAGAGGCCTTGGGAAGGAACATGTATTTTTCTCTACAGGGGGAGACTCTGGCCAGTGTTTTCCATTTAAAAACCATTCCCCACTAGTGCCAGGAGCGATTTATACTTTTCTTTTTTAGCTCCATAAGGGAAATATTTGCCTTAAATAGTGATATGAAACTGGTGGTTTAAACAGGCTATCTTCCCCAGCGTCTCCTTGTATCACCCATTCTGAACCCTGGGAAACAGGCCAGGGCTGCGGGCCTATGTGGAGGGGACTGTGGCCACAGGGTAAGGCAGGCACAGCTCACGGGAATGGAGAGGAGAACCGTACGAGGCAACAGAAAACTAGTTGCCTAGTGGGCTCTTTGGCTAATAAGATCTGTGAAAAACCCTTAAACTTTGGGGCTAACAGTGGAGATGTAGTCATAATCGTATTCTTAATCGAAAGCGCTAGGGACAAAATGAGCCCGGCGTCTGGGTGGGCGAAAGATTCTTCTCACCTTGAGCTGGCCTTGGAGACGATGAAAGTAGAAAGACACTTGGCTGCGGAACTTGAAATTGACATCAGAGGTGGAAGGATTTGGAAAAGATTTTGAAATACTTCACAGGCAACAGTTTTCATTACCGGATGGGTTTTGCCTGTGATTGTGCCGTGATTTCTAGCCTGTTAGGAAGGCTAGTGTGGTTGAATTCATTGAGTCATTTGGCTGAGAGCCTGAGTCATTCCTCTTGCTGCTGTGCTGTGATAAAAGGAAGTACAGAGACATCAGAGATAGAAGCTGAAACCTGTTCCCAGAGAGCTGTTCTGAACTGGGGAATAATGAGTCGGCTTTTAAATCTCACCTGCTGTTCACTTGAGAACGCAGGGTGAAAAGAGTTATGAAATGTCGTTACCTGATGCTAAAAATAGAACAAAATATTTTTTAAATGAACAAAATCATAGGCATAAAAAACTGTGGTCTTTTGTGGTCTTTTTATGTTCCTTTTGGTGCTGATGATTGCCCTTGTCAGTATTTGTTTTATTTCATTTCATATCTTTGCAGAAACCCACTCCGCCAAAACCCGAGCCTAAACCCAAACCAAGAAAAACATCTGCTAAGGTAAGAGGTGCTCCCACCTCCACTTTGGCTTTTTACACAATGAATAAATTATAATTTCATATCCAAAAGTCATCTAAGGAAAGATCACATTTAATGGTTCAGGCTAAATGTATTTGCTACAGGCTTTCTCAAAAGGCATAAAGCACAGTTTTATGTTTTACCGGGAATGTGTTTCCCTTTCGGTCAATAAAACGAAGGCAGTCCGAGCTTGTTGTTCTGAGAAACCTCACGTCCAAGAAGGGGATTGGTAGCTTCCTTGTGAGCATGCCATTCCCATGAGCTCAGATGGGGTGTACCTGTCGTGGGCAACCCTGCTGCCAACAGCTTGAGGGCTTGGGGAAGGGGCTACTGACTTCACATCCCTGGTCTTAGTAGGCCTGTCTGATGACTAATAATAATCACCACATAATAATTAAGACACCTACCCAAAATGGCTTTACTCTACTCTGCCCTTCAAAGTATTGCCTCCCGTTGTGAATTGTGTGAAACTATGTGAGTTGTGGTATAAACAGGTGATTCTGAAGCAGAACTTGCTTCTGTAGCTTTGCCTTAAAGTGTCTAGGTTTTCATTGTCAAGTTCTCCCAGCTTTCTAGTCACTAAAGCCCATGTCCCAGCGGGAGGTGTTTCGCTTGCTGGGTTGCTCACCAGCAGCGGCTGTTCTCTGCCTGGCAGAATCACTTCTCAGTTTGTTGAGAGCAGAGAGGTAAACCAGACAAATAATAAGGGGAATTGTCGTGTTTTCCCAGAAGGGAAAGTCCAGTGGACTCTAAGCAGCCTGTTACATTTCCAGAGACTCTCAATAACTTAGTCAATGCCCAGCAGAACTGGGTTCCCATTTTCTTCTAAAGCCACCATGTTGGCCTTAGGTTGTACAATACTTGAACGGTGTGTAGACGGAGGCTGACGGATCTGAGCTAACATCATGCCGTGTCTAACATACTCTGTCTGTGCTTTGATCCCCTGTTAGAAAGAACCTGGAACAAAGAGTAACAAAGGTGCTAAAGGGAAGAAGGAGGAGAAGCAGGAAGCTGGAAAGGAAGGTACTGCACCATCTGAAAATGGTGAAACTAAAGTTGAAGAGGTACTTTGCATAAATAGCTCCCACTGATTGAATCCGTGTTTTAAGAAATTGCTGGATCCTTCAGCTGGTGGTAGCATGTTCTTAATGTCTCTTTTCATTGCCTGTAATGTTATTGCAGATCTACATCTCTCGCTCAACTGTTAGTGTCTCAACCTCCAGAGGTACCCTACCCAGCACACTGTCAGTAAAGGGCCAGATTGAAACAGTGAGAGTTAAGGGTACAGTAGAAAATTCTGCATGTTTGCAGTGACTAGATAAGATAGTGGTGTGGTTTTGTTTATTATGAACAAGTAGAAGCTTGCAGGTAATGCTTTGTGGTCATTTGAAAAGCAGAAAGCAATAAATGCAGCAAACTGTTTGTATACTATGTTCTGCCTTGTCTGTTTTACACCCAGAGTTGAAATAGGTTTTGTGGTAGAGCTGCTAAAAACGATATTGTGAAGTGTGTGTGTGTGTTGGTAGGTGGACTTTAATTAGGCTTTTATAGTAGTTTTAATAGTAACTTGATCGTTTTTTCTTTCTTTTTTACAGGCACAGAAAACTGAAACTGTAGATAACGAGGGAAAGTGAATTGTCATGAAAAATTGGGGTTGATTTTACGTACCTCTTGGGACAACTTCTAAAAGCTATTTTTACCAAGTTTTGTAAATGCTACTTTTTTTAGAACTCTACTAGTTGGCATACGAGAATGTACAAGGATGGACATTTTACCTTCTCATAATCTTTTTGGAAATTTCCATCATCCTCAAGTAAAATAAATTTAATATTGGAAGCTGGGTGTAAAATTGATTCAGCATTCCATACATTTGCTTTAAAAGATTATTCCTGTGTATACTGTGGTGTTTTTACTGTGCATATTTGAAGTTTTCATGCAGTTTTTCTAGAGCAATAATCAGTGGTGCTTTTGTACCTAGGTTTATGTGATTTTAATGAAACATGGATAGTTGTGGCCACCTGCTGACTACTTGTGGTTTAAAATAAAAAGTTTTCTTGCCTGCAATATATCCGTCTCGTAGTAGTGTTTTTACTAAATTTTGGCAGTGTTTCATCTTATTGTTGTGGAAGATGTAAAGAATTTATACAGTCTGTGCCATGATGGTATCTCTAGTAAGTCAAATAAGATTGTTTCTTAATATTGTATCATTTGAAAATGTTTTTATTTTAATAAAGTCATTTGTGAGTGTCAATGTAGACTTATATCTAATATACTTCATACCAGAACTGGCCCGCAATGATTACCATAAATAAAATTTAATCAAACGCCACTGTTTTTGAAGTCCTTATAAACAGATAGTGTCCTGCTACACCAGAACTAGTGAAAAACCATAAACTTGGGCTCATCCTTGAAAATTACCCACTTTCAAAATAATAGTCACATTTGTACTAAAATACTTTCCCATTCATTGAAGACTTCACAGCTTTGAAAACTCGTTACCCAGCATGACAACATTTCAGCTGTGGGTCAACCTAAGAAAGGAGTTGGCGAAATATTATTAGAACTCTTTTCTAGGAGAGTATGTGACTTACTTCAGGCCCACAGGAAGAAGAACAACCAGAATTTGCACCTGTTCTTTTGAATTTTATACATAGTGTCTATCTTAGTCTGTTCAAGTTGCTATAATAAAATATCATAACAGAAATTTCTTTCTCATAATTTTGGAGGCTGAAATCTGAGATTGAGTACCATTCAGTCCCTTCCCTTGAGCGTTCCCTTCCAGGTTGTAAATTTATCATTGTATGTTCAGATGGCAGAAGAGGCTAGGACCTTTTTTATAAAGGCACTAATTCCATTCATGAGAGTTCCACCCTCATGATTTAGGTACCTCCCAAAAGCTCCACTTCTAATGTCATCATCTTTGGGAGGTAAAAATTTCAACATGAACTTCCGAGGGACACAAACATTTAGACCATAGCAATATCCTTTTGTTTCTGGAAAGACATAGCTGTGCTAGGGACAGAGAAGTCCTTTTATGAATAATTTTTTTTGTTTGTGTACATTCCTGAGAAGTTTGGTAACTGCATGAGCACCCTGAGACAGCTGAATTCTGGGGATTCCTCTTAGATAAAGACTTGAAAGTTTTAAGATGGTGAATACTGTTTGTGCTGCATAAAGTCTCTTGCAACAAAGCTGTTGTTCCTCAGGGCCTTAGATGCTTTTCTGTTGTGGTTATCAACAAAAGCAGCCCTCCCCCCATCATCCTTAAATTTTGTGTCACTGTACCTAGTTTGTCGTAAAGCTACCGCAGAAAACAACAATCATATTATACCAAATAATCTCATTCGCAATTTCCTTGGCTTCTGATTAGAAAATGTACTTTAATTCATGAGTGTTAGATATGCTGAAAACCACCTTTACCCTAAAGAAAAATAGCTGGTATCCTGTGAACACTCTGCAACAATATTTTCAACAATTTTTAGTACACAGTTGGAATACATTGCTAACTGGCTAGCTTTCAATTCAGAAGTGAATGATAAAGTCCATAGATTTACTTTTAAAAAATTATGAAGGTGTTATAGCTTAGTTTTTTAAATGTCAGGCAATACAATAATATATAAAAGGAAAAGTCAAAGTTCTCCTTTCCCCCATTCCTGAGTTCCAGAGATAATCACTGCACACCACTTTTTCTATCACTATGTAGATGTGTGTGTATATGCACATGCACAAACATATGTATATGTAGTTTTTAAAGGAAGAAAACATCCTATTTAGAATTTATTCAAGCAATAAATTATAATTGGAGACAGTCTATTTCAAATATTGCAATGCTGCCATAGATACTGCAGTAAACATTCTTGTATACAAAACTATGCCTACTTACATATTTCAACTCAATTTTCTAGAAGTGGAATGTCAAAGGGAACGGACATTTGACATTTTGACTGTTTCCGAAAACCGTGCCCATCCGCTTCTGTCAACAGTATATAAATGCCATCTTTTCCTACCTTTGCCAGTGCTCTTATTTCAGTCAGTCCCATAAATGAAAAATAATGCGTTACTGTTTTAATTTTAAATTTGTTTTACTACTCGTAAAATGAGTTTTTCCTGTTTAATAGTTATTTGAATTTCTTCTGTGAATAGTGTTATTTTTTTCTATATTTTTTAGTGAGAAATCGATGTTAATCATTATTTACAGTAACCATTGATACCATTACTTTTATTTCAAACACTCAAAGATCAGGGGTCCTGTAGGCCAGGAGTATGTGTCTATTAAAATGCATGGGTATTACTGCCACATTGACAAAGCAAAAGCTTACTACAGAGCAACCAGCTACCACAATAACCCAGGAGCCCCAAATTGGTTCCCCAGAACCTGAAAACTTGATGGATACACTTCCAAGGATACGGATGCACTACCTATAAACACATAGAAAGTGTGGGATACCCATTGCTGCAGCATTGCTTACCCCTTTGGTAAATTTATTCAGGTTAGGAAAAATACCCCTTTCTCCAAACACATGCCTGTTCCTGTGCTGGAAAGTTATGACCTTTGCATCTGTAATAACTCTGAGTCAAATGGCACCCCCTGTGGTGAAGCAATGACCTGCTCGCTTTGTACAATCATGGTGTCCTAAAATCCTCCCTGGAGACTGCTTCCCTGGTTTGTAGTGGAGTAAGAAGGTTTTGAGAGGCAAATGCCCTGAAATACCCATTTTTAATTCTGTGAAAAGATAATCTGAACCAAAAGTCAAGTTGGACCTTGGTCCAATTCTAGGTGAACTGTACTGTAATATTTTGAATGTACATTACATAGTTAATGATTGTGAACAGACCATGAAACAAAAGTTTGTCCTGTCCCCAAATTTTAGAAGACTTCAATCTTGATTAGAGATACAAATGCCAATCCTAGGAGACAGGGAACTTGTCTCATCTTCTAGCTATCACATCTGCTAAGTGTTTCTTCTTTGAATATCTTTCTCTTAATCATGAGTTCCAGACATTTTTTATTCTTTTCTATTATTTTATTCTGAACCTTGTTTTAAAATCTCTTATAATAGTTATAATTATTAAGATAATAATAATAAAATCCACAATTTATTTAAGGACTTGTAATATGTACTTTATATAAATTAATTTGGGAGAAATTTTGTGAATTCTTCAATTATTTTAATATGATATTCCCATCACCTAATAAAAATAAGCTCAATGTTTCCAATGCCAAATAGAGGTACATACACATTCACTTTAAATGGCACAGAGATTACACATCTCTCCCTTGTGGGAGAAAATAAAGTCTGAAAATTTTGTTTTAAAGTTATATTTACATATAAATTTCATGACCTTGAATTAAGCAATGTTTTCTTAGGTATGATACCAAAAGCACAAGCAGCCAAATAAAATACAGATAAATTGGACAACATCAAAATCAAAAACTAACAAACTAAGGGGCCAACCCACAGAATAGGACAAACTATTTGCAAATCATATATGTGATGAGGGTCTAGTATCCAGAATATAATAAGACATTCTTACAATTCTACAATAAACAATTTTTTAAAAATTTTAATGGACAAAGAATTTCATAGACATTTCTTCAAAGACATAGCAATATGTAAATGAATGGATGCTCAATATCATTAATCATTAGGAAAATGCAAATCAAAACCATAATGAGATTACACTAGGGTGGCTATTTTTTAAAAAAAACAGAAATGTGAAAAATAAGTGTTGGAGAGGATGTGAAGAAATTGGAGCCTTTATCTTGCTGGTGGGAATGTAAAATGGTACAACCTATTTGTAGAACAGTTTGAAAGCTTCTCGAAAAGTTAAACGTAGAATCACCATGTGACCCTGCAATCCCACTCTTAGATATATACCCAAGATTATTGAAAACATACATTGGGACAAAAACTTGTACATGAATGTTTATAGCAGCCTTTTTATACTAGCCAAAAAGTGGAAATAATCCAGATGTCTATTAACTGAGGAATAAACAAAATACAGTACATCCATATAGTAAAATATTATATAGCCATAAAAAATGGAGTACTGATATATACTACTACATGAGTGAACCTTGAAAACATCATGCTAAGTGAAAGAAGGAAGTCACAAAAAACACTTACTATATGATTTCATGTATATGAGATGTTCAAAGTGGGCAAATTCATAGTGGCAGAAAGTAGATTCATGGCTGTCAGAGGTTGGGGGAGGGAAGAATGGGAAGTGATAATAATGCGTACAGAATTTTTGTTTTAGGATGATAAAAAGGTTCTGGAATTAGTGGTGATGGCTGTCCAAACTTGTGAATATACCAAAAACTACTTTTAAAATGACATTTATGAGGCTACTAAAAGCACAGATTTTAGACTCAAGAAGTCTGGGTTTAAATCCGAGCACTATTTCTCACTAATGTGTGAACCCAGACAGATCATTTAACTGCTGCCTCTTGGTTTTCTCATTCTTATAATAGAGATACCTGTTTGATAAAGTTGTTAAGATTGAATGAGGTGGTCACTGTGAATCCACTTAGTGCAGTGCCTAAGTGGAAAACAGTAGGTTTTCCATAAATGCCAATTGAATTGAAATTGGATGCTTATAAATGAGCCTTGTAGGCATGCTCTGATGAGTATATACCATGTATGTTTGTCATAGGCAGTCAACCTTGGCTCAGTGTGTCTCCTTTGAACAGTGCAAAAGGAAGAATTGTGCTTTGCTAAGAAGGCAATATAGTGCAATAGCTAAGCCTGTGGACTCTGCAACCACCATTCTGCCTGAATTCAAATCCTGTTTTAATCACTTACTGGCTGTATAATTAAGGATAAGTTACTCAGTGTTTCCATACTGCATATATCTTAGAGTTCCCATCTGAATATGGGAATAAAAATACTGTACATAGTACTCACTTTATAGGGTGTTGTAAGTGTTAAATGGCACAAAGTAAGTGTTCAGGAGGTATTATTCATCAAAACATGGGCTGGTGAGATGTTAGCTCCCTGAGGGCAGGGAGCATTGTCTCGTTCTTGTTTGTGTCTCTACAGCCTGACACATAGAGGCCCAGTAAATATTTGTTGAACTGAATGTGGTCTTTAACAGGGAAGAACCAGGCTCAGGGGTGTCACCACCGCTATATCTGTTTCCAAATGAAGCTAACTGGATTGTGTAACCCAAATATATAAACCACAATTCTGGCCAATATTCCTTTAAATTAATAAAAATATTAAACCATCATTATTTTATTTAGTTATTATTTAAGCTAAAGCCTTTTTAAACACCAACACCATGAGTTTAAGAACATGTTAAAGTTTGTTGCGGGACTATTCCTGTAACAATTCTTTTTTAATCTATGTAGTCACATTTTTAATTCACAATTCCAAAATAGAGGGAACATTTGTTTAGAGACAAATACACTGGACCTAGGTTAATGGGTCTCACTGAGTTACTTGAAGCCACGTCATCAACTCTGAAGATGGGGAGAACCCTAAGGTCATGCAGACTCTCCTTCATAACAAGACCAGCAACAGGTTTCCCAGGCTTATTTTAATACCTTCAGTTATAAAGAAATTATCACTCAAACAGCTCCAAAAGTTAATATTTTTTTTTAAGAGAGAGAGACAGACAAGGAAGAAAGAGATGAGAATCATCAATTCGTTCTGGCACTTTAGTTGTTCATTGACTGATTCTCCTATGTGCCTTAACCGGGGGCTCCAGCTGAGCCATTGACCCCTTGCTCAAGCCAGTGACCTTGAGCTCAAGCCAGTGACCATGTGGTCATGTCTATGATCCCACACTCAAGCCGACAACTCCATGCTCAAGCTGGTGAGCCTGGGCTCAAGCTGGATGAGCCTTTGATCAAGTCCACAACTTTGGGGTTTTGAACCTGGGTCCTCAACATCCCAGGCCAATGCTCCATCAACTGTACCACGACCTGGTTAGGCAGAAAATATTTTCTTATTGTTGAACCACGAACCTTCTCCTTGTACCTTCCAATTACGGATCCTAGTTCTACTAGGATCAAAAACTAATTGATTCTTTCCCCAGAAGACCTTCAAACATATAAAAACACTTGTTAGGTCGGAAACATCTCAGTTTCTTTCACCCGTCCTTACAGATTATGGTAATAGCATATAGATATCTTAAACATTCAATGCAGTTTAATTGGCCTCATAAATTTTGATGGTTGAGAAATGGGCGCAGAAATTTTTAAAACAATCACATAAGATTGGACCATATGAAATGCCTAGCTAATCATCTCTTTTGGACCTTCAGAAACAGCGATCAACGTAGGTTTTCCTCAATTTTAAACCCTTTTACAAACTGGATCAGTGTATCTCCTGTGACTTCATTCTGATCTCTAATAAATAAATATGTTTACAGGGCAAAGAACACCTCAAGATTGTACCAAAGTCCATCTTCCAGGTTCATACATTTATCAAAAACATATTGTTGCCTGACCAGGCGGTGGCGCAGTGGATAGAGCGTCGGACTGGAATGCGGAAGACCCAGGTTCAAGATCCCGAGCTCTCCAGCTTGAGCACGGGCCCATCTGGCTTGAGCAAAAGCTCGCCAGCTTGGATCCAAGGTTGCTGGCTCCAGCAAGTGGTGGCTCGGTCTGCTGAAGGCCCGCGGTCAAGGCACATGTGAGAAAGCAATCAATGAACAACTATGGAGTCGCAATCTATCTCTCTCTCTGACTCTCTCTCTGTCCCTGTAAAAAAAATAAACATATTGTACATCTAAATGCTGGGCATTTTATAAGGCATTTGGAACAAAGTGGTGAGATGGTCAGTGTCCCTGATCGTTTGGAGCTTAGAGTGGCCTGGGGAATCTAATATTAATTTCTAGGTAACACAGATGAATGTATATTTGTAAGAGCCATTATTGAATCTTAACCTCTTCGACAATAAAGCCTTCATATACCTCTAATGGATTCCATCTTAAGAAAGATGTTAGCCACAAACAAACCCACAAGAAACTAAAAAAGTTAACTTATTGAATAGCATTTTTAAGAATTGTTCACCTGATTGCTAGACAGTACTTATGAAACAAATGGCAATCTGGGCTTTGCATAATGAATGTTTAGTTCTACTTCAGAAAAAGAACACTAGGGAACAATTTATTTTTTCATTTTCTGTGGCATGAGATTTTAGAACTTTTTCTATATATTTCTGCATTGCTGATTCCAAATCAGAAATCTGTTTTGTTTTGTTTTTTTTTTTTTGGTGCATGCTCCAGTTTTTATGCAATTTTAATTTCTTTTTGTTAGGTTAATGGCATGCATTCATTTTTAAATTAGAGTTAAAGGGCAATGACTCTTGGATTGAACATAACCACAAGGTAATTAATGTTTTACAAACATCACTTTTACATAATTGTAGATGTTTTTCAATGAAAAAAAATTATTATCTGATAAAAACACCCTCTTATTTTGTTTTAAGATTGCATCATGGCTTCTTCAAGTAGGTGTAAATGTAAGAATAGTCCTGACACCTTCTGTTACATATGTGGCTGTTGCACACTTCAACGTCAAAGGCGCAATATTTCATCATTTGTGACACATGCATATATTGCCTATTTTCAAGTTCCCCTTGGCGATCAAGACAAAAATTGGGCTCCTCATATTGTGTGTCATAATTGTGAGAAAATGCTTCATGACTGGACAAAAGGAAAACACAAAGGAATGCCTTTTGGTATTTCCATGATTTGGCAAGAACCTAAGGACCACAACAGTGAGTATTATTTCTGGGCATTGGCAAGAAAAAACGGCATATGATCACATATCCTAATATTCCTTCAGCAATATGACCTATCCCACACTCTGAGACACTCTCGGTTCCAGTTTTCAGTGATTTTATTTCTTCTAAGGATGAAGAAAGTGAACATGATGATCAAGTGTATTTTGATAAGATGCATGAAGAAATGGCTGTAGAATCTGAAGGATCTTTTTCTGATGCCAAGTACTCATTAACCCTTCAGCAGTTTAGCCAACCCAAATTGAATGACTTAGTAAGAGATTTGGGCCTATCAAAGAAAGCAGCTGAGTTATTAGCCTCCAGGCTTCAAGAAAAGAATGTACTTCACCGGTCAGCACAAGTATCCCATTTCAGGAAGTGTGAACAAACTTTTGTGAACTTTTTTTTCTAACACAAGCACTTTGTTTACTGTCATGATATCAGTAGTCTTCTCAGCCAGCTAGGTGTTACTACTTACAGTCCAACAGAATGGCGGTTATTTCTTGACAGCTTTAAACGGAGTCTGAAATATGTTCTCCTACACAATGGTAATGTTTATGCAGCGGTTCCAATTGGTTATTCAACTCATCTGTGAGATTATAATGACATAAAAATTGTCCTCAACTTAGGTATGAGGAGCATAACTGGATCATTTGTGTGGATCTTAAAATGCTAAATTTCCTGCTAGGACAATGGAGAGGTTTCACAAAGTATCCTTGCTATCTGCGTTTGAGGGACAGCTGAGCTCGGGAGAAACACTGGACACAGAAGGAGTGGTCGAAAAGTGAAGCTCTGGAAGTAGGGATGCAAAATATTGTGAATTAACCTGCAGTTAATCGAGACAGGATCATTTTCCCCCCACTTCACATAAAAGTTGGCTTAATGAAGCAGTTTGTTCAGGCTTTTAATAGAGAAAATGAATGCTTTCAACATATTATTTCTGCTTTTCCTGCCTTGTCTTTCAAGAAGATAAAAGCAGGTGTATTCTATGCACCTCAAATTCAAACCCTCATACATGACGAAGAATTGGCAAGGAAGATGAATAAGGAGGAGAAAACAGCATGGCAGTCTTTTGTGGCAGTTACAAAGAACTTCCCTGGCAACAAAAAAGCAGAAAACTATGAACTTCTCATTCAAAGGATGCTGTTGACTTTCCGTGACATTGGTTGTAACATGAGCATTAAGATTCCCGAAAACCTTAGAGCTGTTAGTTTTGAGCAGGGAGAACGCTTTCATCAAGATCTGAAGATGATGGAAGAGCATTATCTGGGGCAATTGGACAGAAATATGATGGCAGAATACTGATGGAGCATCAAACAAGATTGTCCTCAATAAGTAAACAAGCGCAAGAGCTACAAACACAAATTTTTGCCTGAATAGAATTTATATAAGTTTTGCGCAAATTTTTTGATTAAAATAAGTGTTTTTATATGTTCTATTTTGAAATTGTAGACAAATTCTAATGCAATCATATCTTTTAGTGTATTAGTGTATTTACATTATATAAATTATTATATTTTCACAAAGATGATGCCCAAGAAGATATTCTACTTCATTATGTTAAAATAAATGTTGAAAATTTTACAATAAGATGAGAACAGAAAATCTTGAATTGCAAAAAAACTGTAGCTAACAGAGAAAAACTGTCAGATTTGAGGTCAGCACACTCGAATTAGGTAAGAACAAGTGTTTTTGTGGATGCAACAAAAATTTTGTTCCACAGTGTAATTGGTCCTGAGTATTTCTTGTGGCTCTTACACAGATGTCTTTTTGATTACAAGAGTCCAGTCCATCACAAAAGTGACCTGTGGAATTTGAATGACTTGACTGGTAAAACAAAATTGGAGTGGGGTAAAGGATGGAAGAAAGGTGGCCTCAGGGTTAAGGATCACAGAGCTTGGATAGACTTTTGTGGGTATCTGATGTCATTTCCTTCTTAGGAATTCCAAAAGAATTGCTTTATTCCTGGGGATATTTTGAGGTCATCTAATAGTAGGCTCAAAATCAGGATAAGATAATTTAAAAATATATATTCACTCTTTTTGAGGAAATTCAATTTGAGAAATGGGCGATGACTGGTACTCTTAAAAACTGCTTTGCTCAGCACATACAAAGTTCCGCAAGCTGTGTTTAACTGGCAACTGTTACATAGCTACTGTGTTCTGAGCACTTTGCTGGATTAACAATAGTAACCCTGAGAGCTAAATTTTTTGGCTTTGTTCTTATAAAGTAAGGCAGGCCTTTGATAGTATGTACTTCTGAATATTTTTTTTTCTTTCCAAAAATTTAATACTGATTCATCAAAACTGAGACACAACAAAATTCTCGAGTATCTATAATATACCCCATGGTGGAGAGAAATAAACGAGAACTTTACTGATCTTCTCTGACACAATGAGTTGCTTTTCCTCCTGCATTCACATAGCACCTTTCTTGTCCTATTTTTTGTACTGACTAATTTCTGTTTCATACTGTTAAACAATGTTTTCTTTTCTATTTCCTCAAGTAAAGTTTGAGCCTCTTTAGGTATGGAGTTTTCCATTCTTATACAGTATTCTTCAAAGTACCTACTTGGTGCCTAGTACATAGTACTAGTTACTCAGTGAATGTTTATTGAATGTTTAGGTGAACTAATTGTAAGTACTAATTGTTCTCCCAACTTTCAAAGTACTATTGACTACTGAGGGAAGCAAAATTAAAACATATAAAAAAGAAAAAAAAAAGACTACAGTGTCCAAAATTAAGTGTTCAATATGTTCAGTTCAGACTAAAGTCTCTAGGAGACCAGAGAAGAGAACCATCTCAAACAGCTAGGGGAAAGATTTAATGACAGGGAAAGTATAGATGCTCTTGATTTTCAAGGATGCATGAATGAGTTAGAAAGTAGCTGAAAGATCTGTTAGACAAGGTAACAACCTTTGTAAGGGCTGGAGGAAGTCTGTGGAGTCAAATATACCTGGACTAGATTCATCTTGCAAAACCATGTTTTAGATACCTGAGCAAATCAATTCACTGTTTTCTGCTTCCATTTCTTTTGTAAAATGATTGGATTAGATTTCATTAATAGCTTGTAAAACCATTTTTTAAAAAGAAATAAGTTACCAGTAATTCTTTTTTGGTGGTTTGGAGTGAGGTTGAAGGGTGCTGGGGATGTATGACCTACTCTCTTGGTCATTACCTCACACTTTGATGCAGCTCCTAAGGCTCATTGGCTGAACCAACAGAATACAATTTGAAGACTAGTGAAAATGGGACTTCTAAAGGCCTGGGTGATAAAACGACTCCTCCCAACTATCAATGGGCACAGTTTGTGCAGAAAAACGAAGGCACCTTAAGTGGAGTAGAAAGATTATGATGGGAAGCAGTGGGAACAGACTGTGAACATAAAATTCTCAGGACCATGCCTGGCATGCAGTAAGCACTCAGGAAATGTTGTGGAAATGTATGTGGAAATGTGATATTGTAGGCTAGGGATGTGAGATCCACATGGTCATAGAAGCTTTAAATAGTGGTCAACAGTGTTTGAACTTAATCCGGCAAGAAACATGGAACCTTCCTAGATTCTTGCTTAGGAGAGAGATAGGATGAGCATGGTGTATAGGGAGGAGGGGACTGGCAACTAACTGGGTCCCTCAATTAACTTATATTTTTCCTTTAATTAGAATATAGCCTAGATATTGCATACTAGAGAATTATTGTTAGTTTTCTAAGATGTAATTATGGTTGTTTTTAGAAAATACATGCTGCAGTGTTTTAGGAATAAAGGATTTTGATAGCTGCAACTTATTTTCAAATATATATATATAGTATATTATATAAGCAACACATGTAGACATATATCCATCTACATAGATAAAACAAATATGGCAAAATATTCATTGTTAGACCTTGTGGTAGGTATACGTTCCAGTATGCCTACATATTTTTACCATAAAAAGTTAAAAAAAAAAAAGTGGATGTGAGGAAAATAGTATTAGGCTTGCTTGCTGGTTTACCAGTTACAAGTACTTTGAACAATTAGTGCATGAGCACATGGCAGAAGGCCACGTGTGTGTGTGTGTGTGTGTGTGTGTGTGTGTGTGTGTGTGTGTGTGTGTGTCTATGAAAAGCTATGGGTGCTTTCCCTCGGGTATGATTCTCCCTGATCACTTTCCCACCACTGCAAGGTGTGGTTCCCTGATTTCCTCAGCACCACTGTGAGGGGTGGTTTTCCTGATCCTTTGCCTTCCACTGTGAAAAGCAAGTTTTTCTTTGTCTATTCACTTGCCTGTCTTTGCAAGCCTCCAATAAATGGGTATGACCAGACTATTTCCAGCTCCACAGTTTCTGTACCGTCTGCCTGGATCCAACGCAAATATGCCTGGCCTCAACCACCAGCGTTACATCTGGTATGGCGGGCAGAATTTGGATCACATTGATATGTAGCTGCCAATGCCCCTGAAGGATGGGGTAGAAAAGTTGCTGTTGTTCTCCAGCATATGGTTTCCCATAGCTATCCTTTTGGGGACCATGGGCTGGGTGTTTTGTATGGCCCTGGGAGAAGAAACTGAGAGCCCTGTGTGAGAGGCTGCCTGAGATCAAAAGCTTCAGGATGAGATGCAGGCTGAACACCAATAGTACCTGTAACTGAAACGGTCTCTGGAGAAGGAGTTATGGGTTTGCAGTATACAAATTTACCCTAGAAGCTGAATGTTGGAAATAACAGTTGTTAGAGAAACAACTGTAGGTTCAAGAACTCAGGCTTCAGCTGCAGGCTGAGACCTGGTAATCACAAGAGCTGAAGTGGTCACGGAAGGAGCTGCATTTGTGCCAGCAGACTGGCTCTGAGTCAGTTGGAGCAGGTGTTTTCAACACTTCCTCTTCTGAAGGGCAGGTTTGAGCTAAAATTGTCATCTGCAGACTCAGAGCCCAGTTAGTAGTCACCCCGAAGATGAAAACCAAGGGATCAGGAGTGCTTGAGGGGCAGGCATAGCCCTTCTGCAGGTGTGGAGCACTCTGTGGTTCGGTCCTACACCCAGGCAGAGCTGATGGAGTTGGGGGCAAATTTCAGGTAGAAACCCACCAAGTCCCTGGCAGCCTAGTTGCTGTGGTTGTGGGACATAAGGGTAGATGGCATCATGCTCTCTGGAACAGAGATGGATAAATGTCCACCATTACCATGCACCCATCCTTGAGGCAGCATCTTCAGAACTGCCATGACAACCCAGGAAACCATACCCTATTAGAATGGGTGATGGCTGCCATTTGTACAGTCTGGAAGAATGCTGGACACTTGCTGGGGGCAGTGAGTTGGTGGCAATCATATACAAAGCTGCCCCAGATCTTTTGAGAACTAGGTATGAAGAATATTGCTTTTAACCCAAGGTTCCATGGACCAGATGAGGTAGTACTCATGGCAGAGATGAGGGACCTTATTCTCTGTAGCACCTCATCAGCCCCTTTTGGGTCACTAGTGTCTATATTGGGCCCCTATGTGGGGCAGCCCATCAACATGATTACACAGATGGCAGCAGATTTGGGTGAGATGGAGAAAGCATGAAATCATAAAGCTGTGAGGGCTGCTGCCCATGCTGCCCCCCAACTAACAAAAGTAATGGGCCTGTAAAGGTTACTCAAACACAAATGTGGGTAGAGTTGATTGTGACTAAGTAAGATAGGAAGAAATTAGATGGCAAATCTAATACAGTTCTTTTGGAGCTTTGGCAGCAGCTTAAACCAGAACAGAGGTTCCAGCAGCTGAGACAAATGGCCCCAGCAGCTACCAATAAAATGGTTGGTGCGTGGGTGGAACATTTACAAGATTATATGATGGAGACAGCTTAGGGAGAGTAGGATCCCTAAGACCCATTGTTCCAGTATGAATAGGGGGAAGGCTGAGGAACCAGTCTAACAAGAATGGGCAGGGACTGGAGGCCCTATGTGGAACTAGTAATCCACTGTTTCTCTTTTAATGTACGATGGGTGTTGGCCTCAGTGGATACAGGTGCAGAATGCTCCCTCCTCTATGGGAAGCCAGAGTGGTTCTCTGGGAACCCAATGGCAATTGACAGTTATGAAGGCCAAACTGTTTGAGTGAAGCTAATAACTATTCCATTGGGGATTGGAAAATTGCCTCCTAAGCCACATAAGGTATATGTATCTCTTACTGCTGAATATATTTGGGGGTAGATGTCTTACAAGGGCTGTAATTGAAAACCACAGCCGGGGAGTTCTGCCTGTGGGTCCAGGTTGTAAAGGCAGTGTTACGGGGACACACAGCACATTCTCCCTTGCAATTATCCATCCCTCGGCATGTGACTAGCACAAAGCAGTACTGCCTGCCAGGTAGTTATGAAGAAATCACAGGGACAATCCTCAAAATAGAAAAGGTGGGGATCATATGGTTGGCACACAGCCGTTACAACTCCCCCTATGGCCTATGCACAAACCAGATAGAACCTGGTGAATAACAGTAGATTACAGAGAAATTAATAAATTGTCAGATTTTCTTTAATGTTTTAGCATGCTGCTGTTCTCTTGAAAGCTGCCTGATAGATTGGCTAAACCAGGAATTGGAGACATACCACTTTGTGACAGATTTGGCTACTGCCTTTTTCTCTATTGATATAGCTGCAGAGAGGCAAGGCCAATTTGCCTTCACTTGGGAAGGGAGACAATGAACCTTTATAGGTGCTTTTTACAGCCATAGCCTTACATAGACACGTTGTGCTGCCACATGCTCACACACTAATCAGATAAAGTACAAGCAAGCAAGCCTAACACAGCTGTTTCCCAACATTCCACCTCCCCTTAGGGTTGCTTGCTTCACAATCTACGTGACAGGTATCTTCCACAGTGTTCCCTGTGCGAGGAGTGAGATACATTACCTAGACAGAGACTACAGCAACAGCACAAGTTATACAATAATTACAAAGGTGTCCTTCACAATGTCTCCCTGAGCACCCTGCCCAGAGAGTTAACTGGAGGCCCACCTCTAGCCCCCTTTCCCATGGCAGGTGGGAGGGTCTGTATAGTCCCTGCAACTGGATGGGAGCAGCTTCCCAGTGCAGGAGGGCCTCCACAGGTGCCATGCACCCCCACCAAGGTCTTTTATACTTTCCCATAAGTGGCATGTTTATCCAGCAAGGGAGCCAGTGCCCTCTTCTGGTCACAGTCCAAGAGTTTATTATACTGCTCAATGATCAGTCCATGATAGACAGCTCAGCTGTCTGTGCAAATCACCAAGGTAAAGGTTCATTACAATGCAATTAGACATACAGCTCTTTATTAACAGACCTCAGTGCCTTTCCACAACTGCTCTGTCCATTGCCACAAGCCCCATCCAAATGCGTCAGCAAGTTTACAGGGCTTGGTGGGGTCAAACACATTCAAGACCTGTGCCGCCTTGACAGTTCTCTTAGCTGCTGCTGCAAAAAAAGCACCTATTATCTTCTAATGTCAACACCTGCTACACATTAGAATGTGATCAACAGATTGCCGACTTTACATGGGTTATCCAGCCCCACTGCTCATCCCAGTCAGATGGGGCCCTCAGCCTTTGTCCTATTCAAACTGGGACAATGGATCTTGGGGATACTCCTCTCCCTCGGCTGTCTCCAAAACTAATCCTGCAACTGTGCAATTTGAATGCCAGTAATTTTCTTGGCCACTGCCATGGCTGCCTGCTTCCCCTGCTTTTTCACCAGCTGAAACTTCTGTTCTGGCTCAAGCTGCCACTAAAGCTCTAAAAGGATTTTATTAGACCTGCCATCTAATTTCTCCCTATCCTTCCCAGCCACAATCAAATCTACCCATATGGGTTCAGGTAACCTTTACAGGCCTGTTTTTCTTGTTAGTCAGGGGGGTCAGGGACAGCATGGGCAGCATCCCTCAAAGCCTCCACCATCCATGTAACCAGGTTGATGGGCTGCCCCACACAGGGGCTTAAGATAGCCACTAGTGGCCCAAAAAGGGCTGACCAGGCACTACAGAGAATAAGGTCCCTCATCTCTGCAGTAAACACTTCCTCATCTGGACCACAGGTCTTTGGGTTGAAAGCAGTATTCAACCTAACCTAGTTCATACCTAGTTCCCAAAGGACCTAGGACAGCTCACTATAGGACTGCCACTGATTCACTGCCCCTGTAAAGTCTCTAGCATTCTGCCAGACTGTATAAATGGCAGCCATCACCCATTCTAATAGGGTATGGTTTCCTGGGTTGTCATGGAAGTTCTGAAGATGCTGCCTCAAGGATGGGTGCATGGTAATGGTGGACAATTTATCCATCTCTGTTCCAGAGAGCATGATGCCATCTACCCTTATGTCCCACAACCACAGCAACTAGGCTGCCAGGAACTTGGTGGGTTTCTACCTGAATTTTGCCCCCAACTCTATCAGCTCTGCCTGGGTGTAGGACCGAACCACAGAGTGCTCCACACCTGTAGAGGGGCTTGTGCCTGCCCCTGAGGCACTCTTCAATGCTGGGTTTTTACTTTCTGGGTGACCACCTGCCAGGCTCTGAGTCTGCCAATGGCAGTTTTATCCTGAACCGTCTCCTATGACCATTTTAGTTCCAGGCGTTGTTGCTGCTCAGCCTGCATCTCACACTGCAGCTCTCAGGTATGGTCAGCCTCCTTCCCCAGCAACTGCTATAGTTCCTGCTGCTGTCAACAGTCAGTCAGCAGCTCATCCTGGAGGTCTCAAACTCGCACAGCCTGTCACGCAGAGCTTACGGTGTCTGCTTGCAGAACTGTAAAAAACACCCAGCCCATGGCCCCAAAAAAGACAGCCACAGGGAACAGCCAATCCTCTATTCCATCCTTCAAGGGTGTCGGCAGCTCCATACCAATCTGATCTGAACCCTGCCTACTATGCCAGTGGCTGAGGCCAGGCAGGTCCACATTGGATTCAGGCAGACAGCAGAAAAACTGTTGAGCCAGAAAGCATTGAACAATTCCCATTTAACAGAGTCTTGCAATGGCAAATGAGCAAACTGGCAGGGGGAAACCGATTCTCAGGCAAACAAACAACAAAATGACCCCTCACAGTGGCAGGCAGGCAATCCACAACCTTCCATCTGCCCCGAGCTTCAGCACCTATCGCCTTACATAGACTATACACACATGGCATGGTCATGTGCTGCCGCACTAGTCAAGCAAAGTGCTCGCAGCCAGTAAACCAGCAAGCAAGCCTAACACAGCTCTTTTCCAAACATAAACCATGAGTGTGATAGCTTTCAGTGATATCTGTGACTCCTTCGATTTCATGGCATTATCAAACCTGGGGGTGGTGTTGAAAATTCCATGAGTTTGTAATTAGTGTCAGAAGTGACAACTCTTGGGGACTGTTTCCTTAAACTTTGCAGTTGGCTAACACCGGGCATGGCAATCTCCTTTTGTTTGAATATTTAGTACTCATAATATGAGCATTAATGAGTTGGAGGGTACCTACCCTTTTGCCTATTTTACAGATAAGGAAACTTAGAATTGAAAACTAACTTGCCCAAGGTGATACAGTCAGTAGAACTAGAATATAAATGCTGGCAGCCTTTTCCAGAGTTTGTGCATCTTGCTGATAAGAAAACAAGCTTTTATCAGGGAAAAAATTCCAGGATAGGTTGGTCTAGGGAGCAAGGTAGGTTGAGTCCTATGTCCTTCATTCTCTAACTACAGTTCTGTATCATAATAATGAACCTCCACAATGAAGACTCTGAGGCATAAGAAGACACTGTTCTCTGAAAGAAAGATTTGGTGATGTTTCATACTACATACTTTGTTTTCTAAGGCCATTCAAATTTTATAAAGAAGTCCAAAGTTCTAAAAGAAAGGGCTTTCCCATAAACTTTTCCCTTCTCCAAGTAACAAGACTGCCACATCCTCTGACCGGGCCTGTTACTAGGAGGCCTGCTTTAAAATTCCAGTGGCATGAAAAATGCTTTCAGTTCCACACCTCTTATCAGAAATTGACAATTGAAAATAATCCAAATTTAAATAACATGTGCCTCAGAATTCAAAAATAAAAGTGGTAAAACTTTCAATACCCTAAAGAAATTATTTAAGTGATGAAGTTCTATATAACAAGTGATACTCTTGTATACTCTTTTCTTATAAATATCAAATTTCTCTAATAGGAAAGTTCTAACTTTTAACAGGCCACTAATTTCAAGACTCAGCAAGCACTGTGCTAATTTTTTAAACCAACTGACTGAATATACAATAAAGTTTACTCATATTATCACAATAGCTTCCAGATAAATGGTACTATACAGGTACGAGCAAAAAGTGTGAATGACTCTCTACAGTAGTCACCAAATCTGGGCATTTGCTCATAGAGTATGTGCACTGATGTGTGAACGGTGCCCTTACACAGGTTGTGAGGATGCTGTTTCTCACTCGCCACCCCCTAAAAGCCTGGAGGTAAGTGGAAACAGGTGTTGGGGAATAGGCAATGACGAGAGCACGTGAAAACAAGAGAAATCCAAGAGTTTAAACCTCTGGTTAATTTTGGTGCTTTATTCTGCTAAATTAAGCCTAATGGCCAAAAGAATCTCTAAAGGGTTTTAGTTTGTGCCTTTCTATGAACTTTTTTAAGTGGTTTATATTTCACCTAAAACAAAAAAAGAACAAAAGAACCACTCCAAACGTTGTGTCTTGAGATTATGCTTTGTTCTGATCTTTAGTCATTTTCTGATTCTATCATTAAAAAGATAACTGGGCCTGACCAGGTGGTGGCACAGTGGATGGAGTGTCAGACTGGGTCGCAGAGGACCCAGGTTCAAAGCCCCGAGGTCACCAGCCTGAGTGTGGGCTCATCTGGTTTAACCAAGGCTCACCAGCTTGAGCCCAAAATCACTGGTTTGAGCAAGGGGTCATTCTGTCTGCTGTAGCCCCTTAGTCAAGGCACATATGAGAAAGCAATCAATGAACAACTAAGGCAGTAGTTCTTAACCTGGGGTCTATCGAACCCTAGCGGTTCGATGAGTCGGTCTCAGGGGTTCAGAGAAGCCTCTGCTGCGGAGGTAAAGACACACTTGTGTAAAGTCGTGATGACATGCCCTGCTTGGCCATCACTTGCTGCAGAGGATCACGTTACATGGCTTGGCCAACCAGTGCTGCGGGGAATTTAGTGCATGCAGTAGTCAACGGCTGTCATAGTTGTACGTCGTGTGGTTTCTTTCTTAATATTTTAATCCATACTAAATATGTCAAGCAAAAAAAGAAAGTGGTCAAACGAATATGTACAACATGGATTCACAGAACGGGATGGGAGTCAACATCCTATCTATGCAATGCCTAGGCATTGATATGCAATGCCTAGTTGAGCAACTCTAGTCTCGCACTGGAAAAACTAAATTTGGAAAAAAAAAATATCATATTTTATTTATCACTAAAGAAGGGTTTGGTGAATGCGCATATAAAACTGGTGGGTTCGGTACCTCAAAAAAGGTTAAGAACCACTGAACTAAGGTGCTGCATTGAAAAATTGATGCTTCTCAGCTCTCTCCCTTCCTGTCTGTCTGTCCCTCTCTCTGTCTCTCTCTGTCCCTGTCACACACACACACACACACACACACACAACTGGTTCTAAAGCATAATTATGCACTGCCCTAAAACCTTATGTAGGAAAGAAGGAAAGAAGGAAGGGAGGGAGGGAGGGAGGAAGGGAAGGAGGGAGGCAGGGAGGAAGGGAAAGAGAAAGGAAGGAAAGAAGAAAGGAAGGAAGGAAAAAAGGAAAGAAGTAAGGAAAGAAAAAAGGCAACAGTGTTTTCACAGTTCCTCATCTATAAAATAAGAATGGGAAGAGTGTTTATCTCACAGGGTTGTTATGAGAATTAAATGAATTAAAATTTTGAAAGTTTTTAGAACAGTATCTGGCACATAGTAAGCTATATAGCTTTGTTTAACAAATTTTTTTAAACCCAAGTTAAAAAAAAACAACTTTACAGGCACAGTGGAATAAAGTGAGCGAGCGTTAGAAAACCTGCTTTTGTTCTCCTTACAAGTAATTAAGTACCATGAAGCAGCTCTGGAGACAGGGAGAATTGAGGTATAGTGGGAGAAAAGTGTTTTCAGCAAGTCTCAGTTAAGTGTGTTATCCCTTGGTTTATTTTCATTATATGAGGTTTTTGGGGGTGGGGGGCACCTACTTTGAAGTTTGCCTCAAGGGAAAAGTTGAATTGGAACTCTTTGTGACTAGAATCTTTGGCCTGGAAGGTTGGTTGGCACCTTCAACTGTTTCTCATGCCAAGCCTTTGAGATTCTGTTCCCGTTCCAAATGCAGACAGGAGCTTCTTTGCAAGTTTTTCTGAAAGAAATGAATGAAACTAAACTACAACAGATTTCTGCCTTTATGGACCTTTAGCCTAATTAGTTTGGTGAATTAGTGCAACGGCTGGAATGCAGAGTGCAGCAGGCCCCAGTTCTGGGGGTAGAGACACTTGAGGCCCCACAGATTATGAAGCAGGACCAATCCTGCAGCTGCCCAGGGACACTGAGGAAAGGTTGCAGTGACAAGACTGCAGAAAAACTACTGCCATCTTTTGGCTGATTCCATAGGACCATAGATTTTGACTTTTGAGCCATGCAAAATTATATTTTTACCCAGAAAAAGCTTTATATTACCAAACCTACTGAGCACAAAATACCACTTCATTTATACTTTGGTGCTTCAAAAAGAGAAAGAAAATTTTAAGGTGGTTCTCAGTAGCTTCTTTCCATCTCCAAAGGGAAGGGGAAAATAACTGAAAATAAAAACATCATTAAGCAACGGCAGGAGGGGTCCAGGTCACACACAAACAAAAACTTCCGAGCCTGCTTAAAACAGCTGTACTGAACCCAATCAGACTCACCTACTTTGTATAACAAATATTTGTTCCCATCTCTTTTATCATCCTGAACTAAAGCTCATAGATAATAATATTACCTACAGGCATAGTTTCAAATTTTCAACATACAGCTCTAACTGCAAAATAAAGAATCATTTTTAAAGCAATTTATAATAAATTATATATTTCAACATGTAAATGTTTGGGCGTGATTTCACAAGAAGCTATAAGATGGAGTGGATGGATGCACAAAATAAATATAGATTTCAGAAGAATAAGACATTCAGGAACTATCAGCGTACTTTTTTATACTTGAAACTTTAAAATAGAGGATAAATTTGTTTATGGGTATGCATGGAATCACTGTGATGCAACAGCTGTACTTCTAGTGGAGTCTCAAACACTATAAACTGCGTTGCTGTTGGTAAAGTGATTTTTCTGAAATGGAGCACAATGCTCATTGCAGTTGCAAACTAAGCACAACGTTTAAAACGGGGCGAGCCTGACCTGTGGTGGCGCAGTGGATAAAGCGTCGACCTGGGAACACTGAGGTCTCCAGTTCAAAACCCTGCACTGGTCTGGTCAAGGCACATATGGGAGTTGATGCTTCCAGCTCCTCCCCCCTTTCTTTCTTTCTCTCTTTCTCTCTCTCTCACACACACTCTGTGTCTCCTCTCTAAAATGAATAAAATAAAATAAAATAAGACATAAAACGGGGCAAAAAATATTCAGAATATTCAGTGTGTATATTTTAAAACAGAATTAGGTTCTAGGTTTAGAAATTTATGAACAGAATTTTTAAAAAATCTACATGAGTGTCCAGTGGGACAGGTGAAAGTCGTGAGGGACGCAAGACAATGCTACATTGTGCAGGATTGTTCACATGTTGTAGGATGTCTAGCACGCCTACTTTCCACCCAGGAAACACCAGTAGTTCCCTCCAGACTTCCCTCACCATCCCTCCACTTCTAGTCATTGTGATAACTAATGACTCCACAAAAAACCAAAACAGCTTCTGAAGGCATAGTGCAGCCCCCAATAAGAAATACCAGTCTTGGCTCTGGCCAGTTGGTTCAGCAGTGGAGCATCGGCCTGGTATGTGAATGTTCCGGGTTTCACTTCTGGTCAGGGCACACAGGAGAAGCATCCATCTGCTTCTCCACCCATCCCCATCTCACTTCTTTCTCTCTCTCTCTTCTCCTTCCCTCCTGCAGCCATGGCTTGAGTGTGTTGGCCCTGGGTGAGCTGAGGATGGCTTCATGGCCTCTGCCTCAGGCACTAAAAAATGGCCCAGTTGCTGAGCAATGGAACAAAGCTGCAGATGGGCAGAGAATCCCAGTCTTAGTGGTCTTGCCAGGTGGATCCCAGTTGGGATGCATGTGGGAGTCTGTCTCTGTCTCCCCTCCTCTCACTAAAAAAGAGAAAGGAAGGAAGGAAGGAAGGAAGGAAGGAAGGAAGGAAGGAAGGAAGGAAGGAAGGAAGGAAGGAAGGGGAAAGAAAGAAAGAAAGAAAGAAAGAAAGAGAGAGAGAGAGAGAGAGAGAGAGAGAAAGAAAGAAAGAAAGAAAGAAAGAAAGAAAGAAAGAAAGAAAGAAAGACCTGTCTAGAACCTCAGTGACCTCTCCAGTGAAGTCAGGCTAGGAGTCTGGGTACAAGGCCCTAAGGGATTCTGTGTCTGTGCTCTTGTTGGGGGAATGATGGAACAGAGGGGTCCAAGTCACAAATAAATTTCCTCCTTTATGTTTCTCCACTCTAACTTTTAAAATTTTTTATTTACTATTTTTTAATCAAATGTTTTAAAAATCAAGTAGCACATAACAGTTATCTGCTTTACACTTCCCCTCAAAGCCCTCTCCAAAAAGGCATATACTTTCAAGTATTTCCTCCATAATTTTACATCCATAATTCTAAATAATGTGCTTTTCTCCCCATAGGGCTTGATTTTTAAAGTCATAATTTTAAATGATATAGTATATATAATAATATGCATTATATTGTTAAAATCTTTTGTAATTATAAATATTATCTATTGGGTTTCAAATAGGAAATATAAACTTTCACACAATACGTAGAGCATATATTAAAACTAAGCTTTTTTAATATAATATTTTAGAATTTATAAGTGAATTTGCACATGTATCATTTTATGTGATCCTCACAGAAGTCTTGAGAGGGATATTGTTCATGTCATTGTCACTTGAAACATGGCAAATTAGAACCCAGATAAGAAACATGCCAAAGTTTCACGGCTATAAAATAGCAAAGACAGGATTAGAGCCATTGATTGTTTTCAATCTTGCTTCAATAGCTAAAGTTTCTGTGGGACTATTCTGTTTAGAGTCTTGGCAAAATCCCCTTCAAGGTGCAGTTCCAATGGCACCTTCTTCCTGAAACTTTTGCTAACTCTCTTCAGACAGGTCTTTTCTCTATGTGTCCCCAGCAGTTTGTCCATGCATTCATAAGTTGTTCTCTTCATGCTTTTGTCGGATCATGGACTCATCAAAGCCCTGGCCAAGTTCTATCTTCTCTTTCTACTACTAGAGCCCAGCAGGTCCTCAGGCACATGACAGGTGGTAGTCATCCAGGACAGAGAAATATCTTTGTGCTGGGACCTTGGCTAAGTACTGGGGGTACACAGACAACTAGACAGAACACATTCCAGGGCATAGCCTCCAGTTTGGTAAAGAAATGAATGTATGAGTGCTGCTCTCTCTAATGTGTAGAGGAGCAATGATTTCAAGGAATAGCTACACAGATATTTGGCTTGCTTTGCACTTTAAAAGTTAAAAGATTAGCCAAAACAGACTGAAAGATATAGACAGGGAAGACAAACTAGATTCATAAGGTAATGAAGATCTTGAGAGGGGAATGAAGTTCACAAAAGAGAAGGCCAGTAAAGGTATGTTCTTACAAGAACAAAGATGGAAAATGATTTTTGGTGAATGGAAGTGATTTATAAATAAGGCCAATAAGAGTTTATATTAATGGTGATTGCAAATTGTAAATGTGCGGATTGAAAGAATTATCTGAAAGAATATTGAATAACTTTAACAACAGAGAAACTATCTTTGGTTTTCTAGGTGGTCAAGGAGAAAAAGAGAAACAATTTAAAGAGATAAGCCTTCAACAGCAATATGGCAAGAAAGGAATAAATTTTAGCAATAAGTTAGTAATGGATATGAAATTGAAGAGAGTTTATGAAGTTATCAAATCAAGTGCTATTGAAATGTTATGAAGAGAGGAAAGTAGACAATTTTTGTTTGGGGTGGTAACTATTTCATTGTCCAATTAAGTATTAAGTAAAAGCAATGAAATACTATTAGAAGTTACAGTGTGTAGAATACAGGTTATATCTGTAAATGCCATCAAAAGATATTTGAATTGCCAGTCTTGCATTTCTTCTTTTTATCAATCTAGGAAGAAAAATATCTTCATTAACTTTGGTAAATAACCATGATTATAAGTGACTACAAAAATATATCATTATAATCACAGTTAAAACTAAATAACTGTAAAAAGGTAACCTATTCTTCAAACCAAGAAATAGATTCTTGGTTTTTATTACTTGCCACACAGACACCCTCCAAACGTTGTATGGACCAAAATCATTACCTCCTCACAACACCTCTTTCCCATGAGACACTAGATTTTGTATCTATTATTACATTAAAAATCGGGAGAGAAGTAGAACTGTCTTTATTCATAGACAACAGGATCCTGTATATAGAAAATTTTAGGAACCATATGCAAAAAACTATTAGAGCTAAAAAAAAATTTAACAAGATCTTAGGATACTGGGCAAATATACAAAAAATCACTCATATTTCTATATATAAGCAATGAACAGTCCAAAATGTTCTAAACCTGGATTTTAGTAATAGTTAAAAAACTCAGTAAGTTTATGTTAAAAAATCATTGAATTGTTCACTTAAAATGATTCTGTTTTAGGGTAGGTAAATTATACCTCAACAAAGTTGTTGTGTTTTCTTTTAATTAGGAGATGTCAAAAAGGAATAAAAGACTTTTTTTTTAACAAAAAGAGTATTTTATTTATTATTTATTTTGCATTCTTGTGTTTAATCTTCCATGTCAAATACTTAACCGTGAGCCCGAGTTAGAAAATTTCTAGGCCCAATTTGGAGTATAAATTGAGATGTATGACTACCAGTGTCTTAAATCTCAGCACTGACACCAGAGGACAAGACTTTGGCAATCAGCTTGTACCGGTGTTCATTTGGAAGAACACTGAGGAACCTGGTCACAAAATAAAACAGATTAAGGTGAAGTGGAAAGTCAAATCAGATAATCAAGGATAGTTCTGGGGGTCAGGGGTGTTGGTGTGTGTGTGTGTGTGTGTGTGTGTGTGTTTAGATGTGTGTGTGTGGGGGGGGGGTCAGGATCCTTATTTTCTAGGGTTGGATGGCTCACACCCTACAGGGACAAGAGGCACTGGCTGTTTGGAAGGAAACTCTACCTCTAATTTCCAAGACCCAGTTACCTCCTTTGAACAGAATGAAGGTCCTGGCTTTGATAACCCAAAATAAATAGAACACTCAGAATTCTCAACACCCAATTCTCAATGACTTTCAGCATCTTTGCAGACAAAGATAAAAACACAATCATCTTTGCAGAAATTTCAATGGCACAATTCCACCCATGGCCCTCTGCCTTTGGCTTTTCAAAGCCCTGTCCACTTATAATTCAAATCACATTTGTAAACATAAAATATTCCCAGTCACAGCCATAAAAATACTTAATACTTGTACGAATAATTTGTATTTCTTATCTCAAAATATAAAAACAATCAGTGGAATGAATTTAAATTCTGGGCTCAGAAACAGTTTCCAGATAGAATCACCCAGGCTTTGGTGAGTGGAATAAACAGGTGCTCAACAAGGAAGAAAAAAGTTTTCGTTTTTTTAATGCAACAATGTAACTCATGAACTGATTCTGAGGCATTTTGCCTATAGCCATTTTTATTTCAGTTTTGGTTTGCTAGTTTTTAAAATCCATTTTTTTGAGAAATATTGATAGACATGAAAAATACAGCACTCCTTTGTTATTTATTATATTTTGGGACTACTGTGTTAGTCAAATACTCTGGTTCAAAGAGAGTTGACTATTTGTAAAGAATAATAATAACAAGCATAATCATAGCTTCATACACATACTAGGACTTGACACAAACGTGTCCTAATATTCTGCAAAGAAATTTTAGTGAGGAAACTAAATTTTAGTGGTCACAAGAAACAGTTCAATAGATTCGTAGTGCCAGAAACTGTGCTAAGCATTTTATATACATTATAATCTTTAATCTTCATAATAAATCTCAGAAGAAAGTATTCTAATTTCATAGACAAAGAAACAGGGATTTAGAAATAATTCTTGCCCAAACTATGAATTAAAGTTGTACCAAGAATCTCATAGAACTCTACCTGTCAAGTGGCATCCGGCAAGTCTTTGATGACGGGGGTATTATGTATCAAGGTCTGCAAGGGTATCAATGTGAAAATGAATTATAAATTTCATGAAAAAAAGCTAGTTAAATAAACTGACTTCTGTCAAAAAATCATCATCATTATTATAACAAATATCTGCCATTCCCAAAAAGAACCCACTCAATTTTTATTAATGAAACTGAGTTGTGCAAATTCCTCATACACAGCAAGTCAATGGCCACTTTGGATTCAAATTATGGGCTCAATAAGAGGATCAGCAAAAAGAGACAATCTTGTGGCTTTGATGCAAAAAAATGTATTAAAAACGTAATTTATAAGAAAGGCAGACTAAATAAATTTCAGGGTGAAATAGCAAACGTTAAATTGGTTTTTTAAATTAAATAAATGAAGTTTCAGAGTGATCAAATACAATTTTGTTTTGTTTCAAATTTCCTTCTTTTATGTTAGCATTTGCTTTAGAATAGCCAGTTATTCATCTTTACTGGCTTCTGAAATTAAATTAATTAATTTAAAAAGAGGCCCTGGTTGGGTAGTTCAGTTGGTTAGAGCATCATTCCAATATGCCAAGGTTGTGGGTTCAATCCCTGGACAAGGCATATACAAGAATCAACTAATGAATGCATAAAAAAGTGGAACACCAAATCAGTGTTTCTGTTTCTCTCTCTAGAATCAATCAATAAAAATATTTTTAATAAACTAAATTGATTTAAAAAGGGAGTTTTAATAAAATAGCTCTATTCCTGGTGCATTTCTGTCCCCATCCACAATGTCTTCTTCACAGGGTCCAAGAGCTAAAGAGTAATTTGGAGTTTTGGCCTTTCAGAACCAGGCAAATTATCATTGTAATGGGGTCAGCAGAGGGCCAAATTGCTTTTCCTGAATTAGCATGTGAAAGGAATGTGGGCAAATTAACTGTGTATGACTGAACTCCACTTTATTTGCTACTGGGTGACATGTCACTAGAGCCAGATTTGTCTCCCAAAATGGAACTCTTTGAGGATCCTGTACAGGTTCGTTTCACTTTCTGGTCATTAGTCTGCATAATAATTAAACTCACAGGTATTTAGTACTCACTAAATACCAGGCTATAGTACTTTATAGCTATTATTTTATTCTCAAAATAAGCCTATGAGCTAATTGATTTATCAAGATGCATTACAGAACAAAACAAACCATTCTAAGTATTTTAAGCAAGGTGGAATTTAATACAGAAAAGTGGATGTTTACAAAATTGTTAGATGGGCTGGAGGAGTAAGTTCTAGATACAGTCTCAAGAAGTATTGCTCAGAGAAATATAGAACTGGCCCACTAGAAGAGCAACTATATTCAAGGTCCCTGGAGCTTAGAAATTCACAAACATGTCTCTCCAGAGAACAATAGAAAGAAATGTCTTTCGTTCCCTTGCCCAGAGATGTTAAGGCCAAGATAATGCCAGGTATTCACCAAGCCCATTTTACTTTACTCTTGGGCACTTTTGCATTTAGGTTGGAGCCACATGAGTTCTGGCCAATGGAAGTTGGGAAGTAGTGATATATATACTTACAGGCATGGTAACACCTTCTTGATGGCCACACTATGTGTTGAAACTAGTGGTGTCACAAGATAGAAGGAGCTTGAGTTCTTCCTCAATGACTGCCAGCCACATTGGATCACTGGGAACAGCCCTCCTCCACCTGGGGTGAGGGAATGGGGAGCAAACGGGATGGAAAGACAGCAAGGAGAGAAAGAGGACTTGTTCTGACTCTTCTAGGTACCACTGGTGATCACTGAGACAGACTGCCCCGGTGAGGGTTCCCTTCTGTGCACTGAAAACACAGGAAGAGGCTAAACCAGATCCCACCTCCCTATGAAGGAATCTCTAAAGCTCTATAAGAGCACTATTTATATACAACAGAAAATATGTTCATTGTAGATCACTTTTAGCTGTTCATTAAACCAAATCCCCTGGGTATCTTTATGTCAGTGCTTTAGAAATTAGTTGTTGTTACTTTATGTAATTCAAAATAATAAAGCTGAGTGCCTGTTATACTCTTTTGTAATTTCAAACAGAGACTCCCAACCTCAGGTCTCTCAGTGGCCTCAGAGGCAATGATGGGAATTTATGCATTATTTTCATATCAGAAAAACTTACAGAAACAAGACATGTAACTTAAAGCTGAATGAGCTAATTAAAATGTGAAGTTTCTGTTTTTTGACTGAGATCACATCAACTTAGTACAATAATTATCTCAGAGGATAATTGATTGATACTTATTTCATGCTATTTGGACCCTCTGGATAATAGTCATTTGATGTCTTTGAGTAATATAAATGGGTTAATCACCCAATAAGACTTCCATAAAGAACAACTTTTAAGAAATAACCTCCATCTAGGAGTCTATGCTTAGTAGTTTAAGAATCTAGTCAAAACATGGAAAAACCCAAATGTCCATCAACTAATGAATAGATAAATAAAATGTTGTATAGCCATGCAATGGAATATTATTCAGCCATAAAAAGAATGAAATACTTATACATCCTACATGGATGAACCTAAAAAACTATTATGCTTAGTGAAAGAAACCTGTTATAAAATACCATATAATATATGATTTCATATATATGAAATGTCCAACAGACACAAATCTGTAGAGAGAGAAGTAGATTAGTGGTTACCTAGGGCTGAAATGGAAAATGAGGATTGACTATTAACAGATAGAAGATTTCTCTTTGAAGTAATGAAAGTTAGATTATGGTGATTGCTGCACAATTCTGTATGTATAGTACAACCCATTGAATTGTACACATAAACAGGTGAATTTTATGGTATGCTAATTGTATTTCTGTAAGCTGTTAAAGTTCTTTAGAATCATAAATCAAACTCCACAATTTTCCACTTGACTTTACCTCAAATATGGCTGAATTAATGGAATCTTATACTCTAGGAATAAAGTTGGGTTCTGGAGAAACAACAACAAAAGCAAACAATAACTATGTCATCTCTCAGGAGAAAATGCTAGAACTTCAGCCCTCTCTCCCCACTTGCATTGTGTCTTTTCCTTACTCCTGGCAGAAAGCGGTGAGATAAGATGGGGGCCAAGAAGCAGCTGTTCTTCCAGTTCTCTGTCCTCATAAAGGACCCAGGCTTCCCACATTTTCAATTCCACGCAGAAAATAAGACCTGTGGCCCCTCAACCAGACCAAGACCAATCCTCCTCCTTGGCAGTTCTCCCTTTTCCTTTTGCTTCCAATTTTACCTGGCACTAGATCTGTACACACGATGCTTTTTCCTTTTGTGACTTTGAAGCATTTAAAATAATTTTACCAAAGTCATTAAAAACACAGAAAGCATTTTCATAATTATAAATTGTAAGTCAATTGTGAAAATTTCAGAAAATATATAAAAGTAAAAAGAAAATCATATAACTGCTACTTAGTAATAACTTTTGTTAGCATTTTGGCATATTTCTTTATAATATATAAACATATTTATCACCCAGATGATATCATACTGTAAATATATTTTTGTGAACTATAGGAATCATGCAAGTAGTTCTTGGCAGTAGCTGCTGAGAAGCCTAGAGTCAAAAGCACAAAGCCTTACAACATTCATGTTCTGGAAAACACTCACTCCTAGCTTAATTGTATGTTTTTCTCTTCAGATTTCTTCTGTCCTACTTTTCATGTTCTGATTTTTATATTTAATTATATTTTATTATATAAATTTCTATAAACGACTTAAAGACTTTCCAAAATATAGTAAATAATTTTTTCATCATAACCATTTTAAGTGTACAGTTCAGTATTATTAAGTATATTTACACTGTAATCTTGAAAAACTAAAACTCTATTTCCATTCATTTCAACTCCCATTTTCTCTTCCCTCTACCTTCTGGTATTCACCATTCTACTTTCAGTTTCTATAAATGTAAAGCCAGCGGCCAAGGCTATTATCATAGCAGCCTGGCCCATGTAGGTTCTCATTAGATTCGAACAGTTGGTAATGAAAAAACGGAGCCAAGAACTGGTGAGCCATCAGCTCTAATTCTAGCTTGCACCTGGCAGGCAAGCAAAAACACACACTGGGCTCCAAAACCCACTCATTCAGTGCTCACAAAGCTACTGACTTATCCGAGTTTCCTAGAATGATAGGCTTCTAGCTCACCAGACTTATTCACCTCTGTTTCCCATCTCCTTCTCTCTACACAAAATCTGCACAAACTGACTTCTTCCTCAGCACTCCGCCATCTTGGCTGCCTCCTCTCCTCCACGTGGCCTTAATCTGCTCTCTTTTCTAATACTAACCTCAGGAATCAAGAGAGAGCAAGCTCCCGGCCTGCCCCACTTTATACTGTAGAAATTCAAACCCTTAATGCAATCTACAAACAAGAAAGTCTCTGATACAAAGTCACTCACCTGAGGCACAATGGGATTCCTCATGCATGCACCACCCTACATTATCCAATCAGTCAAGGGTGTGGAGAAAAGCTTATTCTTAAAGCTAAGGCGTAGGCTATAATGACCCGGCCTGCCCACAGCCCGTCCCCCAACACACATTAATATCAATGGACTTGCATGTGGGCAGCGCCATCTTTAACAAAGTGAGTATAATATATTTTATCTGCCCAACAATAAATTTGACTACTTTAGATACATCATATAATGGTATCATAACAGTATATGTCTTTTCGTGACTGGCTTATGTCACATAGCATAATGTCCTCAAGGTTCATCCATGCTGTAGCATAGTGTAGAATTTACTTCCTTTTTAAAGCTGAATATTTCATTGTATGCATACATCACATTTTCTTTGTCAATTTATCTATTGATGAACATTTGGCTATTGTGAATAAAGCTGCTATGAACATGGATGTGCAAATATTTCTTTGAGACTCTGTTATCAAATCTTTTGAATATATAACCAGAAGTGGGATTGCTGGATCATATGGTAGTTCTATTTTTAATTTTTGAGAAACCACTGTACTGTTTTTCCATCATGGTTGCATTATACTACCTGCCAGCTGTGCACAGTGTTCTAATTTCCCCACCTCCTAACCACACTTGCTATTTTCTGTATTTTGGATGATAGTCATCTTAATGGGTGTGAGGTGATATTCTCATTGTGATTTCCATTTGTACTTAACAATTAGTGATGTCAAGCAGCTCTTTATATGCTTTCTGGCTATTTGTATACCATTTTTAGAGAAATGATCATTCAAGTATTTTTCCCATTTTTTGTTTTTATGTTGCTAAGGTGTAGTAGTTCTTTACATATTTTGGATATTAGCTCTTTATAAGATATCTAATTTCTAAATAATTTAAAATTTTGTAACCCATTCCATAGGTTGCCTTTTCATTCCAGTAATGTGTATTTCATGCAAAGAAGTTTCTAAGTTTGATGTAGTCCCATGTGTCCATTTTTTCTTTTATTGGCTTGTTCTTTTGGTGTCATAACCAAGAAATCAAAACCAACTCCAACACCATGAAGCTCTTTCCCTTAGGAGTTTTATTGTTTGGAGTCTTATGTTTAGATGTTAAATTTATTTTGAGTTAATTTTGTATATGGTGTTTGATATAAGAATTTAACTTCATTCTTTTGCATGTGGGTATTAAGTTTTCCCAACACCATTTGTTAAAGAGACTGCCTTTTTCCCATTGAATGGTCTTGGCATCCTCGTCAAAGATTATTTACTTGATCATATACACAAAGGTTTGTTTCTGAACTCTATTGCACTAGTCTATGTCTGTCTTTGTGCCAGTACCACACTAAATTAATAACTGTAACTTTGTAATATGTTTTTAAATCAGAAAGTGTGAAACCTCTACTTATGTTCTACTTTTTCCAGACATTTTGTCTATTAGGAGTCCCTTGAGATAAATATTTAGAATAAATTTTTTTCTATTGATGCAAAAAATTTTATTGAGATTTTGATAGGAATTGCATTAAATTTGTTGGTCATTTTGATTACTGTTGACATCTTTATAATTCTTTCTTTCAATCCATGAACACTAGATGTCCTTCCATTTATTTGTACCTTCTTTAATTTTTTTCAGCCGTGTTTTGTAGTTTTCAGTGTGTATGTCTTTCACATTCTTGGTTTGGCATATTCCTGAGTATTTTATTTTTTTTAATGTTATTGTATTTGGAATAATTTTCTTAATTTATTTTCAGATTCTTCATTGTCAATGTGTAGAATTACAACTTAATTTTATGTGTTGATTTTGTATCTTAAAATTTTCATGAATTTTTTGGTTCTAATAATTATTTTTGTTTAATCTTTAAAGTTTTCTACATATAAGATCATTTTATTTACAAAAATGATTTTATTTCTTTTCTACTTTTGATGTAATAAACAGCTTTATAAAAAGTAATTTTCCCTATTTTATTGAGATATAATTGACATATTATATTCATTTTACTTGTATGACATAATCAATTCCTGCAAATATTATGAAATGTATTTAACAAAGTAAGTTTAGTTAACATTCATAACTTTATATACTCAGAATTGTTTTTCTTGAAATAAGAACTTTAAAAATTTACTCTTTAGCAGATTTCAAGATGGCAACAGAGTAGGCAGATGTACCAACAGCCACCCCCGAGGACCAAATTAGATTACAACTTAATTTAAGAACAGTCATCTTGAACACCCAACTGTGTACTAAACAAAGAGGAGTCTATACCCAAGGATCACACAAGAAACCAAACCAAGACTGGTAGAAAGGTTGGAGATGTGGAAAGGACTGCCCCACTCCCAGGAGTGACAGCAGCTTAGGGCCAGAGGGTCTCTCACTGTGGGGAGGATTGTACTGAGAGGGTAGGGTCCTCAGACCCAGGCCAGTGCCCCAGCCTAGAGCCTCAGAGCCTAGAAGAGGCACCCACACAGCATTTGGTGGTGAAAAGAGCAGAGGTATCTGTCTGCAAGAAATAGAGCTCTTGGAGATGCAGACTCTGTCTTAAAGGGCCAGCACAGAAAATCTCATTCACAGCTATTTACCTAGGGTTCGGGGGGGGGGGGGGGGCGTGGAGCTAAGAAAACTAGAGTTGTGTAAGGAGAATGTGAAGTTGGTGACCCCAAAAGAAACTCTGTTGGAGACAGCAACTGGAACCCCTGTGCTGAGTCATTCTCCAATACTGCAGTCATCATCCTTTTTCAGTGGAGCAGTCCCTTCTAAGTGGATCAGCCTAAGAGAAAGAAACTGCCATGCCCTCAGGAATCTTTCCTGCCCCAACCTATGGAGACTGGGCCTTCTGAGAAATCAGCCAAAAAGGAGGGGGCATGTTACTCAGTTTTCTGGTGTTCAGGCTAGAGCTTTCCCCTAGCATACTCTCAAGGCTATGACTGGTACTTCTGCCTCACAGGAGACTTGGTAGAAACTGTCTGGAATGTGGGCAGAACACACCTCTGAGTTTCAGAAACCACACCGACTGGAGTCCTGGGAGCCACACCCTACTGATGTCTGTGAAAAAAGTTTGAACATACTGATATCTGAGGCAGAGCCACATGCACCACACTGTTTGATCCCTGAATTGACCCAAGCTCAAGGCCAGGGTTTGGGAACCATTTTGGCTAAGAGAGCCATAAATGCCACATATTTTAAAATGTAATTCCATGAGAGCCATGCGATATGTTTAATACTAAATACAAGTAAATGTGTGCTTTTTATGTAAGACCAACACTTTCAAAGTACAATAAGTCTCTGAATTCTTTTTAATAATTCTTGTTGCTAACCAATAATGAATAAAGTACTTCTTACAATTAATGCGACTTCTGGTGCTGTGTGGTTTTGCTGATGGCTTTGTAGTCTCTTTGATACATGGTGAGGTTAAGCTTCATGCAGGCATTGAGACTTCCATCCATTAAACGTGATTGTACACCGGTCTTAACATTCTTTAGATATGAGAAAGACTTCTCACATGCATATATAGAGCCAAACATTGTCAGTACAGCAATACTCACATGCTGCAGTGTGTGGTATATGATGGAAAGAGCGTTTCAAGTTTTGACAATCAGCTAGTCTGTGGGTAGAAGTTTTTTCATTTCTCCCCACTTGTGTTTGCTCGCCAACTCTGCTTGCTGTTGTGCAAGTCTTTCCAAATCTTCATTCAGTGACTTGAACTTATTCACCCACATGTCTGAGGCCTTCAGGTCTGCAGTTTGTAGCTCAAAATCTTTGACTGAGACACCGGGGATATAACTCAGGTTGGTGCTGTCCACTGCACACTCGTGTGGATGGGTGATGAACTTAAAAAGATGAGTGCGCTCATGAAATTTTCTAAAGCACGCTTTGAATGACTGCAGGGGATTAAATGTGAAGCCCACTAGCTGCTGGAGATCAAGAGGTTGACCAGGGTCACTTGCCATGCATGCATCTTTAAACTCTCCCAGTTTTTCAAAGTGTAGTAAACAACCTGTTTCAATGTTGGCGATGAAGAGTTCCAGCTTGTTTTCAAATGCAAACATGGCTTGTTGTAAGGATAAGACTATATTTCCAATGCCTTGCATTTTCACATTGAGCTGGTTCAGATGTTAAGTCATATCTACGAGATAATAGAACTCCAGGAACCACTCAGTGTTAGCTAACTCAGGATGCTTGATGTTTTTCATTTCAAGAAAAGTCCGGATTTAGCTCAGACAAGCCGCGAAACAGCAGAGCACCATCCTTTTTTTTTTCTTTTTTTTTTTACAGGGACAGAGAGAGAGGGATAGATAGGGACAGACAGACAGGAACGGAGAGAGATGAGAAGCATCAATCATTAGTTTTTCATTGCTGTCACAATACCTTAGTTGTTCACTGATTGCTTTCTCACATGTGCCTTTACCGTGGGCCTTCAGCAGACCAAGCAACCCCTTGCTGGAACCAGCGACCTTGGGTCCAAGCTGACTAGCTTTTGCTCAAGCTAGATGGGCTTGCGCTCAAGCTGGCAAGCTTGGGGTCTCGAAGCTGGGACTTCTGCATCGCAGTCCAATGCTCTATCCACTGTGTCACCACCTGGTCAGGTAAGCACCTTTCCTCTTGACAACCAAAGCACATTGCTGTGCAGAAGCAGACCAGAATAATTATTCCCAACTTGATCCAGCAGTGTTTTAAACTGGTGATCATTTAAAGCTCAGGCAACAATAAAGTTGACTACCCTAATGACAGCGACATCACCTCAACAAGCTGCTTGACATACATCTGAGCACAAAGCACCTACTGATGTAGGATGTAGTGAAAACCTAGGATGGGTCTCTTTTTATGTTCATGAAGAAGCACTACGAATCTTTTGTTTTTCCCCACCATGCATGGAGCACCACCAGTACACACCGAAATAAGTTTATCCATCAGTAGAATTTTTCTTTAGCGAACTCAGTGAAAAACTGGAATAAATCCTCCCCTCTTCTTGTCTCTTTCATAGGCAAAACCGCAAGACTTTTCTCATGTAGTGTTTCACTGACAGCATACCTTGTAATCATTCTGAACTGGAAAAAATGGCTTATGTTTGTTGACTCATCCAAAGCAAGAGAAAAGAATGGTGTTGCATTTATGTCTTTCACTTGTGTTGCCTCAATTTGATTTGTCATCATGATGGTACGATTGTGAACAGTTCTTGCCAACAAAGACATGTCTCTTATTCATTTGATTATCTTGTCTTTATCCAAAAAGTTGTCAAAAAGCTCATGGGCAACATCAAGCATGAATGTTTTGCCATATTCCCCATCTGTGAATGGCTCTTTGTTTCTCACAATTGCTAAAGCACCAGCAAAAGTAGCCAAATTCCAATCACCTTGTTGGGTCCAAACACAGAGTTGCTGCTGACTAGCTTGCACTCTACAAAGTAGCTTTTGACATGCTTTCTTTCTGCTGTCCCCCGCTGGATATTTCGATGCAAATGTACTATGACGTGTGTCATAGTGCCGCATTCTATTTGACCATTTCATCGATGCAATTTTATCATTGCATATTAGACATACTGCAGAAACTGCTCTCTCCACAAAGGTGAATTCCTCTGTCCATTATTGCTGAAAAATATAATGCTCCTCATCTTTTTTTCTTTTAGCCATCCTCTTCGTCAAAAGGGTTTCTGCAATTAGCTAGCTGACTACTTGATTAAAAGGAGGGAAGTTTACTTCCTGACCTCACAACAACCTGTGTATGTTATGCATTATCAAATAAAAATTTTGTGTTGTCCAGGAGGACAGCTGTGATTGGCTCCAACCATCTGCAACCATAAACATGAGTGGTAGAAAATGAATGGATTGTAATACATGAGAATGTTTTATATTTTTAACATTATTATTTTTTTTATTAAAGATTTGTCTGTGAGCCAGATGTAGCCATCAAAAGAGCCACATTTGGCTTGCAAGTTATAGGTTTCCGACCCTTGCTCTAGGCTCTGCCAGAGGTTTTATTTCAGTCGCCTAGCCCTACAAACAACCAGCAAACAGAGAATGCAGGAAGTGGAGTTCAGGAAACCATGACTTTTTGCAGAACATCCCTTAGGCCAAGTGCAGATAAAAGCTAGCCTAGGTGTGTGGCTTGGTATTTTCATGTGCATCTGTGCCTAGCAAAGGTATCCACTAACTCTGGATTGCTTATAGCTTCAAGAAGGTATCTGAGGGCCAGTCACAGGCAGTGTCCCCCAATGGTCTATGCTGGATGCCCTCCAGGGAAGTCCAGTGCTAACACATCCAGTGGCCAGCTGCAGAGAGCAGCAGTTCAGGACCTAACAACCCCTACTGGTGGTATCCTAAGGAAGGGCATCTTACACTGGGCCCAGCTGAGGCAAGTTCCACTTTCTGTGATCAGCAATGCTTTGTGTGCATTGAAGAGGGTGAAACTTCACAGTCAACCAGCCCAGGTGCTAAATATATTGCCCTACTGGGCTAAATTGCACAGGGGGAAGGGAGATAGGCTAGGAACACAAACATTCAAAGTGTGGGGTCTGGGAGTTTATTGTTGGGTCAGGTCAAGAGGCTTAGACACTTTTTGGGGGGCACAGTCAGCCCCAGAGGAAGACTCTCTCAGTCTCCCTCCCTGAGACCGGAGTCTCAACAGCTGGAAGAAAGTCTACATCTACAGCGGAAACTGTCAGCCCCACTCAATCTAAACCTGCTGCTCATCTTGCTGAAAAGAAATAAAATTGGAGTATCCAGCAGTGTCTGAGGGATTAGACTCCAGAATAGGGGCCACTTTCTCTATACTGAGCTCCTGACCAAGAAACCACTTAAGTATTCCCAACCCTAGCTGCCCTAACCCACCAATCTATCAAACTATTAAAAGGTTGTTTGGGTGAGGCTAGTCTGAGCCCACACTACAATCTTTCTACAGAAGATTCCATGGGAAGACCAGGCAGTTGCAAGAAGAGATGGAGCAGCTGAAATGTGGAAGCAAATCTTACAGAATTTGGGGGTTTTACAGATTTGCTGTCAACTCTAAGCAGGAGGAAACTGATATTTATACACAGGTTGGTGCCTCAACACTTCCCAGGCACGGAAAGCACAGAAACAAAAATCAAAAAGAGCAGTAGCTCCAGACAGGTAGCCCATGGCAGGTTACAAACAACTCCTGACATCAACCCAAGAAAACCCAGAAACAACACAACTTGTAGTGGGTAGCAGACTGCACCAATGCTAGACTCAGCTACCTACACAAGCAGAATATCCAAAGGAGGAGTCCAGCAGGCACTAGACACTCTGGAGAATAAATATGCCCAGCAGGACACGCACTGCACAGTGTCTAATACACATAATCAAGGTTGACCCTTAGAACCAGCCAGTCTGAAGGGATAAACACATCAACAAAAGGACCAACTGCATTCAATACTCACATACAACAGGAGGAATAATAGTACCCTCAAAAAACATTCTTATAGCAAGAAACTCAGATAACCTGGAGTTAAGTACCACCAAGCCCATCTTCCTCATAAAGACACCACAACAAATTTTATAGTAAGACAGTGCTACCTAATAGACAAAATGGACAGAGAAAGAAATATGATCCAAATGAATCAAGAAGAGAAATCCCCAGAAAAAGAACTAAATGAAAGGGAAGTAACCAAACTACCAGACACAGAGTTTAAAATAATGATTTTTGGGATGCTCAATGATCTTAGAGTAACAATGGGTGGTCACAACAAGAACTTAGACAAAGAGATAGCAAGCATCACAAAGGACATTGAAATTGTAAAAAAGAACTAGTCAGGAATGACAAATACAATATCAGAAATGAAAACTGCATTAGAAGTACTCAACAGAAGGCTGGATGAAATAGAGGATTGAATCAGTGATTTAGAGGAAGATAAATGTAAAAACAGAAGCAAAGCAACAAACAGAAAAGAGACTCAAAAAGAATGAGAAAATTCTAAGAGACCTTTATGACAACATGAGGAGAAACAACATTTGCATCACAAGGGTTCCTGAAGGAGAAGAGAATAAACAAGGGATAGAGAACCTGTTTGAAGAAATCACAATTGAAAAATTTCCTAAATTGATCAAGGAAAAGTCACACAAGTTCAAGAAGCACAGAGAGTTTCATTAAAGATAAACCTAAAGAGAAGGAGGTCAACATCAAGACATATTATAATTCAAATGACAAATTTAAAAGACAACTAAAAAATACTAAAAGTTGCAAGAGAAAACCAGTTAATCACATATAGAGGAGTCCCCATAAGGATGATATCTGACTTCTCAACAGAAACACTTGAAGCCAAAAGCGATTGGCAAGAAATATTCAAAGTGATGCTAAAGAAGAACTATAACCAAGATTACTTTATCCAGCAAGGCTATCATTTAAAATTAAAGGAGAAATAAAAATCTTCTTAGAAGATAAAAGACTCAAGAAATTCATTACAACCAAACCAGTACTTCAAGAAATGTTAAAAAGGCCTGCTACAAAAAGAGCAAAGAAAAACAGAAATGGAGAGAAAGAAGATTATAGATTTAAAGAATAAAATGGCAACAAACAACTACATATCAGTCATAACCTTAAATGTAAATGCTTTAAATGTTTCACTCAAAAGACATAGCTTAGCCTGACCAGACGGTGGCACAGTGAATAGAGCATCAGACTGGGATGTGGAAGGACCCAGGTTCGAGATCCCGAGGTTGCCAGCTTGAGTGCAGGCCCATCTGGCTTGAGCAAAAACTCGCCGCCTTGGACCCAAGGTTTCTGGCTCGAGCAAGGGGTTGCTCAGTCTGCTGAAGGCCCACGGTCAAGGCACATATGAGAAAGCAATCAATGAACAACTAAGATGTCACAACGACAACAAAAAAACTGATGATAGATGCTTCTCATATCTCTCCATTCTAGTCTGTCTGTCCCTATCTATCCCTCTCTCTGACTCTCTCTCTCTCTGTCTCGGTAAAAAAAAAAAAAAAAAAAAAAAAAAGACATAGGCTAGCTGCTTGGATAAGAAAACAGGACTTGTACATATGCTGTATATAATAGACCCACCACAGAACAAAAGATACACATAGACTGAAAGTGAAGAGATGGAAAAAAGTATTTCATGTAAATGTAAATGAAAAAAAAAGCAAAGGTAGCAATACTTATATCGGACAAAATAACCTTTAAAACAAAGGCTATATCAAGGGAAAAAGAAGGTCACTACATAAAGATAAATGGAGCAATCCAACTAGTGGATATAACCACTGTAAATATTTATGCACCTAATATAGGAGCACTAAATATATAAAGCAGATTTTGATGAAAATAAAGGCAAGATTGACAGCAATACTATAATAATAGGGAATTTAAATACCCCACCAACATCAATGGATAGATCCTCATTCCAAAACCAGGTAAAGACACAACAAAGAAAGAAAACAAAAGGTCAATATTTCTGATGAATATAGGTGCTAAAATTCTCAACAAAATATTAGCAAACCTGATGCGGCAATAAATTTAAAAGATCATACATCATGATCAAGTGAAATTTATTTTGAGAAGGCAAAGATGGTATAATATTAGCAAATCAATTAATATGATTCATCACATAAACAAAATGAAGGATAAAAATTACATGATTATATCAATAGATTCAGTAAAAAGCATTTGATAAAATCCAGCACCCATTTATGATCAAAACTCTCAGCAAAGTGGGAATACAGGGATACCACAACATAATAAAGGCCATGTATGACAAACTGACTGCCTACATCATACTCAGTTGGCAAATGTTACAAGCAATCCCCTTAAGATTAGGAACAAGGCAGGGTTGCCCCATTCCACCACTCTTATTCAACATAGTTCTGGAAGTTCTAGCCACAGCAATCAGACAAAAAGTAGAAATAAAAGGCATCCAAATTGGAAAAGAAGAGGTAAAACTGTCATTATTTGCTGATGACATGATACTATCCGTAGAAAACCCTAAAGTCTCAGTCAAAAAACTACTAGATCTGATAAATGAATTCAGCAAGGTGGCAGAATATAAAATTAATATTCAGAAATCAGTGGCACTTTAATATATCAACAATAAGCTGTCAGTAAGGGAAATTAAAAAAAAATCCCTTTCACTATTGCAACAAAAATAATAAAGTACCTAGTAATAAATTTAAGGAGGTAAAAGACTGGTATTTGGAAAATTATATGACATTGATAAAAGAAACCAAGGAAGATACAAACAAGTGGAAGTATATATTGTGTTCATGGATAGAAAGAATACACATCATTAAAAAGTTAATACTACCCAAAGCCATCTATAGATTCAATGCAATTCCTATTAAAATACCAGTGGCAGACTTCAAAGATATAGAACAAATATTCCAAAAACTTAAATGGAACCAAAAAAGAACACATGTAAAGTAATCATGTAAATGAAGAAAAAATTGGCAAGTATCACACTTCTTTTTTTTTTTTTTTTGAAAGGGACAGAGAGAGAGTCAGAGAGAGGGATAGACAAGAACGAAGAGAGATGAGAAGCATCAATCATTAGTTTTTCATTGCCATTGCGACACCATAGTTGTTCATTGATTGCTTTCTCACACGTGCCTTGACCGCGGGCCTTCAGCTGACCGAGCAACCCCTTGCTGGAGCCAGTGACCCTGGCGAGCTTTTGCTCAAGCCAGATGGACCTGCGTTCAAGCTGGCAAACTCGGGGTCTTGAACCTGGGTCTTCCGCATCCCAGTCCAACACTCTATCCACTGCACCACCGCCTGGTCAGGCAGTATCACACTTCTTGATACAAGGCCATTGTAATCAAAACAGCTTAGTATTGGCATAAGAAATGGCATACAGGTCAATGGAACAGAACAGAGAACCCAGAATAAAACCCACACCTTTATGGATATTTGACAAAGGAAGTAAGAGTATACAAAGGACAGTCTCTTTAATAAATGGTGTCAGGAAAATTGGACAGGTACAAGCAAAAAGAAAAAGAAACTAGACCACCAACTTACACTATTCACAAAAATAAAGTCAAAATGAATAAAAGATTTAAATGTAAGTTGCAAAACCATAAAAATCTTGGAAGAAAACATAGATAGTAAATGCTCCAATATGTCTCTTAGCAATATTTTTGCCAATATATCTTCACAGGCAAGTGAAATAAAGGACAAAATAAACAAATGGGTCTATATCATACTAAAAGCTTTCGCACAGCAAAGGACACCCTTAACAAAATAAAAAGACAACACACTCAATGGGAGAACATATTCGCCAATATGTCTGATAAGAGGTTAATAAACAAAATTTATGAAGAACTTCTGGAACTCAGCACCAGAAAGGTAAACATCTAATTAAAAAATGGGCAAAGGAACTGAACATACAGTTCTCCAAAGAGGACATACAGATAGCCATTCAACATGAAAAAATGTTCAATGTCACTAATCATCAGAGAAAATCAAATTAAAACCAAAAAGAGATACCACTTCACACCTGTCAGAATGGCGCTCATTAACAAATTAACATACAAGTGCTGGCGAGGATGTGGAGAAAAAGGAACCCTCCGCACTGCTGGTGGGAATGCAGATTTGTGCAGCCCTGTGGAAAACAGTACAGCGTTTTCCTAAAAAAATAAAAAATGGAAATGTCTTTTACCGAGCTATTCCATTTTTAGGAATAAAGTCATCCCTAGCCATTTCTCAGTTCACTTTTTATGGTCTCACTGTATGGTGGATTTTTAAATTGTATCACAGCTTTTTGGCTATATCGCATGATTTTACGGTATATAGGTATTTTTATATATTTATTATTTTAACTATTTTTGTGGTAAAATAAGCATTTTTAGCCTAAAAAATTGAAAACAATATAAAAAATATTAATTAAAATATATTAAAAGAATATTACTGTATTTTCACTGGTGAGTACCCATATAGGATTTTATATGTTGTTAAAATAATGTAGGTTTAAAAGTGCAGAAAGTGCTTAAGAGCATAGGAAATGTTTATAAGAGTGTGGGAAAGGTTAATAACAGTCTGGGAAAGGTTTATAAGAGTGTGGGGAGGGTTTATAAAGCATATATACAGTGTGTCTGTAAAGTCATGGTGCACTTTTGACCAGTCATAGGAAAGCAACAAAAGATGATAGAAATGTAAAATCTGCACCAAATAAAAGGAAAACTCTCCCAGTTTCATACCTATTCAGTGCAGTTCGATGTGGGCTCCATTTGTTGCCCTACACACATCCAACGATAGTGAAGTTCTTGCCACACATGGGGTAAGGACGTCTGGTGTAACAGAGTGAATAACGTCTGTGATTCTCTGTTTTAAGTGATTAATGTCGTTGATACATTCAATGTACACATGTTGCTTCACATAACCCCAAAAGTAAAAGTCTAAGGGCGTCAGATCCGGGGATCATGGTGGCCATGGCTTGACAGAACCCCTGCCTATCCACTGCGGAGGGAATGTTCTATCCAGAAACTCCCAAACAATGGTGGCGTAGTATGGAGGAGAGTCGTTCCGTTGAAAGATGACACCTTCTGGAAATTGTGGCACTACATACAATTCCAACATGTCAAGATAGGTGTTTGCTGTCACAGACTACTCCGCGAAAAAAAAAATGGCCTATCACCTTATCATGCATCAGGCCACACCACACGTTCACTTTAGGGGTATTATGTTCGTACTCAATGTAGGCATGAGGATGTTCAGCAGCCCATATTCAGACGTTATGGCGAGGAACATGTCCACAGATATGGAAGGTCGCCTCATCGCTAAACACAGTCTTCTGCACAAATCTTGCATCATTGTCGATCTCATGAAGCATATCTATAGCAGACGCGCACCGTTTGGTTCTATCCGCCAGTTTGATAGCGTGCAACAGCCGCAATTTGTACCCCGTAAAAGAGAGACGTTTCTTTAACACCTCTTGCTTAGGCGTAATTGTAGAGCACAATTACACAGATTTTTTAGGGCTCCTTAGGTAGCTATCCCGTATAGCCTCTACAGACTCGTCACTGACTGATGGCCTACCAGAACGGGGTTTCTCCACCATCTGCCGGTTTCCTTCAACTGCTTATCCCACCAAGTACAGTAATGTTATTCCAATGTGGTAATGCTTCGTTATAAATTCACATTGCACTTTGGTCACAGATTCGAATTTAGCGAGCCACAGAACACACTGAACTTTCCTCTGTACCATCCACATCTTGACTGGCATGGCCGTAGGCTGCTCTGCTGTACACACGGTGTTACGTCATCATCTGCGCATGCGCACATGCTGCCACATCATCCTACAGAAACTGGGAGGGTTTTGTTTTTATTTGGTGCAGATTTCACATTTCTATCGTCTTTTGTTGCTTTCCTGTGACCGGTCAAAAGTGCATCATGACTTTACAGACACACTGTGTGTGTGTGTGTGTGTATGTGTATGTATGTATATATATATATATATATATATATATATAATATAAGGTTGCTACTTCATGGATTTTCAGCTATCATGGAGGGTTCTGGAACCTAACCCCTGTGATAGATGAGGGAACCACTGTATATCTAAGAATCCCAAAACACTGACTGGAAAGAAGATATGCATCCCCATGTTTATTGCAGTATTGTTTCCAATAGCCAAGATCTGGAAACATCCCAAGTGTTCATCAGTGTATGGGTGTATAGAAAAACAGTGGTACATATACACAATGGAATACTATGCAGCCATTAAAAAGAAGGAAACCTTACCTTTTTAATGTCATGGATGGACCTGGATATCATTATGTCAAGTGAAATAAGCCAGCCAGAGAAAGAATATATGATATGTGTGTATATGTGGTATATGTGGTATATGTTGAATTTATTGGGGTGACACTAATTAACAGGTATATGTGGAATCTAATGAACAACGTAAACTGAGTAATGGAATCGAGGTAGAGGTGGGGTCATGGGGAGCAGAGGGACAGCTGTCAGAGGAAGGGGGATGAGGGGAGGGGATCAGAGAAGGTATAGAAATTAGTGAAATTATATATATATAGCAGTTACATGGCATTGTCCTCACTAATGAAAAAACCAGCTTCAGATAAAAGTGACACAGGTGACCTTGTATTATCTGCTGATCTCAAAGAGAAGTAAAAGTTCTCTTTGCTAATGGAGCATTCAGCCTGACAGGTGGTGGCACAGTGGATAAGGCATCAATCCAGAATGCTTAGGTTGCAGTGAGGAATCATCCATATGATCACAAAGCTCACCAGCTTGAGTCCAAAGGTTGATGGCATGAAAAGTCCAACATCACTGACTTGAATAAGGGACACTAGTACTGCCTCAGTCAAGGCATGTATGAGAAGCTCAATGTAAAACTCAAGTGAAAGCAACTACAAGTTGATGCTTCTCACGCTCTCTCACCTCTCATTCTCTCTCCCTTCCTGTCTCACTCTCTTTTGCAAAATAAATGGAGCATTCAGTCTAATATAAAAAAAGATACCATCAAGTGATTAAACATGTTTATTTCACAATCAATTATTTTTACTTTTTATTGAATTTATTGGGGTGACACTAATTAACAAAATTGTACAGGTTTCAGGTACACAATTTTACAAAACACATCATTTGTACACTCTATTGTGTGTTCACCCCCCCAAGTCAAGTCTCCATCCATCACCATTTATCCACTCTATTCCCTCCCCCAGCGCCCCCCAATTCTCTGGCAATCATCACACTGTTCACAATCAATTCTAAATATCAACCTAACCTAAATTTAGATAATCATGCCATGTTCCAAAAGTGCCTTTTCCATGTTCTTAGCCCCTGAAAAAATGACACATTTCTTTAGTTCAGTCTAATTTATTCTCTCAACATTTGTTGAGGACCTACTATAATTTATGGCATAAACTCCCTTAAAATTTTTTCCTCTACTTTGAACATTTTTATTTTAGAGTAAAGATACATTTAAACTCACAAAAAATATAAAGGTATAAAAATATTCTAGCATTTTCTACATCCTGGATTATTTTTTAATCTAATTTATTAAATATTTATTTTGTTTTCGTCTTTTCCATTGTTTATATTAAGATGAATTAAATAGCATTAAGATTTTACATAACTGCAACTGGTTACTTCTAAAAATAACATTTTTTAAATAAAGCTTTTTTTACAATTCAGATTTACAAGTGGTTTGAAACAGGGCCGGGTGGTTTTTGGTCAGGCCAATCAAAGCAATTGTAAAATAAAGAAACTATCATGCTGTTTTTCAAAGCTAGCTCATCCTTCTACCAAGGATGAATTTTCTTTCTTTTTTTTTAAGTGATTTATTTATTGATTTTAGAAAGAGGGAGAGAGAGACGGGGTGGGGTGACAAGCAGGAAACATCAACTCGTAGTAGTTGCTTCCTGTATGTGCCTTGACTGGGTAAGCCCAGGGTTTTGAACCAGCAACCTCAGCACTCCAGGTCGATGCTTTATCTACTTTGCCACCACAGGTCAGGCAAGGATGAATTTTCAACAGATATATACCACTATGTCTCAAGAGTGACTCATCTTATATAGTTAAGATAGTTGATAGTTTAGAATCATAGCATCTTTTACAGAAGGTAAAGATTTCTTGACAATCTTGTGTGTTTAAGGAAATAATATATTTAATTAACTCTCACACACAAATAACAACTTATCACTGATTGGGAAAATTTAGTGAAAATGTAAAAATTGAAATGACATTAATATGGCCACAGTGGAGAGGATCTGCAGAAGAGTCTCGTGTTTAGATGCTTTAAAATGTAAATAATGCCCATTAGGGGACATAGCCTCGCTACACATAATGGGTTTTCAGATAAACAAGTAGGGAAAATTTGCACTAATTCTATAGGGGCATAATTAAAAATAATTAGAATAAAACCACATACTTTATAAAATAACTTCAAGAAAACAGACAGAGATGGACTTTGCATTTTCAGAAAATGGTGAGCATGTAGCACAGACTTGGGATCTGAAGTCCCCAGTGATGCAAGCTTTCTTACTTGTGAATACCTGCCAATTTACTTAGAAAGAAAGAAAGAAGAAAGAACAAAAGAAAAAAAGAAAGAGAGAGACAGAAAGAAAAAAGAAGAAAGTGAGAGAAGGAGGGAGGGAGGAAAGAAGGAAGGAAGGAAGGAAGGAAGGAAGGAAGGAAGGAAGGAAGGAAGGAAGGAAGGAAGGAAGGAAGAGGAACAATGGAACCACAAAGGAGTGTCTCCAGGGAAGAGAAGTTGTGTGATTAAGATGATAGATGATAGATAGATAGATAGATAGATAGATAGATAGATAGATAGATAGATAGATAGATAGATAGATGATAGATAGATAATCTTATGGTGAAATAAAATAGTAGGCAGAATGACAATCACTCTGCTTTTTGCTATAGTAACAATGGCTGGCCAAATTTCGGTGTATTTATAGACATTCATTTCTTGCTCACATTACTGAAGGGCTTGTGCTGAGCTGGCTAGGCTCTATGCATCTTCTTATTCTGGGACCCAGGTTGAAGCAGCAGCCACTACTTCGGGCATTTAATACTCATCTTTAACAATTTCAGTTTCTTTATTTTCTATGTTAAAGTGTATATTTATCCTATAGTCATGATTTTTGTCTTCTTGACATTAAAATTCAGTCCTGCTTTGGTATTTTTCTTTTTGAATTTCACCAAAGGTTGTTTTAAAGCATTTTTGCTTTCTGTCAGTAAGATGGTGTTATTTACATTTAAATTATTGATATTTCTTCTACCAATTTTCACTCCTTCTTCCTCTGAGCCCAGTTTTTCATGATATGTTTTGCATACAGATTAAACAAATAGGGGAATAAAAGGTACCCTTGTTTGACACCTTTGCCTGCAAGGAACTATTTTATCTCTCTTTATTCTGTCTTGACAGGGGCTTCCTTTTCTCAATACAAGATATACATAAGGACAATCAACCCATTTCTCCCAGAGCAACCCATAGCTTTCATGGAGCACAGTCGAAGGCTTTACTGTCCTATTGTCTATAAAACATGGACTAACTTCTCCTGAAATTCTTAGGACCATTGCAGTCCCACTTCAGGCACATCATGAGAAGGTAGGGTTCTTTGGAAAAGCAATAATGCTGGTAAAAATACAAGGCAGTAAGGAAAGAGGAAGACCAATATGAGATGAATTGACTTCATAAAAAAAGTCATAGGCATGAGTCTATAGGAGATGAGCAAGGCTTTTGGGACAGGACATTGTGGACCTCACTCATTCAAAGAGTCACCAGGAGTTCAAGCAGGACTCAATGGCATGTAACACACTACTTATCATGGAGAGCAGAAATTGAGGGACAGAGCCAAAGCACATAAGGGCATTGTAATTTTCTGTTGGGACATATCATACTTCTTGTCTGCTCACATTCCAAAGTCAGTAGGGCAAGGAAATATGGAAAAGATGGAGAAGAATGAAAAATGGTAGACAAATAGAGCATTCCATTACATTTAAGAGCTAGAAAACGCCTGACCAGGCGGTGGTGCAGTGGATAAAGCGTCAGACTGGGATGTGGAAGACCCAGATTTGAGACCTTGAGCTCACCAGCTTGAGCGCAGGCTCATCTGGCTTGAGCAAAAAGCTTGTCAGCTTGGACTCAAGGTCACTGGCTCCAGCAAGAGGTTGCTCGGTCTGCTGAAGGCCCACAGTGTTGCGACAGTTAACAAAAAACTAATGATTGATGCTTCTCACCTCTCTCCATTCCTGTCTATCCCTATCTATCCCTCTCTCTGACTCTCTGTTCCTGTAATAAAAAAAAAAGAACTGGAAAACAAATGATCATATTTTAAAGAAAATATTGTGCTTATTAAACACTTAAGCAATCTAAATGGAAAACTCTTCCAGTCAGTAGTGAACCCAAATTTTATAAAGTGTTAAACATATATAATTTTTGTGATTCTCTTTAGAAATATATGATCAAATTCTACTACAAAATTATGGGCCTTGAAGCTTAAGCTTAATTATCTTGAAGGTAAATTAGATTTTGCCTTTAGTTTATATAATGTTAAAAAAATCTAGCCTGACCTGTGGTGGCACAGTGGATAAAGCATCGACCTGGGAACACTGAGGTCTCCAGTTCAAAACCCTGCACTGGTCTGGTCAAGGCACATATGGGAGTTGATGCTTCCAGTTCCTCCCCCCTTTCTTTCTCTTTCTCTCTCTTTCTCTCACTCTGTGTCTCCTCTCTAAAATGAATAAAATAAAAAGAAGTTTAATTAAAAAAAAGAATTAAAAAAAAATCTAATATCATTTATCAATAAACTTACAGCAAAACCATATAGGGTGCACTCTCAGACTGAAAGTATGATGGCTCTGTTAGGATGAAGCTCATGAGAGTTTTAATGAAATCGAGTCACAAAACTGTAACCATTAAATTAAAGAATGGAACACAGGTCCATGGAACAATTACAGGTGTAGATGTCAGCATGAATACTCATCTTAAAGCTGAGAAGATGACCCTAAAGAACCAAGAACCTGTACAATTGGAAACACTGAGTATTTGAGAAAATAACATTTGATATTTTATTCTGCTAGACAGCTTACCTCTGGATACACTACTGTGGGTGTTGAACCGAAGGTGAAATCTAAGAAACGGGAAACTTTTGTAGGAAGAGGCCGGGTCAGAGGAAGAGAAAGAGGACATGACCAGGCAGAAGAAGAGGGGGTCCTAGGCAATAATGTTTCTCACAGTTATTGTTTCAAAGTGATATGTGATTATATATTTTTTATACAGGTTTTGTTTGTTTATGTCAGTTTTTAATAAACATAAATGTAGGCCAGTTGTCTATTGTCTATATGAAGTTAAGTTTTAATAGTTCATATATATTCATGATATCAACAAAGAGCTGAGCATTATTATATAGCAGTCCCAGAATAATTTCATTCTTTGATTAAGCTTTCAAATTTTTGAACTAAAATATTTCTTTTATAAATACATAGAGAATATACATCTTTTTACTTCACATGCACTGAAAATGCATTTTGTTTGTATTACTTTGACTCCATTCTGTAAACTCTATCTATAGGTGAAATGGTTTTGTTGGTTTGTTATTTTATAAGCTGAAGTCTACAGAATGGGATCTAAAATTGATTCTCCTTTCATGAGTTTTACTCCATGGAGACTTAGGTACCTAATAAAAGATGATAGTCATTTCTAATTCAGGAGTCATTGTATGTTGTTGTGATAATTTACCTTTTGGTTTTTGTTTTATTTTTTCAATAGTTTCCCAACAGAATATATTTTACATTCTATTCAGTTGAAACTTCAGATAACATTCACTAGATTGTCGGTTGTAAGCAGTATTGAGATGTGTTAATGTGGAACGAACCTGTCAGTAACTCCTTTATCAAATCAACTACTTTTACAAGTAGTCCTTTAAGAACAAAAGGAGCCTGACCAGGCGGTGGCCCAGTAAATAGAGCGTTGGGCTGGGACGCAGAGGACCCAGGTTCAAAACCCCAAGGTCAATGGCTTGAGCCCAAAGGTTGCTGGCTTGAAGCCCAAGGTCGCTGGCTTGTGAAAGGGGTCACTCTCTCTGCTGTAGCCCCCTACTGCCCCCCCCCATCAAGGCACATATGAGAAAGCAATCAATGAACAACTAAGGTGCCACAACAAAGAATTGATGCTTCTCATCTCTCTCCTTTCCTGTCTGTCTGTCCCTCTCTCTGTCTCCATCACACACAAAAAATAAGGAACAAAAGAAAAAGACCTATTTTATTTGATGGCAAAATGGAATTCTTTCTAGTAGTTAATAAGGATTGTTTAAAATTTGTTTTAATTAGTTAAGTTTAGAGAAAAATACTTCTCAGTATGTACAGTTCCTTATAACACTTACTACCACTTGTTTATATTCTAAGGAAGAAAAAACTAACTTGGAGAATTGGGGGGAATTAACTCTGTGTTTTTTCTTAATTATGCTTGTGGAGTATTATTTTTTAAATGAGGAAATTTTCTGCAAAGACTTCTGAAAAGATTTTAGGCTCTGTAAGAGAGTCACGTAAATTGAGAAATAACAAGAACATTTGTAGTATGTGCATACGTGTCTCAGTCTTTTCTATCTGCTGATCTGTTGGTGTTCCTACTATCTGAACCTAAGCATAAGGGAAAGGGGCCCAATGATGCAGCAAGGTGGAGATGAGGTATAAAACAGGAAAGATCTGGCACAAGTGAACAAACATAAGTTGACTCCTGCGTTCACAGACCTCATAGGCTAAAGAGGAAACAAAGTTAAACATTGATATGTAACTGCCAATCTTGGCATGTCTGATAAAGAGTACTTCATTTTTGTCTATTTTTAAACCAGTATTAATGCCTTCTCATTTTGATTTTAAGTCATATGCCAATGTAACATCAAAGATATTTAACTGTTTGTCACACCTATGGTGGCACCCTGGATAAAGCATTAACCTGGAATGCTGAGGTTGCCAGTTTGAAACTTTGGGCTTGCCCGGTCAAGGCACATGTGAGAAGCAACTGTGAGTTGATGCTTCCCACTTCGCCCCTTGCCTTTCTCTTTATCCTTTCTCTAAAATCAATAAATAAAATCTTAACAAACAGATAGCCTCAATTTTAAAATGTGTATTAGCAAAGTTCTTTAAAAATAAAATCTATAATTTTTAATAGGCAAATGACTATTTATTCATTTGGACCTAAGAATACAATATGATAATCTTCTGTCCTCCTGAGGCCACCTAGGCCATACACTAAAAGGGAGGTGGAAATTCCTGAGAGAGTCTTATCTGAAGAAACACGTAGTTTCACATTTTTATTTATTCAAATAATCCGAATTAGCTGCCATTGATTAATGTATTATGACCTCCTCATGTTGCTATAATGAGTATGCTTATTTTGGAAAGAAATGTTTGGCTCTCATTCCAGAAGTTAGTTGATGTGTGGATGCAAGGTGTTTACTGTAGAGAGCAGCTCTGCCAAGGACAGTCATAATTGGAAGGTACTGTAGAATTTTAAAGAAATCATAGGCATAAGATGTAGCAAAGATGGGACCAGGGGTCTCCCAGTTTTAAGGACTGAGAGTCCCGATATGCAAGTCCTCATTGTACTTATTTATTTTTTTTATCTACTTACTATAAAGCTTCAGTATACAGGGTAATCATCCCTTAGTACATCCGGGCAAGGTTGCTTGTAAGCATGTAATTGGGGAGATAGGAAATGGCAAATAGAGTAGAGAAGCTTCTTGTGCAGATAATCCTGTCAGGGACCTGGTGTTCCTAAGTCTACACGAATGATATTTGTTCAAGACAACATTCCATTCTCAGGCCATTTTCCCACAGTTTACTAAGAATTTCCAACTTGTTTTTATTTTTTTTAAAAAAAGTAATTTATTTCATATAAATTTCCTAAGCTATTAGATGTTGTTGAGTATAACGGGGGAAATGATAGATGGCATGGTTTTCAAGCCAGGTAAGCTCACACTACATGGTAAGAAGAGTGTTATATTGGGGTGCATGGTGGTAGACCCAGATCCAGTCAGTAGGTTAAGACATAGAATAAGTTGAAAGGTGGAGGCCAAAATGTCTTTCCATTCACTTGTTAGTCCAAATAATGGTTCCCAAAGAAATCCTAATCCTCCCAACCTGTCAATATGTTAGAGTAGACGGTAAAGGGGACTCTAGATATAATTAAGGTTACAGACCTTGAGATGGCAAAATTATCCTGAAATATCCAGATGGAACCTATCTAATCACATGAATCCTAAAAAGCAGACTATATTCTAGCTGTGGTCAGAGGAGATGTCAGCAAGACTTGTGAAAGACTTGACCTGGGATGCTGGCCTCCAAAAGTGAACAGTCTTGCTGACACATTGATTTCAACCTGATGAGATCCTTACTGGACTTTTCACCTACAGAACTGCGAGATAATAAAGCTGTGCTGTTTTAAGCCACTAAACTTATGGTAATTTGTTGCTGCAACAATAAAAAAAAAAAGACATTTGGTGAAGCAGGGAAGTGAGTCACCTGATGACATATGCAGATGGGCTCTTAATTCCCTGGTGTGAACACTCCAGGAAGATTAAATTCCCTGAACCTTAGCATCAAGTCCTCCTCTTTTGACCCTCAGTCACCCCAGGTTTCAGAAGCTCTTCCAGGTACATCATTGCCACACTGCTGCGGCCCACCAGGCTAGATTTCCAATGCAGAAATCTCTTCTAGTTTATCTTTTCCATTTTCCTCAGTTTGTGTTTGTGACATGATGTTTCAGATCCTCTTAGTTTAATTATTCTGCATGAGGTAAAGCGGGAAAATACACTTTTGCAGTCCCATGGGCTACATTCTCCGGTGTGATTAAGCTGTTTGCAGTGATCGGGGAGATGATTTTGAAAGTACATTTGTTTTCTACTGGTACAGTGTTTAACAGTGTGGTTTGTTCATACTGCTGAAACTGAGAGCCTATAATGCTAAGTTCCTTGGTGGTTCTTGAAATATGGACATATTTGAACTGTTAAATTGTGTTCTGATTAAACCCACTTAAACCTTGTTGCAATGAACACATGCCTGTATTTTTGTTCTTGGCTGGACATACTGCTGTGCAAAACAAGTATCTGTCTAGCTCCAAAGGGGATACTCAGGAAGAAACTATAAGAGGAAGCTTTAATTAAAAACAAAGGCAAAAGTGAGTCATTGGGGAAAGTTAGAAAAGATAGAGAATATATGCAAAGGCAAGGGATGGACTGATTCTAAACATTATTCAAAATAATTTGAATAGAAATGGTCATTGACTGGAGGTGAGAAACAGTAACATATAAGCTATTATAAATGGTTTTCTTTGCACATAATATAGGATGGAAAATAAATTCAAGCAGCAATGAAGGCACAATAAATAAATGAACTAAATCTACTGAGGAGAAACAAAAGTCCTCTCAGGGAACGATACTGAGACAATAAAGCCACATGTCAAATCATGGACCAGAATGCTGAGCTTTGTATTAATTGCTATTATAAAGTCATTATATAATATTTTAATATGTATTGTTTTTCAACATCAAAGGATTTAATAATGTTTAGAAAAGTGTTTAGCATCTTCTCTGAGTGTAATTTCTGGATTTCAGCTCTGCCTTACTGGACAAACTGAATGTAATATTAATGAAGCATTACTTTACCCAGAATATTGACTATATATAATATATAGTTATTAAAAAGAAGCACCAGTTTACTGACAAGATTTAAATACTTGAGATTTGCAAAAGAGAAGGTTGTGTTCCTAAACTTGAGATATATATTTATGCCAACTTTCTTTCCACTATAATCCAAGTACAAACCACAGGAATATATTATATACTTCCCCTTGAGAGATAGCTAGGTGTCAACAAAGAGCACTGAACTTGGTGTCAGAACATCTGGGTTCCAGTTCCCATTCCTCTGCTTCTGGCACTAACAACATGAGGAGGCTGTCCACAGCTTGATCTTTACCTGAAAAACAGAGATAGTATTACCTATTTTTGTCTGATTCATAAATGATGTAACATGATATACCACATATATAAAAGTGTTCTGTAAATCTTAAAGAGTTCTGTACATCAAGGTCCTTACATTGGTCTTAAAATACATATATATCATATATACATCTCTCATTAAAATATCAATTCAATACAAATATATATTATTATAACTTTTGGAAGAATTTTATCAAAATTTAATCTAATGATAGTTTTGCAATGTGGTTCTTATCATCTTAGACTGTGTGTGTTTATAGAGATGTCCATTGTACATAAATATTTGGAAAATAAATGTTGCCTTCTCCATTGTTTGACCTAAAGCTAGTCTTTTATCCTTTTTTTTTATGAGTTTTTATATTGTTTCTTTACAGCCAGATTATGTCTTCATTAAGGTACAAGAACAAATGTAATTTCACTGCTTTATTAACCCACTGCTTTATTAACCAGCAAGTCCAGATCACTTATTATGTGCATAGCATTATAGAAGGCATTATTTAGTAAACTCAGCAAAATGAATAGTTTGATTTTCCCCCTTCTCTCAACTGACTAGTTCTTTTGTCTGAATTAATCAAATCAACCAGTAGGATTTTAGTTTTCTGTAGACACAGCTTAAATGTCACTTTCTATCTCCAAGCTGTTATTTTAAGAATTGGTGGTGTGTAGGTAGAAAACACTTTACTATATATTTAGAAATAGAGTATTACACAGTAAGGTTTATTAGAAAGCTATTTTCACTTTATAGCTTTTACTTCATTTAACTTTTATTATGAAAAATTATAAATATGTACATAAACTTATGGGATAATATAAGGAATCTCCCCATATACCTAACCCAGCTTCAACAATTAACTTGTGATTTATCTTGCTTTATCGGTACCTCCCCCCAAACCTCCCTTTAATCCATATTAGTTTAAAGCAAACATCATAAGTCATATGATTTGAATAAGTGTCTAGATTTGAAGATTCCAAGATGGTGCTGGAGTAGGCAGACATTTCAACTGCCACCTACCAGGACCAAATTAGATTACAACTAAATTTAAGAACAATCATCTTGAAAACCCAACTTTGGACTAAATGAAGAGGATTCTAAAACCAAGGATCACAGAGGAAGCCACTTGGAGACAGATAGGAAGGGCAGAGACACAAAAAGGGCTGCCCACTCCCAGGCGTGAGTGGCAGCCAAAGGTCTGTGGGACTCACTACAGGGAGGTTTGCCCTAAGAGGTTAGGGTCCCCAGGCCCGGCACCCAAGTCTTGAACCCCAGAAGCTAGAAGAGGCACCCACATAGCATCTGACAGTGGAAAGAGCTGAGGTTTTTGTCTATGAGAAAGAGACAAGAGCTCTTGGAGACACAGGCTCAGTCTTAAAGGGCCCATACAGAAAATCTCATTCATAGCCACCTACCTGGGGCTCTGGCAGGGGAAAACTGAGAGGACTGGAGTTGCAGGAGGAGAATGTAAAGTTGGAGGCCCAGGGAGAAACACAGTGGGGGACAGCCACCAGAACCCCTGTGCTGAGTCATTCTCCAGTACTGCAGTTGCCATCATTTTTGGGTGGAGCAGTCCCTTTCATGGAGCATCAGCTTGGGGGAAAGCAACTTCCCTGCTCTTGGGAATCTCTCCTGCCTCACCCTATGGCGACTGGGCCACTCTGAGAGGTAGGCCAGGAAGAAAGGGGTGCGTCAGTGAATCAGTTTTCTGGCATTAAGGCCGAAGCTCCTCCACTACACAGTCTGCAGAGACTATGACTGGTGCTTCTGCTGTACAGGAGACTCAGTAGAAACTGTTCAGACTGCAGGCAGACCACATCTCTGGGTTTCAGAGGCCACACCCACTGGATTATTGGTGGTCACACCCTACTGAGGTCTGTGAAAAAAGTCTAGACTGACAGACACCTGAGGCAGAATGATGAGAGCCACACCCACCACCCTTCCTAATCCCTGAATTGATCCAGACTCTAGACTCTATCAAAGGTTTTATTTCAGTGGCTGAGCAAAACAAGCAGCCAGCAGACAGAGGCTGCAGAAGGAAGCTCTTAGGCAACTTTGGCCTTTTGATGATTCTTCCCCCAGGCCAGTGTGGGTAAAAGCCAGCCTAGGTATGCACCTGGGCCCAGCAGAGGCAGCCACAAACTCTAGACTGCTTATAGCTCCAAAAGGGTTGTTGAGGGCCAGTCATGAGCAGTGTCCCCCACTGGTCTGTGCCAGGTTCCCTCCAGGAAGGCCCAGGGCAGGTACATCCAGAGACCAGCTGCAGAAAGCAACAGTTCAGGACCTAATGACCCTTGCTGGCAGCATGTCTTAAGGGAGAGCTTGTTAAACACCTGGCCCAGCTGAGGTGGGTTTCACTTTCTGTCGTCAGCACCTGCACAGTGGCTCATGCATATTAGACATGGTGGAGTTTCAAACTTGACTGGCCCGAATTCTGGATACCCTGCCCTGCTGGGCAAGGTTCCACAGGGGGAAGGGAGGAGATTTGTAACACAGAAATTCAAGGTGTGGGTCTGCCGAAGCCTATTGTTTGGTCTGGCCGAGGGGCTTATCCACTTTCTGGGGGGAGCACAGTCAGCTCCAGAAGAGGACGCTCTTGGTCTTCCTTTTTAAGACCAGAGGATCACCAGTTAGAAGAACTTCTGCAGCCTCTCCAACACTTGTTATTACTTGTCTTGTTGATAATGGCCCATCTAACAGGTGTTAGGTGGTATCTCATTGTAGTTTTGAATTGCATTGCTTAAATAGCTAGCAAAGATAAGCATCTTTTCATACATCTGTTGGCCATTTGTATGTTCTCTTGAGAGAAGTGTCTGTTCAGGTCCTCTCCCCATTTTTTAATTAGGTTGTTTGCAAGAGAAAAGCAGTTAATTACCTACAGAGGAGTCCCCATAAGGATAGCATGTGACTTTTCAACAAAAACACTTAAGGCCAGAAGGGATTGGTAAGAAATATTCAAAGTGATGTACAACAAGAATCTATAACCAAATTACTCTGTCCAGCAAAGCATCATTTAAATTGAAGGAGAAATAGAAAGCTTCCCAGATCCAGCAATACATTAAGAAGATCATACATCATGATCAAGCAGGATTTATTTCAGGGAGGCAAGGCTAGTACAATATTTGCAAATCAATCAATGTGATTCATCACATAAACAAAATAAAGTTTAGCAATCACCTGATTATATCAATAGATGCAGAAAAAGTACAGTGGTACCTTGACATATGAACAGACCAACATTTTTTAAGATACGAGCTGCGACTTGGTCTGTATTTTTGTTTGAGATCCGAGTGAAATTCCGAGATACGAGTTGTGATTTGGGAAGCTGCCGCTAGTTGGTGCATTGGCACACGGGTCCAGTATTGGCAGTTTGATATATGAGTTGACTGACTTACAAGCTCTGTTACAGAACGAATTAAATTTGTATCTCAAGGTACCACTGTATTTGATAAAATCCAGCACCCATTTATGATCAAAACTCTGAAAAAAGTGGGAATACAGGAAACATACCTCAACATGATAAAGGCCATCTATGACAAATCTACAGCCAACATCATACTCAATGGGCAAAAATTTAAAGCAATACTTTTAAGATCTGGAACAAGACGGGGTGCCCCCTTTCACCACTCCTTTTCAACATAGTTCTGGAAGTTCTAGCCACAGCAAAAAGACAAGAAGAAGAAATAAAAGGCATCCAAATTGGAAAAGAAGTAAAAACTTCTAAATCTCAACATCAGGAAGGTAAACAATCCAATTAAAAATGGGCAAAAAGACTGAATAGATGCTTCCCCAAAGAGGACATACAGATGGCCAACAGGCATGTGAAAAAATGTTCAACATCACTAATCATCACAGAAATGCAAATTAAGACCACAATGAGATATCACCTCACACCTGTCAGAGTGGTGCTCTTTAACAAAACAACACAGAATAAGTACTGGCGGGGATGTGGAGAAAAGGGAACCCTCCTGCACTGCTGGTGGGAATGCAAACTTGTGCAACCACTGTGGAAAACTATACAACATTTCCTAAAAAAATTTTAAAAGTAACTGCCTTTTGACCCAGCTATCCCACTTTTAGGAATATATCCTAAGAATCCCAAAACACTAGTTCAAAAGAAGAGATGCACCCCATTTTTATTGTAGCATTGTTTACAATAGCTAAGATCTGGAAACAGTCCAAGTGTTCCTCAGTGGACACATGGATAAAAAATCTGTGATACATATATACAACGGAATAGTGCATGGCTGTGAAAAAGAAGTAAATCTTATCTTTTGTGAGGGCATGGATGGACCTGGAGATTATTATGCTAAGTGAAATAAGCCAGGCAGAGAAAGACAACTATCATATGATCTCACTTATACATAGAATCTAATGAACATGGTGAACTGAAGAACAGAATAGAGGTAGAGGCAAAGTCACGGGGAGAGGGGGCACAGCTGTCAGAGGGAAGGGGTAAAAGGAATGGGATCAGAGAAGGTGAAGGGATTAGTGAAATTACATATACATAACACACAGATACAGATAACAGGACAGCAAATCCCAGAGGAAAGGGGGAAAAGGAGATGGAGGGAGGGGGTGTAATGTAGGGGCACGTTGTTGGGGGTTGAGGGTGGTATATAGTGTGGAACACAAATCCATGTTAACACAATAAATTTAAAATGAAATAATAATAAAATAAAATAAATCATATAATTCATTACTTAAATGCTTTAATGTGTTATCTCTAAATGAATATTTTTAAAATAACTACAATATCATTATCACATCCAAAATAAAATTAACAGTAATTTTTAAAATATTAGCAAATATTCAGTATGTGTTTCAATTTTCAACTGTTTAAAATATTTATTTTTTGCAGTTTGTTTCAATCAGTATTCAAACAAGGTTCACACATTGTGATTGGTTGATATGTCTATTAAGTCTATTTTAATCTTCAGTCTCTCTTCTTTTCCCTCTTGCAATTTATTTGTTAAAAAAAACTGGGTCATTTGTCCTGTCGTCTTTTCTATACCCTAGATTTTACTGAGTGCAACCTGTGATATAGTTTAATATATTTTTCACTTTCCTGTGTTACCTGAATATTACTAGATGAATACAGAAATGTGCTGTCCAGTATAATATTCATATGTAGCTTATTTTTAAAACTAAACTTTTTATTTTAGACTGGTTTGATTTACATAAAAATATGAAAATGGTATGAAGAGGTTACACCCAGTTTCCTTTTTAAATAACAACTTTAATTAGTATGGTATATTTGTTACTGTAAACAAATATGGACACACTATTATTAACTAACATCTATACTTTACTTAAATGTCCTTAGTTCTTACCTAATTTTTTTGTTGTGGTTCCAGGATCCCATCCTGGATACTATATTGCATTTAGTTGACATATCTCTATAGGCTTCTCTTGACTGTGACAGTATTTTAGACTTTTCTTGATTTTTATGACCTTTATAGTTTTGGGATGTACTGGTGATGCATCTTTTTTTTTTTAAGTATTTTAATTAATTAATTAATTAATTTTACAGGGACAGAGAGAGAAGGGATAGATAGGGACAGACATTTCGTTGGCGTCACACCTTAGTTGTTCATTGATTGCTTTCTCACATGTGCCTTGACCGCCGGCCTTCAGCAGATGAAGCAACCCCTTGCTGGAGCCAGCGACCTTGGGTCCAAGCTGCCGAGCTTTTTGCTCAAGCCAGATGGGCCCCGCTCTCAAGCTAGAGATCTCGGGGTCTCGAACCTGGGTCTTCCGCATCCCAGTCTGACGCTCTATCCACTGCGCCACTGCCTGGTCAGGCGTATCTTTTTTTTTAATATGAAATTTATTTTAATTTATTATTTACATAGATTCTAGTGTCCCCCCAAATACATCCTCCCCTCCCCATGTTCTCCAGTACATCCCTCTTATCTCCCTCCCTGTAACGCCCTCCCCCCTTCCCTCCAGTATTTGCTTTTCTGCTCTCATCCCATTCTATCATCCCCTTTCCCTCTGTCCACTTTCCCTCTGGATCCTTTGATCCCACCTCAGTCTATATTTTGTTCTTCAATTCATATTGTTCTTTGGATTCCTCAAACGCGTGAGGTCATATGGTATTTTTCTTTCTCTGCCTGGCTTATTTCACTTAACATAATAGTTTTTGTAGCAGCTGAGATTTGTCTGATACCTTGCTCATGACTAAACTGGGGTAAAGGGCTCTGGGGAGGAAGACCACAGAAGTAAATTGCCATATTCATCCTATCACATCAAAAATATTTACTATCCACATGATTTGTTACTGTTGATGCTAACCTTTACTGCCTGACTGAGGTTGTGTGTGTCAGGCTACTCCAATATCAGGCTACTCTCTTATCTTTCTTTCTATACAGTCCCCTTTGGAAGAAAAGCTCTGTTTGAAGCCCCTATTTATGGAGTGAAGACTTATGCTCCATCTCCTTTAGAGAGAATATTTACATAAATTATTTTGAATTATTCTGCATGGCAGATTTGTTTCTTCTCCTTTATTTATTTATTTATTTATTTATTTGTTCATTTACTTGTATCAGTATTATTCATATATTTTATTACATACCTCAAGCATAAGTCTATATACTACTTCATTTTGTTGCTAAAATTGTTCCACCTGTGTCCCTTTGACATAGCTCAATCATTGTGAATATGGGCTGTGTTTTTTTTTTTTTAATTATTTTTAAATTTCTTTTTATTTATTTATTTTAGAGAGGAGACACAGAGTGAAAGAGAGAGAAAGAAAGAGAGAAAGGGGGTAGGAGCTGGAAGTATCAACTCCCATATGTGCCTTGACCAGACCAGTGCAGGGTTTTGAACTGGCGACCTCAGTGTTCCCAGGTCGACGCTTTATCCACTGCACCACCACAGGTCAGGCTGGGCTGTGTTTTTTTAAGCACTTTTTTACTCTTTGGCATACAATAACACACCCCAGGCTCACATCATGTATATTTCCTGCCCTCATCCAAGAATCAGTCATTTCTCCAAGGAACCTTGATTTCTTTTACTGGAGAATGGTATTAGAAATCAATATCTGGGCACCATCAAGTTTAATAAAATATTTTTTTCTTTTTTTTTTAAATGTTTTTTTTTTATTTATTTTTTACAGGGACACAGGGAGAGAGATATATATAGATAGGGACAGACAGACAGGAACAGAGAGAAATGAGAAGCATCAATCATTAGTTTTTTTCGTTGTGACAACATAGTTGTTCATTGACTGCTTTCTCACATGTGCCTTGACCACGGGCCTTCAGCAGACCAAGTCCTTGCTGAGCCAGCGACCTTGGGTCCAAGCTAAAGAGCTTTTGCTCAAGCCAGATGGGCCCGCGCTCAAGCTGGCGAGCTCGGGGTCTCGAACCTGGGTCTTCCGCATCCCAGTCCGGCCCTCTATCTACTGTGCCACCGCCTGGTCAGGCTAGTTTAATAAAATATTTTAAAATCGTATTTTTACTTCCATTTTGTCTATTTCAAAAATTTTAAATTATTTTTGTAGTTTATAGTTTATTGTACAACTTTGGGGTTTTCTATAGTTCCAATTTTCAAAAGTAACTGTTAATCTAAGATATCTACCTATATTGAATATTAAGCCTTTCATTTCAAGCAAGTAATTTACTTACATATTTTATTTCTATATATCTTACTATTAAATTGAGAGTCTGGAAATTTGAATTTTTCTACAATTGTGCCAATTCAATTAGTCCAAATAGCTATTTGGTTAAGTGATGCTGAGAGTCTGTGACCTTTGACTGTGTTTTTTAGTTATTAGAGAATTGTCTAATATTTTGACATCTTGTAATTACAAAGTACCTAGAGAAAGTGGATAAAATGGCAAATATAATAAGGGAAGATTATGTTTAGTTCTGTGGAAATCATAGAGTAAACATTCATTAAGGTAAATCTTTCTAAGGTAGTCTTTTTAAATAGCTAGATAAACCAGTAACTAAATTTTTTTATCGTAAAATTTATGACATAGTTGTTATAAAAATAATGAAATTTTAAAAATATAATACTAGAGGAATAAAACATTTTCAAGAAGTGGATTTCTATACAAAATATACTAATAACATTTTTTCAGGTAAAATGTATTAGTTAAATGTATTTTTACAAAATTTATTTATTTATTTATTTATTTATTTTTAAAGGTTTTTTTAAGCTTTTTTATTTTTATTTATTTATTTATTTACAGGGACAGAGAAAGTCAGAGAGAGGGATAGATAGGGACAGAAAGACAGGAATGGAGAGAGGTGAGAACATCAATCATTAGTTTTTCATTGCCTTTGTGACACCTTAGTTGTTCATTGATTGCTTTCTCACACGTGCCTTGACCGCGGGCCTTCAGTAGACCAAGCAACCCCTTGCTGGAGCCAGCGACCTTGGGTGCAAGCTGGTGAGCTTTTTGCTCAAGCCAGATGGGCCCGTGCTCAAGCTGGCGAGCTCAGGGTCTCAAACCTGGGTCTTCTGCATCCCAGTCTGATGCTCTATCCACTGCGCCACCACCTGGTCAGGCCAAAATTTATTTTTTGAAGATAGTTTTATAAAAGTTACCTATCGGAATTCCAAAGTCAAGATCTAGCAAAACAATTACCAGCTACTTGACATTGGGCAAGTCAATCTTTCTGTGTTGTTTCCTTCTATGTAAAGTCAGTTTTAAGACTAATTGGTTCATATACGTAAAGTACTTAACATATATATCTACATGTATGTGTAAGATATATTTATATCTATATACATCAATATATATGTGTCATATATATACACACACAGAAAATATCTAAGGCCCAGACCATCTTGGAAGGCAGCTATGCTCACCACTAGACCACCAATGCCAGACCCCCTTAAAGTTCAATTATAGTTCTTCTTATCTTTTATACTTTCTTTTACTACACACTTTAACATTACAATTATTTAGTAATAGTCAAAACTTAAACATTTTGTTAATTCATTCTGATTTCAACATTCAGTTCAAATTAGTGAAATTTTGCTATAGTTTATATGTTTTCTCCATTGACTGCATTCAACTCTGAATATATATATATATATATATATATTATATATATATATAATATATATAATATATATATATATATATATATTCCCATTGCAGAGTTGAATATATATATTCATTTTTCTCTTTTGCATTTCTTAGAGTGCGACCTTTGTTTATTCTTCCCAAGGCATTATGATTATAACTAGAATGCAAAATAAAGAGTTTTAATATTCAAAGTAGGAGTTTTGAGTTTGCAGCAAGAAAATACTTAAGAAATCTAGGTTTCATTATAAAACTCCACAATTTTCTAAATTCTTTTAGTTCTATGTTGACTTTGTTCATGGAAGTTATCAAATGCCAGGGATAAACAGAATTGAGAATAAGACCTGAGGGAAAACCTTGTAACTTGGGAAGATCACAAAGAAGGGCAAGGAGAGGTCAGGCTACCTCTTTTGACCTAGGGCAGATTTGCAGCAAAGAGAAGACAGACAGAGGTAGGAAGTAACACTCAGTCCTGCCCATCCATTTCTTTCAGGCAGAAGCCCTGACAGAAAGGATGGTGTGTAAAGCCAGGAGTCACGGTCACCATCACAGCGGCTTGGCTCATGCAGATTCGCATTAGATTCGGACAGTCGGTAATGAAACAATGGAGTCAAGAACTGGTGAGCCATCAGCTTTAATCCTAGCTTGCACCCAGCAGGCAAGTAAAAACACACACTGCGCTCCAAAACCCACTCATTCAGTGCTCACAAAGCTACTGACTTATCCGAGTTTCCTAGAATCAAAGGTTTCTAGCTCACCAGACTTACTCACCTCTGTTCCCCATCTCCCTCTCTGTGCACAAACTCTGCCCAAACTGGCTTCTCTCTCAGCACTCTACCATCTTGGCTGCTTCTCCTGGCCTCCTCCACGTGGCCTTAATCTGCTCTCCTACAGCATGGACTCCTCCTAGAACGTAATCACTCTTCACTCGAACAACGTCATCTCTCTTCCTTTTAAAACCTTGTGATGTGATAGCCCTCCCCCAACACACATTAATACAATCACGCCCATCCCAAGCAGGAAGGGCAACCATTATCATCACCTGGGCAATGGGCTTCCACGAGGGCAGCGCCATCTTTAACAAAGTGAGCATAATATATTTTATCTGCCCAACAGATAAATTTTTTGGAGAACCCTGAAAGTCAGGGCTTTTGCTTTGCTCCCTCTGTGGAACCCTGGGAGGAGACATGGGTGAGTAGCCCAGCAATGGTACTTGGGAGAGAGAAACTATCATTGTTTTTCTATTTTTTTATTGAGATATAATTGACATATAAAACATTGTGTCAGTTTTAAGGTGCATGTGAGTAATTTCTTTACTATGTATCTTCACCCAGGTATATACGTGAATACTAAATTTTAACAATATTTCATTGTCAATAAATTTGGAAAATACTAGTGTGCAACAACCTTGACTGGTGTGGCTGGGGTCCAATTTGTAACTGTGTAGTAGTAACTTGTGACTTAAGCTCAGCAAACTGCTATACTCTGGGAAGTCTTTGATTTTGATATGCTAATCATTGTTCTTCTCTTAACAGAACCAGGTGAGTTGAAGAGTGAGCTCCAAGCCTTGACCCCTGACTGACCACAAGGTCTGGTGTAATCACTGCCTTTGCCCAAGGCTGGTGCTGCTTTACTCTCAGTCCAGTATCTGCAAGGTCAGGCTCTTACTTAAAACAATGCACAACATGCTCTGTGTTCACTTGGCTTTTTTTTTTTTTTTTTTTTTACTGACTATAGAGGAATAGTTGGAGCTAGATAGAGAACTGCCTTATGTAAAAAGACAATTGTCTTCCTGTGTATGAGTTTCTGTTTTACCATAATATTACAAAACTTCCAAGGAAATTGTGACATAAAATAAGTACTTGAAATCTGTTTACCAGATACAATGCATCTAAGTTCCTGTCTGTCATATATAGTCATAGCTTGGCAAAGTCCCAGAGGGTTTGTCACAGGTAAAAGGTAAGAGTGAGAAACTTAGCATGATGGTATGAAATAGGTATAAAAATATTATTTGGAGCTTCCATTTTGATTCCAAATGCCAAAGAAACTTTGGAATCGTTAAACATTGTATAATTGGCAAAACTTAACTTCTAGATTAGCCAGTCATCTTCATATAACCAGAAGGAAGTTCCCAAAGGAAGAGAAAACTGGAATTTAGTGACATAATGAAAGTGGTTTCTTATGAGAAAAGAAATATTTTGTTTTTACTATCTTATGTTAGCTAAGGACAATTGATTTTTCCCCCTGATTTCAAACTATTAAATAAACCAGTAAAAAGAGATGTAAATGTCTATCAGAATACATCTGGGGAACAATGATAAAATTTTTTCAAAGCTCTAGTCACATAAGTAAACATTCAAAACCACACAACATTTCTTGAGTTTTTCCTGGGAGTGTACTAGATACCAAGGAAAAGGAACTAGAAGATATAGTCCATATGTGTCAATATTGTTTTTACAGTTAAAATAATTATTTGATTTTAATATGGTTTCTCTGATGTACTTAGTCAGTTGTGTTTGTGTGTAGAGTAGGCAGTTAATGTGAAATGGAACTTTGAAATCAACCATTTAATTAGATCGTCAAACTGAATAATATTCTCAAATGATACATATGTATTGAGGGCCTACCATGTGGCAGGCTGTACTAGGAGATACAAAGAAATGTAACTCATCGTCCCCATTTTGGAAGGCCTTATACTGCAATGAGGTAATATATACACAAACCATTGTTAATTATCATGCAAGCAGGGTATGATTGCTAAAGACCTCTACTTCCCTTAATGACCTACTCAAGAGGAAGACTAGAGAGGAAAGAGGGAGAAATTTGAGGAAAGAAGGGAAGAGTAAGGAAAAGAACAGTAAGGACCAGAGGTTGTTCCATTAAGGGAGGAAAGGGATAGAGAAAGCAACGTTCAAACCCATGAGCATGTGATTTAAAGTCTGTCTAGAGGTTGAAAAGGGTAGGAGAAAGCATAAATCAAAGCATCAGAAACAACAGAATTGTTCTTGCTTGAGATACACTTATAATGACTTACATAGGTAGGACAGAATGGGAGATGACCATGTTAGTTTATGACATCATTATCAGACCAAGGGATGGAAGCATAAAAAGGAGTCCCAAAATACTAGGTTTGTTTTAGGACTTTGAGCAGAAAGGAGTTGAATTGTTTGACTCCATGAGCAACAGGAAGATTTACCATTGGATGAAATGAAAAAATCTCCCAAAAGATGGAAAAAGGGTGTATTGAACAGGTTCTAATCTAATTTGAGGAGTTGCATAATTCAATCCTACATGGCTGATAAAAGTAATAAGGTTTGGGTGTGATCCTTCAGGGCTTGTGATTCTGAGACAGCCTTGAAATTGCTGCCAGTAGAGTCAGTACCCTTTAATTGCTGTTCATTCTTAGATATTTCATAAGCCTTGCATGGTTCCTTTAACAAATAGGTACTCAATAAAAGAGTTTGAATGTACCAGGAAGTGAAACTCACCACAGAATATAAACTTGAGCTGCCAGAAAACTTCCTTAGGGCCCCAAATTTTTCTTCCCTCTGCCTGCCTATATCCACTTCTCTGTAGTAAATCCCTTCCCTCTAAAAAGTCAATGCACATGGCTAATAAACTTATAGAAGTGGGTTTTTATCTCTAGGTCTATAGATGCAGAAAATAACTCCATAGAAATAATAAGACCAGAGACAGAGTGGCCTTCTGAAATAACCTAATGTATAGGTATGCATGAATATATAGATATTATATACATTATATTCCTTGATAATTTGTGCTATTATACAATTCTTAGTCATCATCTTAAACCAGGTCCTTAATATTTCCCAGAAATCCTACTAGATCGTTCACATTTGCCATGAGCACTTTCTCATTCCTACAGCAATCAATCAGTAAGTCTCATCAATACTACCTCCTAAACATATCTCTAATCCATTTGATTTTATACATTCCAGTGGCTCCTTCAGAGTTCTGTTGACCATCCCTTTCCTGCTTGATTATTGCATCAAACTCCTAATGGCTTTGTCTACCTTTCTTGCCACTCCTCTTCTTGTGTCTTGTCTTCACTCTGCTGTCAGCTCCTTAGGTTCTAACTCAGGAATCTAGTCCTCCAATGTTGCTAATTTCCCTTTTGCTTTTCTTGTCACCAAAGCCCAAGGAATCTTTAGCCAGTCTGGGAGAAAGCTAGTCTTGCTTTCTTCCAAATATTTTGCCTTTGCCAAGGCCCAAGTTTTTGAAACTCAAAAGCAAAGACTTGATCTTTTTGTTTTCTGTCTTCTGTTATTTCCTTGCTTTTCCAAGACAATGGCAGATGTGATGGCAGGAAAGTCTGGGGAATAGGACTGTGTATATGAGGGAGGGAGGCAATGAAATGTCTCAACTGTCATTCCACCTCACATTCATAGCCAGCACCTGACCCAAAGATGACATCTGTTCTCCTTGACTTCTGCACTAGGTTCTCTCTTTGGGATTAAAGGTTTTATGAGGAATTTTGCCTGCTGACAGCTCTCAGCTCGCAGCTTCTCTAGAAATTGCCCTCAGCTATGGAGACTCTTTGCCTAGGGTCCAGCCCCCTGCTTTAGTCATCTCATACCCAATCTAAAGGCCAGCCCCTTCAACTAACCTAATCCCAGGTTTGGCTGAAGTCTTGCTGTGACTACATTACAGTCCATCTTTTTGGTTCCATCCTGCCTCCTTTCCTTCCTGCTAAGTTTGATCCCAAGAACAATCTTCATTAATTTTCTGCACACAAATCTTTGTTTCAGAGTCTCTTTTCTAATAGACTTGTCCTTTAGACTCCTCTGAATGTGGGTCCTTTTTTATTTTAATCTATATTCCAGTTCCAGAAACCTAAAAATGTTGGGGAATTTCAGTTCATTTAGAGTCTTCCCTTAAACAAGGGACATGGATAAAGAATTGAAGTATAGTTCTGTAATTTTAGATTTTGGATACAATCAATGGAAATATTGTTGCAAGGAGAGGGAAAGATAGGATAGACAAAAACTTATATTTTTATTTCTTTCTAGATTGCATTAGGGAGGAATTAAAAGTAAAAACAAAGAGTAAATAAAAGTTGCTGACATTTTTTATATACAAATTATAAAATTTTATAAAATTCTCTACAAAACAAAGTCGTTTAAACCATCTTCAAGAGTAGAGTTGGTGTTTGTTATACAGAGGTTAAAATATGCCAAGACCTTTAGTATCAATTGCTTTTCCCCAGAAAACTGAAAAAAATCAAGTTAAAGAAAAGGTAAGATTAAAAGAGACAACATTCATTGTGTTCCTTTTAAGTGTAAAGAAATTATATTACTTTTTCCTGAGAATTGGAAGGCTTTTAAAAGTCAGATAGTCTAAAGTCTGAGTCAGTGCAGAAATACTTTCTGTGAGTTATTTTACTTTTGTTTATAACACACTGTAAAGCCAGTAGCCACGACCACCATCACAGCTGCCTGGCCCGTGCAGGTTCGCATTTGATTCAGACAGATGGTAATGAAATAATGGAGCCAAGAACTGGTGGGCCATTAGCTTTAATCCTAGCTTACACCGGGTGGGCAAAAAATACACAGTGGGAAAAACACTTCCCCTTTCATTCAGGACTTCCAAAGCCACTGACTTATCCGAGTTTCCTAAAATCAAAGGTTTCTACCTCACCAGCCTTGTTCACCTCTGTCCCACATCTCCTTCTCTCTGCACAAACTGGTTTCTCCTTCAGCACTCAGCCATTTTGGCTGCTTCTCCTCTCCTCCACACGACCTTTCTCTGCTCTCCTTCTCTGCTCTACTCCCGCATGGGCTCCTCTGCCCCATTTTATAGTATAGAAATCAAAACCTTTCATCCAATATACAAACAAGGAAGTCTCTGATACAAAGTCACTTATCTGAGGCATAATGGGATTCCTCATGAGAGTGCACCACCCCTATCATGCAACAGTCTAGGGTGTGGGGAAAAGCTTAGTCTTAAAACTAAGGCTTAGGCTATAAGGATCCTGCCTGCTTACAGCCTGTCCCCCACACCCAATGCAAACTATAAGTGAGCAAACATATATATCATATTTACAAACTTATTTGACCAACATACACAAATATATTTCTAATATTAATTTTATATCTTCATGTTTTGAAGTTTAATTAATAATCTTTGCTGAATATCACCTTGAGGCTTAATGCACTACAGTGCTTTTCTTGTTCTTTGGTTGTGTTAATATTGATGCATTTACCTATCTTTCATTTAATTTTGCCTCTGGGATCTATTTCATTTAATTAGCACAGAGCAACTAAAGGAGGTACATTGATTTACTGTGGTTTGCCCTCATTCTACACTACACTTAACCCATATTCATGGTAGTTAAGAAGGCTTTCCCTCTTTGCTGAACAACTACAATACGGAGGTGAATAGTAATGTAGTATAACTCTATGGAGCATTGCCTCTTTATGGATGAATTCTGCTACCAAGAATGCATCTGTAATTTGTTTCCCTGTGTGTGAGTGTGTCTGAGGAACAAGAGCTAGAATGTCCCCCTTGCCATAGAGTTTATTACTTTTTTGCCTCTTGATGAACAACACCACAGTGTAAAGCCAGTAGCCAGGGTCACCATGACAGCCACCTGGCCCAAGCAGGTTCACATTAGATTCAGACAGTCGGTAATGAAACACCGGAGCCAAGAAATGGTGAACCATCAGCTTTAATTCTAGCTTGCACCCAGCAGCCAAGCAAAAACACACACTGGGCTCCAAAACCCACACATTCAGTGCTCACAAAGCTACTGACTTATCCGAGTTTCCTAGAATCAAAGGCTTCTAGCTCACCAGACTTATTCACCTCTGTTTCCCATCTCCTTCTCCAGCATAAATTCTGCTCAAACTGGCTTCTCCCTCAGCACTCTGCCATCTTGGCTGCTTCTCCTGGCCCCCACCTGGCCCTAATCTGCTCTCCTCTCTAATACCTCAGGAACCAAGAGCAAGCAAGCTCCCGGCCTGCCCACTTTATAGTGTAGAAATCCCAACCTTTAATCCAATCTACAAACAAGGAAGTCTCTGATACAAAGTCACCCATCTGAGGCATAATGGGATTCCTCAGGAGAGCGCACCACCCCACATCATCCTATCAGTCAAGAGTGTGGGGAAAAGCTTACTCTTAAAACTAAGCCTTAGGCTATAACAACCTGGCCTGCTTACATTACAGCCTTTCCCCCACACCCATCCCAAGCATAAGGGCAAATAATATCACCTGGGTGATGGGCTTCCATGTGGGCAGCGCCATCCTTAACAAAGTGAGCATAATATATTTTATCTGCCCAACAATGCTTCATGACCTGGTAAGGTAGGTAGATATTTAAATGCTTATATTTTATAAGTAAAAAAACTGAGATTCAGAGAGGTTTAAGTAATTTGTCTAAATTCACATAGCAAAAACGTTATCCAAAGTTCTATTTGATTTTTTTTAGCCACTCTTTAAACTTTGAAAGATTTCAACTGTAGGTCTTAACTGACTTCTCCAGTAACAGCCTCTTTGCCCTCAACTTTTCCTTTATGTTAAAAAACTCAGTTCCATTGTTTTTCCTGCTATCTAGCCTCCCTTCTAGCAACCATCTCTCACTACTCAACACTTATCTCTTTGTTATCTCCTAACCTTGCTAACTGGATGACTAGCTGCCAAATAAAATCACAGGAGGATAAGATAAAGCATCTCATCTTTCTCTCATAAGCCTTTGCACTCTTCAACTTCCTTGTCAGTGAGTGTTCAAGTTCTCCAGTTTCCTGAGGTGGCCCAGTGCTAAAAATAGCCTGCTATGTGTGGTAGCACCAGTGGCATTTCCTGGGGTGAGAGAGTCTCAGTAAGAACAACTGGTGGGATGAGATGATCAAATTCTGCAAGTGAGTGTGGGGAGACCCTACACCTCCCCCCGCACCTACTGCTAAGATGCCCACACTGCCATAGGAATTTGTTCCTAGTCACTCTGAGATCAGATCAAAAGGAGTCAGTGTGTTTTCTCTTCTCAGATGAGAGTGGCACAACTTATCATTGATTCACGGGTATAAAACAAATGTAACCATTGAGATAGAAATATAAGTCAAGACTGTCTGTCTACTTATATCATTGTTTCAACTAAGTACAGAGGCTTGATGAGAAGAAAATGTTAATTGAATTGCTAATGTTGAGTAAACAAAATTAAACACATTGCAAATTAATGGAGGAGATTCTTTCTCACACATACATAACACTGGGGAACAAACTTTTTGTTGCATCCACAAAACCATTTGTTCTTACCTAATTTGAGTGTGCTAATCTCAAATCTGAGATTACTTTTGCTCTGTAAGCTACAGCTGTTTTCAATTCAAGATTTTAAGTTTTCATCTTATTGTAAAATTTTCAACATTTAGTTTAACATAATGAAGTAGAATGTCTTCGGCATCATTTTATGAAAATATAATAATTTATATACTGCAGTAAATACACTAAAAGGTATGATTTCATCAGAATTAGTCTACAATTTTGAAATAGAATATATGAAACACTTATTTTAATCATAAAATTTGCACAAAACATTTAAATTCTATTCAGGCAAAAATTTGCATTTGTAGCCATTGTGTTTGTGTACTTGTTGAGGATAATCTCGTTTGATGCTCCAGCAGTATTCTGCCATCATATTTCTGTCCCATCACCCCTGATAATGCTCTTCTATCGTCTTCAGATCTTGATGAAAGCGTTCTTCCTGCTCATCACTAACAGCTGCAAGATTTTCGGGAAACTTATTAAGGTGACTGACTGTTCAGGAAGTGAATCTTAATGCATAATAAAGTAGAATGTCTTCTTGGGCATCATCTTTGTGAAAATATAATAATTTGAGGTCCATCAAATACACCTGCTTTTATCTTCTTGAAGGACAAGGCAGGAAAAGCAGAAATAATGTTAAAAGCATTCACTTTTTCTATTTAAAACCTAAACAAACTGCTTCATTAAGCCAAGTTTGATTGAAGTGGGGGAACAATGATCCTGTCTTGATTAACTACAGGTTCATTCACAATATTTTGCATCCCTACTTCCAGAGCTTCACGTTTCAGCCACTCCTTCTGTGTCCAGTGCTTCTCCCGAGCTTGGCTGTCCCACAAACACAGAAAGCAAGAATACTTCGTGAAACCTCTCTGTTGTCCTAGCAGGAAATTTACCATTTTAAGATCCACACAAATGATCCAGTTATGCTCCTCATACTTCATTAAGTCGAGGACAATTTTTATGTCATTATAATCTTCTTGCAGATGAGCTGAATAACCAATTGGAACTGCTGCATAAACATTACCGTTGTGTAGGATAACACATTTCAGACTCCATTTAGAGCTGTCAAGAAATAGCTGCCATTCTGTTGGATTGTAAGTGGTAACACCTAGCTGGCTGAGAAGACTACTGATATCATGACAGTAAACAAAGTGTTTGTGTTCGAAAAATTTGTTCACGCCAAAAATTTGTTCATGCTTCCTGAAATGGGATACTGTAGCTGACTGGTGAAGTACACTCTTTTCTTGAAGCCTGAAGGCTAATAGCTCAGCTGCTTTCTTTGATAGGCCCAAATCTCTTGCTAAGTCATTCAATTCGGGTTGGCTAAAGTGCTGACGGGTTAATGACTGCTTGGCATCAGAAGAAGACCCTTCAGATTCTACAACCATTTCCTCATGCATCTTATCAAAATACACTTGATCACCATGTTCACTTTCTTCGTCCTTAGAAGAAATAAAACCATTGGAAACTAGAACCGGGAGTGTCTCAGAGTGTGGGATAAGTTGTATTGCTGAAGGAATATTAGAATATGCGATCATATGCCATTTTTTCTTGCCGATGCCCTTTGTATGGATCAGACAGAAATAACAGTCACTGCTGTGGTTCTTAGGTTTACGCCATACCATGGGGATACCATAAGGCATTACTTTGCATTTTCCTTTTGTCCAGTCATGAAGCATTTCCTCACAATTATGACACACAATATGAGGAGGCCAATTCTTGTCTTGATCGCCAAGGGAAACTTGAAAATAGGCAATATATGCATGTGTCACAAATAATGAAATATTGCGCCTTTGATGTTGAAGTGTGTAACAGCCACATATATAACAGAAGGTGTCAGGACTATTACATTTTTACCTACTCAAAGAAGCCATGATTCAATCTTAAAACAAAATAAGAGGATGTTTTTTATCAGATAATAATTTTTTACATTTAAAAACAACTACAATTATGTTAAAGTGATGTTTGTAAAACATTAATTGCCTTGTGGTTATGTTCAATCCAAGAGTCGTTGCCCTTTAAATCCAATTTAAAAACCAATGCATGCCATTAACTTCAACCAAAACAAATTAAAATTGCATAAGAACTAGAGCATGCACCAAAAAAACTGATTTCTGATTTGGAATCAGCGATGCAGAAATATATAGAAAAGGTTCTAAAACCTCATGCAACAGAAAATGAAAAAAAATTGTTCCCCAGTCTAATATTTCGGGAACTATTTTTAAAGAAAGATTAAATTAAAAAGAAAGACTTCCTGCCAGGACAAAGATAAAAAAATGATAAAGAGAAAAAATATATAAATCTATATTCTCTCCCAGCAATCTGTTATTATGAAATAATCTTTCCAAACATTCAAAAAACACTTTATCATCTTTTACTGATTATAGTAATAATATGCTTACTTCTAAAATTCAATCTTATATTGAAAAAGAAAGTAAAAATTACACAAAATCCCCTGACACTGAGAAAATTAAATTTTGTGATAATTTTTGATGCATACACACCTATGTCTATACCCATCAATTCACTTCCCTAGCCATGGGTTTCAGAAATCCAGCCAGTGGGGTCAATGAGATGTAAGGAGAAACCTGCTGAAAGGTTTCTTCATCACTTTTAAAAATGGGTCATTAGAATGAATTGGCTCTTTTTATTCTGGCCATTGTCAAGTATAGATGCCACTTCCAGAAAAACTGCTGCATACCAGTTTCAGGAGGAAACCGATTCAAAAAAGTGGGCAAGATAAGAGAATCACAGAGAAATGATTTGAATAAAGACTTTAGGTTATTAAAGCCTACTCTCCTCCTGGATGTCAAGGCATGAGAGCCTGTAAAATACCGGTGTGAGTTTGACTTTTAGTGCTAGAAGCTGAATGCATCCTAACACAAGTATTTTATTTGGCCTAAGAAAAGGTTTAACATTTATATAGGGTTATTCGTGTATTTTCTTAACAATCTCTGGGTAATTAACTTGTTTTACAGGTATCCCTCACATATAGGTTATGCATATGGTCTCCTAATTTTAGTTTTTAAAATTTTTATTATTTTATTTAACTTTGAAGACTAATGCAATGTTTTTGTATATATAATATGAGGCAGCAGTCCAACTGTAATTTTTCTCTAATGAGTAGCTGATTATACTATTTACTAATATAAAAATAAAATGTGCTCGTTCACCAAACCATCTCTTCCCTTTGAAGTGAAAATCCCCCTTATCCTATATTGAGTTCCCATGTATTCTGTAGTTATTGGTCTACTAATTCATTCCTCTGCTACTACCCAACCACTTCGATGATGCTGACTTTATAATATTTTAATATTTATTAAGGATTCTCACATTTTTTATGTTCATCCATATCTTAGCTTCTCTTGGACATTTGTTCTTTTACATAAATGTAAGATAATCCAATTATTTAAGACCATGAAGATTTTAATTGGTATTTCATTAAATGTGTATAACAAAATGTGCAAAGTTGACATATTTATAAAATTAAGTCTTCCCTTGGAAGCTCTTGATGTAACCCTTCAGTAAGATTTTATGGTTTCTGTAGGCCCTTTACTTTTCTTATTAAATTTATTTCAAGATATTTTAAAGGTTTTATATTATTATATGTGGATTATATTTTCCATTTCTAATACTATCTTATTAGTTCTAGTATAGAGTCACACTATTACTTTTAAAATAGGTATTGTGTATACAGGTATGTTACCAAATTCCTTTGACAGTTTTAAAATAGAGTTTCTTGTGTTAATGTCTAAAATGTTTGCTCTTAATTTTGCATATGTAGTATCCATTATATTTAGGTAGTTTTATTTCTATTTTGATTGAAGTTTAGTAGAAATGAATGCTGAATTTAACCAAATGCTTTTTCAGTTTCTATTAATAAACTAGTATTTGATAACTATTAATAAATACACTGATACACTGCTGGATTTTATTTGCTATTTTTTTAATTAATAACTCATGTTGACTGACTCCACTAGAAATGCTTGAGGTACAGACCCAGCTGGATACCTGCCACTGCCTTATGGTTCTTTCCCTTCTACCCACCCAGCTAGCTCTCTTTCTTATTCTGTATAGTAACTGTCCCCTCAAGAACTGCTTAATTCTTTTATTTCCCTCCATCTTGCCACTCGTCTTCTCAGCAGAAGACATAATTTATAATATAATATAGCATCCCTTTTAAATAAATTCTTCATCTTCCCCTTTCTGCCTCCAAGTTTTTCTATATTTTTTCCCTCCCTAAATTTTCCTATATTTCAGAGGAAGAAGTAGCTCAGTTTCTCTGCAGACCTTCTAATTTGTGGTCTTGAATCTATCTTTTTGTGCCTCCTTTGAATTATATGTGCCTTAAGTATTGACTTTCAATTTTGTGTTTTGGTCAGGATCAGTTATGACATGCTGCAGAATCAACAATAAAAAAACAACTCTAAGTCTGATGGCTCAATAAAAATTATTTTTTATTTGTTTTATTCACTAAATCCATTGCTCTTCTAGTTAAGTCTCCAGAGCAATTTTCTTTGATGTGGTGATTCATGAATTCAGGCAGCAATGGCCTAGTTGTTTCCCACATAAACATGAAGCCCCTGATTTCCATGATAGGTGAAGAAAGACACGGAAAAATGCCAAAGGGGGTTTTCACAGCCACCGCCCAGAAGTAACACCTCTAACTTTTGCTCATAATTTATTGGCCTGAAATTATGCATATGTCATCATCTAACAGCAAGAAATCTAGAAATGGAATTTTCTTTGTGCATGGAAAGAAAAAACATAAAACAAATTTGAATTTTTTCTTTAATCTTTCTTTATATTGTCTATCTTTCTCATTATGATGAATCCTTAGCCTCTGTCATAAAGAGTGTCAAGTCCAGACCATTTTGAAAAGTGCCCACCTACCATCTCGCCTGTATAGCTTCTCTTATTTATTCCCCATGTTCTAGCCATACTGCACTGCTTGGTGTTACCCACATGCCTCATGCATTCAACATCATTTTTGTCTCTTCCCATCATGTAATTTTAGTTCCCTTGCACATAGATGCTCCTTCCTAGAATGTGCTATCTACATCCCTTGCCTCTGTGGTATCAGCATCCTGCACATTCTTCAAAGCCAACCCAAATATTCATGTAGCTTTCCATGAGTCCTGCAGACAGAAAAAAGGCTCTCATATCTGAAATTTATAAATATGGGGGTCCTTGGGTTACACAGTCTCAACATACAATGTTTCAAGTTTACAAGTCTCACTCCCATAAAAACTTTAAAAAATAAGGATGTGTTTCAGTTTGCTCTGTTAACATCATACTTATGGTCTATGTGGGCAAACTAGATTGGTTGCATGCAGCAGGAGAATATGCAGTAATGCAGCATATAAGTGAGGGAGTTGGCCTCCCCCCAGTATACTTACCTACACCATTTTGGACTGTTAAAAGCACAACTGCTCAGCCCGGCTGGTTGGCTCAGCAGTAGAGCGTCAGCCCAGCATGTGGATGTCCCAGATTCAATTCCCAGTCAGAGCACACAGGAGATGTGCCCATCTGCTTCTCCACCCTTCCCCTCTCCTTCCTATCTCTCTCTTCCCTCCTGCAGCCAAGGCTTCATTGGAGCAAAGTTGGCCTGGTGCTGAGGACAGTTCCATGGCCTCCGCCTCAGGCACTAGAATGGCTCCAGCCACAATGGAGCAATGCCCCAGATGGACAGAGCATCATCTCCTTGGAGGCATGCTGGGTGGATCCCTGTCTGGCGCACATGGAAATCTGTCTTGTCTGACTGCCTCCCCGCTTCTAACTTTGGAAAAATACAAAAAAAAAAAAAAGCACTATTGCTCAGTTTGTGTTGCTTTGTTTGGTGACATTTGGCCCTTATCATGACTCCTAAATGAAAGTCAGAGTCTTCAGATGGTAGTGCTTCCAAAAAGAGGAAAGCCATCACAATGGCATCACATGAAGAGGATCTGTCTGCTGAGGACCTCATTTAGATGGAGAAGCGGCTGATTGAAGAGGAAGAGGAAGAAACCCCAGAACACAGGAGATTTATTATCAAGGGTTTGACAAAAGGTTTTTCTATGTAGAGGATGGGTTGGCAAAATTTCAAGCTGACTACCCCAGCAAAGACAGATTCAGTAAGGTCTACAGAGCTGTTATGAATGCCCGGCAATGCTATAGGAAGATTCTGGAAAAGAAGAAGTCATCCTTCCAGACTATCCTGGAACAATTCTTTAAGAAGGTAAATAGGTCTGCAACAGATCCTGTGCCCTCTACATCAACTGCTTCTTGAGATGAAACACCTGTAGTACAGGTAGAATCATCTCCAGCATCTCCTGCATGTTCCTTAGGCAATCCTGATTCACCTGACCCAGTGTCTCCAGCACCTTCTGCAGGTTCTCCTGTCTCTCCAGCTTCCTCCTCCCAATAGGTCACTCTCTCCCACCTTGTAATGTCCCTTCCAGTGTGCAAGCCAACCACAGGAATAAAGGTAAGGATATTTTAAAACCATTTTTTGTCAACTTTTCTGCTACTATAGTACAGTGTATACAGTACAGTATATTTATGTCCTTTTTCTTTTTTCTGTGGCTTATTTGTATTTTTATGTTCTAGATTATGATTTTACAACTGTGTTGGGATAGGTAGGTGACTTAGGCTAGGGTGTGTTTTGACTTACACCAAAATTCAGGTTACATCACTGTCATAGGAATGGAACTGTCATAATTCAAGGATCCCCTATAATTTTATTTTGGCCTATATAATAGTGTATTATAATTATCTTGATGATTTCTTGACCATTCATCTAAACTATAAAATCATTAAGAGAATAATTGTATTTTATTTATTTATATACTCAGCAGCTTGCATAGTAGTACCTGGCACACAGAAGGCTTTCAGTAAATGGTTAGTGAGTAACTGGTTGAATAAATCAGTGAATAGTAAAATTTCTGAAAACCGATTGGGGAGACTATACATTGCAATTTTTTTTTCTTTCTTTCTTTTTTTTTTTACAGGGAAAGAGAGAGAGTCAGAGAGAGGGATAGATAGGGACAGACAGACAGAAACAGAGAGAGGTGAGAAGCATCAATCATTAGTTTTTCATTGCCGTCGCAACACCTTAGTTGTTCATCGATTGCTTTCTCACATGTGCCTTGACCGTTTGCCTTCAGCAGACCAAGCAACCCCTTGCTGGAGCCAGTGACCTTGAGTCCAAGCTGGCTAGCTTTTGCTCAAGCCAGATGGGCCCGCCCTCAAGCTGGCGAGCTTGGGGTCTGGAACCTGAGTCTTCCGTATCCCAGTCCGATGCTCTTTCCACTGCACCACCGCCTGGTCAGGCCGCATTTTTTGATGTATTGTTTATTTTAGGGTTTTATTTTATTTTTTAAAAAGAACACATTAAATAATTATTTATCTTAAAAAACGGTAGAAGTAGCATGAGGTAAAGAATGATTCACAGTATTATAATGTATAGTTTATAAAACATTAAGTAAACATGGCATAACACAAAATACATACTAATACAAACTACCAATTCAAAAAAGGTAAAGGGTGTCTCAAAATTTATGACATAATGCCTTGCATTAGAGGCGGGGATACTCTAGCACAGGGGTCCCAAAACTACGGCCCGCCCGAGAGCCATATGCAGCCCCCTGAGGCCATTTATCCGGCCCCCTGCCACACTTCCGGAAGGGGCACCTCTTTCATTGGTGGTCAGTGAGAGGAGCACAGGATACATCCGTACCCATACTTCCCATCGAAATACTGGTCAGTTTGTTGATTTAAATTTATTTGTTCTTTATTTTAAATATTGTATTTGTTCCTGTTTTGGTTTTTTACTTTAAAATAAGATATGTGCAACGCGCATAGGGATTTGTTCATAGTTTTTTTTATACTCCGGTCCTCCAACGGTCTGAGGGACAGTGAACTGGCCCCCTGTGTAAAAAGTTTGGGGACCCCTGCTTTAACATGTCTTCTAGGATTGGTGATAATGTTTATAACTTCAGTAATACAGAAGTGAATTTTTCTCTCATATGAATCATAGATATTATAAATGAACATGTCCCTTCCAATATATAATATAAATGCTGGAGTTGACTAATTAATAAAATAATAATAATAAAGGTAACCAAATGTTTAAGGAAGCATATTTTTAAATACTCTGAGATATTTTATTAATCAAAATTCTTTACATTTAAATTTGGAATAGACAATAAGGCTTGGGCTATGAATAAAGCTAAAATATCAAGGATATTATTTTAACCATTAATTTTAGGGATTTTTATAATGATATAATCATTTGATTATCATATTCTACTATTTGGCTTGAATTGTAGGACAAAAAAAAATTATTCTCTGAATCTCTCTTTTGTCCTAAAATATAAGCAAACTGACAAGGGGACCCTGGCCAAATAACAGTGTTTTATTCCTTCATTCATCTTAAGTCATGCCATGTAGAATTCAGCCAATGTGGATGTTGCTTTTGTTATAAAATGCTTTTTAAAAGCTAGGATTCTTGTATATATGAAACTCATCACCAGTCCATATATATATATATATATATATATATATATATATATATACACATACATACATACATACATATATTGGAGAAGAGCCTGGAAGCGGTCAGGAGGGGCACCTAAACATGCAAACATTCAGCAAGGGTTTGCAGTGAAATCAGAGGCAGAAACCAAAAGGAGTCAAGATGAGCCTAGATCCGTGATGCCAAACCTATGACAGGTGTGTCAGCACTGACACGTGTAGCCATTTTCAATGACACACATCCACGTACTGACACGTGTAGCCATTTTCGATGACACGTGTAGCCATTTTCGATGACGTGTCCACACGTGGCCGCATACCAGAAAGTATGGGGTCACATGCCGAGAAGGACATTTCATCCGTGGCTCCTGCACAGCTAGGTGCAGTAGCCGAGGATAAAACATTTGCTGTAGTGTAGACACTCTGTGCTGGAGGTCTGTAGGCCAAAACTACAGAACTCCGGCACAGAATGTCTAGTTCTGGAACTTCCGGTTAGGCCGTTTTTCTCGAAGTGACACACCACCTGAGTTATGCTCACTTTTTGGCGAATTTTGGCACACCAAACTCAAAAGATTGCCCATCGCTGGCCTAGATGAACATAGGTGCAGAGCAAATTCAGAAGCTGGAGCCAAAGATCAAAGGAAAGTTGGGTCCTAACAGAGTTATTGAAAAGAAAAGAAAAAAGAGAAAGCAAGAGGAGCATAGGTAACCAAGGCAGTGAGCAAAATACATAGTAAGAGAAAGAATCAAGGTGCAGGCAGAGTAGTTAGCTGGAATGAATTAGTCAGAAGAATTGTTCAAAGAGCAAAAGCCTGCTCAGAATTCTGCAGGACATCTCATCTTGCTTCTACTTTTGTTTATTCTTAATCTCTCCATCTTGGGGTTTTGGACTCAAGCCTTGAAGACATGAAAATGGCTTGTGACATTTCAAAACTTACAAACATTTTCTTTGTCTCAAAGAAAAAGAGCAAAAGTTTTTTAACATTTCAAAGTCCAAATGAAAGACATGCAACTGAGAATATTTTTTAACATTAAAAAATTCTTTAAAATTCACAGATGCCTCCCCTCCGCCTTTATATTAATGCTGTATGTTGTTTTAAATTTCATCCAACAAGAGAAATATATATACACTTTCCCCTAATCTGGAAGACAATAAACACATATTTGTCAAACATTCTGTATGCTCAATTTCATCTCACTGATTTATTCACCTCCTACTAGGTAGGAACACATGGAAAATATTCAAATCAAGTTTTTGCTATTTTATAAAATATTATGGTGCATTAAGAAAAAACATAGCCTGACCAGGTGGTGGCACAGTGGATAGAGTGTTGGACTGGGATGCAGAGGACCCAGGTTCAAAACCCAGAGGTCACCGGCTTGAGTGTGGGCTCATCTGGTTTATGTGCGGGCTCACCAGCTTGAGAGTAGGGTCGCTGGCTTGAGTGTAAATGTCTCTGGCTTGAAACCCAAGGTTGCTGGCTTGAGCTCATGGTCGTTGGCATGAGAAAGGGGTCGGTCACTTGCTCTACTGCAGCCCCCTCACCACCGTCAAGGCACATATGAGAAAGCAATCGCTGAACAATTAAGGAGCCGCAACGAATAACTGATGCTTCTCATCTCTCTCCCTTCCTGTCTGTCTGTCTCTATCTGTTCCTCTCTGTGTGTGTCTCTCTCTCTGTCACAAAAAAAAAAGAAAAAAAAAGAAATGAAAAAACATAAATTTACATAACTAGTAGTCATATCTTGCAGTTACTGGCACCTTGGCTAAATTAAATTTCAGATTTGTTTCCAGGAAGAAATGGGCCAAGAATTCTTCCTGGTAGAGATAGGCTTCATGGACATTTCCCCTTTACATAACAAGAAAAGCACATCCCAGCTTGTGTCTAAATGACTGAAGAGAAATGGGCATGAGCTCTTCTCTTGTGTAGATCAAAGTCATGATGATAGCTACCTTCAAACAGCAGCTACTATGTAGCAAGCACTGACATGGATTCTTGTTTTCATCTTAACAATAGAAACTTGACAATTAGAATCCTATTCCATAGGCATTATTACCAGCACAATTTAAATGCAAACAGAAGCTCAGATTTAAAAGTTTAGCAAAGGTAGCCATGCTAGTGAATGGTGGAATTATTAGTTAAACCTGGCTTTGGGTCCCAAATTACGATTCTCACTTTAGACAAGTTCTACATTTACTTTGAGCTTCAATTTCTTCAACTGTCAAGAAAAATAGAAGCATGTGGTTATTAATCGAACAAAAAATTTTGGCATACAATCTCAGTTCTCCAGAGATAAAATTTTTGAAGTGAGTCTGAACATGACAAAGATTCTGGTCTGCCTCGTCCAGTAATAGAGAGAACAGTATAATCCAACCAATTTTCTCTCTAAGGGAAGTATTAGTAAGAGGAAGAGGTGAAGAGCACAAAGCCTCCATTTCCTTATCAGTAAAGTGGGGATGGTAATATCTAGTCCATAGGGTTGTTGTAAAGAGTAAATGAGATGTAATAAAAACAGTGTTCTGCTCAGAGTTTGCATATAGTAATAATTCAATAAGTTATCATCATCAAAATCATCATGATGCAAAAATGCTACACCTCAATCTTGGATTACAATTACCAGAGGCAATAATGATGTTAATTGCTTAAATAATATAAGAAATTTTAAGTTACTCTTAAAAAAACAATAGTTTTCATATCTCTAATTTCTTGGAAAATTTTACTTTGTAGGATCTACCTAAGTAGAAACCACATCTTATAGATGGCCATTCACACAGACTTGTGCCCAAGATACTTTCCTCTACAAACATGATTGGGCTTTTTTTGAGGGGGACATCAGCACATTTGTTTCAAAAAGTAGGGATCTCTGAAGGCTAAGAATGGTACCCCAAGAATACCATAGTTGGCTCCCATTGCCACTCTTAGCCATTATCAAACTGGACATATTCACAGGAAGACCAAGAGCCCATGTCTTCGATCTGTGCATAATTTTGGATCTATTTTATCTAATGAGCTATTTTATTTAATGCAAATTTTTTTATTAAAGCAAGTTAAATAGAAATAATAGGCAAGTGATTGGTTGTAATGTATTAAGAACTAATTTAGGCTTTTAGACTAGGTGAACAAAGTAGAAATGTAAAATATATTATGAAATATATTTCTGATCTTTCCAATGTGGTGGACCCCCATGTGTAGATCAAATAATTGCTGGATTAAATCACCTATTATTCAAAATTGTGTGATCATGGAGTGAAATTTCAGATCATATTGTATAGGCATAGTTAATGAAATTTCATGGCTTTAATGAATAGGCAAAGGTAAAATATCTTACTATCTCCATCAAACATTCAAAAGATCGTAATCCTACTCAGATTACTTATGATTATAATGATTTTTTTTAAAGATCAAGTATGAGTAACCATGCCCCCCTCAAAAAAAGCTTAAGCTGTTTCTAAGGGCATAACATTTAGAAACAACATATGGCTCTTCTAGTCAAGAATAGGTTCCTTAAATTAGCCAAAGACATTCACAGAAAAATGAGTTCAAAAAAATAGGATCATGGGCAAGAGGAAAAAAATTGTCATCTCTCTTCCCTCTGCTCTTCCTCTTCTTTGCCTGGCTCAATGTGGCTTTCATTTTATAACCAATTCTAAAAGTAAAAATAGAGGTGCTATTAGTTTCATTATGCAAGATCTTTTTATGTACTCACATTTTTTTAGTTACTGTTTTAAAAATTATTAAACTAGAAGAGTACACCATATCATGACATGTGAATATTACTTTTAATTAATAAGCATGCATTGGATGCCTTCCCTTGGGGCAGCGCGTATTCTCTATTCACTATTACAATCTAGTTGCAGAGGAGGCCTGCAACTAAAAAGTTCCTTTTACTCATGCATCCTCTGATCTTTTCAGGATCCTGTTACTTACCTGCTGTAAATCTTTCAGTGGTTTCCCTTGTCAGTAGAATAAAATTTGGCCGAATTACTTTTTCATGTACAGTCATGCATGATCATGCCTTTACCTCTCAAAGTTTAGCTCTTGCTGGTACCACCCACTGGCCCTTCAGCCTCTGCCATTTTCCTTGCTTCTTCCCAGTTTAGGGTTTTACATATGCCTCTCTTGTGTCTGGAACAATTATACACATATACACACATATGCGCATGCACACCCCCACACCATAGCTAGTTTCTTCTCATTCTTCATTCTTCATATTTCAATTTAAGTATCACTTCCTGGAGACACATTCCCTAAAACTCAAAAGTAAAATTAATTCACTTCACATATTTTCTCTTATTCGCTATAATCTTTATTCTATATAAAAACTTTTAGAGCAGTTTTAAATTCACAGCAAAATTGGGAGGAAGATGCAGAGATCTTTTGTATGCGCCCCTGCCCTCACAAATGCCTATTCTCCTCTCTTAACTCCCACCACAGTGACATATCGTAATCACCCAAAGTTTATAATTTACATTAGCGTTCACTCTTGGTGTTTGTTGTACACACTTGTCCATTTATCATGCTATGTTTCTCACACTTATTAGCAGTGAATTACCTGGATCATAGGAGGTGTTCAACAAATATTGTTGAAATAATCACTATTGAATGAGTGAAACAACGAGGAAATAATTGTGGGTTAGCAATTACATAGCACATGACAATTTAGTACTAATTCTAGATGTATATATTCCGGGAAAGCTGGGTCAGAATAGAATGAAATTTGCAGTAAGATCTTTCAGTAGAAGTGAAATCATCTAGCTTGGTAGGTCAGTTATTTCCAGGAGAATTTTCTTCACTGAATTTAATGAAATGAAGAAAAAAGGAAGATCCTTTGTGACTACTATCCTGCTCCCTCTGAATGAATAAGGTTTGAATGGGACCCTAGCTGTGTGCAAGAACCTTTGGGTAAGCATGTTAATTTTACAGGAGGAAGAAACTGAAATTTTTCTTAAGCGACTTAAGTAGTATAGCCGACTAGAACCTAGAACTCAGGTCTCTTTCCAGTTCCTTCCTGTCCCACTCCCAACTTGAACCCTGAAACTAGCAAATCATAAAGAATTAACAGACATTTATTTGGACTTTCTCAAACTTATTATTTCTTCTTCTTTTAACCTAAAATTATTTTTAGGTATTGTAGCAGAGTATCTTATAGATAACCAAGAGGGAGGTTATATGTGCATATTACATATATATTTTTTAAACAGTTGAAACTGTATTCATTTCTATCACTTAAGTCACCTGCTTTCAAATCTTGGTGTCATTAGGGGAATTGAATATGTTGACTTCTGACCCAGTTCTGACCTATACGTCACTCTTAGCATGGTGGCAAAATTTGTAGAAGAGGAAGCATCTGTGTATTAAAATTCTTATTCATCTAAACCATTATTTTATAGATCTAATACACTTTTACGCCATACAGTCACAAATAATATGCTAACAAAAAAAAATTTTTTTGTAATGGTTAGAAATTTCCTTGTAATCACATTTTAATTTTAATTCCTGAAAGTAAGTAAATAACACAATTATAATACTTAAAAAAATCATTTGGGTTAACTAAGGCAGTTACCTCACACATGGTTGAATTAGACCACATGAAAAGTTCTTTTCCATGATCTCTTCATTACTGCATTTAGTTAAGCAGATTCCAAAGTAATGTACCTAACCTCTAATTTTCAAAGAATTGTAGACATGCATTTATTATTTTTCCTTTGGAGAACCTCTTGATAAAAATTGGGTTGCTTAACCATCTATTTAAATCTCATTATAGCTGTGGTTAGCAGTTCCAATAACAGCTCTCTCCAAGTTTTGGTATCCACCTTTGTAAGAGGAGTTGATTTGGTCTTTTAAAACTGTTCTCCACGTAAAGAAAACGGGCCTTGTTATCTTCACAAACCTACTAATTAACTGGGCATTATTTTATATATTACCTGACTGATGGGAAAATAAATCATTCATTTAACAAATATGTATTAGGAACTTACTATGTGCCAACCATCATGGCAGGTGAGAGAGGGTCAGAATGAATTAGGAAGAGAAAAATGGGATGGAAACATCATTTCAATGCAGAGCTACCTACAAGGTATGGGGATGGCACAAAATTCTGCTAAAGAGAAGTCAGGGAGGCCTGACCTGTGGTGGCGCAGTGGATAAAGCCGTCGACCTGGGAACACTGAGGTCGCCAGTTCAAAACCCTGCACTGGTTCGGTCAAGGCACATATGGGAGTTGATGCTTCCAGCTCCTCCCCCCTTTCTCTCTCTCTCTCTCTCTCTCTCTCTCTCTCTCTCTCACTCACTCTGTGTCTCCTCTCTAAAATGAATAAAATTAAAAATTAAAAAAAAAAACAGAGAAGTCAGGGAGGATTTCTAGAAAAGACATTTAAGCTCAGGTTGAAAGGAAAAGTAAAATATTCTTGGTGGATTAGGGTTAGAAGGTGGATTGGAAGAATTCAGGAGATCAGGGCAATCCAGGCACAGAAAATATTAAAATAAATATTTTTCTTTGACCCATCTACCAGCCACAGTGGTACTTCAGTGTGTACTAGGACTAGTAGGGTTTTTTGCTGCTATCTCCATGACTTAAGGCTTTTATTTTCTTGGGATAAAGAGTCCAGGAGGTGTTTCATGCCTTTTCCACAGCTGTACCCCCTTTCAGTGCCCCTGCACTACTGAAGGAAGTTCATACTGGTCTCTTGTCCTTCCCACTGTATTTCTAGTGAGTACCCAACAGAATCCCATGGGAAAGGTTTTGTATGTAGGTGCACACTCGCTTTCTGTCTGTGGCTCCCAGGTCATGGTGTCATGCTAGCCCAGACTCAGCCTTTTTATCAGTTTTTGCAATTCTTAGCTGAATTCTTTTTACATGACTTTATTGTGTATATGGTCTCTCTTTCCCATCTATGCCAGAGATAAGCCGATTTTCACGTTCTCTTTCTCCTTAGAGAGACCAATTTTTGGATTTCAGACCTCATTGTTGCCCTGTAATTGTAGCTCTCTGATATATTCAAGAAAATTTGTGCTTTGTAACTCATTATTACAAACTATTTCTCATTGTTATGGTAGAAACAGTATGCTTTCTAGGTTCCTACATCCTCAGAGAAAGCAGACGTTTTCTTTATTACTAAAAGATCTTTTTTCTGGGTATAAAACTATAGGTTAAAATATTTTGTTTTTTTTGGTTTTACTTCTTTAATGAAGTTTCTCCATTATCTTTTGGCCTGCATGGTTTTTATTTTTTATTTTATTTTATTTTATTTTATTCATTTTAGAGAGGAGACACAGAGTGAGAGAGAAAGAGAGAAAGGGGGGAGGAGCCGGAAGCATCAACTCCCATATGTGCCTTGACCAGACCAGTACAGGGTTTTGAACTGGCGACCTCAGTGTTCCCAGGTTGACGCTTTATCCACTGTGCTACCACAGGTCAGGCTGCCTGCATGGTTTCTGATGAGAAGTCTGCCTCTATTTTTTGTCCTTATTCCTCTGAACAAAATATATCCTTTATCTCTAGGTGCTTTTACAATATTTATTCTATCTTAATTTTTAGTAATTTGATTATAATATGTCTGGATATACTTATCTTCATATTTTGGCTGACTGAGGCTCATTAAGGTTCTTGGCTCAATGGATGTACACTTTTCATTAAATTTGGAGAAACTATAGCCATTGTTTTCTAAATATATTTTCTGTTTTCCTTCACTTCCTGGTTTATGAATTGTACATATATATTTAAACTATTTGATATTATCTCACAACTTATTAATTTTATGGTTTTTTAAAATTATTCTCTTTTTATTTCATTTTTGATAGTATTATTGTTATATCATCAGGTTCACTAAATCTTTTGTGGTATATAATATACTATTAATCTTATTCAGTTACTTTTTATTTCAGATCATGAATTTCATATCTAGAAATTAAAAATGTGTTAATACCTTCCATTTATCCAATACCTATGTTCATGTTTTTTCTCTACCATCTTGAACATATGGCATGTATTTATCATATTTTATTTAACATCCTTGCTAGCTAATTCTACTATCTTTATCATCTCTGGGTCTGTATCTATTGATTTATTTTTCTCCTGGGTATTGGTTGCATTTTTCTGCTTCTTTGAGTGCTTGGAAATATTAGATTAGATACTGAAAGTGTTAATTTTTACATTTTTTTAGATGCCATATTTATTGTAATCACTTAAATATTGTTGGGCTTTGGTGCTTGGAATCAGCTTGGCCTTCCTGAGATATGCTTTTAAATTTTAGTCTCTAGGCTGTGTCCACATTACTGAGGCACTGATCTTAGGACTCTGTGTAATGCCCATGTAGCAAGAGGTTGTTTTATTCTGGCTACTTGGAATACAAACTATTGTTTGCCTGTGCAAGTTTAAGGATTATTTAGCCTATTTCTTCGGGAAAGATTTTTACTTTAGCTTCAGGCAGTTCTTTCCATACATTCGCAGATCAGTACTCAACCTCAAGACCTGTGAGGAACCTTCAGATACCTGGAGCGACCCCTCCCCCAAAGCATTTACCTCTTCAGTATTTTGCTGCATAAATTCTAACTATCCTTATCTCTCTGAACTTCAAACTCTGTCTCTTCAACTGAGCAAGACTGCCAGTCTTTGTTTTGGTTCTCTCTCCCTTTACTATGGCCTGGAAACTCTTTCCAGGCAGTGAGCAGGGGCAATCAAATGGTTCATTTTATTAGTCTCCTTTCTCTTAGGGATCAAATGTCCTGTACAATCTATTATCTCAATGTCTAAAAATTGTTTTGTTGGTTTCTAATTGTTTCAAGTTGAAGAGAAATTATACTTTCTTTAGTTTATTTAGAAGTGAATGTAACCAACTTAAATGTTAAGGTATAGAGACAGAGGTAGATTTAATTGTGGGCGCACTGGATGCCCTGACTTCTGAAAGGTCCCACAAAATCCCAACTTTATATTTTTTTCTAATGACACCAAGTTTGATTTCTGTTGGGCAGATAAAATATATTATGCTCACTTTGTTAAAGATGGCGCTGCCCACATGGAAGTTCATTGATATTAATGTGTGTTCTGGAACAGGCTGTGGGCAGGCTGGGTCGTTATAGCCTAAGGCTTAGTTTAAGAGTAAACTCTTCCCCACACCCTTGACTGATTGGATGATGTAGGGTGGTGCACTCTCCTGAGGAATCCCATTATACAGAGACTTCATTGTTTGTATAATTGGATTAAAGGTTTTAATTTTACAATATAAAGTGGGGAGACCAGTAGCTTGATCTCTCTCTCGGTTCCTGGGTTCCTGAGATTAGTATTAGAGAGGAGAGCAGATTAAGGCCATGTGGAGGAGAAGTAGCCAAGATGGCAGAGTGCTGAGGAAGAAACCAGTTTGTTAAGAGTTTGTGCTGGAGGAGATGGGGAACAGAGGTGAATAAGTTTGGTGAGCTAGAAACCTTTGATTCTAGGAAACTCAGATAAGTCAGTAGCTTTGTGAGCACTGAATGTATGGGTTTTGGAGCCCAGAGTGTGTTTTTACTTGCCCGCTGGGTGCAAGCTAGAATTAAAGCTGATGTGTTCGGCAGATAAAATATAATATGCTCACTTTGTTAAAGATGGTGCTGCCCACATGGAAGCCCGTCACCCAAGTGATATTATTTGCCCTTATGCTTGTGATGGCTGTGGGGGAAAAGTTGTAATGTAAGCAGGCCCGGTCGTTATAGCTTAAGGCTTTGTTTTAAGAGTAAGCTCTTCTCCACACCCTTGACTGATTGGATGATGTAGGGTGGTGATGTAGGGAGGAATCCCATTATGCCTCAGATGGGTGGCTTTGTATCAGAGACTTTCTTGTATGTATAATTGGATTAAAGGTTTGGATTATCTATGCTATAAAGTGGGCAGACCGTTAGCTAGATCTCTCTCTTGGTTCCTGAGTTCCTGAGGTTAGTATTAGAAAGGAGAGCAGAGTAAGGCCACGTGGAGGAGAGGAGGCAGCCAAGATGGCGGAGTGCTGAGGAAGAAGCCAGTTTTTTAAGAGTTTGAGCAGGAGGAGATGGGAAACAGAGGTGAATAAGTCTGGTGAGCTGGAAAGCTTTGATGCTAGGAAACTCGGATAAGTCAGTAGCTTTGTGAGCACTGAATGTGTGGGTTTTGGAGCCCAGAGTGTTTGTTTTTGCTTGTCCGCCGGGTGCAAGCTAGAATTAAAGCTGATGGCTCACCAGTTTGTGGCTCCTGTGTTTCATTACCGACTGTTCGAATCCAATGTGAACCTGCGTGGGTCGGGCTGCTGTGATGGTGACCCCGGCTACTGGCTTTACATGATGGCTCACCAGTTCTTGGCTCCCGTGTTTCATTGCCATCTGTCCGAATCCAATGCGAACCTGCACTGGCCAGGCAGCTGTGATGGTGGCCCCGGCTACTGGCTTTACAGTTTCATATGTGTAAAGCCAGTAGCCACGGCCACTATCACACCCCCAAGCTCGTGAAGGTTCATATTTGATTCAGACAGATGGTAATGAAACAACGAAGCTGTAAAGCCAGTGGCTGAGGACCACCATCACAGCCGCCTGGCCCATGCAGGATCCCATTAGATTCGGACAGTCAGTAATGAAAAAATGGAGCCAAGAACTGGTGAGCCATCAGCTTTAATTCTAGCTTGCACCTGGGGGGCAAGCAAAAACACACACTGGGCTCGAAAACCCACTCATTCAGTGCTCACAAAGCTACTGACTTATCCGAGTTTCCTAGAATCAAAGCCTTCTAGCTCACCAGACTTATTCACCACTGTTTCCCGTCTCCTTCTCTCTGCACAAACTCTGCACAAACTGACTTCTCCCTCAGCACTCTGCCATCTTGGCTGCTTCTCCTGGCCTCCATGTGGCCTTAATCTGCTCTCCTCTCTAATACCTCAGGAACCAAGAGAGCAATCTCCCAGCCTGCCCCACTTTATAACGTAGATTCAAAACCTTTCATCCAATCTACAAACAAGGAGTCTCTGATACAAAGTCACTTATCTGAGACATACTGGGAGGATTCCTTATGAGAGTGCACCACCCTACATCATCCAATCAGTCAAGCTTGTGGGGAAAAGCTTACTCTTAAAACTAAACCTTAGGCTATAACGACCCGGCTTGCCCACAGCCTGTCCCCGAACACACATTAATATCAACGAACTTCCATGTGGGCAGCGCCATCTTTAACAAAGTGAGCATAATATATTTTATCTGCCCAACAGAAGCCAAGAACTGGTGAGCCATTACCTTTAATCCTAGCTTGTACCCAGCGAGCAAGAAATACACCAATGGGAAAATACTTCCCTTTTCATTCAGGGCTCCCAAAGCTACTGACTTATCTGAGTATTCCTAGAATCAAAGGTTTCTACCTCACCAGCCTTATTCACCTCTGTTCCCCATCTCCTTTCCTCTATACAAACTCTGCACAAACTGGCTTCTCCTTCAGCACTTTGCCATCTTGGCTACTTTTCCTCTGTAATGCTAATTTCAGGAACAGAGAGAGAAAGAGAGAGAGAAAAGGAGAGAGAGAGAGCCCTGGTCTGTCCCAATTTATAGTGTAGAAATCAAAACCTTTAAGCTAATATACAAATAAGGAAGTGATAAGGCAGTCTCTGATACAAAGTCACTTATCTGAGGCATAAATGGGATTCCTCATAAGCGTGCACCACCCCACATCATGCAACAGTCAAGGGTGTGGGGAAAAGCTTAGTTTTGAAAAGATCTTAGTATTAAAAGAGCGGGAAAGGCTTAGTCTTAAAACTAAGCCTTAGGCTATGATGATCCTGCCTGCTTACAGCCTGTCCCCCACACCCAGTGCAAACTATAAGCAAGCAAACATATACATCATATATGCAAACTTATTTGACCCACAATATGTGCAACTTTAATATTAATAATACATAATATCTTTTATTTATTTAAAAATATGGTTAACATGTATTTTTATTTTCCCTGTCTCTCTTTTTAAGGGGCCCAATATTTTCTTTTGCACCCGGGCCTCAACCAACCTTATTCCGCCTCTCTAGAGAGAATATGGTAAAATCTGTGGTTAAGTCACTCTGATGGGCAAATAAAGTACTAATTGGAGAGAGTGAGACTAAAGACCAAAATTAGGTAAAGTGTTAATAGTCTGAGCAACAAACAGCAGAAGTATAAATTCTTGGTAGTAGACATTGGCATAAATAAGAAGTGATATAATATTTACAGCAGTGGTCCTTAACCTGGGTTCTATCGAACCCTAGGGGTTCGATGAGTCAGTCTCGGGGGTTCAGAGAAGCTTCTGCTGCGAAGGCCAGTGTAAAGCCAGTAGTTGAGGCTGCCATCACAGACGCCCGACCCACGCAGGTTCGCATTAGATTCGGACAGATCGTAATGAAACACAGGAGCCAAGAACTGGTGAGCCATCAGCTTTAATTCTAGCTTGCACCCGGCAGGCAAGCAAAAACACACACTGGGCTCCAAAACCCACACATTCAGTGCTCACAAAGCTACTGACTTATCCGAGTTTCCTAGCATCAAAGGTTTCTAGCTCACCAGACTTATTCACCTCTGTTCCCCATCTCCTCCTGCACAAACTCTTAACAAACTGGCTTCTTCCTCAGCACTCTGCCATCTCGGCTGCTTCTCCTGGCCTTCACGTGGCCTTACTCTGCTCTCCTCTCCAATACTAACCTCAGGAACTCAGGAACCAAGAGAGCGAGAGAGATCAAGCTCCCAGACTGCCCCAGTTTATAGCCTGGAAAATCCAAACCTTTAATCCAATTATACATACAAGAAAGTCTCTGATACAAAGCCACCCATCTGAGGCATAATGGGATTGATTACTCCCTACATCACCACCCTACATCATCCAATCAGTCAAGGGTGTGGAGAAGAGCTTACTCTTAAACTAAGCCTTAGGCTATAACGACCCGGCCTGCCCACAGCCTGTTTCAGAACACACATTAATATCAACCAACTTCTATGTGGGCAGCACCATCTTTAACAAAGTGAGCATAATATATTTTATCTGCCCAACAGCCAGAATAAAGTAATACCGTAATTTGTTGTGAGTTCATGCACTTTGTTGGTTTTGTTCTTTGAGCAAGGTGATGTTCATGCACGGCTCATTATGTGCACCAGTAAAAATACATATACCTACGTCTTGAATTTGGGGAAAAAATATTTTATTTATCACTAAAGAAGGGTTTGGTGAATGCGCATATAAAACTGGTGGGTTCGGTACCTCAGAAAAGGTTAAGAACCACTGATTTAGAGCAACAGTATCTATTGACTGAGTGTATATGGAAAAATCAAATGAGATAATGAACACAAAATCATTTTCAACACCCATTTAAACATTTACTGAATGACTATTCTGTGCCTAGCACTATGGCAGTTTAACAGACTACAAATATAGATAAGAGATAGTATCTGGGCTAAGAGAGTTAACAGACTTATAAATATAATCATAAAACAATACAGGGATTGCCATAATGAAGTACAAACAAGGTAAACAAGGTGCTGTATTATACAGATAATGGAGCCAGACCAGCTGAAGAGAGTCAAGGAAATCATTCAAAAGGAAGTCATACTTGAGATAGTTCTTGAAAGGTAGTGTAAAGCCAGTGGCCGTGGCCAAAGCCACCATCACAACCGCCTGGCCCATGCAGATTCGCATTAGATTCAGACAGTCGGTAATGAAACAATGGAGCCAAGAACTGGTGAGCCATCAGCTTTAATTCTAGCTTGCACCCAGCGGGAAAGCAAAAACACACACTGGGCTCCAAAACCCACTCATTCAGTGCTCACTAAGCTACTGACTTATCTGAGTTTCCTAGAATCAAAGGTTTCTAGCTCACCGGACTTATTCACCTCTGTTCCCCATCTCCTTCTCTCTGCTCAAACTGGCTTCTTCCTCAGCACTCCACCATCTTGGCTGCTTCTCCTCTCCTCCACGTGGCCTTAATCTGCTCTCCTCTCTAATACCTCGGGAACCAAGAGCAAGCAAGCTACTGGTCTGTCCCACTTTATAATATAGAAATCCAAACCCTTAATCCAATCTACAAACAAGAAAGTCTCCAATACAAAGTCACCTATCTGAGGCATAATGGGATTCCTCATGAGAGTGCACCACCCCACATCATCCAATCAGTCAAGGGTGTGGGGAAAAGCTGATTCTTAAAACTAAGCCTTAGGCTATAACAACCCGATCTGCCCACAGCCTATCCCAGAACACACATTAATATCAACAAACTTCCATGTGGGCAACGCCATCTTTAACAAAGTGAGCATAATATATTTTATCTGCCCAACAGGTAGGTAGAAGCATTTTAGGCATATAGGGAAGGAAAGGACATTGCAGGCAAAGAATAATAAAAGCAGAGCGATTTCCAAGAACAGAAACAGTTTCACTGTGAATGAAGTATAGAATATGTTAGATAATCAAGGTATATAAATATCAAAATGTAGTACTATTTAAGAGCAAGATATTGTTACTGCATTTTCAAGGATTATTTCTCTAAATACGTACACACATCACATGTAATGTGTAAATAAGTTTTGATGATGCCTTGATGTTCAAAGTAGAATTTGTATTATCTGTTACAGAGAAAAGAAGAAGTCTATTTATGCCCACTTCAAATCCAGAATTCAAGAAATGCAATTACTTAAAATGTCTGTATTCATCTACCGAGATAATGTTCAATCTATGAAGTTTAAAAGAAACAAAAATAAATATTTGAAATGGTTCTAAGAAATATATAGCATTTATTTTTCAAGTTTCCTTATGTAGGTGAATTCAGTTGGCAATCATTGTTACACAACAAAACAATACTTTTTGTTATTTGCATCCATAGCTCTAAAAATTAGATACAGCTTCTTCGTGTTATTTCAGTTTTAAGCACTCTGAAGTTAACTTGGTCTTAATGTACCTGTTTTCCATTTGGAATTCCCATCTTGAAGTATGCCTGTTCTTCAGTCAGTCAAGACGGTCTTTTAATCTTCTCCAGAAAATAACCTCCAGTCTGTTACTGTATAGTAGAGGGTTAGTCATCTGCAGTGCAGAGAAGTGAAGGTGTCTGTGGGTGTAACTGCTTCTCAAAGAGACTTTCAGCCAAGTCTATTCTTGCCTAGAATTTACCTCTTCTATCAGAAGTGACAGACACCAATTCCTGAACCTTTGTGGTGGCGGTGGGGACAGGATTCTGTGCTACATGTAACAGGCTATTTCATGACTTTTCCCCATTGCAGTCCCAGCTATCCTGGGGCTGCTAAGTTAGTTGCCATTTATCTTTCTTCTTTCCAGCTTCTTATATTCTATTGATACTGTTTTATTTTTGTTCTCTTTGTCCTGTTGGTTTATATCTTACGTTTAAAAATCCATGTAACTATCATTGTAGTGGTCTTCAGGAGGAAGCTGAAAATACATGTGTTCAATACTTTCTCTTCAACTAAAAGGCTTTCAGCCCATTCTTTCTTAATATATATGTCTGTGTCTTTTATAAGGTATATATTTGGACAATACATAAATATATATAATACATAAATAAATATTCACTATAGCATTGCTCAATTAAAATTCTTTTTTCTTCTTTTTATAGATTATCATATGTGATTATAAAGGTTTGATGACCACTGCTCTCCCTGGCCTCTCAGTATTGAGAATCCCCAGGGCTCAGAGTTGCACATTTTTCTCTTTGTATTCATACTCCCCCAGGTGATCTCACCTCATCCTCCTGTTGATGACTCCAAATTTTACACATTTAGCTCTGACCTCTGCATTCAACTCCAGATATCAAGATATTCACTTGATACCTTCACCTGGATGTCTCATAGACTCAACTCTAACCTCCAAATCAGAACTCTTGGTTGCCACAACCCCACACCCTCCACGAACTGCACCTTGTCCAGGTCACACCAGTTATACAATCAAAAATTTGTATTGTGTATCTGTATGATTCTAAAGCCAGACAATACAACACCAAACCAAACTGAAGAGATTGCTTTCATGCAGCTTACATTCTCAGAGGTAGAGGAAGAGTCAACAACAAAATTTGAAGTCAATATATATCTTGTGTTTATATATATTTACATTTGACTAGGTTAAGGGCTATTGAGGAAAATATAGCGAAGTAAAAGGTATGGATAGTTGTGTATGTCTGTGTTTTCAGTTATCTCTTCTTTCCAGCTTCCACAATTTTGTCATTAGTGTCTCCTATTTTGCTCTTTTTTTTTCTTTGTGAATTTGTGGGCTTTAAACACATTTATCAACTGCCGTTTGGAAGAGTTTGAGGAGAGTGCTGAGGAAAATGCAGATGTTCAATCCTCCATCTTCACCTAGAATTTAAAGAGTGTTAAGGGAATGTCTTTATGAGTAAATGATATTTAAGCAGAAACCTGAAAGAAGTAAGCCATGTAGATATCTAAAAGAAGGGCATCCAGATGGAGGGAGCTGCAAGTGAGAAAAGTCCCAAAGTAGGAGTGTGTTTAATGTGTTCAAGAAACAGCAAGGAGTCTAGTGTTGCTGATGTGGAGTTGAGAGGTGGCACCATAAGGGAAGACTGTTAGAAAAGGAAGTTAGAAAGGTGGCAAAGGGTCTTACCACTTATTGGAAGTAATGGTAGGATTTTGATTTTTATTCAGAATGAAATGGGAAGAACTTGGAAGATTTTAAACACATTATTAACTATGTTTTAAATAATCACTCTGGCTGCTGTATAATACTCTGCAGGGAGATGAAGACAGAAGCAGAGACACCAATTAGGAGTGAATAAGCATAGATGATGATGACCTAAGCTAGAATGGTGGCAATATATGTGGTGAAAAGCGACAGGAGAAATGGAGAGGGGAAGCAAGGGAAAGAGAGAGAAACATTAACTTGTTCCACTTACTTAGTTGTTCCATTTAGTTATGCATTCACTGATTGCTTCTTTTTTCTTTTTCTTTTCCTTTTCTTTTTTAGGTGATAGGAGGAGAGATAGTAAAGCAGACTCCCACATGTACACCAATTGGAATCCACCCAGCAACCCCATCTGGGACTGATGCTTGAGTGCTGAGCTATTTTTAGTGCCTGAGGCTGACATACTTGGACCAACTGAGCTATCCTCAGCACCTGGGGTCATGTGTGCACCAATTGAGCCATTAACTGTGGGAGGGGAAGAAAGAGAGAAGGAGAAATAGAGGAGGAGAGAAGCAGATGGTGGCTTCTCCTGTGTGCCCTGACTGGGAATTGAACCTGAGATATCCATACACTGGGCCGACACTCTATCCACTGAGCCCTGTTTCTTATATGTGTCCTGACCAGGGATGGAACCCAAGATCTTGGCATGCTGGTACGATGCTTCATCCACTGAGTCACCTGGCCAGGGCAGATTCTAGATATATTTTGAAGTTAGAGCCAAAAATTTTTACCTAAGGACTGCCAACAGTAGAGTCATGTATATTCCAAGTTTTTTGACTGAAACAAATGAAGTTATGGTGTTACTGAAATGATGAAGGCTTTATGTGGGACGGATATTTTGGGGTAGTGGTTGATAGGAGCCCAGATGCATATGTTAAATTTGAGATAACATTAAACAAACAAATGGTGATGTCAAGTGGTTGCTGGACATGAGTAGGATATACTAACTGGAACTCATCAGTGCATGACTGGTACTTAAAGCCACAAAACTTGATTAAATCAACAAAGAAGTAAGTATAAATAGAAAAGGTGAAGAGTTTCAATGATCAAGATCTGGAGGGTGGGAGGGTTTCTAAAATTTACTGATTGGGAAGATTAGAAAGACCTCACTGAGGAGACTGAGGAAAGAGTTGCTCGTGAGACAGGAGAACCAAGAGAGAGGGTGGTGCCCAGAGGAAAAGTAAAGAAGTGTTTTAAGGAGAAGGGAGTAATTGACTCTGTTAAATGCTGCTAAAAAGGTGAACAAGATGAAATCTGAGAAATGATGATTAGATAAACACTGTAAGGATCATCAATAACCTTGACAGGATAATTTCAGTGGAATAAAGGAAATAAAAGCTTAACTCTAGTGCTGCAGATGCTGACCAGATGACTCAGGAAAGACAGGAGTTATCTGTTGGAGCAGTGTTCACAAGTAGGCAAGAAAGAGGGGAGCCGAAGTTCAGTTGGAGATGATGGTCTAAGGAGTTCCTTTATTGCAATGGAGGGAAAGGCAAAAGGCTCAGTTTGCAGCAAATTGACAGACGTAGCTAGAGATGTAGAAGCTCATTTTTTATTGAAATAGGAAGGCAGGCCATTATTAGCTGAGAAAATGGGTAACGGTCAGGTATTGGAGGTTAAAGGAGAGAGAAGAACATGTAAAATAGTTATCTCGGAGTTATTTAGGAGAGTAGAAAGGCAAATCAACTAGGAAATTATAGTTAAGATTGCATGGCAGGGCAAAGTCCTACTTGAAGTTTGAAGTCATGAAGAAAGGTCAGTTAGCTTGGGCATGTGAGTTTTTCCCTCCACGTTTCACTGCTCAGGTACAAGTGAGGAGTCAGTGGAGATTTAGATTTGACCAGGTTTGGGGGTTTGCCTGGCAAGTTTAATGCAGAGGTGCAAGGGAGCTGAAAGTGTGGCAATTTGGGTCATCTCAGTTAGTGCACTCTCAATCCATCCAACAACCTAGAAATCATCTTAGATTGCTCCCTTGCTTCATTCTCTATACCATCCTATTAGTAGATTCTACTGTTACCTCCAACATATATCTGGAATCTATCACCTTTTCTCAATCTCCGTGGCCAGCACTTTGGTGTAGTCACTTTGCCTCTTGCTGCCAGTGTTTTGGCTAATTGGTCTCCCTGCCTCAATTCTTACTGCCCAGCAATGCGTCCTCTACACAGCAGCCACAGTCAGCTTCCAACCTCTTAGTCAAATAATATAGTCCCTTCTACAACCTTCAGTGGCTTCACACTGAATTTCTGTTTTAATTCAAATGGTGGCCACCAAGGCCCTTGCTCCTTTGCCTATTTCTCCAACCTCTTCTAGTGCTGCTTTCTCTGATGACCATTCCACTCTAGCCACCCTGGCCTCTCCTCTAGTTGTCAAACATGCAAACACTTTTTGTCTCAAACTGATGAAATTACCACTCCTTCTGCCAGGAATGCTCTTCTCCTGGCTCTTTAATTGGTCACTTTTACTCATTTTTTAAGTCTCAGATCAAACTGTAACTTCCTTAGAGAAGACTTCCATCAGCTTAGTATTTAAAGCATTTTTACACATGTACTTTGCATCACATCATCTGATTTCTTTTAGAGACTTACACAATCTGAAGGTATCTTTATATATTTGTTCACCTCAGTACCTCAGCATTAACAAAGGCAAGGACTTTGTCTCTCTCAATCTCCTTCCAAGTCCTAGAACAGTGGTTCCCAAACTTACTTATCTCAGGAAACTTGCACTCTTAAGTCATTAAGGACCCCAAAAAACTTTTGTTTATGTGAGTTATGTCTGTTACTATTTACTATCAAAAATTAATACTGAGAAATTTAGAATATATTTATGCATTCTTTTATTTAAAACAATAAGCCTATTACATATTATTAATAATTTTATAAAAATATATTTTCTGAAATAAAAAGTAGTAAGGATGATATTGTTCTTCATTTTGCAAATATCTTTAACGTCTGATTTAAGAGAAGACACCTGGATTCTCTTCTGTTCCTGTTGTAACATGTTGTTTTGGTTGAACTATATGAAGAAAATCAGTTCTCACACTGACACATAGTTGGAAAAGAAAAAATATTTTACTGACTTTTCAAATATTTGTTTTTATCCTCTTTGATATTACACTAAAACTCAACAAGTGGCAGTTCCTAAAAGGTTAAATGCAACATGGAATCTTAAACACTATCAATTAACACTTCCACTATGCATTAAAATTCTACTTTGAAATTTGAATGAATCTCTTGGCTACATACGATTTTGTAACCGTATGCACTGGCCATTTGGCAACTCGTTGATGTGGATTTTTCAAATGTTGACACGTTTTATTATACAATTTCAAAAATAAATCACATTTCTTCTGATCTCATCAGAAAAGTTCTTATATATTAGGAAGCCGTAAAGCTCACAGTAGAAAATAAAAATTTTTAAAAATTTTAATTTTCATTTGGAAGCTTTACTTCTTATTGGCACCAACTATTGTTTTTTTTGTCTCTTTTGAAATGAAATACTCACTTTTTTCCATTTTTGAGAAAATGCTGTCAAATACCAAGTCTGATAATTATAGTTTGTCAGCCAGTAATTCTTTCAATTAATAATGGAAAAAAATGTGACTAAATCAATTTTCAAGTAATGGCAAAAGTGCTTTTCCTCAAGATGACCATTGTACTTTAGTATTCATACTTTCCATTTTATCACAAAACATTAAGAGTTAGAGCTAAGCATAACCAGGCAGTGGTGCAATGGATAGAGCATTGGACTGGGATGTGGAAGACCCAGGTTCGAGACCCTGAGGTCACCAGCTTGAGCGTGGACCCATCTGGCTTGAGCAAAAGCTCGCCAGCTAGGACCCAAGGTCGCTGGCTCCAGCAAGGGGTTGCTCGGTCTGCTGAAGACCCGTGGTCAAGGCACATATGAGAAAGAAATCAATGAACAACTAAGGTGTTGCCACAAAAAACTGATGATTGATGCTTCTCATCTCTCTCCGTTCCTGTCTGTCCCTATCTATCCCTCTCTCTGACTTTCTCTCTGTTCCTGTTAAAAAAAAAAAGTTAGACCTAAAAGAATTAATAATTGTATTGCCTCAGCAAAGAGATCCCTAATAAATAAAATGGGTGTTATTGTTTTATTTACTACGAGAGGTTGCAAGTGAAGAACACATGACTCGGTACAGTTTGGTGCTAAAGCCTTGATTCATGCTAAGACACTGGCAGTTTTACCACAGTTACTTTTGTGCCATCAATGCAAATGAGAACAGAGTGAATAAAGTAAATGACATCTTAGAAAATTTGTGGATATTTTCTTATCTCACAGACCTGAAAGGGTCTTGGGATCACAGTGATCTACAGACCGTACAAGAACACATGATAGCTAACCAGGGAAGTCAATAAAAATTTTAACATATAAATAAGATACTAGATTATCCTGCTACATTGTTCTATTATTATTGACATTTATAATAAGCAATTACTAATTATAAAAATAATTGTCTATCATTTTTGAGCCATTTTATAGGAGAAAAAATAAGGACTCATTTAATCAAAAGTACATATCAATATCTATATTTCCATGTTGCTGTGTAAACACTGCACAGATCAGTTCAAATGGACCTTGTTTTGAGGAGTTTATATCACTACAGACATAAATAGCATAAACAAGGCTAATATTGCAAATGTACATTAAATTGGTTAATAATACTACCCTGTAGAGAGATAACTATATAGTAGATGAGATATCATTAATACCTTAATCCCCTAGGGAGAAAATTTAAAACTCTACTAATTAACATTAAAGAAGATCTGAATGAAGTGACGTCAGAGAAATGGCTCCGTGAGGAGTGCTCCCAATACCTCTCCCTAAAACTTCAAAAAATTCAATAACTAGAGACAGAAAAACAATCTCAGGAGCATCTGAAATACACATACATCAAACAAAGGTACAACTGGGTAAAAAGGTGGCTGAATATAAAACCCACTCTGAAGAAAGTAAGATGGAGAATGGAGTATTCCGCTTTCCTCACTGACCTGAGCAAGGGCTGCTTTCACTTGGAACTGAGAGAAAGCGAGGGCTGGGGGCGCAGAAAAAGCTGGGCTAGAGCAGAGATGTTCAAGCTGAGGAGAGAGTGGGCCTGTGGCTCAGCCCACGCGGAGCTAACACCAGTGGCAGACCCCGGCAGAGGTGAGCAATCAGTTGCCTTGTTTACACCGGTATCCCGGTGGGGGAGCGCAGGCAGTGTGCGAGTGGATCCAACTGGCGCTTCGGGCGTGGGTGCCCATGTTCCTGGATGAAGGGGCTGGGTTGGAGACTGTCAGCAGTGACCCTCTGTGTGGGCTGTGATCAGAGTTTCTGAATAATCCCGGCTTCCCAAACAACAGCACATGGGAAGTGCACGAAAGCTGGCTTCCCTACACCCGGACCTGTCTGGGTGTGGCGCCTCCGCCAGCCTTGCAGGCTAACAAAGCACACTCCTGGGGAAGAGAACTGTGGAAGTGGTGGAGGGAAGGGTGCGCAGGCAGCTTGCAGACAGCCCTTGGAGAGCAGACCTGTGGAGTGCTGAGACATACTAGACATGCCCAGAGGCTCACAGAAAGGCACCTGAAAGGCAATTGGCTCCCAGTCCTGCCTGATTATGCTGGCAGATCTAGCTGGCAAAGCCTTACCCAGAACCCTGCATTGAGTGGGAATAGAAGGGGGATTTGGAAGCTCTTAGAGCCTCTTGCTCTCTAGGCAGTGGCTGGGGCAACTTCACAGCTGGGTCCCAGGCTGCTGGTTCAGGAAGGAGAGATTTGGGAGAGGCTCTGGGAAAACGTACTCTCCCATTGTTGGAGCCTGCAAATGCTAACAAGCTCTGCCTACCAATGGGACTGAGGCCTAGTTTATGTCATCACCATAGCAACACAACAGCAAATCTCTGCCTAAGAGTGCCACAGGGGCAGAACCTGGGGTACAGCGTCACCGGCCAAAAAGAGAGAGAAGAAAGAAAAAGGAAGAAGATAACTTCTCAAAACCAAGAAAAATCCAGTCTTTATAACTTTTTAAATTTTTTTATTGTATTTCTTTTCTTTCTTTTCCTTCCACCTTGGTCATTTTATCCCATTCTCATTTTATTCTTTTCTTTTCATTTTGAACATCATTACCCAAAGGTGTTACATTTTCCATTCTTTATTTTTCCAATGAGTGTTACATTCCAAAAAACTTAACTCAAATTTTTCCTCTCTCTTTTATTTCTTCTTTTCTCTTTCACTTTTTCTCTCACTTGAATCTCATCCACAAACAAATTATTTTATTTTGGATTCAAATTTTTTCTTTGTGGCATTTTGTGTGCTTTTAACTTTTTCAGCATTTCCCCCAACTCTGGCTCTCCATTCTATAGTTTTTGTGCCGCTTAATACAATAGAATATTCATTTTTCACTGTATTATTTTTCTTCTCTTTTCCTTTTTTTTTTTTATCTTACACTATTTCTCTCATTTCACCATCATTTACTAACAAATTATTTTACTCTTGATCCAAATCTTTTTCTTGTGGCTTTTTGTGGGTTCTTGCCTCATTTTTTGCCTCTTTGTCACTCCCCCACAACCCAAGCCCTCCATTCTACATATTTTTTGTTCCACTTAGCATAATAGAATTTTTAGTTTCTCACTGCATTTTCTCAAAAAATATTTTTTTATCAACTCTTATTAGTGTTATTAACAATACCACTCTCAAATCCCATTAAAGAAAAAGAAATTGAATATCATGGATACAAAAGACAGTGATGTAGCTCAGATAGATGAGGAAAAAATCTATAGAAAAAAATTTCACCAGCTTGGAAACCTTGGAATTAAATGACAGAGAATTTAAAACTGAATTCCTAAAAATACTCAGGGATATACAAGAAAGCACAGAAAGGCAATTTAGGGAGCTCAAAAAGAATTCAATGAACAGAAACAGTAGTTCACCAAGGAAATTGAAACTATGAAAATGAATCAAACAAAGATGAAAAACTCAATTCATGAACTGAAAAATGAGGTAACAAGCTTAGCCAATAGAACAGGCCAGATAGAGGAGAGAATTAGTAACATAGAAGATAGGCAACTAGAGGTACTATAGAGAAAAGAAGAGAGAAACTCACGAATTTAAAAAAATTAGGTAGCCCTACAGGAATGTCTGACTCCACCAGAAAGAGTATAAATATAATGAGTATATCAGAAGGAGAAGAGAGAAAAAATGGAATGAAGAACATATTCAAACAAATAATACACGAGAACTTCCCAAGCCTTTGGAAAGAACTAAAGCCTCGAATTCAAGAAGCAAACAGAACACTGAGTTACCTTAACCCTAACAAACCTACTCCAAGGCATATCATAATGAAATTGGCACAAACAAACGACAAAGAAAAAATTATCAAGGCAGCCAGGGAAAAGAAGAATACAACATATAAAGGAAGACTCATTAAATTATCAACAGATTTCTCAGCAGAAACTCTACAAGCTAGAAGAGAGTGGACCCCAATATTTAAAGTTCTGAAAGAGAGGAACTTCCAGCCAAGAATACTATACCCATCAAAGCTATCCTTCAAATACGAAGGAGAAATAAAAACATTCACAGATACAGAAAAGATGAGGAAATTTATCAGCCGAAAACCCCCACTTCAGGAAATACTAAAGAGGGTTTTCTGACCATACACAAAGAACAAAACAAAACAAATCTACAAGTAAAACCCCCATCAAGATCACAATAAAAACAAGATTAATCTGTGACAAAGAAACAAAAAAGGAGAGAGGACAAAGATTAACAGTAGCAAAGGAGGATGGAGTGCAGAAGCACTCATGAGATAATGTACTACAATGAACATATGTATGCTTTCCATTACTTAATGGTAACCACCCCTGAAAAAACCAACACAGAAGTACATGGCTTGAAAAAAGAACTAACAGAGAAAAGAAGTATGGATTACAACCAAACAAAAATAAATGATAGAAAAATAAAAGAGAAGAACCAAACAAGATGTAAAACTATCAGAAAACAATATATAAAATGGCAATAGGAAACCCTCAAGTGTCAATACTTACACTAAATGTAAATGGATTGAACTCACCAATAAAAAGACACAGAGTAGCAGAATGGATTAAGAAAGAAAAACCAACTGTATGCTGCCTACAAGAAACACATCTAAGCTAAGCTACAAGGATAAAAACAAATTCAAAGTGACAGGTTGAATAACAATACTCCAAGCAAATAAAGTCCCAAAAAAAGCAGGTATAGCAATAATCATATCTAACAATGCTGACTACAAGACAGCAAAGGTAATCAGAGACAAAAACGGTCATTTCATACTGATAAAGGGGACATGGAATCACGAAGACATAACATTTCTTAATATATATGCACCAAACAAAGGAGCATCAAAGTATATAAGACAGCTAATGACTGACCTAAAAACAAAACCCGACAAAAATACAACCATACTTGGAGACCTCAATACATCGCTGGCAGCTCTAGATTGTTCAACCAAACAGAAAATCAATAAAGAAATATTGGCCTTAAATAAAACACTAGAACAATTGGATATGATAGACATCTACAGGACATTACATCCCAAAGTGCCAGATTATATACTTTTCTCTAGTGTACATGGAACATTCTCAAGAATTGACCATATGTTGGGCCACAAAAATAACATCAACAAATTCAGAAAGATTGAAATTATACCAAGCATATTTTCTGATCATAAAGCCATGAAACTAGAATTCAACTTCAAATAAGAGGTAAACAAACCCACAAAAATGTGGAAACTAAACAACATACTTTTAAAAATGAGTAGGTCAAAGAAGAAATAAGTGCAGAGATCAAAAGATACATACAGGGAAACAAAAATAACAATACAACATATCAGAATCTCTGGGATGCAGCAAAAGTAGTATTAATAGGGAAGTTCATATCACTACAGGCCTATATGAACAAACAGGAGAGAGCCCAAATAAACCACTTAACTTCACATCTTAAGGAACTAGGAAAAAAAGAACAAAGACAACCCAAAACCAGCAGAAGACAGGAAATAATAAAAATCAGAGCAGAAATAAATGAAATAGAGAACAGAAAAACTATAGAAAATATTAAGAAAACAAGGAGCTGGTTCTTTGAAAAGATTAACAAAATTGACAAACCCTTCTAAAGCCTCACTAAGAAAAAGGAGAAAGGACTCATAAACAAAATCCAAAATGAAAGAGGAGAATCACCATAGATATCATAGATGTACAAAGAATTATTGTAGAATACTATGAAAAACTATATGCTACCAAATTTAACAATCTGGAAGAAGTGGATAAATTCCTAGAACAATACAATCTTCCTAGACAGAGTCATGAAGAAGCAGAAAGCCTAAACAGATCCATAAGCAGGGAGGAAATAGAAACAACTATTAAAAACCTCCCCCAAAATAAAAGTCCAGGGCCAGACAGCTATACTAGTGAATTCTATCAAACATTCAAAGAAGATTTGGTTCCTATTCTACTCAAAGTCTTCCAAAATATTGAAGAAGAAGCAATACTGCCAAACACATTTTTGAGGCCATCATAACTCTCGTACCAAAACCTGGCAAGAACATCACAATAAAAGAAAGCTACAGACCAATATCTCTAATGAATACAGATGCTAAAATACTAAACAAAATACTAGCAAATCGAATACAACAGCACATTAAAAAATAATTCATCATGATCAAGTGGGATTCATTTCAAAATCACAAGGATGGTTCAACATACGTAAAACAGTTAACGTAATATACCATATCAACAAAACAAAGAACAAAAACCATATGATCTTATCAATAGATGCAGAAAAGGCATTTGATAAAATACAACATCACTTTATGTTTTAAACACTTAACAAAATGGGTATAAAAAGAAAATATTTCAACATAATAAAGGCCATCTATGATAAACCATTTGCTAACATCATATTAAATGAAATAAAACTGAGCACTTTTCCCCTAAAATCAGGAACAAGACAAGGTTGTCCACTCTCTCTGCTCTTATTCAATGTAGTGCTGGAAGTTCTAGCCAAAGCATCAGACAAGAAAAAGAAATAAAAGGCATTCATATTGGAAAAGAAGAAGTAAAGGTTTCACTTTTTGCAGATAATATGATCCTGTACATCGAAAACCTCAAAGACTCCACAAAAAGACTACTAGAAACAATAAACCAATACAGTAAGGTCGCAGGATATAAAATTAATATACAAAAGTCCATTGCCTTTCTATATGCCAACAATAAAACATCAGAAAATGAGCACAAAAAAGCAATCCCTTCATGGTTGCAACAAAAAGAATAAAATACCTAGGAATAAACATAGCAAAGAATGTAAAGGACCCATATAATGAAAACAACAAAGCATTATTAAGGGAAATCAAAAAAGATATAATGAAATGGAAAAATATTCCTTGTTCTTGGATAGGAAGAATAAATATAGTCAAAATGACAATATTACCCAAAGCGATATACAAATTTAATGCAATTCCCATTTAAATTACAAAGTCACTTTTTAAAGAAATGAAACAAAAATCTTCAGGTTTATATGGAACTATAAAAAACCCGAATAGCCAGAGCAATCTCAAGGAAAAAGAACAAAGCTGGGGGCATTACAATACCTGACTCCAAATGATATTATAGAGCCATGACAATCAAAACAGCATGGTATTGGCAGAAAAAATAGACACTCATACCAATGAAACAGAATAGAAAGCCCAGAAATAAAACCACATGTATATGGTCAAATAATTTTTGACCAAGGAGCCAACAACACACAATGAAGAAAAGAAAGCCTCTTCAACAAATGACACTGGGAAAACTGGAAAGTCACATGCAAAAGAATGAAACTTGACTACAGTTTGTCCCCGTGTACTAAAACTAATTCAAAATGGATCAAAGACCTAAATATAAGACCTGAAACAATAAATTACATAGAAGAAAACATAGGTACTAAACTCATGGACCTTGGTTACAAAGAGCACTTTATGAATTTGACTCCAAAGGCAAAGATAAATGAATGGGAGTACATCAGACTAAGAAGCTTTTGCACAGCAAAAGAAACTGACAATAAAACAAACAGCCAGCCAACTAAATGGAAGATGATATTTTCAAACAACAGCACAGATAAGGGCCTCATATCCAAAATATACAAAGAACTGATAAAACTCAACAACGAACAAGCAAAAAATCTAATAAAGAAATGAGAAGAGGACAAGAACAGACACTTCTCCCAGGAAATACAAATGGCCAACAGATATATGAAAAGATGCTCATCTTCATTAGCTATCAGAGAAATGGAAATCAAAACTATAATGAGATACTACCTCACACCTGTTAGATTAGCTATTATCAACAGGATAGATAATAACAAATGTTGGAGAGGTTGTGGAGAAAAAGGAACCCTCATCCACTGTTGGTGGGAATGTAAAGTAGTACAACCACTATGGAAGAAAGTTTGGTGGTTCCTCAAAAAATTAAAAATAGAACTACCCATATGACCCAGCAATCCCTCTCCTGGGTATATACCCCCATAACTCAAAGACACTGGTATGTAAAAACACATACAGCCCCATGTTCATTGCAGCATTGTTCACAGTGGCCAAGACATGGAAACAACCAAAAAGTCCTTCAATAGATGATTGGATAAAGAAGATGTGGTACATATATACCATGGAATACTACTCAGCCATAAGAAATGGTGACATCGGATCATTCACAACAACATGGATGGAACTTGATAACATTATATTGAGTGAAATAAGTAAATCACATAAAACTAAGAACTATTTAATTCCATACATAGGTGGAACATAAAAATGAGACTCAGGGACATGGACAAGAATGGGGTGGTTACCGGGGGTGGGGAGGGGTAGGAAGGATGTGGAAGCAGAGGAGGGGCACAAAGAAAATCAAATAGTAGGTGACGGAAGACTATATGACTTTGGGTGATGGGTATGCAACATAATCAAATGTCAAAATAACCTGGAGATGTTTTCTCTGAACCTATGTATCCTGATTGATTAATGTCACCCCATTAAAATAAAAAATAATAAAAAATTTGAAGATCTGTCTGAATGAAGATTTAGTTCTTGCATATAGATGGAGTGACTTAGTGTAAAGATGTCAACTATTTCTGAATTATGCAGTAAAATTCACTATAATCCCAATTCAAATGTCAGTTGTAATAGACAAATAGCTCAATGAAGTAGATAATAAAGGGAAATATCTATACTATAAAAGGAACTCCTGGAATAAAAAAGATGGAAAACCATATAAAGTTGAAAAAATATAGGAATAAATAACAACTATATTATCTCGGCAAGTAAAGAAGAAAATCAACTATGAGGTATTACTTACTTTACACCCATCAGATAGGAAAAAATTGCCCAGTTCCATAATGTTAAGTGTTGATGGGGAAACAAGAACTCCTTTATGCCTGTATGTTGCCATTTTGGAGAACAATCTGACAAAGTAATGATACCAATTATGTGTGATTATCCAATTGCACTCCTAATGAAAAAGGCAGAAAGAAAAACCTTACAAAAAAAACCATATAAGAGAGTATCTTTTTCAGAACATTGCTGGTGGAAGCAGGGAATTAGAAACAATTTCATTGTCTACCCCTAGAAGAAGAAGAAGGATGTAGACACACACTACTAAACATGACACAGTAGTTAGAAAAAATGCAGAGCTTAAAACACAAAGCTTCATGGAAACAAACAAACAAAAAAAAGAGATATATGTATGTAATAAACATACACATGCAAAATGACATTACGTATTTCCGAAGGTACATTTTAAGCTTAAGACACACATCAAACACATTAGAGCTATTACTCTTGGGAAGGGGAGGATGGGAGTGAGGAATGTGATAATGGCAGGAAATACATTTAAAATAGTTTTGGGGACTTGTTCAGATCAATAATAACAATGGATCATGAACCAAAGATTTTAACTCAATCTCTGCATGTATCATACCATCCTCTAAATAAAGTTAAATAAGTAAAATAAAATAAAATTATGTATATTATAGGATAGTCACAAATTCACATAGTCTGCATATTTGTACAAGGATGATTAGAAAAAAATTGCAGCTACCTATTTTATGATTAATCAGGGGAACTGACCAAAGACCTGCAGAATTCTTGAGAGCTGAAAGATAATAATTTAGTTTTTCTAGTTTCTGATTTCAAGTATACCTTTTCCCTGACCATATCAAACTGATTTGTGTCTATTTTTCTTTGGAAAAGACATCAACAAAGGAAGTCTCACATCAGGGGTGCCCACACTTTTTCAGCTTGTGAGCTACTTATAAGATGACCAAGTCAAAATGATCTACCTACAATAAAAATGCAAAACATAAATTTATTTCTTCTATATTATCATTATTTAAGTTGCTATTATTACTATTTAATATTGTGTGTTCTTCTTTCACCTTTCTCCTTCTCAGCTCTCTTTTTGGAGGAAAGTCAATGTCATAGTTTTTATGAACAGTCCGAAAAAGCCGCTCCACATTTCCCTTCTTTGGAATAGCAATGGCACACAGACAGATGAGTCAAAAGCACTTAGAATATGACATAGTGAAAAAAATCCCCTCCCATTCTGTATGAAAGTGGTAGATTTTAGGCTTCTTACTCGGACCAGCTACGGCACTCATTTTTATACCCTTTGTTGTATTTAGTTTAAATAAATTGAAGGCTAACTACGCAGCAATGTAACTGAACAAGTTAGCGTGGTTTAACGTGCATACGTAGGGTGTCAAAAGTTCGGACTTCAGATTGGCTACCCTGTATGCCAATCAAAAGACAAATGTCTTTTTAATGTCATGCGATCTACCCACACTTCCTTCGCGATCAAAGTATTGAGCACCCCTTTTTTTAATAGCCTGCTTTAATACACTATTTAACAAACAATCCTTCCTATGTCTGTTCTGTATTTTCACAGTTACTTTCAAGTCATTTCTTAGAGAATATGGATACAAGTTGGTCTACATCTTTCTTATGATAATGTCTCATGTATTAGGAGGCAGTTATTGTCTCCAAACTAATTAATTCCAACTCCTTCTACCTGTTCTCAGGGGTCTTATTTATTCACTACTTTAATCATATTAAACTACTCTGAACTTTTCCACTTCACAGCATCCTTGAAGTGAAGAGACACGAAGTAGATGCAATACAAATTCCACATGGCCCAACATGTGCCTAACCGAAAAAGAAATTATTTTCAACTATTGCTACCATGAGTACTTAAAGATAATAACTAGGGGCTGGGACATTGCATCAACTCTTTTCTTCATGCATTTTAATTATAACAATCCCTTATTGCATAAATATTCTTGTTACAAAACACTGTCTTATTTGATTTTCCAACAACTTAATAATGACAGGAAAGATGTCAGAATTCTCATTGCATAGCTGAGTCATGTGAAGTGCAAAGAAATTAAAATAACTTTCTTGAGGTCACTGAGCTAATAAGTGCTAGAGGTAGGACTTAACGATTCTAAGCATGTAGGAAGCATCCTTGACTTCAAACATGTAAACTACAATATAAAATAAGAGAAAGAATAGTAATTTGTTGCCAGAGGACTTCAATTCAGACTCTAGCTCTGCCACCGGCAGCCATGTGACTAAACAGGGATAATAATAAGTTTGATGTGAACACTGGTTAAGGTGTAACAAACTCTATAAACTTTGATTTTCATGTTCTCTTTGTTTTGATTATTTAAATATATCTGACTTTAAAAGTTGCTCCAAAATAATTTTCCTTTGCTTCTCTGCTTCCATGCCACTAGTGTATTCTTCTTGAAAATATTTCCCTTTCTGTTATAGTTTGTTTTTCTCCCTGTTCCACCTGAAACAACATCATCTTGCTCTTGTTTTTTAGATATTCATTAACAAAATTAGGAAATTAGGAAACATATTTGCTCTGACACTTGCTTTTCTTTATATTATACAATCAGTCTCAAAATATATTTTTTTCCTTTTACAGGGACAGAGAGAAAGTCATAGAAAGGGATAGATAGGGACAGACAGACAGGAATGGATAGAGGTGAGAAGCATCAATCATTAGTTTTTCGTTGCCATTGCAACACCTTAGTTGTTCATTGACTGCTTTCTCACATGTGCCTTGACTGCGAACCTTCAGCAGACTGAGCAACCCCTTGCTGGAGCCAGCGACCTTGGGTCCAAGCTGACAAGCTTTTGCTCAAGCCAGATGGGCCCACACTCAAGCTGGCGAGCTTGGGGTCTCGAACCTGGGTCTTTCGCATCCCAGTCTGATGCTCTATCCACTGCGCCACCGCCTGGTCAGGACAGTCTCAAAATATTAATAGACTATAGGCAAAAGAAAACAGGCATTAGATATCTGTGCTTCCTTCTATTTGTGGGTCTTGAAACACTAAAAGAGCAAATGACCACAGGAATTAAGAAAAAAATATTTTAATATCAATACAACTTTTGCAAATCAAATGACTTTTTAAACCTGTAAAAGTTAGTGTTGGAAAACAAAATTTTTGAATGTGCCAATGATCCACTATTGCAATACTTTATTTTATTAACATAACCACAGTACTTGTATACCAGACTTCCCCATCTTGAGTGTCACAGAGTCTTCACAAATCATAAACAATGTGTAAACTTGATTTTACACTTTTCAGGATACATCTAAAAGTTTCTGATTCACACCCTCTTCAAGAAAATGCCCTCTTTTCATCCACATAATTAACATCGGTCCAGGATCTGTCCAGAGTTTCCTGAGACTCAGTGATTACTGATTTACTTATGGTTTGGTCATTCTATACTTTCTCTGATTACATGAACCAATTTAATTCTTCTTTTGCCTTAATAGTATGGTAAAATCTCTCTCTCTCTCTCTCTCTCTCTCTCTCTCTCTCCCTCTCTCCAGCTAATTAATACCTGCTGCAAATAAGATTTACATATTTAAGGTGATGTCTGTCAGATAGGATGCTGAGCTGAGTAGGTCAAATGAGAAAGTGTACAGGAGTAAGCAGCCTCATGAAAGTAACATTTAGCTGGCAACAAAGAAAAAATCATGTAGAATGGGAAAATTCAAGAACTTTACCTAGTAAGTATTAAAAGACTACACAGTCAAGGCATCGGCAACAGTATTGAACCAAATGAACTGTCTGATAACTGTCTCTGCTTTTATAGGCACTGTGAGATATTATTACACGCTTGCCATTAATTTTGTTGTAATTGTTGCTCACTTTAGCTTTGCTTTGAGTTTTGAATGGTTTCAATGTGCTGCCATGGCTGCAATATTCAATAGTGTGACAGAAACATATCAGACTTCACACAAGATAGAAAAGAAAGAAGTTGAAGCATACTTTATTTTCTCAAATTCTAGTCTTCTCTTCACATTCAATGTGTCAATAAAGTTGGAATATATTTTAGAGTGATATTTTCTTTAAAAGGAAAAAACCTACCAGCAATGGGTGTTGAGGAGGGGAGAATATGTTGTCATTGCCTGAGCATGTGCAAACCTGTATTTGGAAGGAATCTGTTCAACTTTGTTATTTGCTGTTGAATTTTAAATTAAATGAGAATCTCCTTTATGTGAAGTGAAAGCCTTTCATTAAAGCATTGAACATCTATCTAAGCATTGAATGTCAAAAGCTCCCAGCTGGCTTTTAAGAAAAGTAATTCTTAATTTACAAACAAAACAAAAAACGTGTGATTTTACTCAAATAGAAAGTGCAGGGAAAAACATTGGTATTCTTCAATATATACAGAAAGTCTCCTCTCAAGCCTTATGATGTTAAAAAGGTCAAGGTTTGAGCACAAACTATGAATGTAATGAATCACTATGTATTTTCTTTAATTAAAAATAGCCTAACATAAATAAGGCAGATTCTTAGATATCAGACATGTAGATTTACTCTCAAATCCTGATCTTCTGCTAAAACACACACACACACACACACACACACACACACACACACACACACAAAACGGAATTATATGGATAAAAGAAATATACTGTTGGAAAATTAAAACAAATACCTTAATTTAATATAGTTTTTATCCTTGAAAGCTACTGCAAAATGAATGAGGTGTTTCAATATTCTGGCAACTTATAATTGAGGGATCCATGAATTTCTTCTGTATTCCTAACAGATTGCTAGTGACTTGAATATCTGTTTTCTTTCAGTACCATTAACCTGACTGAGAATATTTAGGTGGTTTTTAGTTCAGAGCTGAAACAGTATTGGGACTTTTTATTTTAGACACATTCATTTAATTGAATTCAGTAACCTATTTAGAATTTGTGTTCTATATCAAGAATACATAGGATTTTGGATATTTGATAGTCTTGTTTTATAAATAGTTGTGTCACAATATTTTAATGTCAATATAACCTTTAGTAAAGCAAAATTTCATTATGTAAAATGCTTAATTTTTCAAAAGTAATCTAATACTTTTGTTTATCAAGACCCTAGTAAAAAAGCAGTGTGGAGTATTGTAGCTTGATACTAACAGATCAGATTCTGTTCCTTTGATCTGCTTAAGTTTCCAGAGGGATGGGTCTTAAAATAGTCCCCATATCATGCTATGATATTGCTACTTGTCGCTTTTGCTATTTGTGCCACCAACTGCCCACCGTTGTTCAAAGGAAGCCATGTGCAAGCATGACCAAACTTTATCATCTTTATCATTGTTATTATGGCTCATAAATTAAGAAAGTACATTAAAAGCATTTCTTATAATCATATACTACTCTTGAGAATACAATTGCTGCTATTAAATTTAGCCTTTTATCTGAACTGTGACATTTTATATCAATATTGCATACATAAATGATCATTTTCTTTCAGGGAGAAAAATACTTAAACAGAATGAGTACAATGGATATACAGAAATAATGATTTAAATTAATAACTTTAGTAAGAATACATAAAAGAATAAGTTTTCATTTTAAAAATGATGTTTTCAAAAATCAGTATTTACTAATTACACTTAAAAAAAGTGGTTCTTAGCAAGAAACAAAACAAAACAAAATACCCCAGACTTTTTAGAAAAACTTAGAATGTCTAGCTTTATTTATTGGATAATTAGCAATTAAGATGTATCTTCAAATGATATTGCAGTAAAATGCTTTAGTGTTAAAGAAAGCACCTCCCTTTTTGAAATATATTTAATTTTAGTATGTTACTTACTCTGTTACTATGGGTGAACTGCTTTTTAAAATATACACTGCTTACCTCTTGAATTAAAAAAACCAAAATGGGAAACTAGCAAAGAGAGAACTGAGTATAAGTTAAATCTGAGAAATGACATGAAAAACAAAGAATATGAATGGATGATGGAATGTTTTTAAAGAATGATTCACTGCTACCATTTTTTTCACCAAAAAACATTCTCAGGTATCAAAAATGAAACTAAAGGGAGCATTAGAACCAAAGATAGTACTTACTTAATAAACAGTATTACTTGTTCATGAACATAAGCTTTTTTGATGGTCTGGTTCATTAGAAATGAAATAGAAATAATAACACTTCTCATATAAAAATCATGATAGAGTGAATTATTATATAATGATTAAAATGACCAGCCTACATCCTGAGATCTAGTGTTGCTAGACTAGAAAGAGGAAAGTAGCCAAGGAATGATTTACTGTGAGAAAGAATAATGCGATTTTAAAAAATCACTCATTTTGATATATAATGCAATTAATCTTATCAAACTGACTTCATGATTTAGCATAGACATTGGTAAATTAACACCTCATTGCTTTTACTTTAAAAGTTGATCATGTGGACATGATTCCATGGTCACTGGCTTAAAGCCCAAGGTCGCTGGCTTGAGCGAGGGGGTCACTGGCTCAGTTGGAGTCCCCCAGTCAAGGTAGGTATAAGAAGCAATCAATGAACAACTAAAAAGTAACACAATTACAAGTTGGTGCTTCTCATCTCTCTCCATTCCTTCTGTCTGTCTGTCTCTGTCTCTTTGTCTTGCTGTCTCTCTCTTTTGCTAAAAAAAATTTAAAAAATAAAAGTTGACCATGTAGGTAAACAACTTTATCTTTTCAAGTCAGTTTCAACCTTAAACAAAAGCTTCACCTAAATATGTATTTAGTTATTTTTTAATAAGAAAGAAAAATAAAAACCAGATATAAAAGTTGTGTTTTTTAAGACACCAAAAGGGTTGATTATACTGATGTTAAACCACCAACTACAATTTAGAACATGGCAGGAGATCATTAGGCCAAAAATGTCCACTCTGAAGCCTGAGTGATCCAGATTCTTATTTATCCTCAGAGGATATTTTATGGAAGTGTCATTTTATAGTACTTTGATTAGATATGGTTTTTCTGTTGTTCTACTCTGTAATGGGACTAGATGGAGGAGTCTTAAGATATAAAAGCTCTCTTTGAATACCAAATAAAAGTTATGGATTTTATGTACAAAAAATATAAACACACAAACATCTGCATACAATATCAAGATGTTTGCAGATTCCAGAGCTCTGGAAGTCTACATAACTTTTGTAATATAATATTCTCACCTGCGAGTAGGTATAATGCTTGTTGGAGAAAACAGCAAAGAGGAGATTTGTCTGCCGCTAGTAAAGCCTGGCATACAAAAGGAATAAAGACGCCCTAAATATTAGTCAGTCAGTCATCACTGAAAGCTCTGAATAAGTCAAACTTATATTTGTCTAATGTTCAAATTTTATCTCTTGATTTTATGGTAGATTTAGTAGACAAATGGCATATTTTACATAAGTAACCATAAACTAATTTATATGTTCATCTTTTAAATGGTTAAAAAATATGTTGTTATGACATTCCAACTAACTTTGGTGGCAAAGAAAGAAAAGAAAAGAACACGAAGAGAATAAGTTTGGTTTTCAAGCTTTCTGCAGGCTAGTGCAATGGTGAAGAAGAATTAGGAATAGCAGTTAAATTTCTTGCTTAGATTTTTTTTTTTTTATATTTAGAGAATGTATTCATTATACAAAGTCTTACTGTCAAATTACTATCAATAGCTTACATTGAAGACATTTTATGAAGCTGATAGGTGAAAATTATATGAGTCAAGCACCAAGATAAATACAAGAGTGAAAAGCAATTTTTTGTAAGCATCTTCAAGAAGAAAAATATGTACTCATCCCTAGAGTAAAATTTAAAAAAAGCATTTTCCCCCTTGGGGAAAAGTCACATTTATTTAGAGTGTCAGAGTCTAAAATTTACTTAAAAATAAGCATTATGTAAGAGAGATAAACTAGTTAAATCTGGGTGAGACAAACATTTTTTCTTTTTACAGGGACAGAGAGTCAGAGAGAGGGATAGATAAGGACAGACAGACAGGAACGGAGAGAGGTGAGAAGCATCAATTATTAGTTTTTCATTGCCGTCGCAACACCTTAGTTGTTCATCGATTGCTTTCTCACATGTGCCTTGACCATTTGCCTTCAGCAGACCAAGCAACCTCTTGCTGGAGCCAGTGACCTTGAGTCCAAGCTGGCGAGCTTTTGCTCAAGCCAGATGGGCCCGTGCTCAAGCTGGCGAGCTCGGGGTCTCAAACCTGGGTCTTCCGCATCCCAGTCCCACGCTCTATCCACTGGGCCACCGCCTGGTCAGGCAAGAGACAAACATTTATTTTTTTAAAATTATATCTTTTTATTTCTTTTTTTACAGGGACTGGGAGAGAGTCAGAGTCAGAGAGAGGGATAGATAGGTAGATAGGGATAGACAGACAGGAATGGAGAGAGGTGAGAAGCATCACTCATCAGGCAAGAGACAAACATTTTATAAGTTGAAAAATTTCTGCTTCCAGCCAAGATGGAATAACAGACTAGATTTACTTCCCTACCTGAATCAAATAAAAAAACTGAATAAAATATATAAATCATTGGTTTTAAAGAAATTTGACATCAGGAAATAAATGATAGTGATCTAAGAAACAGGAAACAAATGAGATGAGCATAAAATTTGCCCCAGTTAATGCCTGAAATCAGGTTTTAGATTGAGGTGTAGAATGGAGGAAACCAGATGGGGTCTAGGAAGTCTCCCTTAAGTTCCAGAAGCATAGTTGGAAGCCAGAGAGGCCAAGGCTGCTAGAGCTTTCAGGGCACAGAGAAGAAAAATGTGTAAACAAAGATATCCTACCCACACTAACAAAGTTCACCCAAGAAATAATAGATCATTTTAATGATAATATATTTATTAAAGAAATTAAGTTTCTAGCTAAAAATATTTCTACAGAGAACAACTCTAGGTCCAGATGGCTCCATTGGTGAATTCTGCCCAAATGTTTAAAGGAGGTAACAATCTTATAAAAACTTTGCCAGAAAAAAAAACTTCCCAACTCATTCTATGAGACCAACTTTAATCAAATACAAAACCAGACCAAGACTATACAAGACAAAAACTATAGACTAATATTTTTAATTTACATAGATGAAAAAATATTTTAACAAAATTTCAGCCATTTAAATAAAAAAATAAACTCCAAGTGGGGTTTTTCTCAGGAATGCAAGGTAGGTTTAGCATCTGAAAATTTATCATTGTACTTCATCATAGTAATAAATTAAATAGGAAAACTATAGCATCATCTCAATTGGTGCTGAAAAGGATTGAACAAAACCCATAGCCATACCTGATTACAACTCTCAGCAAACTGGAAGAAGGGAACTTCCTTAATGTGATACAGGGCATTTATGGAAAGCCCACAACTAATATCAAACTTAATGGTGAAAGTCTTTTAAATGCTTTTTCCGTAATGTCAGCAACAAGGCAAGTATGTCTGCTTTCACCATCTGTACTCAACATTTTACTGGAGGTTAGAAATAAAATGTTTGGACATTGGAAAGAGAGTAAAACTGCCTTTATTCACAAAAAAACATGATTTTCCGATAGGAAAAACTATGTGGAAACAAATAAAAGATGTCAAAACTATGAGAGTTTAGTGAGTTTGAAGCATAAAAGAGCATCATACAAAATTTATTTTTTCTGTATACTAGCAATGAAAAATTGGAAATTGCGAAATAATTTTTGACAAAGAAGCAATGACAATTCAGTGGAAAAGGATTATTTTTCCAACAAATGATACTAGAAAATTTGGATGCACATACACAAAAAAATAAATTTTGATCCGTATGTCATATGATCTACAAAAATTAACTCAAAATGAATTATAGAATTTAACGTAAAACCTAAAACTATAGCCTGACCTGTGGTGGCGCAGTGGATAAAGAGTCGACCTGGGAACACTGAGGTCGCCAGTTCAAAATCCTGCACTGGTCTGGTCAGGGCACGTATGGGAGTTTAGCTTCCAGCTCCTCCCCCCTTTCTCTCTTTCTCTCTCTCACTCTGTGTCTCCTCTCTAAAATGAATAAAAAAAACACAAAAAACCTCAATTTTTAAAAAAAAAACCTAAAACTATAAAATTTCTAGAAAATACACTAGAAAATCTTGGGTTAGGCTAAGGCTTTATAGACATACTAAAAGCATGGTTAATCAAACAAAACAAAACAAAAAACCTTGATAAATTGGCTTCCAAATTGAAAACTGCTCTTCAAAAGACACTAAGAGAATGATGAGAAATAAAAAAATAAAAGTTATTATATGAACACATAAGAACATAAGGGTGAAAATAGTTGCAAATAATCATCCTGATAAAGAGTTTCTATCTAGCCTGACCAGGCAGTATTGCAGTGAATAGAGCGTTGGCCTGGGATGCAGAGGACCCAGGTTTGAAACTCTAAGGTTGTCAGCTTGATTGTGGGGTTATTGGCTTTAGCGTGGGATCATAGACAAGACCCCATGGTCGCAGGCTTGAGCCCAAAGATCACTGGTTTGAGCAAGGGTCAGTGATTCTGCTGAAGCCCTTTGATCAAGGCATATATGAGAAGCAATCAATGAACAACTAAGGTGTGGCAACAAAGAATTGATGCTTCTCATCTCTCTCCCATCCTGTCTGTCCCGCTCTGTCTCTCTTGCTTTAAAAAAAAAACAACGAATTTCTATCCAGATGGTTTTAAAAAATCACCTCTCAGATATTAATAATAAGAAAACAAATAACACAATTATAAATGGGGCCAAAAGATTTCAACAGACGTTTACCAAAATAAAGATATAGTGATAGCAAATAGGTACATGAAATGACGCTCAAAATCATTAGTCTTTACGAAAATGCAAGTTAAAATTACAAGATACCACGCCAAGCATATTTAAAAGCTAACACTAATTAAAAGAAAATGGGAGTAGCTGTATTAATATCAGACAAAGAAGACATAAAAGCAAGAAAAGTTATCAGAGATAGAGATGGGCATTACATAATGATAAAGTAGTCAGTGCTCCAAGAAGACCTAGAAACCTTTCATGTATATTCACCTGAAAACAGTGTCAAAGTACAGGAGGCAAAAACCTGATTGAACTTTGAGAAGAAATACATATATCCACTATTGTAGTTGGAGACTTCAACACCCCTCTATCAGAAATGGACATATCCAGCCTGACTTGTGGTGGCGCAGTGGATAAAGCGTCGACCTGGGAACACTGAGGTTGCCAGTTCAAAACCCTGCACTGGTCTGGTCAAGGCACATATGGGAGTTTAGCTTCCAGCTCCTCCCCCCTTTCTCTCCCTCTCTCTCTCTCTCACTCTGTGTCTCCTCTCTAAAATGAATAAAATAAAAAATATATAAAAAATAAAAAATAAAAAAAAAAGAAATGGACATATCCAGCAGGCAGAAAATCAGAGGGACATAGGTAAACTCGACAACACCAACAACGGGATATAATTGACATCAGTAGACTACTTTATCTAACAACAGCAGGATTATATTGAACATTCACCAAGATAAAACACATCTGGGCCATAAAACATACCTTAAGAATTTAAAACAATAGAAATTAAACAATGTCTGCTCTCAAACCTCAGTGGAATTAAACTAGTAATCAGTAATAGAAAGATAACTGAAAAGTGTCAAAATGTGGAGATTAAACAACACAGTTCTAAATAACATGTGTCAAAGAAGAAATTTTAAGGAAATTAAAAAATATTTTTAACTAAATGGAATTGAAAACACAACTTATCAAAACTTATGAGATGCAGTGTAAGTAATGCTTAGGGAAATTTACAACATTAAATGTATATAGGTTTCTATCTTAGGAAACTAGAAAAAGTAGAGCAAATTAAATTCAAAATATGCAGAAAAAGAAATAATAAGAATTGCAGTAGACATAAAAGAAACCAAAACCTGGAGATCAATAGAGAAAACCAACAAAACCAGAAACTGTTTTATGAAAAGATCAATAAAAGTGGTAAACTTCTAACCAGACAGCAAAGAAAAGAAAGAGGTAGGGTACAAATACTAAGACAAAAAATAATAGAGGAGATATCCCTTGAGAGCCTACAAACATTAAAATAATTTCATTGGCATCAGTCCTTCTGCTGAGTGCATTGCTGGTCTTTATATTTCAGGCAGGCACAAGTGACTGTTGATAATAAACACTTATAATTATTCAAGAGATAAATTTGTCTAAAAATCAAGGAACAGAAGAATGTTACATTGAAATTATATCTTTATTAAGCCCTCTCAAGAGAAATAATAATAATAATAGCAAGTCTACTTGCTGCCTAGACTGACTTTTCTTTTTAGTGGATTATCTATGCCTAGTATTCCACCATTTTTTTTTCCTTTTGGGGAAAATAACAAAAATGCTTAAATTTGCTTAAAATTTCTTCCCTCTTCCCTCAAAATTAAAAGTATCACCATCAGTTATCTTTTTTAAAAAAAAAACAGGCATAATTCACTTTATTTTCCTTATATAAAGTTATGTGGTAGCCACAGCAGGAGCCTGGGTCCTCTGCACAGAAACTTGGGTGTGGGTCTTTACAAGATGGTCAGTGAATTCCTGATAGGGAGACTTCGTGAACACAGTTTCTTTCCAGAGGTCAGGGGTAAGATAGCTGTAGGTCTTGGAGATGGCATCAAAGGTGGCCTTGGCAAAGTTGCCCAGGGTAGCAGTGCAGCCCCTAGCCAAGGTATAGCAGTTGTCAATACCAGTCATCATTAGCAATTTTCTTGGGCACAGGGGCAGAGACAATGCCAGTGCCTCTGGAGGCCGGAATGAGGTATACCAGCACAGAGTCACATCGGCCTTTCACCATCAGCTTTCTAACATTAAATTTTAATTAAAATAAATTATTTCTTATGAGAAAAAGGAATAATACAATACTATGAATAACTTTAGGCCTACAAATTTGCCAAACTAGATAAAATGGAACAATTCCATGAAAGACACAACTTGCCAAAACTCATGCAAGAAATAGACAAGTTAAACAGGCCTATATCTAGTAAAGAAATTGCAACTATAATTAACAACCTTCCAAAACAGAAAACACCAGGCCCAGATGGGTTCACTGGTGAACTCTACCAACCATATAAGTGAGAAATTTTAATCTCTTTCAGAGAATAGAAGTAGAAAGACAACTTCTTAACTCATTCTATAAGGTCAGCATTACCCTAACACCAAAACCAGATAAAGATATCACACACAAAAAATCTATGGACCAATATCTCTCATGAACAAAGATGCAAATAATTTCAAGAAAATATTATTTCTTGTTTCCCAGCAATGAACAAACAAATGGGTTTTAAGATTAAAAACTATAATTTTCATTGCACTCCAAAACATGAAATATGTAGGTATAAATTAACAGAATATATACCATATTTCCCCATGTATAAGATGCACCTTAACTTTGGGGTGCAAAATTTGAAAAAAAATTTATTACATAAAGTTATTGAACTCATGTCTTACTCATCATAAAATTCACATAACTCCTCATCACTGTAAAAACTTCCATCCATTAGCTTGTCCTCATCTGTGTCTGATGACGAATCACAGTCTTCATATATTGCCTCATCCTCAATTCCATCTATGGCATTTGAAATGCCACACTTCTTAAATGACTTGACAATAATCTCAATCTTGATATTCTCCTAGGATCTTTTCACCCAGGTACAAACTTCTCCTATAGTTGGTTTCTTTACCCTTCCTGCTGGAGTCTAATTGTTCCCAGAAGACTTCATCCATTGGTTCCATTTGTCTGTTATGGCAGCTTTGAAGGGTTTGTTAATGCTGACATCAAATGATTGGAGCTGAAATGTCAAGCTTCCAGGTGTGATGGCAAGTTTTGGTTTTTGCTCTGCAGCAATCTTCTTTGTGTTTTGTTGTTCTGTGTGTCCTGAACTGATCAAGCACCAATAGGTTAGGTTTGTGTAAGAGCCCATGTGGTCTCCTTCTCCAAACTTTCTCAAACCAGATCTTTATCCCATCCTGATCCATCCAACCCTTGTCATAAACGTGGACAATCACTCCTCAAGGAAAGTCTTCTTTTGGCATTGTTTTGCGTTTGAAAATCAGCATAAAAGGCAGCTTGGTTCCATTAGCACAAGCTAGAACAACTCTATAATGGCTCTTTTCACGTCCACTTGTCTTCACAGTTACAGTTTTCACCCCCTTCTTATCAACAGTTCTGTTACCTGGGACATCAAAGAAGGGGGACTTCGACCATATTTGCAATATGTCCCAACTCAAACTGATGTGTCTTCTGACATTTAATGACAAAACAATGAAATTCAAGGACCTTCTGCTCATAGCTTTCAGGCATCTTTTGGGCAAGTCTGGTGTGTGTATGCATGCTTAGTACATTCCATTTCATGAAACTGAAGCACCAATTGTGTTCTCCTTTAAAATTAGTAACTTCTTTCTCATCAGCAATTCTTTTTGCCTCATGCTGAACCATCTTTGTGGACACAGGAAATCCAGGTGCTCTTTGCTTTTCAATCCATATATTCAATTCCCTCTCTAAATCAGGTAATTTTGCTGACTTGCCTCTCATGGCCTTCTTCTGCTGTGGCATTTTCAGTAGGGTTTCTTCTTCCCATAGCCAGTCTCGGATTGACTTCTCAGTTGTAGGAGGACCAAACTTAAGTTCAGCAGCACAATTTCCATTCACTTTTGCAGACTGGATCACTTTTAACTTGAATTTAGCACTGTATAAAAAATCTTTTCTGAGCCATTTCTGGGCAAAATGTAACCTACTGTAATATACTGGTAACAAGTGCAAAACAGTGAGCACAAAGACAATAAGCGTGAAAAAGTGGGAAATGCAAGTAAAACAAAACTACTACCGTTGTATAAGATGCACCGAGTTTTTAGACCCCAAGGTTTTCGAAAAAGGGTGCGTCTTGTACACAAAGAAATATGGTACACGATCTATATAAGCAAAACTATAAAACTAATGAACAAAACCAAAGAACTAAAAAAGAAATGGAGAGATTTTAATATTCATGGATAGGAAGATTGAATACTGTCAAGATGTCAGTATTTCCCAACTTAATCTATAGATTCAATGCATTCCCAGTAGAAATCCCAGCAGTTATTTTGTGAATATTGACAGATTTTAAAATTTATATATAAAGGGCCTGACCTGTGGCGGCGCAGTGGATAAAGCGTTGACCTGGAAACACTGAGGTCTCCAGTTCAAAACTCTGCACTGGTCTGGTCAAGGCACATATGGGAGTTGATGCTTCCAGCTCCTCCCCCCTTTCTCTCTCTCTCTCTCTCTCTCTCTCTCTCTCTCTCTCTCTCTCCTCTCTAAAATGAATAAAATAAAAAGAAGTAAAAAAAAATTTATATATAAAGAGATAAAAGACCCAGAATAGCAAACAGGATATTGAAGGACAAGAACAGAGCTGAAGTATGGATACTACTAACTTTCAATATTTGATATAAAGCTACAGTAACCAAGACGGTGTGGTATTGATGAATGAATAGATAAAATAGATCAATAAAACAGAATAGTGAGACCAGAAATAGATCTCCATAAACATAGTCAACTGATCTTTGACAAAGAAGAAAAAGCAATACAATGTAACAAATATAGTCTGGAACAACTGGACATCCATGTGCAAATAATAAATAAATAAATAAAATAAATGTGGACACATATTTGCCACCTTCACAAAAATGAACTCAAATTGGATGACTAAATGTTAAATGCAAAACCATAAAGCTTCTAAAAGATAACATAGAGAAAATCAAGATGACCTTGGTATGGCAATGACTTTTTAGATACAAAGGCATAATCCATGAAAGAAATAATTGATAAGTTGGACTTTATTATGATTAATAAATTCTACTCTATGAAAGACAATGTCAAGAGAAGTAGAAGACAAGACATGGTTGACAATATTTACAAAACACAGGTGTGATAATGGATTTTTACCCCAAATATACAAATAACTCTTAAAAATCAACAAGAAAACAACCTAATTAAAATATAAGCCAAAGACAAGATAAACAAATGGGACTATATCAAACTAAAAAGTTTTTGCACAGCTAAAGACAATAGGAACAAAATAAAAAGACAAACCACACAATGGGAGAACATATTCGACAGCACATCTGATAAGGGGTTAATAACTAAAATTTATAAAGAACTTATAAAACGCAACACCAGGAAGACAAACAACCCAATCAAAAAATGGGCAAAAGAAATGAATAGAAATTTCTCCAAAGAGGACATACAGATGGCCAATAGGCATATGAAAAAATGCTCAACATCACTAATCATTAGAGAAATGCAAATTAAAACCACAATGAGATATCACCTCACACCAGTCAGAATGGCACTTATCAGCAAAACAACACAGAATAAGTGCTGGCGAGGATGTGGAGAAAAGGGAACCCTTCTGCACTGCTGGTGGGAATGCAGACTGGTGCAGCCACTGTGGAAAACAGTTTGGAGATTCCTCAGAAAATTAAAAATCGAACTGCCTTTTGACCCAGCTATCCCACTTTTAGGAATATACCCTAAGAACACCATAGCACTGTTCGAAAAGAAGAAATGCGCCCCCATGTTCGTGGCAGCATTGTTCACAATAGTGAAGATCTGGAACCAGCCCAAGTGTCCGTCAGAAGACGAGTGGATTAAAAAGCTATGGTACATATATACTATGGAATACTACTCAGCCATAAGAAACGATGACATCGGATCATTTATAACAAAATGGATGTACCTTGATAACATTATACAGAGTGAAATAAGTAAATCAGAAAAAAAGAAAAACTGAGAACAGCATGATTTCATACATAGGTGGGACATAAAAGTGAGAATATGAGACATGGACAAGAGAGTGGTGGTTATGGGATGGGGGGAGGGAGGGAAGGGTGGGGTAGGGAGGAGGGGAGGGACACAGGGAAAACCAGATTGAAGAGGACAATTTGACTTTTGGTGATGGGTATGCAACACAATTGAATGATAAGATAACCTGGAGATGTTTTCATTGTACATATGTACCCTGATTTATTGGTGTCACCCCATTAGAATTAATAATAATAAAATATATATATAAAAAAATATATAAGCCAAAGAATTTAACAGACATACCACCAAAGAAAAAATAGATGGCATATAAGCATATGAAAAGGTGCTCAACATCTTAAGTAGCAGAGAAATATTTCTAATGCTAATGTACATTATCACAGGATAATGTTTTATATTTCCAGTACTCTTTCTTGTAACACTTGCATTAGTTTTTGGCACAAAAACTAAAACAATGTTTTATAGGGAATAACCTAAAATAATGATAGATTTCTTGTCTAGCTGTTCATCTTTGGATCTTGCCACTTGATATTATTGACTTGGCATTTTTCTTTCCATACAAGATTACTATCACTGGCTTACTACTCACTGGCGGCAGAAGGGGAAGAGGGAGAGAAAGGAGAGAGAGAAGTAGACTGTTGCTTCTACTGTGTGCCCTGACCGGGAATGTCAAATCCGGGATGTCTATATACTGGGAGGACACTCTATCCACTGAGTCAACTGCCCAGGGCCACTAACAGTATTATTTCATTCACACCTTGCAGTAGTTTGGTGAGTTAAGTAAAACCACTATTCCTATATTATTTGTGGTGAAATGATAAGTGATGTGAAATAGTTTTCTCAAGGACACTTAGTAAAAAAAACAGAATTAGGATTTAGATTTTTTTATTTATGTACTTTATTAACTACTCAAATTTCTCCTTGTTTCTTTCCAAGCCAATTTCTTATGGGAAATATTTAAATAAATTGTCTAATATTAAGAACTTGTCAAAAAACTTTTGAAAGTTTAAATATAAATTTTCTTTCCAAATCCCCTTAGTTGTGTTTATCTGTCTCCTCAAGTCTAGTGAAACAAAAAAATAACCCCATAATTTCTTGTACAGAAATCATGTTGACTCATTATATTAAATTATTATCTTTTACCTATTCAGTTGCCCTACACTTTCACCAACAACCCCAGAAAAGATTGCAAGGCTGACTGAAATTTTAACAGGAGGCTGTGAATTTGGACAAATCACTTAACCTTTTTGTAAAGGGATTTGGACTAGATAATCTGTAGGGTCCTTCCCAGCTATAAAATTCTGTGATCCTATGTGACCATCTTCATAAGTACAGACGTAATAACCCAGACATTCTTTTCTATTTCCCACCATTTCATTTATTTGATCTTCTATTTACATATATGTTTGTTTTATTTCTGATTCTTTAGAGCACTAGATATAAGACAGAGGTAAAAGACATGTAATAAAATTTGTATGTACTAAAAAGATGTTAAAGTGGCAAAGAAGGAAAAAGCAGATTTGATGTTATTCACTTTAGGTTAGGCTTTTTCTTCTTCTTTTTTTTTTTTTTTTTTGTCATTATTTTGGTATTCTGTGACCTTTTAGTGACCATAGCATTCCTTCGTTTTATATTTAAATAATGCTATAATGAAGTGTGTGAAAGGACAAAGTTGATAAGCAAATGTTACATGATATTCTAGTGTTTCTTTAAATGCAACACATACTTTGTTTCCTTCCTTTAAATAAGATAACTATCAATGGTTCCATGTGCCTCAGCTAGCCCTGCAAAATTATGGCAAACTGGGGTCATTGTTAGGGACCATCCTAACATAACTCAGAAGTGACCATAGTTTCTTTAATAAACATATTCCAAGGGAAAAAAACCCTGAATTTATTAAGGGCCTCTTGTATATTCTGAATTGTTGCATATACTAGAAATATAGAAACCTAAAATGAAGAGACCATCCTAGGGATTTTCCTAAAGGAAAAATATTAGTGAATCAGAACAATACAAAATTATAATATACCCAAAAGCTGTGCTCCAGTTGAGGCATATGAAAGGGTACTGAAAATACAGAGGACGAACACCTAGGTATTTGCTAGGAAAGGCACACAGGCTTTTTCAAAGAAGTGATGATCAGGTCATGTCTTGAAAACTGTACAAGAATTGGTCTGATTTTGAGATGAAGTATCCAGAAAAAGAGACCAGGATGTGCAGAAAATAAAAGAAAGGCATATTTGGATAACTATTTTCTTATAGGAGGAGTTTAGCATATTCTGGTCAAGTGGGTAAAGTTGAGTAAGAAGAGGTTGTGGGTTGTAGATTTTAATAGATCTCATATGTCATACGAACGTGTTCAAGAGTTCATGAAGCATCAATGATAGAAGTTTAAGTAGTTGAGTGAGATAATCTGATCTGTTAGCAGTTTATACTTCCAAGCATAAGAGAACTTTCTAGAAAGGATCCCAATGTTCTTGTCCAGCCAATCAATTTCTAGAGCTTAAAACAGTGTCTAGAATATGGTAGATGTTTGAGAAATGTTTAATAAATGAGAAAGTAAGTAGATGAATCAATCAATCAATCAATGAAAGAACTAAGCTCATTAGAATTCGCTTGTGGACTATGTACCAAATTATTTACAGGGGTAATGAGATTTTACTTTAAAACATTACAGTAAAAAAATGGAATGGCTGGAAGCATAGATAAAATATGACTGACCAAATGTGGATAATTATGAATACTGAGACTTTAGTACTTGGGGGATCATATTTCTATTTTCTTTACTTTTTTAATGTTTGATGTAATACTAGTGGTCAAGGCTAGGCAGGTTCATATTAAATTCGGGCAGACAATAGAGGAACTGCAGAGCTAGAAAGCATTGGGCCATTACCCATTTATTGGAGGCTTGCAGAGATGGGTGAACAAATAAACAAAGGAGAACTGCTTTTCACAATGGAAGGCAAAGGAACAGGAACACCACCCCTCACGGTGGCAGCAGAGAGAATAAAGAAACTGCACCTCGCAGTGGCAGGAGAGCAATCTGGGAGAATCGCCACCAAGGGAAAGCACCCATAGCTTTTCATAGAGATACACACGTGGTTTTATGCTACATGCTCACACACTAATCATGCAAAGTGCTTGCAGCTGGAAAACCCCACAATCCACCCCTTTAGAGTTGCTCACCTCGCAATGGGTGTCTTCCATGATGAAAGGAGTGTGGTACATTACATGAATAGAAACAGTACAGACTATAGCCACAGAATTACAAAAGCACAAGTTATATGACAATAAAGATGGTGTACCAGCCTGCTGCTAAAGATGCCCACCATTCTTGGAGGAGGACCCCCATTTGCTGTTCCACTTCCTGGGTCTCCTCCACTGGTGCATGCAAGGCTGGGTTTACAATGTCTAGTAAGATATGGGTGAAAAGAGAGAGTTGTCAGCAACACCAAGAGAGGCAAATTTTTCCCTTCAGGCCAGAGTTTAGTCCACAGACAGGATAGTAGCAGGTATCAGACACCATACCAGGGGGATGTACCAAACCTTATTGGCCTGTACACCAGGATCTGCAGGTTCTATGTGTAACAAAATGGGAGAACTCATTATAGGCCATAAGGAAATTACAAAGATGCCCTTCATAATGCTGTGTCCCTGAGCACTTAAGGGATAATAATGCACTTCTATCTTAGGTGGCCATGTGCTGGTTGCCCAAGGAGTTAACTGGAGGCCCACTTCTAGGCCCTTACCCCGTGGTGTGAACAGGCCACCCATCATAGGTGGGGGAGCCTATACAATCCAGGGCCATATCCACTGAAGACATTGGCCTTTAAGGAGGGATGTTGCCCTACCGTCCAAAGTGCCAAAAGAACTATATTAGATTTGCCATCTGATTTCTGCCTCTTTGCCCTGGCCACAATCAAATCTACCCACATCTGTGTTCAGGTAACATTTACAGGCCTGTTTCTCTTGTTAGTCAGTGGGGACAACACAGGCAGCAGCCTGCCTAGCCTTATGATTTTGTGCTGTCTCTACCTCCCACAAATCTGCCACTGTTGGTGTAACTGCATTGATGGGCTGCCCCACGCAGATGCTCGAGATAGCCACTAGTGACCCAAAAAGGGCTGATGGGGTACTGCAGAGAATAAGACCCCTCATCCCTGCCATGAGTACTTCCTCATCTGGCCCACGGGAACTTAAGTTGAAAGCAGCATTCCTCATATCTAGTTCCCGGAGGACCTGCTGCAGCGCAGTATATGACTGACTCCAACTCACGGCCTCCAGCAAGTCTCCAGCAATCTGCCAGACTGTACAAATGGCAGCCACCACCCATTCTAATAATAAAGGTTTCCTGGGTTTTGATGATAGTTCTTAAGATGCTGCCTCAAAGAGGAGTGTGGTAATGGCAGCCAAATTCTCCATCTCTGTTCCAGAGAGCATGATGCCATCCACCCCTATGTCTCACAACTATAGCAACCAAGCTTCCAGGAACTTGGTGCGTTTCTGCCTGAATTTCTCCCCAACTCCATCAACTCTGTCTGGGTGTAGGACTGGACCACAGAGCGCTCCACTACTTGCGAGCACTGCCCCTGAGGCACTCCTGGCTGCTGGGTTTTTACCTTATGGGTGACCACTGGCTGGGCTCTGAGTCTGTGGATGGCAGTTTCAGGCCCAAACCTCCTCCTCCTCAGAAGAGGAGGAGTTGGAAATGCCTACTATTGACTCAGATCCGCTCTGCTATCATAAATGCTGCTCCTTCTTCAGTGACTGCTTTGGCTCTTACAACTGCTGACTCTTGGCCTGAAGCTAAAACTCAAGCTCTTGAACCCACAGTTGTTTCTTTAACAACTGTTGCTGCCAATGTTTGGCTTCTAGGGCAAACTGCAACTCTCAGACCCATATCTTCCTCTCAACAGACTGCTCCAAGTCCAAGTGCAATTGGTGTTCAGCCTGCATTTCAAACTGGAGTTCTCAAAAGTGGCTGGCCTCCGTCTCTAGAACTCATTCCAGTTCTTGCCATTGTTGGAGCTGTCTGCAGCTCATCCCAGAGCTTTTGACCTCATGTAGCCTTTTGCACAAAGCTTTCATTTTCTTCTCGCAGGGCTGTAAAAAAAACATCCAGCCCATGGCCCCCAACAGGACAGCCAGAGACAACCATATGGTAGAGAACAATGGCCACTCCTCTATCCAACTCTTCAAGGGTGTCGGGGGTTCTTTACTGATCTGATCTGAATCCTGCCAACTACACCAGATGTAATGTTGGTGGTAGAAGCCAGGCACTTTCACATTAAATTTGGGCAGACAGGAAAGAAACTGCAGACCGGGAAGTGTTGGGCCATTGCCTGTTTATTGGAGGCTTGCAGAGATGGGGGGAGCAAATAAACAAAGGAAAACCGCTTTTCCAGTCGAGGGTAAGGGATTAAAAATACTGCCCCACACTGTGGCTGCCAAGGAAATCATGGAACCACACCTTGCAGTGGCGGGAGAGTGATCTGGGGGAACCACCACCAAGGGAAAGCACCCATAGCTTTAAAAGAGACACACATGTGGCTTTCTGCCATATGCTACTAATCATGCAAAGTGCTTGCAGCAGGTAAACCAGTGAGCAAGCCTAACATAGCTGTTTCCCCGCATTTGTTCTTTTCTGTAATAAGGAGGCTTTAAAAATTGCTTCTGAGTTAAAATGACCTGATTTCTAGATTCCAAATACTAATGTGTTGAAACATAAATATCTCAGTTAAAAAAGAGTTAAACATTTTAAAATTGATAATATGTTTGTAACTTTAAAATAAAGTAAAACCTTGGATACTATAAAATTTTTGGAGTCAATGTAACACTTGATTTTTAGGTTTGTAAGTTTTTGATCTAATTTTGGCTAGAGAACTTCTTGATTTAAACCTCCTCATAGTTTACATTATAGAACTGAACCTGTTAGAAGTTAGTTGTTTAATTTTTTAAAGTGATGCTTCCACATTAATCTCTTTCACACTCAATTGATTACTTTACAAAATTTTTTGTTATTTTCTAGTTACTAAAAATAACTTGGTAAAATTTATTCCTGCTTATATTTGTAAAATATACACATTTTGTCCTAAAAGCTATATATGTTACATATACATATATATATAGGACAAAAAGCTATATATGTTACATATATATATAGGACAAAATGTGTATTTTTTACAAATATACATATATATATATTCTATTTGTGGAATATAAATTCTTCATAGTGAAATTTAAAAGTTATGCATAGCCATTGATTCATATCTCTTGCAGTCCACTCAATAAACTGAGTTATTGCTTCTAAATAAAGTTAGGTTTTAATAATTGATACTTTCTGGAGACCAGCCAGGCTATCCCTGGCAACCTCTGCTTTCCAGGTATAGAGGGGGTCTCAGCTGCTTCAGATTAGCTCTCATCTAGCATCAGCCTGTGGTGAGTTAGGTATCTCCATGTGTTGAACATGATATTGCACATATGAGTATCAAACTGAAAGCCAGTGTTTAAATGATGGTTCTTCAGCTGATGCACAGAGAGAAAGTAAGAATGCTACAATGATGATAAAAGAGAAGTAGGAATGGCATATAGAGACAAGGGACAGATAGATATAAAGACCAAATTTAGGTCCTTATGTTAACTCATATGATTTTGCCCAGGAAAAAGAAACATAGATTCATAGAAGTAGTACAAGTCACCAGAACTTGTAACAGACTTCTTATTTCTTTTACTGATTATTGTATTTCCCCATGGATAAGATGCTCCCATGTATAAGAGATGCAACTTAATTTTGGGGCCTGAAATTTGAAAAAAAATGTATTACATAAAGTTATTTAACTCAAGTTTTATTCATCATAAAATTCATACAACTTCTTATCACTGTCAAAACTCCCATCCATCAGCTTGTCCTCATCTGTGTCTGATGATGAATCACAGTCTTCAACAATAAGCACAAAAACAAGAGCGAAAAAGCGGGAAAGGCAAGTAAAAAAAATATACAACCACTGTATAAGATGCACCCAGTTTTAGACCCTAAATTTTTCAAAAAAGGGTACATTTTATACATAGGGAAATATGGTAATATTAAAAAACTAAATTTATATTAACATAATCTCTTCATAACAACAAGGAAAAAGAAGAGACCACAAAAGAAACTGACTGATTTAAAGGGGAACTGACCTTTGTAATTATTATCCTAATAGAAGAATGCTATGTTAATAAGCATTAGAAAAAAGTATTTTATCATGCCACTGAAATTTACCATTGTGTATTCATTAAGGATTCATTTTTAAAATGTATTTTTATGTGTGATGGGATCTGGCTCTCAAAATGAAGTGAGTTTCCCATTCTAAACATCTCAAAGAAGTAAATTTAAGCAAAACTATTGGCTGTAGAGTGATTTGAGTCAATATTAAGTCCTCTTCAGCCAGTATTACACTGGAAACTTTATAAACTAGAGTCTGAAAGCTGCATTAATTACTCCAAAAATAATTTTTTAAAAAATCAGTCATTCCTCTAATTCAGCAAAATGTAATACTTAAAGATGCCATATTTACCTTGACTTTGGCAAAAAGAAATAAGAAAAATTTAATAATACAAAAATGTACATATATGCTTCACAGACAGAAAATTCTTGCTATTTCGCACTTCTTCTCTATCCTTATAAAAAATGAGAGGGAGGAAGAAACTGTTTTCCCTTCTTTTCACATCAGTTGTGTAAACTCTCTCTGACTTTTGTCTAATAACCAGGAGAGCAGGAAATAAGAGATGTTGAAGGTCTTAATGTATGGCTGTCTCAACTATAAAAAAACAAGGAATAGATTCCTTTACATTTTTAGAGCTCTTAAGGCCTGTCCAAAAAAAAAATCTGTCCAAATTAATTATATATCTTAATTCCCATATTTGGTTTACCATTGGAAACTAAAGTTTCAGTAATGGAAGACAAGGAAATTTGTATATTGAAAAAACTGAAAATTTGGAATATCAAGGAAAGATGAAAACCTTACACATACATGTAAAGCTAGTAGCCACGGCCAACATCACAGCTGCCTGGTCCATGCAAGTTTGCATTTGATTTGGACAGACGGTAATGAAACAAAGGAGCCAAGAACGGGTGGGCCATTAGCTTTAATCCTAGCTTGCACCCCGTGGGTAAGAAATACACACAGTGGGAAAATACTTCCCTTTCCATTTAGGGCTCCCCAAACCACTGACTTATCTGAGTTTCCTAGAATCAAAGGTTTCTGCCTCACCAGCCTTATTCATCTCTGTTCCCCATCTCCTTCTCTCTGCACAAACTGGCTTGTCTTTCAGCACTACACTTTCTTGGCTGCTTCTCCTCTCCTCCACGTGGCCTTTCTCTGCTCTCCTCTTCAGCATGGGCTCCTCTGCCCCATTTTATAGTGTAGAAATCAAAACCTTTAATCCAATATACAAACAAGGAAGTCTGTGATATAAAGTCACTTATCTGAGGCGTAATGGGATTCCTCATAAGAGTGCACCACCCCTATCATGCAATAGTCAAGGGTGTGGGGAAAAGCTTAGTTTTGAAACTAATTCTTAGGCTATAAGGACCCTGCCTGCTTACAGCCTGTCCCTCACACCCAATGCAAACTATAAGTGAGCAAACATATACATATTTGCAAACTTATTTGACCCACAATACATTTACCCAAAAAACCCCCAGAAAACACCAAATGACAAAAATAAATAAATAAATAAAGTGTAACATGTGCAAACCAGAGGGGTGAGGATGCCAAGACAAAAAGGCAATATACTCAATATTCATAAGAAAGATGTTCTCGAACAATGTTCAGTGACATTACTTCTGATAATTGTTGAGAGAAAATAACATATATGTTCTTACCAGTAGATCTCATTTAAAGGCTATATTATTTTTCCATAAATTATTATCAGTTGGTAAGTTCTGATGAGCATTAAAAATATCCACTATACCATTTTATCTACATCTATATTTTTATGCACTCAAATGTAAGCATGAATTATGAATGCAATGGGATTTGCGAGTGTAAGCTTAAAAACAAATTATAAGCCCCTGTTAAATTTTCAACATACACATCCCAGTTGAAAGATCTACTTGCTCTCAACATTATTTTAAATTTTGTAACTGTATAATAGAACTCATTCTTTGTTTGGGCTAGTTAGCTAACCACTATTTCAACAAACACATGACTACACGCATCAAAGGGAATAAAGTAACAGAGGCATAAATCAAGATAATCTTTGCCAACTTTATAAAATAAGAGAGGAAAAATATAGGCAATTTATAAAATAAGGTAGTAAATTAAACAGACCTTCCTATAAGAATTCAGAAAATGGAAAAACAATTTTTATTACAAAGTCAGTTTAAATCCAAGGCTTTTTACTCAATTTTGAGTTGTATCTTACTTTCATATATGTCTTATTTTGATATTTGAGTCTCAGGTCAGATTTGTGGGTACTCTGGTGGTCAGATCTTGTTCTTTTAAACAGCTTTTCTTTCCCCAACAATAGTGTCTTTGGTGCCTTGATTCTGAGTGTTCTTTTATTATGTAGAGATTCCTTACTAAGGTTTCAGATAAACCTCCCCTTCCTTTACATGAATAATTTTTCTTCTTTGGGGTTCTTAAAGTTTATGGATCTGAATACGTGTTAAGGCAAGTGACTCCATAACTCCTGTCATCAGATTCTATCTTAAACTCACATTGGTAATAGCCTGCTTTAATTAATATATCACCACTAGCAACTTGCAAAGACTGCATCCCTTCCCACCAGTGTGAGTCTATCTTCTCTTCTTCCACTGTTCTCTGTTCAGTCCATCACTCTTGATCCATCAGACATCTTCATATGATAGAACATGCCTACAGATTTCTCCCTTGAGTTTCCTGCCATCTGGGACAGCTTTTTCCACTTTGTCCACTGTGTTGCTTCAAATCTTGGGGGAATATATTCTAAAATTGTTTTTCTCCATTAACCTTTGTAATTGTGCTATTAAGTCATGAAGTGATATTAAAAATAAAACATATAAATAAGTCCATGAAGTATGTCTTTCTTGTGCAAACTAAAACTTACATTAAAAAGAAAACTAAACTAATAGGACTACATAATTTGAAAACGTTGAGTGGTAAATTACTAATGTTTAAATAAGTAAGGGATTATTTGATTATTGGTAACCCCATAATTTTTGTTAGATTAAAAGGAATTGTGCTCTAATTTAAGTGAAAAGCTTTCTCAGTATATTTCACTGATACAGTATAAGGGAGATAATACAAATCGTTAAATAACAACTTGGTTTTACTGAAGGTGGTTATCTTTATTCGTTCTGTAGCAACCAAATAGTATATTTGCTCATATGCTTCAAATTTGATATATACTCAAGCTTAGTGAAGAAAGAGGAATGTGTGTACTGAGAGAAAGTGAGAGAGACATGGACAGAAAAATACAATGTTGGGAGCAATCCAGAAGGGGGACTGTGGTGTATAACACAAGATTCTTCTGATGGTTGTATTTTGTTTTCAGGTGAGATGAATATTAAAGAAGATATTTTTGAAGAAGAATGTTTTCTGTTTTTTCCATTTCTATACTTTATAACTATAAAAAAGCATAATATCAAAATAAAAACAAGATTTAATATATAATTTTAAAGTTTTTGCAGTGATTTTCTTGAGCTAAGTATTATTTCATACTAGGGGAAGCAAACCAAATTTCATAAATGTGTTGGAATCCTTTATATATAAATAAATACTATCCCACCTTGTTCCAGAAAGAACTAGAATGGCAACATTCGATTATTTCTTTAGAATAATAACTTATCACAATCAAGACGTATTTTCTGTTAAATGTTGATCATGTTTTATGTGATGTCAAGTGTAATCAAGTGATAAATATCAGAGAAAATTTTCTTGAATTTTCACATTTGAAAAAAAGTTTTTAATTCTCCTATTGAGATGATTACATTAAAAACATCAATCATTGACTTTCCAACCTTTTATGATTTTTATTAGTCTTCTTATATAAAAGGCATGAAAATCGTTTTTAAACTGACATTTTATTTTTAAAGTCCATGAAAAAGTTAAAATAAACAAATAGGTATATACTGTAGATGGAATCTGAACTATCCTTATATGCAAAAGAGAAGGCTAAGAAAAGAATTGCAAGTGCAATTGCCTTGAGAACTAAAAGGACTACAAAGTGAGATTTTCTTTTTGACATGGAAAGGCATTTTGTGTACAAGTGCACAATAAATGACTTAATAAACCCTATAGTTAACAGATGATGCCAGAATGCAGAAATGTGTTTTATGTTTAAAGAAATTAAAATGTTATAAGGAGTATCACATTTAAAAGACTTAGTAAAATTCAATTTAACATCCACTGTTAAAAACAAATAGTTTTTTTTGGCTAAAGAGAAGTTTTATTTAGGAGTTAAGATACATTTTCTTAAAATAGACTGATAGGTATAAATTAGTTCAAAGGCAGGGTGACAGCCATCTTCAAATTAAGTCTTTGAAAAAGAAACTATAAACATTGTCAAAGGGTATTCAAAATGACAGGAACATCATATTCAGAAAACTTAGAAGGGAAATTTTCTTTAAAAATTTAGAATCTAAGTATAGTAGCATATTTCGGAAAAGCTTTTGTAACTTCTAAATGAAAAACATACATGAGATAATCGCACTAGCTTTTTGTGTTTACATAACAGTCACAAAATATATATGGAAAACTTTACCCAGGGTAATTTTATATTCCATGTCATAATTTGGTTTATTTTTCTTTGCAAGGATAGAACATGTATTAGTAAGAATCAGATTAATACAAACATTTCAAAGCCACAGGATTTTAACTATAATCCTCAGTTCTTAAAATCTGTTTATTTGAAGAATATCATCACAATATAAAATATTACAATTATTTGAAGAACAGTTTTAAAAAAGAAAAGATAAAGTAGAGAGCATCATACAAATAAATAGAATTGCATAAAGGCATATTAGATATCTGTCTTTTCAAACCGAACCACCTAGAAGCAAGCTACTTTACTTATAATAGTTGGAATTACTGTCTTTAAAAATGCAAATATTTTCAACATGTGAAGGATAGCCATTTCAATAAACAAGTTTCTCTGATAATTAAGCTGCAATGGGATGTCATGGTAACTTCTCTTTGTTTTATTTGATTAAGATTGTTAGAAAAGGCAATTTTACATCGTATTACTCCAAGGAGTTTTAGGCTTTTTTTCTTCTTCATCACATGTGTGATAATTTCTGAATGTTTTAGTATAGGGCATCAGACCGATGCAGTCTTGCAGTGCAGCCCAAGGCAGTTGCAGCAAGTCTTTCCCACTAGGAATGTTAAGGAGCTAGGCGGGTACAAGGCTGGAGGAAACAATCTAGAAAACCACAAATACAGCTTGTTGGTCTTTTCCCCCAAAATAACCTTTTTTAGACTGTGTCCATAAAATGAAGTTTATAATCGAAAAATTTTAAGGAGAATCTTTTGTTAAATGCTAACAAAAGAACGAGTATCCTAATTCCCTTTAAAATGCAATCATTAAAAAAAATTCAAGTCTCAAGTCTTTTTGAAAAGTGCTTAAATCATCTGGAGATAAATATCACCTAATGTCCTTGTTTTCTAACAAATGGCTTTTTCCATTGTTTCCATTAATTTCACCCACATTCGTTTTTATTTTAAACAAACAAGGCCCTTGTCCTCATCACAAAACGGAGATGTATTATTTAGCATATAAAACCGGTAATTACATATCAATTTACGAAAGATTAATTTTTTTCTTTTTTTTTCAGTTTTCAAGAAGTCTTCCCATTATTAACTGTAAACAGGAATGGTTTACACCTCAAATTAGAAGCCATTAATAAGCATGACGAAGTCAACTACAAGATACACAGATAATTCAAATTTAATCACTAATAACCCTGGCTAAAGTGTAGTATACTCTTCCAATATCCTTCGGTAGGCTATTGATTTGTCACTAAATTACCTCCAGATCAGTTAGGATAAATATTAGCGTTCTCTCTTTTATGTTTACATTATTCCTTCTGGTAAACACTTAAAAAAAAAACCCTTTCAGGTTCTTTAATCCCAAATTCCTTATTAGCCTTCACTAGCCTTTTTGTAACGAGGAAAAAGAGTATCTGAAGTACCGATCAGGAGTTCGGTTTGCCCATAGAACAATAAAAACATTTGCAAAATGTACGCTTAAGGTAATGGCAGAAATAAAAATTATATGCATAGGTGGCTTCAGTAAATAACGGGCTAGCAGACGTGCTTAACAAAAAGCGCCCGAACCTCTATTGCAATATATAGCACTCCAGTAAATTACACAACACTTCGCATAGGCTGCAGAAATAACGCAGGACAAGACTTACACAGATGCCAATCCGCAGCATTTATACACATGCACATGGCAAGAGACAGAAACCAAACACTATCTTTTAACTCGGGCAGGGTAGCGCGATCTCGATTTTGCCCAGCGTGAGAGTGCTCTCTGCGTGTGTGTCTGTGTGCGCGCGTGAGAGTAGGACCCATCCTCGGGGCATTTCCTCTCTTTGGGCAGTTTTGCTTCATTTGTTTCCTATTTCTGCTACATAGAAACTAACTTCCATCTCAGCCCTAGCCAGCGCCACTGAATAGAGCTGTGCTGCGGCTCCGTGTGCGTCAGATCCCTCCGCGGAGTAGTCCCCGGCCCCCTCCCTCCCTCCCGCGATCGGCCTCCACAGAGAAAGCGCCTCCCAGCCAACCCCCGGCTGCGGCTCCGACATCTTCTCCAACTGGAAATAAATAAATAACTCGCACCTTCGGCCCGGGAGCAGTGGGCGGGGGTTCTCACCGCGCCGAGTGCGGGGGTGCTGGCGGCGCAGGGTCGGAGGCACTCCTTTTTTTGAGCCGGGGTGGGGGGCGGGGGCGCGGGGCGAGGACGGAGTCGAGTCCGGGGCCAGGAAGGCGGCGGACTCTTTTCTGCGGCGGAGGGATCCACGGCGGAGGCGGCGGCTGTAGCCGCTGCCTGAGAGTTGTTGTTTCCTCCTCCTCCTCCTCCGCCTCCGCCGCCGTTGCTTGAATGGTGGAGCGGAGGCTCGGCTCGTGAACACACAGTGACAGCTATAGGGCAGGCGGCGGCACCATCCCCGCTTCCCTTTGGCGGCGGGGTATCCCGCCAGCGGCCCTGAAGTGACCCATAAACATGTCTTGTGAGAGGAAAGGCCTCTCGGAGCTGCGATCGGGTAAGTCGGAGGGCTGCCGGGGCCGCTGGCACCGGGCGATTCCGCTCGCGGTCCCCCGCCCCCCGCCGCCCGGCCGCTCAGCCTGTGTCTCCCCGTCCCTCTCTCCCGCGCAGAGCTCTACTTCCTCATCGCTCGGTTCCTGGAAGATGGACCCTGTCAGCAGGCGGCTCAGGTAGGACGGCGCGTGGCGCGGGCCGGGCGGCACTCGGCGCTCGCGGGCGTGGGGGAGGGCGGCGGCGGCGGCGGCGGGGCCACGGCCCGGGGCGCGGGGCTCAGCTCTCCCCGCTTTGTTGTTGCAGGTGCTGATCCGCGAGGTGGCCGAGAAAGAGGTAAGGGCGGCGGCGGCCCGCCGCGTCCTCCCGCCGCGCGGCCGCCCCTGGGCCGCGGCGCCCGCGCTGCCGCCGCCGCTGGGCGTGGGGCGCGGGGCTCGGGGTCCCCGGCGGGGCGCGGGGCGGGCGGGCGGGGGAGGGGAGCGGGCAGGCTGGGGCCGGGGGCCCGGCTCACGGGGCGTCCTCTCCCCGCAGCTGCTGCCCCGGCGCACCGACTGGACCGGGAAGGAGCATCCCAGGACCTATCAGAATCTGGTGAGACATTCACGTCGCGGAGCAAAGAAACTTTTCCCCGAGTCGAATAAAAATTGAATTTCCCGCAATTTTTTACAGAGACAAAAACTTGGCCCCAGAACGTGAAAGCTCCAAAGGCCTCGGGGAGCTTTGGGGGGCCGGCGCGGGGCCTAGGGGGGCGGTGGCCGGGGGGACCTGCACCTTGGGGCCGCAGGGGCTGCCGACAATTTATTTGTGATATTTTGTTAATGTGCTAGAAATAAAGATACGTCATGAGTGTTGTGCAGTGCAAGGCCGGAGGAGGAGGGGCCGGCGCGCGCGGCCGCGCGGCCGCGGGGGCGCGCGAGGCGGGAGCGGCGCGAGGAAGGAGGGCGCGCTCGCTCGCTCGCTGGCTCTGCACGCGCGGTCGGCTCGGCTTTCTCCAGCCGCACACAATAGCTGGTGACTAACTGCTCCGAAGTGGCATTAGCATTTCACAAGCAGGCTATTCAGCCGCAGCGGAACCATGGCAAGACGTTATGTTTATTTTCCTCTCCCTTTTCTTTTTCTTTCTTTAAATTCAGAGGTAGGTTTTTTGTGTTTTTTTTTTTTTTTTTTTTGTAGGGGAGTTTCAGATGTGAGATGATAGTTGGCCATAGATAGAACGTCTTGCACTTAACAAACAAAATATTTTCACAGGAGTTTAAAACCTGGACTAGAAGTCAGAAGTTTAATAGGCTTTTTCTGATTTTGCTAATTCTCGTGTAATGCCCTTTGCTCAATTAAAAACTGTTAATTGGAGGCCACTGAATAGTTTTGATTTCTATCCATATTTACTTAGGATGGAATTTGGCTAGAAAAAGTTTTTCATTTTATCTTGGGATATATTTTGTTAAAAAGCTTTATAATACCGACTACTTAATCTTGTGGGTTTTCAAGGTGAATATTTTAGTAATTTGTAGGAATTGACTTCTGAATGTGGATTTATCACTTTAGTATTGTGAATGGAAAAGTGAGTGTAAGGTATTTGTATCTGGGAGTTAGGTTTTCCATGTTTTCCGAAACTGTTATTTAGGTTGTTTGTATGAGAGTGTGTGTGTGTGTGTGTGTGTGTGTTGGGCAGTTAAAGCACTCACAACAGGGCAAATCAAGCCTTTGAAATCTATGCAGTGCGTTTATTTTCTGAGATATTTGCAGCTGATACTGTGATATATATGTATATAAATGATTTGCTTCTGAAACGATTAAAAAAGTTTCAAAGCTAGCTTAGAAATGAAGTCCTGTGTGAGGTGAAGGCATGATACGATTTCGATGGCTTTTTCGTATGGATATTGAATATTTAACATGCCTCTAAATCTCTTACTGATTTAATAGAGGTTGTTGATAAGTGTTCATAGCTGGTGAGATAAGCGAGGGTACTTAGGTTTAATAAATTTAATGGGGACTTAACAGTTTTCCAGTAGTGATTTAGGTTAGATTGATTGTCAGCACTTGGCTAACTTGAATAGAGTTTGAAACCAATTAAAGTTCAATAATTGCAATATTTAAAATTTTAATTATAAATACTTGACGAAATATCAAGTGGATTTCTGTTTTCCTTGTTATTTGAAAAAATATAGGTTATAACTTTCCATTTTTAAGAATTGGTCAGATTTTATAAAACCTTTCTTTACTTCTTACAAAAACCCCACAAACCGCAGGTCATTGAAGATTTCTGGGTGATTTTGGAGACAGTTGGTAATGTTACATTTAAATGGAGTGGCTAATGGTATCTGGTCAAATAATGGAAATGCCTAATCCTTGTAGGAATATCATTTTATTTTCTTCAGTAACAAGGGTACCAGTGTTGATTTTTTTTAAATTTAATTTTCTGACAGGATTTCACATCTCTCAAATCTTAATAAAATGAATTTATATTCCTGGTCTTTTTCTCAAGACTTAGGACACGATAAGCAGTGTCATCTTTGGTGTGTTATTTATCAAACTCCACCTATTTCACATGGAAGTATTTCTTACTTGAGTGTTTTCACCTTTATACCTGAGCAGTCACGTTGGCATACTCATGAGAGTTAAGGATTCTCAGAATTCAGAGTTCTCTGGCTCATTTTCCCTTTTAATTCATTCAGCATATTGCTCACTGTATCCATTGGATACAGTGCATCATTCAAGGTGCCTTCATACCTATCCAACTGTATATCTAGGAGTCTGGGTATTCGGTTTAACTTCAGCTTTTTAAATGAAACTAGTGCTCACCTTAATTAGTGTTAATTAGCTTTAAAAACATTTTGAAGCACCAGCTATCCGTACATTTTTGTTTACTAATAGGATCTTAAAGTTTTTTTTATCTTAATGAAAACATGCAAAACCTTGTACAGTATTCTCGTCTTAATTTATTCTTATGACTTAAACATGTTTAACTTTGTTTCTTATCATATTGCTTTTATTTAACATTAATTAGTTTGAAGAGTGTTTTGGTGAGTGAGACCAAAATAATAACTTGTGGTCTTAGTGTAGTGTCTACCTCTACCTGGAAATTTGTTGCTACATTTCTGATCATTGAATAATAATTTAAATGGAAGAATTCATGTCTGATTGAAGTTTCTAGAAAAATCTCAAATTACATCTGTTTGGGATTGGATGTAGTACATATATTTATGAGCTTAGAAATAGGCATAGATAGATAGATATCAGCATCAGCCTGCAGATAAAATCACAGTGATTGAGTTTTGACCAAGGGGAAAGAAAGTACAGTTTTATGAGCAGTTTAAAAAGTTAACAGATTATGATGCATTTATTTTAAGTGTGATTGATGAAGGTATTGCAAAACTTAACTGTGATTATTGTCATCTACCTTAAGATTTAAAACATTTTGTTAGGGAGTTAGTTTTTATATTTTTGCACTGGTATATGTTTGATCAAGTTCATATTTTTTAAAACCTAAGGTTTTTATTTTATTTTTTTAAAATTTTTATTTACTGATTTTAGTGAGAGAGGAAAGGAGAGCGAAAGAGAGACAGGAATATGGATTTGCTTCTGTATGTACCGTGATCAGAGATCGAACCAGCAACCTCTGCACTTCTGGCCAACACTAACCAGCTGAGCTATCCGGTGGTCAGGGCAGACGTGATGTTGTTTAAAAGATTTTATCAGAAGACCTTTTTTTTTTTTTTTTTTTTTTTTTTTTTTAACGGAGCCAGGCAAACTTTATATAGAATACAAAAATGCAACTAATTATTAGACAATTATTTATTTCTTAGTTTACATAGTGAAATTAGTTGGCTTGTTGACTTTCACTTCCTAGTACCTTAATTAGTGTTGATTGCATATTTATGATATCCTGGGGCTGAATTTTTATGCATTTTTCCTAAATTTGGGACTTTGATCTCATCATTTCCTGCATATAAGGCATTTTTCCCCCTAAAACTGAATTTATTATGCTTTGCAGATCTGTTAAAATGATAAAATCCTTATTTTATTGTTTTAGTGGTATTTGCTTTTCTTAAAATGATTTCACTTTATTAAAAAGAATCTTTTTATTTAAGTGAAAGGATTGGGAATCCGGAGATGTGGGCTGTGATCTTAACCCTACCAGCAGTTAACCTGAAGGTTATTTCGGTCAAGTCATGGAATTTCTGTGGGCCCTAGTTATCTCATTCCTGAAATAAGTGAATTAAAAGGTTTTTTTTTATTTTGAAAATCTGATTTTGAACTAGAAATAGCAATACACTGTTTCTAAGAGTTTAACTCTTTCCTTTTGGAGTTTGAATATCCCAGACACGGAAAAGTAGATATTTAGAAATGCAGACGTTAAAATATTATGAACACTTTTGATAATGCCATTCTTAGGTTGTAGTGTGATTTCTCCTTATAATGATGAAGATTTTTGAGACACTAACCAAATTGTAGACCACCTCTTTACATTATAATTATAATCAGTGTATTTTTCACTATGGTTTAAGTATTTTCATAAATAACTGGTGTTCTTAAATTCAGAAATGAATGGAAACCATGAATAGGAGTTACTTAGATGTGTATCTTAAGTATGTATGAATTTAGAGTGTGCTGATGAACGTGAAAGTTAAATTATAAAGCCTAGGAGACGTTTTAGGGATAAATATGTAACACTTTAAATATTTTTGTATCAGGGATTACCATTCTATATTAAAATAATATAATACTTTTCAAACCTTAACCAGTAGAATATGGGGTGGGTTGAGGTATATGAAGTAAATGTAGAGTTTACATTTCCTTTTTTAGTAGAGTGTCAGAGAAATAGTAAGCTTTGCTTTTTAGCCTTTAAAACAGGGCTTTAATGTATCATAATCATTATAATGAATAACATATTGGATGTTAAGGCTATTCTGTTGGTATTTATATGATTAGACATTTAAAAATGAAATTAATACCTGCTAAAATCCTAATATCCTTGAATAGGCATTCTATAAAGAAGAAGTTGATTATCTTTTTCTAACTACACAGTGATGTGTTAGAGGATTGCTGTGGGTCAGAGTAGTAAGTATTGTAGGAGTCTGTTTCCAATTCTGTGAAATGGGCTAATAATAGCTCCTACTTTGTAAAATTCTGTGAGTGATAAGTATTGGCACAAGTCAGGTACTAAGTAAGGGTTTGTGTTTGCTGTTAGTAGATCTTTAGTAGATGTAGTAAAGGTTCCAATTATAGCTTTATAATGTATTAAAGTTTAAGAAAAGCATTTTTATTTCAGAAACAAGTCTGTAACTTTTTGAGTATAACAAGTATGTGTAACTTCTTTTTTTAAGTATGTATAACTTTTTGAATATAAAAAAGGCATTTTAAAACTTCAGAAGATTCTATTAGTATAATTACTTTAGATTCACAGGGAAAATGATTAAGTCCTAAGATACAAAGAAAAAAATGTAGTAAATACCAAAAATAACTTTTAAAGCATGTTGTGTAGACATCTAGAAAAGTTTTGATGGTATGTATAGTGATTCTAACTATGACTATTTTTGTGGAACTATTAACATTAAGAAATATTTGGGTGGTTGAAATATCCAGAATTGATTAGAGGATATATGAAGCTTTTTTCTTTTGGTAATGATCAGGTGACATTTAGGAATATGTGAAGGAAGCCTGGCTGTTTCTTCTGGCTCCTCCTGTCCAAAGAGTTGTGTAATTTAAAACCATCACAGTAGTTTGTATTCTTTTTCGAAATTGTCAGAGAGATGTTTTTTCTTGTTTTGCCAATCTGGTTTAATGATATATTTGTTTTTAAAAGTTTAATAGTATTAGACTTTTATGAATTGTTTTAAATTAACATGAGCTTAAATAAATTCTATGAATGTCAATTTTTTAATCCACTCAGAATTTCTTTATCAGATAACCAACCACAAGATTTTTTCTTATATCTAAAAACAACTTCTCTCACTGCAGCCATACTTTTCCCCAAAGTTTGTGGTTATCTATCATGTCACTACAGAATTGTAGCAAATAAAATTGTATTCTACCCAACTTATTATGGACAAGTAATACCAACACATTAATTTTATTCTTGCCTCGTTTCTTCATATAAATTTTCAAATTCATAGAAGTGTATATACTATTAAGCAAAGTAGCAGTTATACCCATTTAGAATCACTTTCTATTTTAATGTCCTTTTTATTAACTTTACGAAAGTCAGTCATTAAAATGAGTGTATTAGAGAAAGTTATTAACAGTAAAATTTTTTGGATATTTAAGTTGCTTTTATAATTTAAGGTGATAAAGGCTATTATAATAGGAAGCAAATTAAAAATTTTAGAAATAAGCTTTAAAATGTGTAATGATCAGTTTGTGAGATCCTATGTTTGTGAAACAACTAATTTGTGAAAATTAATAATTACTTTGAAATTTTTAAGAGTTGAATATAGAGTGTAAGTATTTAATAACAGATGGAAATGAGTACTTTTTTTCTTCATGGAATTTGAGAATTCGGGTATTGAAAAATGAAAATTAAGATACCAAACAGTGAATTTTAAGTGAGAAGGCAGTGATCAGGTTTAAAGCAGATCTACCTTTAGTTACACACACACAGAAATGCAACAGGGATTACATAAGGAAAAGGATGTTTGGATGAGAAATTGATAATCAGAAAAATTAGGTAGCAACATGGTCTGATACAACTACTTAAATTAAAAGTAAATTGTAAGAGAAATGAGATTTGTAGTATGAGCCTAATGTTATTCATTATAGCATGAATGGTGGCAGCCTTCTACAAAGCAAGTACATAAAGAATCTATTCTGGATTCCAGATGGCCTTTTGTCATGGTGGCATGACCCATTTGGTCTCCGTCATGGATAGCTTACAGGCACATAGTCTGTCTTCACAGAGGTTATAACATAAATACAAGAAATAATTGACTCACGGCGCTTGGTTCTGGTTTAGTTTTGAGGTGTGGAAATAGTAATTCTAGGCAACTTGGAAAATTATGCATTTTCTGAAGCAACTTTACTGCGATTGTATGTTAGGTGTTAATATTTTGAGTACATTGTTTAAAACTGAAATGTTAAAAATGAAACTGGTCATTCTCTTAAGATTATATACTTTTGTATTTTAAGCATAAACAGTTTAAGAATTTTTCATCTTTAAATTAATACACAATAACTTTTTCAACAGAATTATATATTTGAGTTTTAAATTATATACAAAGTAAGTGGATTTTTAAGAAAAATTATGTATTTATTTTGAGAGCAAGACACAGGAAGGGAGGAGAAAGGGGGAAGAGAGACATGAGGAGCATCATAGTTGCTTCACTTTAGTTGTTCATTGATTCTCATACGTGCCTTGACTGGCGGCGTGGGGCTCAAGTTGAGCCAGTAAACCCATGCTCAAGCCAGCAACCTTGGGATCAAGTAAATGATCCCGCACGCATGCCAGTGGGCCCGCACTCAAGCTGGTGACCTCAGTTTTGAACTGGGGACCTCAGTGTTCCAGGTCGATGCTCTGTTCACTGCACCACCCCTGCTCAGGCCTAAGTAAATGTTTTAAAGAGGATTTATTGCACAAATTTTGCTTAGCCAATATGACATGGTTTAAAAATAAAACTTTAAAATGTATTTTAAAATTAAGTTTTGTTGTGTTTAAGATTAATTTTTATAGAGTGTTCTTTGTGGTTTGTGGAAACCTTAATTTGGATGGAGTTTTTTTTTTTTATAGCAGAACATAGATTGCAATGAATAAAATTTGGAAGAGCAGTATTGCATTTTCTCTAAATGACTCATTTGTGTTGGTAATTGTAAATACATTCTTGGGTGGTTGACTAAATTGTGAATATAAGACAATCTTTTTACCATGTTTATTCACAATTAAGAGTAAATAGACCACCAAGATCATTTTGATACCTAATAAGATTATATGCTAATTTTATTATATTTCTAATTACAAAGCAATCAAAGACATGTAAAAGTCCTGAGAGTAGTTACCCAGTATAGAAGATTGGACTTGAAAAAGGGTTATATGGTTCTAGTAAGTTTATAATCATAAAACCTATATGACAGTAAGTGGGGTGGGACTAAAATTTTGAGTAGGAAACTAATGTACTGTAATGAAAGTAAGTTAACTTGGAATCAGAAGATCTGTGTTTGATTACTATTTCTCCTTTCTAAATGTATGACCTTGGACAAACTATGTAACCTTTGGACTTCAGTTTTCTTTACCTGTGATATGGAGAGAGTACTTAACCTTATTTGTTTGTGAAGAAAAATACATTTGGAGAATACTTGGCACAAATTATTCCACATATTTGTCCACGTGAAAATGCTGTTAGTAGAAGTATTCAGAGAAAAAGGTATACTTGCCTTAAAAATAATAGGTACATATAATTAACATATACTTTGTAAAATGGTAAGAGAATAATTACAGCTTTAAAAGTTTAGAGAAGTTTAGGGGCTGGATTTTAATAATTGGCCTATATAGCAATTAAATAGCAAGTAGGTTTTTTTAAATTTATGATTTTAAAAGAAGTCATAAAAATAGGAACTATATTTCATGAAGCTGACCTTTTAGTACTCAGAACTGTAGAGAGAAGCAACTACTCTTTCAACTCTGAAAAACTGTGAGAAAATAGATGAGATAATCTGATAACCTGACTTTTTTAGAACCAATTAGGTTTTCTAGAAATGAAGAGGCTAGATCATACAAATGCTAACATTAGGTGGGTCTTATTTTCATAGGGACTTAATAATATACTAGAGGAAGTACTGACATTTAGGTCTTATAGTTGAGTCAAGTAATTGAAATTAATACATATATATTGATCTAATCTCACTTGGAAAAAGGTCTTTCAAAAAATAACCCACTTTTTTCCCTGTTTAGCTCTAGAAAAATTTTTTTCAACACGAAAGGTAAATATGTAGTATCATATTTTCCCCATGTATAAGACGCTCCTGTGTTTAAGATGCACCTTAATTTTGGGGCCAGAAATTTGAAAAAAAAAATTACATACAGTTATTGAACTCAAGTTTTATTCATCATAAAATTCATACAACTCCTCATCAATTTCAAAACTCCCATTCATTAGCTATATGAAGACGAATCACTGTCTTCATATATTGCCTTGTCCTTAGTTCTATCTATTTGAAATGCTACAACCCTTGTATAAGATGCACCCAGTTTTTAGACCTGAAATTTTAAAAAAAGCATCTTATACGTGGGGAAATATGGTATGTAATGTGGAGTATAATTAAAGTAACAACCAACTCTTATGTCAGGTACTCTATCTTCCTAAGGCTCTTCTAGTCCCAGTCTTACAGATGAGGACATTGAGAGTTGGAGTAAATGTTTTTCCCACACTCAGTTGCAAGCTTAAATTTAGGTAGCTTGACTTTAGAGCCCTTAAACTGCAGACCTTTTCTTTAAAATTTGATTAGAGAAGTTCTTAATGACAGTATGTCTGGTGGAATGCAGTGGCTTGCAGGTTCTATATATTTTTATACGTCTACATTTTAATAATAACCTTCCACGGATTATGAGAACATTTGGCTGTTTATATGAAGTAGCATACCAAGCAGAAGCAGGTTGGTTTAGTCAAAGATGCAGGAGAATAAAACACTCAGATGTTTCTTTTCTTGGTATGTCCTTGCTACAATTTATATTTTTTAAAGATCTTATTGTTCAAGTTGTAGTTGATAAGTATAAAGTATTTTTTATATGTAGACTGAGAAAGGAGTGATACAGATTGATGATTTGGGCTAAGATGGAAAAGGCATGAACAGTTGATTTTTACAGAATTGTGTTACACCTGCTGCTGGAACAGTTGCTAAAACCAAGGATCTTTCTTTAGATTTGGGTGACTATACTGTGGCTGACATAGGTAAATTGTGCAGAAGACCTGTGTTTGCAAAGCTTCTGACCTAAAGTTAATACTTTTTTAAAAAGAGGTTTTTTCTTTTTTTTTAATTCCATGAAAAGTGGAGAGGTAGAGACTCCTGCATGCTCCCGGACCTGAATCCATCTGGCAATCCCTCTGAGGGACAGATGCTCTGCCCATCTGGGATGTTGCTCCATTTTTCAGCAACCGAGCTCTTAGCAGCTGAGGCAGAGGCCATGGAGCCATCTTCAGCCCAGGGCCAACTCGCTCCAATGGAGCCATGGCTGCAGGAGAAGGGAGAGACAGAGAGAGAAAACCAAGAGGGAGAGGGGTGGAGCAGCAGATGGGCATTTCTCCTGTGTGTCCTGAATGGGAATCGAACCCTGAACGTGTACACACCGGGCTGATGCTATACCACTGACCCAACTGGCCAGGGTTAAAATGTTTATAAATCCATATATATGTGACAGATAGGAGCCCCCAAAGCCTAAAATATAGTATTGACCAATTGACCATCTGACCCTGTACAGAAAGTGTATGCTGAACTCCTCTTTAGCCAATGTAACATACATATTTACAAAAAGGATACTTTTGTTTAATTCAGATTTTAGCCATTATGGACAGTTAACCAAAGATTCTTGTTACTGTATCGAATGATTCTCAGTTGGTATTGGAAGTGGGGGCAGGGATATGAGAATTTTGAAAAGGCTCTGGCTAGTCCACTGGTCTAGGAGTGAAACTGAGGTAGCAGCAAGGTTTCCATCCATAAAGCAGGCTTTTGCATCTTAGTGGGGATGCAATGTTTATTAAAAGGAGTATGGATTTAAAAAAGTGGAGACTACTGATAAATGCATTTGAAAAATTATTTTTACCAATAATAAATTTTACAGTATTAACCCTTTAGTGTAATCTGTATCTTCCAACATTACATTAAGAGTTAACGATTTTGATCTTAGAAATATTGAAAACAAGTAGGGCTTGATCACATTGATTTCCTTTGGCCATTTTGGGGGAAAGTGTTTAGAGGTATATATATCATTATAGTAGTTTTATCTACTACCCAATTTATTTTTATATTCATTTATTTTTTAGAATTTTACACAACAAATTTGTACACAGTATCGTGTGATCACAAAACCAAGTCAAGTTTCTGTCCATCAACATTTATCCCCCTGTACCTTTTTGCACCTCCTTCCACACTCCTCCCCTAGCAGTCAGCGCACTGTTGTTCTTGTTCATGAGATTTTTCTGTTTCATTTTGTTCAATCCCGTCACACCCACCCCCCCAGATGTCAGCCTGTTTTCTATCTATGAGTCTGTTTCTGTTTTGCTATAGTTAGTTAATTTTGTTTGTTAGATTCCACATATGAGTGAAATCATATGGAACTTGTTTTTCTCTGACTGGCTTATTTCACTTAGCATAAGGCTCTTAAGGTCTATCCATGCTGTTGTAAAGGGTAAGATTTCCTTTTTATGGCCGAGTAGTATTCCATTGTGTAAAATGTACCACAGCTTTTTTTATCCACTCATCTAATGGGGGGCTTCCAAAGTTTGACTGTTGTAAGTAACACTGCAATGAATATAGGGGAACATATATTCTTTTGAATTACTGTTTCACTGGATTGCTTTGGATAAATTCCCAGAAGTAGAGTTGGCTGTTGCACTTTTAATTTTTTGAGATAACTCCATACTGCTTTCCACAGTGATTGCACCAATCTGCATTTCCATCCAACAGTTCATAGGGGTTCCTTTTTCTTCAAATTCTTGCCAGCAGTTGTTGTTTGTTGATTTATTGATGATAGCCATTTGACAGGCTATCTTTCAGCCATTCTTACAGTTGATAATCTCATTGGTTTTAATTTGCATTTCTCTGATGATTAGTGATATTGAACATTTTTTCATCTTTTGGCCATCTCTGTCCTCTTAGGAGAAGTATCTGTTAAGGTCCTTTGCTCATTTTTTAATTGGATTTTTTGTGTTCTTGATGTTTTATAAGTTTTTTATGCATTTGGATATTAACCCCTTATCCAGATTTATTGGCTACTATGTTCTTCCATTCAGTGGGTTGTCTTTTTATTTTGTTAATCATTTCCTTTGCTGTTCAAAACCTTTAATGTAATCCCATTGTTTATTTTTTCTTTTGTTTCCCTTGCCTGAGGAGGTATATCAGAAAAAACATTGCTATGTGAAATGTCCAAGATTTTACTGCTGATGTTTTCTTCTAGAATTTTTATGGTTTTGAGTCTTTAAATCTTTCATTCATTTTGAGTTTATTCTTGTGTCATGGTGCAAGAAGGTGCTCTAGTTTCATATTTTTTTTGCATGTATGTCCAATTTTTCCAACATCATTTCTTGAACAGACTGTCTTTACCACATTGTCTGTTTTTGCCTTCTTTGTTAAATATTAATTGACATAAAGGCATGGTTTTATTTTGGGGCTGTCTTTTCTGTCCTACTGATCTATATATCTGTGTTTGTGCCAGTCTCATGCTTGATTACTATGGCCTTGTAGTATAGTTTGATATCAAGTAGCATGATTCCTTCAAATTTGTTCTTTCTCAAGATTGCTATATAGCTAGCTATTCAGGGTCATTTTTGTTTCATTGTAAATTTTTGGAATATTTGTTCTAGTTCTGTGAAATACACCAATGGTATCTTGATAGGAATTGTATTGAATCTCTAGATTGCCTGAGTGTGTTGTATTTGGGTAGTATGGACATTTTAATACTGTTAATTCTTTCTATTCATGAACAGGGTATGTGCTTTCACTTACTTGTATCTTCTTCAGTTTCTTGCTTCAGTGTCTTATAATTTTTTAAATTACAGGTCTTGAATGTGCTTGATTAAATTTATACCTAGTTTTTTTCTTCCTTTTCTTTTTAAGCAATTATGAATAGGATTGTATTCTTGATTTCTCTTTCTGTGATAATTCATTATTGGTATATAAAGATACAACTGATTTCTGGATATTTATTTTACATCTTGCTGCTTTGCTGAATTCATTGATCAGTACTAGGGTTTTTTTGATGGAAAATTAGTGCTCTCTATATACAGTAACATGTCATCTGAAAATGATGGTTTTATTCCATTTTTAATTTTTTTTATATTTTATTGAGAGGGACGAGACAGACAGGAAGGGAAAGAGATGAAAAGTATTAGTTCTTTGTTGCAGCACTTTAGTTGTTTATTGATTGCTTTCTTAGATGTGTCTTGACCTGGGAGCTCCAGTTGAGCCAGTGACCTTTGGGCTTAAGCCAGCAACCATGGGGTCATGTATATGATCCCATGCTCAAGCTGATGAGCCCGTGCTCAAGCCAGCGACCTCGGGGTTTCAAAACTGGGTCCTCAGCATCCCAGGAGATAAGTCGATGCTTTTATCTACACTGTGCCACCTCCTAGTCAGGCTCTTCCTTTCCATTTGTATGCCTTTTATTTCTTCTTATTGCTGTTCTAGGACTTCCAGAACTATGAATAAGAGTGGTGAAATTGGGCATAACTGTCTTGTTATTGATCTTAAAGGGTAACACTTTTGGTTTTTGTCTTGAATACGATGTTTGTGGGTTTGTCACATACAGCCTTTATTATCAGTGGTTCTTATCCTGGGTTCTATCGAACCCTAGGGGTTCGATGAGTCGGTCTCAAGGGTTCAGAGAAGCCTCTGCCGCGGAGGCCAGAATAAAGTAATACCGTAATTTGTTGTGAGTTCATGCACTTTGTTGGTTTTGTTCTTTGAGCAAGGTGATGTTCATGCACGGCTCATTTTGTGCACCAGTAAAAAAAACATATACCTATGTCTTGAATTTGGAAAAGAAAATCATATTTTATTTATCACTAAAGAAGGGTTCGGTGAATGTGCATATGAAATTGGTGGGTTCGGTACCTCAGAAAAGGTTAAGAACCACTGCTTTATTATGTTGAGGTATGTTCCCTCTATTCGCACTTTGCAGAAGGTTTTTATTATAAATATGTGGTAGATTTTTTTTTTAAATTTTTTAAATTTATTTATTCATTTAAGAGAGGAGAGAGAAAGGGAGGAGGAGCTGGAAGCATCAACTCCCATATGTGCCTTGACCAGGCCAGTGCAGGGTTTTGAACTGGCAACCTCAGTGTTCCCAGGTCGACGCTTTAATATGTGGTAGATTTTATTAAATGCTTTTTCTACATCCATTAATACCATCATGTAGTTTTTATCCTTCATTTTGTTTATGTGATGAGTCACATTAGTTGATTTGCTAATATTGTACAAACTTTGCATCCTTGGAATAAATCATGCTTGATTATGGTATATGTTCATCTGAAGGTACTGCTGTATCCAGTTTGCTAATATTTTGTTAAGAATTTTAGCATCTATGTTTATCAGGGAAATTGGCCTATAATTTTTGTTGTAGTGTCTTTATCTGGTTTTAGAATTAGGATAATGCTAGTCTAGTAAAATGAGATTGGAAGTCTTCTGCTCTTGGAATTTTTGGAATAGCTTGAGAAGGATATGTGTTAGTTCTTTGAATACCATCTAGTCCAGGACTTTTAGTAGTAGTTTTTTTATTTCTGCTTCAGTTTTGGTCGTTGTAATTTATCTGGGTTCTGTGATTCTTCCTGATTCAGATTTGGAAGATTAAGTTTTCTAAGAATTTATTCATTTAGTCTAAATTGTCCAATTTGTTGGCATAAAGTATTTCTAATGTTTTCTTAAAATCATTTGTATTTCTTTGGTGTAGTTACTTTTCCTCTTTCATCTCTGATTTTATTTATTTGGGTCCTCTCTGTTTTTTTTTTTTTTTTTTTGATGAGTGTGGTTAAAGGTTTGTGAATGTTGTTTATCTTCAAATAACCAGCTCTTGGTTTTATTGATATTTTGAATTTTTTTAGACTATTTAATTTATTTTTGATCTTTATAATTTTCTTTTTCTACTTCCTTAGAGCTTTGTTGTTCGTTTCAAGTTCTGTGAAGTGTAATTTTAGATTGTTCTTTTGATATTTTTCTTGTTTTATGTGGTAGGCCTGTAATGCTGTGAATTTCCTTCCTAGAACTGCTTTAGCTGTGTCTCACAGATGTTGGTTTGTTGTGTTTATTTGTTTCAAGGTATCTTTTTATTTGTTCCTTGATCTCATTGTTGACCTATTTATTGTTTAGTAATGTTATTTAGCCTCCATTATTTGTGTCTGTGTGTGTGTGTGAGAGAGAGAGAGAGAGAGAAATTGAGTTCTAGTTTCATATTATGGTCAGTGAAGATGCTTGGTATGATATTAATCTTAAATTTATTGAGACTAGTTTGTTTCCTAGCATGTCATAGAAAGTGTTTTATGTACACTTGAAAAGAATATATATATTCAGCTGCTTTCGGGTGAAGTATTCTGAAGATATGAATTAAATCCAGCTAATCTAGTGTGTCATTTAAGGTTAACGTTTCCCTGTTGATTTTCTATTTGGAAGATCTGTCCATTGATGTCAGTGGGGGGTTAAAATCCCCTACTGTGACTGTATTACTATCAGTCTCTTCCTGCATGCCCAACAAGATTTATTTTACAAATAATATTTAGGTGTGTTTATTTTGGGTGCATAAATGTTTACAAGGATTATATTCTCTTATTGGACTGATCCCTTCATTATTATGTAGTGTCCTTCTTTGTTACTATAGCCTTTGTTTTAAAGTCTATTTTGTCAGATATAAGTATTGCTACCCCAGCTTTCTTTTTTTTTTTTTTTTTCCACATTTTCCTTTTCTTTGTTTAAATGAATGTGCACCACCATGGTTCAACAAGTAAGGCAAATACCATGACTATGAAAGCTGTAGTTTGCAATATATACCACATCTAGAACCTAGAAAAGGTGAATTAGACAAAAGTGGTAGTCATTCTAATTAAACAATCAGGACAAGTTTGTTTGCAATAGCATCAGAACTGTTGATTTAAGTTTCTTTTCTCTTGATGATTAGAGGCCCCACGTTGTCTCCAGTCTCTTCGTTGTGTTTTGTGTGAGCTCCATCACAGAATGGGAACTTTTTGGACCTCCAACAACGGCAGTACACAGCTTTATCGCCCAAATCTTCCATGTCAAAAGCATGTACAACCTTGGGATTGTCTTTCTGAATGTGAAGGTTAACCATAGATTTGTTGCGATGATCTTTAACATAAAATCTTTTGTAAGCTAGGTAACCAATTGCGGCGGTCCCAGCAGCAATAGTAACTGCTGCGATCCATTCAACTTTTACGCTGGAAGTCAGACTCATGGCGCCGTTGCTTGCAAGGCGTGTGCACAGGACACTGAACACAAACGGGATAGCGCCGACAGAGTCCAGCTTTCTTTTTTTAATATTCATTTGCATGAAATGTTTTTTTCATCCCTTTACTTTTAGTGTGTGTATATTTTGTTCTGAGGTGGTTCTCTTGTAGATAGCATATGTATGGGTCTTGTTTTCAACTATCCTTTGTCTTTTGATTGGAGCAAGCCGTTTACATTTAAATTAATATTGATAGGTACGTATTTGCCATTTGATTCTTTTAACTGTGTTCCTTTTGGTCCTCAGCCCCTCCTTCCTTCGTCCATGCCCTTTAACATTTCTTGTAATGCTGGTTTGGTGGTAACAAACTCCTTTAGCTTTTTCTTGTCTGAGAAGCTCTTTATTTCTTTAATTTTAAGTGATAGCCTTGCTGGGTAAAGTAGTTTTGGTGGTAGGTCCTTTTTATCACTTTGAATAATGTATTTCATGCCCATCACTTCTGGTCTGAGAATTAAGAAATCAGCTGACAGTATTATGAGAGCTTCCTTGTAGGTAGCTGTCTTTCTCTGGCAGCTTTTAAGATTCTCTCTTTGTCTTTAGCCTTTCCATTTTTATTATGAGGTGTCTTGGTATGTGCCTCTTTAGATTTATCTTGTTTGAGACTCTGAACTTTCTGGACTTCTGTGTCTTTCCTTCACCAGGTTATTGAACATTTTTTTTTTTGGTCATTATTCCTTAAAATAGGTTCTTGATCACTTGCTCTCTTTTCCTTCTGTATCCCTGTGATGTGGATGGTGTTATGTTTCATATTGTTCCAAAGGTTCCTTAAACTGTCCTCATTTTGTTAAATTCATTTTTTTTCTGCTTTGATTGCATGCTTTTTCTACCCTGTCTTCCAAATTGCTGATTCAGTCCTCTGCTTCATCCAACCTACTGTTCATTCCTTCCAATATATTCTTGATGTCAGATATTGTATTCTTCTTCTTCTTTTTAAAATTTTACTTAGTGGTATTTAGAGAGAGGAGGGGAGTGAGAAATGGAAAACTCATAGATGTTGCTTCCCATATGTGCATTGACTGGGCAAGCTCAGGGTTCCAAACCAGCGACCCCTGGGTTCCAGGTCAACGCTTTATCCACTGTGCCACCATAGGTCAGGCCATATTCTTTTTTTTAGATTGGCCCATTTTTACGGTTTCTTTGTCTTTTTTCATGCTCTTGAGCATCCTTATAATCATTACTTTGAACTTTATATTTGATAAATTGCTTACGTCCATTTCATTTAGGTCTTTTCCTGGAGATTTTTACTATTTTTGCATTTGGGGCCTTTGGCTGCCCTCTTTGTGTTTGTTTCTCTGTACAGATCTGCTGTGACTCCCAGGCTTGGTTATGTGGCCTTATGTAGTAGGTATCCTGTGGGATTCATTGGTGCAGTCTCCTTGATTATCTGAGCTGGTTGCTTCAGGAATGTCCATTGTGTGGATTACGTGGGCCCTCCTGTCGTAATTGAGTCTTGATAGATAGGGACAGACAGGAACGGAGACAGATGAGAAGCATCAATCATCAGTTTTTTGTTGCGACACCTTAGTTGTTCATTGATTGTTTTCTCATATGTACCTTGACTGCGGGCCTTCAGCTGACCGAGTAACCCTTTGCTCAAGCCAGCGACCTTGGGTCCAAGCTGGTGAGCTTTTTTTGCTCAAACCAGATGAGCCTGCGCTCAAGCTGGCGACCTCGAGGTCTTGAACCTGGGTCCTTCCGTATCCCAGTCTGATGCTCTATCCACTGCGCCACTGCCTGGTCAGGCTTCCTATCAGTCTTGATGTGGCTTCTCTAAATCCTTGGTTATAATATTTCTTGTCAGCTATTTTTCAGTTGATTATTCAGGATGTTTGTTCTATAATTTAGTTTTAATTCCAGTTTGGTCTTGGAAGGCGACAAGTGTAGTTTTTACCTGCTCTGCCACCATTTTGGATCTTATTTATAGATTTTGAAGTGGTCCCCTTTACCTATAGAAATTTACACTTTTGTGCTAATTTATTTAGCAGTGAGTGAACTTTCAAACATTTCTTGTTTTGACTCAGTTTAATGTCAGTTGAAAATATTCAAAATGTCTCTCTTATAGCTTCTAGCGCCTGAGGCGGAGGCCATGGAGCCTCCACCATCCTCAGCACCCAGGCTAACTTTGCTCCAGTGGAGCCTTTGCTGTGGTAAGGGAAGAGAGAGAGAGAGAGAAAAAGGAGAGGGGGAAGGGTAGAGAAGCAGATGGGCACTTCTCCTGTGTGCTCTGGCCAGTAATTAAACCTAGGACTTCCACATGCTGGGCCAACGCTCTACCGATGAGCCAACCAGCCAGGGCCAGGGATTTTTTTAGAACATCATTTCAAATTTTCTTTTAAATTGTTTATTAGTATTTCCTCATGTATAAGATGCTTCCATATATGAAGCGCACCTTAATTTTGGGGCCCAAAATTTGAAAATAATAATGTATTACATGAAGTTACTGAACTCAAGTTTTATTCATCATAAATTCATACATCTCCTCCTTACTGTCAAAACTCCCATCCATTAGCTTGTCCTCATCTGTGTCTGATGATGAATCACTGTCTTCATATATTTCCTTGTTCTCAGTTTCATCTATGGCATTTGAAATGCCACAACCACTGTATAAGACACACCCAGTTTTTAGACCCCAAATTTTTTGTAAAAGGGTGCATCTTATACATGGGGAAATACGGTAAGCAAAAGTTTATTGAAACTAAAAACCTTACTATTAAAGACAGGGACTCTTACTAATGTAAAAATATGTATATTCATAAGTGAGGATTATTTATTTATTTATTTATTTATTTTTACCAACTGAGAGGATGGGAGATAGAGAGACAGACTTCTGCATGGGCCCTGACTAAGATATACCTGGCAACCCCCATCTGGGGCTGGTGCTCTGTTCATATGGGGCCATACTTGCAACTGAGCTTATTTTGTAGCACCTGAGGCAGAGGCTCCATGGAGCCATCCTCAGCTCCTGGGGCTGATGCACTCGAATCAATTGAGCTCTGGCTGTGGGAGGGGAAAGAGAGAGAGAAAGAGAAGGTGGAAGGAATGGAGAAGCAGTTGGGTGCTTCTCCTGTATGCCCTGACCGGGAATCGAACCCAGGACTTTCACACACTGGACCAGTGCTCTACCAGTGAGACAGCTGGCCAGGGCCATAAATGAGCTATTTTAATTAAAATTATTTTTGTTCTTACATTTTAAATATTGATTATAGTAACAGGTATTAATATTCTTGAAGGATGTTTAGAAAGACAATAGCAAAAGATCATTTTTATTTATTTTTTAAAATATGTATTTGTGTGATAGACACCATTGGATCTAAAGGAAATATGGTTTCTGTTTTCTTAATAGTTTATGGTTAACTTGAGAAGAAAAGCATTAAATCATTACATTTTTAAGTATAATAATAAATTGGTACATGATTTAAGGAAGAGCCATTGCGTGTGTGCATCCAAGATGACACCCTTATACTAAATAGGGTAAAGGAAAACAAAGTAAATTACATTGGAGGGAAGATTTGAAGCACATAGAAGAGTTTTGTGGGCAAGGGGATGTGGGAAAATGCTGAATGCATCATATGGGAAAAACCTGACAGAAGAGAGTGCAAGTAAAGAACCTGAGGAAAGACCAGTATGTCTAAATGTAAAAAGGGGATGTAGGGTTGGCAATGTTTCAGAGAAAGCAGAGAAATATGAATGGGCCAGAAACACATTTCAGGATTTGTAGACCATGTTAAGAATTTGAATCTTCAAAGAGCAAGTAAAGACTCCAGTGGTTTTAAGTACGGATGACCTGACCAGATATGTGTTTTGGAAAGAGCATTCTGAAGCAAATAGAGAATAGATTTGAGTCAGGCAGAGGGTATGAGAGGATGTTGGAAAGATGGGAGTTTATTGCAAAGATGATTTCAAGTTGGGCTGTTATTGTGAAGAGAGGTGGATGGATTTAAGGATAGGAAGGAAAGATCACTTGGATTTGGTGAAACTGCTTGGATATTGGGAATGGGGTGGGAGAGATGAATGGTCAGTGTAAAAAAAGATTGACTTCTTGCTTTGAGGCTGAATTTATGGTGTTGCCATTTACTAAGATAGGTAACATGGGGTGGGTTGGCATGAGGCTTATGAGTTTATTTTTACATGTGTTGAATTGAAGAGACCTTGGGACTTGAAAGAGAGATGTTTTCCAAAACTGGTTTCTGGGGTCTTGGGCCATAAGGAACTTTTAGTATTTAAAGGCCTTCTAGAAGAGAAGTCAGTGATTTTTGTATATATATATATATATATTTATTTATTTAACAATTTAGTAAGCATGCAGTTGTAAGTACTGCTTTTAGGTAGTGGATTTGACAGGTAAGGGAGATCTAATTCCATGTCTTATGCAGGACATGGACCAATAAGTTGGCAATTTTAGTATAGTGCCAGGGGTCTTAGGAATCCCTAAATAAGCACGATTGTGGTAGAGTCTATATGTGTGTTTTTTTGAGGTGAGGGAGAGAGAATTATAACTCTCATTAGAGTCCCACTGAAATCTGGTATCAAAATATATTCAAGATGAGTACTACAAACTGGGGGTTGGGGCATAAAGGAACATTTAGGAAGGAATATTATGTGCTATGGAAACACAAGAGGGGGCAGCGGTAGTATAACAAACAGATCATGTAAAACAGTAAGGTTTAGGCTGAGATATGAAAGAGAATGCGATGTGGAGGTGAGTGGGTAAAGAATAGATTTCGCCTGACCTGTGGTGGCGCAGTGGATAAAGCGTCGACCTGGGAACACTGAGGTCACCAGTTCAAAACCCTGCACTGGTTCGGTCAAGGCACATATGAGAGTTGAAGCTTCTAGCTCCTCCCCCCTTTCTCTCTCTCTCTCTCTCTCTCTCTCTCTCTCTCTCTTTCTCTCTCTCTCTTCTCTAAAATGAATAAAATAAAAAATAAAAATTAAAAAAAAAAAAGAATAGATTTCAAGCTGAGGGATCATTTTGTCTAAAGATTTAAAAGCCTGAGAAAGCATGAGGAATTTTAAGAACTGAAAGTAGCTCTTCTAACTTTAAAATGAAAAATTGATTTTGAAAAATTGTAACATATTGGCCCTGGTCATTGGCTTAACAATAGAGCTTTGGACAGGAGTGTGGAAGTCCCAGATTCAATTTCTAGTCCAGGCACACAGGAGAAGTGCCCATCTGCTTCTCCACCCCTCCCCGTTCTCTCTCTATCTCTCTCTCTCTCTCTCTTCCCTCCTCCTGCAGCCATGGCTTGAATGGTTCGAGTGAGTTGGCCCTGGACACTGAGGATGTCTCCATGGCTTCCACCTCAGGCACTGGCACTAAAATAGCTTGGTTGCCAAGCAGTGGAGCAGTAATCCAGATGGGCAGAGCATCGCCTCAGAGAGGGCTTGCCTGGGGGATCCCGGTCAGGGCACATATAGGAATCTGCCTCCTTGCCTCTCACTTAAAAAAGAAAAAGAAGAAAAAGTAAAAATTTTAACATACTAAATCATCAAGGAAAGATTTAGTTGGAAAAAGTGGATACATAATATTTTAGTAAAAGATGAAATTCTGCAATAAGGATTTTCAGGTTCATTACCTAAAATATATTTTGCAAGAAGACTGTAAAATAGGATTATTGTATAATTAACATTAATAAGTTATGAACTTTCTTGTTAAAGTAAAATTTTTATGAGGAATTCAGATCAATTTTAAAAAAGTACATTAGAATAATTATCATAGACAAGTTTAGAACTGGAAGAGACCCTATAAATATTTTAGATACTTATAAATTTTATTTTAAGCAAATTAGGAAAGATTAGAGGAAAGTATAAATATAATTGTAAAGATTCTTTGGTATATTTTTTATTTTAAATACTTTTTATATTTAGCTAATCATACTGAAGCAGATATTTGAAAAAGTTGTATTTTCAGTCAAGATGATATTAAGGAAAAAGGGAACCTATAGCTGAGTTTGGGAAATTGTGCATTAATCAGAATTAGATAGTTTTATGTCAAGATTTTTTCAGATACTTTAATGTTACTGTGCTTTTTGAATCTCTGAAGCAGAGACGCATTATGTATAACTTGTATTAAGAACCTCTTTTCCAAAAGTATTCATTCTGTCAGTACTCATTGACCATCCACTGTATGCCAGACTCTGTATAGCTTTAAGTTATACTATCAAAGTATGACAAAATAAATGGCTTCATGCTGTCTCCAGACCAGAAGTGTATTATGAGGAAGAGTAAAGTTCCTCTTAATTAGCTTCAGCTTAGAAGGACAAATATCATCTAAATTTTTAGAAGTACCACACATGGTCTTTAGCGATTAGAATATAACAGGTACTATAAGACAGAATGAAATGATTTAACCCCCTTCTTCTCCCCCAAATCAGTCTTACAAGGAATTCATACTAAAGTTACCATTACTAGATGAACTTGAGTAGCAACTCTCAAACTTCTTGGCCCTTAGAACCCCTTTATATTAATAAAAATTACTAAAGTCTCTTTGTTAATGTGTATTGTAATCTCATATTTGTCATTTAAAAATTAAAACAAATTCTAAAATATTTAAATCTTTAAATTCATTTCATGTTAATATAAGTAAGTTTTTATAATTACTTCAGAAGGAATTTGAGACTAATTTTTTTTTTTTTTGCATTTTGGGAACATTTAATGTCTGGCTTAATAGAGACAGATTCTTATCTGCTTCTGCATTCATTCTTTTGTAACATCACATGTAATGTGGCCTTCAGAAAACAAGATATACTCTGAATGAAAAAGCGAATGATGTCTTAGTATTTGTAATTTTTGCCTGAGAAACCCTTGGGGCTTTCTAGAACACCTTTGAGAACAGCTGAATTAGAGTATTATTTAGGTAGTACTACTGGGCAAAATTTTAGTAACTCGATAACCTAAATATAAAGTGAAAGAAGACTAAATTTCATCATCTTTAACTTAATTCTCTTTAGAATATTATGCAAATATTGTCTATTACTAAAAAAACTTTAGGATAAATAATAAAAATATTATTAGCATTTTATAACATGTTTTCAAATGATACCATAAGTTAAGCAGTATTTCAAAGTTATTCCAAAAGTGCTCAAACTTTTCTAGTAGTTTGATTTATTTTATACTAAAAATATTTTAATAGTCAGAATTTGGCCTTTCTTTCTTTTAGGTTTAGGGAAATTTTAAACTCAGCATATAAGTCTTTCTAAATTTTGTAATAACATGAACTATCAAGCTTTTTTAATCCTTAATTATTCTGGAGAAACTCTTAATATCAGGGATGCAAAACATTGTATTCTAGATTTTATTTATTGATTTTTAGAGGGAGGAGAAAGAGAAAGGGGGGGGGAGAAGTGGGAAGCAACAACTCATAGCAATTGCTTCCTGTATGTGCATTGACCAGCCAAGCCCTGGGTTTTGAATTGGCAACCTCAGCTTTCCAGGTCGACACTTATCCACAGCACCGCCACACATCAGGCTGAAGTTTTTGAAAATTTAAATATTAAATTGAAACATACTATTTTAGGTTATGTTATATATTTTTTATTGTTCAATATTTGAATTGATTAGCATCTGTTAATTTATAACTTGCTATGTTTAGTTTACATGAATTTTTCAGTATTTTCCTCCTTTGTGGATTAAATGATGGTTGGGTAGCTATTCTGTTCTGTGTGTCAAATAATTTCACAGAAAAAACCTGAACTTTTCTCCCCTGTAAAATGGAATGTTGACTAGCTAGAACAAATTACTGTATTTTTAAAAATACATTTTATTTACTGTAAAGAATTATATCATTTTTTTAAACAAATATTTTATATCTTTCATATAATAGGTGAAGTACTACAGACATTTAGCCCCTGATCACTTGCTACAAATATGTCATCGATTAGGACCTCTTCTTGAACAAGAAATTCCACAGAGTGTTCCTGGAGTACAAACTTTATTAGGAGCTGGCAGACAGTCCTTGCTACGCACAAACAAAAGTATGAAAAATTTTTAATAGCTTTTAGCCACTTTATTTTTTTACTATTTGTCTTTTTGTCTTATCTTTGTCTCCATAAAAATATGTGTTTAATAGGCTGCAAGCATGTTGTGTGGAAAGGATCTGCTCTGGCTGCATTGCATTGTGGAAGACCACCTGAGTCACCAATTAACTATGGTAGCCCACCCAGCATTGGTGAGTTGTTCAAGTTCATTACCAAGTTAATATCCTCTTGGTAAAAAGCTTTTGAAAGTAAAAATGTTTTTAGTTACTGTGAAATCAGAGAATTTCATATTATGTATACTAGCACTCAAAGAGGAAAATACTATCAGATTTTTTTTCTTTTATCAATGATCTTATTAATAATGAAGAAGTTGTAATATGTAATTATGGATTGTGTATATTGTATGTAATGTAGGCTAATTATAGTTTGTTGGTATTTTATTTTTATAAAAAATTCTTTATTCCATTAATGTTCATCAGGTATACCACAAAGTTTTTTAAAATATGCAGTACCTGATTATTTAGTCAGGGGCACTGACCTTTTTCCCTTAGATTGTCAAATAAAAAAATAACAACAGCCAACACAACAAGAGCTATCCAGTATGAATGCCATGTCTTGAATAACAAATATGTAGGTCATATAATAGAGTTGCATTTTACTGGTCATGTAGCATAATAAGGTTTCATCACCTTTGTTAAATTTTTTTTTTTAAGTGAGAAGAGGGGGATGTGCCCTGACCGTGGATCCACCCTGTCTTGGGCCAATGCTTCCCACATATGGCCATGCTCACAACCCAGCTATTTTTAGTGCCTGAGGTGGAGATGGACAGAGCCATCCTCAGTGCCCAGGGCCAATGTGCTTGAATCAGTCAAGCCATGGCTGCAAGAAGGGGTTAGGAAGAGAGAGGGAGAAGGGGGAGTTGTGGGTGGAGAAGCAGATGGTCACATCTCATGTGTGTTCTGATCAGGAATTGAACCTGAAACATCCACACGCTGAAGCAGTGGTCTCCTGCTGAGCCAACCGGCCAGGGTCCTCATTGGTTAATTCACTGTATCATAAATTTTTTTATACACGTATAGCACCTGATTTTATTGTTTGTTTTGTTTTTAGTGAGAGAGAGGAAGAGACAAGTAGGGAGAGAGATAAGAAGCATCAACTCATAGTTCTGTCACTTTCGTTGTTTATTGATTGCTTCTCATACATGCCTGACTGGGGGGTTCCAGCCAAGCCAGTGACCCTGCACTGAAGCTGATGACCTTGGGGTTTCAAACCTGGGTCTTCAGCATTCCTGGTTGATGCTGTATTCACTGTGCCATGACCTGGTCAGGTTAGGCACTTGATTTTTTAAAAAGATACTTTGGGCCTGACCAGGCGGTGGTGCAGTGGATAGAGCGTCGGACTGGGATACAGAGGACTCAGGTTCGAGACCCCAAGCTCGCCAGCTTGGACCCAAGGTCGCTGGCTCCAGCAAGGGGTTACTCGGTCTGCTGAAGGCCCGCGGTAAAGGCACATGTGAGAAAACAATCAATGAACAACTAAGGTGCCTCAATGGCAATGAGAAACTAACTATTGATGCTTCTCATCTCTCTCCATTCCTGTCTATCTGTCCCTATCTATCCCTCTCTCTGTCCCTGTATAAAAAAAAAAAAAAAAAAGATACTTTGGAGCAAAAAGGGTAGATAATTATTATTATTACTGTTTTTGTAAATCAAATCAAAATTTATACCTATTTTTTTGTCAGATTGGCAAAAAAATGTATTTTTTGGTGTGCTGCAGAATTTTAGCAGTTTATTTGTGCCATAAGATGAAATAGGTTGAAAATCACTGCTTTACCATGTAATAATAATAATGTATATTATTAGGTTGATTTAATGAATGACTACCATAATACTGATTATAAGGGTGGAAAACAAAGATAGTTCTGTTAATTTTTTATTGAGCATAGTGCACTTTTTTTTTTCCCTTTAAAATTTTAAAGAAGGAAAATTGAGAGGCTGTCCTCTTGAAATGCCACCTAGATTCATCCCTTTTACCTTATCAGGCCCTTAACTTACCTGGATTTCACATCTTTCAAGCTAGTTAGAAAAAAAGCCTTTGTATTTTAGCTTTTTCTAAAATATAGACTTAAATGTTTAATTTAAATTCAAGTATTTAAATTTTAATACATTTGGGATATAGCATTTTTTTTTTTTTATTTCTTTTTTTTTTTTTTTAATTCATTTTAGAAAGGAGACAGAGAGATAGATAGATAGATAGAGAGAGAGAGAGAGAGAGAGAGAGAGAGAAAGAAAGGGGGGAGGAGATGGAAGCATCAACTCCCGTATGTGCCTTGACCAGACCAGTGCAGGGTTTTGAACTGGCGACCTCAGTGTTCCCAGGTCGACGTTTATCCACTGTGCCACCACAGGTCAGGCGGGATATAGCATTTTTAAAGTATACTTTTAATTAATTTTGGAATAATAAATCATTTACCAAAAAGTTAAACAGATAAACTACTAAACCAACATTGCTATGTTATTAACTAAGCACCAGACTATTTGTATCTCACCAAATTTTCCCATTAATTACATTTTTCTGTTCCAGAATTATCTTTACAGTATTTCATATTACACTTAGGGTTTATTCATTTTCACTGAACTTCTTTCTGTTACTTAGATAATCATTTAAGATCAATGTGATAAATTGTATTTTCCTTTCTTAGTTTTTTTTCAAATTATATACAAACTATTGGACCTCTCTCTTTGAATATCACACAGTTGTGTCAAACTTCAGAATGTCTAAAATAGAACTTTTGACCCTTCCTTGGAAACTTATTCTAAGCCTAGGAGACATTTTATTTTAGACTTCTTATTAATTTCCTGTATGTATTTTGTAAATAATATCTATATACAGGGGTTCCTCAGGTTACCACATTCTTGACATTCCATATTTCGAGTTTATGACATTAACTCCCATAAAAACTTTAAAAAATTGAAATGTGAGGTTTTTTTAGCTTATGCTGTTAGAGTTGTACTTTTGGAGTACTTGGGAGAACTATTTGGTTGCGTGCTGCAGAACAATACACAGTAACGTGTAATGTTAAGTGAAGGAGTTGGTGTCCTCTAGTACACTTAATCTACTCCATTTTGGCTTAGTTGTGTTTTTCTGTTCTAGATTATGATTTTACAACTGTTAGGATAGGTAAGTGACTTCGGCTAAGATGTGTTTCTACTTACACCAAAATTCGGGTTACATCACTGTCGTAGGAACAGAACTGTGTTGTAACCTGAGGACCCCTTGTACTCTGTTCTAGTCTCTTGAAAATCTGATTTTCATGACCATTGCAACAGCAACATTTCAGGCCTTGGGTACTTCATGTCTGGAGCTTACGTCATTCATTTACCTTATATCTTTCAGTGGGCGATGATGTGTGTGTGTTTTTGGAGTTGTAGGGTGAACATGGACATGGCCTCTTATCTCCTAGCACTTATAGGCTACTTGGTTTCCTGTCCCCAGTCTTATTCTTGTACCATAGGATTTAGCTCTAACATGGTTTCTAAATCAGTGTTTTCTTATTCTTGATACTGTTTACATTTTGGGCCAAATAATTCTTTGTTCTGTGTATCAGCATCCATACCTCTTATCCAGTAAAGGGTAGTAGCAAACCACTTGTTTCTATACCTTCTCACAGTTGCGACAATCAAAATTATCCCCATACATTCTCGAATGTCCCTGGTATAAAATTGCTTCCAGTTGAAAAACAACTGCTCTAAATATTCTAAAATGCAAATGTATTCATATCATGCCTCCTTTCCCCTGGTGACTTTGAATAGTCTCAGGCCTATAATGTGGCTCACAAAACTGATTTTCTCCTACTTTTGTTAACCTGTACTTTGTGCTCTAGCTTTGTACAACTCTGGCAGTTCTCAGCTAAACTCTTTCATCCCTTTGCCTCTGCATATGTTTTATTTCTCTCCGCAGTATGTCTTTTTTGTCTGTTCTATGAACATTTGTTCGTTCATCCTTTAAAATTTAAATGTCACTGGGTAGAATTAAGTGCCTGTAGTTAGCCCTGGTATAGCTTTTATTACATAGTTGTACCTATTTATTTACCTTTGTTTTTTGTACTATTAGGTTCTGGAGGAAAGAGATTGTTTTATTGCTCTTTATAGATCAGTTTCTCAGCATTAATAAATATTAAATGAAGAGGCAGTAGGTAGTCTATGTAATTGATGAATTGGGGTGAGACAAGGAAAATTCAGAAGTGGGTACAGGTAAAAATATAGAATAGACGGTTGGAAAAAGAGAGAGATTTTGGTCCAAGGAGAGCTTTGGGGTAAGGAAAAATCCAGAAACTGATTTTTTAAAAATGAAGGTTTATTAGTAAAATGGATTATCAGTTGATTGATTACACTTGGAATATTAGGACCCATATCTGTACAGTTTAAGAAACAACTCTTGAGTTTATCTCATTACTTTCTCATCTTGTTTTATTTCATTGTTTGCTTATAAATCCTGTCCTGACTACTTTGTACATCCTAGTACATGATGTAAATTGTGAAAAATTGAACTGGCATTCATTGGTCATCTGCTTTCCAGCCCTCTAAAACCCCTTTAATAATAATGTTTACTTTGAAAGTAAACATTACGAATCTCTGTTACTGTCCTTTATGCAACCTTCTTACCTATATTATGTCTGTTTTCAGATATAATTTACTTTGTATTTGCCCACAATTGTGGATAAGCCCTATTTCAATAGTAAGTGGCCTGGATTGGGGGAGACCAGTACAGAAGAGATTTAGATACATTAAAGCTATTTTTAAAGTTAAAATTTGAGATTAGTTTAATGCGTATTTATCTTGTGAAAAAGATTGCGGTAAAGTGATCTCGTGATTCACCTTGTGTTTGTTTTTTTCTGGGTTTCTTTTTCCTTTTTTTACATTTACTGTGTTAGCAAAGTAAAGCTTTTATCTCTAGGTTATTATATCTGTTTTTGTTGTTTTGCCTGGTTATTTCAGTATCTATGTTATTTTATTTGTTGCTTCTGCAAGGCTTCAGGCTGGGTGAGTGAGGATAAAGTAGCATTAGGGAACCTGATTGTTAATGATGTGAGTGTAAGGCAACTGCTTTGCCTTGAAAAATAGCTTTACTACACAAACATCTAGTTAATGCTAACAAGCCTGTGCATTACAGAAAGCCTTAGATCTTGTCTACCTTTATAGTTTTCTCTGGGAAAACTAGTCTGAACAATGGGCCATAAAGATTCACTTAAAATTAAGTTATACATCTTGACTCTATTTTAGTGTAGATGTGTGCCTTTAGGTAAATTATTTTTCAGCCTCTCACCTTCTTTATCTGTAAAATGCAGATAATACCTACCAAATCTGGTTATTCATAAGCCTAAATGAGATAGCAAAGTAAGGCACAAAATAAATGATAAGAAATCATCCTTTGCCTGTTTTTTTTCTGTAACCATTTAATGAATTATTTTGCTAGTAAAATTTTTTTAAAAAATTTTTTATTTTATTCATTTTAGAGAGGAGACACAGAGAGAGAGAGAGAGAGAGAGAGAGAGAAAGGGGGGAGGAGCTGGAAGCATCAACTCCCATATGTGCCTTGACCAGACCAGTGCAGGGTTTTGAACTGGCAACCTCAGTGTTCCCAGGTCGACGCTTTATCCATTGCGCCACCACAGGTCAGGCGCTAGTAAAATTTTTTGAAGAGAAAGTTTTTTTCCCTTCTTATTTTCACTGTTATATATAACTGTTATATATAACTAACTGTTAATTTCTTAACATGAGTGGCATTGTGCTAGGATCTCTTTGGAGTTTCAGGGTTAATATTGCTTCATGTGACTATATTTGTTGTATGTTATCAGTCTGTAAGATTTAATATATATAATTAACATTTGACATATTATTCAGTAAATTATAAGGTTATAATATTCTGTGTTTTCTTCTCTGTTCATTTATACGTTTCCCTGCTATTCTCAAATTAGTTTTATAACTTTTCTGCCTCAATACTGACTTTATCCTTCAATGTCTCCTATACTACTATTCTCCTCTACTACTAGGGCCTGGAGGATAGAGTTGTTCTTCATAGACCCAACTCCTCAGCATTAGTAAATATTAAATGAAGAGGTAGTATGTAATTAATGAACTAGGTGGGACAAGAAAAGTTCAGAATTATATTTCTGTTTCCATTTGCACGGGTTTTTGTTGTTTTAACTCTTTTCTCTTTACCCCCCAGGTGCACTCGTTTTCTATTTTGTAAGAACAGTTAGCTATGAGAGACTTCCAAGATGTGTTTGTATTTTTTATTTCTAAGGGAAATAAAGCTAATGTTCATTATTGCCAAAGTACCAAATATATAAAAGATTATTATTTATATTTTTCCTTTTGCTTAATTTTTTTTCCAATTATGATTGACCGTAAAGGGGGAGACACTTTGAAGAATAACAGTTTCCTTAGGTGAGTTTAAACTGTTGCCCTTTTAGCTTTGTTCTATTTTTTAAATAATAAGGTGAAAATTGTTTTGAGGTATCCTCCCCCACACACACCACGTGATGTAACTTACAGGTAATTCCAGTCAAAATTAGAAAGCATTAGCTATTTTCTCTTAGTTTGTGTCACGTATTCTTCCAGATTGATTATTGGGTTTTATGTTGAGTTTCATATCTCTGTAAGTTAAGGAAATGAACATATTTTCTTTATGAAGGTTTTGACTTTTTATTTTGAATTTCTTCAGGGTACCTTTGAAGTTAGGGTGGAACCCTTCTGGACATGTTGCAAGTGGAAAGTTTGTGATCAGCTTGAGTAGATATTTATATAAACAATCAGTAATTTGTTCAGCTCCTTAAGGAAGATTATAGGGTAAAATGATCTCCCACAAAAAAATAGTTTCTTAAAGATTTTATTTATTCATTTTAGAAAGGAGGAGGGGTGCAGGAAGCATCAACTCCCATTTGTGCCTTGACCAGGCAAGTCCAGGGTTTCGAACCAGTGACCTCAGCATTCCAGGTCAACACTTTATCCACTGTGCCATCACAGGTCAGGTTTTTCTTTCTTTCTCTCTCTCTCTCCCTCTCCTTCCCTCCCTCCTTCCCTCCCTCCCTCCCTTTCTTCCTTTCTCTCTCTCATTCTTTATCTTTCTTTTCTTTTTTTCTTTACAGTTTTATTCATTCATTTTAGAGAGGAGAGAGAGAGAGCCACATAAAGTAAAACTTTGTTCAGTGAGATTTACTTTTATAAGATATAAGGATTTGATTGTTTAAAGACAGTCAGTATAGAAGATAGTATTGTTTCATTTGCTTTTCATAACTCTGATTTGATTAAACAACTCCCCTTTGATTAAAGAGAAAGAAACTTAAAATAAAGGTTTATGTATTAATTGATTTTTTGGAGGGAGAGAAGGAGGAAGAAGGAGAAACACGGAGTTGTTGTTCCACTCATTTATGCATTCATTGGTTGATTCTTGTATCTGCCCTGACCAGGTATCGAACCTGCAACCTTAGCATATCAGGATGATGCTTTAATCAACTGAGCTACCCAGCCAGGACAGGAAACAAAGTTAATTGAGGTAGTAACTAAAATTCAGTTATATCCCTAGTTATTTTGTCTCTTATCTCATGGGTTTATATAGCATCATTTTGCCTTCTCTGAAATTCTCATGCTTTAGTCCATATGTATCTATTTATAGACATACCTTGGAGATAGTGGTGAAAGTTTAGTTTCAGACCACTGCAATAAAGTGGCTGTCTCAGTAAAGCAAATCATAATCTTTTTGCTGTTGAAGGTCTCTCCATCAGTTTGTAAAAATTGCAATATCTAAAACATAGTAAAGCAAAGCATAATAAAATGAAGTGTGCCCATATTGATTTGGGTATAGGACCCTTTTGCCTCAGAATCTGAATTCTAAAAATAACTTGATACAGGCTTTCAAGTTTGTTTATTTATTTTTAAGATTTTATTCATTTTAGGGAGGAGGGAGGGAGAGAGAGAGAAAGGGGGAGAAGTAGGAAGCATCAACTGCCATATGTGCCTTGACCAGGCAAGCCCAGGGTTTCGAACCGGTGACCTCAGCGTTCCAGGTCCATGTTTTATCCACTGTGCCACCACAGGTCAGGCCAGTCTTTCAAGTTTGTATCTTGCCAGATAAATACTTAAATTTGAGAAAAAGTGTTTAGTACTTTGAGAAAGCTTTAAGAATCTTGTTGGCGCCTGACCTGTGGTGGCGTAGTGGATAAAGCGTCTACCTGGGAACACCGAGGTCGCCAGTTCAAAACCCTGTACTCGTCTGGTCAAGGCACATATGGGAGTTGATGCTTCCAGCTCCTTTCCCCTTTCTCTCTTTCTATCTCTCTCACTCTGTGTTTCCTCTCTAAAAATGAATAAAATAAAGTAAAATAAAAAACAATTAAAAAAAAGAATCTTGTTGGCAATCTGATAATTTTTTTTCTGAAATGAATTATTATGATTTTTTTAGAAACCTCAGTTTTAGTTTGTAAAATCAACTTTTGCTTTTATTTATATGCCTTCTAGTCTGATCTTATTGCAGTCAAGAGATAAAACTGCAGTTACCTCAAAGCTGTCTTACTATATTATCTCCATTTTTCTAACTGAAAGCCATCAATTTACTGTCCTTAGGAAATAGTCCAGAATTCCTGACCATACCTTAGAAAGTACTCTGTAGTGTGCCCTCTCAGTCTTTTTTCTTGACACTTGCCCCTCTCTCCTCCCCCCCGGTGCTCTTTCTGCTTACCATACCCAACTTCCTTAGGTTGCTGGAATGCTATGCTCTTGCCAGTTTCGGACCATTGCGCATGTCTTTCCTCGACCTAGAATATGTCTCCCTCCCACCAAAGATCTTTGTTGTTCATTTTTCAGTCAAAAATATCTGAACTCTTTCAGTTTAAGTGTCAGTTTTTCAGAGAAGTCTACCTTGATTCCTTGATACCCACCCCCAAATGTTTAGGACCCTGCAGTATATATTTCAAAATTTTTCTAAACTTTTTATGATACTTAACTGTTGTTAGTTCTTGTTTCATATGTCTTTCCTGCTAGACTGCAGTCTCCCAAGAGGGTAAGTGCTTTTGTCTTTTATTGTACTCTGTTATGTCCCTTAGCCCATACTTGGCCAAATAAGTACTCTCTAAATGGGTGTTGACTCAAAATTGAATGATTAAAATATTTGACATAAAATTATATGGCTTAATTTTAAATGTAAATTTTTATTAAAAGAACTATAAACTATATAAAATACTTAAAACTGGAAATGTATTATTTTTTCTTTTAAGTGGTATCATACTGGTTTCCAGAATAGAAAAGAGGAATACAAATCAAATAATTATACAAGTTTAGTAAAATAGAATCCTAGTAATTTTCTTTTGTTTTTAGTGCTTGTTATATACTTGGTTCAGGATATTTTTTGCTTAACTCTTGCAATTATCATTGCTTTCTGTATTTTATTTCAGTTAGTGTTTGTGTTCTTTACAGACATCATTTACTTTTCCATTCTGTTTTGCCTTTCTCTTTATTTTTGTGGACAAAAAGCTTATTACAGGATTATAATTTTAATGTTGCCACCTCCTTCCACTTTGAAATTGGGACTTTTATTATAGTTACAGTTAATGGTTCTTGTTTGTCTTGTTCCAAATTTGGTCAGTTGTTAGTTATTGGTGCAAGATAATATAGAAACCAGATTGTGCTGTAGCAATAAACCAACCTGTGTCGAATTATTCTCCAGATTATATTTGGCTGGTAATTTTGGGAAAATTATTGTGGCCGACTTTTCAGTTGTGGCTCTATAGTGAATTGAATGTGAAAAGGTCCTTATACGATTCCTTTCCAAGTAAAATTGAACCTAAACTATCTTTGATGTACTAGAAACAAAACTTATAAACAAAATTTATGGTCCTTTGTATTATTTTATGGCTATCAAATCAAACCAGATGTAAGTTCTTTGTAGCATGTCGTTGAGTCCATTGTCAAATAGGCAGTGGTTATTCTCTGTAGTATAATATATCCTCAGGTACTTCAATGTGCATAATCTTTACTGTTTTCTTTCTATGATTAAATAAATTACTTGTATCTTTATTTGTGGGCCTATTTTTCTCACTCTTTGAATTTAAGTTAATCTGTTCAGACAATTTAGATTTTTAATGTGTCTCTCTAGAGTTCCTTGTGGTAGATTGAGTTTTACTTTAATTAAAAAATCAGAATGAATATATGCTCAATGGAGAAAACTTGGAAAACAGAGAACTGTTCCTATCAGTCACTTTCACTGGTTATCTGCTATTACTACTTTGGGACATTTCCTTTCAGTCTTTTTTGGTAATATTTGTCTATCTAGAATGCATGCTTTGGAATCAAACTGTCTGAATTCAAACCTGGGCTTCAGTTCTGGGAAAGTTACATTTTGTCCTTCAGTTTTCTTGTTAATGAGGAATTTTCCTTTATTGGGGTAATAGTAGTGCTATCTTAAAAGATGGGCGAGGATTAAATGAAAGCATACGTAAAGTGCCTTGAATAGTACTTGGCATATAGTAAAGCACTCAGTAAATATTATTATTTTTCAAATCTACTACACAATATAGTAGTGTTCTATAGCCTTTTTCCTCCTCACATTGTGTATTGTATTTTGACATTTACCCACTTTGTTAATTGGATCAGATACACTTTTTTCTACTGTCAGATTCTTGGAGTCTTTCTAGTAAGAAACTCCCTCTAGTTCTAAGCCCTCTAGGACTCTCTTCTTCATGGTCATTTTTTTCAAGGTATTTGACTCCTGGCTTTATTGTAACTTCTCTTTAGTGGATTATATAGCTATTTTTTGACCCCTGCAGTCATGTATCTCCTTTTCATTAGAATATTTTATGGTTCTATGAAATAAAGTTTTATGCCTTATCAAATACCTTGTACAACACAGTATATTTGTTTGATAGAAATTCTGAAATCACTAACACCATATACATAGACAACGTACTGCACTTGAAATGAACTTTGAAGGTCATTTTTTTAAATTTAGAAATTGCCTTCTTAATGCCTGGTTATGGATATAGCATTATTTTGTTGGGAAAACTTTATTTACCCTTCATTTCTCTGGGAAATAATGTTACATTGTTGCTGATGTGTGCTATGTAGTTAGGTTTAGAATGGCTGCATCTATACTAAACATGTACTAAATAAACATGAACACACTTTTTTGTCATTTTTTAAATAATACAACTATTTCCATAGCATTTACACTATATTAGGTATCATATGTAGTACAGAGACAGATTATACAGGAGCATATGTACAGGTTATATTCAAATACTGTGCCACTTTTATACAAGGGACTTGAGAATCTGTAGGGCGTATCCTGGAAGCAATATCCCATCTAAAGGGTAAATCAGTTTGGAATTTATTTTTATGTGATCTTGCTTACATGTTTACCAGTATTTTTTTGTAGTTGACCCAAATTTAATTTTATAGGTTTCCAGACTCTTGTTTTGTAGTTGTAAGTTATTGATTTTACATTTAGAAATCCGTTATTAACACTGATTGTGGAGATTAAAATGAAACCTAGCTACTATTTATCCCGAATTGACTCTTTTATACTTTAATTTAGGAATTGTGTATGTGGTTATTGACTATAAGTTATACCTACTTCTGCATTTTATTTTCAGGAACTCTAGGAGCTTTTCAGCTCTTTTCTTTAACTAGAATAACAATAAAATTAGTTAATATAGTGTAAAAATGAATTTAATAAAAATTAGTTAAAATAATCTTTTGGTAAAATACTCTGATCAAGTTGCTGACTTGAGTACCTCTTTTTAGATTCTTGTTTCAGAAAAAAAGCCAAGTTGTACTGAAATACCTTCTGAGTTACATATTTTGTCTTCTCTTTGTCTTCTCATCTAATTCTATAACACCTAACACAAGAATTAGCTTTCAGGTTTTGGATCTGCTGTCACCAGAGCTTTGCATTTATGAGCTCCTCAAAGTTGTAAGCACTTGTTCTAGGACCCTTCAGTTCTTATTATTATGGGGGAATGGCTCTCCTACCCTGGAGTAGATATTGTATAACATTATATTGTAAATATTAATTCATAGTAATTGAGTTTTTTTATAACTCATTTAAAACACTGGTTAATTTTGATCTTGCAGTTATAGCATGTGTCCTTGTCCATGTTACAAAGTACTTAGTAGAAGGAGAGAATTTTCTTCAGTTCTTTCTTAATTGCAGAGATTTTATTATGTATTTTTCTTGTCCTAAAAAATGTAGTTACTACATTTATTCAGATGCTCCTTTCTGGCAGCTCCCCTTTTTTTCCTCCAGGAAACTTGTTTCAAATGGTACAGATTGGTGTAGTGAGAAAAACTAAGAGTAACTTTTTATCTTTTTCTATAGTCATCTGCATTGAAATCTTGTTGCCAGCTATAGAAAGAAAGCATCATGTTCCTGGATAGAAAGATGTCAGTTGTTTATAAGTGAATAAAATTAAAGTTATACCTTCAACAAATTGATTTTTTTAAAAGACTTTTCAGACCCTTGCTGGTTGGTTCAGTGACTAGAGCGTCAGCCTTGCATGCAGATGTCCTGGGTTCAACCCCTGGAAGGGCACACATGAGAAGTGATTGTCTGCTTCTCTTCACTTCCCTCTTCCACTTCGCTCTCCTCCCCTCACAGTCAGTGGCTTGATTGGTTCAGTGGTTGGCCAGGCACTAGAATAGCTTGGTTGGTTCAAGCATTGGCCTTAGGCACGGAGGAGGATAATTTGGTTGATTAGAGCACCTGCCCCAGATGGGGTTGCCAGATAGGTTCCATTCGGATTGCATGCGGGAGTCTCTATCTATCTCTCTTCCTCTTACTTAAAAAAAATTTTTTTTTCAGTGATACTCAAGTCATGAGACTAAGACATTTCAAAATTGACACATAATATAGCATGATAGCTGGATAAATATTAAAACATCATAAAGTATAAAATTAAGATTTTGGTATTGGCATTTAAATTGACCTGTTATCAATGACCTGGTACAGAAATATGTATATAAGATGATTTAATCACAATTTAATGGAGTAGAGGAGGATTAGTAAATGAAAACACTGAGACAAGTGGTTGATCATTTGGGGGAGAAAAGTCTTCCTTTTAAATTTTGGAGACTCACCTAATAATATATACAAAAATTGTAGATATACCAAGGAGTTCGAAATTTAAATCACAAAAATAAAAAATGTGTTAGTGGATATTTATTGTACTTTTGGCAGGCAGGTGGACTCATCATATTAAAGCAGTAGAAGAATTTACAAATGAAAGGAGAAAATATTGATAGAGTTGACTGTGTAAAAGTTTTGAAATCATGAGTTGTGAAAAAACATTATAATATGAGAGCAAAGTATATTGTAGAAAATGTTCCTAGAAATATAACTGTAGTAATTAGAATCAAGTGAAACTTGTAGAAGTCAAGCACAATGTTAGATTTGAACTTAAGTATGTAGAACTTAAAGCCTTGTTCTTATTTCACCAAGGAAAACAGCATAACTGTTCAAATGCTATTTAAGAGGGAAACATTTGCAAAATTTTAAAAGTGATTGCTCTAGGGATAGAACTATGGATTTCTCTTTTTTTATGTTTTCATTTTCTGCATTGAATATGCACATTATTATGATTAGAGAAATACATCAATTCTTGGAAAAGAGTATGAATAAGGACAAAGTGACTTGTGGGGGAATTTATCATCCTAGTACCTTGAGAAAAAACAGATGATATTCCCACTGGTTAGATATGTACACAGTTGTATCTAATGTGAAGAAATCATGAGCCTTTTATTTATCTCTAGTAATTAGTGCTGTAGACAGGTGTACATAAACTTTACGTCAAAGACTGTTCTGAATGACTTGCTACAAAAGACACTTGTTCCTTTTCTTTTTTTCTCTCTTCCGATTCTTTTTTTTTTTTTTGAGAGCTGGGGAGGCAGAGACAGACTGACTGCTGCATGCACACACACACCCTATCTACCCAGCAAGTCCCCTACCAGGGGATTCTCTGCTGGTCTGGGCTGCTGTTCCGTTGCTCAGCAACTGACCCCTTCTAGAGCCTGGGGCGAGGCCATGGAGCCATCCTTAGTGCAATGGGAGATGGGGGCAACTTTGCTCCAAAGTTTGAACCATGGCTGTGGGGCAGGGGAGAAGCAGATGGACGCTTTTTTTGTGTGCCCTGAACGGGAATTGAACCGCAGGGACTTCCCCACGCCAGGTCGTCGCTCTACCGTTGAGCCAACTCTTCAGACTTTAAAGAGATTGATAATTCAAATTTATAGCAGTGATTTCTGAAATGTATATTTCACTTACCGATCTGTTTACTCAGTATATTGAGTAAATATGTTGACTTCTCCCTATCCCTCCAAATTAAATCCATTTAGCAGGGCATTTGAAATGAAGTTTTGCGATGTTTTGCATTTATAATCTGTACATTAAAGAAATTCTTCATTTTTGTTTTATTTCTAAACCTCATTGTTTTATTAACATGTAATTTATTCATTAAATTCACCAAATAGGTATTGATTATCTACTAAGTGCCAGCTACCACTGTCAGCTCTTAGGCTAATCAAAGAGCAAAACAGACAGAAATCCTGCCCATAGGGAGCTTTTATGTTGTAGTAGGGGAGGCAGGAAATAGTGAACATAATAAGCAAATAAATGTATAGCATCAGGTGATAAGTAATGGAAAAAGAACAAATAATAGAGCTACATAAAAGGTAATTAGGAGTTATGATTTGTGGTGGTAGGGAACAGGTTGCAGTTTTCAGTGCACTGATCCGGTTAGGGTGTGTGTGTGTGTGTGTGTGTGCGCACGTGCATGTTTAGCGAGAAGGAGACAGACAGGAAGGGAGAGATGAGAATTACCAACTTGCAGTTGCAGCACCTTAGTGGTCCATCGATTGCTTCTCACACATGCCTTGACTGGGTGGCGCCAGTCGAGCCAGTGGTCCCTTGTTCAAGCCAGCAACCTTGGGCTTCAAGCAAGGACCTTTGGGCACAAGCCAGCGACCATGGGAATCATGTCTATGATTCCATGCTTACGCTGGTGAGCTTGCGCTCAAGGCGGTGATGTTAGGGTTTTGAACTTGGGTCCTAAGCATTCTAGGTCAATGCTCTATATCCACCGCTCCACGACCTGGTCAGGCAGGTTAGGCCTTGTTGACAGACATGAGAAAAGACTTGAAAACAGTCAAGGAATTAGTCATATGTGGAAGTATTCTAGCCAAAGGAAACAGCCAGTGACCCTAAATTAGGAACATTTCTGATATGTTAGAAGAATGGGCAAATTAGAGTGGTTTAAGCAGACCAAATTGGGGGTTAAATGGGAGTAGCAGGTAGCAGTTAAGGTCAGAGAGGTGATGGGAGACAAGATTATACAGGGCCTTGGTAGACTGATGTATAAGAAATTTGGTGTTACTCTGAATGTGGAATTGCAGTTTTGAGCAGAGGAGTAATGTTGCAAGTTGTCCAGTTAGATTGCTTTTGTAAGTTCACTACTGTCTTACTAGAGAAAGTGGCATTTTAACTGGCCTGGAGGGTGAGAAAGAATTTTCCAAGTGAAGAAGATAGAGATTTGCTTTGGCAGGCTTAATTTAAGAATATTTCCCGACACCATACTTACAAAAATAAATGTACTTTTAAACCAAAGCTATAAATGCTTTTTTGATTTAAGGTTAAACTATTGTAATGTCATATAAAGAACTTAATTCTTTGTGACCTCTTATATCTGTTTAACCATGCTCATTTAGAAAATTGATGTTCTAGTTTAATAAAATTTGAGTTTCTATAATCCAAGAGACATTTCCTTTTCACTCAAATCCAATTAGTCTATTAAGAATTTATTTAGAAGTGAATAATTGCCATTTGCCTTTCTGCCATAAAACTATAAAATAAGTTGAACCATCTTGTATATCTTATTAACTAAGATTCATTTATATACTTTTTTATTTAAAAGGCTATAGGTTGTGGGAAATATGAATAAGACAGAATTTCTGTCTTTAAAGTACAGGTACTTAAGATTGGTTGAGACAGACATGCAAATTGTATAGTAAAATAAAATGTGAGTGTAGTAAGTGGGAGTCTAGAATATTCTATGTTGGTGTAAATCCTCTACCTCAGTATGGTCAGGCCTTCTTTAAATTCAGCCTCTTCAAGTTACACTTGAACTAATTGAACAATACTTATTTATATATTTTCCAACTCCCTGAATCAAGTTTGAATTACCAACTTTTTACCTGGGGAATTCTACATACTGCTCTCTCTGTAGGGGTCAAATCTTTTAGTACTGTTGCACAAGTTTGTAATTTGGTTCAGAGCAAAGACTTGTCTAGGTACCTTCTCGCTTATGATACAGTTGTTGTAGATGGTCAATAGTTAATTGGTAGTGAAGCATAACAGAGTAGTGTGGCATATAAGTTTAACTATAAATATATTTTGCTTAAGGTTATGTTTCTAGAAAGTTTTAAGTGAAACTTGATTGAAAAGTAACATTTTAAAAGGATGTTTTTCTTCTTTATTTTTGCAAACATTTCACTCCCTTAGAACCATGCAGGCCAAAGGGCAAAGCCCCATTAAGAGATGATTAGCTGTCATAAGCTTTTGGCCCACATTTATTATTGAAGAAGCTCCTAAGACTTCCTTATGCACCCTTCATCCCATTGCTTTGTGTCAGTAGTTTCTCTTGATCTGTTTCTTTTTTATTTTTTTTTCTTCTTGCATTGTTTATTATTTTTTATTTATGATTTTAATTTGTATTTACATAGATTCAAGTGTCCCACCGAATATATCTTCCCCTACCCCCTTATTCCCCCTAAAAATAGATTTTCTTTATTTTTCAATTCCAAAAATGAAAATGAAGATTTAATCCTAGTTTAGGTAGATTCAGTAAAAACTGGGTTTAAGACAGCAGTAAATTGTTTTCTTCTTTACTTAAGGGGAGTGGGGAGTATTTTTTGCTTAGAAAATACTTTATCAACTGATTTTCTATATGATCTTTATAACAAATTCATTTAAAAAAATTCTGACACATAATCAAGTGCTTGATGATCATTAAAATAATAGGCTTGATATTATAGTTACCTTCAACAATCATATTTTTTAGCTGAATAGTGTTAAATATTTTAGTAAAATTTGACATTTTTAGAATTTTGTTAAATTTTGGATAGAGGGAAATAAACTATGTCTTGATAACACATCATCACTTATTTTCTTATAGAATAGACACATCATCACTTATTTTCTTATCACTTATTTTCTTATTTTTCCTGAAATATCATTGATTCTTAGTGTTTGGATAAATCATTTGCATTCCTGTTTGGAAGAACAGTTGGTGTCTGTGGTTTTGTGTCTCCTGTACTGAATCAGTTTGGAGCCAAAGCACTGAAGGATGTCTTTTACCAGGCTATTTCTTTGCATAAGGAAAAATGTATCATCTTATTAGAAACGTACAGAATCACTGTTAAGTTATTGTGCAGCCAGCTGAAGCCTAAATATGCTAATTTACAATTGTTAAAGTTTATCTTAGATATTCTTAGATGTTGAGATAGATTTTTGCATAGAACTTACATGCTAACAGCCAAGAGATATATCTATTAAGATAGAAAGTGACTGATGTAGTAAGAGAACATTATAAGCATAATGTAATTATTTCTATTATTGCTTTAGAACCTGTAAAACATTCTTCTACATATCTTCTCACCAGTCCCCAAGACTTTTATTTTTGCTTTCAAATATACAAACATCTTAAATATTCAGACATTTATTGTATGTGGATAAGACAGTAAATATTGATATTCTGTACTTTATAGCTAAGATATTTGTATTTCATTAATTTTAGGACAATTGCTATGCTCTAAATCTGGGTTATATAGCATTTTTTGTATACATATTTAATTATCTTTGGGACTAAATTCAACTGAGAAACTAGAGCACTTACTATCCATCTAGTGCTTACTAGATGGCAGTCAGTCACAAAAAAATCCTTGAGTTAAAAGATAGTCTCTAGGTGAATAATCTGCCTGCTGATTAGGCAGCATATGTTTATTGAATGCCATCTTTATTCGTAATGGTCAGTATGGAAGATAAGTACAATCATAATTTAGATGGAAGAGAACATTTTGGGTTGGATTCATTCAGCCTATCAGGCTTTGGAGGAAAATATAATTTTCAGTCATATCCTGGAAAATGGTTAAAATGATGAGTTGAAAAAAGAAAGAGTGAAATAAGTAAGTGAAAAAGCTAAGAACTGTATGATTTCACACATAGGTGGGATATAAAACAGACTCGTGGACATAGATAAAAGTGAAATGGTTATTGGGGAGAGGGATGGGGGAGGAAAAGTAGGAAGAGGGGTGTAAAGAAGGACAAATATAAGGTGATGAAAATGATTTGACTTTAGGTGGTGGGTATACAACATAATCAACAGTTGAAATGTTATAGAAATGTTTACCTGAAACCTGTATACTCTTATTGATCAGTGTCACCCTGTTAAATTTAATTTTCTAGATAATTTGTTTTTAAAAGTTATAGATTTTAGAGAAGGAATCATTACACAGTTGTTGGCAAAAAAAACCCAGTTTATTTTTTATTTTTTAAAATAATACAATGAATTATTCCTTTTCACTTGTTGTTTTTTTTTTTTTTGTCATTTGCATATAGATTTAGAGTGTTCAGGAATTGTGGGATGATGAAAACTAAAAATTACTGGATCTAGTTTAACTGCTTTTATAAGAAAACCTATCTTATAGGGGCATTTTAGAGAAATACCATATAAAATGATTTTGATTTTTAAGACCACTAGCTAGAGAGTAAACAAGTCTGAATTTAAATCCTAACTTTATTCTTTATTTACTTTGTGACTATTAGGTCATTTCTCTGAATTTCCTTCTTTGTAAAATGAGGATAAAAGTGCCTTATAGGTTAAATAATTTGTTTTTATTGACTATTTTGGATACTTTCAACTAGGACCTATTAACATTAGAAAGCACCTTTATTTTTGAGAAATTAGAATGTGTGAATTCTTAAAAGATTATAATTAAGAAAAATAACTTCTGAATTATACATTTTTTTTTTTCTTTCTTGGTAGCGGATACTTTGTTTTCAAGGAGACTGAATGGAAAATACAGGCTTGAGCGACTTGTTCCAACTGCAGTATATCAGCACATGAAAATGCATAAACGAATTCTTGGACACTTGTCATCTGTGTACTGTGTAACCTTTGATAGGACTGGCAGACGGATATTTACTGTAAGTTACTTTTAAAATATCTTACTTTTTGAGGAATTGAAGAAACATTGCTTATATTTGAACTTCAGATAAAACCTTTGTTTTTTCTTTTAATGGAACATTGGGAATTCAGGTGATTTAGCAAACAGAAGATTTTACTTAAGGCTGGACTTAATCCAAATTTGGAAGATTCCTGAAAGATATGTTATATCACAGTTACAGCTATATTACAGCCCTACATCATGGATAAGTAACTCCCAGCATTATATCTGATATGCAGTTTGAAATTTTGTAAAATGCCACATAACTTAATTCTAAATCAAGGACATTTACAGAGTGTGTGAAGCATATTAGTGGAAATTACTAAATGTGTCTTCTTATATTATTTGTAGAAGACTACATACTTGCTAGTCTGTGGGTAATTCTCCTTTAGAATAGTGTTAGAAAAAATTCTGAGCATGTTTAATGTGGTTTGCTTATTACTTTTTCTCCTTAATACCTCTTTCTTTAATGTAAATGATGTTGTATTCAAATAGGCTCTTTGGGTTTATTTATTTCTGTTTCTTTTAACTTGTTGAATGGAACTTTTCAGTTTTAGTGAAAATATTACTTTTGGAAATATTTCAATTTATTTTTAGGCACCTTAACTATTATATCCATTAAAGGTAATAAGAAAATAGCAAATGAAAATCAAAATAGAAATATCTGTCTTTGAAGAGAATAGCTGTGAATTTTACACAGTTCAGACAATTATAAATTTTTCTTTTAAGTAAACATGCTTCTAAACTGAGATTTATTTATCTCTAATTCTTCTCTGCTTGTATAGCCAGTCATCTGTAAAACAACTAAATAGCAGGATATAGGAAAGATTTTTAGACTTACCCTTTTTCTGGTTCTCTTATACTTCAGGCATTTGTAGGTCATCTACCATAGTATTCTTCTCTTTTACCTTTATCTTCTTTGTTTACTATGGAGCAACATAAGAGTGAAATTTAAAAAATTTTCTGACAGATTATTTTCACAATGAAGAACAGGTGTATGTATATATTTGCTAAAGTGTTTTATTACCTACCACAATAATTTATTCCCCAGTAGTAGTGGAAAATTACATTTGTCTTTTTCAAGTTCAGTATACTAATATGTAAATTCAGTTCCCAAGCATAAAGTAGATTTTTCATTTCTGATGTTATCTCATAAGTTTAGTTAGAGTGGTAGGTACAAAGTTGGAAGAGCCCTATGCTGAACCAGCAGTTAGCAGACTACTACTATGAGTCTAAATTTGCTTACCGCCGACTTTTAGAAAAATAAATTTTATTCAAACGTAGACATGCTTAGTTGTTTATATAGTGTCTGTGGTTGCTTTTGCACTACAGCAGGGTTTGATAGTTATGACTGCAGCATCTAAGATAATTACTTTCTGGTCCTGTACAGGAAAAATTTGCAGCCCCTGTTCTAAAAGTGTAATTCCTACTTAAGAGAATTTGATTTGAGGAACAGGAACAATATGTGAGGAAGCTGCTTTCAGATGATTTTCCTTTGTTAAAGACATATAAATAAAGGAAAAAAATGATCACTATATTGTTTTATATGGTCTCACTAAAAGTCTCAAGATGTTAATGTTTTGCATATTTGATATATGTAATTTGCTAATTGTACCAAAGTAAATCTCATTTGTAATTCTTTATTGGTGATTTGTAGTTACAGATTCCAAAATGTTTCCTTATGAATAAAAGTACAAAGATATGGAAGTACTGTTATATCAAAATTTCTTGTATTTTTATGATTATCCCTCAAGTGGCAGGTACTGTAAATATGTGTTCACTGTTCATAATATTTTGTCAAGTAGATGGTTGCTGGTTGTTCCTCTTCTTCTGGAAACACACTAACCATTGACTAATGCTTTGAAAATTCATTTTGAAAGCCGATATGATAAGGCTTTAGGATAGATCATGATGAATGAAAGATTCCAGTTAGAGAGCACACTGTTATTTATTGGAATCACAATTCAGAAGCTGACCAGGCGGTGGCGCAGTGGATAGAGTGGCGGACTGGGATGTGGAGGACCTGGGTTCGAGACCCTGAGGTTGCCAGCTTGAGCCGGGCTCATTGGGCTTGAGCAAGGCTCACCAGCTTGAGCCCAAGGTCGCTGGCTCGAGTAAGGGGTCACTTGGTCTGCTGTAGCCTCCCAGTCAAGGCACATATAAGTAAGCAATCAATGAACAACTAAGGAGCCGCAACTAAGAGTTGATGTTTCTCATCTCTCTCCCTTCCTGTCTGTCTGTCCCTATCTGTCCCTCTCTTTGTCTCTGCCACAAGAAAAAAACAAAACAAAAAAACCAGTAATAGACCAACTAGAATTTCCTATTTATGTGTTTGATATCTTAAGACCTTGCGTGCACATTTATTACTAAGGATTTTGTGTAGCTATATATATCATGAAAGCTTTTTTCATTCTCTTGAGTCTTTTCTGAATAGGAACAAGTAGAGGCAGTTAGCACTGTGGTTAAGAGCATCAGCTTGGCATTAGTCCGACTCACAATTTTTACAGCTTCCTAGAGTGCAGCTGGGACAGATGACCTCACCCCTTTAATTGCCAGTGTTCATATAAAAAATAAAGTGGAGAGGAATAAGATATTAATAGTACCTACCCACAGGAGTTTTGTGGGATTATATGAAGTACATGTAAATAATAACATATATGGTTTTAGTCATTAAGTTTTACCTGCTGATATTAATTGTATAGGTAGATTTAAATAAATATTATTAATTTCCTTATCCAACTAAAATCTTATTTATAAATGCTATACTAGATTTAAATTGAAATAATTGTAATTGATAAGTGAAATTCTGTATTAGGAGAGTCTACCAGTATTTTGTACTAGAATCTTTTAATAATAGATACTTCCCAATAGATTAATGAAAAGAACTCAGGGAGGGAGGTAGCGTAATTTCCAAATCAGTTTTATTTCTAATTCTCTTTTAGTTTTTAAATTATTTTTACTTGGTTTTCGAATCTTTGCCTCAAATAATATTAAGAAAAGTAGAGCTAATGAATTCTCTCAGTATAGTAAGCCATTCACTCAAACGACAAAAATATGTTGAGGACCATATAAAAAGCTCGTCTCCTCCCTCTTTTCTTTCAGAAACAAAATGTATCTTTTCAAATTAAGGCAAAAGAGCATAAAATATTTCTACAAATGCTATAAGTTATAATGAAGACTATGAGGTTATACATTTTTTTTTTAACAAATTTAAGTCTTTTAGGAGCCAGACACTGTTCTAAAGAGGATATAGAAATGAAGCACATAGTATCTGTCTCTGGAGACATCACAGGTGGGCAACAGACAATATTAGTATAATAAGAGAGAGGCTACAAGATACTGAGGTATCAGGACAGAGGTACCTAATTCAGTGTGTAGTAGAGATGGTAAGAGAAACTTAATTTAGGGAATTGACCACTTCAGCTGAGTTGAGCTAGATGGTGCTCAACTTTTTGTTTTTGAAAAAGGAGAGCATGAAGGGTAAGGAGTGGGAAGCATCAAATTGTAATGGTTGCTTCTCGTATGTGCCTTGACCAGGTAAGCCTGGGGTTTCAAACTGGTGACCTCAGCATTCCAAGTTGACACTATTCACTAGGCCAACACAGGTTAGGCATTGTAAACTTTGGGAGAGTATGACGTGAAATATGTATTATTGGGTGTGGCAAAGAATTAATGTGGATCATCACTAAGCAAAAAAGCTTGGTGGGAGACAAAATTATCAATATCCTTTTGTGACATGAAGGATTGGGTTTTTTTCCTGAATGAAATGGAGAGAAAATGACAGATATAGACAGAAGAGTGGGTAGAATTTCTTTTTTGATGGCACCTTTGGATTCCTCAGTTAGATGGATTGAAACTAAGTCTGTAGACAGAGAAATTGGTTTTGGCAGTGATCCCTGAAAGAAATTAGGGCTTGAAAAGAGCCGCAGTGAAAATAGGGATGAAATTAACAGATTAAGAACAGAATCTATAGGATTTAAGAGATTCATTTGAATGTATGAGTGATTTAAGAGAAAATCGTATAGGAGACATGTGTTTAACTTGTACGACTGGTTAGAAAGTCCTGTCACTTACTAACCAGAGATTTAAGTGGAGAAATTGTGAAGGTTAGGGATGGTTGAATTTGAAATAATCACGTAGCTAGTCAAATAGAAATGTTCAAAAGATAGTGGAAGCTCAGGAGAGAAAGGTCTGGGCTAGAAGATTCCTCTTGGACAGTGGTCAGTAAACTCATTAGTCAACAGAGCCAAATATCAACAGTACGGGGATTGAAATTTCTTTTGAGAGCCAAATTTTTTAAACTTAAGCTATATAGGAAGGTACATTCCTTATCTAGGTAGCCCCTGCACGTGGTATTTTGTGAAAGAGCCACACTCAGGGCCAAAGAGCAGCAGCCCCAGTTTGCCAACCACTGATCTTGGGAATCCTTGAATATGGAAATAGACTATATTACCTCTATATACATAACAAAAGAAGGCTGAAATTTTACTCTCTCAAGCAGACCAAAAACAAGGAAGGTAATTTCAGTAACTGAGACTCAAAAAGAGCTGCCTAAAAGGTCAGAGAAAAAAATAAAAAAAGTGATGTCTTAACAGCCAAAGGATTCTTATTTTATGAAAGATGGAAACCTAAAGTAAAATTAGAACTGAAAGGCATCTTTTGGATTTGGTAAGCCCATTAATGACCTTGGCCCTCCCAAAATAAATAAATAAATAAATAAATAATCTTATTATTAAGGGTAAACTTGCAATGAAATCAGAAGGAATTAGGAATTGAAAAACTGAAAAGACCTGATACAGATTTACACTCTGTAAAGCCAGTAGTCAAGGCCACCATCACAGCTGCCTGACCCGTGCAGGTTCACATTAGATTCGAACAGTCGGTAATGAAACAACGGAGCCAAGAACTGGTGAGCCATCAACTCTAATTCTAGCTTGCACCCGGCGGGCAAGCAAAAACACACACTGGGCTCCAAAACCCACACATTCAGTGCTCACAAAGCTACTGACTTATCCGAGTTTCCTAGAATCAAAAGGTTTCTAGCTCACCAGACTTATTCACCTCTGTTTCCCATCTCCTCTCTACACAAACTCTGCACAAACTGGCTTCTTCCTTAGCATTTCACCATCTTGGCTGCCTCCTCTCCTCCACGTGGCCTTAATCTGCTCTCCTCTCTTCTAATACTAACCTCAGGAACCAAGAGAGCAAGCTACTGGTCTGTCCCATTTTATAGTGTAAAATCAAAACCTTCAATCCAATTACACAAACAAGGAAGTCTCCAATACAAAGCCACCCATCCGAGGCACAATGGAATTCCTCAGGAGAGTGCACCACCCCACATCATCCAATCATTCAAGGGCGTGGGGAAAAGCTTAATCTTAAAGCCTTAGGCTATAACGACCCAGCCTGCTTACATTACAGCCTTTCCCCCACACCCATCCCAAGCTTGAGGGCAAATAATATCACCTGGATGACGGGCTTCCATGTGGGCAGCGCCATCTTTAACAAAGTGAGCATATTATATTTTATCTGCCCAACACACTCCAGAAAGCTTGATGATTAAAAAAGGCTGTTTTCTGAATGTAGAGTAATACCATTGAACTTCATACTTCCATTATATTGTATTTTGCAGTATATTTGTTTAGATGTCTGTTATGAGCTGCTTAATAGCAAAGACTTTGTTTTCTTTTCTTTCTTTCTTTTTTTTGTATTAAGTGAGAAGTGGGGAGGCAGAGAGACAGACTCCTGCATGCGCCTGACCGGGATCCATCCACCCAGCAAGCCCACTAATGTGTGATGTTCTGCCCATCTGGGGTGTTGCTTTGTTGCAACCAGAGCCGTTTTTAGTGCCTGAGGCAGGGTCATAGTGCCATCCTCTGCTCAGGCCAACTTGCTCCAGTGGAGCATTAGCTGCGAGAAGAGAAGAGAGAGATAGAGAAAAGGAAGAGGAGGAAGGGTGGAGAAGCAGACGGTCGCTTCTCCTGTGTGCCCTGACCGGGAGTTGAGGCCGAGACTTGAACCAGAGACTTCCACACGCTGGGCCGATGCTCTACTGCTGAGCCAACTGGCCAGGACCTTGAAGTTATCTTTAAGGAGGATATAATGAGGATGAATAAATAGATGAAGACGGGATGTATAAAGAGCAGCTTATTTTGACTATTTTTTTTTTTAATTTTAATTTTTTTACAGGGAAAGAGAGAGTCAGACAGAGGGATAGATAGGGACAGACAGACAGGAATGGAGAGAGATGAGAAGCAGCAATCATTAGTTTCTCATTGCCCTTGCAACACCATAGTTCATTGATTGCTTTCTCACCTGTGCCTTGGCTGCGGGCCTTCAGTGGACCGAGCAACCCCTTGCTGGAGCCAGTTACCTTGGGTCCAAGCTGGTGAGCTTTTGTTCAAGCCAGATGGGCCCACGTTCAAGCTGGCAAGCTCAGAGTCTCAAACCTGGGTCTTCCGCATCCCAGTCTGACACTCTATCCACTGCACCACCGCCTGGTCAGGCTATTTTGACTATATAGAAAGATAGTTAAGAGCCTGATCTGTGGTGGCGCAGTGGATCCAGCGTTGACTTGGAACGCTAGGTAGCCAGTTCAAAACCCTGGGCTTGCTTCCTGCTCCTTCCCCCCACCCCCTTTCTCTCCTAAAATGAATAAATAATTTAAAAATAATAAAAGAAGATAATTAGGTTCATAATGAACAGACCCTATTTTTCAGTGTGATATATATTTTTTTCTTTTTATTTATTCATTTTAGAGAGGAGACACACACACACACACACACACACACACACACACACACACAGAGAGAGAGAGAGAGAGAGAGAAAGGGGGGAGGAGCTAGAAGCATCAACTCCCATATGTTCCTTGACCATACCAGTGCAGGGTTTTGAACTGGCGACCTCAGTGTTCCCAGGTCGACGCTTTATCCACTGCGCCACCACAGGTCAGGCTCAGTGTGATATATTTTATCTGCTGAGAATTTTGATTAGGAAATGGGACTGAGTTCTAGACATGAGTGATAAAACCTGGTAATAGTTAAAAGAGTGATGAATAGAGACTAGTTAGGGATTTAAAAAAAAAAGATTGCTAATTTAGCTTTAGCCTCCCTAGTAAATAGAGGATTCATAAATATGCAGATGTTGCAGATTTAGTATGCTTATCTTTTCTATAATTGTACTTAACTTGGCATCCTAGGATCAGGATCAGAGCAAGTGATCATTAGATTGATACAAGGTTAGTCATTTATGTTTTAGGTAGACAGGGAATAAGAAAATTGAGCATGTGCTGAAATGGTTGACACAGAAGTTTAGGATAATTTGTGAGGGAATGAAATAGGTCTGATAAATTGATAAGAAAGAAAACCAGTGGTCTTTTCTTGAAAAACATTGAACTAAATTTAAATTACAAGCAATTTTTAGCTACCTAAAGAGCAGGGTACTTTTTAGCTTAAATAAGAATATGATATTGCAGAATACATGGCATTTTAAACATTTAATTCTGTTTGTTCTGATGACACCAAAAAGTGAAATCTGACTTACAAAGCTATGTAGTAATAGATACAGAAAATAGAATTTCCTTTGTTGCTTCTGCCAAGGAGCACCAAATTCTCCAAGATAAAAGTTTAGATTTACCTAATTTTTTCTATCTTCATGTCAAAGTAGTCATCTTTGGGTCTTCGCTTTTCTTAGCAGGGAAAGGTTTACAGATGTACTTTTTAATTTTAAGGTCATCTGAGCAGACGTTACTTGTTGTACTGTTTCCAAATGTGTTTAGTTTTCTGCTTGTAGAAGTCAAACATTTTTTATTTACTGCTCCATCCTGTACTTTTCATTGACCAGTTCACATTGTTGTCACCTCTAATCTTCTAGTGTTTAGTTTAACTAAATAAACATAAATAAATAAATTGGTTAAACCCTTTAAAACTTACCTTCCAGAAACTAGTAAATTTGGAGGGTATACACTTCAGGTTCTACTTTAGTCTCTGCATAGAATTTAAGTGATTCAATGCCCTGTATCTGAAGTTATTTCATATAAATAGGTAGGACGGTTTTTTCATAGGTTTTAAGGAGAATTTTAATACCCAAGTGTGTGACAAAGTAGAAAGCCATGTCACAGAGACCTGAGGAACTTTTTACCAGACTTACTAAAGCCAGATGTGTACTAGACATTGCCTAAGCTCCGTCTATGAAGAATATCAGTGGTTATTTTTATCTGAATTTTGCCTCAAACTTAATTTTGAAGAAACTTTGCAGTTTCTAAAAGACATTCACAAAATAGGAACTTCTTTTGGATAGAATAAAAGGTTATCGGTACTTCCATCTTTATAGTTTCCTTAAAAGTATTAAAAGAAATAACTGATTCTGGAGGAGGTGTTTGATTTAGTTTTCTCTCTCTGTTTTAAGCTAAGAAGTATATTGTCTTAAAGGCACAGGATTTTTTATCATTGTGTGTTTGGCTTCTTTAGTTGTGGTAGTGGAATAAGCAAACTTATAGGGTACTCAAATTCCCATGATTAGGCAAATTTATAGTTTAAGTCCCACCTTTTCTGACCAGGCCTTTTTACAAATATCCACACTGTTGACAAGATGTTCTGACATTAAAAACAACAAGAACAAAACCCACAAAATTAGCTGTCAAATTTTGTTTGGGGATTTAAGTAAACTAAAAGTACACCTTTTTTTCTGACCAAGCGGTGCCGCAATGGATAGAGCATATGGGCCTGGGATGCGGAGAACCCAGATTCAAAATCCCAAGGTCGCTGGCTTGAGTGAGGGATTACTGGCTTGAGTTTGGGATCATAAACATGACCCATGGTTGCTGGCTTGAGCCCAAGGGTGACTGGCTTGAGCAAGGTCACTAGTTCAGCTGGAGACTCCTGGTCAAGGCACATAAGAGAAAGAATTGATGCTTCTCATCTCTCTCCCTTCCTGTCTCTCTCTCAGTCTTGTTCAAAAAAAAAAAAAGGACACATTTTTATTGTTGCAATTTTTTCAGTTTATGCCAGGTTTGACACAGATGGTAACATTAATGAGCACACTTTCACAGTAATTACAAGGGTTTTACATGATTGAAAAGTGAAACTTGTGATCTATTGCTATCTGTTTGGCATTAAACAGTAACATAGTATTTTATTTTGATTTTAAAATTAATTTCAAATAAGTATTTTCAGTTTCGTACCTAGTTAGGTCATGGATTTCTTAAAGCATTGTGGCTAAAATAGTATAGTGACCATGTCTTGTCTGCTTAAAATTCTTCTGTAGTTACTTCAACAAGTAAAATCCAAACTCTTAACAGGCATTTTTAAAGCACTCTATTATCTTTCTCAGATAAATATTTTCAGCTGAATTTCTTGTTTTTCCACTATACTTTGTACTCCCAACTTTTTTCACTTCATGTCAATCCGCAATCCTAGCAGCATTATCTAAGGGTTACTGAAAAATGACTACTTTGTTTTCTCCTAGGCTCTGGAACTTTGCTGGGAAAGTTGGCCAACTGAGGTTTTTCTGAAATCATGCTATCTAATTTTATCAGGATTTTCACTGTTGCTCACAGATTTTATTTTTTATTTTTATTATTCAAATAATCCTTCGTGTTTCTTTTCTTTTTTTAAAGTGAGAGGAGAGATAGGGAGACAGACTTCCACATGCACCCTGACCAGGATCCACCCAGCAGCCCCTGTCTGGGGCTGGCACTTGAATCAACCGCGCTATCCTCAGCGCCTTAGGCTGACATTGGGACCAGTTGAGTCCCTGGCTGTGACAGGGGAAGAGGGAAGGGAAGAAAAGCAGACGGTTGCTTCTCTTGTGTGCTCTTCCTGGGAATCAGACCTCAGGATGTCCATATACCAGGCCAGCGCTGTATCTACTAAGCCTACTGGCCAGGGTCTCTTTTATGTTTCTAAACTTTACTTTTTTTGAGGTTCCTGTTTTCATTTTATCCTCCTCCTTCCTGTCATTTAGGAAGTAACCCTCAGATATTTGTTTTATTTGCTACGGTTAGAATCATCTATTTCTTTATTATTTACTTTAAAATTGCTGCCTCTACTATACCTTTATTGGCCTTCATGCATCTTGGAAGCCTTTGTATCCCTTCTAGCCAAGGCCAACCCCGTGCTTATTTAGTTGATCTCATCCCCTTTTTTCTTCTTTTTTATTGAATTCATTGAGACGACATTGGTTAATAAAATGACATAGGTTTCAGGTGTTCAGTTTTATAATACATCACCTGTATATTGTATTGTGTGTTTATACCAATTCAAGTCTCTTTCCATTACCATTTATTTACCCCCTCCATACCTTCTACTTCTTCCTACCCCCCTTTCCCTTTGGTAATCATCACCATACTACTATCATCTCTTTCACCATTAACATAACATTGCTTTTATTTTAATGTTCGTAACTCTTTGTTTAACATTTTGATTGAAAGACTAATACATCCTAATTTTTGGTTTATTATTGACCTTACTAATATTTGCAGTAGGTTTGTGGAAAGAAAGTTCATCTCTTCGAAAATTATGCTATATACAGTTTGGTCTTTTAAGAAGAATTTTGTTTTTTCACATTTGATTTAAACTCATTTATAGTGCTTTATAAAATGTTTTCCTAGTAAATTTAATTTTTCTTTTGCATTCCTTTTCAGTCATTTGGTGGATTTAGTGTATTTATGTTTCTAATAGTCATTTTAAATAACTTAGCTGAATTCGTCAGATTTATTTGTGGTTTCACATCCCATAAAAAAAAAAAATGATCCTGGCTAGGTTGCTGTATGGATAGAACATTGTCCTGAAGTACCTAGGTCGATGGTTCGATCCCCTATCTGCAGGGCGCCTACGAGAAGCAATCAGAGCACACAGCTAAATGGTACAACTAAGCGGAGCAGCAAGTTGATGCTTCTTTTTTCCCTTTTTCTACTCCCCCTGTCACCTAAGCCCCTCTATCCCATACCCCCCTTGCCTCTCTCCCTTTCTCTCTCTCAAAATCAATGGAAGAATTTTAAAAATTACTTAATGATTACAATGAATGATGCATGGAATAGAAATTGCTTAAGTATACTTTAGAGTTCTGTTTGAAATTTTACCAGTTCTTGGGAGCAAGACTGAGTGAGGGTGGAGATAGCACGCTACTCTAGTATCATGGAAGAAAGAACAGTGAAGAGAGATTTCCCTGAAAGGGCATTCAAAGATCTCTCTCCTGTAATTTAATGGGAGAAGGGAGGTTAATTGGGATAATACAAACTCAGTGAAAATGTGCATAGTGATTTTTGGTGTTGGGGTACTTTTTTTAATTGTCTAAATAGAGAGCACAATTGTAAAGTAATATTAAATGGATGAAGTTACTAAATAATGAACTCAGTAGGAATATAGTAGGTCTTTTCGTTAAGTTTTAATGGTGGAAAGTCACCAGAGGCTGATTTTAGATCACAGGTGGCCACTGTTTTTCTCAGTAAATTTTTGGTCAAAAAGCTGTGGTTTTGGTTTTTTTTTTTCCTGTTTGTTAACATGAGAAGTAGCTGAAACAACTTCTACAGTAGAATGTAAAGCAAAGTCTTAATCAGATACATTACATAAGAAAAAAATGAATTTTATCAGTATTGTAATGAGATACGTGATTTTACTTTTCTCACATATTCTACCTGTATTAGCATCTTAAATTTTTAATTTTTCTGAATGTAAGTCAGAGCCAAATAGTGCCTTTATTAATAGAAGGTGAATAAGTTGCCTTAATTTGTGGAATTCAGAGAAATTAAAAGTTGACTAAATGCTTTAAAGCCATTTTTTAAAATTCAACTAATACCTAGTATACATTCCGTGTGTCAAGTAAACCAGTTTTCTGAAAGACATAGTCTAATAGAAGTTTCCCCACTTCCCCCAGATAGCAATAATATAATCCTTTTTTTAGTTTCCTAAACAACTGTTCTGTTCGTCTCTTCTGATCTTTCTCTTCCACAATAATCTCAGTTTTATCACTCATTCTCTCCTGCCTATATTCTATAACAACTTTCACCCAGATTTTTACTTTCTAGCCTAATTCACGCTGATGTCCAGGATGATCTTTGGAAAACCTCCTGACACTCACCTACCTGTGTAATAAGGTTAACGTGATCCCTATTTTATACCATATTTCTTAATACACAGTTTCCTAAAGTACCCACATTCACATATTTATGCGTTTGATCATACTTTTGTCTCTAGTTGCTATATGGAATATTTGTTTTTTAAACTAATAATAATATTATAATAATAATTCTACCACCAACAAAAGCAGTTCAGGTAGATAGTCCATATATAGCTTTTACCATATACCAGACACTCCACCTTTATTTTCTTATAGTTTTTGCAACAGTCCTATAATTTAGGTACAAATAAGAAAACAGCCTGACCAGGCAGTGGTGCAGTGGATAGAGCAGAGGTCCCCAAACTATGGGCCGCTGGCCAAATTGTGGACATCTGAGGCCATTTATCCGGCCCCCACTGCTCTTCTGGAAGGGGCATCTCTTTCATTGGTGGTCAGTGTATGGAGTACTGTATGTGGCGGCCCTCCAATGGTCTGAGGGACAGTGAACTGGCCCCCTGTGTAAAAAGTTTGGGGACCCCTGAGATAGAGCATCGGCCTGGAGCACTGAGGACTCAGGTTCGAAACCCCAGGGTCACTGGTTTGAACGTATGATCATAGACATGACCCCATGGTCACTGGCTCGGCTGGAGTCCCCTGGTCAAGGCACATACGAGAAAGCAATCAATGGACAACTAAAGTGCCACAACCATGAGTTGATGCTTCTCGTCTCTTTCTCCCTTTCGCTTAAAAAAGAAAACTGAGATACAGGAATAATGTGTAACTTGCCCAAGGTTAAGCATCTAGAACAGTGATGGGCAATCTTTTGAGTTTGGTGTGTCAAAATTCACCAAAAAACCGAGCATAACTTGGGTGGTGAGTCACTTGAAGAAAAATGGCCTAACTGGAAGTCCCAGAACTAGACGCTCTGTGCCAGAGTTCTGTTGTTTAGGCCTACAGACCTCCTGCACAGGGTGTCTACACTACAGCAAATGTTTTATCCTTGGCTACTGCACCTGGCCGTGTAGGAGCCGAGGATGAAACGTCCTTCTTGGCAAGCGGCCCCATACTTCTCTGGTATGCCGCCTCATGCGGCTGCGTGTCATTGAAAATGGCTATGTATGTCAATGTTGGCACGCGTGTCATAGGTTCGCCATCAGGGATCTAGAAAGTAGTCATAGCAGGTCAGGAACCCAGACATTTGATCCTGGAGTCTGTAATTCACTACTTTCCATCTTCATGCATAAAACTAAGCTTCACAGCTTCTGGTTTCCATTTCAAATCTTCTTGACCTCTCAGGAAGAACAGGCTGCTGCTCCCTTTAGATCTCATCTATTTAGCACTTAGGACATATTATTGCAATTAGTGGCCCCTTGTCTATGTTGAGGGGTTAGGTTCCAGAACCCCCCATAATAGGTGAAAATCTATGAAGTAGTGACCTTATATTTATTTTATTACTTATATATATTTTAAGGCTTTATAAACCTTCCCCACACTTATTTTGCTTATTTTATTGCAAAAATAATTTTAAAATATATAAAAATACCTATATACCACAAAATCCCGCGATATAGCGTTAAATCTGCAATAAAAAATTATATATATACAATTTAAAAATCCACGGTACAGTGAGACTGTGAAAAGTGAACCGCGATATGCTGAGGGATGTCTGTGTACTCCTCTGCTTTTATTTATAAGAACAGGAATACTGTGTCTTTGTATTTATCATTGTATCTCCAATGTTTTGGGCACATTGAATCACATGGCAAATAGGTAAGCATATGTGTAAATTACCAAATTTTAAAGGTTAGGTAAACTTAGAGATATGCAATTTAACCTCCTTATTTTGTAAATGACAAGCTTGAAATTAAGTGAACATGACGGGAATACCTGATTTTAATGTGGATAATTTACCAAAGTTAAATTTTATTACTAGTCTCTAGTGGTTGGTTATACATTTAATTTGCTTCAAAGCTCAGTCTGAAGAACTGGTTTTATAGTTAATTGAGAGTATTCTGGGTAGTGTTGGTAGTAGAGTCTGGTTTAAGGTAGAACATTTAACATGTCCTATTAATAGTATGGGATCATTTATATGTGTGTGTGTGTGTACACACACACACATATAATGTGTCAATGTGAAGCAGACAACTTGTTTATATCATTTGCTTTTGTAGGTCCTCTGAGGATTGTAAGACAGTGGTGTTTTTTAAAAGAATTAGATTGGGAGGTTGTAAAGAATTTTAATATATGCAACCATTGCAATCTGTTGGTAAATTTTGAATCTGGGAAATGAATATATGGGGTTAGTTATAATCTACGTTTTTGTATATTTAAAACTTCAATAATGAAAAATGGGATATAGGAAGAGATTGGGAATAGAGTACAAGCTATAAAATTAATAAGAAAATTAGAGAATAAAAATAAATAAAAATAATGTCTATAAGTTCTAATCTCTTCTTTGGCTATGTGAAATTGAAATGTTTATTTGTAAATATAGATATTATAGAATACACTGTATCTTTTACGTTTTCTTCCAGAGCTTTTTTTGCTATTGCAGAGTAAACAAGTAATTTACATGTTTTTTATTGACTTTATACAGATAAAATTTTTTCTTATAACTGACTTTGGGTGAGTTTCTGTTTAGCTGAAGATTAATGATGGGAAACTGAGGACATAAAGCTATGATTTATTTATCTATTAAGATTTTGAATTAAGATTTATAGTTAATTCTATTTATATTTTTATTTCAAGGGTTCTGATGACTGTCTTGTGAAAATCTGGGCAACAGATGATGGGAGATTATTAGCTACTTTAAGAGGACATGCTGCTGAAATATCAGACATGGCTGTAAACTATGAGAATACCATGATAGCAGCTGGAAGTTGTGATAAAATGATTCGAGTCTGGTGTCTTCGAACATGTGCACCTTTGGCTGTTCTTCAGGGCCACAGTGCATCCATAACATCACTACAGGTAGTTTCAATCCTTGTAACACCCTTTTTTATTATAATTTATAGTAAATTTTAGCAAGTCACTTAAAATTTACTCTATCAAGCTTACTAAAAAGAAATACTTCTGCTTTCTTTATAAATAGATGGCTTTAAATAACTTGATAATCATGACTTTTTTCAATTGTGGGAGTTTTCTAATTCTCTTACTGATATTTGTATGGGTTTGTTATTTGGAATGTGTCACTCTTGTAAAGATTTTTTTTTGTTTGATTGTTTTTCAGTTCTCACCATTGTGCAGTGGCTCAAAGAGATACCTATCTTCTACTGGGGCAGATGGCACTATTTGCTTTTGGCTGTGGGATGCTGGAACCCTTAAAATAAAGTCAGTTCTTTTATTTCACAGATGTAACTTCATAAGCATAAATGTGTCTAATGGTTGAAATTTCAAAAGTTGTAAAGGAGTTGACAGAAGGAATAAATTTACTTTTCTTCTTGAGTAAATTGTAGAAAATCATTTTGGCTCTCCTTGACCTCTTTCATTTTTATGCTTTTCTTTTTCTTTTCATGCTTCAGAGAAAGTTTTCTCATGTTAACATGTTTGTTTCTTTTTTCTTTCATTATCCTAGCCCTAGCTCTTCGCTTCAGAATATACCTGTCTTATCATTCGTTTCTCTGTGTTCCCTAGTTTTACAGTATTGAGTAGCTCCTGGCGCTGAGAAGATAATCTTAGCAATCCTAAGGCTTTTCTTTAGAACAATTGTAATTATTTCTGTAACCTTATCTTATACACTTTAGATTCTATTATAGGTCTGATAAAACTTAGAAAAACAGAATCATTAAATTTTCACTAAACTGCATTAGGGTAGGTAGATGCACCTCCCCTTGGAGGTTTTTGCATTTTGCATACTTTCATTTAAATTATCTTGGTTTATCAACACAAGTCGACTGGACAACATTATCTTTTGATTAAGGACATTGAGGCAAAGAAGGGTTAAGTGACTTTTCCATAGTTGAAACAGTTTTTGAAAATTGGCAAAAAGTCAGGACTAGAACACTTTCTTGCCCATTGTTCCTGTGTTGTCTATGCCATGAGACCTCTCAGGTGGATGTAGTGTGGGGACAGGAAGTGCTCTGTTTACTTCATAGGCAGTCTGTGAATGGGGAAGTAGTACAACCAATGTTTATACAATATTGAAATGGCCATCGCTGTGCTCTCAGAATAGAAGTCAGTCTCAGTAATTATTTCTTTCATTTGTAAATTATCAATGCAAATTAAGTTACTTAATAAAATAATTTGTGTATGTTGTTGCTCCTGTATGAAGATTCCTAGAGAGTGCCTCTTGTGGCAGGGCGTTAGGAGGTCATGGTAGTTTGAGTAATGTAATAAAACAAACTATACTTTGTTTGAAAAAAAGATTTTGATGAAAGATACGGTTCTTTGGAGAAAACAGATCGACTTCACTTTAGTTGCATTCTTTTTTTTTTTTTTCCAGGGACAGAAGGATAGGTAGGGACAGACAGACAGGAACAGAGAGATATGAGAAGCAGCAATTATTAATTTTTCATTGCCGTTGCGACATAGTTATTCATTGATTGCTTTCTCACATGTGCCTTGACCACGGGCCTTCAGCAGACAGAACAACCCCTTGCTGGAGCCAGTGACCTTGGGTCCAAGCTGGTGAGCTTTTGCTCAAGCCAGATGGGGCCACACAAAAGCTGGTGACCTTGGGGTCTCGAACCTGGGTCTTCTGCATCCCAGTCCGAATCTCTATCCACTGTGCCATTGCCTGGTCAGGCTAGTTGCATTCTTAATATTTAAAATATTAAAGGTTTTTCGTAGACATTTAGATAAAATTTGAAACATTTTACTGATATATATGGACAATAGCAGTAGTTAATTGTTGTTTTTATTTGAGTATTTTTTACTTTCTTATGGTCCTGATTGGAATGCCTTTATCTTTTTCTATTTTGTCTTTGTAGAGAAGAAAAAGTGATTAGCATAGGAATAAAAATTGTTTTACAATATTAAACTCTTTGTGCTTCTTGAGGATTACATTGCTAAGTATAATAATGTGTATCTGTGTCCTTGAGAAATGAGTTTTTCCATATAAATGAGTTTTTCAGAACCTTCACATAGATTTACCCATTAACCCATTACCTTAATTTTTTACATAATTAAAAAACTATATAGATGTAGGTAAAAAAAATACATAATTTTCTGCTGTTTTTTGCTTAACAGTTTATCATAACCATTTATAATAATTTCAATAACTGAACTGTATTGTATTCCATGGAGTTGTTCCATACTTTGCCTAGTGATTTTTCTATTTTTGGCTATACATGTTTTTTCTAGTTATTTATAAGCAGTATTTTCTATTATAATTGTTCCTTAAAAACTTTTAAATTAGATTCAGGTTTAATATAAGAGTAATTTTCCTTAGGGACAGGGACACCTATTTTCTGTATTACAAATAGTTGATAACTACTAAAAAATTTGGCAGGACTTATTACCATATTTATATCATACAGGCTTTCATTACTAATCAAAAGCAAAAATTGTATTGAGCTATTATCCTTTTTTTTCTTTTTCTAAGTAACTTCAGCAATTCCCTCTGCATTAGTTGAAAGAGTTGGTTTGATCACTAATTAAAACCTGTTCTGGAAAACCAAATGTCTTGATAAATTCACTATTTATATAGTGTTTATTTATATGGTCACAACTCCCTCTAGTAAAGATGCTTCTTAAGTGAGTATTCGAGTCTCTGGGTGACTTGGAAGCTTACTCAGGAGATCTCTGAGGAGGAGGAAGCTGTCTAAGCATGTTACAGATTAAATGTAAGGAGAGAATTAGAATCCTAAAAAATGCAGATGATAATAATGATATCCAATTTTTATTAAGTGCTTATAGCCTATCAAGATAGTAATGGGCACTCTATCTACATTTATCTCATCAATCTTTTTTTTTTAATTTTTCAATTGATCTTATTGACAGAGAGGGGAAAGGGAAGAGAGAGAAACATCAACTAGTGCCTTTTATTTGGTTTTATTTTTAGTTGTGCACTCATTGGTTGCTTTTCATATGTGCCTGTGCCCTGACCAGGTATTGAACCAAATGATCACAAAACTGAAACCACCCTATATTTGAATGCTATATAGCTTGTGAGATTTGAACAGTGCACCCTGGTTGAGGTTGAAGGTTCTAATTATTTTTGAAATTTTCTCCTAAGCTGAGAAAAACTAGATCAAAATGTATATTGAGTAGGTCTTTAAATGCACTGTATTGGAGCATTACAAATATATTGCGTATATATTGAAGCTGGTATCATGTGAAATCTTATTTTTTTCTAAATATGGTTGATTATAACATTAAAAATTTAATATCAATAGTAATGAGACATATAATCTAAAACAGTTATACAATTAGTGTACATATAGTTGAATGTGGTCTATTTTCTATAGATCATTATTATGAATGAGCATTATAGTTGATGTAAGAGTCAAATAATCTTAAGGTTTTTGTCAGGATAAATGTAAGATTCTTAGTTTTTGTAGTCTTATAAGGTACATTTTGTCACATTAAAAGATAAACAAGGGGAGATGTTTAATTAACAATGTCTTATACTGAAAACTTTAGTCATTGGTGGCATACATATGCCATAGAGGCAACACCTAAAATATTTTGTTAGTGTGTTCATTTTTACAAATGTCTTACGAAATTTGTGCATTGATAGTTTACTCTGTTAAAAACTGACAGACTGCCTAACCAGGCAGGGGTGCAGTGAATAGAGCATCGGGTTGGGATACAGAGGACTCTTATTTGAAGTCTCAAGGTTGCTGGCTTGAACACGGGGTCTCTGACTTGAGCCCAAGGTCGCTGGCTTGAGCAAAGGGTCACTCGCTCTGCTGCAGCCCCCTGGTCAAGGCACATATGAGAAACCAGTCAGTGAACAACTAAGGAGACTAAGGAACCACAATGAAGAATTGATGCTTCCTTCCAACCTGTCTGTCCCTCTCTCTGTCTCTCTCTGTTTCTGTCACAAAACAAAACAAAAAACTGTCTGACCAGGCGGTGGCGCAGTGGATAGAGCGTCGGACTGGGATGCAGAAGACCCAGGTTCGAGACCCCGAGCTTGCCAGCTTGAGCACGGGCCCATCTGGCTTGAGCAAAAAGCTCACCAGCTTGGACCCAAGGTCGCTGGCTCCAGCAAGGAGTTGCTGGGTCTGCTGAAGGCCCATGGTCAAGGCACATGTGAGAAAGCAATCAATGAACAAATATGGTGTTGCAAGGGCAACGAGAAACTAATGATTGATGCTTCTCACCTCTCTCCGTTCCTGTCTGTCTGTCCCTATCTATCCCTCTCTTTGACTCTCTTTGTCCCTGTAAAAAAAAACAAAAAACCGACAAACTTAAATTTGATTAGGAGTGAGTATTACTAATACATACATGTCTTGGTGTGACAGTGGCTTTGGGAATATTTATGTGTAGATTGGTGTGTGATCAGGAGCTACTACAAAATCTGTGTCTTGGGTTTTCACAAGACCTACTGATTATGACATAATGATTCAAACTGGTTTTTAGGAAGGGAGCCATCTTTTGCTTCTTACTTAGTTCTGTTCTATGATCTCTCTCTCTTTCTCTTTCTTTCTCCCCCTAACCCCCCAGGGAGATAGTGAAACAGACTCCTACATGTGTCCTGACCAGGATATACCTGGCATCCCCTGTCTGAGGCCAATGCTAAAATCAACCAAGCTATTTTTTAGTGTCTGAGGCTGATACTCTCGGACTAATCGAGCTGTTCTCAGCGCCCAGGGCCGTCTCTAGAATAGGCTGTGGTAGTGAGTGGAAGTGGGGAGAGGAGGGAGATGGAGGGGGAGAGTAGCAGGTGATTGCGTCTTTGTGTGCCCTGACTGGGAATCGAACCTGGGAAATTTATACACCAGGCCAGTGCTCTATTCACTGAGTCAGCCGTCCAGGGCCTGATTAATTTTTCAAACAACAGATTTCTGGTGTTGCTATTCTTTTGGAGGTATTTTTAATTGTTTTGTTTGTTTGTTTGTTTTTGTATTGTAGCCCAAGACCCACAAAATTTACAGAGCGCCCTAGGCCTGGAGTTCAAATGATCTGTTCCTCTTTTAGTGCTGGTAAGATATTTTTTCTCTCTAATCTTCTGCTTAAAATTGTAATTATAATATTTCTCTTATCCTGTACATAATTACTGGGCGTGGCAAAAGTAGGTTTACAGTTGTTCGTGTGGAAAATAAAATAATAATACAAGAATAAACTGTTTCATGTACTTACTCCTGGAAACCTACTTTTGCCCCACCCGTGTTTTCCATATGCTTGACATAAACTCTGCCCTATCAAGTTCTCTGCTCTGAGTAATTTGTGTGCAAATGGTAAAAAACAATGTGAACTCATGAGCCAAAGCTTTTAACACACAGAGTATATGCACATTGTGTGTAAAGACACAAAACCTTTGTGTTAAGGTTGAGAAAGAATTTGTATAGCTGTTGATTAAATGCCAAAATAGTCATAGATTAGAGAAGATAGATTTGTTAAGGCGTAGGCAATGAAAATATGACATTCTGTGATAAAGATACCATGAGGGTCCGTGACTTGACTTACAGTACTCTCATGGGCTGAATGTTTTTGTCCCCCTTACCTTCTGCTGGCACCCTAATCTCAGTTTGCCCAGCCTATGTAACTTTGAGAAACAGATGTCCCCTGATTTTTTTTTTTTAATAGAAAGAAAGTTAGCTTTTAGTGGAACACAAAATTTTGGAAAATATTTACTATTGTAATATAAGTTATATTTTTATACATATGCTAGGGGATGAAAATTAGTTTTGAAAGATTTGAACTTTACTGGAGTTTAGTTTATATACTTATATGACTTAATATTTTTCTATAAGAAGATGATAATGCTGTAGTAGGAGAGAATAAATAGTTTCATAATTTACTCTAGATAGATCTTTCAGTAGTTATCTTGCTAGAAGATAGGTATTTGACATCTGCTTTATATTTTTTATGGATTTTGGAAGTATCTCATAGCTAAGTGAAATAAATTTGATAATTATACAAGTTTATTAATTTGCTCAGTTCTTATTTGCTGTTTAAGAACTAGCTGTATAACAATACTGACATTCATATTAAATTTTGAGTTTTGCAGCAGCATTTGAATGGATATTAGAGTCTTTTTAAACAAATTATGATCTGCAGATTTGAATTGAATTGATGAAATAAAATGAAACATGAATGGATTTAATACTTAATGTTCCTAGTACCAATTATTTCCTCATTTATTTCCAGTTTTACTTTACCATTTTTTCTTGACTTTCTTGGGGTAACACAGGTTAATAAAACTATATAGGTTTTTTTTTTGTTGTTCACCATCCCAAGTAGATGCTCTTCCATCACCATTTGACCCTCTTCTACCACCTCCTATCCCCCTTTTCCTCTGATAATGATCATACTGTTTGTGAGGGTTTTTTTGTTTATTTATTTATTTTTGCTTAATCGCTTTACCTTTTTTATTTTATCTTTTCACTTTATAATTGTGGATAGCAGTAGTACCTGAGATCTGTGACTATAAGCTGATGATACGAATATTTTTGCCATTTTACTATCTGAACATTTTTAATTTTTAACTTCTAGATTTCCACTGTTACTTTCCTAAAGACAGTTTCCTTCTAGTAATAACATTAATATAGGCACTATACATGTGTTTACAGTACTGTGAATGCAGTTACGTATAGGACTGTTTTACTTATTTATTTTTGTGACAGAGAGAGACAAGAGAGGGAAAGATAGGAAGAGAAAGGAAGGAAGAGAGATGAGAAGCGTCAATTCTTTGTTGCGGCACCTTAGTTGTTCATTGACTGCTTTCTCATATGTGTCTTGACCGAGGGGGCTACAACAGAGCCAGTGATTTCTTGCTCAAACCAGTGACTTTGGGCTCCAGCTAGCAACCCTGCGTTCAAGCTGGATGAGCCTGTGCTCAAGCCAGCGACCTTGGGGTTTTGAAATGGGGTCTTCCAGGTCCCAGTCCGACACTCTATCCACTGTTTCACCGCCTGGTCAGGCCGTATAGGACTGTTTTCAACATTGGGAGAGAGTAAATCACATGTATGAGTCACTGTAATGGAAAGTGGGATGTATGTGCTGTAAGACAAAGTCTTAGTGATTGAGTGCAGAGGAGATCAGGCTCATTTGATTGTAAACTTGTAAGATAACTTACTGAAAGAATTGGCCCTAAGAATTTTTAAAATTTTAGCAGATGACAGATGGGGCTAAAGAGGGATTTCAGCAGTTAAAAGGCATGTTTTCTAGTGAAGATGACTTAAAATTTTAACATAGAATTATGCATCACTTAGTGAAATCACTTGCAGTGGAAAACTTCTATAAATAATTGAAAAATTTGTCCTAGTAAAAACTGTGTTAGCAAACTTCTTTATTAAATTCAGATCAGATCTATTACATAGTTAGGATAAATAGGAATAGTTTTAGAGTAAAGTGTTAATCATTCATTCAGTAAATATTGTGGTAATGATGTTTGCATTGCATTATCTAATTTTCAGAAATTTTGACATTGTGTTTTTCTCATAACTGTTTGCTGTTATTCTTCAGGTGGAATGTTTCTGGCTACAGGAAGCACAGATCATATTATTAGGGTTTATTTTTTTGGCTCAGGTCAGCCAGAGAAAATATCAGAATTGGAGTTTCATACTGTAAGTACTGGTGAAAAGAATTAGATGAGTACAATTTAAATGAGTCTAACAGTTTATTTTCAGGATTCTTTCTCTTTGTTTGTCTATATATAGGACAAAGTTGACAGCATCCAGTTTTCCAACACTAGTAACAGGTAAAATAATTGTTTCTTTTAATTTAATTTCAATTTTAAACATATGAAATAAAGATTATATTTATAATCAGATTTTAATTAGAATTGTATATGAATCAACCACCTAAAAGAAAGATGACCAATTTTATTGAATATAGCCTTCACAGGTGAACATATCTTTATGTTTTATCTGTAATAATGCTAGTTTATTGTCCACTTTTAATAATATTGACTTTAATCTACCTATTTCTTTTACATATCAAAGTAAAGGGAAACTTTTAGTGGAGATTGGAAATGTTTTGCAATATAAATATTTGAGGCAGAACTGTTTTTTCCATGTTCTTGTTTTAAAAAGAAGGAAAGGTATTTCTAATAACCTTAATTAGAATAAGTCAAGGTCATTAATACTGAGAGGAAAGTCAGTATTTTTTCATTGAAAAATATCACTTCTATTTCTAAGATAGTAAACAGTGGCCTTGAAACTGTTTTTCAGTATTAAATTTTGAGACCTAGTCATGCATATTAGAATATGTATGTATATAATTGTAAAAGCCTATACTTTCAGAAGTTCTTAGATTTGTAGTGAATGTTTGATTAATTTTGATTGTATTAAAATGCTGTGTAAGTAAAGATGATCACTGTCTTTTAGAGTATTTTTAAAAACATGACTGTGAAAGTGTATTTTGGTAAAGCTTGTGTGGTTTTTCTCTTGGGGGCTCCTTTTATGCAGGTTTGTAAGTGGGAGTCGTGATGGGACAGCACGTATTTGGCAGTTTAAACGAAGAGAATGGAAGAGCATTTTGTTGGATATGGCTACTCGTCCCTCAGGGTAAGAGATCAAATTTGAAATAATACGTAAATATATCGTCATTTAAAATATGCTATATAATAGGTTGGTGTGGCTCTCAGTCTATAAAAATATATATCATGATCTATGTAAAAGCGATTGCTTTATGACGAGAGGTACTACTAGAGATGAAAGGTTTCAATTTTGTGAAATGATTTTTTGCAATATATGAAAAGACCTGCATTTATGATTTTTTTTCAGTTCGGTTTTGTTAAGACGAAGATAGTACTGTAAGAATAGTTGTAAGTTTCACTAGTTTATTAAAAGCAAGACTTGTTATAATGTTCTATCTGTCACAGGGATGATGTGGTACAGTGGTACCTTGAGATATGAATTTAATTCATTCTGTAACCGAGCTTGTAAATCAGTCAACTTGTATATCATCAAACTGCTGATACTGGACCAGTGCGCCAACTAGCGGCAGCTTCCCGAATCATGACTCGTAAATTGGAATTTTGCTCAGATCTCTAACAAAAATACAGACCGAGTTGCAGTTCGTATTTAAAAAGAAAGAAAGAAAAAAAATTGTATGTTGGTATGTTCTTATCTGAAGGTACCACTGTGTATCCAATGTTTTTTTCCAGACTAAAGAAATTATATTATGCCTTGTAACTGTTATTTTGGTCTTGGTATTTTATCATCTTTTCATATTTGTATTTGTGTATAGTAGTATCAGATGTATGGGATATAAGCAAAGCAGTTAGTAGAGCATGACATTAACAGTAAAAGATGGAGAGCAACATCACAGATTTCCTGAGTCCACATAGAGTTATTATTAAGGGCTTAGGACTGCTGTGGAATCCTGGGTTTGCTGACTCAATGCAGTGATTTTTGCCATATACTATGTATGTTTATTCAAAGTATTAAGTGTTAAGTGGTAATTCTATTAATATAAATTATATGAAAACACATTTAGGTTTTTGTCATACTGGTCATAATGTCAGTGTAAACAAATACTGCCTCCATTACTTTCAGCCAAAACCTTCAAGGAATAGAAGATAAAATCACAAAGATGAAAGTAACTATGGTAGCGTGGGATCGACATGACAATACAGTTATAACTGCAGTTAATAACATGACTCTGAAAGTTTGGAATTCTTACACTGGTCAACTAATTCATGTCCTGATGGTGAGAAAAAAAGATAAATTTTTATTTGGTATAATTGAAATTGATTGTAGAATGGAATATTTTTATTGAGGAATAAAGTGTTTTATGTTAGCTAAAATCTGTAACTTGCTCGATGGGTAACACGTCTTGGCCAGAGATTGGAAATAATTTTAAAATGCAGTTAAACGAGTTTAGTTTAGAAATATAGATACTTGCTGTTATTTAGTATTTAAGGCTGTATCAGTTGTAGTCTTAGGTTTACCAAATGATTGCAAAGCCCTTGACATGATATTAGCTGAGCTCTTCAGTATTTAGTCATTGATAAAAGTGAAGGTTTTTGCCACTCCCAGTAATTCTTAAAACTCAGTTTCTCGAAATGTTCCCGTATTGGAGTTTGAATTTTCTTTTTTAAATATTTATAATTCTTTGCTACTTCAAAAATATTTCAGGGTCATGAAGATGAAGTATTTGTTCTTGAGCCACACCCATTTGATCCAAGAGTTCTCTTTTCTGCTGGTCATGATGGAAACGTGATAGTCTGGGATCTGGCAAGAGGAGTCAAAATTCGATCTTACTTCAATATGGTAATTATCAGTCTATTTATAGCTATTAAAAGAGTTCGGAACTTCTTGACCAAGGTACTCTGCATGTCACAAAGGAAATCCATTTAAGAATGTGTTCAGACATTATTTTGACTTTGTTTCGAAAAGTTGCTTATTCTACAGTTTTCTGTAGATGCTAAATATAAAGGATAATTGTGTATATTACAATACATGAATATTGTGATAACTAAGCTAGTTTTTATAGTAGTTCTAACAATGAAACAGAAACAAGTAAGAAGATACACGCACACATATATGTAAGACTAAAGTTTGGAAAATTTCATGAAGAAATTATAAATAAATAATATTATTATTATACTTCTTCAGTAGTCCTGTAGTACAACAGAATTTAATTTAAAAACACCCATTTTAAAAATTAAAAAGAATCAGGAAGTCTTGCCTTTTATGAAGTTGAAGTATAGTATGTTAGTTATTTGGGATTAAGCACTGTTTCCTTCATATTTTGCTGCTTATATAGATTTTTAGTGTTTTCTTTTTTGCTATGTATTTGAATTGCAGTGGTTTAATATTACATAAACCTTATTTTGTAGTGTTTCCATTCCTCTTCAACCACTGTATAAAATGCCCTTAACTGCTTAGTTACCTTTTTCTACTTCCTATATATCAGTGATACCTTTCAACAACAAAAAAATGCAAATAGAAAAATGTGTTTTTACTATTTCAGTATTACTGATTTAGATATTTTTCAAAGTTAAAGATAGGAATCTTTGGTAATAAATCATAAAACAGTACAATTCATTGTATGGTCAGAATTAGATTGTGTAAAAATAATTGTTTCACAAAACAGTCTCGTGAAAAATAATAGTTTGTGAAAAAATTTTATGAAAATGATACACACGACTGATAATTATAGTGGAATTACTTCTACATAGTAAGATTTCGTTAATAGAAACAATTTGAGGGAGGCATAAACAAGATAAAAGGCATTTTTATTAATTAAGGAATTAACTGTAGCTGTCTTTATATGCCTTAGTGTACAATTAGGTAAGAATACAGATTTGTCAAATTATTTGAGGTACAATTGTTAGAGATGGATGGATTTCCTTAGTGATTATATGTACAGAGGAGATTTTTTTTAAAAAAACAAATCCTTAAATATGCTGGTAAAAGAAAGATTTTATCACCTTTTCTATCCTTGAGTTTCTCATTTGCTTCTTTTTGGGACATCTTGGTTGAATAAGGATATTAGTCATTTCGCAATTTGTATAGTTTCAAAAAAACAATTTGTGGTCTACACTTAAGTGCATTAGTAATTTTATATTTTCAAAGGGCATTGGTGTATTAGTAGAGTGTTTAGAGGGAGAATTTTCTCATACTTGAATACTGCTTTGACCTTTGTTATAAATGTAAATTTTTTCTTATCAGGTAAGCTGATCCCACTAATATTCCAAATTATTAGTAGATAGAAAAATTGTAGCACCTTGAGATTAAAGTGATTCACTCTTAGACCATGAGAAATTAGTGATAAAATCAGGAGTAGAAATCTCCTATACTATATTGTCTACTCTTTGAAATTAGCTAAGGGGTTACTTACATTATTGCCTTAAAAATTATTTATTGATTAATAAGTGTTTTAGATAAGGATATTTTTCCTGCTCTTTTTGAATAAGAGGTAAAAAGCCATTAAATGGCAGAAGAAACAAATTTATATAATATGTAGAATTGTTTAGTGTCCATAGACTCTTCAAACTGTGAGAAAAAGAAACAAAAGGATTAAAAATTTATCCTGCATTTAACAAAACAGAAAATGAGCAACTCTTCATCTTATTAACCTAAAGATACTCTGATTTTTTAGATGATTTTAAAGGTTTCCAAAGTACTTCTACATATTACCTCATTTGGGTCTCATGAAAATCTTGTAATAGGGGTAGATTTTATTATTACTGTTCCAGCGAGTAGAGAAACAGAGATAAATGCTTTTCCCAGATCCAGATAGGTCATAGAGCTATTATATGAGTACTTGGGATTTAAACCCATGGCTTTCTGTTCTTTGTTAATGTGTTGTTCTTAATGCTAACTCTAGTTTGTATGTAGTTACTGCACACACAACTAACTTTCATCTCTAGCCATTTAGTGATATGTGCAGTGGAAAATGTTTTCATGATATTAACTATAAGTAAATCTTTTGAGATATAATTTAGCTTGATAATTTTTCTTCAGTCTCTGAATTTCATTGTTTAAGTGCTCTAGTTTTTGCTCTTTGCTCTTTTCTCCCCATTGTTTGTTTTATCTATGGGCGGATGGAAGATAAAGCATCTAGCATTGCCATTAAAAGTATAAAAACAATTTGAAGGAGGAATAGAAACTTGTGTTTACTCTCCATTATCCTGAGTGTTGAATTTTGGCTATAATTATAACTATTTAGCTTTCTGTAGCTAATAAGTAAGCTTTGGTGTTACTAAAATACTGCAAAAATTGATCCAGTTCAAATTCAATTTCTGATATTATATTGTACTAGTAATTGTAAAATCAGGTTAGTAAATATTTTTTGTGCCTTGTGTAGAGAGGGACTAGTTATGGTGAAAGTTTAAATAAAGTGTTAAAATTAATATTTTATGTGAGTTTTAAAATCAAACTTATAACATGAATAAATAAATTCACCAGTAAACATTTAGCCAGAAAATAAGGAATGTAAATTGTGCCTTAAAAGAACAAAATTGTTTTATACAAATTTTTAAAAATACATGTTTTTATCAAGTATAGTTTGAAATGAAACTTGAATTTTCCATTTGAAATTTATACCTGCCTGACCAAAAGGTGGCACAGTGTATGGAGCGTCCGACTGGGTCACAGAGGACCCAGGTTCAAAACGCTGAGGTTGCTGGCTTGAGCGTGGGCTCCTGTGGTTTGAGCAAGGCTCACCAGCTTGAGCCTAAGGTCACCGGCTTGAGCAAAGGATCACTCAGTCTGCTGTAGCCCCCCCCCCCCCATCATGGCACATATGAGAAAACAATCAATGAACAACTAAGGTGCCACAACAAAGAATTGATGTTTCTCATCTCTTTCCCTGCCTGTCTTTCTGTCCCTGTCTGTCCCTCTCTCTGTCTCTGTCAAAAAAAAAAAAAAAGATATTTATACCTTTAGTCCCTGGCTGGTTGGCTGAGTGGTATGAGTGGTAGAGCATTGGTCCAGCATATGGAGGGCCTGGGTTTGATTCCTGGTTAGGGTACACAGGAGAGGTGCCTGTCTGCCTCTCCACCCTTTCCCCTCTCCTTTCTCTCTCTCTTCCCCTCCGGCAGCCAAGGCTCCATTGGAGCAGAGTTGGCCCAGGCACTGAGGTTGGCTCTGTGGCCTCTGCCTCAGGCGCTAGAATGGCTCCAGTTTCAATGGAGCAATGCCCCAGATGGCAGAGCATCGCCTTCTTGTGGGCTTGTCTGGTGGATCCCGGTTGGGTACCTGCAGGAATCTGTCTCTGTCTCCCTGCTTCTCATTTCAGAAAAATACAGGAAAAAAAAAAAAAAAGAAATTTATACCTTTGGAAAAGGTAATGAAGTCATGTAATGCTTATTTTGTATTAATCAGCATTACATTGTACATTTTTATTTATTATAGAAATAAAAATTGTTTTTTGAGATTCTAGAAGTAAATCCTATATCATTAGAAAGCCTTTTAAAGGTTGAATTTTTAAATGCCTATATTTGATATATAGTAATTATATTTTAATAAATTTATTAATACTTAATAAATTTTAAATATTTTGCCATTATATCTTAATATTGAACTGATATTCACTCAGATAAATATTCTAATTTCTTTTTATTTCTGCAGCAATATCCGACAACACTTTTAAAAATCTTATACTTTATTTTAGGATCATCCAAATTTTTAAACAAAAGATTTGAGATTGAGAACTGAGATAAAGATATTTAATTCCTTGTATGCTTACATGATTTCCTAATTTATTTCCATGTCTTAAAGTAGATTCTTAACTTGTTAGTGTTGTTGTCTATAAAAAGTGATGGAGTCATTTTCATTATTTTTATTGCTAGCTTTGTTCTTAGTGGAGGATCTGAGTAATCTAAGCAGTTAGTTGGGAGTGGATATTGGGTTTGTTTTTGTTACCTGAAAGTGTCTGACAAGTGACAGTTGGCTATGAAAAGGTATAGACAATATACATTCCTTGCACTCCCTTTCGACTTGTTGTCTCATCTTTAACTAAAAATGAATCTTAAGCTTTTTAAAGCATTTGTTGGAAAAGCGTAATATGAGGTAGAAACTGAACCATTTTTTCTTAATGAACTAAAGAATGAATCTAAAGAGAATATTGTCAAGAAGATTATGAACATAAAACAAATTTATCTTTACTTATCTACATTCGTAAAAATGGAAATTATTCATGTTACCAGCTGAACAGTCCTTATATACCAGGTATCCAGGGTAAAAGTAAAAGTACATTTAGATATTTTATTGAAGGCAGATGGTATAGCTTAAGAATATTCTTAACTGTTCAGGTATAGTTTAGCAAGTCCATATATTTTTGTTCGATAGTGTCGGGAGGTAAACATAGGTGTAGCTTTGTTTTGACAAGAGTTCTAAACTCTTGTTTAAAGGCTCTAACCTCAGTTACTAAGAGGCAAATAGATTATTCCCAGAGATAACTTGAAAGTGGGAGCAAATTCTCTACTGAAGTTGAGGGCTTATGTCATATTTTCATTCCCTGTAAGAGGTAGGCAAGTTTATTTTATTTTTTTTTACAAGGACAGAGAGAGAGATGGATAGATAGGGACACACAGATAGGAATGGAGAGAGATGAGAAGCATCAACCATCTGTTTTTCCTTGTGACACCTTAGTTGGTCATTGATTGCTTTCTCATGTGCCTTTACTGTGGGCCTTCAACAGACCAAGTAACCCCTTGCTCGAGTCAGTGACTTTAGGTCCAAGCTGGTGAGCTTTTTTGCTCAAGCCAAATGAACCCGTGCTCAAGCTGGTGACCTCGGGGTCTCGAACCTGGGTCCTCAGCATCCCAGTCCAACGCTCTATTCACTGCGCCACCGCCTGGTCAGGCAGAGGTAGGCAAGTTTAGAAGTTCATATCACCATATATGTTTCTAAGTTTGCAAAGTTGTTTCTTAGCCCTTTTTCTCGTAAATTGTCACAGTACAGCTAAGTTTTAACTACAAGTTTAAATAAATATTAAATTTATTTGAAAAGATAGGAAAAGAGACATTTAAATATCTTAGTACTAGGTGATTTATTAGATAGTAAATAAAAGACTTTTTGGAATGGGATTTGTAGATTCCATATTAGTTTTCCTCGCGTGTCTGATGCTTTTGCTTTATCTTTCCTGCTCTCTTTCTGTCTATATCTATTCTAGCTGTTTCTATGACTCTCTTTCTCTCACATATATGTCTGTTTTTGTCATGTTATTCAAAGCTCTTTTCTGGTTGCCTTTTGTCTGGTTCTGATTTTAACTGAAGAGTACAATGTGTCTTGCTAGAAGGCAATTTTACTGAATTTGATTTTTGCTTTATTTTTGTTATTTTATGGGTAAATTCCAAATAAAAGTTTTATTTATTTAATTTTTTTCTTATTTTTATAATTGTTAACCTTTCTTTTACTTGAGATTAAAAAAAAATGTTCCAGTGTCCACTAATCCAGAACAATAAATTTCTCCTTGCAACGTTCCAAATGCACAGAGGCTGCCAATCCCACCACTCAGAATTTTTGCATTTGCATACTTCTGACATCAACATGTTCTCAGTGTGCCCTCTATTTTAGTTTCCAGCAATTGTAGCTGTATGTACCTAGGAAAGGGATAATGAGAAGCTTAAAATAGGTATGTCGTGTTCTCTTGTGAATCTAGATTTTAAGGTTTCCCTCTCTCTCCCTCCCTCCTTCCTTCCACCCCACCTTCTCTCCTTCCTCCTTCCCTCCCCTCTTTCCCTCCTTCCCCTCTTTCCCTCCTTCCTTCGTTTCCTTTCCTTTCTTCCTTTCTATTCCATTACCTATCTGTCATCAACCAACAAGATGTCCTATCAGCATTCTATTAGAAGGATTCTTTGATGCTTCCAGTCTTTGTTTCAGTCTTTCTGGGTAAGGAATTGCCTTCAGTCTTCTGATTATAAACTTTAGTTATTGCTACTACCTTTTAGGTTTCTGGGGTTCTTTAGATTCTGTCTTATTCTCATCTATATCTTAGTATCCTGCCTTAAAATTTGTTACCTTGAACTGTGAGATTGTCTCTAGCTTGTCACACTATATTTGGTTAATTATATTTATGTTGTTAATTTTTGACATGGTCTATGAGGTGATGCCTCAAGGGTGTTCGAGATTTGATAGTTATAAGGGAAAGTATTTAAATTATGCATAATGTAAACACATAGGTGAAGACATTTTGATTGGTGAATATTTAAGGGAAAGTATTTAAATTATGCATAATGTAAACACAGGTGAAGACATTTTGATTGGTGAATATTTAAGGGAAAGTATTTAAATTATGCATAATATAAACACACAGGTGAAGACATTTTGATTGGTGAATATTAGAGTGCTGTTTGTTCATGAACACAAAATATGGAGACCATAAAGAAGACTAAGACATGGTACTTGTTTTTAGCCAGCATGCAGTTAAATCAAGGAGATAAAACATACCTAAAAAATGTTTTGATAGTTTGAAATGGTAGCCTCCATATGAGAAAAGATAATTGTTATATCTAAGATGTAGGGATCACTTAGGTCAGTGATGGGCAATCTTTTGAGCTTGGTGTGTCAAAATTCGCCAAAAAAACCGAGCATAACTTGGGTGGTGTGTTACTTCGAGAAAAACGGCCTAACTGGAAGTCCCTGAACTAGACGCTCTGTGCCGGAGTTCTGTTGTTTTGGCCTATAGACCGCCTGCACAGAGTGTCTACACTACAGCAAATGTTTTATCCTTGGCTACTGCACCTGGCCGTGTAGGAGCCGAGGATGAAACGTCATTCTCGGCATGCGTCCCCATACTTCTCTGGTATGCAGCCGCATGTCATCGGAAATGGCTATGCGTGTCAGCACTGTCATAGGTTTGCCATCACGGACTTAGATGGATGATGAGAGGTTTTGTTGAGGGGGAAGAATTTAAACTAAACTATGCCTTGAAAGATAAATAAGAATTGAATCATTAAAAGAGGTAATTTTATAAATAAGGGGAGTATTATAAGTAACCAAGTTAGAAATAGAGCAGGCTACAAAGTTTGTCTGGAATAGATTTTGAAAAATGGCTAATAAAATGAAAAGTGTGATGTTGAGGCAGATTGTTTGATAGCCTCATTATTTTTGTAAGCATAAAAATTAATTACCATAGTGGGGATTTTTGGTAAGTTATATTTATATTCCAGAAACTTAAAAATAATTTGAATACCAGTAGTAGTTTTTAAGGTATGAAATTAGTATTTCAGGTGGTGGTGGGAGAAGGGACTACTGTCATGAGTGAAAACAACGAAAAGTTATATGACTAGGTAGTAGGAAGTTTGTGAAAGAAAGAAATATAAATATACAGGACTTGGTATTTTGTGACTGCTAGAAGGGATTAAGGCTGGAGATTGATAGATTTAATAAATTTTTTGAGTGTATTGAGCCTGAGGGATTTTAACAACATTGATATTAATGGAAATATGAAAGATGTGAAGAAAAACTAATTTTTAAGTTTATTTTTATAAGGTTACTGTGACATAGTATTGGACTATCTATGTGGGAATGGCCAGCCAGCACTTGGAGATAGAATACATAGGCTAGGAGTAAAGAGCAAGAAATGTTAAAGTCTTCCATGTAGAATAGTGTTTACCTCATTGTGGCAATGTAGAGGTCTTAAAACTAAAGTGTTAGAAATAGTCATATATAGCAGGATGGCGTAGAGATCACAATCTCTAGAGAGTATAAGTAAGACACCATGTCAGAGAGACCAAAGGAGGAGAATAGAGTTCAAGGAGGACTTGCTTAATAGTATTGGTAACCTCAGAGAAATCAGAATATGGTAAAGAAAAATGCTGTTAAATTTGAGGATGAGTCATTTATTTTGGTAATATATTTTTTTAGAACTTATAATTCAAAATCACTTACGTAACCTACTGGTTTTATCAAGCCACTTTTAGGAGTTTCCCTTTTTAGGTAAATTTATTTATCTTGGCACCACTTATTTTAAATAGCTATCCTTAATTAGTATGTAATAATGTTACTATAAAGAATTTTCGATATTAAAGGAAACATTCATTTAGCAGTGATATTTTAAAGTAGTTTGATGACACCTGGACTATTAGAATGTAGATATCTCCTTTTAAATATTCTTTGTTCACGCTGTAACTATTGTAATGATTAGAAGGTTGTCAAAGCATTTTAATCATAGGTATGACAGTGACTGTCTCCAGTATCTAGTGTACATTCTTAATTAACTTTATTTTCCCCTGGGTTGATAAACTACAGGTCCTTTATATAAAGAGAAGAACTTTCTGAGTCTACCACATAAAATTAGGGTATTTTAAAGGACTCATAGTTTTAAATTGGTAGAGTATTTTCTTGGTAAGGTGCTCCCTTCTAGTCAGTGGTATATTTAAAAATATGAATGAGACCAAAAAAATGATTGACACTGATCATCAACTTGGAATAATTCCATAACAGGATGAAAGCTCTCGTTTTTCACCTTCCTGATTTGTATTGTGTTCCTTTAGGAGAGCATTCTTCCTCATATTGAGCTGTATCTGTTTCTTCATGATCGATATAATTTGGATCCTATAATTTAGTCTTTTTTCTAGTGCTTTTAGCATGCCTCACTTCCAGAATAGTCCAGTTCTTCCAAAAAGCCTTCCTGAATATGAGATGTTCAGATTTTAGAACTGGATCGGATGCTAACGATCATTTAAGTTATACCTGTCATTTCACATAGAAATTAGGTGATTTGCTCATTAATAGAGGAAAGGTCTCTTGGGTCTTAAGCCTCATTCTCCTTTAATTATCTTTTCACTTAAAAAAATTATATAGGAAGTTGTGGATAGTATTCTGCCTTGAAGAGGTACTAATATTCTTCATTAAATATGACAATTCTGTCATTATTTCTTGGATATATTTTCAACATTCTTTAGTGTGAGAATTTTCTTACACAAGAAGTCATTATTTTTACCTCTCTGGTTCTCTTTTGCTTTAAAAACAAAAACAAACAAAACACTAACTTCTTTATAATAATTGCTCAATAATTTTTATTTAACTCCTATTCTTGAAATTTTTGCACTGTATTTGTAAATACTGTCTTTTGTGTTTTCTCAGCTTTTATTCTGGTTTAACGTGTATGAGTTTTAGGTTTTTATTTCTATTTCTTAGTGTTTAGCAAACATACTTGATTTTATTAGTGGAATAATTCATCTAAAATTTAGTTATTTTGAAATTTTTTTATTCTTTTTTCTAATTTGCTAAAGCTGCAATACTACTAGCATAAGATATATACAATATTAAGTTTATAGTGACTTATATGCTTGTTAAGCAGTATATTTAACTTAATGATCGTCTTAACTTTGATATGGATAGATAGGATATTTTTTCTTTTAAGTTTTAAATATAAGCCTCATGCTCTCTAGTTATACATACATATTCAATCAGTACATTACATTTTTTCTTTGAAAATTCTTACAATACTTTGACACCCTAGTTTAAGAACATGAAATTCTTTTCGAGAAATATTTCACTTTTTCTGGTTCACTTAGAGAACTATAACATAAATAATAACAGCAGGGTATATTTAGTATCTAGAGAAAGTAAAATATTTTCCTGTTTTGTATCCCTGAAAAGCCCTGTCTGCAATATTTAGTTTTGGTTGTTGTTTGTCTTAGGAGCCATTACCAAAGATAAATTTATCATTTTAATTAATAAGGTCATGGCATTTTTTCTAATTGGTTCATGAGTAATACAGATTCTTTCAATGCCTTCTATAATGAATAAAGTTAATCTAAATATATTTTAATGTATTTTTCCTATTTTCTGATTTTATTGAAATATACTTTATCATTTTTCCTATATAAAAGTCATTTTGAAGTTATGCAGGTGCCTTGCACAAAGAAAATTGCTACCATCCTGCCATCTTCGCTATGGCATGTGTTACATAAGAATTGTAATGATCTTCAATAGGATTGCTATTTTTTTCTTTGCTTCTTTAGAGCTTTTTAAGTTACATGCCTCCAAGATATTTTGTAAAGAGATCTACTAACTGTAAATGTGGCAACATTGGTAGATAGCAGGGGATGGAGTTGATTAATTCTCATATTAGAACCCCCTGCCAAAAAAAAACCAAACTGGGTACCATGTTTATGAATGTCTGTCAGATATCCTTTGGCATTGCTCAGCCAGACTTCTTTCAGATCTCTTTCTCAATTCTGTATCCTTAGAATTGTAATTTTAGACTTAAAATATTACAGTACTGGAAGCATTTATTATGTTAGAGTGTATTTATAATGTAGTTGCTTTTTTGTTTTCTCTTTCATGAAAGTTAGTGAACTAAGATAAATAATAAAACATTTAGCAAGAAATAGCTGAGGTAATTTTGATTTTTTATCTTGAATGTTTTATGTAAAATTCTATTTAGAGGTAAACTTTGTAGATGCAGTTACTTACTTATAACAGTTCATTTAAATTTTTACTTGCCTGGGAAACAGAAAAGTAGAGACTTAAATTCTGACATTTCTAATTGTAGTTTTTCAATTTCGGCAAATAGTAAGTTTCATAGCTACCAGTGCCTTTTTTTATATTACTCTGGAGAAACAGTTATGTTCTTTATCATTTTTGAATAGTTTTAAAGGACTTGGAATATGTTTCCTTCTAACTCCCTTGATTGTGTTTCACTTAGGATTCATTTTCTTGCTTTTATGGTAAATCTTTAAGTATAGTGGACATTAGATGAATTCACAAATTTTCTTTTATATGGTTAAATTTTCAGGAAAGGTAGTCTTTTCCATTATTATCACTATCCAAAACAGCATTAATAAACACCAGTAGGCTCATTCTTTCTTTTTAGCAAGCTAAAGGAAAAAATAGTTGTCGTGTACTTTTTTTTTTTTGCTTTCTTTTTGTGAGGAAATTCCATTTGTGATATCTAAATGTATTAAGGAGAACCCCTTTTAAAGTGATGTTTTCTCTTTTGACCAAAATGTAAATAAATTTTCTTGAGAAATCAATTATTCTTCTAAATCTGATTTTCACTTCTGGATTTGGTAAACTGCACATTCATCTCTATGACATATTTTTAACACTAAAGAAAGAAAATGACCACTGCTCTTTTTTCCAAGCATTTCCTGGGATATTGGGATATTACTAATAAAATTTAATTTGTTCTAGATCAGTGGATACCGGAACAGAGAGGAGGTATTTCTTACCTGATAATGTGTGTGTGTTCCGATTCTGCTAATCCAGAAATCCAGTCACATTTGTTTAAAATCATCCTTAGTTGTTATTTGTTAGGGAGTTAACTCCCTATTTTAATTTTTTTCTGAAATTCAGTCCCTAGTTGTGCTTTAGATAGGGTAGAATTTTTACCTTTTTCAGAACACTGCTAATGAAGTTTTCAACTGGAACATAGTCTGAAGAAGCAATGAGAGCAAAAAAATTCAGAGTGGTGATTGGCCACCTCTGTTTGATTGACAGGTTGCAGGGAGAAACCCATTCGTTCTGGATTAATGGAACTGGAAAACAGAAAACAGTTATCAGGTAAAAAAAACCTTTTCTTTAACCTTTGAAATTCACCATTTAAAATATGAGTCAGAACATCAAGGGAATTTATTACTAACAGGAAAAATAAAGTGTCTTGTGAACAGTGATCTCTGGCTACTACATCCAACAGTTACCAAAAAAAAAAAAAAAAGAGCTACAGTTACTACACATTGTCAGCCTTTGCCAAAAGGGCTTGATTAAATGGAAATGAATGGAATGTAAGGTGCAATTATATTTTAAATCTGGGTTAAAGACATGAAGCAGAATGTTATGGGTGGGGGAGACTGATGTTTTATTGGTGTTTTATTTCCTGAATTGTGTCTGGTCTATGGATAAATAGAACAATTTGTTTTCCTATTAATTTGTTTTTAAAGCTATTAATCTGGCACTTTTTGTAAATTTTCACAAATTTTGTTACTGTTTTTTTGTTAAACTTCTTCACTTCATTAGGATGTATGCTTATATCATCATAAAATTCTAGTAACAGTAGTGACCGTTTGTTTATTTTTAATGACAATTTTCTGATTGCTGGTTAAATACATTTCAGATTGAAGGCCAAGGACATGGTGCAGTATTTGACTGCAAATGCTCTCCTGATGGTCAGCATTTTGCATGTACAGACTCTCATGGACATCTTTTAATTTTTGGCTTTGGCTCCAGTAGCAAATATGACAAGGTAGTGTATAATGAGAATATATCTTCTCATTATTATTTAAATCTCTGGATGTTTATTGGTTGTATTTTGGATGGGAGGATGGGTGAGAATTTTTTATGCTTTCATTATATTTGAAGACTATTTCTACATATAGAGGAATCATATTTCAAATAGTCTGGAGACATGTTTTGGAGAGGAGGATGAAGATAGCAATGTTTAAATCTCTCTTCTATAATAGGTATCAGATAATTAGGTCTTATTTAAATAAGTATAAATATCTGTATATTTCAGAAGGAATAATTTTATATTTAATTAGCTTGCTACAAGAATCCAGATTGCATTTTTTTAAAGTTGGAGCATACAAGTGGAGAATGGGCAATATATATAAAGGGATTCTGAAATTATGTAAAATATTTTATTTATATGTATAACATGCATTTATCTGGGTACAAATCTGTGGCTTTCCTGTGGTTCCCAAAAAGGTATGGTGTCCTGATGGTAGCTAATGTTTTTAAACATTAAAGGCTATGATTAGTGACTAAAAGACTTAAATTATTTACATTAGAGTGGTACAAAAAATGGCATAGCTCATGGTTTAATTTAAGAAATTTTAAGTTAACCAATAAAATTTTGAAGTTATAGATGTCTCAGACATGAATTCATAGTTCATATTAATAATTTTATATCTCACATTTTGGAAAAATTTTCATTAACTCTTGGAAAATTTGATTGTTAAATTTTTATATTAATATTAATTTGCCATGGTTACTATATACTTAATGATTTTCTTAAATTGTATAAGTGATGTCATTAAAGAGTTTAATTCAAAGAATAAATTCATTAAATGATTTTGCTTTTTGCAAAAGGTTAAAAAATAACATGACTATGGTGACTCTGTGTAAGTAATAATATCACTGGGTGACTTATGCCTAGATTTGATTTTATCATGTAATTTGAGATTATATAACCTATTTTTTATGTGTATAATCTCTTGTTCCAGGGGAAATTCAAAGCAGCTACTGTCTGGTCATAAAATTTAATGTAGAAAATGAAGATTTATTTACAATTAATTCAAGAAAAGAATATTTTATAATGTTGCTTAATATCATGATTTATGTTAAAATGTTTGCCTTCTTGTAGAAATTTGTAATGATAAATTTTTATTTTTGCAATCTTTTATGGTATTTTACTTTCACAGATAGCAGATCAGATGTTCTTTCATAGTGATTATCGGCCCCTTATTCGTGATGCCAACAATTTTGTGTTAGATGAACAGACTCAGCAAGCACCTCATCTCATGCCTCCACCTTTTTTGGTTGATGTTGATGGTAATCCTCATCCATCAAGATATCAGAGATTAGTTCCTGGTCGTGAAAATTGCAGGGAGGAGCAGCTCATCCCTCAGATGGGAGTCACTTCCTCAGGTAAATGCTCATTTTTATAGAAAACAAAAAATTTTTCTCTTTCTGCTGAAGTTTCATAAAATTGTTAATTGGATAACACTTTGTTTTCAATTATTTTAAACTAATGAGAAGTAAAATGATTTCCTGTACATCTAAAGGAATAATTTGGTTTATATTCATTTATAATCTCTGGGGGCTAGTAGGATAAGTTCCTATGTTTGGTATGAGATGAGTCAAATTTTTTTTCTTTCAGCAATATATACTGAGGATATCCTTCGTCCCTGACACCTGCTATTAAACGAATATGTTTTTTGCTCTCGTGGAGTAGTTATATTAATACAGTTATAAACAGATACATAGTTAATTGTGATAAATTTTATTAAGGGGATAATAGTGTGATATGAGAGAGAGACTAACACTAGATAGCCTATTCACATTGAAGGTTATTTTAAAAAGTGATCAACTTTTAAAAGACTATAAGGTAGGAATGAGAAGTGTTGAGAGCTATTTTAGTGAAATAATGAAGAGTAAATGTCAAATGAGTCACGGAATTGAATCAAAGTTTAAATGGGAACCAGGTCTACAGATACTTTCTTTGCCTCTTTTGACAAGAAATTTGGCACTATTAAGTGAAAAAAATAGACTGTATAAAGAAGGTTAAGCCAGTTTTGAAATTATGAATCTTTCTGTTATATTTTAGACAACTAAAATGTTTATGAAAATATTTTAAGTTTTAACTCTAATGGACAAGTAGAATTAAAGGACACAAATGGGGTATAATAGAATGAGTAAGTTTAAAATAATGAATTTATTATGTAAGCAGCACAGAAAAGCCAATTTCACTGCATTATAGAGAACCCGCTTCTTATTTTTCTTAAAGGATTGGGCATGAAATTGCCATGAAGATGGACATATTGGATAGGAAGGGCTGCTCTTGGAACTAGACATGCCCACTCAGGATGGAGGGTGAGGAGAAGCATTAAAGGAATAGTCCCTGCTGCTACTTGTAGAGAGTAGTACAGTCCAACAGACCTGAATATCTGGAGTATGTGAAATTAAAATGCCTCAATACATGGACACAGCATGGACTCAAAGAATCTAAGAACAGGTAGTATTCAAGAAGTCTAGGCAGACATTAGGATTAGAGAAGTCTCGATTATTAGAGAAGTCTTAGTCATAGAACTGAAATTAAGATAAACATCTTGATTCTCTTGGAGGGGGAACTGGCAAGAATCAGATCTTGCCCAGGTCTCAAAATATAGTGCTCACAAAAATTAAGGGATATTTCAAATGCAAGTGAATATGAAGTGATAACCCCTAATTTTTGTGAGTACTATAAATACCTAATTTGGGATTTTAGGTACGTGGAAATGAGGAATGGGCTCACTTATTAAAATATTAGTGCTACTTAATGTCTTTATTACTTTTTTCCTCCACTTAACAGTTTATAAAGGGTTTTTTATAAATAATCTCATTTAATCCTTACATCTATTATATCCCAATCCTAAAAGTTTAGAAAATGAAAACAACATTATATCTTGTTTAAGTTAAAGTGTATGGAATCACAGGGACTCAAACCCAGCTGGACTTGCAGTTCATTGTTCTTTCTTTATACTAAGCTGACCTTAGAGTAAAAAGTAGACTTGACTTTGAAAATAAAATAGAAACTGTCTTTACTAGTACAGGGCCACAAAAGAACCCATAGCAATAATTACGGCTTCAGAGTGAACCATAGATTTTTAAGCATTTTAGGTCATAGAATCTAGGATAAATAACATTTCTTTGATTAAGACTTACTTATCAAGTACAAAAATAGAACAAAAGACAAATACTTTTTGGAAAAAACAGCATTATTTCTAACTATATTTCTATTTGAAAATCTAGGTTTATAATAAAATTTATTCTTGGAAAGTCCTTAGAGGATAGCTATTGTAACAATAAATTGGCTTGAATACAGTTTGGTTATAGTTACACTGAACAAATACACTCTAAATGTGTTTTCATAGTTGTAAACTTGAACTATATCAAATTACTCAACACTGTTCACACACGAGATGTTTTGCTAGCAGCGTACCAGGAAAGAAGCATCAATAGGCATTTTAACTTTTATCTCTGTCTACTTTTACTACTTTCTAGTTTTGTGATCTTGGACAAGTTATTTTATCCCATGCAATTTTAGTTTTATTTTATAACATTATGTGCTTAATACACATATTTTCATTTTACCTTTTTTATACCTTTATTACTATACCTTTTTTTTACTACTATACTTCTTTATTGTAGAATATTTTTTGTATCGTTTACCAGCTCATTCTAAAACTTTGATCTCATCAAATCTTCTCTTCTATATCCACACTCTCCATATTAATTGCTGCCTTCTCTACTGTTTTACCAGTGCTTTCTTATACCTCATAATACTTAAACATTTGTTATTAATTCAGCAGGATTGAATATATTCCTAAGCCTAAATTTGTGCTAGACTTAGAATATTAAGATAAAAAAGACAGCTTATGCTTTTGAGGAACTAAATATTGGGCTGAACTCTGAGACGTACATATTATTTGACGAAATGGAAGAGGATGGCAACTATTTTTTTCAGGGATAGTCTGGAATGATTTCACAGATGAAATGTCACGGAAAAACCATTTTAGTTAGTGCTTGAAGGATAAGTTATTGTTTATCATGTGTATACTTGAAGTGGAGGTATTGTGGTCAAAAGCTCCAAAGTATAAAGGTGTTTATCCTGTTAGGAGAGTCAGAGTCAAATAGTCCCATATGACTGGTACAGATGAGAGTTGAGACTGGAATAGCAGAGTGGGTTAAAACACACTAAATTCTTCTTCAGTCTTTGTTTTCTATCTGGAATGTTCTTATTTTAGCTCCTTGCGTAATGGAGTAATCCATTTTGCATGGATTACTAATTCTTTAAGTATAAACTCAGAAGCTGCCTTCTCAGAGGACTGCTTTGATTTCTGTGATCCACCATAGGTTAATTCCTCCCTCTCCCTTCTCTTTTTTCTCTTTCTCATTATCATCTTTATTTTAACTTTTTTTACAATTTGTGCTTATGTATTGGTTCATTGTTCAATTTCCCTATTAGATCATTAGCTTCCGGAAGGTTTGGAACCTTGATGTATCTTAAGATACACTCACCACTGGATCCTCAGTTCTTTGGTATATCATAGACACTGAAGAATTTGTTGAATAAATTATGCACTAAAGATTTTTTGAGAAAGTGGATCATCAGATTTGCCTTAAAAAGGCAAATAAAAAATACCACTATGAGCTAAGATGAATCCTACTTTTATATGATTTTAAGTAGTTACTTTGGTTTTTTCGCCTGCAAATTGGAGTTAATCATGCACACTTGAGTCATTGTAATGATTATGTGAGTGACTGAGTATCATGATGAACACATCATCATTTTTGTTTTTAATAAATTAAGATTGAGGGGACATGTTTCCATTTAAGTCCCATCATTTATAATTGACCATTTTAGGGCTTTTATTCAAGCAAATTTTACATTTACTTCTACGCTCAAAGTGAGGTAAATGAGTGAAATGGTTTGAGTAGTTAACTAAAGTAGCCTTAGCATTTTGTGTATTATTATGTAGGACTGAACCAAGTTTTAAGTCAGCAAGCAAATCAGGAGATCAGCCCACTGGACAGCATGATTCAGAGACTACAACAGGAACAAGACTTGAGACGTTCTGGTGAAGCAGGTATCAGTAATACCAGTCGCTTAAGTAGAGGTAAGATGTGATTCTTTTAAGTAGAAAATTAAACTGAAATAGTTCAAACCTCCAGCAGTTACTGTACATTTATAAAATGAAATATTAGGTGCCAAAATGGTTATGTTTTTGAAAAATATTTAATGAATATAAGAAAATTAATATAAAGTTTCAAACTATATGTAATGAGTTTTTAATATGTATATTTTCACTTTTCATAATAAACACATAGAACTTAGAAAACCTTTACAATAAATTTATTTAGTAATATATAAAATGTATTCAATGCCACATTCTCAAATGTCTGATCACCTTTGTTGTATTTATTATTATAGTTAATTTTTTATGTGAGAGGAGGTGCGATAGAGAAACAGATTTCCACATATATCCCAACCTTGATCCACCTGGCAACCCCTGTCTAAGGCCAAAGCTCGAACCAATTTTGAGCCACTGGCTGCGGAAGGGAAAGAGAAAGTGAAGGGGGAGATGGAGAGGTTGAAAAGTAGATGGTTACTTCTCCTGTTGGCCCTGACTGGGAATTGAACCCTGGATGTCCATACACTGGGCTGATGCTCTGTCTACTGAGCCAACCAGCCAGGCCTGTTATAAGTAAACTTTAAAAGAAAAGTTAAGGCACATTTATGAACCATAAATATCCTTGGGTTTGTCTATTTCTGCTTTTTATATATTTTTGTCCAAAATATATGGTAAGCATTATTTTACAGTAATTATTTTACATCTTTGGGCCTTAGAAGTCAATAGTTATGATTCATTAACATAACTGATCAACTAAATAACCATGTTTTATTTACCACAACATGAAGTTTCATGTGGAAGATAGTAAGAATAGGTTTTTTTCTGTTAAAGGCTAATGTAGAATGTCTCTTAACAGAACTTGCTATATTTTCCACTTAGGTTCTGTAAGCTCCACCTCAGAGGTCCATTCACCACCAAATGTAGGGCTAAGGCGTAGTGGACAAATTGAAGGAGTACGGCAAATGCACAGCAATGCACCAAGAAGTGAAATAGCCACAGAGCGGGATCTTGTAGCTTGGAGTCGAAGGGTGGTAGTACCTGAGCTTTCAGCCGGGGTAGCCAGGTAGGTGGAGCTGTGAATTTGTATGTACCACAGTTCTTTGTGTTCATTTTCTTTTTTTTACTTTTAAATTTTATTTAGGAAACTAAATTTAATGGGCTGACATTGATCAATAAGAGTACATAGATTTCAGGTTAATATTTCTATAGCATTTGAACTGTTGATTATGTTGTATACCCATTACCCACCCAAAGTCAAATCATTTTCCGTCACCTTATATTTGTCCCTCTTTACACCCTTCCCCTCACCACCTCCCTTATACTCCCCCCCTCTAACCACGTCACTTTTATCTGTCCATGATTCTCAGTTTTCTATTCCACCTATGTGTGAAATCATACTTTTTCTAATTTACTTACTTTACTGATTATAATGTTCTCAAGGTCCATCCATGTTGTCATAAATGGATATATGACATCATTTCTTGTGGCTGCGTAGTATTCCATTGCATATTTTCTATATTCAGTCCTCTATCCAGAGGCATTTTGGTTGTTTCCATGTCTTGACCACTGTGAATAATGCTGTGATGAACATGGGGGTGCATGTGTCTTTATGTACCAATGTTTTATTAGAGTATTTTTGGGTAGATACCCAGTAGAGGGATTGCTGGGTCATATGATAATTCTATTCTTAATTTTTTGAGGAACCACCAAACTTTCTTCCATAATGGCTATACTAATTTGCATTTCTACCAACAGTGGATCAGGGTTCCTTTTTCTCCACAACCTCTCCAATACTTGTTATAACCTGTCTTGGTGATAATAGCCAATCTAACAGGTGTGAGGTGGTATCTCATTGTAGTTTTGATTTACATTTCTTGAATAGCTAGTGAAGATGAGCATCTTTTCACATACCTGTTAGCCATTTGTATGTCTTCTTGGAAACGTCCATTCAAGTCCTCTCCCCAGTTTTTAATTGGATTGTTTACTTGTTTGTTGCTGAACTTTGTTTTTTGTATAGTATTTTGGATATTAACCCTTTATCGGAGCTATTGTTTGTGAATATCATCTCCCCTTTAGTTGGCTGCCTATTTGCTTTGTTGTTAGTTTCCTCTTTGTTGTTAGTTTCTTTTGCTGTGCAGAAGCTTTTTAGTTTGATATAGTCCCACTCATTTATTGTTCTCTTTATTTCCCTTGCCTTTAGGGTCAAATTCATAAAATGTCCTGTATGGCCAACGTCTATAAGTGTAGTACTTATGTTTTCTTTTATGTGGTTTATTGTTTCAGATCTTATATTTAGGTCTTTGGTTCATTTTGAATTAGTTTTTGTGCAAGGGACAATCTATAGTCAAGTTTCATTCTTTTGCATGTGTTTTCCAATTTTCCCAATATCTTTTATTGAAGAGGCTTTCTTTTTCCACTGTGTGCTTTTGGCTCCTTTGTCAAAGATGATTTGTCCGTACATATGTGGTTTTATTTCTGCGCTCTTAATTCTGTTCCATTGGTCTTTATGTCTATTTTTCTGCCATATACCATGCTGTTTTGATTATTGTGCTTCTGTAGTTTAATTTGAAATCAGGTAGTATGATACCTCTGGCTCCATTCTTCACAGGATTGCTTTGGTTCTTTGGAGTTTTTATGGTTCTATACAAACCTGATGATATATTTTTTTGTTCTATTTCCTTAAAAATGATTTTGGGATTTTAATGGGATTACATTAAATTTGTATGTTGATTGGGGTAATATGACTATTCTAACTATGTTGAATCTTGCCATCCGTGAGCATGGAATATTTTTGCTATTTCATTGTGTCTTTTTTAATTTCTTTGAATAATGCTTTGTAATTTTCAGTATTTAGGTCCTTCACATGCTTTACATTTATTCCTAGGTATTTTATTTTTTTGTTGCAATGGTAAAAGGATTTGTTTTCAGGAAAGCAGTAGAGCCTGACCAGGTGGTGGCACAGTGGATAGAGCATCAGACTGGGACGCAGAGGACCCAGGTTCGAAACCCCACGGTTGCTGGCTTGTGCACAGGCTCATCTGGCTTGAGCACAAGGGGTCACTTGCTCTGCTGCAGCCCCTGGTCAAGGCACGTATTAGAAAGCAATTAGCGAACAACTAAGGAGCTGCAACAAAGAGCCACAACAAAGAATTGATGCTTATCTCTCTTTCTTCCTGTCTGACTGTCCTACTCTCTTGTCTCTATCACTGTCACAAAAAAAAAGAAAAGACAAAGGAAAGGAAAGCAGTAGACTTTTATTACTGATTTTGTATCTGGCAACTTTATTGTATTGACTTATTGGTTTTTAAGAATTTAAAAAACTTTTTTTTTTTTTACAGGGACAGAGAGATTGTCAGAGAGAGGGATAGATAGGGACAGACAGGAACGGAGAGAGATGAGAAGCATCAATCATTAGTTTTTCATTGCCGTTGCTACACCATAGTTGTTAATTGATCGCTTTCTCACATGTGCCTTGACCACGGGCCTTCAGCAGACCGAGTCACCCCTTGCTGGAGCCAGCGACCTTGAGTCCAAGCTGGCGAGCTTTTGCTCAAGCCAGATGGGCCCGCACTTAAACTGGCGACCTCGGGGTCTCGAACCTGGGTCTTCCCATTCCAACGCTCTATCCATTGTGCCACCTCCTGGTCAGGCTTAAAAAAATTTTAAATTTATTGTGTTAACATGGTTTCAAGTGTCCCATTTAATATAACATCCTCCACACCCAAAACCTACCCCTTATTCTCCTCTCTCCTCCTACCTCCATTCCCCTTCTTCCCTCTGAGACTTATTGTCCTGTTACCTGTATCTTTGTGTTACATATATATAATTGGGCTAATAATCTCTTCACCTTCTCTGGTACCATCCCCTCATCACCCTTCACTTTGACAGCTGTCCCTCTGCTTTGTGTGACTCCGTCTCTGCCTCTATTCCATTCCTCAGTTCATCGTGTTCATTAGATTCCACATATAAGTGATATGATTTCATATTTGTCTTTCTCTGCCTGGCTTATTTCACTTAGCATAGTAATTTCCAAGTCCATCCATTCCATTGCAAAAGGTAAGATTTACTTCTTTTTCATGGCCACGTAGTATTCCATTGTGTATATGTACTACACCTTTTTTATCCACTTGTCTACTGTTGGATACTTGGGCTGTTTCCAGATCTTGGCTATTGTAAACAATGCTGAAATAAACATGGGGTTTCATATCTAATTTTGAATCAGTGTTTTGGGATTCTTAGGGTGTATTCTGAAAAGTGGGATAATTAGATCAAAAAGCAGTTACATTTTTAACTTTTTAAGAAGCCCACACAGGAGCTGCTCAAGTCTACATTTCCACCAGCAGTGCAGCAGAGTTTCCTTTTCTCTAGACCCTGCCAGCCCTTGTGTGTTGAACATCTTTTCATATGCCTATTGGCCATATGAAAAATTAGATTGTTTACTTTTCTATTGTTGAGTTTTAGTAGTACTTTATAAATTTTGAAAATTTATCCCTTATGAGATGTATCAGAGAATATGTTCTCCCATTGAGTGGGTTGTTGTTTTATTTTGTTTATGGTGTCTTTTGTTGTGTAAAAGCTTTTTCATTTGATACAGTCCCATTTGTTTCTCTGTCTTTAATTTCACTTGCTTGTGGAGATACAGTATATCATAAAAGTGATCCTATGAGCTATATTGGAGAGTTTCCTATCTGTTTTCTTCCAAGATTTTTATGGTTTTACAACTTATTTAAATCCGTTATCCAATTTGAGTTTGTTTCTGTGAATGATGTAAATGGTGGTCTAGTTTCATTTTTTTGCATGTACCTGTCCAATTTTCCCAACACAATTTATTAAAGAGACTATTTTTAAAAGAGTATCTGTTGTATACTCTTTCCTCCTTTCTCAAATATCAATTAACCATAAGGGCATCGGTTTATTTCTGGATTCTCTGTTCTGTGCCATTAACCTATATATCTGTTCTTAAGCCAGTATGAAGCTGTTTTGATTACTATGGCCTTGTAATGTAACTTGATATCAGGAAGTTTGATGTCTTCTGCTTTGTTCTTTATTATCAAGATTGCCAAGGCTATTCGCATTCTTTTTAGTTCCATATAAATTTTTAGAAGTACACCACTTGTTTGTATCTTCCTCAATTTCTTTTTTCAATGTCTTATGATTTTCTGAATTCAAGTGTTTTACGTCGGTTAAATTTATTCCTAGGTACTTTATTTTTTGTTCTTGTTGCAAGAGTGAAGGGGATTGTTTTCTTAATTTTTGTTTCGGACAGTTTATTGGTGGTGTGTATAAATGTCACTGATTTCTGAATATTGATTTTATACCCTGGTACCGAGCCAAATTCATTTATCAGCTCTAGTTTTGTTTTCTTTTTTAAGATTTTAACTATTGATTTCACAGAGGTGAGAGGGAGAAAGGATGGCAGGTGGAATGGAAAGCATCAACTTGCTTCTCATATGTGCCTTGTCTGGGCAAGCCCAGGATCTATCTCAAACCAGCGACTTCAGCCTTCCAGGTCAATGCTTTACCCACTGGGCTACCACAGGTCAGGTTGATCTAGTAGTTTCTTGACTGAGACTTTACAGGGTTATTTTTTGTACAGTATCATGTCATCAAATAAGGACAGTTTTGCTTCTTTTCCAATTTGTATGCCTTTTATTTCTTCTTATTGTCTTATTGCTGTGGCTAGAACTTCCAGAACTATGTTGAATAAGAATAGTGAAATGGGGCACCCTGTCTTGTTCCTGATCTTAAAATTGCTTTTAATTTTTGGCCATTGAGTTTGATGTTGGCTGTCAGTTTGTCTTTTATGGTCTTTATTATGTTGAGGTATATTTCCTATATTCCCACTTTGCTCAGAATTTTGATTATAAATGGGTCTGGATTTTATCAAATGCTTTTCCTGCATGTATTGATATAATGAAGTGATATTTAACCTTTATTTTGTTTTATGTGATGAATCACGTTTATTGATTTGCAAATACTGTACCAGCCTTGCTTCCCTGGAATAAATCTCACTTGATCTTAATTTATGATCTTTTTAATGTATTGCTGGATCTGAGTTGCTAATATTTTGTTGAGAATTTTAGCATCTATGTTCATTAGGGATATTGGCTTAACGTTTTCTATCTTTGTGTAGTGTCTTTTCCTGGTTTTGGAATGAGGATAATACTTGCCTCATAAAATGAGCTTGGAAGTGTTCCCTCCTCTTGAATTTTTTGGAATAGCTTGACAAGTATAGATATTAGTTATTGATTGTTTGGTAAAATTTGCCTGTGAAGCCATTCATTTGGTTCAGGACTTTTGTTTGCTTAGAGCCCTGGTTGGCAAACCGCAGGTCATGAACCACATGTGGCTCTTTGGCCCCTTGAGTGTGGCTCTTCCACAAAATACCTAATGATTAGCAAAGGCCAGTTTAGGATTACCCTAATTAAATTAATAACAATGTACCTACCTATATAGTTTAAGTTTAAAAAATTTGGCTCTCAAAAGAAATTTCAATCGTTGTACTGTTGATATTTGGCTCTGTTGAATAATGAGTTTGCCGACCACTGGCTTAGAGGTTTTTTGATAACTGTTTCCATTTCTTTTTTTTTTTTTTCTTTTTTTATTTATTTATTTTAGAGAGGAGACACAAAGTGAGAGAGAGAGAGAGAAAGGGGGGAGGAGCTAGAAGCATCAACTCCCATATGTGCCTTGACCAGACCAGTGCAGGGTTTTGAACAGGCGACCTCAGTGTTCCCAGGTCGACGCTTTATCCACTGCGCCACCACAGGTCAGGCCAACTGTTTCCATTTCATTGTTGTAATCGGTCTGTTTAGGTTTTCTGATTCTTCCAGATTGAGTTTTGGAAGATTGTACGTTTCTAGGCATTTATCAATTTTGCCTAGGTTGTCCAATTTTTTTGCATTTATATCTTCATTGTATTTTCTTACAATCCTTTTTGTTTCTGCAGTGTCAGTTGTTAGTTCTCCAATTTCATTTCTAATTTTATTTATTTGAGCCCTCTCTTTTTCTTGATGAGTCTTGTTAAAAGTTCCTTAATCTCGTTTACCTTTTCAAAACAACCAGCTGTTGGTTTCATTGGTCATTGTTTTTTAGCCTCTATGTCATTTGCTTCTGCTCTGATCTTTATTATTTTTTTTCTTTTATTTTCTCTGGGCTTAATTTTTTGTTCTTTTTCCAGTTCTTTTCGGTGCAGTGTTAGGTTGTTTATTTGAACTTTTTCTTGCTTCTTCAGGTATGCCTGTAATGCTATGAATTTCTTTTTCACGAGTCCTTTTGCTAATGTTAATTTTCATTTGTTTTAAGGTTTTTTTGTGTGTGTGTGACAGTCAGAGGGACTGATAGGGACAAACAGGAAGAGATGAGAAGCATCAGTTCTTTGATGCAGCTCTTCAGTCATTGATTGCTTTCTCATACATGCCTTGACCAGGGTGTTACAGCAGAGCCAGTAACCCATTGCTCAAGCCAGCAAGCGACCTTTGGGCTTAAGCCAGCAATTGTGGGGTCATGTCTGATCCCATGCTCAATCCAGCAACCCACACTTAAGCTGGTGAGTCCGCACTCAAGTTGACAACCTCTGAGTTTAAAACTTGGGTCTTCTGCATCCCAGTCCAGCGGTCTATCCACTGTACTACTGCCTGGTCAGGCTCTAGGAAATTTTTTATTTCTTCCTTAATCTCATTGTTAACCCATTCATTATTTAATAACATGCTCTTTAGCCTACAAGTGTTTGAATGTTTTTCAGTTTTTCTATAGTAGTTGATTTCTAGTTTCATGCCACGGCGATCAGAGAAGATGCTTGATATGATTTCAATCTTCTTAAATTTTTTGAGATTTGTTTTGTGTCCTAACGTGTGGTCTACCCTAGAAAATGTACCATGAGCACTTGAAAAGAATGTATATTCTGCTGCTTTGGGGTGAACGGTTCAAAAATATTAATTTTATCCAGTTGATCTAGTGTGTTATAAAAGGCCACTGTTTCTTTGTTAATTTTCTAACTGGAAGATCTATCCATTGATGTTAGTGGGGTATTAAAATCCCCTACTTCTGTGTCTGGGTAGTGTGGGCCCAAACTGTGTATAAGGATCAGCTTTCTCCTGCTTAGATGTAACAGCAGCTCCGTAAAGGCACCAACCTCCACTTTTCAGCTGTTTCTTCTCCTCTTGCAGCTGCGGGTCTTCCTACAGAGTCTTCTTTAGAAAGATTATAGTGTAGGATCAGACTGGCCTCAACCTACCAACTCCTCTACAGGTTGCAATCATGATGGGTTTGGGCAGCTGTGGTTGGTAATACAACATTAGCAGAATCCCCTACTTCAGAGGTCTCTTAGTCAGGAGCTCAGTATGGGGAAAGTGGCCCATACTCCAGAGCATAATCCCTCAGATGCTGATAGATACTCCAATTCTATTTTCTTCCCAGTGTGGTTTGCAGTAGGTTCAGATTGAGTGGAACTAACAGTCCCCTCTTCTGAAGTTCTTCCAGCTGGGGATCCCCTGATGTCAGGGAGGAGGAGGATTGAGAAGGTCGTCTGGGACTGACTGTCTCTCCCCAGAATGTGGCTAAGCCCCTCAATTAGACCAAACAGTAGGCTCCACAGGACCCACACCTTGAATATCTCTGCTCTATTCTTCTCTTCCTTCCCTCTGTGAAACCTAGCCCACTAGGACAGGATATCCAGAACCCAGTTTGTTGACTGTGGAAGCTCAACCCTGTGCAATGTACACAAGCTGCTCTGCTTGTGCTAACCACAGAAAGTGGAGCTCACCTCATCTGGGCCAGGTGTTCTATGACCCCTTTCTTAGGACAGGCTGCCAGCAAGGGTCGTTAGGTCTTGAACCAATGCTCTCCACAGTTGGTCTTTGGGTGTGCTTGCCCTGGGCTTCCCTGGAGGGAACCCCGCACAGACCATTGGGGACACTGCCTGTCACTGGCCCTCAGCAACCTTGTTGGAGCTATAAGCAATTCAGAGTAAGTAGCTGCCACTGCTGGGCCCAGGTGCACGTGGAAATACCAAGCCCCACACCTAGGCTGGCTTTTACACACACTGCTCTTGGGTAAAGGTCAGCAAAAGGCCAAGTTTCGCCTGACCAGGTGGTGGCACAGTGAATAAAGCGTTGGACTCAGACACGGAGGACCCAGGTTCGAGACCCTGAGGTCGCCAGCTTGAGCGTGGGCCCATCTGGCTTGAGCAAAAGCTCACCAACTTGGACCCAAGGTCACTGGCTCGAGTAAGGGGTTGCTCGGTCTGCTGAAGGCCCGCGGTCAAGGCACATATGAGAAAGCAATAAGTGAACAACTAAGGTGTCACAACGAAAAACTAATGATTGATGCTTCTCGTCTCTCTCCGTTCCTGTCTCTCTGTCCATATCTATCCCTCTCTGACTCTCTGTCCCTGAAAAATAAAAAAGGACCAAGTTTCCCCTAGCCTACCTTCTGCAGCCTCTGTCTGCTATCTGTTTATTGTACTTGGCTAGTGAAATAAAACCTCTGGTAGATTCCAGAGCTTGGAGCAATGCAGGATTAGAAACGGTGTTGGGTGTGTCCTCCAACCCTACCCCTCTGCTGGATGTGTCAGTCTGTTCAGGCCTTTTTCACAGACCTTAGTTGGGTGTGGCCATCAGGAGTCTGATGGGTCTGGCCTCTGAAGCTCAGAGATAGATGTGTGGTCTGCCAGCAGTCTGGACAGTTTCTACTGAGTCTCATAGGATGGAAGCACCAATAATATTATAGGCCAGTGGTTCTCAAATTGTGCGCCAGGGCGCACTGGTGTGCCCTAGAAGATTTCCAGGTGCATCCTATGGTATTCCAGAGAAATATGTACCTGTTGGGGACCAAAAAATTAACAGGATTTTTGGAGTTCAGATTTTTGGGGGACAGAGGTGTGTATCTTGTTATGAGGTGGGTTTCTTGTAAACAGCATATATACAGATCTTGTTTTCTTAGCCGTGCAGCTACCCTATTTCTTTTGATTGGACTGTTTAATCCTCTTAAATTATGGTATATACTTATTTATTGCCATTTTTTCTTTAAATCTACCATTTTTTTCTATTTCTTTTGTTCTCTTTATAGCAATTCATTTAGTATTTCTTGCTGTACTGGTTTGGTTGTAATTAACTCCTTGAGCCTTTTTTCGTCTTAAGCTTTCTATTTCTCCTTCAATTTAAATGATAGCTTTGCTGTACAGAGTTGTCTTGGTTGTAGGTTCTTGTTCTGCATTACTTTAAATATTTTTGTTTGAGGGGTGAGAGTGATTTGTCCTTGCCAGGTTTTGGTATCAGAGTCATGTTGGCCTCATAAAATAATGTTAGGGAGTATTGCTTCTTCTTTTGTATTTTGGAAGCCTGAGAAGGATAGGTACCATACCAAATCTTCTTTGAGGGTTTGGTAGAATTCATTAGCTAGCCTTCTGTTTCTGGTTTTATTTTGGGGGAGGTTTATGATGGTTGTTTTTGTTTCCTCCCTGCTTTTAGGTCTATTAGGGTTCTTTTGTCTTTTCTTTTGGGGGGGTGGCAAAGACAGAGAAAGTCAGAGGGAGGGATAGATAGGGTCAGACAGACAGGAAGGGAGAGAGATGGAAAACATCAATTCTTCGTTGCGGCTCCTTTAGTTCATTGATTTCTCATAAGTGCTTTGACCAGGGGGCTACAGCAAACCGAGTGACCCCTTGCTTGAGCCAGCAACCTTGGGCTCAAACTGGTGAGCCTTGCTAAAACCAGCTGAGACCATGCTCAAGCTGGCAACCTTGGGGTCTCGAACCTGGGTCCTCCACATCCCAGTCCGACGCTCTGTCCACTGCGCCACCACTTGGTCAGGCAGGTGGTCTATTAGGTTTTATATAGTCAGTCTAGGAAGATTGTATAGTTCCAGGAATTTATCCATTTTTCTAGGTTGTTGAATTTGGTGTCATATAATCTTTCATAATATTCTACTAAGATTCTTTGTATAACTATGATGTCTGGTAATTTCTCCTCTTTTATTTTGGATTTAGCTTTTATGAGTCCATCCTCTTTTTTCCTTAGTCTAGCCAGAGGTTTTTCAATTTTATTGATCTTTTCAAAGAAACAGCTCTTTGTTGTATTAATTTTTTCTATACTTTTTTTTCTCTATTTCATTTAGTTCTCTAATTTTTACTGTTTTCTTTCTTCTTGCTTTGGGTTCATTTTTAGTTGTGGTCTTCATAGTGCCTTTCAGCCCTATGATTTATTTTAAATTTATCTGAAGAACTAGTATTTTTAAACTATTCATGACAGGAGAAAAATAAAATTTATATACATGTTCCTTTCTAGAATGATTCATGTAAAGGATATGAAGAGAGAATATGTTAAGGTGAATGGGGGAAAATAATAAATTTGGATTGACCACATATGAAATTTATTGAGTAGCATATTAAATCTTAACTTGTCTTAATTAACTGTAGCTTAAAACACTGTAGAAGTTTGTTACAATTAAGTTGTTTACGGGTTTTTCTCATTCATATCATTCAGAGGCATTGTGAAAAGTATTTTTTGGTAATACATTTTATAAATTATATATTTAAATGATTCTTTTTATATTTAAATGTATATGGATAAATTTAAAAGGGTTGATTTGATATGACCTTATTTTTGAGGTTCATGCTACGAGGAACTTTGTATTCAGGTCCTTTTAATTTTTTAGTGAAGAAATATTTATGAATGTGGTCCATCTAAACCCTAAGGATAGTCATTGCCTATTATGCTACTATACTATTTATTATAATAGGAATTTGATTTTAGGATTTTCTAGTTCTTAAACTCAAAAGATAATAGTAATTATATATGAACTGTCCTGAAAATTTTTTGAGTTTACAGTGGTATGAAAGTGATTTACAGAATCAATAGAAATCCTTATTTAAATTTTGAATTTTGATCTTTTCTTGGGTTAGAGATATGTGGTAAGTAACTTGCTCATGATGATGGCTGTGCATTGGCAGTTAGGTTAAAGATGGCGTAGGCTAATCTATAATGTTGGGTAGTTTAGGTGTATTAAATACATTTTTTGTCTGTAGAATTAACTTGGATGATGGGGTTATTGGGACGTCGTAAGTCGAGGTGCACCTATGGTTAAAATAAGTAAATATTTTTGAATTTGAATGTTTATATAGATTATGCTTTTTTATTGGACAACACTTCAAATTTTTGTTAGGGTAGGATTAAATACATACCTAAAGTATAAATTTGAACACTAACTTTATCTGATGGAAAATATACCCAGATGTTCTTAATAAAAATTAGATCTCAGTTTATGTTTAGTTAGATTCTTGTCTACTTTTTAATTCTAATATTAGGGCTTGAAAGGCTGCAATAAATAACACACTTTTTTTAAACAATAGTTATAAAATAATTGAAAACACAAATAAGATAATCAGAATATTACTTATTACTGATACAGCTGTGAACATGTGGCTTTTTTTCTGCATGAAAGTGTGCAATCTTAAACCAAACCCCAAACACAGGTAACATTGGGCAACTGTATTTTTCCCCATGGAGAAGCAGTTGGTTTTTTTCTTTAAAATGTAGAGCACTTAAAATATAAGCTAATTTTTAAAACTAAGCTGATTTTTTCCTTTCACGATTAGTTACAGTAACTTTTCCTCTCCTGGAGAAAAATGACTAAGAGGTGAAAAGAGGCCAGGTGTGGATTGCTAGTTGATGGAGATACCTGTACATGGAAGGAAACATGAAGAATTGGGACTGTTTGTTTCTCTCCAGATATCCTTCTCCATTTAATTTCTTTTTCTTTTGGGGGGGGGGGTTGGCGTGCTTAACCATTGATCTTATGGTCAAGCATGACTATGGCCATACTTCAAAGGATATTTGACCTCGTTGGAGCTTTGCTCACAATACTTAGTATTCTTTAGACAATCTTCCTGGGATATACCATTCGGTGTAAGCAGTTTAAAGTTTGCTTCTAGATGGCCTTTAAATAGGTCAGACCAGTTTGTTAGTTAAAATCAAATCCAAATATATAGCCAACAAAGGATTAATATCTATAATATAAAAAGAACTCTCAAATCAACAGTAAACAAAACAATTCTGTCAGAAAATGGACAAAGGCATGAATAGGCATTTCATCGAAGAGGATATACAGAAGGCAAATAAGCACATGAAAATATATCAAAAATCATTAGTCATTAGGGAAATGCAAATTAAAACCCCAATTAAATAATTTGTGTTTTTATATCAGAATGGCTATAATACAGTGACATCACCAAATACTGAAGAGAGTTTGGAGAAACTGAGGATCACTTATGTATTTTTGATGGAAATGTAAAAACGGTGTTGCTACTCTGGAAAGTAGTTTTGTATTTTAAAATCTGAATATGCAGTTACCAGTTATCTCAAAGAAATTAAAATTTACGTTTGCACCTAGAAACAGCCCAGATAATCTTCGGTGGGTGTGTGGTTAAATAAATTGTGGTGTATTTCCACCATGAAATCTTACTACTATTCCGCTATAAGAAAAAGAAACAACCTATTGATAGGACCACTTGAATGAATCTTGAGGGAATTACACTGAGTGCAAAGTCAATATCAAATGTTACACACTGTATTATTCCATTTATGGACTGTTCTTGAAATGACAGAAGTATAGAGAATATATTTGTGATTGCTAGACATTGTTGGGAGGAGTGGCTGAGGTGGAGGAGATAAAGATGGTTATAATAAATAAATGGGCACTACACAGGATCTTTGTGGTGATGGAAATATTCTGTATCTTGACTAGGGTATTGGATACATAAACCTAAACATGTGATAAACTTGGGAAGGAGTAAATACACACAGTTAGAAAAAAAACTGGGTAATTCTGAGTATTTTTGTCAATATTCAGGTTGTGATATTGTACTGTATAGTTTTGCAGGGTACTACCATTGGGAAAAGATGAGTAAGGGCTATAAGGAATCTTCTGTTATTTCTTAACTATATATGAATCTACAATTATCTCAATAAGAAGTTTAAAAAAACAAATAAGTTGTTAAGAACTAACAAAAAAATAAGTCAAGGCCATTCTTTTCATAAGATTTAAATTAACTCATTTTGTTTTCCATTCAGAATTATGATCTGCTGCAGTAGAGATTTTTGCAATTAAGTAAAATGACAGTAATATACCCTAGTAAAAAAATGTCTAACTTATAGAGATGTTCCAAATTTTAAGTATTAACTCCGCACTGGAATAAATATGGAAAAATTAAGAGTTTTAAGATTAAATATCTTGCTATTCAAAAACTTGAAAATTGTAAAAAATTAAAATTCTCTTGTCCCTATAAGTTCAGGTTTCATGAAATTATATTTCACAATTAATGTTACTCAACTGTTTCTGTTGCTCAGTTATGTCTTGATTTCTGGATAGAGTTGAAGTTTTTCAGTAAATGAATCCTGTCCTGCCTTTCACTGGAGAGAGTGTAGTTCTTTCAGGGCTTTAGAAGTTGTATTAATTTAACCTGAAGGTTCTCTTGTGCCCTTTTTTTCTTTTTTTAAGATTCTAGCCTTTTATGTGGCACATAAGTATAGCACAGCATAAACCCTACCCTGGTGTAATAATTTTCAAAATAAATCCAATTTCTAACCATGGGAGCAGTTACCTCAGGAATAGAAAGATGTTCCCAGAACCTCAAACTTGATTTGCCAAATAATATATAAGTACTGATAGTATCAAGTTCAAGTAGTCAAAGTCTGCTTTTAAAATGTTTCAGTCATTTAATGCCAGATGTCCAAAGCATATAATCTATGAATTTAAACTCAGAAATCTTTATCATGTGTCTTCATCTGTAAAGAAAAAATATAAGAGTAGCATTTTCTCCTGACACCTAATATCTTTTTAAGTGATAAATCAGTTATAAAAATTCTAAATTAACCTCCGTGGCTTTTAATTCTCTTTCAGTAGGCAAGAAGAGTGGAGAACTGCAAAGGGAGAAGAGGAAATAAAGACTTACAGGTCAGAAGAGAAAAGAAAACACTTCACTGCTCCAAAAGAGAATAAAATGCCCACTGTCTCAAAGGTAAATAGTAATTGCTTTAGATGTGTAATACTTGCTTCATAAGTATAATGACCATTTTAAAACCCTTTTGTAAACAAAAATGTCAACATTGTGAATAGGATAGTTAATGAAGTAAAATTAATACAGTTACTACGTGATTACTTCTTTGTGTTATCTAATATTGTAGCATTAAAATTTTTTTATTTTACATTTCTTGCCTTCTAGAATACATTTCTCCAAATGCTAATTTTTTTATGCCTGTTAAATCTAATAAATTGTATCAGAATTCTTTTTTTTTTTTTTTTGTGAGAGAGATGGGGGGGGACAGATAGGGACAGACAGACAGGAAGGGAGTGAGGTGAGAAGCATCAATTCTTCATTGTGGCACCTTAGTTGTTTGTTTTGTTGTTATTTTTAGAGTCAAGAGAGTCAGAGAGAGGCATAGATAGGGACAGACAGACAGGAATGGAGAGAGGTGAGAAGCATCAATAATTAGTTTTTCGTTGTAACACCTTAGTTGTTCATTGATTGCTTTCTCATATGTGCCTTGACCGTGGGGCTACAGCAGACTGGGTAACCCCTTGCTTAAGCCAGTGACCTTGGGTCCAAGTTGGTGAGCTTTTCTGCTCAAGCCAGATGAGCCCGAGCTCAAGCTGGCGGCCTCGGGGTCTCAAACCTGGGTCCTTCACATCCCAGTCCGATGCTCTATCCACTGCGTCACTGCCTGGTCAGGTCTTAGTTGTTCATTGATTGCTTTCCCATATGTGATTTGACCTGGGGCTATACAGACTGAGTGATTCCTTGCTCAAACTAGATGAGCCCGCGCTCAAGCTGGCGATCTAAAGGTCTTGAACCTGGGTTCTCCATGTCCCAGTCCAACGCTCTATCCACTACGCCACCGCCTGGTCAGCCTATATCAGACTTTTCTAAGCAAGAACTTTTTTAGTTCTTTCATTGGTTTCATACTGTAAAATACTCTTGGTTTTTTTTTGCTGTTTTGCACCTATTTGTTTTGTAGATAATTAGAATCAGCTATGCTGCTATAAATTACAGTGCTTATTTTCTCCATTAATAGGTAAATTGTCTCTACTAGTTTGCCTTCTTGGTTTCTCTGTCATCTTAATCTGAAAAAAGTTGGATCCAGTAATTTTGTTTGTCATGCAATAATCTGGGAGAGCTACATACTTACCTGCTTACGTGCCAAGGAGTCACAATTATTAATTCTGTTATATATACATATATATTTTTTAAATCCATTAGCATGAAAGCTTCAGAGTCTTAAAATCTGAAATTGAGGAAAACTATATGAAACAAAGCTGGTTTTTTTTTTGACCCAGCTTTGTGCTTCTTCCTCTTGAGTATTTTAGAACTAAATTCATCTACTTTTCTAGAACTTTCTTTTCTGTTTTGTGACTCTTCCCTTTAAAGGTCTCAGGTAATCCTTTGCCATTTTGTGCTTTCTTTTATTAAGGGTGTCATGCCCTGGGATATTTAGGACCCCGCACATAATACCTGTTGTTATAATCAAATAAGTTTTTGTTTCGGGGAGTTGATTGGTTGATTGGTTGGTGGTGGGTGGGTGGGTGGGCCATTTTTTTTTTTTATTGGTGACTAGAAAGCATATTCTTTTCTGTATCCTTTGCTCAGAATCTAAGAATATGGAAACATAAACTCACATAATGATTATAAGTTGTATTGCTACAACTTTTATGGATAGAATAAGGTATTATCTATTTAAAAGATACACTCAACTTTGTATCTTAATAGTGCTACTTCAAAGACTTTATTCGAAAGAAAAGTGTTGTGTCACACATATTCATAGTGTCCCTGGTTACAAAATTGGAATAACCTTAGTGTTCATTAGTGGAGGAAAGGGAGCATGTCATAACATCTGTATATACCCTTGGGATATTATACAGCAATTTTGAAGAAATGAATTAGAATTTACTCAATTTTCTTGAAGAAATATGATATGTTTTTGCTGAGTGTAAAAAGCAAGTAGAACAGTAATGTTTCTAGTATGACTGTTCTGTTTCTCAATTTTTATGAGAACGGAGAAAGGTTTGAAAGCATATATACTAGGCTACTGACAATCACAGATGTACAAGTTATTAGAGGTCATCTTTTATTTTACAGTTGCATTTTTTTATTTTAATAATAGAGGATACTTACTGTGCAGGTGGGAAGTATAAATTAATATGGAAACTGTTTAGAAAGTAGTTCTAAAGTTGATTTTTGGGCAGTAGCTTTGGTCCCAAAATTGCAGTGGCTTTAACAATATGGATGTATATTCCTCTTTGATGTAAAAGCCTCAATAGGTCCAGACATTGTATGATGTCCTCAGTGTTGAGAACTGAATTTCTTTAATTTTTCTGCTGCTTTTGTGTGTGAATTTGACCTTATTCCTGAAGATGTCAGCATCCTCATTTAAGGCTGTAGGATGGATAATCAAGTCAGTGAGGAAGGTGCAGAGGGCACATATGCTCTCCTGAGGAAGGTTCTTTGAAGTCGTTGCTCTGCAGCATTGTGCCAGGTAGCTCTTTGGCCGGAATTTAGTCTCATGAAATTTTGACAAAGAAGTTTTGACTTTTATGGAAGAAGGGAGAAGAAATATTGGTTGACAAAGTTTTCCCTTGTACTACATTATTTGAAGCATTAAAAATGTTTGTTCTTTTGACTTTAAATTTATCCTAAAGAGATAAAAAATTGTGTATAAAGCTTTACAGAATGGAATAATAATTTTAAATGAAGTGGAATTCAGTAAGTAAATAGTATATTGATGTTAAACAAAAGAAGCAATGTATTGCATTCTTAATAAAGGATTACTCAAAATTTTAGATTATAGTTGAACAATTTCCTTTTATATACCAATGCATATTTCCCAATTTTTTTATAAAGTTACCAAATCAGGTAGTATTTTTTTTAGAGAGAATCTGTGTGGAGTAAATATTGTGTGCTTGTACTGTATGAAAATGTCTTTTATTTTCTCTTGGCCATTACTAATAGGTGCCCCAGTAAGGTAGGGCTGAAGTACAGAAAGTTTCAGTGAGCAGGCTGGTTGTAGGGAGTGTGATGGTGGGTGGAGGAATATGAATGGTTGAATTCAGATTGCAATTTTATAGCTGTTGAGATGCATACCCTCACATACACATCCAGAATCTTATTTTAGAAATACAAAGCTAGACCTAGATTTTTAGTGTTTTTCTTCTCTCTTTCCCCAGTGCTACATTACTACCTAACACAGTGAAGTCAGAGGTGTGTGGGGAGCCAGAATACAAACAAACTTATACGCCTTATGTATGGAAGGAAACTAATGGAATGAACAAAACAGATGTTCAAAATAGTATATTCTCGGAGACCGGGGGGCGGGGGTATTGGAAACTTGATGTAACAAGCAGTTTTGATGACGTTTTTCTATTAGAGGTAATGGTAATGCAACAGAAATTCAGAAGTCAGTGGGCAGGTTGAATAAGAATATAAAATACTGAAAAATGAGTTGGTAGGCTGGAAAGTCAAGTTGAAAACTCCCTCCAACTGTATCAATAACATATAAAATAATGGAGAGAATGAGAGAAATTTAAAAAACAAACATTTATGTAATATGTATTCATCGAGTTTGTGATATTAGAAGTAGTATTGCAGTATCATTTAGTAAGAGTCTTCAAAGAGGAGAAAATATTCAGAAGAAGGAAAGAGTTTTAAAAAATAATGAACCCGGTCTAACCAGGCGGTTGCGCAGCCTGAGACACAGAGGACCCAGGTTCAAAACCCCAGGGTTGCCAGCTTGAGCACGGGCTCATCCAACTTGAACTTGGGGTCACCAGCTTGAGTGTGGGGTTATTGGCTTGAGCATGAGGTATCATAGACATGACTCCATGGTCATTAGCTTGAGCTTAAAGATCGCTGACTTGAAGCCAAGTTTACTGGCTTGAGCAAGGGATCACTGGCTATGTTGTAGTCCTCCCAGCCTCCACCCCCGTCAAGGCACATATGAGAAAGCAATCAGTGAACAACTAAGGTGCCGCAATGAATAATTAATGCTTCTCATCTCTCTTTCTTCCTCTCTGTCAGTCAGTCCCTTCTCTCTCAGGGGAAAAAGAAGAAAAGATATTTTCTAGAATTAACCTCTGGCTAATGTGCCAAACAGGACATTATTGTGAGATTTGAAAACATCTAAAACAACATTCTGAAAGTTTCTTAAGAGAAAAAGAAACTATCTTAAAATTAACATAAAATGTTAACAGAATGGACTCCACTGAGCCATTATACAGCCATATGACATACAAAAAATCATCAAGGAATCAGAACCTAGATTAAGAAAATTGGCTACAACCTCAACACAGTAGCACATGTGCTAATTTTTGTTTGGAATGGTGATCACATAGTGCAAGGGCTAATACTAACGTAGTTGATTCAGGGGAAAGAAAGTTATCTGTGAGATGGCAGTGCTGGTGGAACCATGTTGCTTGAAGCTCTGGTTTGCATCCTGCATTCAACCTATCTATCCAGGGTATCTACAGAATTGGTTGTATTGGTACTGTTTCATGTCATGCAAGAGCTAGTAGTGTTCTTAAACCCAGCATGATGGTCACCTTTGCTCTAGACACTTCTATAACAAAATAACGTCTGTTGAGATGCATCATGAAACATTTAGTGAAGTTCTTTCTGAGATCTGTTTGGGCTTTAATATGAAGAATGGGTTAAAGGTGCTTTTGGTACTAATGTGGTTCGTGGCAGCAAAATAACCCATCAATGAAAGCAGGAGGCTTCATGGTTCAGTTGATTATCCTGAACCATCCAAGCTAAATCAGTTCTGGCAATGCACCTGTGCTGGATTGTCACACAGCTAACATTGCTTGGAAGTTTGCTGAGCTGTAGAGGATTGGTTGCCTTCCTGGGAACAAGTTGGAAATGGCTCCAAATTCTTGAAATTTGGTGATGCAACTATTGTTGATATGGTTACTGGCAAGCCCATGTGTTGAAAGCTTCTTTGACTACCCTCCTCTGGGCCGTTTTGCTTTTTGTGACATGAGATGGACAGTTGTGGGTTTAAATTAGTAATAAAAGTGGACAAGAAGGCTGTCAGAGCTGGCAAAGTCACCCAAGTCTGGCCAGAAAGCTCAAGAGGCTAAATGTTTATTATCCCTAATATCTGCCACCCTATCTTAATGATAGGTGGAAGAACATCTCAGAACTCTTTTGTGACAGAGAGACAGAGGGAGGGACAGACAGGAAGGGAGAGAGCTGAGAAGCATCAATTCTTCATTGCGGCTTTTTTGTTTCCTTAGTTATTTATTGATTGCTTTCTCATGTGAGCCTTGTGGGGGGCGGGGGACATCACAGAGCGAGTGATCTCTTGCTCAAGCTAGCGACCGTGGGGTTATGTCTATGATTCCACGCTCAAGGTGGTTATCCCGCAGTCAAGCAGGCAACCTTGGGGTTTCGAGCCTTGGTCGTCTGCGTCCCAGTTTGATGCTTTATCCACTGCGCCCCTGCCAGGTCAGGCTATAATTAAGAAAAACAACTTTTACTCCCTTTCAGGCGCTAAAATGGCTCCAGTTGCAATAGAGCAACGGCCCCTAGTAGGCATGCCAGGTGGATCCTGGTCAAGTACATGCAGGAGTCTGTTTTTCTGCCTCCCCGCTTCTCACTTCAGAAAAATACACACACAAAAAAAAACAACAAAAGAAATAATAAGAAATATAACTGTTAAAATAAAAAGAAAGCTCTTCAAGCATAATGTAAATAAATTTAATTTACTTATTTTCCAGAATCATGCACATGAACATTTCCTGGATCTTGGAGAATCTAAAAAGCAGCAGGCAAATCAACACAGTTATCGTACAAGATCTGCATTGGAAGAGATTTCTAGACCTACAGAAGAGATAGAAAATGGCACTAGCTCTTCAGATGTAAGATCTCAGCAGATTAATTTCTATTTTCATTTTTACTTGTTTTTTAATATGATTTTCATTCTTCATATTTATTGATATATTTATAGGTGTAGCTGAAATATGGTATTTCCAGATTCTATAATGATGTTTATAGCTTCCAATTACTGAAGACCTACTGTGTATATTCTGGGCTTGGCACACATAATCTCAGATGCACAAAATAAATTTGTATGAATTATTACCATTTTATATATATGAGGGATCTGAGGCTCCAAGATGTTTTAGATTACACATTTACCTAACTTATATAGTAGAGCAGGGATTAAACCCAGGTTTCTCTTTCTCTAAAGCCAAGCTTTTTAAATGGTGCCATGAAGCTCTATTCTTAACTATAATATTTAACTAATAGGCATTTAACAATTTTGGTTAGTTTTTAATCTCTGCACTGCTATAGTTAGTTTTCTGAATGCAATTTTAAAAGTATTCCTTATGTGTAAATATCTCCATAAATATTATTTTTCCTACTAAATTAACTATTCTTTCAGCAAAGCTAATCAGTTTGTAAGCACAAATTAATCTTATTCAGCACCTACAACAATCTTTCCTCTCTCTTTTACCCCCTCCTCACAGTTAGGTCAAAGACTCTATGATTGACCACTATACATTTTTAAAGCTGTGTTTTGTTTTATTATATCAGACATGGAAATTCTCTGAATATATTTTCTATTGAAAGGGCAGTATTAACTCAAACTGATAGTATTCTAACCATAATTTAAAAGTTAATGTCTGGTGGATTTAGGTCTTAGTATGGCCAGGTCAAAGTGATATATCCAATCTGGTAAAAAGACCAAATTTACTAATTACATAAACTTGACATATGACAATTTAGATATGCATACAAAACATAACATACATGTAGACTAATTATTTGCCTTAAAAGTGTTTTATTTTTGGAAGACTTATAGTATGATTCATTTAATATTTTTAGTATGATTCAGCTTATTTGAAACAGGTATTTTCAAGTACATTTGTTACATAAGAAAAATTTACTCAATTTTTCATTTGTCTTCAAACTAATTTGTTTATGCTTTACCATACTTTTAGAGCAATTAAATAAATTTCTAAAGGAATATATTGAGGAATATTATCTTGGGCACAGTGTATTATTTAATGGGAAAAAAATCCTTGTCATTTTGGTTCAAATATTTGTACTTCCATATAGTGACTATTTTGTATTTAGCAGTATGTTTCTTTTCTCTCCCTCTTTAAAGAAGTAATGTACTAAAGGTGGGAGTAATCAGATTGTTTGTTTAGATTTTTTTGGTTATATTACAAAGAGATGTAAAAAAACCCAGTATTTGGGTAGCTTTTCATTTTCTGTCATTTGGTTGAAATAGTACCAGAGCTGGAGTAGTTTTTTCTTTTTTTGTAAGAGAAAACTATTTTAAAAATAATAATGTAATATAAAAGTTTTTAATTTTAAGCTTCCCAAATTTTAACAAAGGCCCAAGAGGTAAAAATTGATTTCCATGTCAGTTATAGAATTTGATGTCCAATCTAGAAGATAAGTTGTGGCATGAGGCTTCTGAAAAACAACAAGCAGAATACAGTACAGGATGCGGCAGAAGAAGTAGGTTTACAGTTGTGAGCACTCGAAACACAATTTATTCTTATTATTTATATTGTTTTATTTTCCATACGAACAACTGTAAACCTACTTTTGCCTTGCCCTCTATGTTATCTAAGAGGTAACCCTGAATCTAATAGGAGTAATTAGTATATCTTTAGGTAAATTTAATAGTTAGGACACATTTAATAATTATTAAGTACATTGAATAACTTTTTATAGAAAAATATAAGGCCTGTATTTTGCAACTAGTATGTCAGGTTTTAATTCATTAATTAATATATTTATTTATTTTTCTTCTTTTCCAAGTGAGAGGAGGGGATATAGAGACAGATTCCCACATGTACCCTGACTGGGATCCCCCCGGCAACTCCTATCTGGGGTTGATGCTTTGCCCATCTGGGGCATGCTTGCAACTGAGCTATTTTTAACACCTGAGGTGGAGGCTCCACAGAGCCATCCTCAGTGCCTGTGGCCAATGTGCTCTAAGCAGTCATGCCATGGCTGAGGGAGGGGGAGAGAGAGCCAGGGAGAAGGGGAAAGTAGGAGAAGCAGGTGGTTGTTCCTCCTGTGTGCCCTGCCTGGGAATTGAACCCAGGACAGCCATATGCTAGGCCAACATTTTACAACGGAGCCTACTGGCCAGAGACAGGTTTTAATTTATCCTAATTTGATTGGTAATGTTACATAATACTAATATTTTCTGAAATTACAGAATACTACTTTATAAAATTGCATAATAAAAAATATATTTAATATATCATAGGAAGGTGAAGTTGTTGCTGTCAGTGGTGGAACTTCTGAAGAAGAAGAAAGAGCATGGCACAGTGATGGCAGTTCTAGGTAATTTGATGAATTTTTATTTCTCCAAATGTAAATATAAACTCTTTAAAAAGCTGAAGATGCTTTTTCTACCAGTAACATTTTTTCAAGTCTTTAAATTAAAAGTTGCTTCTCCTCCGGAGATTTCTTTGGTAGTCGTCCAAAAAAAAAATTTTTTTTAATGTTTTCTGTAGTAGGAAAAAATACTGGTTATTGCAACAAGACTGTAAAATGATGCTTTTAACTTTATCTTCCTATTTGGTTTTTTATTGTTACATGCTATTTTTTTTTTGTTACATACTATTTTAACAGTGAGTATAAGTTCATTTCATTGCTGGTTTTGAGAAATACTTGAGCATTAAATTATGGAAGTAATAAGACCATGAATTTATTGAATGCTATTCATAATATTTTTTTCTAGCAATGAGAATACCTTCTTTTTTGTTTTGTTTTATTATTTCTTTTAGGTGAGGGGCGGAGAGATAGTGAGGTAGACTCCTGCATGTGCTGTGACCGGGATCTGTCTACCCAGCAACTCCATCAGGGACTGATGCTTGAATACTCAGCTATATTTTAGCTCTGAGGCTGGTGTGCTCCATTTGGTGCTATCTTTAGCACCTGGGGTCACACTGGAAATAATTGAACCACTGGCTATGGGAGGGGAAGAGAGAGAAAAGGAGGAGAGATGAGGTGTGGGGAAGAAGCACATGGTCGCATCTGTGTGCCCTGACTGGGAGTCGAACCTGGGACATCTGTATGCCAGGCCACAGCTCTATCCACTAAAGCCACCAGCCAGAGTCTCTCTTTCCTGTTATCCCCATCCCATTTGACCATGTAAGTGAGGAATTTTTCAGCTCCTTAATCTAGGAGTTCACATCACTACAGGGCTGATGTTCTTGGCTGACCTTGTACAAAGAAAGGCCTTAGTAGTGAGGAGTATAAGCCTTTGGAAATGGTAATGATGTTTAACCCCTCGCACTTACTTTCTGGGAGTAGTAGCTTTTAAAATAAACTTACTGAAGAAACCATGAGGTGAGGGTGTAAGAATTTCTTATATCATTGTTAGAATCTAGGGCTTTCTTATTTCCACAACATCATTTCCAATAATGGCATGTTAGTGCCCATGGTTAAGTCTGGTAATTTTCTGCATTTGAAACAGGGCAGTAAAAAAGAAACTTTTCTTTTACTTCAGCAGTTACGGGCAGTATTGTAAAAAACATGGGTTCTCTGGCTTATAATTAGTTCTGTGCTGGCAGGAGAAGATTTTCTAGGAGAGCTGAGTGCTCCAGAGAGTCGCACCCATCAGGGGTTATTTACAGGGACCATGGCTGGAATAAGTGTGATTAGATGCTCTTAAGTGAACACAGTCTATTCTTGGATAGATGTTTGTTCTATAGATTCATTCCTATGCATCCGGAATAGTGTCTGAATTTTTTTGAATTTTAAGTTCTCTAAAATCATTTAAAATTTTAAAATGAAGTCATGAAATCATACTAGAAATCCAATTATTATTTGAATTTTATTTTGGTGATTATTCTTGGGAAAATAATAGCTAAATGCCTACAAAATACATTGGGCCAAGGGTAGAGGTGGTGGCAGTGGAATAAAACTGCAGAAAATTTTGTCTTTTTAGGATTTACCAGAAATTTTCTTAGAAGAGTGAGGTTATGTACATGAGTAAGTCTGGGCAAGTAATTATTGATTTTAACATAGTATAATTTAGACTTAAGGCATTTATATTTGCACAACTGTATAAAATCAAGTAATATTCTCATTTATTAAAATCGAAACAGAAACAAAGTTAACTGGATTCATTATTTTGCAACATCAGTTAAGTAATTAGGTCTGTTGAAGATAAACTGAAAAGAAATGCAAACATAGTTGGTTGTGATACATAAAATAATAAGAAAGCATGGCATGCTTTGAAAAATAAGACATATGTAAATGTGAAGTATACTTTACAAGCACAGCCTTCCCTCTGGGCAAGGATATATCTGACCCTGCCAGTTCAATATTCAGCAACTATGAAAGCATCGAATTTCTCCATGTCAAGAGCTCTCATCTCTCAAAAAAAGAATTTCTGTGCCTCCTCTTCTCATTTGAGTACTCCTGTGCTATTCAGGTGTATCTCTCTACCATTGCTAGAATTGAAGAAGATGACTCTGTTTCTTATTTTTGTATGCCTTACAATACTTTGCACATAAGGAGCATTCGTAAAATGGCCCTGTCCGGCTGGCTCAGTGGATAGAGCATCAACCCTGCGTGCGGACATCTCGGATTCAATCTCTATTCAGGACACACATGAGAAATGACCATCTGCTTTTCTTTCCCTCCTGCTCCCCCTTCTGTCCCTCCCTCTCCCCCTTCTCTCCCTCTTACAGCCAGTGACTATTGGTTCGAGTATTGGTCTAGGGTGCTGAGGATAGCTCAGTTGGTTCAGTCATTGGCCTCAGACTGGGGTTGCTGGGTGGATCCTGATCGGGGCACATGCAGCAGACTGTCTCTCTACCTCCCCTCCTCTCAAAAAATAAAAAAAAAAAAACAGAAGAAGAGGAAGCACTCATAAATCAAGTTTTGGCTAAAATCTTAGAAGGCACATAAATTTATTTTCAGTTAAAACTATGACCTTATTTACCTTAATTTTTTTTTTAGATATTTGAGTAAGATAGGCCTATAGAGTTTTAAGAAACTGTTTAGTAATATGAGTTGAAAGGGAAATATTTTTAGTTCATTAATATGTATTATTCAGTCATTTCTCTTTATTATAATCTTCTGAATATTTATAAAACAAAGTGTTAGTGAGAGAGGAAAGGAGAGAGATGAGAAGCATCAACTCATAGTCGCGTCACTTTAGTTGTTCATACATGCCTTGATTGGGGTACTCCAGCTGAGCCAGTGACCCTGCCCTCAAGCTAATGACCTTGGGGTTTCGAACCTGGGTCCTCTGTATCTCTGGCCTATGCTCTATCCTCTGTGCCACCAGCTGGTCAGATAAAGAAAGTCTTAATGTATATATTGTGTGTATACTTAATTTTTTTTTCTTTTCTAGTGATTACTCCAGTGATTATTCTGACTGGACAGCAGATGCAGGAATTAATCTACAACCACCAAAGAAAATTCCTAAGCATAAAACCAAGAAAGCAGAAAGCAGTTCAGATGAAGAAGAAGAATCTGAAAAACAGAAGCAAAAGCAGATTAAAAAGGAAAGGAAGAAAGTAAATGAAGAAAAGGATGGACCAATATCACCAAAGAAAAAGAAGCCCAAAGAAAGAAAACAGAAGGTTGTTTTTTTCTTTAATATAAATTAATGTTTTCTTAAGAAAACAGAGCGCACAATTTAAAAGTGAGTTGATGAACGTTACCATTGTTGAGTTATACCAGGAAAAAGTAATAGAAAACAACTTGGAAGTATACAGTTGTAAAAAAGAGTACAGCAGGTCCTCCAATAATCGTGTTTCATCCGTTGTTCTTTTGCAGTAACATTGATGAGATGCTGTAGGAACTTAACTCTTGTTTATATTAATTAATCTTTTGTAAATTGGTTTCGTTACGTGTCTTTTCGACTTTGTTGTAAGTCAGAAGATGTTGACGATAGTGAGGACTTATTCTATACCAAAATATATTTAGTTTATTCAAGTTTTAAATGTTTAGCATGTGAGAGTTTCCTTATAGAATTAATTCTATTATAAATCTGGAGTATTTAGTCTTATAACATGAGCAGATATTTTTTTGACAACCTAGTGAGATTTATGTATATTTAAAAAATAGTGCTGCAAACTATACAGTTTATTAGTCTTTAAAATGCCTTTACCTTTTAACTATTCTTATATTTATTGCTGAAATATACAGAGTGCACAAGGGGAACATCACCTGGAATAAGAACAGCAGAACTTGTTGTAGTTGGTCACAAGGCAGATATGAATCTAAAGAAGGATACTACTTTTGTAACAGCCTTTATTTATACAGTGTCTGAGGCATAATTTGATAGTCCTTAGGTCAGTAGTACTATTGGTTTGATTACTATATATTTATAGTATAAATTACTATATAACTTGAGACAGGTCGGAGAAAGTAAGAGAGATAAGTATATGAAAATAAGATCTCTCAGCTCTTATGGAAGTTGGAATTGCTTAAAAATAAGAGCTGTTTAACATTACAGTAAATGAAATGCAAGAGGCTGTAATGTGAGTGAAATACAAGGGACATGTTTTCTATTCCCCAAAAAGGTGTAGTTTTTTGTTTTGTTGTTGTTGGTTTTTAACCTGTGCCATTGTTAGAATTAAATACTAGGAAGACCTTAAACGGTTTCTGTCCCCAAAGAGTTTTGACATTTTTAAGAATGCATTTGTTTTAAGTGTTTATTTTATTTGTCTCAGTTGAGCTCTTACTTGTTTCAGCTTCATAATTATGAATTACTTTAATTTGGATTATACAACCTACTATTCTTCTTGTCACCTCCTTTCCTTTGTCTGGGAAGGATTTACCAAGAATAAGATCATGCTTTCATCCACAGTTTTCTTTCTTGTCAGTGATGATAAATGTATATGGACCCATTATTTTATGTGCTAGATTGGTTATAGCAAACTTACTTGGCCATGTATCTGGCTAGTAAAATAATTTTTTTTTTTTTAATCTCAAGACAGTTTTGAACTTTAGAGATTCACACTGTGAGAACAAGATTTAATTATCATAATGATTCTTGGCTATGCCAGAGTATTACAGTCTTACTTAGTTCCTAGTTAATAGCCAACTTACCTGGCTTCTTGTAGAATTCCAACAGGATTTTCCTTCTGAGGGGAAATACTTGCCTAGTATAATTGATAGTCCATACTGAGGCTGGAATTAATAATTTTCAGACTTTTACTTCTTTTCCTTTATTAAGTCCAAAAACACCTTTTTCAAAACTAACTTAAAACCTCAGTACATATAAAACTGATAAAATCTGTGGCTCTAACTCTGTGACATACTCAGCACAAACTAAAAGTGGCTACACAGTAACTTTTTGTGCATAAAATGCCTGCTCAGGAATTATCTGACTGACTTAACATTGCAAATTTTACACAACAAAACTTAATTTTCTAAGTGTTCCTCTCTAACTTATTGCACTCTGAGTTATCTTTTAAAAATGTAAGTCATATCTGATCACACCTCTGACCGAAATTCTCCAATAGACCCATGTCACATGTAGTAAATGCCAGTCTTTCCCTCTCACTCTCTAAAAAGAGAGTGCTCCTGATGTGTTTGACAGAGAAACGGGAAGATGTGGTTAATAAAGAGGAAAATGGATAATTCACTAGCAGTTGTAGCAATAATTGTTGAAAATAGTGTTCTGTGATACCCTGTTATAACATTGCTTCTATTAGTAAGCTTACATGAGCTCAATGACTGCCTTCTTTTTTAAAAACACAAAAGAATAAAATTTAGAATCTTATATACTGTATAAACACTGAACCAAAACATTTAATTATTACATGAATTTCTCTGCTTATAAATAATAATAGGTTTCAAAGGCTTTCAGAAGTCCATTATCCCTAAGGTGAAGGTTGTAACATCCAGACCATGATAGTCACTTGTTGGTGACCAGCAAAGTTAAAAGGTTTTTCTCAGAGACCTGGTTTTATATTTATCCACAAAAAAATTAAAAAGTAAAGGACATGGCTTAACATTTTCTTTGGAAAAAATCTTGAAGAAAAACTTTTTGTTAGAAGCTAATTGTGAGCCAAGATTGTAAAGTGGCTACTTTAAAAAGAAGAGAGGAGCCCTGGCCGGCTAGCTCAGTGGTAGAGCATCAGCCCAGCGTGTAGAGGTCCCAGGTTTGATTCCCGGCCAGGGCGTACAGGAGAAGCTCCCATCTGCTTCTCCACTCTTTCCCCTCTCCTTTTCTCCTTGTCTTTCTCTTCCCCTTCTGCAGCCAAGGTTCCATTGGAGCAAAGTTGACCCAGGTGCTGAGGATGGCTCCATGGCTTCCGCCTCAAGCTAGAATGGCTCTGGTTGCATGTCCTGATGGGCATGTACAGCAGATCATGGTCAGGCACATGCAGGAGTCTCTCTGCCTCCCTGCTTCTGACTTTTGAAAAATAAAAAAATAAGAAGGGGAGAGGATATTCCTGGCCTGTGTAGAAAAATTATACCCAGCCATGGAAACAGCTTTCTCTGTTCTGTATTAATCAACCCATTCTTTAGTTGTTACTAACACAGTGTTACTAGAAGTTTAAACAAAACCCTCAAATATACTTTGCTTTGTTACATGGAAAGTTTATAAAACTGATATAGCATTTTGAGCAGATGAGAGACTATACTCAGCTTATACTTTGGTATATGTGGGACTATCTTGTCACTTAGTTTTGTTGTGAATTTGTCTGTAGGATTTTGGCTGATCTAGTTCTTTTTATATGTAATGATTTGGAGAGATTGAATACTATACGGCCATCTTTCCAGAGTAGATTTTTGATAGCTAAAGAATATACATTGTACCAATTTTAAAAGACGTATTGTAGATGAGTTCTTTTATGATCTTATTACTTTAAATGTTTTAAACTTTAGAGATTGGCTGTAGGAGAACTAACGGAAAATGGATTGACGTTAGAAGAATGGTTGCCTTCAACATGGATTACAGATACTCTTCCCCGAAGGTGTCCATTTGTACCACAGATGGGTGATGAGGTACTTTTAAAAACATCTTTTATTTCTTTCAAATAACTAAACATTTTTATATAGCCCTAGAAACAGAACTTTAGAAGATTTCAGTGGTTTCATAAAGTATATCATTCTAGATGTTTGTAGCTAGGTATGAAAAATACAAAAATGAGGGAAACAATCCTTTTTTGAAGCTGCTATTATTGCAATTGCAAATTAAGTATAGATGTGAAATTTTTTGGCATTTAACAAACTATATTTTTTAATAATAGGACTTTATTGCCAATTTTTCTTTTATAAATTAAATATATTTTTCTTAGCTTAAAACTTAAATGTATATAGTATATTAAAGAAAAATGAAATTTTCCTGACCAGGCAGTGGTACAGTGGATAGTGTCAACCTGGGATGCTGAGGAACAGGGTTTGAAACCGGCTTGATCATGGGATCATTGACATGATGCTATGTTTGCCAGCTTGAGCCCAAAGGTCATTGGTTTGAGCAAGGGGTCACTGGCTCACCTGGAGCCCCTTGGTCAAGGAACATATGAGAAAGCAATCAATGAACAACTAAAGTGTAACAACAACAAAGTTGATGCTTCTCATTCTCTTCCTTTCTGTCTGTCTCTGTCCCTCTCTTTCTCATTCACTCTTGCAAAAAAAACAAAGGTGGCAAAGAAATTCAGCACTTTGCTTTTCATTTAATTTTATTTCATGAGTGTTTCATTTAAATACTTACAATTTTCATAACTTATTTCTCTGAACTTTAAAAATTCTATTAAATTAGAAAAAGAAATATTTACTTTTGGTCCTGGCTGGTTGATTCAGTGGTTGGAGGATTGACCTGGTGTGAGGACATCCGAGATTTGATCCCCAGTCAGGGCACAAAGGAGAAGCAACCATCTGCTTCTCTTTCCCTCCCTCTCCTCCTCCTCTCTCTCTTTCTCTTGCAGCCAGTGCAAGGTGGGTTTGAGCATCGGCACCAGGTGCTGATGATAGCTTGGTTGGTCTGAGCATTGACCTCAAGTGTTGAGGATAGCTCAGTTGATTCAAACGTCAGCTCTAGATTGGGTTGCTGGGGGAATCCCTGTCGGGGCGCATGCAGGAATCTGTCGCTCTATCTCCCTCCTCTCACTTAAAAAGAAATACCTCATTTTTAAGAAAATGTGATTGGCTGTCATTTGACTATATACTTTGGGCTATGAAATGAAAATGTAAGATCTTAGATCAGTGTTTCCACTCGGGTTCATATCTCCTTCCTTTATGCATAATGTTAAGAGACAGGGTTAGCTGGTGTCTAGTAACCAAGCAGTAAGAAATCAGGAATTAAAACTGGCTTCTTTAGCGAAGCACACTAGTGACTTATAGAAAGTGGCAGATGGTGGTTTACAATAAAAGAAGGGGAAAAAAACTTTATAATGCAAGAATAACTCTTAACAGTCTGAAGTAATTCATGTAGAGATTCTATTTGCCTAAGAAGTCTTGAAGAGCAGAACATTACTGTCCTGTTGTAATTTAATACAATGATAGATCCTAAGAGATCCTGCTGAATCAAGAAAATGCTTGATTATATTTAATTTATTATTTTAATATGGTCAGAAAGAGTGTAATTGCTTATTGAATAATTTTTTTTCAGAAATAATTTTAGAAACTAGTGTTTTTAATTGTTAGTGCCTAAACAGGTAAGTCCCCATTTATCAGCGTCATTCCTTCATATTGTTTGAGAAAACTGAATAATGATATCAATGAATATAATGAAGGTATGCAGAATAATGAATGTCCCAAAATGTTACTAAAAATTTAATAACCTTAAAAAAATTTAATACTGTTTTTTAAACAAGCTCTGTTACTTAGTAATAGGAAGAATACTTGGTATCAAACCACTGTGTTTAAGTATCATTTCTTCAGGAGAGTAGTAAGGAGTCATTCAAATTTAACCTTTGTAAAATCAGGATAAATAGATGCTTTGCTGTTTTAATAAGGATAAAATATATGAGAGGATACATTTTTCACTTTTTTCAGGTTCTGCATATGTATAAACTACTTATTATAAAAGGAAGGAAGCAATAAACTAATCATGATGCCCTACTTACTCTGTTATATAAAATAGCTTAACCCATTTTGAATCCAAAAATAAAGTGGTGAAACCAAGAAACAACTGTTCTTCTTAAACCTCTTAGTCTATAACCAAAATAATGTTATTTTGAAAACTTTAGTTATGATTAAGTGACATTAGAAAAACTTGAGGGAAGAAGGAAAGAAAATATTTCAAGTCTTTTAGTTCAAAGGACATTAAATTCTTGCATATTGGGTTAAAGGAAACACATTCAAGTTTTAAAATTGTGACTATATTTACTTCATAGGTTTATTATTTCCGACAAGGACATGAAGCATATGTTGAAATGGCCCGGAAAAATAAAATTTATAGTATCAATCCTAAAAAACAGCCATGGCATAAAATGGAATTACGGGTATGGTGTTTATTATTTAATAAATCAAAAATATGTAATTATGGAATACAGAGAAAATTATATTGTTAATACTTTTAGTTTAAGAAACTGTATTATGAGCCTGACCTGTGGTGGCGCAGTGGATAAAACGTCGACCTGGGAACACTGAGGTTGCCAGTTCAAAACCCTGCACTGGTCTGGTCAAGGCACATATGGGAGTTGATGCTTCCAGCTCCTCTGCTCGCTCTCTCTCTCTCTCTCTCTCTCTCTCTGTGTCTTCTCTCTAAAATGAATAAAATTTAAAAAAATTTAAAAAAAAACAACTGTATAATGAAAATACCTTTCTTAACTGAAGCAATCTTGAGGAGTAGAGGGTGTTAACATTATAAGAAACACAAGATTGGTTCTGGCCAGTTGGCTCAGCGGTAGGGAATTAGCCTGGTGTGGAAGTCCCAGGTTCGATTCCTGGTCAGAACATCCAGGAGAAGTGACCATCTCTTTCTCCACTCCCCCCCTCCCTTTCTCTCTCCTCTTTCTCTTCCTCACTCTCTCCTTCCTCTTCCTCTTTCACTCCTCCCTCGTCGTCTCTCCTCCCCTTTCCTTCCCTCTCTTACCCTCTCTTCCTTCTCCTTCCTTTTTTCCCTCCCACAGCCATGGCTCAAATAGTTTGGCCCTAGGCAGTGGGGAGGCTCCCTGGCCTCTCTTCAAGTACTACTGAAATAGCTTGATTGCCACGATATGCAGCAGTGGCTCTAGCTGGGCAGAGCATTGCCCTATAGGGAGGGGTCTTGCTAGGTGGATCCCGGTCAGGGTGCATGTGGGAGTCTGTCTCCCTGCTTCTCATTTAATAATAATAAAAAAGAAAAACACAAAATTGACTGAATTTGTAACTCTGGTGGTTTAAAAGTTGGATACAAGACAGTGAAAATTAGACAACATTAACATATAAGGTAAACTCCATAATTGTAAATTTGGTAAATATTTCTAGATTTATCAGTAGTAGTTCAAAATTACTTAGAAGTCTAGACATCTGAGTGTTAGAAAACTTAGTGAAGTTTTTTTTTCTTTACTGTTTAAAATAGAAATTTGCATACTATATAATACACAGGTCTTAAGTATATATACCTCAATGAATTTTGACATATATACACAGAATAGTTACATAGATTAAGATTGAAATGAAATGCTTTCTCAGTTATGTTTAGCAGTTTATTTATTTTGTGAAGATTTCTTATTTTCTCTATCTTCCTCAGGAACAAGAACTGATGAAAATAGTTGGCATAAAGTATGAAGTGGGATTGCCTACCCTATGCTGCCTTAAACTTGCTTTTCTAGATCCTGATACTGGTAAACTGACTGGTGGATCATTTACCATGAAGTAAGGACTGTTGAAAGAGACAATGGTTTTTTAGTATTTTAGATTGTTTTTCAAGATTCAGATAAATTTGAACGTCTCTTAGATATTTTTAGGTATGTGACCTAATCAGTTTATTTCTGTTTATAATTAGATACCATGATATGCCTGATGTTATAGATTTCCTAGTCTTGAGACAGCAGTTTGATGACGCAAAATACAGGCGGTGGAACATAGGTGGGTGATTTTAGAAGTCATAGGCATTTGTTTAGTCCAGTGGTTCTTAACCTGGGTTCTATCGAACCCTAGGGGTTCGATGAGTTGGTCTCAGGGGTTCGGAGAAGCTTCTGCCGCAGAGGCCAGAATAAAGTAATACCGTAATTTGTTGTGAGTTCATGCACTTTGTTGGTTTTGTTCTTTGAGCAAGGTGATGTTCATGCACGTCTCATTTTGTACACCAGTAAAAAAACATATACCTATATCTTGAATTTGGAAAAAAAAATTATATTTTATCACTAAAGAAGGGTTCAGTGAATGCGCATATGAAACTGGTGGGTTCGGTACCTCAAAAAAGGTTAAGAACCACTGGTTTAGTCTAATAAGTGATTTAATATTTTTCATGATGTAGGAAAAGATAATCAGAAATTGTCTTGCCACTTTTGGGAATTTTGATAGCAAAATATAGTATTGTGTCAAGTATTTTTTAAGTTTTTTTTTTTTAAGAATGAAAATACGTTAATCTAGTTGATGCTGAAATTCTATGCATACATTTGTTAACTGTTATAAGATTGTTTATAGTTATTTCTTTTGCTGTTTTATGTGTTGACTTAAATTTTTATCCAAAAGTATTAATATTTCAAAATTGAAGCAAAAGAAGTATCTTAGTTCAAAATGTCTAATAATTTTTAGTGGGACTAAAGCTAAACTGACATTTTTTGTTTAACTATTATAATCTATAAAAATTAATATTGTAATCAAAACTCAAATTTTGAAATTCTTAAGTTTCCAGGCATTTACGGTATATTAATTTATGTACAAATGGCTGTGCTGTTCATTAGAGTTTTTTTTTTTAAATTTTATTTTTTTATTTAGTGAGAAGAGGGGAGGCAGAAACAGACTCCCTCATGTGCCCCAACCAAGATCCACCGGGCAAGCCCACTAGGGTGTGATGCTCTGCCCATTTGGGGCCCTTGCTCCATTGCAACCAGAGCCTTTTTTTTTTTTGCGCCCGAGGCAGAGGCCATGGAGTCATCCTCAGCGCCCCAGACCAACTTGCTCTAACATGGCTGCAGGAGGGGAGGAGGATGAGGAGAAAAAGGAGGAGGAAGAAGAAGAGGAAAGAGGGAGAGAGAGAGAGAGAGAGAGAAGGTAGAGGGTGAGGGCTGGCAAAGCAGATGGGCGCTTCGCCTGTGTGCCCTGACTAGAATTGAGCCTGGGACGTGCAAATGTGGGACCGATGCTCTACCACTGAGCCAACCAGCCAGGGCCTTTTTAAAAATTTTTAAACGGCCACTCTTTGTCATCTCGGTAGGGAGTTGTACACACACATATATATATATCATCATGTGGTTTGGAAAGGGACATTAATTGATACATCACTCCATCTCTACTCCAATGCCATTTAGGCATGATGATTTGTCTTGTTTGGGCTTAGTAAACTTAGAAATTTACATGTATTCTCTAAATAGAAAAATTTGGAAAATATAGGTTACCAAAATTGGGATCATGGGGAAAAAAATTATGTATTGTTTCTCTAGAAGTTTTGAAAGATGTGCTCCACAAAATAAGGTAGTATACCACAATAATGGAGAGGGTTGTATAGTTTGAGCTTTTAGAGAATGTGGTAAGATAATTATAAATGCAAAGAAAACTATTAAAGAAAAGGAAACAATTATACAGAATCATGAAAGTAATTGTGTGCAAGTTGGCTTAGTAGCAAACAATATTTACATAGTCATGGTACAGGAAAACTGAATATGGATTAAATAAAATACACATACCTTTTATTGTACAATTGTATGTCTAGAGGTCAGAACTTAACATCTAAAATTGAGTGAGAAAATAGCTCTAAACTCATTATTTGGAAATTTGTAAATAATTTCAGGAAGAAATAGTTTAACGTTTTTTTTTTGTTTTGATTATAATTTTATGCATTTAATTTTTTTAAATTATGTGCATCTGTTACTTGATACGATAAATTTTATTTTTTTAAGGAATGCATCTGCCAATAAATTGTAGAACAAATATTCATGTCCACGAATATTCCAGAAATGGGCTGATAACAACTAAGCGAAGAAATATGGCAAGCATTGGAGAAATCAAAGAGATATTTCAAATGGATGTACATCAGAGTTTTTTCATTTGGATCTTATAGTCCCCCACCCTACCCCAGTTTTAGAGATTAATATCTCTTTTAAAGTTAGTTACTTCTTGGTCATTTATTTCTGAAGATACAATAGTGGTGACCTTTTGTCCACAAAGGATATGTTTCAAGACCTCCCAGTGGATGCTTGAAACTGTAGATAGTATGGGACTTTATATATACTTTTTTCCTGTACACACATACTATGGTAAAGATTCATTTATAAATCAGACGTAGTAAGAGATTAACAATACATAATAAAATGGAACAATTTAACAGCACGCTAATAAAAGTGAATGTGGTCTCTATCCCCCCCACCCGTGTGTGTGTGTGTGTGTGTGTGTGTATGCGTGTGTTTGTGCACGTGCGCGCGCACATGTGCAAGCCAACTACTGTCGACACTAACGTGTGGGTAGTGTTTACAGTTTACAGTTTGAATATAGTAGACAAAGGGATGATTCACCTTCCAAGCAGTAAGGCATGGGATGTCACAAGATTTTATCATGCTACTCAGCAATGGCATACAATTTAAAACTTTTAAAAGATTAAATTTTTAACTCATTTTCTTAATATTCTTTCTGGTAAAAAATTAGAACTTAAGTACTCATTTGTTCAGTCACATGGAAAAATTATTTGAACTCAAGTCTTTCAGACACTAGCCTGTGCTTTTCAGGAGAAAAGTCAGTATAATGAAAGCCAAGGAAGGGGTAAATGTGGCAAGAGTGGTTGATAGTTTTCATATGACAGAGAACCTGAACTTACTATAATCTTCCGGGAAAGTAGTTTCTGTAGCATGACAATAGCTGAATGCAATTGGATAAGGAAGGAAAAAGACTCAAAGAGTGAGTCTGTTTTACAAAGTTCTTTTTTTGTATTTTTAGGAAAGGGAAAGTAAGTATATGTATGAGTATTAATGTAGGTCACTTTTTAGGTATAACTTTTGGAATCATACAGGTAGTGTAAGTATCTTAAAGTTATACTTTGGGGAAAAGGAGCAACAACAGCAGCTTTATATTTCAGAGTAATGAGATGGCTTTTATTCTTGTCCAGGTGACCGTTTCAGATCAGTCATAGATGATGCCTGGTGGTTTGGAACAATCGAAAGCCAGGAACCTCTTCAACCTGAATACCCTGATAGTTTGTTTCAGTGCTATAACGTTTGGTAAGGAAGTATTTGGTGTATTTTTGTCCATCCTGACTTGCTTCGAATGTTTTCCTATCAGTAAAGTGATAGAGATACTTCTTGTAAATACTGAAGCAATTATTTTTATGATTTGATTTTGTTTAAAAATTGCATTACAGTATTTAGATTTTTTAATAACAGCATTTTTCTTCCTTTAAGCTGGGATAATGGCGATACAGAAAAGATGAGTCCTTGGGATATGGAGCTTATACCTAATAATGGTAAGTGTATGTTAGTCATTTTGTATGTATGTTATGGAATAATTTAATTTCTTAAATAAGAAATCTGATTTGCTAACTTGATATTGCATAGGGTTGTTAGGAAGATTAAATAGAAAATATTCATTCATAAATATTTATTGCACATTAACTATTGAGCTGGATTTTAGAGGCATAGTAGACACAACATAGACAGGATCCTTGCCCACTGAATTTATAGTCTTAAACAGGGAAGATTGAAGTTAATTGGTTACAGCAAAATATGAAGTTGTTTATGTAATTATTATCTACTCCTAGAAGGTGAGCACTTACAAGAAAAGATATTTTTATAACTCCAACAGAATACTTAGGTTAAAACTTTTGAGTGAGACACAGCATAAATTTTTGTCCTAGCTCTGCCATCTTTTATCTGTGCCATTTTGGCAAGTTCCTTAAAGTCTCAAAACCAGATTTTTAGGATTAAGCCTTTGAAATTATGTAAACTAATTCTGTATCATTTGATTTTTTAGAAAAACATTACTTTTACTATCAGATAAGGTAAGGATTTTAAAAAACAAAAAGGAAACAATTTGACTTATGACATAGTAGAAATAACCATTATTAAGTAGTCATGTTCCTGTTGTTCAGCACTAGTTTTTTCTAGATATTATCACTTTAAAAATTTAATACCAGGCCTTGGCTAGGTGCTCAGTGGATAGAGCTCACCCTGGTGTTACCAGGTTGTGGGTTCGATCCTGGGTAGGGCACATACAATAATCAGCCAGTGAGTGCATAACTAAATGGAACAACTAAGTGGAACGAGTTGATGCTTCTCTTCTTCTCTCTTTTAAATCTCCCTCTCTATTTCTTCCTCTGCCTTTCTGTCTCTGAAATCAGTGGAAAAGTAAAAAGAAATTTTAATATCAGTAATGTATTTTCATCTCACTGCTACATTAGAGCTATTTAAACCTTTAAAATATTCAACATAAAACCACATTACATGGCTTATATTCTGTTTTTATTTTTCTTGTTTGAAAGTTTAAGTTTGAAGTGATATGTCACTATTATGAATATGAGAGAAATGAAGGTACTTTTTTGTGATGCCTATTTCTTGAAATGAATTGGTACCATTAAATTACTATTTATTTCCTACCTAAATATGTATGTATGTGGAGGGGTTGAACTTTTTTTTTACTGGGACAGAGAGAGGGATAGATAGGGACAGACAGACAGGAAGGGAGAGAAATGAGAAGCATCAATCATCAGTTTTTTGTTGCAACACTTTAGTTGTTCGTTGACTGCCTTCTCATATGTGCCTTGACCGCGGGCCTTCAGCAGACTGAGCAGCCCCTTCCTCAAGCCAGTGACCCTGGGTCCAAGCTGGTGAGCTTTTTTGCTCAAGCCAGATCAGCCCGCTCTCAAGCTGGAGACCTCGAGGTCTCAAATCTGGGTCCTCTGCATCTCAGTCCAACGCTCTATCCACTGAGCCACCGCCTGGTCAGGCTGAACTTTGTTTTTTATTATCTGTTTGGATACATATATGTAATGCATTCATTAAGTTTAATTGCATTTTATGAGGAGGAAAAATTTTGTACACAAATACATAGTAGCATGTTGCCTGACTTGTGGTGAAGCAGTGGTAAAGCATTGACCTAGAACACTAAGGTTGCCACTTTGAACCCCTGGGCTTGCCCAGTCAAGGCACATATAGGAAGCAACTATGAGTTGGTGCTTCCTCCTTCCCTTCTCCCACTTCTTTCTTTCTCCCTGTCTCCCCCGTTCTTTATTTCCCCCTAAACATCAATAAATAAAATCTTTAAAAAAAAATTTGGCGCCTGACCAGGTAGTGGTGCAGTGCATAGAGCATTGGACTAGGACACAGAGGTCCCAGGGTTGAAACTGAGGTCGCCAGTTTAAGTGCAGGGTCGCTGGCTTGAGCAACGGGTCACTCGCTCTGTTGTGTAGCCCCACGTTCAAAACATATATGAGAAAGCAGTCAATGAACAACTAAGATGCTGCAACGAAGAATTGATGGTTCTCATCTCTTTCCATTCTTTTTATACCTATCTGTTCCTCTCTCTGTCTCTCCCTGTCATACCAAAAAATATTTAAAAACCAACCTGCCTTTTTTTTTTTTTTTTTTACTGTAGGTCTAGTTCAAAAAAAGAATTGGCAGATTTGTAGATTTATGTCATCACTAACCCCTAAGGATTCATTCTCACAAAGATTCAGGCATGCATACAGAAAGCATACCTCATCATTTAAGAGCAGTAAGCATAAGTATTACCCATCAGTATTCATAATTCTCTCTGTTCCTTTGTTTTAAAAAATTTAGATGTTTGAAGTATTATAGAAAATACAACTTTAGTTCAAAAGGTGGTAGTGGTACCTTGTGTATGTTTTGACAAAGTTAAATATATGGACATTAAATTATGAAATGATTCAGAAACCCTTTACACTTACATCATTTTATAGAAATACTCTACTTCTGTAAATGATGAAAGCAAGTTTTGGTAAGGTAAAAAAATTTGAGAAGTAATTGTTTTTATAATTAAGTAATTATGGTGTTTTGAAAATAATTTAAGTTTCATTGACCCTTGAAACATACTTTTTTTTAATGAAAATAAAGAATATACTTACCAAATCTTTATAAAATTATAATTTACTTTTATGACAGCATCTACTCTACTTTCTAAAGATAACCTAAATATTAGGAAATTACTACATATTTTGACAAAATATGCATATTTTTCTATTTCAGCTGTATTTCCTGAAGAATTAGGTACTAGCGTTCCTTTAACTGATGTTGAATGCAGATCGTTGATCTATAAACCACTTGATGGAGAATGGGGTTCCAGTCCCAGGGATGAAGAATGTGAAAGAATTGTTGCAGGAATAAACCAGTTGATGACACTAGGTAAATGATAATAGTAGCATATCTGTTTAGAAAAAGCTGGCAGAAACCAAAGGGAAGGAAAAATATGTACTATAATTCAAACAAAATATTCTTTTATAATATTAAGTCAGTGGCTTTCAAACATTTCTAAGCAGAATTTTAAAAAATTAGTTCTTACATAGGAGTCAGATATCTAAAACAGTTATAAATAGGATTGCTCTAGTTGAATTTAGAATGAGGGCTCTCAGCAATGCCGGGAGTGTTTCTGAACAATCTGGTTCCTCCAGAATCCAGTTTGAAAACCCTTGACATGTTCAAGCTGGTATGATGTAAATTTGGAGAGAATGGCTGAAAGCTGAATTTCCCTTTAACCTTGCATACATATGCAGTATAAGAGAATATTTTTAAGGGGAGGAGAGAAATGGTATAGGACTTGCTTTGCCTCATTAAGAGAAAAACAATGATCACAATTTATCCAGAGTAACTCTAAACTAGTGTGCTTTATAGGAACCACCTCTTTCAGTATGGAAACAGTTTCAAAAGAGTAGGGAGCAATGTACATGAATAGGAAGAGCTAAAGACACAGGAGACACATATTGACAATACTTTCTTCTGAAGTACTTTATAAAATGCTACTAACACTTCATAAAATGTGTCTCATAAATATATACTGCTCACAAAAATTAGGGGATATTTTATCACTGCATATTCATTTTGAAATATCCTCTAATTTTTATGAGCAGTATATCTTAAGTACTTTTTGGTCCTGGCTGATTGGCTCAGTGGAGAGAGTGTTGGCCCGGTATACAGACACCCCAGGTTTAGTCCCCAGTCAGGGCACACATGAAACAGGTCCATCTGCTTCTCTTTTCCCTCTCCTTTCCCTCTCCCCCTTCTCACTTCCCTTCTCGCAGCCAGTGGCTCTACTGGTTTGAACATTGGTCCCAGGTACTGTGAGGATAGCTCGGTTGATTGGAACATTGGCCCAAGATGGGGCACATGTGGGAGTCTTATTTCCCCTCCACTCACCAAAAATAATAATAATTATAGTAATATTTAGGATATGAAGTTGTCATACTGTGTGAATGGGCAAAAAAAAAAAAAAAAAAATGAAGAGTGACCTTAGTTTCTAGATTTTTATCAGTTTATTATGTGCCAGTGGGTCAGTAACTTTGAGTCTAAGACTTCTGGATCTGTTTTTCCTCCTTGCCTAATATTTCACAGTTTTGTGTTGTAAAAGATGAGATAATGTGATAAGCTTAGAGAAAGTCAAAAGTTTCAACATTTGAATGCAATGTATACAGTGTTACTGATAGAATTACTGTCAAAAACAGATTCAGGTATAGCCTGGTTTTAATTAGAGGCATGCATGTATTCTTAGTCAGATATGTATTATCTCTTTTCTTCTAAGCAGTCTATGAATAACAAATATCTCTAGAATTTTGCAGGATAAATGTATACATAATAAAAAACGAGACACTTACTAGGTTAAGCAAACTGTTTTCTATGAAGACAGTGGAAGACTAATGGTTGTGTAAATCACAACTTAAGTCTTAATTCAAGAATTGTCCATGAAGTATTTTAAGCAATACAAACCTTATAAACATATTTGTCTCATTTGTTTTAGATATCGCTTCACCATTTGTGGCGCCTGTGGATCTGCAAGCCTATCCCATGTATTGCACTGTCGTGGCATATCCGACAGATTTAAGTACAATTAAACAGAGACTGGAAAACAGGTTTTACAGGTTAGAACTGTTTGCTGTGACCACTACCAACAGAAAGCTAAATAATCCTTTCACCCATTATTTATCTCCTATAGTAGTATTTCTTAAACTTTTATGTACGTAAAAATCCCCTGGGGATTTTGTTAAAATGCAGAATCTGGTTGCATAGGTTTAGCATAAGACCTGAGACGCATTTTTGAAAAGTTACTAGCATTGTTGATGGCACTAGTCTTGTGGACTACCCTTAGAGTACGATTCCTAGATACATTTAGATTTTCCTCGTGGCTAATACAGGCTGCTGCTCGTTATCTTCTTACTGTGTTTTATAAAGCAAGCCAGAGTATTTCATTTTCTCCAGGATATCAAACTGAAATATTTTTAATTGATTTTTTATAGAAAAATGTAAAAATGTTTTTTTCCTATATTCTATTTAGTTTATGAATGTTTATGAAATGAAATTAGGAAAAGTTAGGGTATTTTTCATAGTTATAGGTTAGCTCGATATATACCTAGAATTTTTTTAAGACACAATTTTAATTTATATGCATCATCATCTACTAGTTAACAATTTCAATAACTATTAAGCTCTAATCTCAGACAGGCTTTATAGGTTTATTCAACTAGTCAAAAAGTGAGTTTAAGTCTATAGTTTTCACATAATGAAATCATACTTGTACATTTCTTTTTTTTTATGACTTGGTAAACAGGCTAACATTTTAATTTACATAACGTGGCATTAAAACTTTGTCCAATTTTATATTACTGTAGTTCTTTACATTTTAATTTATTGAACTTAGGAAAGTTCTTACTCATATTTTATATTCATATTTTTCTAAATAAAATTAGTGCTTTCCATTTTTTTTGCTACTTAAAGTATAAATCTGATCTGGTACTTTGCTATCATGGCACTGAAAACACTTTATTCCTTACTGATGAAAGCAGGGTTTCTCAGTAAAATCATTACTGGCACTTGGGGCTGTCCTCTATCGTTTAGGTGCCAAATGTAGCTCCTAGTTCTAAAACCAAAAACATCTCCAGACATTGCCAAATGGCCAGAATCACCCCTCATTAAAAACCACCAGAATAAGAAAACTAAGATATTAGACTGCGGGTCCTGACAATTTTTCTGGTCTTGTTAGGTGTTTCTGCTGTTGCTTCATTGATATTTGTTAGAAGCATAGAGGAGGCAATCACTGTGATAATATGCCTCCCAGCTATTTTACCCTTGTAGCGCACTTCTTTAAATCTTTTTCAACTCTGTCAGAAGTTTTAACAGAATAAATGGAGAGGAAATTATTAACTCGATCCTTCTTTCTCCTAGACCCCTGTATTGCTAAACCTTGGGAGTTCTATCTAGTGCTTCAGGGATGGAACAATACATGGAGGGTAACAGAAAGGATTATTCTTACACCACAGTTTTTGGACATCAGCTAGAAAGATAAAGTTATGACATCTCCCACTGTTGTTGTAAATATACTTTTACATAGAAATACTGCTGAATATGGTAATCAGGTACATTACAGCAATAAGATTTTTGGCATTAGCCTAGTTTTATAACCAATTTAAGGAAAATCTTTTGGGATACAATTCTTACATAAATTAGGAACTGCTTACTTTTCTGATAATGGTTACAAACCCAGGTTATGTTCTTATTTTAAAAAATTATGTGTCCAAGTGCTGTTTCACTGTTTCAAGCTTTTTTGCTTCTCTTTTACCGATTGGCTTCAGACTTACAGTTTCTCGTTTTCCTCTTTGCTACTACTTTTTAGCCTTTTGTTCACCTGTCAGTTTGTCCCGCTGTTAATTAATTTAATGTCTTATTTTACATGCAGTTTTCTATGGGGTATCCTGAAGATGCTTGTGTGATTCTGTTATTAGAATGAGCCTTGTGAATATTATTTTAAATGCACAGAAGTATTTCTGTATCCAGAATTACCAATTTTTATAATTTTATATGATTTTATTCTTGTTCATGCATCAATAAGATTTTATGAGTGTTTCTTTCTTCATTTTAAGTAGGACCACATACTGGATAATATTCTAGAAATCATCTTTGAATTTTTCTTTACAACACCAACATTTTTTCTAATATTGGTAATTCAGTATTAAAAAAAAATTTTTGCCTGAGCAGGCAATGGCGCAGTGGATAGAGCGTCGGACTGGGATGCGGAAGACCCAGGTTTGAGACCCCGAGCTCGCCAGCTTGAGTGCGGGCCCATCTGGCTTGAGCAAAAGCTCGCCAGCTTGGACCCAAGGTCACTGGCTCCAGCAAGGGGTTACTCAGTCTGCTGAAGGCCCGCGGTCAAGGCACATGTGAGAAAGCAATCAATGAACAACTAAGGTGCTGCGATGGCAACGAAAAACTTATGATTGATGCTTCTCACCTCTTTCCGTTCCTGTCTGTCTGTCCCTACCACTCTCTCTGACTCTCTCTCTCTGTCCCTGTGTAAAAAAAAAAAAAAAAAAAGTAAAAACTTCATTTCTCTTCTGCTACTCTCCCTATACAGTCTCTCTCCCTGAGAAGGACCTGTTTATGGTCTAGTCCAGACATATTCTGTGCAAATCCATAATGTTAGCTCACTTCTTTCCTTACACAAAAGGTTATAATTTTTTGAAAATAAGGTTTTATGGTTTGGGTTTTTTACTTGATTTAAGATTAATTTGAAAGGTCACAATGTCTTGGTTTTAAATTTTGTGCCTGTATTTCTAAATATAATGAAGTTAATACTTCTGTGTTTTGTTTGTTTAAAGGAGGGTTTCTTCCCTAATGTGGGAAGTTCGATATATAGAGCATAATACACGAACATTTAATGAACCTGGAAGCCCTATTGTAAAATCTGCTAAGTTTGTAACTGATCTTCTTCTGCATTTTATAAAGTGAGTTGTTTTTCCACACTTAAGTATAATTATTGTAATAGTTATTGACAATATTGTAAAATGTCAAATGTAAAATACAATCATTTTTATATACATAATATCAAATACTGTGCTATACACATAGCTCCGCTCAGAATATGAAGCATATAATGTCTGTCAAAGTCGCATTTAGTTCGTTGGCTAATATTAATTACAGAATCTTAAGAGTTATGTTCTACAGTTAACATAAGCAAATAGATACCTTTTTCTAAATCGAATTGTTAGACAATAATAATAAGCATTTATTGAACATGTAATGTTTTACTAAAACTGTTCTTCTAAATGAAATCTTACATGTGGGAGAGATTATTATCTGTAATTATAGTTAAGGAAACTGAGTCTTTTAGAAATTAACTTGTTTGATTTTCATAGTAAATGAATATTATTTGATTTGAGAATCTTATATTTTAACATTATAGTGCCTCTATCAAGTTTATAAATAAGTATTTAAGGAGTCCTGCAGGAGAGTAAATTTAACTTGGAAGATGATTCTTCTTTAAAGTCACATTTACTTCCTCATTCATTGATTCCCATACCAAGAGTGATAACTATAATTTTTTTAAAGCAGCTGCACTTTTATTTTCTTGTCTTATGCATTTTATGTAACCATAGAATGAATTGAGCCTTCTAAATTAAAGTTGGAGTAATGAATCATATTAAGGTTATTTATATTGGATAACTATGTCTTGTTAAGAAGACACAATGTATTTCATAATTTAAATAATACAGCTGCTATCGGTGTTTTTACATGAAGGAATTATTTAGGCTTTTTTGAACCTCTCCAGCTTTATTTTCTTACACAACATAATAAATAGGGTCCCTTTCCCTGGCAGTAGTTGTTTATTTTTTTGCTATGGAATGCAGGTAATTACAACATAAAACACCAGAGAAAATTCATAAGATAAACTTAATGCCCTTTCTCTACCTTATTCTCTATAAAGAATCTGTTGCCTTGCAAGTGGTTTAGGGGCTATTGTTGTAATGCTTTTGCTTCTTTTCAGTAAAAGTGATAATCAAGAGTTTGTTATCCTCAGAGGACTCTTTATAAAACCTGGTAAAAATAGCTTGTAATATTTTATCTATAAAGTTATTAGTCTGTAATTTTATGTGTTATCTGTATAAACTGCAGAAATAAACATTATCAGGTCAAAGAGTTATAATGTCAAGAGATAACTAAGGGCAAAATTTTAGGGAATGACTGCACTTAAGAATGAAAGAAAGAAGGAATTGGAAGATGGAGACATAAGTTTCCCCTTGTATACTGAGTAATGAAAGAAGGCATCCCAGGCACAGCAATGACCTAAGCAAAATTTGTAGGTCAAAATTGAATTGGGTTTGGTATAATGAAGTAGGCTAGTGAAGAGGTTCCATGTAAGGTGGAGGGGCACAGTCATAGGTGGCATCAACCTATGAGAGAAGCCTCCAGCTTTAGGTTTTATTTTAAAATCTGGCTTTAGTAACAGATTTAAAGGAAAACAATCTCATGAATATAATCTCATATGCTAACATTTCCTTGTTATTTAGGGATCAGACTTGCTATAACTTAATTCCACTCTACAATTCAATGAAGAAGAAAGTTTTGTCTGACTCTGAGGTATTTAATATTTTATTATAATTATTACATTGGTCTAGTCTTACTCTGTTTAAAAAAGGAAACATACACTTAGTTTTTCGATAAATGCTATTAATGAAAATTTTAAAATGGTTCATTTTTCTTTTTCTTTCATAGTTATAAAGAAAATTTTTTAAAGGTAGGAGCAGGAAGAATTTTTTAGATTTAAAGGAGAAAATTGGTATATAGATAACTATAGAGTACAGCTGACATTTGATCAATTTTGAGGTTAAGGATGCTGACTCCCTTGAGCATCCAAAAATCAGTGTGTAACTTTAATTTCCCCCAAATTTAATTACTAACAGCCTACTGTTGACCAGAAAAGCCTTACTGATAACACAGTCTGTTAACAAACATTATCTATGTTATATGTATTACTCACTGTATTCTTACAATAAAGTAAACCAGAGAAAAGAAAAATGTTCAGGCAACCATAAAAGAAAATACATTTGCAGTATTTTGTATTTATTTATTGAAAAAAATCTGTGTATAAGTGAATCTGTGCAGTTTAAACCTATGTTGTTCAAGGATTCACTGTATAATGAGATTTAGAATGTTTAATAAATTTGATAAATTCTTGCTTCAAAGGAAGAAGAGAAAGATGCTGATGTGCCAGGAACTTCTACTCGTAAAAGGAAGGTAATACATATTTTGTTGTAGCGGAATTACTTGATGTGAATTAAAAGGTATCTGGAGCACTTTTTTTGTTGTATTTTTAAAGACAGATATTTATTTCCAAGTAAGTTCCCATCACAAAATGCATGGTTTTCAGAACTAAGTGAATGATATTTTCTGTTATTTTAGTTACTGTATAATTACCTAATTATTCTAAGACTACATTAAAAATACAGAATTTATTTGTGTTCTTTTATTAATACTTTGAACATTTCTATTTTAGGACCATCAGCCTAGAAGAAGATTACGTAACAGAGCTCAGTCTTATGATATTCAAGCATGGAAGAAACAATGTCAAGAACTGTTAAATCTCATATTTCAATGTGAAGATTCTGAGCCTTTCCGCCAGCCAGTAGATCTCCTTGAATATCCAGTAAGTATTTTGAAAATATTTTCTTTACCTGTTTTGCTTAGTATCTTATTCATGACAGTTTGCTTTTTAAATTGTGATATTTTTATGGTTTAGTTTATTTCTTATTTCATACATGTTCTCATTATCTGTTTTGATATATAGACCAAAATAAATTTTGAAATGTCTCACCTATAAGTGACATTAGAATTACTTCATAAAATCACACAATAAATTAAGTCTTAGTACCTTTTACTAATATTTTGATTTTAGTAAAAACAGTGTACTAGTCTGTCTCATGTACCAAATTTGGTATAAATAACTTGGCCCATTTACAGAAATCAAATTCATTATTAGTGGAAGACTAAAAGGTAGAAAGAAGAGGGTCAGGCTAAGTAGCGCATGTTTTTTGCCTTATATATTCAACTCTGTATACTGGAGAAACTGACAATCTAGAAATGCCATATATATGCACCACAGAAAACCTGCTCTCCCTAGCCAGTGGACTAGGAAAGGGGCAGGCTAGCAACACAAAAAACTGACAGATAGTAGCTGCTTTATTTCAATCAAATACCATAGAAAAAACTGTGGCCTTACCCCTTTACCACTTGGAAAGGCCAATGGAAAACCGTCTATCTCCATGCTTCCCAAATACCAGCCTAAAGACTTCTACCCACAGCTGGCAGTAATGAGGTAACATTGCCCCACCTCACTGAGTGGTATTAGCTGGAAGCCCAGTGGAGAGTCAGGACTTAACTACTGATCAGTGATAATAAGGCCACCCAAAGTGTCATTGGAGCTCATGCAGTAACAAAGGTACTCCCTCCTACCCTAGCTCGTATCAGTGGAAGCCTAGTAAGGAGCTTGAACTCTCTATCCCTTCTAGCAGTTTCAAGGAGCTACCCCCTCAATCCTCAACCGTCAAGTGGAGGCTGAATAAAACCTGGGCTTCCATCCCAACCTGTCAGTAACAAGGTAATACCTCCTTTTAGCCCAAAGTGTGGGATCAGAGTAGGCCCACTAAAACATAAGATTTAAAAAAGATCCAGTTTGAGACTTAGTTTAGACTTGTGTTAAGGAAGTCTCAAAAAATTTAGAAGAATGAAATGAAAGTAGAACTAAAAAACAGTAAGTGATATAAAAGCTAACTGAAAAGAATAGAGGAAAGAATCAGTTATGATTTTAAAAAATAAGGAGAGGTGAGGTTTCTATACACTTGAACTGATATAATGTTGACACGGATATATTTTGATAATTATGTACATATTATAAAATATTTGGAACAGTCTCTTAAACTATATAGAGAGTCATGAACATTATAGAGAAATCAAATCATACAGTGTCTTTCTGTCATAGTGTAGTCAAACAAGAAATCAGTAACAGAATAATAATAAAATCTTGAAACACAGTATACTTCTAAATAATTCATGATTCAAAGAAGATTGATATGAAATAGAAAAATACATTGATCTTAATGAAAATGAATAAAAACATACAAAATTTGTGGGACACAACTAAAGCAATGCAGGAAAATATATAGCACTATATATTTCCATCAGAAGAGGAAAGTATCCAATCAATAATCCAAGCTCTTCCCTCAGGAATCTAGAAAAAGCCTGACCAGACGGTGGCGCAGTGGATAGACCATCGGACTGGGATGTGAGACCCTGAGCTCGCCAGCTTGAGCGCAGGCCAATCTGGCTTGAGCAAAAGCTCACCAGCTTGGACCCAAGGTCACTGGCTCGAACAAGGGGTTGCTCAGTCTGCTGAAGGCCCGTGGTCAAGGCACATGTGAGAAAGCAATCAATGAACAACTATGGTGTCGCAGCGGCAACGAGAAACTAATGATTGATGCTTCTCACCTCTCTCCCTTCCTGTCTGTCTGTCCCTATTTATCCCTGTCTCTCACTCTCTCTCTGTCCTTGTAAAAAAAAAAAAAAAAGAACTTAGAAAAAGAAGGGTAAAATTAACCAAAAGTGAGCAGAAGAATGGAAATATTAAAAGCACAAATCTGTGAAACTGAAAACAGAAGAATAAAGAAATTTCATAAAACCAGAAACTGGTACTTTGAAAAAATCAGTAAAATTGAGAAAACTCTTAAAATTTAGAAACTAAAAAGAGAAAAGACACAAATTACTAATACCAGGAATGCAGTAGGGGATATCACTACAGACCCTGCAGACATCAAAAAGGATAAGAAAGGAACACTACAAACAACTCCACACATAAATTTAACATTCTAGATGGAATGGTCCAATTTTCAAAGTACAAACTGCCATAATTCATCTTACTGAACGTGTCATTTGTATAGCCCTATAACTAGTAAGGGAATTTAATTTGCAGTGAAGTTTTCAAAAATAATCCTTTAAGTCCAGGTGTCTTCACTGGAGACTTCTACCAAACATTTAAAAATTCAACATAAGCCTGATCAGTGGTGGGGCAGTGAATAGAGCATTGACTTGGGACAGGGAGGTCCCAGGTTCTAAACCCCAAGGTCACCAGCTTGACTGGAGGCTCATCCAGCTTGAGCCCAAAGGTCTCTGGCTTGAAGCCTGATATCACTAGCTTTAGCAAGGGATAAGTGGCTTGGCTAGAGTCTCCAGGTCAAGGCATGTCTGAGAAGCAATCAGTGAACAACTAAAGTGAAAAACTATGAGCTGGTATTTCCCATCTCCCTCTCTTCCTGTCTTCCTGTCTCTCTCTCTCTCTCTCTCTCTCAAAAAAAAAAATATCAAATTTTACACAATATCTTCCAGAGATGGTGAAGAGAACACTTCAATTTATTTGTTTATTATATTTTATTTTGTGAGAGGAGGGGGGAGATAGATGGATTTCCATGTGCCCCAACTGGGATCCACCCAGCAGCCCCATCTTGGACCAATGCTTGAATAACTGAGCTATCTTTAGCACCTGAGGCTGACACTCAGACCCAGGGAGCATTTCTCAGTGCCCAGGGCCATCCCTCCAACCAGTCAAACCACTGGCTGTGAGAGGGGAATAGAGAGAGTAGGGAGAGAGGGAGGGGAAGAGAAGCAAATGATCTCATGTGTGCCCTGACCGAGGATCAAACGTGGGACGTTGGCACACCGGGCCAACGCTCTATCCACTGAGCCAGCTGACAAAGGCAAGAACACTTCAATTTGTGAAGCCACTGTTACACTGATACCATAACCAGACAAAAACAGTACAAAAGAAAAAATTTATAAATCTTACTAAAATATCAGCAAATTAGAATTAAGCAATAATGTAAAAACTATTTTATACCATGACCAAGTGGGTTTTTTCCCCAGGGATGCAAACTGGTTCAGTATTCAAAAATCAATCAATGTAATTCATATTAAAGGAGAAAAGTCATGATCTTATCAATGCGGAAAAAGGATTTGACAGAGTGAATTGTCTCAAATATACATGTTGGATAAGATAGTATGGTAAAGTCAGCATGGTCACAGGAGGAAATAAGAACAAATTTTAGAAGGAAGTTTATTATACTCTCAGGTTCTAGGGAGGGGATCACCCAATGCCACTTAGCATCATAAGAAATCACCGTGTTTTGATCAGGTGGCAGAATATAGGAGCAAGGGACACACTTAGGCCAAATACTTTCTTGGGGTTTCTATGAGAGAGACAAAGCAGGGCAGGGTAAATAATCTAGGATTGGCTACTTGGAATAATCCCAGTAGGACATAGAGTTAGATAAAGAAGTGGTTATTTTGCATATAAAAACCATGTTCCCAGCTCAGCCCTTTGCTTTCTCTAAGAATTGGCTAACCCTGGGAGGGCAGTGTTTTCTCAGATCTCTAAGCCCCTGTCCCACAACACACAAATACCAGAGCATCAGTAATACAGAAAATAATAGTTAATATAATTGGCCCTGTGATGAATGGGTACCAAATAGACAGAAAACTTGGAGTAAAGATGAATTTTCATAACTTGATAAAGAAACACTTATTGTACATGTGTAACCTACAGCCAACATCATACTTAATTATGAAAAAATGAATGTTTTCCCTCTAAGATTGGTAATACGGCAAGAATGTTCATTTTTACTGTTATTCAATATATAGTAGTACTGCAAATTTTAGCTAGTAGAATAAGACAAGAAAGGAAGTTAAAAGTTATGCAGATTGTTAAGGAAGAAATAAAACTTGCTATTTGTAAATGGCATTAATCCTGTTTATGGTAAAACATTTGATCATATTTAAACTTGATGGTTCAGGCCTGACCTGTGGTAGGTTATGATTACATTTCAGTGAATAAACAGCCTTTAGAATTTATAGGTAGCATCAAGCTTGGGTTTTTACGTAAAACTTGTATTTGTAGTTGTAGAACTGAGATTTTTTTCAATAGTTAAGTACCTTTATTTCAACACAACTCCATCATTTAACTCTTTACCAAGGGGAGAAAAAAAGCAGACATACTAGGTTCTTGAATGAGAAAAATCCTGTATGGAATACAAGATAAGGGAGAGGGCATGAAAAAAGTTATTACAGAAAAGGGAGCCTTGATGAAAAAAAAACAAAGAATGATTATTAATTGTTCTAGGACTTTTGTTCATCACAGAAATTATATGTGAATCCCTGTGCTGCCACATAACACCTACAGTAGTAATGATAATAATACCACCTATTTTTCCTCTCTTAGGACTACAGAGACATCATTGACACTCCAATGGATTTTGCTACTGTTAGAGAAACGTTAGAGGCCGGGAATTATGAGTCACCAATGGAGCTATGTAAAGATGTCAGGCTTATTTTTAGTAATTCTAAAGCATATACACCGAGCAAAAGATCAAGGGTATACTACTAAATTGTTTTCTTTTATGTTTAAACTAAATGAAATTATTAGAAAAAGCTTGTAGTTTTTATTTAAAACTTAGAGCAAAATTGACTGACTTTTTAAAGTTTTAATGGTATCCTAGTGGAAAAAGGAATTTGCTTCTTTCTACTTTGTTTCTTCTATAAAATAACACTGATATCACTAATGTTTAGAGATTACATTCTTGATTTGATATGAGACATATATTGTCTTGGTATATATTAGAGCTATGCGGGCTTAACTTTTGCAACTATGAGTAAAAATTGAATTTACCTGTGTTTGGTCAGACGATATCACAAAGGCGTCAAATGTGCAAATGAAGTAAGAAAGAATACATAGCTAGTTCTAGGTAGCAATGGAAAATTGGTTCAGACCCTCAGGAATACTTGCACTTTGACAGAGTTTACAGAAGTTTTGTCTATATGAGCTCCCTGAATTTATATCAGAGCTTTTCTTTAAGAATCTCAACACTTAGGCTGACCAGGCAGTGGCGCAGTGGATAGAGCATCGGACTGGGATGTGGAAGACCCAGGTTCGAGACTCCGAAGTTGCCAGCTTGAGCGCGGGCCCATCTGGCTTGAGCAAAAGCTTGCCAGCTTGGACCCAAGGTCGCTGGCTCCAGCAAGGGGTGGCTTGGTCTGCTGAAGGCCCGCGGTCAAGGCACGTGTAAGAAAGCAGTCAATGAACAACTATGGTGTCGCAATAGCAACGAAAAACTAATGATTGATGCTTCTCATTTCTCTTCCTATCTGTCTGCCCCTACCTATCCCTCTCTCTGACTCTCTCTCTGTCCCTGTAAAAAAAAAAAAAAGAATCTCAACACTTAGAAATTGCCCAGTCTAAATGCAAAAATAATTGTAAAAATGCTCCAATTTTACTTTTCATTAAAAGTGATTGGAAAAAAGCAAAGTTTAAGTTCTAAAAACTATGGGCTAGGAAGATATTTATATGTTAATATTTACGGAATAGGCATTTTCTTTTGAGAAATGTTTAAACAGTTTTTTTCTTATCATAGATTTACAGCATGAGTTTGCGCCTGTCTGCTTTCTTTGAAGAACACATCAGTTCAGTTTTATCAGATTATAAATCTGCTCTTCGTTTCCATAAAAGAAATACAGTAACCAAAAGGAGGAAGAAAAGAAACAGAAGCAGCTCTCTTTCCAGTAGTGTTGCATCAAGGTATTTGATTTCTTTTAAACCGCATCAGCTGATCTATAACTGTCATGTAAATGATAGAACTCGGTGTTTTTTAATACTTCCTTTACTATTCCCTATATTGCAGAATGATATATTTGACATGCGAGTTCCTATGATGTGGAGGATTTTTAATCTTTTAACTAAAGCTATACTAGTGTAAGTGCTTAAATTCAAACTGCTAAATCTATACAGTAAAACAGCATTTTTAGGGTAGTGATGGCATCATGCTTTCTGTCATGTATAACTATAGCATTATGGCAATCCTTCACTAAATATTCCATATGAAATCCACTACAAATCTCATATTTTAACATATTTCATAATAGAGCAAATTTTGAATCCAGTAGTATTTATAAAACTTTTATTCATTATAATAGAGCTATAAGAATAAATAAGGATGCTATTTTATTTACAGCCCTGAAAGGAAAAAAAGAATCGTAAAACCCCAACTAAAGTCAGATATGTCTACCTCTCCATTCTCTACACCTGCACGATTAATACCACCAAGGCATAATGCTGCTCAGATAAACGGTAAAACAGAATCCAGCTCTGTAGTTCGAACCAGAAGTAACCGAGTGGTTGTAGATCCAGTTACTGCTGAGCAACCATCAACTTCCTCAGCAGCAAAGACTTTTATTTCGAAAGCTAATACATCTGCAATTCCGGCGAAAACAAGTAAGAATTGGTTACAGTTTCTAAATTGAAATATGTAGAATAATTTTTATTTTTAATTTAAGCTTTTACTTTGCTAAATGAAATATACTAGATTTTAGTAAATTCTAGCAGACTCTGTTGGTTTTTCTTTTAAAAAACTGTTTTTAATAAGAAAAAGAAAATTGAGGTTAGGGGATATCAATGTATAGTGCTTTAAAAATGGTAACTCTGACCCAAACTACCAATATTTGAGTCCTAGTATCCAGACTTGCTAGCAGTTTGCCAAGACTTGGTCTTCATAATCTTGAAGTGACTGGACAGTTTCTAAAAGGTCTAAAACTAAGAGTTTGTTTTTGCCTTTTTCGCATTTTGAAAGTAAATTTCCTAAAGAAGCTTTACACATCTCCCAGGTTTTGTTCTTTTGGCCAATTCAAGCAATTAAGGTTAGCAGTAATCCCAGCCTTCTTGCTTGCTTTTAGGTTAAATAACTCTTAGTCTTTAATGTTTTTTTGTGTGTTTTAGTTCTAGAGAATTCTGTGAAACATTCCAAAACCTTGAATACTCTTTCAAGTCCTGGTCAATCCAATTTTAGTCATGGCACCAGGAATAATTCTGCAAAGGAAAATTTGGAAAAGGAAAAGCCAGTCAAACGTAAAATGAAGTCATCTGTACTCTCAAAGACATCCTCTCTTTCAAAGTCATCAACTATCATTGAGCAAGGTAAGGTGTTTGTATTTTCAAGATACAGTAGATCTTTCTTAAAAATGATGCTTTCTTTGGAGGTAGCACATATTTCAGCTGTTTAGTTTGTTCATTTAAGTCATATTCTGCATTAGTTGATAAATTTAGTGAGACATTTAATTTGCAGCTTTGTTTCAAATGCAAACTATTATTAAATTTTGGAAGGCCAAGAAACTTTTTATGTGGAAATGAAAACAAATTGTAGAATCAAAGATTTTTAAGGGTGTAAATGAGTTTTTTACCTCATTATTACAAAAACCTAAAAAAAATATATCAAAGAAGTTTAAATTGTATTTAGGTAACCTGTATGCCAGTTTTCACTTTTTTTTTTTTAATTTTTAAATTAATTTTTAGAGAGACAGAGTAACATTAATTTGTTATTCCACTTATTTATGCATTCATGGGTTGAGTCTTATATGTGCCCTGACATGGGATCGAACCTGCAACTTTAGCATGTTGGAACGATGCTTTAACCAGCTGAGCTACCAAGCCAGGGTAGTCTTGACTTGTTTAGAGAAATTAGTTCTTACTATATCATAAAATTCAACACACCAACCTTTCCTAAATAATTCATCAGGGTTGTCTACAGTCAGAGCGTATGTTCTACTATACAACTTTTGGCCTTTTACATTTATTCATCCAGTTTATTTCATCTGCAGATTTCTGTTGTAAAGCATTACGTTTGAAAAGTGAAAGTGAATGTTATAAATACACTCTGATATGTTCAAACTATTATGGCTTGTTGGTAGCAGATACCTCAACAATACGCATTTTGAATCATGACTTTGAGTTGTATCTAAACCATTTTATCTTCAGTGTTCTTGCCTTTGGCACTTAAACTGTTGATAGAATTCTTTTTTACATGTTTTTCTAGTAGAATCAAAATTTTATGTTTATTCATTTGTATATCACCTCTCTATAGTATACAATAAGTATTTCAAGAAATAAGCAAGTGACTTTGTATATCAGTGTTTTAAACATTTTCTTCTTTTTTGGACTTAATTAAAGTGTTAAATAGTATACTGATTGGCCTTACTTCTGTCACTCCTGAATCCTAGAGAAATTAAATGTATATAGTGAATTGGTACTAGCATTACAGTAAAGGAAATCCAGTAGTCAATTTGATTTATAATTTTCAAATATTACAAATACATAAGAGTACCAGTATAGAAGCACAATTAGCTATTAAATGATTCATCAATGATGCCTTATTTCATAATATTGATAGAATTAACTAATAGAATCAAGAGCAGTGCTGTCCAGTAAAAATATAATCCAGATATGTAATTTTAAATTGTCTAGAAGCTACCTCTCTGTTCTTAGTAACAACAAACAAGGTGAAATTACTCATTTTAATAATATATTTTATCATACCCCAAATATTACCATTTCAACATGTAATCATTATTACTCAAATTGCTTAAAATTAATCAAAATGTATACTGCTTATATTTTCACATTTAAATTTAATTAAAAATTTAGTTCATCAATTGCATACGTACATTTTAAGTATCCATAGCCGTATGGTTAGCAAATGCCAGGGCAGTGCAGGTCCAGGTCAGTGGTTTTTTTATTTAAATCCTTGAATTCCTTTTTAAGAGAGCTCCATTAGTTCTTAACCATTTTAGGTTATATATTACTTTGTGAACTGGGTGAAATCTGTAGTCTTTTTGCTGGAAAAATGCACATAGGCATATCCACACAAAATTTGGACCATTTCAGGGAGTTCCTGGAATCCTTGAATGGAATCTGTAGAACTTTTCTAGTGGGTATGTGGACTGAATATTTAGAACCTTTGTCAGTCTTAATAGAAAGTAAATGAAAAGATATACAGAATTCTCAGGCAGGTTAAGTGTTAACTATTTGTTAGAAAGTGCTTAACTACTTTATACACACATATGTACATGTACATTTCTCCCATTCCCATGCATCTCCCATTATAGAAAAACACTAAAGAAAAACATTTGTACTTTTAGGGTCAGGAAATTAGGGTAGGGCTTTGCCTTCTTCCTCTGCTGCTGGGTCTTTTGACGGCTTTTTCTTCATATTTATGAAGTACAACTCTAACCATGGCAAAAAGTACCATTATGAAGAAGCATTCTTTTTAAAAGCAGTTTCCATGTTTTTATGAATTTCTTTTAAAATACTGCATTGCAGATCACATACCACAACCAAACAAAAAACTTCGGAATTTTGGCACAAAAAAGTTAGTGGTAGTTTGTGTATGTCATCTTTTTTTCTTCATCAGAAAGGGTAATAGAATTTTTTTTATATACCACACAAAAGCCGTTCATCATGATCTTCAGATACTACATATTTAGAATTTGATCTCCCCGATTATCTTTTAATTTTTTTTTACAGTATTGACTTAGGACATCAGTCGGCAAACTGTGGCTCTTTGGCCCCTTGAGTGTGGCTCTTCCACAAAATACCACATACAGGCAATAAACTACCTCGATAAGGAATGTACCTACCTATATAGTTTAAGTTTAAAAAATTTGGTTCTGCCTGACCAGGCGGTGGTGCAGTGGATAGAGTGTCAGATTGGGATGCGGAGGACCCAGGTTTAAGGCCCCAAGCTCACCAGCTTGAGCCCAAGGTTGCTGGCTTGAGCAAGGGGTTACTCAGTCTGCTGTAGCCCCTCGGTCAAGGCACATAAGAAAAAGCAATCAATGAACAACTAAGGTGCTGCAAGGAAAAATTGATGCTTCTCATCTCTCTCCTTTCCTGTCTGTCCCTATCTGTCCCTCTCTCTGACTCTGTCAAAAAAAAAAACAAAAATTGGCTCTCAAAAGAAATTTCAATCATTGTACTATGATATTTGGCTCTGTTGACTAATGAGTTTGCCGACCACTGACCTAGGACACTGAGGACCCAGCTTTGAAGCCCTGAGGTTGCTGGCTTGAGCCCACCTTCTCCTCCTCCCTCCCCCAGGTCAGGGAACCTATAAGAAAGCAATCAGTGAACAACTAAAAGTGCCACGAGTTGATGCTTCTTATCTCTTTTCGTTTCTGTCTTTCTCTCACTTAATAAAGTTTAAAAAGCATGATGACCTTTATCATGGAGTTTGTTACAGTGGGATTTTAATCATGGTACTGGTGGCACAAATATAGTCATATTTTGGAGATACTACAGGTTTGGTTCCAGATCAACTCAACAAAGCTAATATGGCCATAAAGCAAATCACACAAATATTTTGGTTCCCCAATGATATAAGTTGTGTTTATACTATGCTGTAGCCTATTAAGTGTGCACTAGCATTATGTCTAAAGAAAATAATGTAAATACCTTAATTTAAAAATACTTTTTTGTTGCTCAAAAAAATGTTCACCATCATCTGAGCCTGTTGGAAAAATGGTGCTGATAGACTTTCTTGATGCAGACCTTCAGTTTTTTGTTTTGTTTTGTTTTGTTTTAAAAGTAGTATCTGTGAAGCTCAGTGAAGTGAAGTACAATTAATTGAGGAATGCCTGTAAATAATAGCATTAACCTGTTAGCCTTATGTCGGTTCTATATAGGTATAGCAGTGGTCTTACTGATTAGTTTGAGGGTTAAATAAAAAAGCAATGCAATTCCATATATTAAGTGTGCTGCTGTTCCATTTTAACAGATTGTAAGAATAATGCTCTTGTACCAGGAAGCATTCAAGTAAATGGCCATGGAGGGCAGCCGTCTAAACTTGCAAAGAGGGGACCTGGAAGGAAACCTAAGGTAGAAATTAATACTAATAGTGGTGAACTTATACACAAGAAGAGGGGTAGAAAACCCAAAAGGCTTCAGTATGCGAAGCCAGAAAATGCAGAGCAAGATAATATGCATCCTCTCAGAGATGAAGTAGTTCCTTCTTCAACATGCAATTTTCTTCCTGAAACTAATGCTGTAAAGGAGGATTTGTTACAGAAAAAGAGTCGTGGAGGCAGAAAACCCAAAAGGAAGATGGCCCCAAAACTAGACTCAGATCTCATAGTTCCTACAAGTGTTAAAATGCTAAGGAGAAGTAACCGAAAAAAGACAGATGATCCTATGGATAAGGAAGAAGAGTTTGAGGAACTTAAAGGCTCTGAACCCCACATGAGAACTAGAAACCAAGGTCGAAGGACAGCTTTCTATAATGAGGATGATTCCGAAGAGGAGCAAAGGCAGCTGTTGTTTGAAGACACCTCTTTGACTTTTGGAACTTCTAGCAGAGGACGAGTCCGAAAGTTGACTGAAAAAGCAAAAGCTAATTTAATTGGTTGGTAACTTGTACCAAACTATTTTACTTCAGAATCATAAAGTACAGTTAAGGAATATGTATAACTAAGTAAGGCTCTTCTGCTTCCTTGCTGCTGTGATGGATTAGGGAATGTTATGATTTGATTTGCAAAAAAATGGAAACAAACTTACAAGACACTTCACTTCTTTAAATGAATATATATATATATAAATATATACATATATATTTTAAATGTTTGCTATTTATTACCCTTAGATAGGTTATGCATTTCAACATTCATTTCATTCACTGTTTGAAAAGAAAGAAATTAGGACCTATAATGAATTTCTAGTTTATTTCTGAAAAAGACGGTTCTGCTACATTTTTAAGGAGCATAATATTCCTAGTGATAGAGCATTTCATGTTAAAATGAATTATTTTTGACCAAGCCAGGTACATTTCTATTGATACAGAAGTTGTGTCCCCTAGGAAGACATTTTATCAGAACAGCAGTAAAATAAATGTGTTTCCTTTAAAGATAAATATAAAATTCCCACAATTTGATACCCTGAAGAGTTTAGTTTTAATTGTGTAATGTTGATTTACAAAGAATCTAGAGGAGGCTTTGCTGTATTCCATTTCTGCCAAACGTAAGAGAAAATGTACTGATGAAAAGGAAACATATCCACATTGGAAAACATTTGACTGTCTAATTTTTCAGACCTTGATTCTTAATATCAATCACTTGATCTCTGTTTATTGTGCCAAAGACTGAGAATCAGTGCAGTGGAAAGCCTGTTTTTGACTGTCAGGACAGCATACACTTTTCAGTGGTGGAAAGGTATATATTCTAAAGAGCAAGTTATTAAAGAGTTATGCTGAGATGTATCTTTTTTTTGGAACTAATAGTAGAAAGTAATGCACTGGTGGGTCCTTTGACAGAGATGTTTTAGATAAAGTGTTTAAGTGGTTAAAGGATTCAAGGAAAATACAGGAAAAGGTATGGGATTTGATGTTTACTTATTGATCTGGATTAATGTCATTTCTAAACTTTAGACATATCTAATAGGCTAAAATGACTTACAAAGAAATGTGTCTGTGTGTGTATGTGTATATATTGATAAATGGGTATAATTAAATATATATACAAACACATACTTATATACTATTACCCAGGTATAAATTCTTTTTTTCAGGATTTTTTGATAGTGATAGAATACAAATAATTTTAAAATGTCATACTTTATAGTTTAATTTTAAGGGGAAGATTCATTATTTTCAATTATTAAAGGTTAAAATAGGCCAAATCACTTTTTATGCAATCATGTTTTATACAGTGGACTCATTGCACATTGTGTTTTTTCTGCACTTTTTACGGTATCCTTATCATGCTGGTATGTCAGTATACACCCTAAAGAATTCCATTTAATGATTGTGCCTTGTATTCTATTATTTTTTTGCATTTAGTAAAATTAAGTTGTCTATTGTAAATGATAATTATATGACTTAGGAGAATGTATTGCTATATGTACTGCTATGGAAAAGGAAAGCAGTTATTTATTTGTTTATGGTACAGTTACTTATTTTATACCTTAAAAACCAACGTAAATACCATTTCTATTGTTTAAAAATTATTGTCCCATTTTTTAAAAAAGTTGAAAGAATGTAGTATTTTCCAAGGACTGGTATGGTACAAAAATGTAACCAAAATTTTTAGATACTACATTTAAAAAAAAAAAGTATCAGCATTACACTGATGTAGAAAAATAAAGTCTAAGTTGAACCTTGGCAAAATACATTACATAATTATTTTCTCTACTTAACTCTGGTAGGGATAAATGTTAGCTGGCATTAATTGTCTTGAAGAATGGAAAGCAGTGGATTTGGGCTTTTTAAATCATTTGTAACTAAATTTGTACAGAAATCCTGTGAAATTAAGTAAACCATTTTCCAGATCTTAACTGGATTGCTGTGATTTTGCAGTTGAAAAGTAATTTCAAATTTTTTCAGGTTTTTTGTATATTTATTTTTTTCTAACAGATATATTTACTATATAATTAAAATTCAGTAGCTGAACTCTTCATAATGCAGAAATGGATGGCTTGGTTGTATAGTAAAATGAGTCTTTCAGTTACATCATTATTGAAAATAATAGTGTATATGTTTGAAATTTGTCATTGAAGTAATTGTTGCTTTTGAAGGCAATCTATTTGAAACATGTAATTTCCTGATGTTATCTGCATTGTTAGAAAAGAATTATAGATTATAAATCCATTTTTGTAAAAAAGAATATGTGTACAGTTTAAAGTGTGTACAGAAAAAGAAAGCTCGTACACAGTCTTAGGGTGGAATATACCTCTAGTACGGTGTATGGATTAGTTCTAACTCTAGAGCAGAGAGATGAGTATTTACCATTTTACCTGCAACAAGTAAATGTATTACTCCTGTTCTAAAAACACTGTATATTTATGACCTTATTTGGACATTATTAGACACTGGTTTCTTAGTAAAGCAAAAATGACTTGGATGAGATTATTTGTAATTGAAACATTTAAAATGTATTAGTAATCTCAGATATATTTAGATTTTATATTTTTATAATTTAGCTTCTATATATTGCAGAAGTTGAATTGAGAAATTTGAGTCTTCACCATGTTTTTGTTTTGTTTGACCACTTGGAAAATATCTTCTTTGAGACAGTGACTCCATGTATGTACTGTTTATAGGAATAAGGGGATGTTGGCAGTTTTCTTAGGTGAGCAATTATAAAAACTCAAGGTTACTGAAAATTTTGAAAATATAATGTATTACGTGCATGGACATTGTTAATCAATTTATGTGTTTTTTAGTACCTAACCCTAATATTCTCTCTACGCTCCAACACTCTCGAGTTTCAATCAAATCTTCAACAATTATAAAACATTGCAAATGAGCAGTTTAAACATTCAGTCTAATTATAGTCTCCCAACAGGGCAATAGAGATAAGCTTTCTTAAAATAATTACCTTTTGTCATCTGCTCTTATGGCATTAGACTATTTTCTGCATATATTTATGTACTAAAAATTTGTTGGGCTTGTTTCCATTGTTTCTTTTTTTTTATAGCACAGCTTTACAAATTTGAAGACCATTTTATTATCTTCAAACTGTCATACTTCTTAAATTTAATTAAAATAACTGTATAGAATAATTGTGAGCTTGATTGGGTCACATCTCAGACATGAATTTGACTAAATTTTGTATCACTTGAAAATGGATTATATAAGATACGCTGATCGGCAAAACAATCCTCATGTGGCATGTATGTGTTAACATCTAGACTTGTCCTTTATCTGCAGTGTATTAGGTTAATTAGACATTTTAACAGATATATTCAAATAACATTTTTTGCTTATGTGATATTAGCAACATTTACATGTTTTAAAATAAAATTTGTAATATAAATTAGTTTATTCAGTTCATAGTGTTTACCATAATTCAGGCATTCCATTTTATACATATTTATATATCTCTCTCAAATGCTAACTGGAGGCAATTTGATTTTCAGTTTTCTGTTTAAAGAAACCAAATTATTATTCTGAATGTTTTTGTTCACCTAAAAATTAGTGGCAGAAAGGACCAAGATACTTGAGTATTTAAAGGGCTGTAAGTGTTCTTATATGCAGGAAATATATGATTGTAAAAGTCAAAATAGAGGAAGTACTTTTATGTTCTGTGACTTACTCCCATTCTTAGAAAGTAGTTTTTACATAATAAATAGGTTAAGAAATGGTTTAGGTATATTTAGTTGAGAATTTATTTTCCTATTAAAATTGGAAGAATAAACCTTCATCTCTCTTTTCTCCTTGCACTTCTCACTTCCCCAAAGTTCCAAGTGATTTGAACTAAATACTACATTTACTAAGAAACTATTTCTGTTCTTAATTCTATTGAGCTAATCACTCCAAATGAAGTCATTTTGTAGTAAATACAGTACCCAAGAAGAGGTCAAATTGAGTCAGAATCCTCTAAGTATCACTGTTGACGCTCCAGAGATGAACTTTGTATGCACTGCAGTAAAACAAGTAGAAAATATAATGAGCTATAAATACATACTTATTTTTAATTTTGATAGCTCTATGTTGAAATACTTTTTAATGCAGATAAAATCATCAGGAAATTAACCTTATGTGGCACAAACCAAATACATAGACAGTGGGTGGCTATGAGTTTCTTCATATAAGAAACTAAAAAGAATAGGTTTGAGATGATATATAGTACACATATATATGGTGCAGGATGCACATGTGTATGCTAGTTACGTTTAAGATTGTGCGTGTTGATTCATCACAATGATAAACCATAAATTGAGACAAAATACAAAGTTACATTTTTGGACCATATTAAAACTGCAAGACATGGGGTCTTATTAAAGATTTTTAAGAAAACTGTTAAATCCTGTCACACAATATTTAGACATGTAGAATGTAGTTCAATTTTTAAAAAGTAACTGACCTAGAGGGTTAAAGTTGAAACTGACACATTTTCAAATTAAAATTATGCTTATTTTGTACAGAAAACAATGTTCAACACAAGCAAATCTGTTGTATGTAATAAGTAACAGAATTTAAAGACAAATTATTTAGCTTTATTGAGAGTTTTGTTTTTTCCTTCCAGAAATCTGGAGTATCATGTTATAAATGGCAGTCTCACACCAGAATAGCAGTGCCCTTTCTTTTTGTACATATTGATTGGACCTTTCTTTACTGTTATGTGGACACTTTCTATGTTAGTTTTGATGCATAATTCTTTGAATCCTTTTATACAAACTAGAATGTATGTGTAAGAATTCCTGTCCCTGCAATGTAGTAACTACAAACTTATTTTTAAATAAATAGAAAACTTGTTTTTCTAAACTATTTTGTAGAGTCTCATGATTTATTATTTGCTTTTTTTTTTTTTTTTTTTGCTAACATGAAGCACTCACTACATAATTTCAGCCGGCACTATACCAAAGAAGCTATTGTGAAATAAGATTTATAAAGCTATTGTTTTTCTAGGAATTTGTTCTGATAAGCATACATTTTTCTCGACTTTCTGAGAATCCCAATTTAGTATAAGGAATACATAAAGGTATAATAAATGAAAAACAGATTTAAGCAAATGGGATGATTTGTGATTTTTGTGCTATTAATAACCATTTTTTCCTAAGAAATTTTATTTAAATGACTGTATAAATTTCTAAGTTGAGGAAAGCAGGTAAAACATTCCTGAATATGTTTTCTTTCTAAAGTAGACTACTAGTAATATGCAGGATATACTTAAAGAACCAGCCAAGAAAAATTCACTTTCAGCAACCATTTTTCTTCTTTTTTGTAGTAACATCAACTTTATGTTCTAAGTTTCTCCGTTATTTAAAGATATTAAAGTGCAAAACTTCTGTTCCTTGCCGTATAATACTTTGCATTTGTAATATTTTCTCACTTAACACATTTACCATATAGTGATAACTTTTTGGTTTTGTTTGGGAAAAGAATAGTAGAAAGGATTTAGTGAGATACCTTTTCTGCCTAAAGAGCTAGACATGTTGGCAGCACAGTGCAATGAACTGGGCTTGGAATTGAGTCATCTCTGAGCTTCACTTTCTTTATCTGTAAAGTAAAAACATGTTGATTAGATAATTTTCAGGGTTCAGTTCAATTTAAATAGCCTATGATTGTTTCTAATTTGTTTTCTGTCCTCTGTATTCATGGCTCAATCTTGGCTTTTCTTTTTAGTCCTAAAGAAAATATGCCATTGACTCTATAGCTTCCAGGCAAGCTATGCCTTGTGGCCATGGCCTGATTGTAGTAAGTGGGAGGTCTTGTGAATCCTTAGAACTATAAATTGTGAGTTGAAATATTTGTGTACTACTAATAAAAAATATTAGAGTTTGTGATTTTCCAGTGGCCCTCTGGATATGTCAGTTCATCAAGAACCAGAGCATTTGAGAAAGGTAGGTATTTATAATTTAATATTAATGTTAAGATTGCTAGAGAAGTTATGCCACCAAAAATGGTGGCATAGAGAATTTCAAAACTCCAGCCCTCTACTAAACTGGCAAAATGTAATAATCAACTTTTTCAGAATTCTGGAATCTCATGGAAAACTACCAGGGAAATTGACTGTTTAATAATGAAAACTGCTGAGTTTCATTCAGTAAGAGTTATGGTGCTTTGGCTTACCCACCATTTCCCATTCTGGCAAAGAAGCAGGGACCTTGAAGATGGCAGCTTGCATTCCTAGTAGGGAACCATATAGGCCTTGTAAAAGAATTGTAGTTTTGACCTGTCTAGTGGCTCCTTGAGGGATCAGCTCTGTGGCTTCCCTTTGTTTCACCCTTCTGTCTCCAAACCCTCTCAGTGCTGAACTGGTCCTCTAGGTGGGGTTTGCCAAAGCATTTAAAGGCAAATATACAAGCCACAGCTGCCTAAAGCAAGGGAACACAGGGCAAGCGGCAGACAGACAGAAATGTTTGGAAGGAAGGTATTACATGGGAGACTATTTGGATGCCTGTCTACCAAAAGCCTTGATGTGCAAAAGCTTATTATATAAGTAAGTTTAATATGCTAGATATTATGGTACCAAGACTCAAATAATGGCTTATCTTAAAAATTAAGATTCATATTAGCCAAGACTTTAAAAGAAGTTACCCTCTGTGTTAACCTTTCCATAACTGTTAAGTTGAAAGGCAGTTTAAGAGACACATTTTTTCTTGGATTTTAAGAAAAATTTTCAGTGTTCTCTTGCAAATTGTTAAAATTGCCTAGAGTTAGTTAATAAATATTAATTTGTTAATCCCTAGCTAAAGCAAGTATTTTTTCAATTTTGAGGAATGGTTAATATGGTCTATATTACAAATGAAATTTTGAAATGTACAAGTAAGGCATTTTGGCTTAGTATAATACAATTATAAATACAGATTCTAAATGCTGTTATTTTGTGGTTACTAAAAAGCAGCTAGAAAGTATCAGAAAACAGAAAATTATATTACCTATTTGCTAACTTCCTGTTTGTTTCTCCCTATTTTTATTTTATTTCCTATTTTATCTAATAATTAGTTTTTCCAAGAAATCTTAGAAGTGTCATTTTTTACTTTAACAGAAATTGTTGAACTATTGCTAGAGTATATATCAATTAGTTTGTTCTTATCACTTTTTGTCAAATGCTTATTTTCTTCCCAGACTTATTAAGGTATAATTTAATTGACAAATAGAAATTATATATATTTAAGGTGTATAATGTATGGTTTGTACATACATTTGAAAAGATTATCACAAATCAAGTTAATTCATTCCTTCATCACCTCATCCAGTTAAGTTTTATTTTTCTTTTTGATGTGGTAGGAACACTGAAGATCTCTGTTAGTAAATTTCAAGTACACGGTGCAGTATTACTAGATATAATCACTATGCCATTCATAGAGCCCCAGAACTTACTCATCTCATAAATGAAAGTTTGTACCCTTAAAGCAACTTTTCCTTATTCTCCCCACCAGTCCCTGGAAATCTCTGTTCTGCCTGGTTCCATGAGATCAACTTTGTTAGATTCTACATATAAGTGAAATCACACAATTTTGTCCTTCTCTCTCTGGTCTATTTCTATTAGTCTATTGTCCTCCAGATTCACCCATGTTGTCACAAATGGCAGAGTTTCCTTTCTTAATGGCTAAATATTCCAATGGATGTAGGTACCACTTTTATTTTTTAATTCATTCATCCCGAGATGGACACTTAACTTGTTTCCATGTATTGGCTATTGTGAATAATTCTGCAATGAATATGAGAGTAGAGATATCTCTGAAATACTAATTTCATTTCCTTTAGATATAGACCCAGAAGTGGAATTGCTGAATTGTATGATAGTTTCATTTTTAATATTTTAAGAAACCTCCATCCTGCTAAACTGTACTTTAAAGATGATAAAGATGAAATTCTGTCAATAATTGTGCCATCAAGTATGCTTCCACAGTTTATTTTATACCACTTGTATAATGTGCTTACTTAACATGTGTACATGTGCTTTTAGATACCTTGTGAATTGTAAACACTCAAATATTTGTGAAATAAGTCTATGTATTGTATGCAAGTGTAAACATGGACATCATATTTCTCTGTAACAAAATGGATCCTGAGTGCTATCTAATATCTTATTTTGGGGGGCATACTATTTGACAGTTTTTTTATACAACAATCGTAATATTTTTGAGATTCATGATTTTACACAAGGTATGATTCACTTCTGTATAATATTTATTGTGTGAACATATCATAATCTATCCATTCTGTTTCCAGTAGACACCATGGTTGTTTCCAGCCTTTTGCTATTATGAACAATCCTGCTATGGACATCATTTCCTGTGTTGGCTTTTGAGAACACATCGTGTCTGTGTGTGTGTGTGTTTTCGGTAAACCTAATTCTGATGATGTTACTCCCCTTTTTATTTTATTTTTTTACAGAGACAGAGTCAGAGAGAGGGACAGATAAGGAGACAGGCAGGAAGGGAGGGAAATGAGAAGCATCAGTTCTTTATTGCAGCTCCTTAGATGTTCAGTGATTGCTTTCTCATATGTGCCTTGACTGGGGGGCTACAAGTGAGTGAGTGACCCCTTGCTCAAACCAGCAACTGTGGGGTCATGTCTATGATCCCACGCTCAAGCCAGTGACCCCTCACTCAAGCTGGTGACATTGGGGTTTTGGGGTCCTTCATGTCCCAGTCCTTCACTCTACTGTGCCACCGCCTGGTCAGGCTCTTACTACTTTACTTAAAAATCCTTCAGCCTAGTGGCTTGGCATAAATACTTGAAATAATAGTCCAGATGGCCCGGAATGATGTCAGGATAACTACCTAAATTCTGGCAATTCCTCTTGAGAATACACATCAAAATAGCAATGTCGCACAGCGGATTTGCTATTCCTCTTTCTATTTGTCAGCAGGATCTATCTTGTCCCTCTCTACTCTGTAATCTGGTATTACAGATATTTTAAATCTGGTCAGATGTGAAAATGAATTTGTTTTCACCCATTTTCCATGAAGAATCAAAAGGAAATCTTCCTTTGGGGGGCTGTCCTAGAAAAAGTTACAAAAAAGAGCATGGAAGAAGTTATATGACCCTAGCCTTCAACCATGGCACTGCTATTTATGAACTATTAAGTCTCTTAGGGCCCTGGCTGGTTAGTTCAGTGGTAGAGCATCGGCCTGGCTTGTGGAAGTCCCGGATTCGATTCCTGCCAGAGCACATAGAAGCACCCATCTACTTCTCCACCCTTCCCTCCTCTCCTTCCTCTATCTCTCCCCCTTCACGGCCAAGGCTTCATTGGAGCAAACTTAACCTGGGTGCTCAGGACGGCTCCATGGCCTTTGCCTCAAGCACTAGAATGACTCCGGTGTCATTGGAGCAACCCCTCTGATGGGCAGAGCATCATCCCCAGTGGGCATGCTGGGTAGATCCTGGTCGGGCGCATGCGAGAGGCTTTCTCTCTGCCTCCCTGTTTCTCACATCAGAAAAATACACACACACACAATTTTCTGGATTTCTGCACATCTTTTTAAAAAGGAGGGGAGAGGCAGTTATGATTCCTGAAGAGTATGACTTATAATGTGATATAGAACAGGGCTTTCAGCCCCCCGCCAGAAATTTCGTGTTGGTCTGTAAGTGAGCCAGCCACCCTGTCTATATCTTCAGTCAACATCAGGGTGGTTAACTCTTCCAGGGATTTCGGACTGGCAGTTGAAAACCACTGGTGTAGGGTCAAGTAAAACCTCACTTATTTCAGAAACACCTATTTACGCCCCATCACTGTACTAGGTCTGACAGAGATGAAATAATACATGGCCCCTTGCCCAAAGAGCTCACAGACTAGAGCATCAGTTCTCAATCCCAACTGCGCACAGGAAACAACTGGTGTGTGATTTTTTAAAATGTAGATGCCCAAATTTTCTTCGTCCTAGCCATGAGAAATTAGACAAAAAAAATTAAGTTCTCTTAGCCAATACCGCATGTATATGATGAGGCTAAACGAAGCTACTTCATAGGCTAGTTGTATTAAATAATTCGTGACACCTGCTTAACCCTGGTACGGAAAACGCAGGTAATAAACTTCTGGGAGTATGGTAGGAAAAGTCTACACAGCTGGAGTAGACAGCTAATTGCATAGCTGAAGTAGATCTTTGCTATGATGGAGAGAAACATGCAGGTGCTCTGAATATCCCCAAGAGGGTGATCTAACTCAGCAGAAATGGCCATCTTGGAGGATGTGATGTCAGAGCTGAGTTTTTGATTCAAAAGGCCAGTAAATTAGACAAACAAGGGAGGCAATGGGAGTGAGGAATATCCCAGAGGAGGAAGTCTTCAATTCTCCTGGAGCACAGGAAGAGGGATGAAACTGCGGAGAGCACTGGGGCTGGGTCGTGAGGGGGCCTTGAAACTACGCGGAGGGGGTTGGCCTCTGTTGGGCAGATAAAATATATTATGCTCACTTTGTTAAAGATGGCACTGCCCACATGCAAGTCCGTTGATATTAATGTGTTTTGGGGGACAGGCTGTGGGCAGGCCAGGTCGTTATAGCCTACACCTTAGTTTTAAGAGTAAGCTTTTCCCCACACCCTTGACTGATTGGATGATGTAGGGTGGTGCACTCTCATGAGGAATCCTCCCATTGTGCCTCAGATAAGTGACTTTGTATCAGAGACTTCCTTGTTTGTAGATTGGATTAAAGGTTTGGATTTCTACACTATAAAATGGGGCAGGCTGGGAGCTTGCTCTCTATGGGTTCCTGAGATTAGTATCAGGAGAGCAGAGTAAGGCCACATGGAGGCCAGGAAAAGCAGCCAAGATGGTGGAGTACCGAGGAAGAAACCAGTTTGTGCAGAGTTTGTGTAGAGAGAAGGAGATGGGGAACAGAGGTGAATAAGTCTGGTGAGCTAGAAGCCTTTGATGCTAGGAAACTCGGATAAGTCAGTAGCTTTGTGAGCACTGAATGAGTGGGTTTTGGAGCCCAGTGGGTGTTTTTACTTGCCCGCCGGATGCAAGCTAGAATTAAAGCTGATGGCTCACCAGTTCTTGGCTCTGTTTTATTACCAACTGTCCGAATCTAATGCTAACCTGCACTGGCCAGGCGGCTCTGATGGTGGCCTTGGCCACTGGCTTTACAGCCTCCAAGCTGCTGGCTATCAGAAGCCACCAAAAGGTTTTAAACCGGGAAGAACACGATCCGAATCGCGTTTAAGTTAGGCCACTGCCTCCCGGCGTGGGTTTGTGATAATCAGATAGTGTTTTGAAATACTAATCTAATTTCCTTTGGCTACATACCCAGAAGTCAGGTGACTGAATCCTATGTAATAGTGGCTGATAGCCTGCTCTCGGGCAGAATTAGGAACCGAGTAGGGGCCTGAGAGAAATGGGGAAAAGTGGTTAAATTTAGAGCCCTTGGCGCTATAAGGAGAGTAAATGATGCCGGCCAAAAGGCCATTCTGAGCCTTGGCACTAACAGTGGGCAAACAAGGAAAAACGGCATGCCTAGGGATGGGTGGGGGGTGGCACAGCAACAGATGAAGCTTTGGGTGAACTATGGTGGATTCTGTCTAGGGCTGGGCGAGTCTAAAATGCCCCAGGCCGACAACGTGCGGCTCAAGCTCCCCGCGGTGCCTTAGCGGCGTTGGCAGCCCGGCAGAGCGCCCGCGGGTGTTCCCTGTACGCAGTGCGCACCTAGCAGCGAAGATCAGGCCGAGCGCGGGAACCAGGGCGGGACGGGGTCGCGGAGAGACCAGGCCCTCGCGCAGCGACCCGGAGCGATTCTCGTCTCTGCTGTTCCCCTAGCCGCCGGTCGCGCCCTACCCCGAGGTGAGAGGTGGGCTTGGGCACCTGACTGCACAGACCCAGCGAGGGGCGCCGCAGTAGCGGACTGCGCTGCCTCTGGGCCAGGCCTACGTCCTCGACCGTCCACCCCCCATCCCCGAGAGGCTCCGCAGCCGCCGCACCCACTGCGCTCCCTCCTCCTGGGGCTCGGTCCCTGCGCGCCCTCCCCATCCCGGCTTCAACAGGAGGCAGGTTCGGGTAGCTGCGTGTGAATCGAGACCCCGGAATCGCGTAGGCCCGGCGAGGGGCCTCAGCACCCGGACTTTCTGACAGGTAAGGGGACTAAGAAGGAACCAGGACGAGGGCGCCGCTTCTCCCTTTCCCTGTGTTATTTTAGGTATTTTGGGTTGAGGAAGGAGATGGCCACATGTATATTTATTGCTTCTTTTTGGGCCAGGGGAGAACAAATGTGCTTTACTCACCCAGATTAGTTTGGATTTGATTTGTGTTTTAGCAGCTGCATCTTTCTCTCTTTTGGTTCAACTCGTGTTTCCTCTCTTTGTTACTACCTGTTCTTCAATTTCTTTAAGTGTTTTGTAGCTATTACACACTTTAGGTTTACATTTGTATATTTATAATTTTTCAGTTACTGTTGTTGACTCTAACAGAAATGGATTTTTCTCTTGAATATTATCACCAAGCTAACTACTTTTTATGAATATTTTACTCGGGTGGTTCTGTTCTGAAACTGATTTTGAACTAAGTTGTGGGATTTGTCTCCCTGTTGAATATTCATAATGCCCAGGACTGTGGTAGCCACATGGTAGACTTCCAGTTTATTCTTGATTATCTATCACTTTTTTATGCAGCATGTTTTACTCATTTCTCTTGTGACCACCCACATCAAACCCCCACCACCCAAACATGCCCTCTTCCCCTCAGTTGACCTTGCACTGCTCTTCTAACTAGCAACTTTGGTTTCTATTATACTCGAGCATACCCTCTCTCCCCCGAAACGCCTAAGTCTCATCTTTAGTATCACTCATAAATGTCAAGACTTGGACATCTGGCTTTGGCTTGCCTTTCAGACTCTGCCCGCCCATCCTTTGTAACCCACCGAAGTCTTCATTGTTCTATGTACAATACTTATCAAAGACGGCATACTGTAATGGAAAGATGCCATTTTTAACAATGTTATGAGAAAATAGCAAATATTTAGAAGTATCAATCATCTAGTCAGCATTTAAATTTCCAAATGTCTCCAGCTCTGAAAAGTTTTTGTTTATTGAGTCATGATCCAAATAAGCTCTACATGATGTAATGTTATTATATGTTAAGTGATCGGTAGGTTTGGTTCTCCTTCCATCTGGACTTGATCTCCACCTCTGTATGTTACTGGAGTAAATTACAAGTTTTTAAGCCCTTCTCCTAGACAGTGAAATGATGGACTCAGCAGTGATGTTCACATTTAAAGTTGTGGAATTCTACTGCATTTTTTCCAGCCTTCAAAGCCTGGTATTTTGGCTTGGAAGCAGAAAGTGGAAAAAAAGCATATATATACAAATCTCTTAAATTATGCTTTCATTCAAGGGGATCCTTGATTGACTTTATATATATTGACTATACACACACACACATATACATATACACACACACAGACCCACACACACAGTGGATTTGCTGAGAGAAGCTATGTTCAAGTCTTCACATTTCAGGGGAAGAGATGGGTGTGCTAACTTTAAGGCATTGTGTTATGTGCCTGCTTTCCCTTCCTAAGTTTTCCTCCTCCTCAGTGTACAGGGGTGGGCTAAAGTAGGTTTGCAGTTGTAGTATTATTAACAAATAACACAAGAAGAAACACTGCATTTCACATATTCACAAGGGTGAACCTACCTTTGTCCTCCCCTGCACATTAGACTTTTTTGCTGAGTTGGGCTATTCTCAGTCTGGTAACTAAGGTAGCACTTCTTGGTCAGTGCCTAGATTATTGCTACAGTGTATACTTTCACTAAAAGAACTTCTTGTTTTAGACATGTAGGGGGACAGAAAATCAGTGTGCAAAATTGTTTTAAGCCACCATCTGCTGATTCTTCACCAACAGAAGTCTGACAGGTTTCTTCTGCCTTTCAGCTAATTGTCCAGCAGCAAATTTGCTTCTTCAGTAATAAACCTATCAGTTTTTATTGGGTGCCCAATACACAACACACAAAACATTCTCAGTGTCAACTTCTAACTTTTTATTGTTTTAACATAGAAACTGTGGGTTAAATGGGTCTGAGGTATTTCAGTTCTCCTTAAGAAAGGATATTGTACTGCTAGTGAAGCTTTTCTCACAGTCTAAGATTTCTTTTTATTATTACTGCACAGATCAGGTGAATCCATATACCTGGACTCACAAATGTAAGACAACTGTTAAGTGAACCCAAGTTTTGTGGAAAACGGGTGCTTGAATCAGGGGAAGTAAAACATGCTACCATCAATTATTTTAAGAAGAGTCGTTGTAGCTGGGAAGAAAGCTGGGAAGACTGTCACTGTGGAGATGCCTGGACAGAGTATACTGATAGTTTGCCATCTGTGCTCTGCGAGCAGCTCGACAGGCGGTGTTTTTTCTCAGGTACAGCAGTGCTTCTGCTCAGAGTCTTCAAGGAGAAAAAAGGCCGTACTGTATTGTAATTCTTTTATTTTCTTTGAATCTTAAAATATATATATATAGCTATACTTTAGAGGAGACATTTATATCACTTAAGATAATTTGGGATTGCAGGGGTAGAATAATAGTTAATAATAAATTCAGAGTCTTTGGCAAAAGATATAAAACAATATGTGCACATTTTACTATTTATATTGAAAATTAAGTCCAGGAATAGAAATACCCTAACACAGAGATATAATCATCCAAAAAAAGCAAAAACTAAAACACAAAAAAAGTCCAAGATCAGTGTGCATTCTCCTTTCGTAGTGGAAGCTCTGTAATTAAATCTCCCTCCTTATCTTTTTCATGGGGGCAGGAGATGCAAGGGAAGGTCATTTAATTTATTGAGCTTAGTAGAGTACTTTTCAACTGTATTTGACATGAATACTTAAAAATTGCAATTACTGCCTGACCAGGTGGCAGTGCAGTGGAGAGAGCATTGGACTAGGATGCAGAGGACCCAGATTTGAAATCCTGGGGTCGTAGGATTGAGCACGGGCTCATCTGGTTTGAGCACAGCTTGCTAGCTTGAACCCAAGGTCGCTGGCTCGAGCAAGGGGTCACTCAGTCTGCTGTGGCCTCCACCCAGCCGCCCCCCCCAGTCAAGGCACATATGAGAAAGCAATCAATGAACAACTAGGGTGCCGCAATGAAGAATTGATGCTTCTCATCTCTCTCCTTCCTGTCTGTCTGTCCCTATCTCTGCCTTCATCTCTGCCTGTCACACACACACACACACACACACACACACATTGCAATTAGCTTTAAGAAACTCTTAAAAATCTTTAAAAACTAGCTTGAGCACTGATGGCAAATGGCAGCTCCAATTTTGAAGAAAAACAAGGTCACTTAAATACCATGAGATGAAAAAGTGTAATTTCTGAAATAAACTTTTAACTTTATTATTTTAGGAATAGGTACAATGAAGATGAAGAAACTGTTGCTTTGCACCTATTGAGTTGTGAAATATTTGATATAAAGTGGTACCTTGAGATACGAATCTAATTCCTTTTGTAACCTAGCTAGTAAGCCAGTCAACTCGTGTATCAAACTGCTGATACTGGGCCCGTGCGCCAACTAGTGGCAGCTTCCTGACTGGTATCTCGGAATTTCGCTCTGATCTCAAACAAAAATACAGACCGATTTGCAGCTCGTATCTTAAAAAAGTATGTTGGTCTTTTTGTATCTCAAGGTACCACCGTATTAAAAATAATTTTGTATTTTCTTTATTTGACATTCATCTTTGAGATATACTTCACCCCTACTCTAATATGGATTATAATGCCTTAGATTTCTCATGATTGATTTGGCATAAAATAAGAAAAAAATCTCTTTTCATGCTATTTATTTATGTGAGCTAGACTGGACTTATTTGAATCATTACACAATATTTTAAAAAAATGGAGTTACAATAAATACAACTAATTCAATAAAAGGTAAAAGCATATGTTTCTGTATGAGTGACAAGTTCATTATTGTTATCAAGTACAAATATGATTTTCTAAAATAGGCTTTGAAAATAAAATTGCTAATGAAAACAAATTCAGTTTAAGTATCTGACAGCCAGCTTTTCTTCTTCCTTAGCCTTTTATTAGCTAGATACTGGGAAAACAAATGTTTAAGACATAGCCCTACTCTTGAGGATTTCATACTCTTATGTAAAAATAAGTAAGAAATTAAAAATGGAACTGTCTTTTGACCTAGCAATTCAACTTCTTGGTATGTATCTGAAGAAACCTAAAATATTACTTTGGAAGAATATATGCACCCCTATTTCATTGCAGCATTATTTACAACAGCCAAGATCTGGAAACAGCCTAACCAGGCGGTGGTGCAGTGAATAGAGCATTGGACTGGGATGCAGAAGGACCCAGGTTCGAGACCCCGAGGTCACCAGCTTGAGCGCGGGCTCATCTGGTTTGAGCTAAAGCTCACCAGCTTGTATCCAAGATTGCTGGCTCCAGCAAGGGCTTACTCGGTCAGCTGAAGGCCCGCGGTTAAGGCACATATGAGAAAGCAATCAATGAACAACTAAGGCAGGGGTCCCCAAACATTTTACACAGGGGGCCAGTTCACTGTCCCTCAGATCGTTGGAGGGCCGGACTAAAAAAAAAACTATGAACAAATCCCTATGCACACTGCACATATCTTATTTTAAAGTAAAAAAACAAAACGGGAAAAAATACAATATTTAAAATAAAGAACAAGTAAATTTAAATCAACAAACTGACCAGTATTTCAATGGGAACTATGGGTGTGGATGCATCCTGTGCTCCTCTCACTGACCACCAATGAAAGAGGTGCCCCTTCCAGAAGTGCAGCGGGGGCCGAACAAACTCAAAGCGATCAGAGGGGAAGGGCACTGAGGAGCTGGGTGAAAAATGGTGAAGTGGATTAAGCAAAAACAAAACATATATAATACATAATCACAGACAACAGTATGGTAATAGCCAGAGGGAAAGGGGGGTGGAAGGAGATGGAAGAGGGCAAAGTGCGGATAAATGGTGACAGAAAGACTTTACTTTGGACGATGGGTGCATGGTGCAGTGTGCAGATGATGCTTGTTGAGTTGTACACTTTAAACCTGTACGGTTTTGTTAACCAGTGTCACCCTAATTAAATTTTTTAAAAAAGAAGAGCCTGACCAGGCGATGGTGCAATGGATAGAGTGTGACCTGGGATGTTGAGGATCCCGATTTGAGACCCTGAAGTCACCGGCTTGAGCATGGGCTCATCCAGCTTGAGCGTGGGGTTGCCAGCTTGAGCATGGGATTGTAGAAGTGGCCCCATGGTCACTGGCTTGAAGCCCAAGGTCACTGGCTTGAGCAAGGGGCCACTGGCTTAGCTGGAGCCCCCTGGTCAAGGCTCGTATGAGAAAGCAATCAATAAACAGCTAAAATGCTGCAACTATGAGTTGATGCTTCTTATCTCTCTTCTTTCCTGTTTCTCTTGCTTAAAAAATATTAGGATGTATTAATGTGATCAGTAAAATGGATGTATATATGAAAGTGTTGGAGCTACTTACCTGTTTTTGATCTTCGCAAAAAGTTGTACAGGGAAGGAGCAGAGGATAAGTGATAAAACCTCTATATTAAAAAAAGAAATAGACACACACACCACCACCACCACCTTCAGATGGTAAGTAACGTGGTACTTAAGAGGATTTTTTTAACATTCAGGGATCACTTTTTCCATGATTATTTAGATTAGCACTTTCACCTGCCATCTGGAATTTTCGTCTCTTATTAATTGTACTGAGCATATGAAATCCTGATAAATTTTCAATCCTATGTAGCAAATAATATATAAGATTTTGCTTAGTCTCTCTGTTTTCTCTCTCTTGTAATAGAGCCATTTTGCATTTGAAGCCTAAAGCCAGCATTTGTTCATTTTGAGCTGGGACCATCCATAAGAGACTATCTGGGAGTAATTGTTGGTGGGATGTTGAAGGCTCCAGAAAAGTGGCTGGAACAGAAATATCCTCCCGATAAACAGGTTATAAAAGGGTGTTATTCTTTAAATAAAATAGTACAAATAATCCCTCTTGGAAATTATTACCTCATCCTGAGAGCAGAGTTTGAGTTGGATTAGCCACTGTGAGTTCTATAACTGAATATGTTGAAGTAATATAGGCCACATTAGATTATGAATAGTAACTATTTGACTGAAATACAATATGTATAAAAAACAGTATAAATATTTGTTATTTTAATTAAACTCCAGTTGACCTTTGAACAGGGTGGGGGTTAGGAAAACCAACCACCCTCCATCACACAGTGAAAATCCACATAAAACTTTTGACTCCCCACAGAACTCAGTTGTCCCTCAGTATCCACTGGGGATTGGTTCCAGGATTCCTGAGAATGCTCAGGTCCCCTATATAAAATGGCACATCCTCTCCACATTTGTGGATTCCCAACTGCTGTTTGAAAACAGTACAGGTATTTACTGGAAAAAAAAAATCCACATATAAGTGGACCTGCACTATTCAAACATGTTCAAGGTTGACTGTAATCCATATAGTTTCTTTTTTCCTGGAATGAATAATAAAGCATTTGCCTCTCATATGATTTTGTAATATAGATAATAGATATTAACTCCCACTTTTGACCTCATAATTCACATTTTTATTTCTTTAGGCCAGTGAGAAGAATTCCTTACAATCAAAATCCTGTCATCAAGTCTGACAGAATTGAAATATCCATGACCTACATTCCCGGGGAGGACAAAACAATTATGGGATTGAGGTATAGCATCTTAAGTTACACATTATTTTTCCAGGTTTTATTTAGTTATATTGAATTCTAATTAACCTGTCAGATAAGAATGCTGATAAAAGGTAAATTGCTACTACAAAATGCAATTTAGCATGTAACTGAATAGAATCCTAAATTTTATCAGTATAGAATATCGTGGTTCTGTCTGATTACATCCTAGTTACAATATTTTTTCTTTCAGAATACAGCAATTATAATTTGCTGATTTCTGGAAAAATGTTTTTAAAAAGGAGGATCAGAAGAAAGGAATTTTGCTAGGATTAAGTTCAGCATAGTTTTATTCTAATAGGCTGTGTGGCAATTTCCCTAAGTAATTCATCATGAAGCTCCACTGTTAGCCATTTGTCAGATATTAAATTCCCATCAACTGTTCACAAAATTTGAGACACCCTTAGTACATAGGACCTCATACATAAACCAGTTCAATCTTTGAAGAATTTCTTTTCTCAGCTGCTCTATAGAGTAGAACAACTGTCCATACTACAGATATTTTTTGAAGCAACATCTTTAAATATTCCTTTAAATTCTAAAAAGTGTTTGATAAGGAAATAAAATTAGTTTATTTTTGTGATAAGTTAATAATCTTCTTTACCAAATATGATGGAACCAAAAATATACTGAAGCCATGGCTAAGAAAAATCTACCCACGATAAAATTTTTATTAAACATAAACAATTTTTTTTCTTGTTGTACAACACCAGTTGCACTTTTATACCCAGCCAGATAAATAAAAGCTAAGATATAATTTTTTAAAATAAAAATTCAACATATCTTGAACTGATTTTCTACTAACTTTATTTCTAATATGACTGGAAATTCATCTTAGTGTTAGACTTAGAAAAGCCAACTTTTTATTCGGTTGACAACAATCAGAATGTAGCTGATAGAATGGCTGCCGTTTACTGAGTGACTGTTATATATACTAGCCATTATTTTCATGATCTTGTATTTATCAACTTTAATCTTATAATAGTAGTATTAGTTTAATTTCATTGGTAAGGAAAGGGGAGCTTAAAGAGATTAAAGTGCCTGGCCAAGTTTACACAGCTGGTAAATTTGCTCAGTAAATATTTGAGAGCTCATTCTGTCTTGACCCTGACAGTATGCTGGGTCTGAGAATGCGGCTGTGAACAAGAAAGACAAGATCTACAAGAGCTTACACTATAGGACTAAAGTCATAATTTGAACATAGTGGTGTCAGATTCTAAAACATTTCATCTTAGCTTCCACATTCTCTCCTGCCAAGGACACTACAGAAGAGATGGATAAAACTTGCAGTGCAATTTACAGAAGGTGGGGTTAGAAACTACAGTGTGTCCGTAAAGTCATGGTGCACTTTTGACCAGTCAAAAGTGCATCATGACTTTACGGACACACTGTATATATGGAAGGTGAATGGAATATGTTGTAGGAAAGTAATATTGGCATATAAGTATCAAGATATGTCTAAGATAGGAGCTTAGCTGTATGTTGGGGAGTGGAAAACCTACGTGGATAATGTGTAATGCAATGGCAATGACATGGACATGCTATTACATCTCGAATAACCTTAAGGATCAGTATTATCTCAGTGTGTAACCTTGCACTGTCAACATGGTGGCCATTAGCCACTTATGGCTGTTGAGTACTTGCAATGTGACTAGTAAAACCAAGGACCTGAATTAAAATAAATTATTTTAAAGATATTATTTCTTTCTTTTATAGAAAGAAGAGAGAGAAAACAGGTGGGTAGAAGGAGCAGGAAGTGTAACTCACACTCCAGTGGGTCTTCGGGTTCTGATGTAGTTATGTTCTTACGAGTGGTGTAACCCAAATGTTGGTGTAAGTCAAAACACACCCTAGCCTGAGTCACCTACCTATCCTAACAAAGTTGTAAAATCATGATCTAAAGCATAAAAATACAGCTAAGTCACAGAAAAAGGACATAAATATACCCTACTATACACTGTACTAACAGAAAAAATGACCGAATATGAGTGTAAAAATTCCTTACCTTTATTCCTGTGGTTGGCTTGCACACTGGAAGGGGCATTGCAAGGTGGGTGAAAGTGACCTATTGGGAGGAGGAAGCTGGAGAGGCAGGAGAACCTGCAGAAGGTGCTGGAGATACTGGGTCAGGTGAATCAGGATTGCCTAAGGAACATGCAGGAGACGCTGGAGATGAGTCTACCTGTACTACAGGTGTTTCATCTCGAGAAGCAGCTGATGTAGAGGGTACAGGATCTGTTGCAGGCCTCTCTACCTTTTTAAAGAATTGTTCCAGGCTAGTCTGGAAGGTTGATAACTTCTTCTCTTCCAAAATCTGCCTATAGCACTGCAAGGCATCCATAACAGTTCTGTGGATCTTAATGAATCTGTCATCGCTGGGGTCCTCAGCCTGAAATTCTGCCAACCCATCCTCTACCATAGAAAAACCTTCTTCCAAACCCTTGGTAGTAAATCTCTTGGGTTCTGGGGTTTCTATCTGTTCCTCTTCAATCAGCTGCTTCTCCAGCTGAATGAGGTCCTCAGCAGACAGCTCGTCTCCACGTGATGCCAGTAGCTCTGTGACATCCAGCATGATGGCTTTCTTCTTCTTCGAAGCACTACCATCTGAAAGCTGTTTCATTTAGGAGTCATGATAAGGGCCAAAAAGTTGCCAAAGTGACACAAACGGAACGCTTGCACTTTTTAACAATCTACAATGGTGTAGGTAAGTGTACTGGGGGACGCCAACCCCCTCAGACATATACCGCAATACAGCGTATTCTTTTGCTGCGCACAACCAAACTACAGTATCAATAGTTTGCCCACATAGTCCGTCAGTACGACGCTAATGGTGTAAGCCTAAACACTCATGTCTCAATTTTTTAAAGTTTTTATGGGAGTGTTGTAAACTCAAAATGTTGTATGTCAAGACTGTCATAATCAGAGTGCCCCCTGTTTGTGCTTCTCATGTGGGCCTTGACCAAGCAAGCCTAAGGGGTTTTAAGCCAGCGACCTCAGGTCTCAGCATTCTAGGTCGAACCTCTGTCTACTATGCTACAGGTCAGGTGAATTTAAATTTTTCAAAAAAAATTTAATTAAAATAAAGCAGACAGTTGATCCAGTTACTAGATCTTTTAAGCATACTTGGAACAACTTGGGTGTATGAATATATTCTTTCAACTGAATTTTAGAAAACTTAACTACAGATCCAGTATTTCTGATGAAAATTTAGCATCTGAATTGAGATGTACTATAAGATATACAGTGGGTTTTGAAGATTTAGTATAAAAATAAATATAAAATACTCATTATTTTAAAAATATTGATTATATGCTGAAAAAATATATATTTTAGATATACTGTGTTAAATAAAATATTAACATTAGTTTCAACTGTTTATTTCTTTTTAAAAATGTGTCTACTAGGAAATTTAAAAATATGTATGTGGCTTGCATTATATTTGTATTGGAGATTACTGGTATGATCAAAGAAGCCCTGTTGAAGAGGGTCTGGTCCATATATTATCTTTTATTTCTGGCATCAAAACATTTTCATAATATACTTCCTTACCCTTTATCCAAAAGTTACGTTTTGATTTTCACTGCTTCTATTAATGTTAACAATCATGCTAATAACTATGTCAATATTTCTTCCTATAATAGAAATATAAATGTTACTTATACATGTACTAATACAAATTTTGTATATAATTGTGCAGATAATGTATTTATTTCCAAAGAGTATTTCCTACCATAAGGTTTTAAAAATAGAAAGTAAACAAGTATTCTGTCAGACCATATTCAAGGATTTACTGATTTTTTGGGGGGGAGAAACAATTTATATCCTATACAATACATACTGCTCACAAAAATTAGAGGATATTTTATAGCTTCATATTCATTTTGAACTATTCCCTAATTTTTGTGAGCAGTATATATATATTCAGGACAAAAGCAAACATTATAAAAATATAAAAATAGAAAAAAAGATACAAACACAATATATTTTGGTTGGAATTTCAGAAATGTTTGTTTCTCTTCTCTTTTCCCTTTACTTCAAAAGTTATAAATACTTTTGAAGCAGCATGTATTGTTGCACTTTTGATTTTCTGTTGTACAGTTAATGAACTTGAGAGTCTGGATGACTGGTGATCATCTATTTGGCCTTCCCATTCTTTCGTTTCTTCTTCTTTGATTAATAAAGGTTTCCCTAGAGTCTGGCCAACGAGGTTGCACACTTCTTGAGCTTTGCGCCATGCATTCTCAACAGCAACAAGACAGGCTCGTCGTCTTAGAATTAAATGCAGAGATGATTAATATGCTGTTCAATGAACTGTAACACTCAATAGTTTAATTAATTGATAATTGAGTTAAAGATATGCTTACCGAAGATTCTCAACTGAACCGGGAGTATGATAGTATTGGGGCTGACTGATGACAACATAGCTATCTAGCTTTTCAACAAGAAAGTTACAGATATTTTGCATTTTTCCAAATTCAGTAAATGTAATGCATACCTGTAAATGAAATAACACCTGAAATTATTTTCATGCCTGATAAATTATTTCAAAATATTTTCTAAATGTGACTTAAAAACGTAAAGCCACGCCTGACCAGGCAGTGGCGCAGTGGATAGAGCATCAGATTGGGATGTGGAGGGTCCAGGTTTGAGACCCCGAGGTTGCCAGCTTGAGCACTGAGCACGGGCTCATCTGGTTTGAGCGAAGCTCACCAGCTTGGACCCAAGGCTGCTTGCTTGAGCAAGGGGTTACTTGGTCTGCTGTAACCCCACAGTCAAGGCACATATGAGAAAGCAATCAATGAACAACTAAGGAGTCACAAGGAAAACCTGATTATTGATGCTTCTCATCTCTCTCTGTTCCTGTCTGTCTGTCCCTATGTATCCCTCTCTCTGACTCTTTCTCTCTGAAAAGAAAAAAAGAAAAGAAAAGAAAAAGAAAAGTGCATTTAAACCAAAAAATTTGTGTGGTGTTTGGGGGCTGGAACAGATTAATTGCATTCCCATTAATTTAAATGGGGAAATTCAATTTGACACATGAGCAAACTGAGTCACAAGCTCGGCCATAAAATGAATTAAACTTGTTTGTCAAGGTACCACTGTATAATTATAACTGGATTTCATTTGCTTAAGTTTTGTTGATAATTTTTGCACATTATGTTTACAATGAATATTGTCTCCATTTTTTTGTTTTTGCTGGTAATATTTTTTGTTTCTTCCTTTTGGTTTTATTATCTTCTAGCCCCAAATTTTGTGTTAAGTATTCACTCTTTTTCATTTTCTGGAAAGGTTTGTATAAAATTAGCATTATTTTTCCCCTTGTATTTATGCACTTTCTAATTTCTCTTTCAATTTTTCTTTTGACACATGGAATATTGAGAAGTATGTTACTTAAATTACAAACATTTAGGGTATTTTCCTGAGATCTTTGTTATTGGGTTTCAAATTAAAGTATACTGTGGTCAGAGAATTTACTTAGTATGATTTAAATACTTTTGAATTAATCAAGATTTGTTTCATGACCCAGAATATAGTCTACCTTGGCAAATGTCCCATGTGTGCTTAAAAAGAATGTGTGGTCTGCTGTTGTTGGAATTGAATTTCAAGCACCACTCTACATCAAAAAGGGTGGGAAAGGCTTAGTCTTAAAACTAAGCCAAGGGCTATAACAACCCAGCCTGCTTACAGCCCGTCTCCCACACCCAATACAAACTATAAGCGAGCAAACATATATATCTTAATTACAAACTTATTTGACCAACATGTAATGTTTTTTGCTTTGAAATCTACTTTGTCTAATATTATCAATGCCACTCCAGCTTTCCTTTGATTTGAATTAGCCTGGTATGTCTATCCATCCCATTTTTTTAAAAGTCAGGCTTATTAAGATACAACTTACATACACTCTTTTTAGTATATGTTCAATGCATTGTGACAGATGCATTAAGTAATGGGGTCACCATTATTATGAATCCCATCAACCTTCCCCAATTCCTTTGTGCTCTTCCCATCTGTAAAGCCAGTAGTCAAGGCCACCATCAAAGCCGTCTGACCAATGCAGGTTCACATTAGATTCGTACAGTCGGTAATGAAACAACAGAGCCAAGAACTGGTGAGCCATCAGCTTTAATTCTAGCTTGCACCTGGCGGGCAAGCAAATACACACACTGGGCTCCAAAACCCACTCATTCAGTGCTCACAAAGCTACTGACTTATCCGAGTTTCCTAGAATCAAAAGGTAATTAGCTCACCAAACTTAATTCACTTCTGTTTCCCATCTCTTTCTCCAGCACAAACTGCACAAACTGGCTTCTTCCTCAGCACTCTGCCATCTTGGCTGCTTCTCCTGGCCTCCATGTGGCCTTAATCTGCTCTCCTCTCTAATACCTCAGGAACCAAGAGAGAGCAAGCTCCTGGCCTGCCCCACTTTATAGTGTAGAATCAAAACCTTAATCCAATCTACAGACGAGGAAGTCTCTGATACAAAGTCACCCATCTGAGGCATAATGGGATTCCTCAGGAGAGTGCAGCACCCCACATCATCCAATCAATCAAGGGTGTGGGGAAAAGCTTACTCTTAAAACCAAACCTTAGGCTATAACGACCCGGCCTGCTTACATTACAGTCTTTCCCCCACACCCATCCCAAGCATAAGGGCAAATAATATCACCTGGGTGACTGGCTTCCATGTGGGCAGCGCCATCTTTAACAAAGTGAGCATATTATATTTTATCTGCCCAACACCATCCCAGCCCATGGAAACTGTTTTGTTTTTATTGAACTTGTTGGGATGACAATGGTTAACATAATTATGCAGGTTCCAGGGCAGCAATTCTACAACACATCATTTGTGCGCTGTATTGTGTGTTCATCCCCCACCCCCAAGTCAAGTCTTCATCCGTCACCATTTATTACCCCTGTATAATCCTCCACCCTTGGCAACTACAGTGTTCTCTGTGTCCATGAGTCTTGCTCTCTCCTCCTTTCTTTTTCTTTATTGGTACACTTTTTAATCTGTTTTTTAAACTTTATTTTTAGAGCAGTTCCATATAGCTTCTGCTTTCACACATGCATAGCAACCCATCACCACCACCACCACTGTAGAGGCCCTGAATATGAACATAGAACAGGAGACACAGTTCAGTGCCCTGAGGCAAAAGCCACAGTGGAACCACTAATGGAATGCACTGCACACAGTATGTGATGAACACAGCACAATAGGGACAGAATTAGCAATCTTGATTAATCAATAGGAGGGGCAGATATCTCAAAAGTGAGCTACTTCCCTTGCCCTTTTGTCTGCTCCAAAGGAGTTTCCCTTCCTGACTTCCTCATTCTCTCTGCTTCTATTTGTGTGTATCAATAAGTACCCATAGGAACTGGGGGTCTGGGCTATTCTCATAAAACCTGTGCAGGGGATTGTGAGGCAGACTCCCCCAGGTCCCTCAGTGCACTCCATCTGAGTAGTTACTGTCTCCAGGACACACCACCACCATAATCACATTCCTCACTAGAGTAGCAATTTGTTACAATACAGGCACCTACACTGACACATCATAATGACCCAATGTATATAGTATACATTAGGGTTCCCTCTTGGTGCTTTATTTTCAGTGTGTTTGGACAAATGTATCTATCATTATAGTATCACACAGAGTATTTGCACTGCCCTAAAGTTCCTCTTGCTCCCCCAATTCATACCACCTTCGTCTTAACCCCTGGTAGCTACTGACCTAGAGTTTTGTCTTTCCCAGAATGTCATACAGTTAGAACCATACAGTATGTAGATTTTCAAGTTACATCTTTCACTTAGTAATAGGCATAAGGTTCTTCCTTGTTTTGTTTTTTTCAGAGAGAGAGTCTGAGAGAGGGATAGATAGGGATAGACAGGAACAGAGAGAGATGAGAACCATCAATCATTAGTTTTTTATTGTGACACCTTATGTTGGGCAGATAAAATATATTATGCTCACTTTGTTAAAGATGGCACTGCCCACATGGAAGTTCGTTGATATTAATGTGTAATGGGGAACAGGCTGTGGGCAGGCTGGGTCGTTATAGCCTAAGGCTTGATTTTAAGAGTAAGCTTTTCCCCACACCCTTGACTGATTGGATGATGTAGGGTGGTGCACTCTCCTGAGGAATCCCATTGTGCCTCAGATGGGTGACTTTGTGTCAGAGACTTTCTTGTTTGTATTTGGATTAAGGGTTTGGATTTCTTCATTATAAAGTGGGACAGACCACTAGCTTGATCTCACACTTGGTTCCTGAGGTATTAGAGAGGAGAGCAGATTAAGGCCACGTGGAGGAGAAGAGAAGCAGCCAAGATGGCAGAGTGCTGAGGAAGAAGCCAGTTTGTGCAGTTTGTGTAGAGAGAAGGAGATGGGGAACAGAGGTGAATAAGTCTGGTGAGCTAGAAACCTTTGATGCTAGGAAACTCAGATAAGTCAGTAGCTTTGTGAGCACTGAATGAGTGGGTTTTGGAGCCCAGTGTGTGTTTTTGCTTGCCCGCCAGGTGCAAGCTAGAATTAAAGCTGATGGCTCACCAGTTCTTGGCTCCAGTGTCTGTAATGGTGGCCTCGGCTACTGGCTTTACACCTTAGTTGTTCATTGACTGTTTTCTCATATGTGCCTTGACCGCTGGCCTTCAGCAGACCAAGTAACCCCTTGCTCGAGCCAGTGACCTTGGGTCCAAGCTGGTGAGCTTTTTGCTCAAGCCAGATAAGCCCACACTCAAACTGGCGACCTCGGGGTCTAGAACCTGGGTCCTCCGCATCCCAGTCGGATGCTCTATCCACTGTGCAACTGCCTGGTCAGGCTGTTCCTCCTTTTTTTAATGACTTGAGAGGGGATTTCTATTTAGTGCTGAATAATATTTTATTTTCTGGATGTACCACAGTTTATCCACTCATTCACTGAAGGACATCTTGGTTGCTTCCAAAGTTTGACAATTATGAATAAAGACGCTATAAATATCTGTGTGCAGGTTTCTATGTGTACATAAACTTTCAACTCCTTTAGGGTAAATACCAAGGAGTTTGATTGCTGGGTCAGATCATAGGAGTATGTTTAGTTTTATAAGAACCTTTGTCTTCTACAGTAGCTGTACCATTTTGCACTCCTACCGGGAATAAATCAGAGTTCCTGTTTCATATCCTGTCAACATTTCATGTTGTCAATGTTCCAGAATTTAGCCATTCTAGTAAGTGTGTAGTGGCATTTCATGGCTGTTTTAATTTGCAGTTGCTTAATAACATATTATGTGGAACATCTTTTCATATGCTTACTTGCTATCTATATATCTTTTTTTAGTGAGATATCTGTTAAAGTCTTCGGCTCATTTTTATATTGGGTTGCTTATTTTCTTATTGTTGAGTTTAAGAGTTCTTTATATTTTTGGATAATAGTCCTTTAAAATAAGTGCTTTGCGTGCCTGACCTGTGGTGGCGTAGTGGATCAAGCATTCACCTGGGAACACTGAGGTCACCAGTTCAAAACCATGCACTGGCCTGGTCAAGGTACATATGGGAGTTGATGCTTCCAGCTCCTCCCCTCTTTCTCTCTCTCTCTCACTCTGTGTCTCCTCTCTAAAATGAATAAAATAAGTGCTTTGCAAATATTTCCTCCTAGTCTGTGGCTTGTCTTACCATTCTCTTGAAATTGTCTTTCACAGAGTAGAATTTTTAATTATGACAGAAGTCTGGCTTATCAATTATTTCTTTCATGGATCACACCATTGGTGCTGTATCTAAAGTCATTGTGATACTCAAAGTCATCTTGGTTTTCTCCTATGTTATATTCTAGGAATTTTATAGTTTTAAGTTTTACTATTAGCTCTCTCATGCATTTTGAGTTAATTTTTTGAAGCATGTAAGGTCTATATCTAGATATTTTTGTATGTAGACATCCAGTTGTTGAAAAGACTATTTGCCCCATTATACTCCATTCCTTTCTCAAAGATCAGTTGACTACATGGGAGTGTATCTCTTGTCCATTGATTATTTGTGTATTCTTCAAACAACACTATCCCATCTTGATTTTTGTAGCTTTATAGTAAATCTTGAAGTCAGCTGTTAGCAATCCTCCAATTTAGTTCTCCTTCAATACTGTGTTGGCTATTCTGGGTCTTTTGCCTCTCCATATAACTTGACTTATTTTTTCTAAACCCCCAAAATAATTTGCTGGGATTCCAATTGGGATTTCATTGAATCTATATATGTAGTTGGGAATAACTGACATCTTGACAATACTGAGTCTTCCTAGGCATGAACATGGAATATATAGCCATTTATGTAGTTTTTCTTTGATTTAGTTTATCAGAATTTTATAATTTCCTCATATAGATCTTGTACATATGTTGTCATATTTATACCTGTCAATGTTTTTGGGTGCTATAGAAAATTGTGTTTTCTAATTTCAAATTCTACTTGTTCACGGCAGATATACAGGAAATAATATTTTGTTGAGGATTTTTGCTTCTGTGTTCACAAGAGATGTTGGTCAGTAGTTTTCTTATCCTGTATTTCCATAAGAATGATAGTGGTGTCTCCCTTTGCAGTTCTGGTATTAGTAATTTATCTGTACTCTCTCTCTCAGTCTCTCTGTAGTTACCTTGTCTAGAAATTTATTGATCTTCTCAAAGACCTAGCTTTTGGTTTTATTGATTATCTCTATTGATTTCCTATTTCAATTTAATTGATTTCTGCTCTAATGCTTATTTTCTTCTGTTTACCCTGTATTTAATTTGCTCTTCTTTTTCAAGTTTTATTTTTTTACAAGAGCCACATTTTTTAAATTTATTTTTTAATTTATTCATTTTTAGAGAGACGAGAGAGAGAGAGAGAGAGAGAGACAGACAGACAAAGGGGGGAGGAGCAGGAAACATCAACTCCCATATGTGCCTTGACCAGGCAAACCCAGGTCCTTGAACTGGCGACCTCAGCCTTCCAGGCTGATGCCCCATCCACTGCGCCACCACAGGTCAGGCCTTTTTCTAGTTTTCTAAGATGAAAACTTAAGAGTACCGATTTTAGATTTTTCTTTTAAATATATGCATTCAATGTTAAAATTTCACTGTAAGTACTGCTTTTATTGCATCCCACAAATTTTAAGAAATTGTATTTTCATTTTCATTTAGTTTCAAATATTTTAAATTTTCTCTTGAGATTTCTTTGACTTGTGTTTATTTAAAAGTATGTTGTTTAATCTCCATGTATTTTCCAATTATCTTATTGATTTCTAGGTTAATTCCACTGTGGTCTGAGAGCAGACATTGAGTTTTGCCCTTTTAAATTTGTTAAGGTTGTGTTTTGGCTTCGAATATTTTCTATTTTGGTGAATGTTCCATGGGGGCTTGGAAAGACAAGTATTGTTTTTGGAGGAAGTAGTCTATAAATGTCCATTATATGCAGACAATTGATGGTATTGTTGAGTTCAGCTGCGTCATTGATTTTCTGCTCTTGGATCTGTCCATTTCTTAGAGTGTGGGATGGAGTCTCCAACAATGATAGTGCATTCATCTATTTCTCCTTTTCAGATCTGTTACACAGTTTTTACCTCATATAGTTTGCCATGCTGTTGTCAGGTGAATATACATTAAGGATTTTTATGTCTTTTGGAGAACTGCCCCTTTATCATTTATGTAATGCCTTTCTTTATCCCTAATAACTTTCCTAACTATGAAGTCTGCTCTGTCTGAAATTAATATAGACTCTAGCTTCTTTTGAATAGTATTAGCATGGTATACTTTTCTCTATGTATTTATTATATATATATGTTTTTATATTTAAAGTGTCTATATTTTATAGACAATATAGCTGGGTCTTGCTTTATGATTTACTCTGAAAATCTCTCTTTTAATTGGTGCATTTAGAACACTGATGTTCAAAATATTACTGATATTTGGATTAATACCCACCATATTCCTTATTGTTTTCTAGAAATTGCCTTTTATAATTTTGATTTTTGTATTTTTTTGAAGTGAGAAGTAGGGAGGCAGACAGACAGACTCCCTCCCGCATGTGCCTGACCGGGATCCCTTTGGCAAGCCCCCTAGGAGGCAATGCTCTTCCCATCTGGGGTGTTACTCTGTTGCCACTGGAGCCATCCTAGCGCCTGAGGTGGAGGCCATGGAGCCATCCTCAGTGCCTGGGCCAACTTTGCTCCAGTGGAGCCTTGGCTGCAGGAAAGGAAGAGAGAGAGAGAGAGACAGAGAGAGGAGAAGGGGAAGGGTGGAGAAGCAGGTGGGCGCTTCTCCTGTGTGCTTTCACTGGGAATTGAACCCGAGATATCCACACACTGGGCTGACACTTTACTGCTGAGCCAACTGGCCTGGGCGCCTTTGTGATTTTAAGTAAGCATTTTATGATTTCCTTTTCTCTCTGAGCATATCAGAAACATGTCTTCTTTTCTAAACAAACTTTTTTTAGTAGTTGCTCCAGTTTGCAGTATACATTTATTTACAGCTAATCCAAGTCTACTTTTAAATAACACTGTACAACTTCACAGGTACTGAGAGTACCTTATAATAATAAAATAATCCTAATTCCTCCCTCTTATCTCTTATATCATTGCTATCATTCATATGTAAGTATATATAAGAAATATACACAAGCTTAGTTGACTACACTGTTAATATTATTTTGAATATGTTATCTGTTAGATCAATTAAAAACAAGAGTTTTATTTTACCTTCACTTATTCCTTCTTTGATGCTCTTCCTCTCTTTATGTAGATCCAGATATATATTATTTTCCTTCTCTTTAAGAAATTTCTCTTACCTTTTGTTGGTGGGCAGACCTGATGGCAACAAATTCCCTCAAAAATTTTTTTTGATCTGAGAAAGTGTTTCCTTCTCCTCCACTATTTAAGAATAATTCAGAGTAGAGAATTCTAGGATGGGTTTTTCACTCCACTCTCTTCTTACATGATTTCTGAGAAGTCAAATATAATTCTTGTCTTTATTCAGCTATAGGTAAGGTATTTATTTTCTTCTGACTTCTTTGAGGATTTTTTCTTTATCTGTGATTTTCTGTAGTTTGGAAATAATATGCCTAGCTGTAGTTTCTTTGGCATTTATCCTGCTTGGTACTTTTGGAGATTTCTGACTCTATGGATTGGTATCTGGCATTAAGTTGGGAAAATTCTTAGTCTTTATTATTTCAACTATTTTTTCTGTTCCTTTGTTACACTTTCTTTAGTTGCCCTAGTTCTAGGATACACTGTGTTCTGGGGTGGGGGTTTTTTTCCAGTTTTTTTTTCTCTTTGCTTTTCAGGTTTTGAGGTTTCTATTGAAATACCCTTAAGTCCACAGATTCTTACGTTGTGTGTAGTCTGCTAAAAAGCCCATCAGAGGCATTCTTAATTTCAGTGTTTTTGATCTCGTGTGTGTGTGTGTGTGTGTGTGTGTACACATACACACATATATAAATTGTTTTTGGTCCTTTCTTAAAGTTTCAATCTCTCTGCTTACATTGTCCATCTGTTCTTGCATGGTGTCCACTTATCCATTACAGCACTTAGCATATTAATCACATGTATGTTAAATTCTTAGTATGGTAATACCAACATCCCTGACATGTCTAGTTCTGATGTTTGCTCTGTCTTTTCAAATTGTATTATTTGCTTTTTGTTATTCATTATAATCTTTTCTTGATAGCTAGACATGAAGTATTGGGTAAAAAGGAACTACTGTAAACAGGCCTTTAATAATGTGGTGGTGAGGTATGGAGGGAGAGGAAGTGTTTTGTTGTTCAATGATTTGGTCTTAGTTTTTTAGTGAGCCAATGTCTCCAGACTGTGAACTTTACAGTGTTTCTTTTTATTTCTCCTGTCTTAGAGAAAGGGCAGAGTGGGCTGGAGTTGGGTGTTTCCCCCTCCTTTAGGGTAGTTAGGCCCTGGTTAACTAGTTTCTTCTGAGGGTAGATGTTAAAACACTATACTCTGTCATATTTCAATATCATTCCTTTTTCCCTCCTCTGCCAGATACACTAGGGAAGTTTTTGCCAACATTTACTGTGAGAACCTGGTTGAGCTCATTAGAGGTACATCCCCTCTCTATGACTAGGTCCCCTAGAATTTTACTTCTCAGAGTTGTCCACACTGAGCCTCTAGGAATTTGTCAACTAGAGTTCAAATTTTCCTACCTGGGCATTGTTTCCATTTGTGGTTTCTGTTGTGAGACTCTGCTCTGGAAAGCCATGACTAACTGTGTCTGTCTGTCTCTGTAATTTCAGGGGCCCTGATAAGCCCTGTATCATCACCTCTCTATGGATCCTAGAAGAGTTTTCAGTTTGTTCCACTTTTTATTTGTTAGGGCAGAGGGGACTTTCAAGCTCCTTACATGCACAATAGGAAAATGAAAGTCTTCCATTACTTTTAACCAAGTGGTGTCTTTATAGATAAAATACACTTGTCATAAACCTATTGTTGTTTTCATATGTAAAGTATACTTGTGTCGCAGGCAGCTTATAGATGAGGGTTTTTTTTGTAAATACAATCTGAAACAGCTGCCTTTTAATGGAGGTATTTAGAACATTTTATTTAATGTGATTATTAATAATGGTTAAGTTTAAACCTCTGATCTTGCTACTTATTTTCTGTTTATCTCATATTTTCTTTGTGTCCTTTTTTCTCATTTTCAGCCTTTTTTTGGATTTAGTATATTTTTATTATTCTATTAGACATCCTTCGTTGGCTTAGTTTCTTTTTTTATTATTTTAGTGTTTGCTTTGGGGTTTAATAGTAAATATGTTTAATTTATCACAATCTAATTTCAAGAGATATACCACTGAATATATAAGAAAGAACCTTATAATATTGTACTTTTCTTCCTCCCCTCTTGACCTTCATGTTATTACTATTATAATTTTCTTTTACATATGTTCTAATCCCTACAGTTCATCATTATCATTTTTATTTAAAGAGCCAATTATCTTTTTTTTTTTTAATTTCTTTTTATTTTATTTATTTTAGAGAGGAGAGAGAGAGAGAGAGAGAGAGAGAGAGAGAGAGAGAAAGGGGGGAGGAGCTGGAAGCATCAACTCCCATATGTGCCTTGACCAGACCAGTGCAGGGTTTTGAACTGGTGACCTCAGTGTTCCCAGGTCGACACTTTATCCACTGCGCCACCACAGGTCAGGCGAGCCAATTATCTTTTATAGAGGTATAGACGTGATATGAGAAATACATATTTATTTGAGTAGTTAACATCTTTAGTGGTCTTAACTCATCTGTTCTTTTCTGGTATCATATCTTTATTCCTAAAAAGACTACATTTAAGATTTCTTATAGTGCATGTCCGACAAGTAATAAATTCTTTCAGCTTTCTGAAAGTCTTTGATTGGCCTTTGATACTAAGCAATATTTTTCCTGGATATAAGTTGACAGGTTCTTTTTCTTTTCTTTTAGTAAAGATGTTGCTCTACCTGCCTTAATGCTTGCATTGTTTTTGATGATAAGTCTGTCATCTTAAATTTGTTCCTTTGTACATAATATATATTTTTCCTCTAGTTTTAAGATTTACCCCTCTTCTTGAGCAATCTGTTTATAATAAGCATTGGAATAGTTTTTGTATATTTGTACTTAGAATTATTTAAACTTCCTGGATTTGTGAGTTTATAATTGGCATCAAGTTTGGAAATTCTGGGGCCATTATTTCTCAATATTTTTGTCCCCCATTGTCTTCTCCACTGGGACTCCAATTATATGTATATTAGGCCACTTGAAGTTGTCTCATAGCTCTTTTTTTTTTTTTTTTTTTACAGGGACAGAGAGTCAGAGAGAAGGATAGATAAGGACAGACAGACAGGAACGAAGAGAGATGAGAAGCATCAATCATCAGTTTTTCGTTTTCGTTGCAACACCTTAGTTGTTCATTGATGGCTTTCTCACATGTGCCTTGACTGCGGGCCTTCAGCAGACCGAGCAACCCCTTGCTGGAGCCAGCGACCTTGGGTCCAAGCTGATGAGCTTTTACTCAAGCCAGATGGGCCCGTGCTCAAGTTGGCGAGCTCGGGGACTCGAACCTGGGTCTTCGGCATCCCGGTCCAATTCTCTATCCACTGCGCCACCGCCTGGTCAGGCTCTCATAGATCTTTGATTAGTTTTTATGTCTTTTCTTTCTGTGTTTCATTTTGAATAGTTCTTATTCCTATGTCTTTAAGTTTACTAAACTTGTCTTGTGTTATGTCTACTTTTATATTAACGCTCTCCACTATATTTTTCACTTTAAACATTGTAATTTTCTTCTCAAGCAATTCAGTGTTGGTCTTTTAATACCTTCCATGTCTCTACTTAACTTCTGAACATATGAGATACAGTTATAATTTTAATGATCTGTTTGTTAATTTAATATCCGTATTAGTTCTGGGTTGGTTTAAATCGACTTTCCTCCTCGTGAGCTTTATTCTCTGCTATTTTGCATACCAGGTAATCCTTGTGGATTTAACTTTACTAGGTATTAGATATTTTTGTATTTCTATAAATATTCTTTATTGGTTCTAGAAGGCAGTTAAGTTACTTAAAAAGTGATTTCTTTGAATTTGTTTTTAAGATTTGTTAGATGGGATTAGAGTAATGTTCAGTTTAGGGCTAATTATATCTCCTTTATGAGGCAAGACCCTTCTGTATACTCTCCCGAATGTCCCATGAATCATGTGATTTTCTGGTCTGGCTAGTGCCCTGCCTCAGTCCTGTATGAGCCCCATACCCTGTTCTCTAATTTTGGGGGTGGTTCTTCTTTTAACCTCTTCTCATTTCCTCACATACATGTGCCAATCAGTATTTTACTCAGCACTTCAGGGGCGATCTCTGTAGTCCTCTAAAGGTCTTTCTCTGTATAGCTTTCTATTCTCTAGTACACTATCCTACAAACTCTAGCTGTCTTCTGTGGGCTCTCAGTTCCATTTCCTCCACACAAGGAACTGGCAACACTCTAGATTCCCTTTCCTGTGCAGTGGCCTGGTTACTCTCTTAAGACAGTGAACTAGGACAATGTTAGAACTCTTGTTTTCTTTTTATTCATTGCCTGGTGTTCACTCTTTTGAAAACCACTATATTTTGGTTGTTTTAGGTGGATAGGTAAATCTGGTGCATGTTACTCTATCTTTGCCAGAAGCAATAATCTTGTGTATCTTTTGAAAAGAAGTCTTATAGTGTTGTTGTTTTTTTTTAAACATTGCTAAACTTTTCTGTTAGTCAAAATCGGATTCCCCTGTCCCACCCAGGTTGCAAGTTTTTCACCTCTGAGTAGTTTCCAAATTTGCACTTCTTTCCTGGTTAAAACTCAAAGCTCTAATAAGAAATATAGACAAATTATAGTTTTCTGTATTTAGATTGTGTAATATGGAAAAATTCTCTTTCTTTTGCTGCTATATTGAATCTATAACTAATTCCTGAAGAAGACAGTTTTTTTAAAAGAGAAAGTAGAGATGGAAGCTTCTCCTCTTGGATCCATTTGATTCCTGGTCTTGTACCTCACGTGTAATGTAACATGGCAAACTTTACAGTGCCTCTGTGGAATTTGGAAGGTAACTAAATTTAAGAGTGAAAAGGCTGTCTCTACATGCAGATTACTAAGTGACTGAGCATATAGGTTCTACATATCAACAAAAGCAATTCCTTACTATACATGTGCCCTTGAAATCAATTTAATTTTTATTTTCCTTAAGTGAGAAGCAGGGAGGCAGAGAGGCAAGATACCCACATGCACCCCAACCTGGATCCACCCAGCAAGCCCCCAACTGGACGATGCTCTGCCCATATGGGGTATTGCTCCACTGCATGGCAACTGAGCCATTTTAGTGCCTGAGGGAGGCCATGGAGTTATCCTCAGCGCCCAGAGCCAACTTGCTCCAATGGAGCCATGGCTATGGGAGAGAAAGAAACAGAGAAGGGAGAGGGGGAAGGGTGGAGAAGCAGATGGTCGCTATTCCTGTGTGCCCTGACTGGGAATCGAATCCAGATATTCACATGCCAGGCTGATGCTCTACAACTGAGCCAACCAGCCAGGGCCAATTTGGTTTTTAAAAAGTATTTTGTCTACTGTAATAGATATCTTAAAACAAAAATAATAAAAATTACACTAATAAGTTTTACTAAGTTGTTCACATTCTGTTTTTTATCCAATAGATTAGAAATAATGGGAGAGGCCTGGCCAGTTGGCTCAGTGGTAGAGCATTGGCCCAGCATGTGGATGTCCCAGGTTCGATTCCCGGCCAGGACACACAGGAGAGGCGCCCATCTGCTTCTTCACCCTTTCCCGTCTCCTCTCTCTCTTCCCATCCTGCAGCCAAGGCTCCATTGGAGCAAAGTTGCCCAGGCACTGAGGATAGCTCCATGGCCTCTGCCTCGGGTGCTGGAATAGCTCTGGTTAAAATGGAGCAATGGCCCAGATGGGCAGAACATCACCCCCTGGTGGGCTTGCTGGGTGGATCCTGGTCAGGCGCATGCAGGAGTCTGTCTCTCTACCTCCCTGCTTCTCACTTCAGAAAATTGGCCTGACCAGGTGGTGGCGCAGTGGATAAAGCATCAGACTGGGACATGGAGGAACCAGGTTTGAAACCCTGAGGTCACCGGCTTGAGCTCAGGCTCATCTGGTTTGAGCAAGGCTCACCAGCTTGAGCCCAAGGTCGCTGGCTTGAGCAAGGGATCACTCAGCCTGCTGTAGCCTATGGTCAAGGCACAAATGAGAAAGCAATCAATGAACAACTAACGTGCCATAATGAAGAACTGATGCTTCTCATCTCTCCCTTCCTGTCTGTCTCTATCTGTCCTTCTCTGTCTCTCTCTCTGTCACAGGAAAAAGAAAAAAAAAGATTGGACTTCATGATGTCCATTTCTGAAAATAGTAAGTAAAAACTTTGACTTCTCGCTACTGGTGACTTATTTTGCAATGTAGAACTTCCAATGTTTTCCAACCTAGAATGTAGGTTGTTCTTGAGATATATTAAGTCTAATAATTTATTATGGGTCTATATGAACAAGAGCTCTATAATTCAGTATAACATGGGGCCAATGAAACCACCATTCTAGATCTAATTCCTGAATGAGTTGGCTTGACAGAGAATACTAATTGGTGTTATGAAGTGAATATCTGTATCTCCCCAAAATTCACATGTTGAAGCTCTAAATCTCAATGTGACTATTTGGAGACTGGGCCTTTCTAGAGGAAATTAAGGTTAAATGCAGTTATTAAGAGTTGGGCTCTGATGAAACAGGAAGAGATACTAGAGAGTTTGCTTGCATCCACCATGTAAGGACACAGTAAGAAGGTAGCCATCTGTAAGCCAGCAGTGATGGGTCAAGCCCTTAAAAGGAATGGGCTTATGCTCCCCTTTCTTTTCTCCTTTCCTACTTGGTGGGATACAAATATAGTACGATAGTGGGAACTGGAGTAGCCACCTTGCTTACAGACATGAAAGCTCTAGCTAAAGATGCAGAAGTGACTCACTGTCACTGGAATGACTGCCTTTGGCTGTTAAAAGCAGTCAAATCCATTATCTTATTTAAGTCACTATTTTTTATTTTGGATTTGTTATAGTAGCTTAAATTTTCCCTAATTCAGGTGTTTATTTTTACTATATATTGTTAACTACATATTTCAGGTGTGGTCTGATATGACACACACATATTCTTATTTTAGCATACAATTTCAAATTTCTTTTTTTTCCAGGGACAGAGAAAGAGTCAGAGAGAGGGATAGATAGGGACAGACAGACAGGAATGGAAAGAGGTGAGAAACATCAATCATTAGTTTTTTGTTGCCGTTGCGACACCTTAGTTGTTCATTGATTGCTTTCTCACATGTGCCTTGATCGCGGACCTTCAGCAGACTGAGCCACCCTTTGCTGGAGCCAGCAACCCTGGGTTCAAGCTGACGAGCTTTGCTCAAGCTGGCGACCTCAGGGTCTCAAACCTGGGTCTTCCGCATCCCAGTCCGATGCCCTATCCACTGTGCCACCGCTTGGTCAGGCACAATTTCAAATTTCTTAAATTTCATTCTTTAAGATGGGGCCTTCTAGCCATTACTTAGTAAATCAGCAGTAGCAGTAATAGTCAACTATGTTTCATCTTGGTCCGTAACACCTGCAGCTTTAAAATCTACTTTTATATATGAGGTAGCAAAATCAACTGGGCATTAATTATTAAAACCTTCAATAACCAACTTTACACTAGAATACAGTATTTATTTTTCCTAAACATTTTGACAGACTGTAGATCCTCAACATTGTTACAGTCTTAGGAAAGAGGGTAAAGAGATAAATAACTCAAGTGGTGGTCAGTTTAATAGGAGTCACAACTCTCAGTTAATTTTAAAAAGCAAGAATAAAGAACAAATGTGTCCTACACAACTTTAAAACTATTTTTGAATCTCATGAAATTGCATGAAGTGGTCTTATAGTTCATTTGCCATCAAGCAGTGCCTAAACTATGAATATCAACTAGAAGGTAGATGGTGGTCTCTTTTTTCAAATATCTTCTCAAAATGGAGGTATCAATTGGCTGCACATGGGATTGCAAAGGGGAAAGGGGAACTGATCTAAAAGCAGGGAAAAAGACGTCCTCTTTAAACACTGTATCTACTAGGTATGCTTCCAAGAAAATTTATGTAGATATACCCACTTTCCTATGCAACATATAGAATCTCTTTTATGCATCCTTGGTGGGCTTTTTTGCTAAAGTATACAGGAAAGGAAGGACAGGAGCCTACTAAGAAGGCTACAAAAATGATACTAGTTCTTTATTTTTTCAATTCTTCACATCTCCAAGTCAATTGAGGCAAATCTACTCCCACAGAATCAGGTTGTATATGTGGTGCTCGCTTGCTCTATTTCTGTAAATAAAATGAAAAGCTGTCTGTTAAAGTCAGTGCAGTAACTGCTCAGATATTTCTTCAGTCATACATGTTTCTTATTACCATTACTTAAAAAATCAGTAGATGCAGCTTCTAGAGTACAAAGACATTGATAACAGAACTATCAGTTCTTTGTCCTTGTCTCAAACCAGGGGAAAATAGTTTAGAAGTATGTGTATTAAACAATTAACAAGAAGATTAATTTGGTAGGGAAAAAAAATCTGTATTCTGCTTTTCCTAACAGTTCAAGAACTTCTATTTTAAGACTACCAATGCTCTGTACTTCTGTTTTTAAATTGTAATCAATACGTAGCTGGATAGAAATCCAAGTTAATGAGGCAGTCACTTAATTGAAGAACAGCCATGTTGCAGCACAATTTTTAAAGAGAGAGAAATGATGGATAAATATTTTTCACCATAACTAATAATTGATATCATCAAAAGATAGTATTTTGAGGATAAATTAATGTATCATATTCAAAGTCTACATTGTATGTTTCATCAAAGTAAAATACTATTGATTACATATACACACACATATATTCACATACTACCTATATTAACCCTTTGAGTAGTATGAACGTTCATGTATGTCCTCACTCAAAGAGTTAACAAAAAACTCACTACTCAAAGGGTTAAATTACAAAAGAGGCTGATATCATATAAATGCTTCACATCTTTGGTCAAGAAGAATCCCTATCGGTTTAGCATTTCAGTGCTAAAGAAGAAACAATTCGAAAATAGGTGAAATTTTAAGTGCTTTCAATGAATTCATCTCCTGGATAAAGCAAATCTCAGCTCGTAAAATGTTCTGCAGATAAGACTTCTGAACTATTATTACTAATCTATATTACCTTAAAGTAATATAAACTAAGTAACATTACTAAAGTAACATAAACTAAAATTAAGTGTAGTTCTAATTTCTAAAAAATGTAAGTGGATAAAACTGAACAAACTACAGTCTAGTGGACTAGATAACTTTCAATCACAGGCAAGAGTCTAGAAAAGGGTTTTTTAAAATCTAGTTTATAAGAAATAAGGAAAACAAAAAAGATTTCTATAAGAAAAAAAATAGGGTCTTCTGGTTCATTTTGCTCCCTTGCAATATAGTCCTCAAGCACTTTGCATGTTTCTTTTCTCTGGGGTATTGCCACAACCTATTCTTTTTCTTCCCTCTTAAGTCTCCCTGGCTTCCTTGTTCCTGTCTCTGAAGAAAAATATACAGGGCTTTCTTATTCTAATAGTCCTCCAGGTAGGTCTTCAAGAAATAACAAAATAAGGACACAAGAATTTAAGACTAAAATCTTGTCAGGTCCTTGGAATTGTATATTCAGACTCTAATTACTAAATTTTTTTCTAAGGTATTAAATAAAAAACCCATCTGACTTCTAACTTTGCTTTTATTCCTGAGAGTGAAATTTACCAACTCTATAATACTCTTCTTCTAATCTCTACCTTCTGAACCACTGCCAAATTATTTCTATCCAAAAGCAATATATTGTGCATGCAAATTTGAGATCATTAAAAACAAGCCATGATATACTAAACTTGACTTCCCAGTTGGTCAGTTACCAGAGAAATACTATAGCCATAGGGGCTTTATATTTTTCCTAGATATTTAGACAAGTCTTAGGATATACTGTCTTCAATGGCAACACTGTTGCTTAGGATCATAGTTGATTAATACTACTCAACATTTTAATTAATTACATAGATGGGACAATGATGATCAATACTACTCAACATTTTAATTAATTACATAGATGGGACAATGATGATCAAATTAGTAGGTGATATAAAGCTGGTAGCACTAAAAATAAACACTGCTTGATAAAAACAAGATAAAAATACTAATAGGCTGGATATATAGACCAAATCTAGTGGGTCAAATTTTCCAGAGATAAATGTAAAATCCTATACTTCATTTTGAAACAGCAATAACAAAGTATAAGGTAGGAGAAATATGATTTAAAAGCGGCATAAGGCCCTGGCCAGTTGGCTCAGTGGATGGAGTGTCAGCATGGCATGCAGACATCAAGGTTTGATCCACGGTCAGAGCATGCATGGGAGGAGGCCATCTGCTTCTCTTCCCCACCCTCTCCCCATTCTTTTTCTTTTCCCCTCTTTCAGCCAGTGGCATGACTGGTTTGAGCATCGTTCCCGGGCACTGAGAATAGCTTGGTTGGTCCTAGAATCAGCCTCATGCGCTAAAAATAGCTTGGTTGATTCGAGCTTTAGCCCCAAGAGAGGGTTGCCAGGTGGGTCCTGGTTGGGGCACATGCAGGGGTCTGTCTCTGTCTCCCTCTTCTTACTTAAAAAAAGCAGCATATGAGAAAGACACTTTTTTAGCTGTATTATGACTGTAAGCCCAACAGAAGGAAACACTGTGATGCAAGTGCCAAAAAGTTAATTCAGTCTTTTGTGTTATTAGAAATAAACATTCCAGAAGAAAGAAGATAATCATCTTTGTCTAATATGGAGAGGGTAAATCACAATTAGGACACTCTAGTTGTAGATACTTTAGGAAGAAATTGGTTAACTAAAGAATGAGTTTGTCATATAAGAAATGACCAAAGAAACTGGGGACTCTTACCCTGGAGAAGAAAAAAGTAGCATCAATAAAACACTGAACTTCAGGTGTGTACTTCAAGGAAGAAGTATTAGTCTTATTTTGTTTTCGGAGAGGTACACTATTATTAAAATATGTCTATTGGCCTGACTAGTGGTGGCACAGTGGGTAATGCTGAGGTCCCAGGTTCAAAACCCCAAGGTCACTGGCTTTATCATGAGCTCATCCAGCTTGAGCGCAGGCTAGCCAGCTTCAGTGCAGCGTTGCTGGCTTGAGTGTAGGGTCATAGACATGATGCCATGGTTACTGGCTTGAGCCTAAAGGTCACTGGCTTAAAGCCCAAGGTCTCTCTGTCTTTAGCAAGGGGTCACTGGCTCAGCTGGAGCCACCTGGTCAAGGCATGTATGAGAAGCAATCAATGAACAACTAAAGTGATGCAACAATGAATTGATGCTTCTTATCTCTTTTCCTTCCTGTCTTTCTCTCTAAAAAAACAAAAAATATGTTTGAGTCAATCCTGGTTTAATGTTAGAAAATTCTTTATTAATTTAGATGTCTAAAAATGGAATGGGTCTTTTATATTCATGCCTATTTATGTATAATATATTCCACAACAAAAATGAAGACTTAAAAAAATTAGATGAGATAATACTAATGTTTCTATTCAAAAGACATTTATTGAATGTCTGTTATATCCCAGGTTTTTAAATCCCTTCTAACACTGAGATTATGATGAGAAAACAACATGAAAAGTAGAAAGACTACAGATAAACAAACTACAAAGCTAACATTCTGTGTATTTTTTTAAGATTTTTATTTATTCATTTTTAGAGAGGGAGAGCGAGCGAGAGAGAGAGAGAAAGAGAGAAGAGTAGGAGGAGCAGGAAGCATCAACTCCCGTATGTGCCTTGACGAGGCAAGCCCAGGGGTTTGAACCGGCAACCTCAGCATTCTAGGTCGATACTTTATCCACTGAGCCACCACAGGTCAGACCAAAGCCAACATTTTAATACAAGTCTCTTCCCCACACATAACCATCATTCATCCACACTTAAATAAGTCACTTTCTAACTTTCAATACACTTATCTTTAAAATAAGGTGAAAGGTTAGATATGGAATCTTGAAAGTGTCTTTCATGATGAAAATTTCTGATATTGCATAAAAAGTAATGTTCTACCATCTAATCTTATTCTATACATTTAACTGTCCATGGGAATACTGGTATATGTAAAACATTAGGTTTCAGTGTTCCCTGCACCCACAGCCATAAATCCATACATTGTTGTTTACCTGTGAGCCCAGCATCCTGATCTCTGCTGACTGCTGACGCTGACCTAAGGGCAATCATGTATTGGATTGTGTGATATGAGTTCTATCTACCACCGAGCCTTACACAAAATATAATCAGATTCTCTCAAGAAATTTGAATACAAGATGTTAAAAAGGTAAGTACAGCAAGAGATGAACAGAGTTTAGCCAAGTCCTCATTTAGTCACATCTTATAATAAAACAAGTAGCTCTAACATACTTTCTGTACCTGGAGCGTCAGTCTCTACTACGGCTCAGTCTGAAAAACATTCTGGTGTCCCATGAAGCCTTGCTGTGTGTTTGCTGGGACTGTTCCTTTTCCCCATTCCTTCCTGGTGTTCCCTCACAATAAATCCCATTAACTAAGATAACCTGATCCTCTCTATGTTCACTACTACTAACTGGTAATAACCACTGGAGAAATGCTGGACAACTACCAGCTTTTGACCTTTATAATACGAAATCTTATAAGACTGCTCTTCATCCTGTTTTGAAAGGTATTTTTATGTCCCCACTAATACAAAGTAACTTTTGTCAAAAGAATCCCTAAAATCATGAGTGATTTTTAAAATTCCTTGTGAGAGTTAAATTTTAAGTGGAGAAATCACAAAACTGCTAGAGATGTAAGGAGCCATGATTCTATATATTCCATTCTAATTCTTGTACTAAGATCCTTGAGAAGTCTGAGCCTAAAGTCACACTCTTAAAATTAGAAAAATAATTTATCTGCCTGAAGTATGACTAAGTTATTTCTTGAGGTATTTTCCACCTCTAAAGACAAAGATTTTCTGAATAGATAAAATTCCACTCTAACCCCATCCTTGTTTCCTGAGGCAAGGCAGTAGCATGGACCAAGCACATACCCCAAGATGTTCAGAATTAGAAACAGACAGCAGTCCTGTAACCCAACCACAACTATTACATACTCTGATCTCACAAAATCCTGGTCATAAAATCTTTAAAGATAAGTAAAAAGTATAGGCAGTTGTAGGAACTAAATGTTATCATTAATTGAGTATACAAAAATATTTTGTTCTTTTTATTATATTTTATTTTTTTGACAGAGACAGAGAAAGAGTCAGAGAGAGGGACAGAAAGACAGGAAAGGAGAGAGATGAGAAGCATCAACTCTTTGTTGCAGCATCTTAGTTGTTCATTGACTGCTTTTTCATATGTGCCTTGACCAGGGAGGCCACAGCAGAGCAAGTGACCCCTTGCTCAAGCCAGCATCCTTGGGCTTAAGTCAGCGACTTTGGGATTCAAGCCAACAATCTCTGGGCTCAAGCCAGAGACCATGGGGTCACATTTATGATCCCACGTGCAAGCCAGCAACTCCACACTCAAGCTGGTGAGCCCGTGCTCAAGCAGGCAACCTTGGGGTTTCGAACCTGGGTCCTCCGTGTCCCAGTCTGACACTCCAACCACCACACCACTGCTTGGTCAGGCACAAAAATATTTTGTTCTTAATGTAATATTTTGTTCTTTTTAATTTTATAGTCAATTGCATTGCGAAAAGAATACTAAAGTGTTTCAATCCTTTATGACTTCATTAACTTGCTTTTTATCTAAGAAGAAATTCTCCCCTGTAGTGTTTTCTGCTCACTATGTAATGACAATATTACTAAAATTTTATACAGGTGGCAATTAACTGCTGCACCCCCTTGATATTTTTATTCCATTTCAAAACAACTTAAGTACATCTCATTAATTTATTTTAAAAGCTCACAGATATGTAACACTAAAAATGATTTTGAGGAAAATAATTTTTTATCAATACCATGAGAAGCACTTCTCCTGTACATTTCAATTCAAGAATAAAAATAAACGCAAGTTGTCCCCACAAAGTCATGCTGTTTCCAATTATTTGTTAGGGTGAGTACATACCTCTGCTTCCATGTGATAAGCATTTTCCACTCTTCTAAAATCCTTTGTCACAGTTACATTTTCTGCCTGAAACAGGAAGTATAAGGGTATAATTACTAAATGTTTGGCTGCTCAGTGGAATTCCTCTAAAGTGAAGTAGAAACCTGAACCTATTAAAATCAGAATGACAAAGTATGCAGAAAGAACTGGTTTGATTGATGTTTTAAAACTTCCCTAAAAGTAACAAATAAATTCAGAAGTCTACAAATTGTTGCTAAAAATTTCATCTTAATTCCATTTGAAGTAATATTTACATTAGTTTGTATAAAAAGTACAAACTTAAATCAGTACATATATAAAGAATTATTTGTATGCAAAACATTCTGAGTGGTAAAAAAGTTAAAAATTTTTAAATGTTTAATTTACAAATAATTTAATAAAAATTTACTGATTACTTATAGAATGCAACTTTGGGCAAGTTATTCAACATTTTTGAGCCTTAGTTTTTGCATTTATTAATACCATGTATATACTACATTGAATTGTTTGGGGAATTTAATGGAAAGTTGTATATTAAGTTCCTGACACAGAGAAGAGAAGGTACTAAGCAAATGCATTTGCTATACTGTTATGATATAACAGTTTCTTAAAATACCGGCCCCAGATCAGTTTGTTTTTAGAAAATATTAATGCTTTCTGAGCCTCTGGGTAAATATGGATACACAATTCTAATAAAAATGTTATTTACTTTTTAAATGGTTTTTAAAATTTAGCGAAATGAACTCTTTACCTACTTTCATCTTTAGGAACAGGCAGAACTTATATTTTACAAAATTTTTGTATCCTTCAAAATATATGCCAAATAAATATAAAGATTGTTAGGTCCAATAATGATTTAATTTTAAAATCTTTTGTAGGGGCCTTAACTACATCTGCATTTTAAACTATAAGTTAAGTTCAAGCAGTTTCTATTATCCAGAAGAATTTGAAAAAGCTTGAACTTGAAGATTTGAAGTTCCAATTATAGTTCTGATGTCAGTCACACTCATGAAAATATTTATGTATGTTTACAATAAAGGTAGTTAACTGCTGAGTGTAGAAAATTTAGAAATAATAAATTTAAAAGAAGCAGTGCTGTATATATTTCCTGTACTCAGTTTTCTTCATTTTAACATGAAACTTTTCTGTCACTTAATATTATTTATGACATAGAAACATATCTTCTATTTCTTGCATCTCTTTTATCATTTCCCCCCCACTTCACTTCCTACATATAAAACTTCTGACTGAAAAAATTATCAGAAAAATTATTTTAGGAAAGGAAGTTGGAAATAAAGTATCCTTTATTGTTACATTTAAAAGTGTTGCCAATGAAAGAAAATCTAATATTAGAGAAAAAACAAAGAAGAAACGTTATATACAAACTCCATTACTGTTAGTACTTTAATGAACATTGTACTGAATCATCTATCCATGCATATAAATATATCTAGGTCTCTATATGGGCTTTTTCATAAATGAAATTACATTCTACATGCTGTTCTGTAGTCATTTAATAATTTTTTAAATTTTATTATTATTAATTCTAATGGGGTAACACCAATAAATCAGGGTACATATGTACAATGAAAACATCTCCAGGTTATTTTATCATTCAATTGTGTTGCATACCCATCACCAAAAGTCAAATTGTCCTCTGTCACCTTCTATCTGGTTTTCCCTATGTCCCTCCCCTCCTCCCTATCCCACCCTTTCCTCCCTCCCCCCACCCCGTAACCCTCCCTCCCCCCACCCCGTAACCACCACTCTCTTGTCCATGTCTCATAGTCTCACTTTTATGTCCCACCTATGTATGAAATCATGTCATTTAATAATTTTTTAAAATTTAAGAATTTAAATTTACAGAAAGGTTGTCACGACAGTACACAGAGTTTCTGTACACCTTGGTTTCAGAGTTCTCTGATGTTAGTCTTATATTACCATGACACATCTGTCAGAACTACAAAACAAACACTGAAACATTAGCATTACCTAAACTCCAAACTTTATTTGGATTTCAGCTTTTTTTTCTATTAATGCTCTTTTACTATTCCAGGATCCAATCTATGCACTGCATTAATTGTCTCCTTACCCCCTTACCCTCTTCTGATCTGTGATAGTTTCTCAGTCTTCTCTTGTTTTTTTATGATCTTGAAAGTTTTGGTCAGTTATTTTGTAGGATGTTCCTCAATTTGGGTTTGTATGATGGTTTTCTCATGATCAATTCAGGGTTATAGGAAGTTTTAGGAAAGAATACCACAGAATTGAAGTGCCCTTTTCATATATGCCATGTGGTGAAATGATATGCACATGACATTACCCCTTGATCACTTGGTTAAGGTAGTGTCTGCCAGGTTCCACCACTGCCAAGTTAACTGTTTTTCTCTTTCCATGCTTTCTTCATTGAAGGCAAGTCACTAAGTCCAGCCCACATTCACTCAATAAATACTACATTATTCATTTTGTTGCTCAAATTGTTCTAGCTTTGGCTACAGGGAATTCTTTCAGGATGATTTCACTTTGACATATCCCCATTCGTTTTAAGCACTTCCTTACCTTCTGATGTAAATGCACAAGCTCATGTTGCAGTTTCACTGCCCAGCCCTTTCTCCAAGAAGCTATCTTTTGTTTGAATTTGGTATTTAGAACTAAGATCTGGGTGTTGGCCTCATCAGTTGGGTCAGTGGTACAGTGTCGGCCAGGCGTGTGGATGTCCCAGGTTCAATTCCCAATCAGGGCACACAGGAGAAGCAACCATCTGCTTCTCCACCCATCCCCCTCCTCTCTCTCTCTCTCCAGCTCTCTCTCTCTCTCTCCTCTCTTTCCACAGCTATGGCTCATTCCAGCAAGTTGGCCCCGGGTGCTGAGGATGGCACCATGGCCTCACCTCAGGCACTAAAATGGCTCGGCTGCTGAGCAAAGGAGCAACAGCCCCAGATGGGCAGAGCATTGGCACATAGGGGCTTGCAGGGTGGATCCTGGTCAGGGCACATGCAGGAGTCTGTCTCTCTGCCTCTCGCCTCTCACTTAGGGAAAATAAAGTAGGGGGTGAAGTGTGGCATGATGGGGACTAAAGTTATGCTAGGAAAGAAATGCCAAGGAAATGATCTTGGGCTTGTTCTTTTTCTAGAAAAAGAAAAAGAGAGAGAGGTATGGAGGGACAAACAGGAAGAGAGAGAGATGAGAAGTATCAACTCATAGTTGTAGCACCTTAGTTGTTCATCGATTGCTTTCTCATACATGCGTTGAGGGGAGGGGCTCCAACCGAGCCAGTGACCCCTTGCTCAAGCCAGGAACCATGGGGTCATGTCTATGATCCCACGCTCAAGCCGGCAACCCTGCGCTCAAGCTGATGAGCTTGTGCTCAAGCTGGAAGAGCCCATGCTCAAGTCGGCGACCCTGGGGTTTCAAACCTGGGTCCTTAGCATCCTAGAACCTAGGCCAATGCTCTATTCACTGTGTCACTGTCTGGTCAGGCAACTTGGGCTAGTTCTTAAAGAAAAAAAAAAAGAGTTGGCTAGTCAACCAGGGGAGTGAGATGACAGGAAATGATAAGAGTTCGGCTCCATCTATAAAGCAAAGGAGTTTGGAATATGAGGAACCCTTTAAATAGGGGAATGATGTTTATAAACTCAAGAGTCCACGGTTCAAAATGAATAAAGACTTTGTGAAGACCCATTTATATATGTCCTGCAAAGTAATATAAATGATTTCCTGCAATTCCTTTTGAACAAATTATCTATATGACTAGCATAGGTAATTGGGAAATTACTAACCTTTGCATGTCTTGCCTTGAACACTGAGTCTTAATGTAATCTTAACTGTAATCTGGACAAAGTAATTCATTTTGTATTACATTTTAGAAGTTACAGTCATGTGAGGTAGTATACATTTTATGTAACTAATTTTAGAATTAGTAATATTATTCAAAGAGGACTACAGCCCTATCAGCAGTTTTCTGAAGAAATATTTTTCCACATTTACACATATTAAACTAATTTTATTCACATTTTAATTAGCATTTGAATTCTTTTAAACTATAAAATTATTTAGAAACATCTTTTCCAAGTGATTTTTAAAATATCTATATTTCTAAAATATATTTTCTCCTTAAAGACTTGAGGGGGTGTTATTTCTAACAAACTAGAAGCACTTTTTAAACACAGCATTACTCTAGATAAATCACAACTCTGGCATTTAGAGTTCCATTTTATAAAATGCAAGATATAAACTGAGATAGCTGACCCATTCTGATTTCCGATTTTCTTTCATTATAACTATCTGGAGCCTGGCATAGTTGGAAGCAACCTGTATATTGCTTTCAGGAATACAGGAGTTCAAATACCACCCTGGCTGAAGTTCAGAGCATTAGTCATTATTTACCCTCTTTAAATCTGGAAAATGAGAATATTAAAACCTCTCTAACAGGCTGTTGCATGGATTAAATAAGGCTGGTTCATTTTTAAAGTTCTTTTCTTAGAAGGAGACTTAAGGTTGGATTTATTTAGTATTTGTTTCATGGACATCTCTAATAAGCAGAGGTATTTAATATATGCAGCATCTACAATATAATGGCTTAACTTTTTAAAAGTTAAATATTAAAAATTCGAAGAGGGTCTGGCCGATTGTCTCACTGGTAGAGCGTCGGGCCAGCGTGTGTAAGTCCCGGGTTCGATTCCCAGCCAGCGTACACAGGTGAAGTGCCTATCTACTTATCCACCCTTGCCCCTTCTTTCTATCTCTCTCTTCCCCTCCCACAGCCAAGGCTCCATTGAGCAAAGTTGGCCCAGGTGCTGAGGATGGCTCTATGGCCTCTGCCTCAGGTGCTAGAATGGCTCCAGCTGCAGTGGAGCAACGCCTTAGATAAGCAGAACATCGCCCCCTGGTGGGCTTGCTGGTTGGATCCGGTTGGGCGCATGCAGGAGTCTGTCTCTCCGCCTCCCTGCTTCTCACTTCAGACAAATACAAAAAAATAAAAATAAAAATTTGGAGAAAAATTTGAAGTCTTCAATCCCCACCCCCGACGCCCCCTTACTGTCTGCAAAAATACTGAAGAGCCATTCCATGCAAAACTTTACATTGCTGGGAAGAAACCCCGCCATACTTTTTCACTTGTCAATTGCATGGTACAATATTAAAACAAAAAATTATTAGTGCATAGCACTCTACGTAGATCAGGCAAGCATTTATACCTAATGCAGCGATGGGCAATCTTTTGAGCTTGGTGTGTCAAAATTCGCCAAAAGAAACGAACATAACTCCAGTGGTGTGTCACTTCGAGAAAAATGGCCTAACCAGAAGTCCCAGAACTAGACACTCTGTGCCGGAGTTCTGTTGTTTTGGCCTACAGACCTCCAGCACAGAGTGTCTACACTACAGCAAATGTTTTATCCTCGGCTACTGCACCTGGCCGTGCAGGAGCCGAGGATGAAAGTCCTTCTGGGTATGCGGCCCCATACTTCTCTGGTATGGGGGCCCCCATGTCATTGAAAATGGCTACCCGTATCATAGGTTCGCCATCACGGACCTAATGTTTCAAGTTTAAGAGCTCTTCATTTCAAGGTTAAAAACAAAATTACTGCAGCAAACAACGCCTATAAACACCTACCTACTCAATTTGCATTAGCTTATTTTACAAGCCACTGCGACCAATAATCACTTTCATCTTGAAGAAGGCTGGGCCAAGGCTTCACCCTGCCAGGCTCTGGCACCCTGTAGTGCCGTTGAGAAAAAGGTGTCTCAGATGCTCAAGACCCTCCACATCGCCACCCTGCTCTAGACGCCTTAGAGGCCAGAACTTCTGCGGTCCGTGTTTTGCGATCCGCTCCAGGTTCCTCCCGCACAGAGCTCTCACCTGCAGACCCTGCTGCTGGAGGCTCTGCGTGATGTAGTCCAGGCGGCGGCAAACACTCTTCTTGGCCTCGACCGCCGCCTCCTTGGTGCTGCTCACCCGCACCGTTACCTGCGCCCGGTCGGGGCTCGCAGACACCTCCGCGGTGCCGCTGACGTGCACCTCGCGGGTGGAAGACTGGGCCTGCGCTGAGGAGAGAGGCTGGCGGAGTCCCAGCAACGTTTCTCTACCTGAGACCTGACTGTTCTCCCGGCCCCGGTCAGCCCAGGGAACCAATTCCACGAACACCCGAGACTGAGAGGCCTGTTGCAACGACATCACGCAGGCGACTGGGTTACCATAGTAACTCCGAGCGGACGGCGGCCGAAGGGGCCATTGCGCGCCACGGCTTTCACGAACGCGGCGCAAAGGATGCCGGAATGGAGGTGAAGGTCCCAGAGCTTGCAGAGAGCGGCAACTACGCTTTGTGGAGGTTTTTTGCCATGTAGTCTTCACACGCTACAGAACGGGCTGTTATAGTTTTTTTTAACTCTTGCATCTCACGGCCTCCCTCTCGGTGCGCTCTGCCATTCCACGCCCACCATCCTCGTGGCTCGGCGGAACTGCGTGAGGGGCCGGCGGCGGCGTGGCCTCGCTGTGTGCCCAGGGCGGCTACGCGGGTGTCTCAGCTTCTTCAGCCCTGGCTTCTCTGGCTTCCCTGTACCGCCGTGGCACACCTTCTTCAGGTGCGCCAGAGCCATGGTTCACTAGAGATTTGTGTTAGGATGAATTGCTTTTTGCCTGTTTCATTTTCGGAGTTCGAGTCCTCAACATCTCATTTTCGGCGTCTGAAAAGCCACGTTGATAACGCACATTTGCAGTGAGGTTAGAAAGTGCTTGCAACTCTCAAGCTGAGAGCAAATAATGGCTAGCTGCTGGTAATAGTAGCTAAGGCTTTGGCAGGGTTTTCAAGTCTCGCGAATTTTTTCTGAAGTCCCAGTAACTGTATTGGCCCTGACTATGAACTGGAGAGATTTACTTGGGAGTTCAGTGTGGATGTTGCTGGCCTGTATGGCTTAGATCTTGCCTCTTGCCTTTTCTTGAGAGAACAAACAACACAACCCTCAACCCACTGACCACATTAGGTAGGTTTTCTTCTTACCACTGATTATGTAAAAACGTCAAGCCCTCCTGTCCCTTGAGAAAAAAATCTTGAATAATTTCTTTAAAGAGGACAACAACTATTCTCGCAGAAGGAGCCTGAAAAAAGCCATCTGCTAATCCTCAAGTAGTTTCTTCTCTACCATTTTTCTTTTCTAATAAGGTAATTCAACTAAATCAGATGGTACTCTCCTTTATTGACTTATCACTGGGTTAAAGTAATTTTGCCTATATTTTGATGTTTACCGTTACCTAAAAATTACTATGGCACTTTAGTTTCAAAACATTAAAAACTCATATTTTTTATAATTTGAGGTAAAATAATATTTCTTGTTTTGATTTCTAGTGGAGAAGCAGGAAATGTTAGTATACAGAGAAAAGGAGGAAAAATGAGAGCGAAAGGAATCATACATACATTCAGAGATGAACAGAGGTGAGATAGGAGTCCAGATGTAATTCTAATTTCTTGTTCCTGGAAATTTCCTTGGGCCTGCTTTCATTTCTGCCTTGTAGGTATAAAAATTGTTGGTATCCTCATCATAAAATTCTATCCCCCCTTTTTTTTTTTTGCTAAGTAGCTTGACTCAGTTTTATGTTATTTTAAAATTAAGAATATTTGACTGAAAATAGTGGATGATAGAGAAAGAGAATTCCAGCTCTCTTACATAGCTTTCAGCCTTAAGGAATTTATAGAGCTCCTAGCAGAGTGAATCATTAGGTGCATAGCTCAAAACTTCACCCTTTGAGAAAGTTTTGCTTTCCATGGTCATTCGAGGACACTTAGTGATACTGTCATGAAGCTGCAGACCACTTCCAACTGGAACCTGCTTATCCAGCAACACATTCATAAACCTATCCATGAAAGCTCAGCCCTTTTTCTCCTCCCTTAGCTGTTTATCAAGAACCCCTATATAACTATAGTTGTGAGCTGAGAATGGTGTAGTGCGACCTTGGTGGGTGGCATGGGAGTCTTGGTTACCTGCTCATGCAGCTTGCTTACATTCTCTTATCTTGTGCGTGCTTGGTGTAAGGCCAGTGGCCATCACCTCCATGGCCATGCAGATGCAGGTTCTCATTGGATTTGGGTAGATGGTAAAGTTACTGTGGAGCCAGAAAATGGTGGGTCACCCCCTTAGTAAAGTCTCGTAACTGCAGACAAGCAAACCGACAGGGAAGGCCACTTCTTTCTCAGGGTTCGCAAAGCCCCAACTCCCTCCAGACTCATGGGACATACAGGCCCCCACCAACCTTAGCACTCTTCAGCCTAACATGCCGGGTGGAAATCAGGCTTCCAAGCCCAGGCTTGGTCTCTGGTTCCCAGGACTCATTCTCTAGACCAGTGGTTCTTAACCTGGGTTCTATCGAACGCTAGGGGTTCGATGAGTAGGTCTCAGGGGTTCGGAGAAGCCTCTGCCATGGAGGCCAGAATAAAGTAATACCGTAATTTGTTGTGAGTTCATGCACTTTGTTGGTTTTGTTCTTTGAGCAAGGTGATGTTCATGCACGGCTCATTTTGTGCACCTGTATAAAAACATACCTATGTCTTGAATTTGGAAAAAAAAATCATATTTATAACTAAAGAAGGGTTTGGTGAATGCGCATATGAAACTGGTGGGTTCGGTACCTCAAAAAAGGTTAAGAACCACTGCTCTAGACTCACCCTCCAGACTCTCCCACAAAACAGTCTGGGGCAAAAATCTTTAGCAAACAGTGGCCCCTCCCACTCAGGAATCAATCAGCAATTTGCGATCTGCCACGCTAAGGGCAAGCTCCCCTAGTCTTCCATAGACTACACACATGTGCACTGCCCCAATACAAGTGAGCAAACTTAGAAAACATTTGTTTACCCAACACTTGGTGTCTCAGATGTACTATTTTCATATTTTGATGGATTTGGTCTATCTGCCTCTATGACTTGGAATATCTGACAGGACCCCACCTTATAATGGGCAATTCCAAATATCTGAAAAAATTTTCAAAAGCGAAAATGGCACAATATATTCTACTGCTGAGGAAAAAAATAACCTAGAAGTAGCTATTTAACTGTCCCTCAAGAATGAGGGAAAATAGAGATATTTTTACATATACAAAGACTTAAGGAAGTTTGCCACCTACAGACTCTCACTAAGTTTCAAAGTATATGCCTCTAATATTAGTCAGTCCAGTAAGACAATGGTACAGGAGAAATAACAATAACCACATAAATTGATAACACATGTCCAGAATTTTAATTATGAAAGTTGTCTGTATGTGAGTGATTAAATAAAAACTGAAACAAAAAATTCTAGACATTTATGACTAAGGACGGGAGACATTTATTGCATTTGGCTAAACACTATTAAGGTCCTTTGGCTTGTACAAAAAGAGGCTAGCGATAATGAATTCCTTTAGACTTTGTTGTTTACCTATGGAAATATATATAAGTAAACAAAGAAATCAGAGGCAGAAAAGAAGGCTCACGGGGAGGAGGAAGATTAAAATAGGACAATGTTGTGGAATCACAAGATGTAAAATTTTTGAAAAAGGGAAACGTAATAACGTCAAATGATACAAACAAAACATTAAGAATGGAGATGGCCCTGGCTGGCTGGCTCAGTGGAGAGAGCATTGGCCCAGCATATGAATGTCCTGGGTTTGGTTCCTGGTCAAGGCACTGTTGGGCAGATAAAATATATTATGCTCACTTTGTTAAAGATAGCGTTGCCCACGTGGAAGCCCGTCAGTCGCCCAGGTGATAATATTAGTTGCCTTTCTTGCTTTGGATGGGCGTGATTATATTAATGTGTGTTGGGGGAGGGCTTTCACGCCAAAAGGTTTTAAAAGGAGAGATCACTTTGTTCCAGGGAAGAGGGATTACATTCTAGGAGAGCAGAGAAAGGCCACGTGGAGGAGAGGAGAGGCAGCCAAGATGGCAGAATGCTGAAGAAGAAGCCAGTTAGTGCAGAGAGAAGGAGATGGAGAACAGAGGTGAATAAGGCTGGTGAGCTAGAAACCTTTGATTCTAGGAAGCTCGGATAAGTCAGTAGCTTTGTGAGCACTGAATGAGTGGGTTTTGGAGCCCAGTGTGTGTTTTTACTTGCCCCTAGGTGCACGCTAGGATTAAGGCTAATGGCCCACCAGTTCTTGGCTCCGTTGTTTCATTACTGACTGTTAGAATCTAATGCGAACCTGCATGGGCCAGGCGGCTGTGTTGGTGGCCGTGACTACTGGCTTTACAGGCACACAAAAGAAGCGACCACTTGCTTCTCTTCCCTTCCCTCTCCTTATCTCCCTCTTCCCCTCTCATAGCCAGTGGCTCGATTAATTCAAGCATTGCCCTAGGTCAGGGGTCAGGAACCTTTTTGTCTGAGAGAACCATGAACGCCACATATTTTTAAATGTAATTTGTGACAGCCTTACAATATGTTTAACACTAAATACAAGTAAATATGTACATTTTATGTAAGACCACAACTTTTAAAAATACGATAAGTCTCTGAAGTCTTTTTAATAATGTTGTTATGCTGTTGCTAACCCATGATGAATAAAGTACTTCTTACCATTAATGTGACTTCTGGTGCTACATGGTTTTGCTGGCTTTGCAGTGTGGTTAATACATGGTGAGGTTAAGCTTCATGCAGGCGTTGAGACTTCCATCTGCTAAACATGATCGGAGGTTGGTCTTAACGTTCTTTAAATGTGAGAAAGACTGCTCACGTGCATACATAGAGCTAAACATTGTCAATACAGCAATACACGCTGCAGCGTGTGGTATGTGACGGGAAGCATGTTCCAAGTTTTGATAATCAGCTGGTCCACGGGTTGAAGTTTTTTCATTTCTCCCCACTTGTGTTTGCTCGCCAACTCTGCTTGCTGTCGTGCAAGTCTTTCCAAATCTTCATTCAGTGACTTGAACTTATTCACCCACATGTCTGAGGCCTTCAGGTCAGAAGCTTGTAGCTCAAAATCTCTGACAGAGACACCAGGGATGTAACTCAGGTCGGCACTGTCCACTGCACACTCGTGTGGATGGGTGATGAACTTAAAAAAACAAGTACGCTCACAAAATTCTCCAAAGTACACCACTTTGAATGACTGCAGGAGATTAGATATGAAACCCACTAGCTGCTAGAGATCAAGATGTTGAGCAGGGTCACTTGCTGTGCATGCATCTTTATTTTTTTTTTAATTTCTTTTTATTTTATTCATTTTAGAGAGGAGACACAGAGTGAGAGAGAAAGAGAGAGAGAAATAGAGAAGGGGGGAGGAGCTGGAAGCATCAACTCCCATATATGCCTTGACCAGACCAGTGCAGGGTTTTGAACTGGCAACCTCAGTGTTCCCAGGTCGACACTTTATCCACTGCGCCACCACAGGTCAGGCTGTGCATGCATCTTTAAACTTTGGCAGTTGTTCAAAGTGTAGTAAACGACCTGTTTCAATGTCGGCGATGAAGAGTTCCAGCTTGTTTTCAAATGCAAACACTGCTTGTTGAAGGGATAAGACTCTATCTCCAATGCCTTGCATTTTCACATTGAGCTGGTTCAGATGTTCAGTCAAGTCCACGAGATAGTAGAACTTCAAGAGCCACTCAGTGTTAGCTAACTCGGGATGCTCAACGTTTTCATTTCAAGAAAAGTTCGGATTTAGCTCAGACAAGCCGCGAAATGGCTGAGCACCTTCCCTCTTGACAACCAACGCACATTGCTGTGCAGAAGCAGACCAGGATAATTATTCCCAACTTCATCCAGCAGTGTTTTAAACTGGTGATCATTTAAAGCTCGGGCAACAATAAAGTTGACCCGAATGACCTGCGATATCACCTCACCAAGCTGCTCACCACACATCTGAGCACAAAGTGCCTCCTGATGTAGGATGTAGTGAAAATTTAGGATGGGTCTCTTTTCATGTTCACAAAGAAGCGCTATGAATCCTGTTTTTCTCCACCATGCACTGAGCACCATCAGTACACACCAAAAAAAGTTTATCCAACCATAGATTTTTTTCTCTAGCAAACTCAGTGAAAGACTGGAATAAATCCTCCCCTCTTGTTGTCTCTTTCATAGGCAAAACAGCAAGACTTTCCTCACATAGTGTGTCACCAACAGCATACCTTGCAATCACGCTGAACTGAGATTAATGGCTTAACGTCTGTTGACTCATCCAAAGTGAGAGAAAAGAATGGTGCTGCATTTATGTCCCTCACTTGTGTTGCCTCGATTTGATTTGCCATCAGGATTGTGAACAGTTCTTGCCAACAGAGGCATGTCTTTTATTTGTTTGATTATCTTGTCTTTATTCGAAAAGTCGTCAAAAAGTTCATTGGCAACATCAAGCATTAATGTTTTGGCATACTCCCCATCTGTGAATGGCTTTCCGTTTCTCACAATTGCTAAAGCACCAGCAAAGCTAGCCGAATTCCAGTCACAGTTTTGGGTCCAAACACGGAGTTGCTGCTGACTAACTTGCACTCTGCACAGTAGCTCTTGACATGCTTTCTTCCTGCTGTCCCCTGCTGGATATTTTGATGCAAATGTAGTATGGCATGTGTCGAAGTGCCGCTTTATATTTGACCGTTTCATCAGTGCAATTTTATCATTGCATATTAGACGCACTGCAGAACCTGCTCTCTCCACAAAGGCAAATTCCTCTTTCCATTCCTGCTGAAAAGTACGATACTCCTCATCTTTTTATCTTTTAGCCATCTTCTTTGTCAAAGTGTTTCTGCAATTAGCTAGCTGACTACTTGATTAAAAGGAGGAAAATTTACTTCCTGATCTCACAATGACCCATGTACATTACGCATTATCAAATAAAAATTTGGTGTTGTCCTGGAGGACAGCTGTGATTGGCTCCAGCCATCCGCAACCATGAACATGAGTGGTAGGAAATGAATGGAGTGTAATACATGAGAATTTTATATTTTTAATGTTATTATTTTTATTAAAGATTTGTTTGCGAGCCAGATGCAGCCATTGAAAGAGCCACATCTGGCTCGCGAGCTATAGGTTTCCAACCCTTGCCCTAGGTGCTGAGCTGAGGATAGCTCAACTGGTCCCAGCATTAGCCTCAGGTGCTGAAAATATTTCAGTTGATTCGAGCATTGGCCCCAGACAGGGGTTGCCGGGTGGATCCAGGTCAGGACGTTGTGAGAGTCTGTCTCTATTTCCCCTCCTCTCACTTAAAAAAAAAAAAAGAATGGAGATATGTTTATTGAATATAATATTTAGATGATTATTAGCGAACTTCAAAAAATTGTTTCATTGGGAACTGGATAAGAAAGGGTTTAATGATGACGGTCAAAATAGGAAGAGGTAAGTATTTGTTAATATCGTCTGAAGTGAGGTGGTTGTTGTTTTAAAAAGTAATTTGATTCAGGGTTTTCAGAAATGAAGGTAGATAAGATCCTACCTTATCTCACAAATACCCCAGACACTGGAGATAGCTCATCTTGTCTTTTTTCATTATTTCCAGGCTTGTTTTTTCTTTATATGGGTAACAGATGTTTATCTTACGATGCAGGTAGAACAGGATAGTGGATATAATGGAGTGTAACGTCTGTGGGGACTTCTCTCAGGTTTATTTCCTTGTTTCCCCAGGCCACCTTACACAGTTCCAGAGCCTAATGATTATATCTTCACTTTGAAAGTTACAAATTAGTCCAGAAAAAATATCCTCAAGTACATTTCTACCCTGAGGGAAAATAAAAGTGAGGTTGCCTCCCACTATATATCATCTTGTTGTTAGGCGGGACTGACATATATTTTGCTTCTGGATTAGAAAACATCTGACTCTGTACATAATTTGATTGACCTCTTGGACACTTTAATATTTCAGGTAAGCTTTTGGTTTAAATATTTTTTCACTACTCATTTTCTTCCTAGTCCATTTCACATCACTGGTTTCCTTTGATATAAAAATTAGGTGATATTTCAAAATTAATATGAAACGATAAAATATCCCTTAATTTTTGTGAGCGGCAGTCTCAGCTTTCACGTTTGGCTGCATAATATAACTCCGTGATGGTGAACCTATGACACGCGTGTCCGCACTGACACACGTAGCCATTTTTGATGACACGCGGCCGCATGCGACCGCATACTAGAGAAGTATGGGGACGCATGCCAAGGAGGACATTTCATCCTCGGCTCCGTCACAGCCAGGTGCAGTAGCTGAGAATAAAACATTTGCTGTAGTGTAGACACTTTGTGCCAGAGGTCTGTAGGCCAAAACAACAGAACTACAGCACAGAGCGTCTAGTTCTGGGACTTCCGGTTAGGCCATTTTTCTCAAAGTGACACACCACCGGAGTTATGGTCATTTTTTTGGCGAATTTTGACACACCAATCTCAAAAGATTGCCCATCACTGATATAACTACTTACATTTTAATTACTTAGGCAAATCACTGATGTCTCTTTGAATTAAGGGAGAAGTAATATTTTTACTACAAATGAACTATTAAAGTGATAGTAACAAAATTTTTAGTTGTAATCTTAACGGGATTTACACTATTTGTACCCAAGAGAGTAAGAAATATTTGACAGCTCATTTGTAAATTTAAGCTATAAAACTCTCACTTGGGTAGACTGCTTCTTGATACAATTTCCTTTGAAAGCAGTGAATTAGAGGTAGCTTTGCAATAGATCTTTTAACCTTCAAAAATTAATTTAATTTCAAATTCTAGTACTAGCCAAGCTAATAGGACATTGCAGATACATCAGTGACTTATGGATGAAATCTAATTTAATTTACTGAGTTATCCAGAAGAAATGGTAGTTTATACTACATTATGATGAAGTTGTTTCAGATAAGAAAAGGCTACTTACATAAATTGTTTTCCTCTTACAAATACTTTATTCGTTATCTTTAAAAAGTCATTATAATATCTTGGTTGAATGATCAATCATTAGAGATCTAACAGGGCACAGTGAGGTAGATGCTGAATAAATTGTCAGAGAAAAATGATGATATTCAAAGTTATGCTAAAGTAAAAGAGGAAATACCTTGGGAAAGAAAGCACGGAATTTTAAAGCTAGAGGAAACAGTCTCATTTTACAGATGAACAAACTAGAACAGACCAGTAGTTTTATAGTTATGTGCCCCAGGTTGTGGAGCAAAGGCAGTGTAGTGCTCTTTCCGTTGTGCCATGCTGCCTCCCAGTGATCAATGATTATTTGACTACATGCAGGCCTATTGCTGCTGCCAAACCTCTTCCTCAGTGCGAATGAACAAATGATACATCTGATCACCTCTGGCCTCCTTTGGCTCCTATAACACTCTATTTTTATTCTGCTTCCTTCTCTCTAGTCACTTTTTACTGCATGTTTCACTGACTTCCCCTTTCCCTTGACTCACTCCTCAGCCTGCTTCTCTCTCTAAATTTGTAGCTACCTTCATGGATTCAGTTTTCACTTCTACCAACTCAATTTTCTTATTTGTAAAAGGAGAGAACTGGAATAACTTCTTGTTAATTTTAAAAGCAGTGTCAGTACAAAATGATGAATGTTACAAATGTTTTATTTTAAAAACCAGTATTGTCTGAACAAACACTTTAGCAAAACAGATATACAGATGATATGTAAACATATGTAAAGATGTTTGGCATCATATGTCCTGAGGGAGCTGCAGATTAAAAACGAGATACCTCTACACATGTATTAGAATGGCCAAAATCCCAAACTCTGACAACACCAAATGCTGATAAGAATGTGGAGCAACTGGAATTCTCAGTCATTATTCATGGGAATGCAAAATGGTACAAATATATAACGTATACAAAACCAAGAGTGAACCCTAATGTAAACTATGAACTTTTTGTGATTATGATGTGTCAAAGTAGGTTGGTTCATTAATTATAACTAATTTACCACTGTGGTGCTAGGTGTCAAAAGTAGGAGAAGTTGTGTTTGAAGGAGATAGAAGGTATATGGGAATTCTTTGTACTTTTTGCTCCATTTTGATGGGTACCCCAAATTGCTCTACAATATAGCTTATTAACCCTCTCAGTGGTACCAACGTTCATGTACATCCTCGTGCCTCCTGACCATCCAGAGTATGATCATACTAAAATGTTTATTTTAAAAATGTGTAAGGCGGGGGAGGAACAAGATGGCGACAGAGTAGGCAGACGTACCAACTTCCAACTCCCAGAACCAAAGTGGATTATAGCTCAATTTTAAGAACCATCATCTGGATAAACCAACTTTGAACTAAACTAAGTGGAGTCTTCAACCAAGGAACACAGAAGAAGCCACACTGAGACTGGTAGGAATAGCAAAAACGCGAAGAGGGCTGCCCAGCTCCCCGGAGCAAACGGCAGCCCGGAGAGACCCACATGGCAGGAGGAGAGTTTGGCGGAGAGGGAGGGACCTGGGTCCCAGGAACTAAGCCCCAGCCTGCAGTCCCAGAGCCTAGAAGAGGCGTTTGGACAGTTTTGAGCTGTGAAACAAGTGAGGGAGTTCCCAGGCCTACAGTGTGGAGTATTAGGTTCCTTCCTACTCTGCTGAGGGTTGCTGAAGGGTATGGTGGCGACAGGACACCGAAACGCGGTCCTGTCGGCGTGGGCGGAGGCCAAGCCAGTGTGACCTCGGTCTAGCCCAGCAGGGGCGGAGAGGATGCGCAAAAGCGGTCCAGAAGCTGCAGGCCCGCCTGTAATCCCACCTGCGGGGACAAAGCGAGAGGCCAGGAACGGGCAGAAATCTGCTCTGCGACCCTGCGCAAGCCGACCCTGACAACGGGGACGGGGCTAGGACCAGGGACGGGCGGGAGGCTCGCGGCTGAGCTCACGCTACCAGGCTTGCCTGGCCAGAGAAACTGTGGTTTGCCATTCTACAAGCCCGCATGGGCTCCGAGCGAGGGGACGGGGTAGACCCCGAGACAAGTGGAAGCTTGCAGCTGAGCCCACGCTACTAGCCCCACCAGGCCAGAGAAACCGCAGTTTGCAATCCTACGTGCACTAGCGGGCTCCAAACACGGGGGTGGGTTAGAGTCCGGGACGAGCGGAAGTCCACAGCTAAGCAAAAGCCAGCAAACACGCCCGGCCCAATAAACATGGGTTTGCGACCCTGCGCACAGGACTCTGGCCTCGAGGGCGGGGCTAAAACTCCGGACAGGCAAAGGCTCACAGCTGAGAGCACGTAAAAAGCCTCGCCCAACCCGCGAAACTGTGGCGAGTGGGCTCTGACTGCGGGTTCTGGGCAGAAGTCTGGAAACAGGCTGGGTCCGCAGCTGAGCAAAGGTGCTCACCTCTACCCTTGGTGCTGAGGCTTGTGGTTTGAGTGACAGCCCCTCCCACGGAGGAGAGGCAGAAATCACAGCAAAAGCCACAGTTGGCCGGCGCTGGCAACGCCCATACCCAACCGCCCTAGGCAGCGGCAGAGGGGGTGGCGGGCCTGCAGACAGACCACACCTAGAGAACACAAAGGCAACACCTACTGGGCTCCGGTGGACACAACTTGCTTATACACAGACAAAATGGGCAGGCAGAGGAATGCAAACCAAATGAATCAAGAGAAATCCCCAGAGAAGGACCTGAATGAACCAGATATAAACAAATTACCAAAAGCAGAATTTAGAATAATGATAGTTAGGATGTTCAAAGAAATTAGAGCAACAATGGATAGTCTTTATGAACACCTAAATAAAGAGATAACAAGTATAAAAAATGAAATTGAAATAATAAAAAAGAGTCAGACAGAAATGACAAATACAGTATCAGAACTGAAGACCACAATGGAAGGAATTAAAAGCAGGATGAATCATGCTGAGGATCGAATAAGCGAGTTAGAGGATACAATAAACAAAGGCACAGAAACAGAGAAGCAAAAGGAAAAGAGACTCAAAACATGTGAGGAAACTCTAAGGGAGCTCTGTGACAACATGAAGAGAAACAACATTCACATCATAGGGGTGCCTGAAGAAGAGGAGAGAGGACAGGAAGTGGAAACTTTGTTCAATCAAATCATAGCAGAAAACTTCCCTAAATTAAGGTTGGGAAACACTCCACACGTTCAAGAAGCACACAGAACTCCATTAAAGAGAAACCCAAAAAGATCTACACCAAGACACATCATAGTTAAAATACCAAAGCTAATGGATAAAGAAAAAAATTTTAAAGCTGCTAGGAAAAAAAAGGTTATCACCTACAAAGGAGCCCCGCCCCCATAAGGATGACATCAGACTTCTCAACAGAAACACTTGAGGCCAGAAGAGAATGGCAAGATATAATCAAAGTAATGTAGAACAAGAACCTACAACCAAGACTACTTTATCCAGCAAGGCTAATGTTTAAAATTGAAGGAGAAATAAAGAGCTTCCCAGAAAAAGAAAGCCTCAAGGAATTCATAAAAACCAAACCAGTTCTGCAAGAAATACTAAGGGGCCTGTTGTGAACAGTTTAAAGGGAGGAAAGAATATAGCAAAAGAAGAATACAGCTTTAAAGAATAAAATGGCAATAAACAACTACATATAAATAATAACCTTAAATGTAAATGGATTAAATGATCCAATCAAAAGACATAGGGTAGCTGCATGGATAAAGAAACAGGACCCATACATATGCTGTCTACAAGAGACACACCTTAAAACAAAAGATGCACATAGACTGAAGGTAAAAGGATGGAAAAAAATATTTCATGCAAATGGAAATGAATAAAAAGCCGGGGTACCAATACTTATATCTGACAAAATGGACTTTAAAACAAAGGCTGTAGTAAGAGATAAAGAAGGACACTACATAATGATAAAGGGAACAATTCAACAGGAAGATATAACTATTATAAATATCTATGCACCAATAATAGGAGCCCCGACATACATAAAGCAGACTTTGATGGATATAAAGGGCGAGATTAACAGCAATACTATCATAGTAGGGGATTTTAATACCCCTCTAACAGCACTGGATAGATCCTCAAGAAAGAAAATTAATAAAGAAACAGCAGACTTAAAGGAGACACTAGATCAACTTGATTTAATAGATATCTTCAGAACTTTTCATACTAAAGCAGTAGAATATACATTCTTCTCAAGTGCTCATGGTACGTTTTCTAGTATAGACCACATGTTAGGAGACAAAAATGGTCTCAATAAATTTAAGAAGATTGAAATCATATCAAGCATTTTCTCTGATCACAATGCCATGAAACTAGAAATTAACCACAAAAGAAAAAATGAAAAATACTCAAACACTTGGAAACTAAATAGCATGATATTAAATAATGAATGGATTAACAATGAGATCAAAGAAGAAATAAAAAAGTTTCTAGAAACAAATGATAATGAGCATACATCAACTCAAAATTTATGGGACACAGCAAAAGCAGTTCTAAGAGGAAAGTTTATTGCACTACAGGCATATCATAAGCTAGAAAAAGCTCAAATAAGCAACCTGACCCTGCATCTAAAAGAACTAGAAAAACAACAACAAATAAAACTCAGGACAAGTGGAAGAAAGGAAATAATAAAGAGCAGAGCAGAAATAAATGACATAGAGGCTAAGGAAACAATACAGAGGATCAATGAAACCAGAAGTTGGTTCTTTGAAAAAGTAAACAAGATTGATGAACCTTTAACTAGACTCACCAAGAAAAAAAGAGAGAGGACTCAAATAAATAAAATTAGAAAGGACAGTGGAGAAATAACAACTGACACAACAGAAATACAAAGCATTCTAAGAAAATACAATGAAGAACTATATGCCAAAAAATTAGACAATCTTGATGAAATGGACAAATTTCTTGAATCATATAACCTTCCAAGAATCAGAACACCTAAACAGACCAATTACAACAAATGAGATCAAAACAGTTATCAAAAAACTCCCAAAAAAGAAAAGTCCTGGGCCTGATGGCTTCACAAGTGAATTCTATCAAAAATTCAAAGAAGAACTAACTCCTATCCTCCTCAAGTTATTTCAAAAAATTCAAGAGGAAGGAAGACTTGCAAACACTTTTGATGAGGCGAGCATAATTCTGATCCCAAATCCGGACAAAGACAACACAAAGAAAGAAAATTATAGGCCTATATCCCTGATGAATTTAGACGCTATAATTCTCAACAAAATAACAGTCAACTGGATCCAGCAATATATGAAAAAAATCATACACCACGATCAAGTGGGATTTATTCTGGAGAAGCAAGGCTGGTTCAATATTTGTAAATCAATCTATGTGATTCATCACATAAACAAAAGGAAGGACAAAAATCACATGATAATTTCAATAGATGCAGAAAAGGCATTTGATAAAATCCAGCACCCATTCATGCTCAAAACTCTCAGTAAAGTGGGAATACAGGGATCATTCCTTAACATGATAAAGGCCATCTACGACAAACCCACAGCAAACATCATACTAAATGGACAAAAATTAAAAGCAATCCCCTTAAGTTTAGGAACCAGACAGGGATGCCCCCTTTCACCACTCTTATTCAACATAGTTCTGGAAGTCCTAGCTACAGCAATCAGACAAGAAGAAGAAATAAAAGGCATCCAAATTGGAAAAGAAGAAGTAAAACTCTCACTATTTACAGATGATATGATATTGTATATTGAAAACCTTAAAGTCTTAGTCAAAAAACTACTGGACCTTATAAATGAATTCAGCAAGGTGGCAAGATATAAAATTAATACTCAGAAATCAGAGGCATTTCTATATACCAACAATGAACTGTCAGCAAAAGAAATTAAGGAAACAATCCCCTTCACTATTGCAACCAAAAATATATAGTACCTAGGAGTAAATTTAACCAAGGAGGTTAAGGACTTGGAAAATTATAAAACATTGATAAAAGAAACCAAGGAAGATACAAACAAGTGGAAGCATATACCGTGCTCATGGCTAGGAAGAATAAACATCATTAAAATGTCTATATTACCCAAAGCAATTTATAAATTCAATGCAATACCAATTAAAATACCAATGACATACTTCAAAGATATAGAACACATATTCCAAAAATTTATATGGAACCAAAAAGAACACGAATAGCCTCAGCAATCTTAAATAGAAAAAATAAAGCAGGAGGTATCACTCTCCAGATATCAAGGTTTACTACAAGGCCATTATACTCAAGACAGCCTGGTACTGGCAAAAGAACAGGCACATAGATCAATGGAACAGAAGAGAGGACCCAGAAATAAACCCACAGCTTTATGGACAACTGATATTTGACAAAGGAGGAAAGAACATACAATGGAGTAAAGACAGCCTCTTTAACAAATGGTGTTGAGAAAATTGGACATCTACCTGCAAAAAAATGAAACTAGACCATCAACTTACACCATTTACAAAAACACACTCAAAATGGATAAAAGACTTAAATGTAAGCCGTGAAACCATAAGCATCTTAGAAGAAAACATAGGCAGCAAGCTCTCCGACATCTGTAGCAGCAGTATATTTACCGATTTATCTCCACGGGCAAATGAAATAAAAGGCAAGATAAACAAATGGGACTATATCAAACTAAAACGTTTTTGCACAGCTAAAGACAATAAGAACAGAATAAAAAGACAAACCACACAATGGGAGAACATATTCGACAGCACATCTGATAAGGGGTTAATAACTAAAATTTATAAAGAACTTATAAAACTTAACACCAGGAAGACAAACAATCCAATAAAAAAATGGGCAAAAGAAATGAATAGAAATTTCTCCAAAGAGGACATACAGATGGCCAATAGTCATATGAAAAAATGTTCAACATCACTAATCATTAGAGAAATGCAAATTAAAACCACAATGAGATACCACCTCACACCAGTCAGAATGGCACTCATCAGCAAAACAACACAGAATAAGTGCTGGCGAGGATGTGGAGAAAAGGGAACCCTTCTGCACTGCTGGTGGGAATGCAGACTGGTGCAGCCACTGTGGAAAACAGTTTGGAGATTCCTCAAAATATTAAAAATCGAACTGCCTTTTGACCCAGCTATCCCACTTATAGGAATATACCCTAAGAACACCATAGCACTGTACGAAAAGAAGAAATTCGCCCCTATGTTTGTGGCAACATTGTTCACAATAGCGAAGATCTGGAACCAGCCCAAGTGTCCGTCAGAAGACGAGTGGATTAAAAAGCTATGGTACATATATACTATGGAATACTACTCAGTCATAAGAAATGATGACATGGGATCATTTAAAACAAAATGGATGTACCTTGATAACATTATACGGAGTGAAATAAGTAAATCAGAAAAAAAGAAAAACTGAGAACAGCATGATTTCATACATAGGTGGGACATAAAAGTGAGAATATGAGACATGGACAAGAGAGTGGTGGTTACGGGATGGGGGGAGGGAGGGAACGGTGGGATAGGGAGGCGGGGAGGGACACAGGAAAACCAGATAGAAGGTGACAGAGGACAATTTGACTTTGGGTGACGGGTATGCAACACAATTGAATGATAAGATAACCTGGAGATGTTGTATTATACATATGTACCCTGATTTATTGGTGTCACCCCATTAAAATTAATAATAATAAAATATAAAAAAAAAGAAAAGAAAAAAGAAAAATGTTTAAGGCAACATTAAAAAAAGGCAAATATATGTTCTTCTTGTTTCCATAAATTGGTTATCAAACAAACATGATTTTAAATTAATAGAACTGTAACTGGTACTAATTTCATTTTTTGAAAAAAAACTCACTCTTGGGGTCAGCAAGCATGAAAAATACTCATTATTCAAAGCATTAATTAAACTAATAAAACAGATTGTGTTTTAATAAGACAGATATTTCAAGTAAAATGACATTCATTGTCAAGATATGTGACCTGTGATATTTATCTTGGAGGCTTAGTTGTCTTTATTTTTTTAATTAAATACATATATTTTACATATAGATAAATTATATATGTAGCTATTTCAGAAAATATAGCCGTACTGTAGGAACCATCTTTAGTTAGAAAAATGCCTTGATAAATTTTCGTGAGTGTGGACAGTAAGGCCTTGAGAGTGAGGTCTGAAGGAGACTGCAGTACAGAGAGCATGAAAGAGCTATGCACAAAGAAGTATAAATTGATGTAGGAGGAGAAATGCCAGGAAGAAAGACAAGGATGGGCTTAGTGAAAAGGCTGTATAACAAAGAAGAGGCTGGATTTTGTGGAGAAAGATAGAAAAATTCCCTGGTGGCATAGAACTTTAAAGACCATAGACATCTAATTTAAATTATTAAACCCTTTGAGTAGTGAGTTTTTTCCATGCTCACTGACCCCGGGAGTGAGTTGTTTTTTCAAAAAATAAAATTAGTTCCAGTTACAGGTTTTTTTTTAACTTAAAATCATGTTGGTTTGATAACCAACTTATGGAAACAAGAAAAACATACATTTGCCTTTTTTTAAAATGTTGCCTTACACATTTTTAAAATAAATTGATCGTACTCTGCATGGTCAGGAGGCACGAGGACGTACATGAACGTTCGTACTACCCAAAGGGTTAATTGTTGGCGTTTTAGCAGTACAACTTAGAGCATTGCATTATCTATATGGTTTGGGGGAAATCAAGGAAAGAACCTGTGTATAGAACAAGAAGAATCAAGCATCTGCAAGAGTTGAGACATGTGATTTAAGAGGTCAGCAGAGGTAGAAGCAACAATTTACCATTAGAATGTGCACAGGATTAAGGGCAATGGAATTTCTTACAGGAGCCTTTCTCAAAGAGAGGATGAGATTCCAGTTGACATATCAGATTTGACTGCATTTACAGGACAACTGTGGGCTTGTTTGAAGGTGTGCAGCACCATACCTGACACATCATAGTAGAAACTTAAGTAAGCACTCAGCCTCAATGGTCTTGTTTCATCCTGCATCACTTTTGGAGCTGAGACAGCCTTGGCTTTGAGGATTATCTCAGAGTAGGATTGTAGTAGGACAGCTCCCATGGATCAAACTTTTTACATGGTACCTAATCGACCATGGAGAAAAACTGCTTACCCGAAAACACCATTCACCCAGTTAAGGAGAGTACATATTATAGGAAAAGGTTTAACTCAGATCACGTCCTCATGATGATGGAGTTAAGACATGTAATCTCCCCTCCCCCAACCCAAACTTGTAGTAAATATGCTTAAGTCATATTAAGTTTAGAAAATATCATATATTGTGAGACCAGTAAAAGATTAACCCAAGGAGATCGCAGGTTTATCTAACATTCTGAATATGGCATTCTGACAATGGCAATAGAACTGAAAAAGCAAACAAGACAGTACTCTCTCAGAATTATATATATATATATATGTAATTCAGTAGTCAGGAATACTAACCAACAAGATACGCAAGTGTTACTGAGATACAGTGCATACAAAAATAGAAATAAAAACATAGCAAATGACTAGCATAATTGGATCTACCTTTTTTACTAGCACAGTTGACATCTTTCTAGACAGCTTTTCTGTGTTGGCTTCCAGACTTTCTCACCCTAACCAATTGCATAATTCTACGTCCACCTAAAGAAATGTGTTCCTTTGCATCAGCAATTTAGAACCTAAGGTGGTCTTTTATATCAAAGTTTAAAGTCTGTGAACTTCAAAGTTTCTTATGAGATATTCCAGCATTTTTAGCCTAACTAATCTTTTGATGTGCCTTGATTTATATCTCATTTATAGCCAAATTAGCCTAATAATTTCCACATACACCTAACAATTTTATCTACACTTCATAGACAGCTCACTAGTTATCTACCTGTGAAGAAAATGCCCCACTTTCATCTTAATCACTTCATATTTTGTCCTTTCCCTAAATGCAATCAATTTATGAAATGATTCTAAATATTTGAACAATGTGGCTAGTTTAACATAAGTAGCCTACATGAATTATAAACCTTAAATGAGTTATTTTATAATATGATTCTTATTTTACAAATGTATTTTACTATACCCAGTTCAAAGTATTTTTTTTAATAAAATTCTTTTTATTTTATTCATTTTAGAGAGGAGACAGAGAGAGAGAGAGAGAGAGAGAGAGAGAGGGAGGGAGAAAGGGAGGAGGAGCTGGAAGTATCAACTCCCATATGTGCCTTGACCAGACCAGTGCAGGGTTTTGAACTGGCGACCTCAGTGTTCCCAGGTCGACGCTTTATCCACTGCGCCACCACAGTCAGGCCTAAAGTATTTTTTTTTAAAGTGAGAGAGGGGAGATAGTGAGACAGACTCCTGCATGCTCCCCAACCGGGATCTACCTGGCAACCCCTGTCTAGGGCCGATGCTTGAATCAATTGAGCCACTGGCTGTGAGAGGAGAAGAGAAAGGGAAAAGGGAGAATGAAGGGGAGTGAAGCAGATGTTCGCTTCTCATGTGTGCCCTGGCTGGGAATTGAACTTGGGAAGTCAACACGCTGGGCTGATGCTCTATCCAATGAGCCAGCTCGCCAGGGCCAATATGATTCTTAATGATAAGATTAAACTAAATACAATAAAATCTCTCTTTGATACTACAGAAGAAATTGCATAATCTAGAGTGGTTTAGGCTCACCAATACAAGCAAGAATTACTATTTAATAGCACTATAGAATAAATATGATTACTAAGGTATTTTGGGTGTTTTTGGATAAGTAGATTATTCTAACCTTCAAAACACAATTATTCTTTGGGGTTCTCATCTGACTCCTGTTGGACCATAATTATTTATGGGATATCCTGGGGACTTAGGTATTTTGCTATGTCATTTCAGCACTGAAATAACACACCTCTTTGGTTCCATGTTTTTTGTTTGTTGAAAATGTATCTCAAGTCATATTGACCTATCCTTTAATGATGCAAGGTGAAATTTTGATGGTCTAAACATATTTCCCCAACCTTACCCTTTTGTAATGGCGGAAGAGGATAGACAATTCCTTGTCAACTACTGACCATTTGCTTAATCCTCCCACTGAGGTTACATATTGACATGGTGACAATCCCAGTGAGTTCTGCAGTGTCACCTAGAAAGAATAGGCTTTGAGTTCCTATAGACTTGTGGTTGAATGTCATTCTCTAGATATTATTTGGGGGAATTAATTTAAATACTTCTGAGACTCAGTTTTCTCATCTGTAAAATAAATATAATAATACGTACCTGTTACAGAGATTGCTAATAATTACAATATTTATTTATTTTTTTATTTGAGGGCACAAACTATATATTTTCAGCCTCCCTTGTAGATTTGTGTTTGCGTGGCTGAGTTCTGGCAGTGGAGTGCTGGTGGAAGTAAAGTGTGCTACTTCCTGGCTTGACCCATGAATATCCACCATGGTGCTAATGTCTCATTTTCCCCATTTGCGGGCTGACTGGAAAGGACTCCAGAGTTATATGAAAGATAAGAACTGTAAGACAGAGGAAGCGTGGAGCAGAGCCTGTTGCCACTCCTTTGCCACCTCCATCAAATATAAGCAAGATGTAACATCTATTTTCGTAATCTACTGAAACTTGGCAAGTGTTTGTTTTAACAGTTAGCCTGCCTTGACTAATATACCTTTAGGATTATTATAAAGACTGCATGAGGAATCTTTCTAAAGTGTCTGAGATAACTTAAGTGTTGAATAAATGATAGTTATCATCACCCTCATCAGTTACAAGTAAACATTCAGGCATTGCAGACACCAGGCATTCCCAGAAGTGACCAGGAGTTTGCAGGACTGACTTCTCACTACTAGTTTTACAGTTAGACCCATTGTTACCTCTCATATTCTTTGGAGGTGTGGATGGTTAATCGTTTCAGCTATATATTTTTGTTATTGTGATATAACATTATCTTGGTTCAGGTGTACAACATAATGATTTGATATTTGTGCCTATAGACATACCTCAAAGATATTGTCAGTTTGGTCCCAGACCACCTAGTAAAGTGAGAATCACAATAAAGTAAGTGGTAATCTTTCCGCTGGTGGATGGTCTTGCCTTTAATTTGTAAAAAATGCAGCATCTGTGTAGCACAATAAAGTGACGCACACTAGAATGTGATATGACTGTATTGCAAAACTTTCACCACAATGTCTAGTTAGTATCCAGTGGTAGATTTTGACATCACATATTTAATATTTTTGTTGGGCTATTAAATTTATTCTGTATCATTATAACTTAAATCATGTTTTACACCTGCAATTTTTATTTTGACAGAGACAAAGTCAGAGAGAGGGACAGATAGGGACAGACAGACAGGAAGGGAGAGAGATGAGAAGCATCAATTCTTCATTGCTGCACCTTAGTTCTTCATTGATTGCTTTCTCATATGTGCCTTGACTGGGGGGCTACAGCAGAGTGAGTGACCCCTTGCTCAAGCCAGTGACCTTGGGCTCAAACCAGCGACCTTGGGCTTCAAACCAGCAAGCAACCTTTGGGCTCAAGCCAGCAACCATGGGGTCATGTCTATGTTCCCATGCTCAAGCAAGCGACACCGTGCTCAAGCTTGTGAGCCTGTGCTCAAGCTGGATGAGACTGCGCTCAAGCCAGTGACCTCAGGGTTTCAAACCTGAGTCCTATGCATTCCACTGTGCTACTGCCTGGTCAGGCACACCGACAATTTTTACATTTAGACCTCAGAAGAGAAACTAGACCACTGTTGTTCAATTGAAATAGTATGGGAGGCTCTGGTCAGTTGGCTCAGCGGTAGAGTTTCGCCCATTGTGTGGAAGTCTCGGTTTGATTTCTGGTCAGGACGCACAGGAGAAGCACCCATCTCCACCTTTCCCTTCCTCTCCTTTCTCTCTCTCTCTCTTTCCCTCTGGCAGCCAAGGCTCCAATGGAGCAAAGTTGGCCCCAGGCACTGAGGATGGCTACATGGCCTCGGCTTCAGGCGCCAGAATGGATCTGGCTGCAGTGGGGCAACGCCCCAGATGAGCTGAGCATTGTCCCCTGGGCATAGCGGGTGGTCCTGGTCAGGTGCATGCAGGAGTCTGTCTGCCGCCTCTACCCCCTGTCCCCGTGCTTTTCACTTCAGAAAAATACAAAAAAAAAAAAAAAAAAAGAAAGAAACAGTATGGGAGCCACAAACATAACTTAAAATTTTCTAGTAGTTACATTAATAAAGATTTAAAAAGTACCCAGGGGAAATTCATTTTAATAATTTATTATTTAACCTACTACAGCATGTGGCAAAAGTAGATTTACAATTATTTGTATTGTAAGTGATATTATAATTAATAAATAATAATTCAAGAATAAACTTTCACATACAACCTAACTTTTGTCCTACCCGGTACATTCAAAATATTATTTCAACATGTAACCAATATTGTTTGAATTTTTTATGCTAATTCTTGAAATCAGTGTGTATTTTACATTGACTGCACATTTTGATTTAGACTAGCCTAATTCCATGTGTTAACCACATTTTTATAATATCTGCTATGTTGAACACCTCAGGAATGGACAAACCATAAAAGATGTATCATCACTTCAGAAAATAATATCTTCAACGTCATTTGCTACATTTTCTTTGTGGAAGGAGGATAGCATTACTGTTATAGTTCTGGAAGAGTAGACATGGGGGGGCAGAAATTCACATCACTAGGTTCAGGAGATGAACATTTTACTTATGAAGTATCATTTATCTGGAGATACAGGTCTGGAACCTTCATTGCAGACTTGTATATAGAAGGTTTTTAGTGGAAGTCATCAAAGGGTACTATCAATATTTCTATAATTATGTATTCAACATTTACAAATTTATAATAAAATATTTTTAACTCTCACAGGAAAACTAATACTATGATCTCATGTGCTATGGGGGGACATGCAAGAGTCTAAAATACAGTTACCCCAAAAATCTAAGATAGCAATAAAAAGCTTATTTTCTTCAGGAAAAACTAATTACTCCTGGTCTCTGTTTTCAAAAAAAATTTAACTTCATTGTATAAAATACAGACTTTTAGAAACCCAATAATGAGTACTGAAATGCACATCTATCCTTGTTTTAATGAAAGCATAGAAATCAGTCATTTTTCAGTATATAAAATGAAAACCAGAGTTTAGTTCAAAGACATGGGATTTATCATAGAAAACAACATTTGAATAGTATGGTTACTTTAAAGATGATGGGCAGCCACGCCTAGGAGGGAAATAATATGTTACAAGGTTGAGAGACAATGGATTATTCAAGATGTCATTTTTTTTAAAAAAATTTTTATATATATATCTTATTATTATTAATTCTAATGGGGTGACACCAATAAGTCAGGGTACATATGTACAATGAAAACATCTCCAGGTTATCTTATCATTCAATTGTGTTGCATACCCGTCACCAAAAGTCAAATTGTCCTCTGTCACCTTCTATCTGGCTTTCCTGGTGTCCCTCCCCTCCTCCCTATCCCACCCTTCCCTCCCTCCCCCATCCCGTAACCACCACTCTCTTGTCCATGTCTCATATTCTCACTTTTATGTCCCACCTATGTATGAAATCATGCTGTTCTCAGTTTTTCTTTTTTTCTGATTTACTTATTTCACTCCGTATAATGTCATCAAGGTACATCCATTTTGTTATAAATGATCCGATGTCATCATTTCTTATGACTGAGTAGTATTCCATAGTATATATGTATCATAGCTTTTTAATCCACTCGTCTTCTGACGGACACTTGGGCTGGTTCCAGATCTTCGCTATTGTGAACAATGCTACCACGAACATGGGGGCGCATTTCTTCTTTTCGTACAGTGCTAAGGTGTTCTTAGGGTATATTCCTATAAGTGGGATAGCTGGGTCAAAAGGCAGTTCGATTTTTAATTTTCTGAGGAATCTCCAAACTGTTTTCCACAGTGGCTGCACCAGTCTGCATTCCCACCAGCAGTGCAGAAGGGTTCCCTTTTCTCCACATCCTCGCCAGCACTTATTCTGTGTTGTTTTGCTGATGAGTGCCATTCTGACTGGTGTGAGGTGATATCTCATTGTGGTTTTAATTTGCATTTCTCTAATGATTAATGATGTTGAGCATTTTTTCATATGCCTATTGGCCATCTGTATGTCCTCTTTGGAGAAATTTCTATTCATTTCTTTTGCCCATTTTTTGATTGGGTTGTTTGTCTTCCTGGTGTTGAGTTTTATAAGTTCTTTATAAATTTTAGTTATTAACCCCTTATCAGATGTGCTGTTGAATATGTTCTCCCATTGTGTGGTTTGTCTTTTTATTCTGTTCTTATTGTCTTTAGCTGTACAAAAACTTTTTAGTTTAATATAGTCCCATTTGTTTATCTTGCCTTTTATTTCATTTGCCCGTGGAGATAAATCGGTAAATATACTGCTGCTACAGATGTCGGAGAGCTTGCTGCCTATGTTTTCTTCTAAGATGCTTATGGTTTCACGGCTTACATTTAAGTCTTTTATCCATTTTGAGTTTGTTTTTGTGAATGGTGTAAGTTAATGGTCTAGTTTCATTTTTTTGCAGGTAGATGTCCAATTTTCCCAACATCATTTGTTAAAGAGGCTGTCTTTACTCCATTGTATGTTCTTTCCTCCTTTGTCAAATATCAGTTGTCCATAAAGCTGTGGGTTTATTTTTGGGTCCTCTCTTCTGTTCCATTGATCTATGTGCCTGTTCTTATGCCAGTACCAGGCTGTCTTGAGTATAATGGCCTTATAGTAAACCTTGATATCTGGAAGAGTGATACCTCCTGCTTTATTTTTTCTTTTTAAGATTGCTGAGGCTATTCGTGTTCTTTTTTGGTTCCATATAAATTTTTGGAATATGTGTTCTATATCTTTGAAGTATGTCATTGGTATTTTAATTGGTATTGCATTGAATTTGTAAATGGCATTGGGTAATATAGACATTTTAATGATGTTTATTTTTTCTAACCATGAGCATGGTATATGCTTCCACTTGTTTGTATCTTCCCTGATTTCTTTTATCAATGTTTTATAATTTTCCTAGTACAAGTCCTTAACCTCCTTGGTTAAATTTACTCCTAGGTACTTTATTTTTTTGGCTGCAATAGTGAAGGGGATTGTTTCCTTAATTTCTTTTGCTGACAGTTCATTGTTGGTATATAGAAATGCCTCTGATTTCTGAGTATTAATTTTATATCCTGCCACCTTGCTGAATTCATTTATAAGGTCCAGTAGTTTTTTGACTGAGACTTTAGGGTTTTCAATATACAATATCATATCATCTGTAAATAGTGAGAGTTTTACTTCTTCTTTTCCAATTTGGATGCCTTTTATTTCTTCTTCTTGTCTGATTGCTGTAGCTAGGACTTCCAGAACTATGTTGAATAAGAGTGGTGAAAGGGGGCATCCCTGCCTGGTTCCTGATCTTAAGGGGATTGCTTTTAATTTTTGTCCATTTAGTATGATGTTTGCTGTGGGTTTGTCGTAGATGGCCTTTATCATGTTAAGGAATGATCCCTGTATTCCCACTTTACTGAGAGTTTTGAGCATGAATGGGTGCTGGATTTTATCAAATGCCTTTTCTGCATCTATTGAAATTATCATATGATTTTTGTCCTTCCTTTTGTTTATGTGATGAATCACATTGATTGATTTGCGGATATTGAACCAGCCTTGCCTCTCCAGAATAAATCCCACTTGATCATGGTGTATGATTTTTTTCATATATTGCTGGATCCGGTTGGCTAATATTTTGTTGAGAATTTTAGCGTCTAAATTCATCAGGGATATAGGCCTATAATTTTCTTTCTTTGTGTTGTCTTTGCCCGGTTTTGGGATCAAAATTATGCTCGCCTCATAAAAGGAGTTTGGAAGTCTTCCTTCTTCTTGAATTTTTTGAAATAACTTGAGGAGGATAGGAGTTAGTTCTTCTTTGAATTTTTGATAGAATTCACTTGTGAAGCCATCAGGCCCAGGACTTTTCTTTTTTGGGAGTTTTTTGATAACTGTTTCAATCTCCTCTGTTGTAATTGGTCTGTTTAGGTGTTCTGATTCTTCCAGATTGATTTTGGAAGGTTATATGATTCAAGATATTTGTCCATTTCACCAAGATTGTCTAATTTTTTGGCATATAGTTCTTCATAGTATTTTCTTACAATGCTTTGTATTTCTGTTGTGTCAGTTGTTATTTCTCCACTGTCCTTTCTAATTTTATTTATTTGAGTCCTCTCTCTTTTTTTCTTGGTGAGTCTAGTTAAAGGTTCATCAATCTTGTTTACCTTTTCAAAGAACCAGCTTCTTGTTTCATTGATCCTCTGTATTGTTTCCTTCGCCTCTATGTCATTTATTTCTGCTCTGATCTTTATTATTTCCTTCCTTCTACTTGTCTTGGGTTTTATTTGTTGTTGTTTTTCTAGTTCTTTTAGATGCAGGGTCAGGTTGCTTATTTGAGCTTTTTCTAGCTTCTTATGATATGCTTGTAGTGCAATAAACTTCCCTCTCAGAACTGCTTTTGCTGTGTCCCATAAATTTTGAGTTGATGTATGCTCATTATCATTTGTTTCTAGAAACTTTTTTATTTCTTCTTTGATCTCATTGTTCATCCACTCATTATTTAATAACATGCTATTTAGTTTCCAAGTGTTTGAGTATTTTTCATTTTTTCTTTTGTGGTTAATTTCTAGTTTCATAGCATTGTGATCAGAGAAAATGCTTGATATGATTTCAATCTTCTTAAATTTATTGAGACCATTTTTGTGTCCTAACATGTGGTCCATCCTAGAAAACGTACCATGAGCACTTGAGAAGAATGTATATTCTACTGCTTTAGGGTGAAAAGTTCTGAAGATATCTATTAAATCAAGTTGATCTAGTGTATCCTTTAAGTCTGCTGTTTCTTTATTAATTTTCTTTCTTGAGGATCTATCCAGTGTTGTTAGAGGGGTATTGAAATCCCCTACTATGTTAGTATTGCCTTTAATCTCGCCCTTTATATCCATCAAAGTCTGCTTTATGTATGTCGGGGCTCCTATATTTGGTGCATAGATATTTAAAATAGTTATATCTTCCTGTTGAATTGTTCCCTTTATCATTATGTAGTGTCCTTCTTTATCTCTTACTACAGCCTTTGTTTTAAAGTCCATTTTGTCAGATATAAGTATTGCTACCCCTGCTTTTTTTTCATTTCCATTTGCATGAAATATTTTTTTCCATCCTTTTACCTTCAGTCTATGTGCATCTTTTGTTTTAAGGTGTGTCTCTTGTAGACAGCATATGTATGGGTCTTGTTTCTTTATCCATGCAGCTACCCTATGTCTTTTGATTGGATCATTTAATCCATTTACATTTAAGGTTATTATTGATATGTAGTTGTTTATTGCCATTTTATTCTTTAAAGCTGTATTCTTCTTTTGCTATTCTTTCTTCCCTTTAAACTATTCACAAGAGGCCCCTTAGTATCTCTTGCAGAATTGGTTTGGTTTTTATGAATTCCTTGAGGCTTTCTTTTTCTGGGAAGCTCTTTATTTCTCCTTCAATTTTAAACATTAGCCTTGCTGGATAAAGTAGTCTTGGTTGTAGATTCTTGTTCTACATTACTTTGAAAATATCTTGCCATTCCCTTCTGGCCTCAAGTGTTTCTGTTGAGAATTTCGATGTCATCCTTATGGGGGCGGGGCTCCTTTGTAGGTGATAGCCTTTTTTTCCCTAGTAGGCTTTAAAATTTTTTCTTTATCCATTATCTTTGGTATTTTAACTATGATGTGTCTTGGTATAGATCTTTTTGGGTTTCTCTTTAATGGAGTTCTGTGTGCTTCTTGAACGTGTGGAGTGTTTCCCAGCCTTAATTTAGGAAAGTTTTCTGCTATGATTTGATTGAACAAAGTTTCCACTTCCTGTCCTCTCTCCTCTTCTTCAGGCACCCCTATGATGCGAATGTTGTTTCTCTTCATGTTGTCACAGAGCTCCCTTAGAGTTTCCTCACATTTTTTGAGTCTCTTTTCCTTTTTCTTCTCTGCTTCTGTGCCTTTGTTTATTGTGTCCTCTAACTCGCTTATTTGATCCTCAGCGTGATTCATCCTGCTTTTAATTCCTTCCATTGTGGTCTTCAGTTCTGATACTGTATTTGTCATTTCTGTCTGACTCTTTTTTATTATTTCAATTTCGTTTTTTATACTTGTTATCTCTTTATTTAGGTGTTCATAATGACTATCCATTGTTGCTCTAATTTCTTTGAACATCCTAACTATCATTATTCTAAATTCTGCTTTTAGTAATTTGTTTATATCTGATTCATTCAGGTCCTTCTCTGGGGATTTCTCTTGATTCATTTGGTTTGCATTCTTCTGCCTGCCCATTTTGTCTGTGTATAAGCAAGTTGTGGCCACTGGAGTCCAGTAGGGGTTGCCTTTGTGTTCTCTAGGTGTGGTCTGTCTGCAGGCCCGCCCCCCCCTCTGCCGCTACCTAGGGCGGTTGGGTATGGGCGTTGCCAGCGCCGGCCCACTGTGGCTTTTGCTGTGATTTCTGCCTCTCCCTCATAGGAGGGGCTGTCACACAAGCCACAAGCCTCAGCACCAAGGGTAGAGGTGAGTACCTTTGCTCAGCTGCGGACCCAGCCTTTTTCTGGACTTCTGCCCAGAACCCGCAGTCAGAGCCTGCTCACCACAGTTTTGGGAGTTGGGCGGGGCTTTAGACGTGCTCTTAGCTGTGAGCCTTTGCCCGTCCGGAGCTTTAGCCCCGCCCTCGAGGCCAGGGCCCTTCTGCGCAGGGTCGCAAACCCAGGTTTATTGGGCCTGGCATGTTTGCCTGCTTCCGCTCAGCTGCGTACTTCCGCTCGTCCCGGACTCTACCCCGCCCCCGTGTTCAGAGCCCGCTCGTGCACATAGTATGGCAAATTGCGGTTTCTCCGGCCGGGCGGGGATAGTATCGTGGGCTCAGCTGCAAGCTTCCACTTGTCTTCAAGATGTCATTTCTTAAGAAAGAAATGATGTCTTTGATATTCAAAGCCCCAAAAGAAAATGTAATACTAGAGAAACCGGAGATACATTTGATGGTTGGAAAAGATAGGGTTTTAAGAAAGAAATAATTACTTTGTTTTCTTCTTTTATATGGAAAGGAGATTAGATATACAAGGCAAACAGGAATTCAGGTGGGGGAAAGTAACATATAGAAATCTGATGATAAAAGGAAAAAATAAAGCTATATATAATACATACAGATTGTTAAATGATAAAAGAAAAGAGATAAGTCATATTTAACATGATGTCATTTAAAAAGAATATTGTTGCCTGACCAGGTAGTGGCACAGTGGATAGAGCACCAGAATGGGATTCGGAAGGACCCAGATTCAAAACCCCGATGTTGCCAGCTTGAGCGTGGGGTTGCTGGCTTGAGTGTGGGACCATAGACATGACGCCATGGTTGCTGGCTTGAGCCCAAAGGCCACTCACTGGCTTAAAGGCCAAGGTCACTGGCTTGAGCCCAAGATCTCTGGCTTGAGCAAGGGGTCACTCACTCTGCTGTAGTCCCCTGGTCAAGGCACATATGAGAAAGCAATCACTGAACAACTAAGGTGTCACAACAAAGAATTGATGCTTTGCATCTCTCTCCCAGTCTGTCTGTCCCTCTCTCTGTCTCTGTTAAAAAAACAAATATATATAGTGTACATTTTGTATATGATTTTCCAGTGCTTATTGGTATTACAATCATAACTATATATTAAAGTTAGATGGTGCTGTTATAGGAAATGTAAATTAGTACAGCCATTATTGAAGTTACTAAATATACAACTAACATTTGATCCAGTAATTCCACTTCTCCACTGTCATTTCTCCACTCTACCACTTTCCCACCACACTGTGGAGTACTGAAGACTAAGCTTTCTCTTAATGTAAATAACATGCCTTTATGGTCACAAACTGGAAATAGAGGACTGGCTCACCTCTTTTATTTCTTATAGAAGAGAGATGGGACTTGGGACTTAGAATAACTATTCAAAAGCAAAACCATCATTTTGGGGAGATGTTCCTGGGCTTTTAACTTGGTTGTAGCTATTATCCTATCTAGTAGTTGGCTCATTAGGTGACTTAGAATAGATTTTGCAATGTTTTAATCTTGGAAGATTTGCCAAGAAATTACACTTGTTAAAATTTCACATTCTATAATTATAGTAATGACATTTTAAAGACTGTAGCACTATTAGGTGATTCTGACTTTAAAAAATACCCCTGATGTTGTTATATTATTACAGCCATGCTTAACATAATAGAATCCTCTGCTTTTAAATTAGTGTCTCTCTCTCTCTCTTTCTCTCTCTGAAGGGACTAGAAAAACAAAGTTTTGTGTAAGAAAGTTAAAATAGTTTTTTATTAAATCAACTTATACTTTGAGCACTATAGCTCTTTTGCCTGTTGGATAAAATTGCCTTCCCTTTTAGGCAGTCCCTTTTAGGCAGATTAATAATATATTTAAGTTACTTTTTATAAGAAAATTTTATATAAATTATTACAATAGATAAAAATTCAGTTCTTTAATTCATGTTTTTGTATCTTCATTGGCTTTAACAAGAATAATACAGATATGTAAAAATTAAGGTAATATAGTTGCTCAGAAATATAGCTTATTTTTTTTATTATCAAGATAAGCACTTAAGTAGGATGAAAATACTGGTTCACTGTTGTAAAACTTCAGTACTACTTTGGGTGACTCCTTCCCTGGTTTTGCTTTGGGTCCCTTGGAAGTTGGAACTGTAATGGCCCCTTGAAACATGGAGGAGTGGACTGCCCAGAGTCTCCTGACAGACAATACTTAAAAACCTTAATAGGCAGAAGACATAGCAGTGCAGAAGGGTTCCCTTTTCTCCACACCCTCGCCAGCACTTATTCTATGTTGTTTTGCTGATGAGTGCCATTCTGACTGGTGTGAGGTGATATCTCATTGTGGCTTTAATTTGCATTTCTCTAATAATTAGTGATGTTGAACATTTTTTCATATGCCTATTGGCCATCTGTATGTCCTCTTTGGTGAAGTGTCTATTTAGTTCCTTTGCCCATTTTTTAATTTTCCAGGTGTTCAATTTTAGAAGTTCTTTATAAGTTTTGGTTATTAACTGCTTACAAGATGTATTGGCAAATATGTTCTCCCATTGTGAGGGTAGTCTTTTTATTTTGTTAATGGTGTCTTTAGCTGTGCAAAAGCTTTTTATTTTGATATAGTCCCATTTGTTTATTTTGTCCTTTATTTCACTTGCCCATGGGGATATATTGGCAAAAGTATTGCTACTAGACATATCAGAAAATTTTCTGTTTTCTTCCAATATTTTTATGATTTCATGACATACATTTAAGATTTTATCCATTTTGACTTTGTTTTCATTAATGGTGTAAGTTGGTGGTCTTGTTTCATTTTTTAGCATGTATCTGTGCAGTTTTTCTAACACCATTTATTAAGGAGACTGTCCTTACTCCATATATACTCTTGCCTCCATTGTCAAATATCAATTGACTGTAAATGTGTGAGTTTATTTTTGGGTTCTCTGTTCTGTTCCATTGATCTGTATGCCTGTTCTTATGTTTTGATTATAATGGCCTTGTAGTATAACTTGAGATCAGGAACTGTGAAACTTCTCACTTTGCTCTTAATTTCAAGATTACTGAGGCTGTTTGGGTTCTTTTTTGTTCCATATAAATTTTTGGAATATTATTCTTTATCTTTAAAGAATGCCATTGGTATTTTAATAGGAATTGTGTTGAATCTATAGATTGCTTTGGGTGGTATAGATATTTTAATATTAGTTTTTCCTATCCATGAACATGATATATGCTTTCAGTTTCTTTTTTCAATGTCTTGCAGTTTTCTGAGTACAGGTAGGTGCTTTACCTCCTCGGTTAAATTTATTCCTACATACTTTATTTTTTTGTTGTTGTTGCAAGAGTGAAGGAGACTGTTTCCTTAATTTCTGTTTCTGACAGTTTATTTTCGGTCTATAAAAAGGCCACTGATTTCTGAATATTGATTGTATATTTTGCCACCTTGCTGAATTCATTTATCAGGTCAAGTAGTTTTTTGACTGAGACTTTAGGGTTTTCTATGTACAGTATCATGTCATCAGCAAATAATGGCAGTTTTATATCTTCTTTTCCAATTTGAATGCCTTTTATTTTACTTTTTGTATGATTGCTGCAGCTAAGACTTCTAAAACTATATTGAATAAGAGTGATGAAAAGGGAAACCCCTGCCTTGTTCCTGCTGGCATTACATTTAGAATAATAAACCCATTGCCTCTCTAATTTATGATTATTTAACTCTGGTTTAAATATAACAGCATTGGAACCAGAATTCTTACCTTTCATGCCATTTTTTTTGTTGCTTTCAACATTCTTTACTACAAATTTTTCTTTAGAAACTTTTTGAAAGTACTTTCAGGGGAAAAACTGAATTCTTTTAACATTTTATTTTGAGAATGTAAGATATATATAAGAATAAATAGAATATCCACAGTGTACACCCATGTACCATTTTTACCGAGTTTCAACAATTACCAACTCATAGTAATGTTATTTTTTCCACCCTCATTAACTTCCTCTGTTATAGTAATATTTTTTTCAATGGTGATCAAGTAATTTCTAAAATCATAATGAAGTCATTGATTTAAATGTATTTAATTTATTAGGGAGAGCCTAAGATTCTGCATTTGTAGAGAGCTGCCTGGTGATGGGGTCTCTGGACAACTAGCAAGAGCCTAGATTGTGCTGTCCAATAGTCCACATTTCTGAGATGATGGGAGTATTCTCTGAGCTAGCTGTTCAATAACTATTGAGCACTTGAAATATGTATAGTGTGAGTGAGAAACTACATCTTTAATTTTTTAAAATTGTAATTAAAGAAATAGCTACATGTGATTAGTGACTACCATATTGAACATTGAGGCTAGGTCCTTGTTAGAAGTGCAGAATATCAGACCCAATCTCAGGCCTGCTACATCAGAAACTGCATTTTAATAAGATCTTTATGTGATTTATATGTACATTAAAGTTGAGGAACACTGGAGAAACTCCTGTCACTATTGAGAAGTTATGTATGAGAAAATATATTTCATTATGTTTGTAGTGTGACAATGGACAAATTATGGTATGATCTAACTGCTATATAGAAGCTAAAATGTATTATCTATGTGTTTAAACATGGATAAACCATGTAATAGAATACTGAAAAAGTAAATGTGTGTGTGAGAAAGACTTGCATATTGCAATATCATTTTTATAAAAGTTTAACATAAAAGAAACTACTATATATTGTTTGGAGATTTATACATATATGGTTAAATTATAAAAATATTTGTGGTAATTATTATGGGGCAGCTGTGTTAGGCTTACTCGCTGGTTTACCAGCTGCAAACACTTTGCCTGATTGGTGCATGAGCACGTGGTTGCACCACGTGTGTGTGGCCTACGTAAGGCTATGATGGGTGCTTGCGCTCAGGATGATGGCAGATGGGAGATTGCCTGCACGCCACTGTGAGGGGCCATTTTGCTATTTGTTTGCCTGAGAAGTGGTTTTCCCCTGCCTGTGTGCTTGTCCACTGTGTGAGAATCTATTAAACAGAATGGCCCAACACTTCCCAGCTCTGCAGTTTCTTTACCATCTGCCTGAATCCAACGTGGACCAGCCCGGCCTTGGCCACCGGCCTTACTGTAAAAACACCAAATTTAGGACAGTTCCATTCATTTGGAGAGAGCTGGTAGGGATGAGAAAAATAATGGGAGAAGATAGCAGAAGACTTCAATTGTATTTTTATGTTTTATTTGTTAAGGTAGGTGGTGGGTATACAGGTATTTGTTGTGCCCTATACCTTCTGGTTTATCTGAAATATAGTTTTTACATCTCCATTCACAATGGTTGATTTCAGTTTCTCATTGTTGATTTAGTCTCAGTTTGGTGATTGTGAGGGTCATCAGAAAGTTGAGAAATCTTTTTGAAAAAATTTAAAATTACTAAAATTTCTTTCCAAGCTATTCAGGCTGAAAATATGTCTTATTAAAAAATGGACTTAGGGAGTTTTTGTGACCTAAATTTGGATGAATGCCTTTAAAAATGCTTGTATAGTTGTTTTCAAGGCTTTTTACTTTAAGGTTTGCAACAACTGCCAAATAACAACAGCTGTATTCTAGAAACACTTATTTTTCATTGCTCCACTGCTTGATAGAGATAGTATTAGCTATTTGATCTCATGGGCTTGGAAAACTAAAGGCACCAAGGAGAATTTTTGCTTTAGTTTCTTTCAATATTTTAGGAATCAATCCTTCAGATAATTTCTTGGTGTCTTGGCTACCATAAAAATAGTCATCTTTATATTCTGGTGTTACAAAAATTACCGTATTTATGTTCTGATTCCCTTTGGAGCTGACTCTTGGTTTGAAATCCAATTCTCTGTTTTGGATGCATTCAACCTGAGTCATATTGCTTGCTCAATATCATTTATTGCTGTGCCTTTTCTTTTTCTCTGCTAGAATCATCTGGCGAATTAAAAGAAAGAAAGCATGGGCTAAATTTCTAAAGGCTGTCATTTAATTGATCTGATACTTATAAAATATCTTACCAGGAGATTCAGATTTGCATCCAGGTTGAAAGGCTCTGATTTCACAAATGGGTTTTCTTTGTTGTCCAGCATTTTATTAGCTTTTTTATATATTCTATATCTGACTTCCAATATCTCTGCTCCTTGGCACCATGAACAGGATGGCATCAGAGTAACATTTCCTTAGTCTAGTCCTCTTAATTCAGTTCTCTAAATTAAATTTAGCAAGCTCAGGCTAAATAAGCAAAATATAGATTAGAGAAGTGACTCCGGTTATTTAGTTAATAATCCTGTTAGCTCTAGGACACCAGGGGAGCCTTATCTGGTTTTAGACCTAATTTGGTTTAAATTGACTTGGTGATTAAAGCTGATTTACAGTGATTTGTGTGAATACTTTTATCTTAAGAAACAAGGCTGAGCCTGACCTGTGGTGGCGCAGTGGATAAAGCGTCAACCTGGGTACACTGAGGTCGCCAGTTCAAAACCCTGCACTGGTCTGGTCAAGGCATATATGGGAGTTGATGCTTCCAGCTTCTCCCCCCTTTCTCTCTTTCTTTCTCTCTCTCTCTCACTCTGTGTCTCCTCTCTAAAATAAAAAAAGAAACAAGGCTGAAAATTGATCTGTTACATATAAGTGTTCCTGTGTGTGTAATTGTCTTTGCAAGAAGTGTTATGTATTACTATGGTTGGATTTTTCCAGTTTTTATATATGTTCATTGCAATATTTATTTTACTATATAAAGGAAATTATTTAAAGACCTGGAAGGTAAGTGGGTGGAACAATTATTGTTTTCCATTTTCCTCCCCCCTCCAAAAAATGATCAGTGCCATGTTTTTTCTTGATTAGACATTTTATTTTGAATATTTTTATTTTGATGGAGTAACTTATTGCTCCCCACCTTCTCTATCATCCATATAATGTTCTTTTAAAAAATGTTTATTGATTTTAGAGCTAGAGGAAGGGAGAGAGAGAGGAACATTGGGCTATTCCTAGATGTGCCCTGACTGAGGATCAAACTAGCAACCTCTGTGCTTCAGAGCAATGCTCTAACCAACCAAGCTATCTGGCCATGATATATGTTAAAAAGTTAAATAACCATGAAGTGATTGAATAGTTAAGATCTTAATAATTATCACTTATGTGTTGAAGAAATGATTGAATATATTAACATCTGTATTAAAAATAATTAATATTCTATCAAAAATTATTTATACAGAACCTGATTTGTGAAAGGGCTTTTTTATGTAGACTAAAAGACCTAGAGAGACTACGTCTTCTCTAATCTCTTTTTTCTGACATTCGATGGTCTGAACCATGTTACTTAGCTTTTTAATTTTTAATTCTTATATTATAAAAGATTATACACATTTAGACAATCCAGTCCAATATAAAGAATTTCATCATGGTTGACTCTTTCTTAATAGATATCTAGAAATGAAAAATTTGTTCTTAACCTGATAGTTCAATTCAGGATTGATTATTTTGAAAGTCATAGATTCTTCCTTTTATGTATCATTTCTGTCTCAATTTTAATCTTTTTTCCTCACTGAGAACAATAACTTAATTTCCTCCTAAAGTACCTAAAGACTTTGTAAGAACACTCATTTATCTTCTGTGTGAAATGTAGCAAATCCATTTAATCTTTGGTCCTAATACTGATATCCCATCTCCTGGACATACTTTAACATCTTTTGAATTTTTCCAGTTTCTCTAAAACTCATTCAAATTTGTGTGTTTAGTACTGGACATAATCTGTGAATGTAGAAAAGATGAGTTAGCAGTATTCTGATAATTTGTCTCTTCCCTGACCCCACAGATTTTTAAAAAAATTCAGCTGACAATTCATCCCCTTTAGGATTCTTTCCTTTGCTGATGCCCTCATTTGATTTACTGCATTTATTTTGTGAGGATGTTTTAGAGACCTGCAGGGGCAGGACATATATCTTTGCAATTTTCCATCATATGACTTTTGCTCTACATCTCTTAGCTCTCTAAAATTCAGTTGGTTTTATATTGATTTGTCCATGTAAATGTTTCTGTCATTTAGCCCTTTCATTTGTTTTCTCTAAATGACGTGTAAGTTCACTTTAGGGTCATGGGAGGAAAGGGAAAAGTCTAGTCTTCTGTTTCTTTGAAATTTTTTCTTGTTCACCTTTCCTAACTTCCCAGGATCTAAAATGGATTCTGCTTATGGTTCTTTTTTATATTTAAGTTACAGTTGATACATATTAGTTTCAGGTGTTTAACTTTGTGATTACACACTTATATAACTTATGAGTGATCATCCCAATAAGTCTAGTACCCATCTGACATCATATAGTTATTACAATATTATTGAGCAAGTTCTCTGAGCAGTACTTTATATCCCCATGACTATTTTGTAACTACAAATTTGTACTTCTAAGTTCCTTTACCTTTCTCACTGATCCCCTCAAACCCTTCCCATCTGGCAACCATCAAAATGTTCTCTATATCTGTCTATTTATGTTCTGCTTGTTTGTTTATTTTGTTTTTTAGATTCTACATTTAAATAAAATCATCTGGCATTTGTCTTTCTCTGACTTATTTTACTTAGCATAATACCCTCTATGTTGTTGCAGATGGCAAGATTTCATTCTTTTTAATGGCTAAATTGTGTTTTATTGTTTATATGCACTATTTCCTTATTCATTCATCTATTGATAATGGGCACTTAGGTTGCTTCCATATCTTGGCTATGAATATATAGATGTATATGCCTTTGTGATTTAGTGTCTTGGGTTTCTTTGAATGAATATCCAGAAGTGAAATTGCCGGCCCTCTATGTCTCTTGTTATAGCCTTTGTTGTTTTTGTATTTTTTTTTCTGAAGTTAGAAGTGGGGAGGCAGAGAGACAAACTCCCACATGTGCCCGACCGGGATCCACCAGGCATCCCCACCAGGGGGCGATGCTCAGCCCATCTGGGACGTTGCTCCCCTGCAACCAGAGCCATTATAGTGCCTGAGGTGGAGGCCATGGAGCGGTCCTCAGCGCCTGGGCCAACTTTGCTCCAATGGAGCCTTGGTTGCGGGAGGGAAGGTGAGAGACAGAGAGAAAGGAGAGGGGAAAGGTTGTAGAAGCAGATGGGCGCTTCTCCTCTATGCCCTGACTGGGAATCAAACCCGGGACTTTCACACGCCAGGCTGCTACTCTACTGCTGAGTCAACCGCTGAGTCAACTGGCCAGGGCCTAGCCTTTGTTTTAAAGTCTGTTTTGTCTGGTAGAAGTATTGCTACTCAAGCTTTTATTGTTGGCTTGTTTCCATTTTCATGAAATATCTTTTTCCATTTCTGTACTTTCAGTCTATGTGTGTTTTTCAATTTGAAGTGAGTCTCTTGTAGACAGCATATGTTTTGTTATTCATTCAATTACAATATGTCTTTTGATTAGATTATTTAATCCATTTGCTTTAAAGTAATTGTTAATAGATATATTGCCATTTTATAATTCATATTTTTAAATTTATTTTTATTTATTTAATTTTAGAGAGGAGACACAGAGTGAGAGAGAGAGAGAGAGAGAAAGGGGGGAGGAGTTAGAAGCATCAACTCCCATATGTGCCTTGACCAGACCAGTGCAGGGTTTTGAACTGGCGACCTCAGTGTTTCCAGGTCGACGCTTTATCCACTGCGCCACCACAGGTCAGGCATAATTCATATTTTTAATCATTTTCTTCTCCTTCTCCTCCTTCCTTTTCTTTCTCTTCTGCTTTCTTCTTTTTCATTTTTCTTCTTTCTTCTTCCTCTTCTTCTTTCTCCTCCCCTTCCCCTTTTTCCTCCTCCTCCTCTTTTTTTTTTCTTCCCTTCTTCTTTTTGTCTTTTTCTTTTCCTCCGCCTCCCTTTGATGTTTCTTATAATACTAGTTAGGTGGTAATAAACACCTTTAGCTTTTTCTTGTCTGAGAAGCTCTTTATTTCTCCTTTAGTTTTAAATGATAGCTTTACTGGGTAAAGTAGTCTTGGTTGTAGGTCCTTGTTTTTCATCGTTTTGAATGTTTCATGCCAGTCCTTTCTAGTCTGCAAAGTTTCTTTTGGGAAATGAGCTAACAATCTTGTGGGAGCTGCCTTGTATATAACTACTTTTCTCTTGCTGCTTTTAATATTCTCTTTGTGTTTAACCTTTTGCATTTTAATTATAATGTGTCATGTCTTGTTGTGGGCCTCTTTTGGTTCATGTTGTTTAGGACTCTCTGCCCTTCCTGGACTTGTATGTCTATTTCCTTTGCCAGGTTAGGTAAGTTTTCTGTCAGTATTATTTATTGTATTTTTCTGAAGTGAGAAGCAAGCAGGCAGAGAGACAGACTCCGCATGCGCCTGACCAGGATCCACCTGGCATGTCCACCAAGGGGCGATGCTTGGCCCCTCTGGGGCATTGCTCTGTTGTGGTTGGAGCCATTCTAGCACCTGAGGCGGAGACCATGGATCCATCCTCAGCGCCCGGACCAACTTTGCTCCAATGAAGCCTTGGCTGCGGGAGAGGAAGAGAGTGATAGAGAGGAAGGAGAGGGGGAAGGGTGGAGAAGCAGATGGGTGCTTCTCCTGTGTGCCCTGACTGGGAATTGAACCTGGGACTTCCACACGCCAGGACGATGCTCTGCCACTGAGCCAACCAGCCAGGGTCTCTGTCATTTTTAAAAATAGGTTTTCAGTTCCATTATTTCTCTCTTTTTATAGCACCCACATGATGTGAATGTTGGCAGTCTTGTAGTCCCAGAGGCTCCTTAAACTATTCTTCCTTTGTTTCTTTTTGCTATTCTGATTGGGTGTTTTCTAATTCCTTATATCCCAAACCACTGGTCTGATCTTCTGCTTTATCAATCCTACTGTTGATTCCCTGTATGTATTCTTCATTTCAGTATTGTATTCTTTATTTCTGACTGGTTCTTTTTCATAGTTTCCATTTCCTTTGTTCTATGCTATTGAAGTTTCCACTAAGTTCTGTGAACATCTTTCTAATCATTGTTTAGAACTCTTTATCTGGTAGTTTGCTTGCCTCCAATATATTTAGTTCTTTTTCTGGAGATTTCTTCTGTTCTTTCATTTGGGACATGTTTCTTTATCTCCTCATTTTGTCTACTTCCCTCTATTTGTTTCTATGTATTAGATAGAGCTGCTTTATCCCCTTATCTTGATAGAGTGGTCTTATGTAGTAGATATCGTGTGGGGCTCAGTGGCATAACCTCCCTGAGCTGGGCACTCCAGGAATAAATACCTCCCATCCCATGTGGGCTTTGTGCTTCCATCTGTTGTAGTTGAGCCTTGATTGCTGTTGGTACACCACTGGGAGGGATTGAGTCCCAGGTTGATCATCTGCGAGGACTGACTGCAATTACAGTGGAGTAGCTGCTGTGCAGCCACCAACTCTGCAGAGGAAGACTAACTTCAGTGAGGCTTTGGTGTCTGCCATATCTGCCCCTTGAATGTGTCACTTGTGAAAGTGATTGGGTTGCAGTCTCATGTGGACTGTAGCTGTCCACTGAGGGCACTGGTTCTGGGGCCTCCTGGGAGGACAGACCAAGGACACTGCTGTGCTCTGCCTGGAGCCACCCTGCATGAGCTACAGAGTGCTTTGCAGGTGGCTGCTATTTGTTGTGCTGGGCTTGAAGGTGCCCAGGAGAGGCCAAGCTGTTAACTGAGGCTGACTGCCACAAGTGCCAGGGCTGGGGCTACTTTGCAAGAGCTGTGGGCTACACAGAGGCCAGATGCTCTTGTTTGAGAGATTTTAGGAAAGTCTACAGCATGAGCCAAGAGAGGTTGTCTGAAAATTCACTGGAAATGATTTAGCTCAGTGGTCGGTAAACTCATTAGTCAACAGAGCCAAATATCAACAATACAATGATTGAAATTTCTTTTGAGATCCAAATTTTTAAAATTAAACTATATAGGTAGGTACATCCCTTATTGAGGTAGCGCCCACATATGGTATTTTGTGGAAGAGCCACAGTCAATGGGCCAAAAAGCCACATTTGGCTCGTGAGCCGCAGTTTGCCAACCAGGGGTTTAGGTGGGCCTGCAAGTTGGGTGAGGTAGGGTCTTTGGGAATTACCACTGCACAGTGAACAGTGATAGCTAGGTTGATGAAGACTCAGATTTGGTGCTAGTGTACTAGCTCTCTGGGGGAAAGGCTTAGCAAAGGAACAATAGCCTTTAATAGCACTTCTATCTGGAAAGAAATTTGCCTCTCTAGCCAATGTCATGAAGCTGATAATTAAGTTCTTCCCATATGTACCTGATGCCTTTCAAGCTGCTGCCCCAGTGCTAGAGCTCAGAGTGAGTGAGTCCAAGTCAGTGTGTGGGCCCTTTAAGGGAATTCCTTGATCTCTAGCTGCTCTCTGACCTACTCAGCCACCATCCCTGCTCTTTTTTACAGCTAGAAGTTATGGGGACGTCTCTTTCCAGAACTGGAACCCTGGGTTGGAGTTGGGGGAGGGCTGATATGGGCCTGGGATCTCTCCCTCCTCACAGGGAACCTCTGCAGCAAGATATTTCTCCTGGTTTTTAACCCCCAAATGTGAGTGTAAGACCACACTGCCTATTGTGTCTTTGCTTTTTCTATCAGTCCAGATGTGGCTTTTTCCTTATATCCATAGGTACAGTATCTCTATTTTGTTCAATTTTAGGTGGTTCTCAGTGATGGTTGTTCTGTAGTTGTAACTTTGATGTGGTTGTGGGAAGTTCTAAGTACTGCTTCTAGCTACTCTGCCATATTGACCAGAACTACTAGTTTTGTTTCTTATTTATTAAAGTTGAAAGAGTCTGACAAAGACCAGATTTAGAAAAGACCCTTTGAGATTACTCTATTATGGTTGGATCCCTGGGAATGATTTCTCTCATGTGTTGTCCCCCTCTTGGCATTTCTTTGTATGCTTTTCTTTATTTGCCAGAAGCTTCATCTTTTGCAGCAATTACATTCTGTGTGCTCTGAGTTATGAAGGTAACCCTTTGAGGAGGGTTAATGGTTGCCAGTTAACAGTGTGCTATAGGTTGACATCTAGAAGAGGTTTATACCATTTCCATTACTATCTTTTCTTGGCATTTTCATTTTGGGTGGATTATTTGAGAACCCAAGGTCTACATTTGAGTGCAACACAGAACAGGTGTTCTGACAAAAGACTCTGGTTTAGTCCACAACTGGTATACACTGCCCATATCAGTGGGGTCCATACATTGATGGGAGTTGTTTTCCTGGCCAGATATTCCCTTCCAGGTTAGTGCCACCGCTTGCCTGTGACTGAGTCTGACATCTTTACATCTGCCTCCTGGCTATATTAATTACAGTTGCCTGCACCTCAGTTCCCTAGCGTTGTTATTGGTTCTCTGTGTCTATGGCACGTGAAGGCATTTCCCTTACCTGCTTCAAGCTTTGCTCTGTATGTTTTGCTAAAATTTTACCTACTTTTAGGTATTCTGCACCCAAAATCCTAATTATAGATCAATATTAATCTCATTTTTTTTGTTTCCACTATCCATTCCTCTCTTGTACCTTGCTAATTTTGTTCGTAGTGAATGTGCTGAACTAAATACTTTCTTAGCTTCCTTTGCATCTAGAAATGGCCAGGTGATATGTTGTAAGCTAATAATAATATGGGGATGGATGCATCTGACACTCTCTTTTTTCACTTTGTTCCAATCTTGAAATCAATTTATTATTTAAAACTATAGCAACCATTTTGTAACAATGATGTGACAAACAAGAGGATAAAGGTCAATGTTCTAAGGATGGTGGAATAGAAAGCTGTAAAAAATCTTGGTAACTAATGATATTGTTGAGAAATAGAATCAAAGGTGATATATCCTGCTTGTGGAGACAGACCTTGATTTTTTTTGAGCTATGATGAGTTTTTTTTTGTTTATTTTAGTTTTTCTTTTTTTTTTTTGTTAGTTGTGGATGAGCACATGCCTAATTGACCTATGTCTCTAACAGTTGGGATGTTGGTATTATATGGTCAAATAGGAGTGAGGAGACTCTCCTACTAGCATTGGGTTATATTGTCTATGAATAGTACTTGATTAGTAACATATATTAAAAAGGAATTGTTAGAATTACAAATTCACCTACTTGCATTGTGATTTTTAGATTAAAATGCTGGAATATGTTTTTAATTGACACATAAATTAAAATTCTATATAAAATTCATGGATTGTGATGTGGTTTGTTTCCAGATAAACTTCTGTAAGAAAGTCTGTTGACTTCTGTTGATTTTAAAAAATAGAACTGTGTTTTGTTTCTGCTTTATTGTCATACATTTTAAACTATAGCTTTATATTACATCTGAATATTATATAATGCCACAATCATTTTGCATCAAAATAAACTATATAAGAAATAATAAAAATGACTAGAATAGAACATTTAAAAAATTAATAGGAAAGTAATTATAAATAATTTGCTCAGTAACCAAACTTTAAAAAATCTAATTGTAAATAGATGGAGAATGGAATAAGCAATATTCAATTTTTATGTGAGAAATGTGGGTTGATATACAACTTCCAGAAAGTGCTCTTGTTTTTCCTTAAGTGTGTATTTCTCTTTTTGTATTGTGCAGTGACAAGAAATTGCATAAGATGGCAGTAGGAGATTATAAATGTTCCCTCTCAGAGTGACATGTTTCAAGGAACCGACCAGTGAAGCATAATAAATACAATTATATAATAGCTATTTTAGATTGCTAGATTTCTCACATATATTATTTTTCTTGACTATCCATCTCCATTTTTAATGAAAAGAAGAAAGTTTCTAATTTTGAGTTCACATAGATTTTTAAAGGAACTACACACAATGTTATATTTCAGTTCACTTTTATCTGCCTAACTCTCTAGAAACAAAAATTTTGCTTAACTTTGTGGAGCTAGGACTTCATAGAGTAAACCAAATTTTAGAATATTTTAGCATCTTAAAATATAAATATCTAATTGCCCACTGTAAACTCCATTAAAAGGGTATATTTCCAGAGATGAACCTTACAGGGTTTTGTCTTTTTCTCCACAGATTATTGGACTGGATTATTTTTTAGAGTATGTCATAATTTTGCCTGACCTGTGGTGGCGCAGTGGATAAAGCGTCGACCTGGGAACACTGAGGTCGCCAGTTCAAAACCCTGCACTGGTCTGGTCAAGGCACATATGGGAGTTGATGCTTCCAGCTTCTCCCCCCTTTCTCTCTTTCTCTCTCTCTCTCTCTCTCTCTCTCTCTCTCTCTCTCTCTCTCAATCTGTGTCTCCTCTCTAAAATGAATAAAAAAAAATAGAGTATGTCATAATTTTAAATCTTAGAAAATGATCTATGATGAACTAGGTTTTCCAGGATATAGTTAGACATAAGACATTGACAATAAGCCTTATGTCCTTTGCTGCTTCCAAAAAGGATGAAAATTTTGCTTTGAGCCTTTCTGCATTTGAGAAGCCCACACATGAGGATGACTCATTATTATATATTAACAAAGAGTAAAGAAAAATTGGAGAGAAATTTTCAATACTAAATTTGTATTTTTTAAAATAACTTCTGTATTCTTTAACATCAGTCCATAAGCATCAGGCAACCACATAAATGTGGACAATTCTGCACATCTGTCAGCTAAGTCAGAAATGGAAACATTGATTTGATCAATATAGAATCCTTGCCTGAATTTATTGTTTTCCCTGGAGAGCTGAGTTCCATAAACCAATGAATAAATTACCATTGGGGAAACACTTCATTTATGACAATGAATATGCCTTGGTATGATTTCTATCTTCTTAAAATTTGTTGAGACTAGTTTTTAGTCCCAACATATGATCTATCCTTTTGAATGTTTTATGTGCACTGAAGAAGAATGTATAATCTAATGTTCTCGGATAAAAGTCTCTGTAAATGTCAATTATGTTTATTTGGTCTAATGTGTAATTTAAGGCCAGTATTTTTTTATTGATTTTCTGTTTGGATGATCTATCTGGAGCTATCAGTGGAGTAGTTAGATCTTCTACAATGATTGTGTTTTTGTCAGTTTATCCCTTTAGTTTGGTTAGTAGTTGCTTTAAAAATTTCAGAGCTTTGCCTGATCAGGCAGTGGTGCAGTGGATAGAGCGTCAGCCTGAGGCGCCGAGGACCTAGATTTGAAACCCTGAGCTTGGCAGCTTGAGTGTGGGTTCATCTGGATAGAGCACTTGCTCACCAACTTGAATGCAGGGTCGCTGGCTTGAGCATGAGATCACATACATGACCCCATGGTCACTGGCTTGAGCCCACAGGTCACTGGCTTAAAACCCAAGGTTGCTGGCTTTAGCGCAAGGTTGCTGGCTTGAGCAAGGGATCACTGGCTTGGCTGTAGCCCCATACACAAGGCACATATGGGAAGTGCCTCAACTAAGGTGCCTCACGAAGAATTGATGCTTCTCATCTCTCTTCTTCCTGTCTATTTATCTCTGTCTGTCCTGATCTCTGTCTCTCTCACTTAAAAAAAAATCAGTTCTTCATGATTGGGTGCATATATATTGAGAAATGTTATATCTTCTTGATGTAGTGTCCCCTTTATCATTATAAAATATCCATATTTGTCTCGTTACTTTTGTTGAAATATATTTTGTCAGATAAAAGTGTGGGTACACCTACTTTTCTGTGGATTTTATTTGCTATTATGTTTGGGGGGAGATAATTTTAGAAATTTTCTGACAATTAGAAGAATTTTTCTGATAATTACAAGAATTTCTGACAATTAGAAGAAATTCTGACAATTAGCCAGAATTCTTCTGGCTTGACTCCTAATGCTTTTTGATGATGGCAATAATGATGATAATAATGACAAATGATTAAAATTTTATGAATATCTGAAATCCAGTTCTCATTCTAATTATCTAATCTGTCCTGCAAGATAAGGAGTATTTACATTTTACAAAGGAGGAAACAGATTCACAAGGCTATGTAACACATCCAAGGTCACACACAGCAAGATCCAAAGGAGGAGCTGAAATCAGAACCCACAACTGCCAGTCTTCAAAGGTTTTGATTTTTCCACTGTGCTAAGAATGAAGTTTTGTCAGAAAATGTTTAGGGAAAATATCAGCTTCTAAGTGAGTTAAGTTTTTTTAAATATCTTTAATGTTTGTTGAAAATTATATTTCTGTTTTTTCTTTTTCCAAGAATGAATGAGTAATGTGGCCAAATGAGTAAAAGTGGTTTTTCTAAGCATCTGGCTATATAACATTTTTTAGGATAAATTAAAAATTATATTCATTAAAGTGTTTCATGTTTATAGTAAGTAACTAATATAAATCTATTATATATTCTAGAACAGTGGTTCTTAACCTGGGTTCTATCGAACCCTAGGGGTTCAATGAGTCGGTCTCAGGGGTTCGGAGAAGCCTCTGCTGCGGAGGCCAGAATAAAGTAATACCGTAATTTGTTGTGAGTTCATGCACTTTGTTGGTTTTGTTCTTTGAGCAAGGTGATGTTCATGCACGGCTCATTTTGTGCACCAGCAAAAAAACATATACCTATGTTTTGAATTTGAAAAAAAAATGATATTTTATTTATCACTAAAGAAGGGTTTGGTGAATGCGCATATGAAACTGGTGGGTTTGGTACCTCAAAAAAGGTTAAGAACCACTGGTCTAGAATGACTCCTCAGTCCTTTTGTGGGTCAGACTGATATAATCAAACTCAAAGTTAAAGATAGCTTTATTATGCTAATTTCAAATAAAAACAACCATTTTCAAACATTAAAAATAGTGTGAATGAGTTCTAGTTCTCTCTACTTAAGAAACAGGTTTTGACATTCACTAGGTCTGTGACCTGGGGCCAATAACTTAACTTCTCTAACAATCCATTCCCTGGTCTAATAAAAGCATGAGGCTTGGATGAATTAAAAAAAAAGTAAAAGCACTCAGAGTAGTTCCTACCACTGAGAAAATATTAACTTTGATTATTATATTATTTAAAGATATAGCCCAAATAGCCTAGTTTCAGAGAATACAAGCAGAGTCACATTTCATAGGCTATTTAAAAATCAGCTTTTAAAGCATTCCTTGAACTTTAAACAATAATAGGAGTATAAATATAAAAATAGAAACAATCCAGTTTAAAATGTGTTGGTATGGGTGCTGAAGTTGATGTGAAAGTAGTTGGGACTTTTTTTGTGTGTGTGCTCTCTACAAGAGACAGTACTGTTGCAAAATGGCAATGCTTCAATAAGAGACCAATGTCACATTGTAAAGCCAGTAGCTGCAGCCGTCGTGGCCATGCAGGTTCAGGTTCTCACTGGATTCAAGCAGACCGTAAAGCAACAGTGGAGCCAAAAAGTGGTGGGCTATTCCTTTATTAATGTCTCGCACTGGCTGGTGAGCAAACACTCAGGGCTCCCAAAGACACTGACACATTCTCTGTTTCCACAACCAGGAGAATCTACTCTGGTTTCTCCTAGAATAAAAGGCCCCACTGGTCTTAGCAAAGCTTGCAAAGCCCCTCACCTCTGGTTCCCCATCTGCACACCTCCTTTCTGCACAAACTGGCTTCTTCTTAAGCACTCTGCATTCCTCTGCTCTTCCTGCAAAACATGGCTTCTGTCTCTTCCTTTTTCTTTTTCAAAACTTTCTGGCACGAAACCCTCTCCTCCAGCAAACATTAGCAAAACAATGACCTTTATCAAGCAGGAAGGTAATTTGCAATTTCACAGACCCACATGTACCTGGCAGTGCTCAGCCCCCAATGCAAACTGTAAGCGAACAAACATAAAAATCATATTTTATAAACTTATTTGACCAACATTCCACCCCTTTTGCTTGCTTTGCAATCCGCACCACAGGCATTCCTGTGCAAGGAATGAGGTACATTATACAAACAAATTACAGCAACAGTACAACTTCAACAATTACAAAGGTGCCCTTCACCATGTCTCTCTGAGCACTTTGCCCAAAGCACAAAATGTACTTGGAGCTTCTCTCCAACTGGATGAAAAGCTTCCCGGTGCAGGAGGCTTCCACCAGAGTTGTTCTTCCCCCCATCAAGCCTTCTCACATTGTCCAAAAGCTGCATGTCCATCCAATAAGGGAGCTGGTGTCCCCTCTGGCCGCAGTCCAAGAGTCAGTTCACACACATGGGGCCTCAGGCCTCCACCCTCATCCCTGCCATTTTGGCAGCTCTTAAGACGTCAGTCCAAGGAGGAGCACATGGCACTGCTGGCCAAAATCTCCATATCTGCTCCAGAGAGCATGCTGTCATCCACCCCTACACCCTACAATCGCAGCAAACTTACCAGGGGCTTAGAAAGTACTCTTTCCTGCTAAGCTTTTACCTTCTGGAGTCTGGAGACAACAGCTTCAGCCTTCTCATCCTCAGAAGAGGAGATGGAAATGCTTCTGCTGACTCGGAGCCACTCTGCCAGCATGGCTCCATCTTAGGCTCCTTCAGCTGCCAGCACTCATGAAGCTGAACCCACAGTTGTTCCTCCAACAACTGCTTCTGCCAATGTTCAACTTCCAGGGCAAACTGCAACTCATGAACCAGTGCAGCCTCCTTCTCCAGCACTTGCTTGAGTTCCAGGATCTGTATCTCTTTCTCCTGTGGCCATTCGAACTACTGCTGCTCGGTTTGCAGGCTTTGGGCAGCCTCTTGCACAGAGCTCTCGGTTTCCTCTCACAGGGTTGTAAAAACAGCCAGCCCACGGTCCCCAAAAGGACAGCTATGGGAACCATAACAACAGCCAGTCTTCTACCCCACCCCTCAAGTGTGGTGGCAGCTTCATACCAATTTGATCTGAATTCTGCCACAAAATATGCCAGATGTAAGGCCAGTAGTCAGAGCCGTCATGGCCATGCAGGTTCAGGTTCTCACTGGATTCAAGCAGATCATAAAGAAACAGTGGGGCCAAAAAGTGGTGGGCCATTATTTTATTAAAGTCTCACACCGGTTGACAAGCAAACACACAGGGTTCTCAAAGCCACTTATACATTCTCCAGTTCCACAACCAGGAGAATCTACTCTGGTTTCTCCTAGAATTAAAGGCCCCACCAGTCTTAGCGAAGCTCGCAAAGCCCCTTACCTCTGGTTCCCCATCTGCACACCTCTTCTCTGCACAAACTGTCTAACTGGCTTCTTCTTCAGCACTCTGCATTCTCTGCTCTCCCTACAAAACATGGCTTCTTTCTCTCTTCTTTTTCAAAACTTTTTGTCATGAAAACCTCTCCTCCAGCAAACATTAGCAAAACAATGGCCCTTCCAAAGCAGGAAGGTAATTTGCAATTTCACAGATCCACATATACTTGGCACTGCCCAGCCTCCAATGCAAACTACAAGTGAGCAAACATAAAAATCATATTTTACAAACTTATTTGACCAACACACATGAAATCAAATAAGCTGTGTGTTCAACTTGGGCATTATGTTTCGTTAGTATTAAACAGCAGACTGGCATGTGGTCAGTCAGTATTTTAATCTCACAGCTGCTTTAGGGCCTTCTACATCAAAGCCCAGTTACATTTCTATTACTTGTTATATATAGAATGTCCAGACTCATGGGGTTCCTGCCTTGTCAGTCAAAAAATTCTAAGGGAAAAACATGATCTAAGTACTGAACTCAGTAGGAGTCAATCACTGATATCAAACATTTTCAGAAAACTAATTATGCTTTCATCTTTTTAGTCCTAAAAAAGAATAATTTCTTATACAAATATGACAAATCTAAAAGTTAGTTTGTTGAGGTCTGAAATTCAAACTCAGCCAATGCTATCAATCTGGAAATTATGTGAAATGATTAATGTGTTTTCATAGAGTTTGCCTGGGAAGTGGGTAACAATAAGATGCCCCAGATGAAACTGGTGGTTTGGGGAAATGGCACAGTGGGTGCCAAATAGCAAGTCCTTGATGTGGATCCTGAGATGTAGAAAATTCCTCAGATTTTTGGTACTATGAGGAATTGGGGATGTCTACTTCCTCAGTCTCCTGCTAAGAACATTCAGTTTCCCTTTGAGAGGAAAATTTAGTAGTCATGTTTGAAGCCATTTTTATTGAGATTACAGGAGCACTTTCTGGGGACATTGGTCCTTATAAGACAGTTTTTTATTTTCTGGTTACTTTGCTATACCTGCCTCAGTGGGGTCACTAAATGTAAGTTTTACCAAAGGTAAAACCAGTGTAATCATAGAATAATTAAATCCAGCTTTTATATTTGGGTACTTGGCCTTATGGGAAGAGGAGGTGATTCCAAGCACTTGAAAAAAGCAGCTTAAGGAACCACTTGCAGATTTGAAAGGATATTCTGTGTTCAAGCAAGAGCAAATAGTTTGGTTTTTAATCATCTTGGGTTTGGGGACATGGAGGGAGGTCAGTAAAAGAGGGAAGATGTAGTTCTAGATCTCTAGAATAAAATGTCTTCAAAGCAAAAATCACCTCCAACTCAAAGGCCTTCTTAGCTGTAAACACTTTTGATCTTTTTCTTCACAATTTCTTCCCATCAGTTCCATGCAGTTGGTAACTGAATTACCACTGTAACTCTGGCTTTGTGTGATGGCCTTGGAGTGGGGATAGCCATGTAAATCATGCCCACACCTACATCTTGTCCTGTATCTTTCTCTTACTCTTTTACCTGAGGCTCTCTTGACTGAATCTCTCTTTTGCTTTTCAGATACTTTGATTTGTTCTAGATTGAAACCTAATGCCTTACTATTTGTTTACTAATTTCTGATTGTTTATATTGAATGTAGTCACTCTCCCTGGCTTTCAATACTGTCTCGACTGGATTCTGCCCCCATTTTATCTCTACCTTCTCTGGGTTGTAGCCATCTGCTCTCAAGCAGAATGAACTCTTCACATAACTTGCTAGTGACTTCAACTCCCTGCATCCTGCCTTGCAGTATAATCTCTCCCTTTCTCTTTCTTTCTCTTTACACTCTTAAGTTCCTTCAGGGAAAGGTCCAGTTGATCTTTGTACTTCACAGTATTGCATATAAAAATATTCAATACGTTTTTATAGAGTTGATTTCTATTCAGGAGTTGACATTTTAATTTCCTGCTCTATCCAATAACTCAAATTACTGCATTGCTTTTACTCCTCATATTTATTGATGTATGATTAATTGTCAGATAAAATTGTACATATTTAAGATTTACAACTTCATGCTTTGATATATGTATATGTTAAATGATCACTATATTTAAGCTAATTACCATATCTTTTATTTAATATAGTTATCTTTTTTTTGGTGATAACACTTAAGATCTGTACTCTGTAAATTTTAGTTGTACAGCATAATATTGTTCACTATACTTACATTACTGTACATTAGAGCTCTAGAACTTATTAATCTTGCATAAATAAAACTTAATACCTTTTTACCAACATCTCCCCATTTCCTCATCTCTCTAGCCGCTGGACATCAACATTCTACTCTCTCTTTCTATGAGTTTGTTTATTTTAGATTTCCCATATACATGAAATTATACAATAATTTGTTTTTCTATGTCTGGCTTATTTTAATTAGCATAATGTCCTCCAGGTTTATCCATGTTGTTGCAAATGGCAGGATCACCTTCTTTTTAATGGCTAAATAATATTCTGTATTTTGTATATAGCACATTTTCTTTATTTCTTCCCAGTTTTATTGAAATATAATCAATGTGTATTGCTCAAAGGTGTACAACATAATGATTTTATATATTGCAAAATTATTACCACAATAAATTTGATTAACATTCATTACTTCATGAAGTTACAAATTTTCTTCTTGTGAAGGGAACTTCTAAGATCTAATCTACTAGTGACTTTCAAATATACACTACTACATTGTTAACTATAGTCACCATACTGTACATTACACCCCCTGAACTTGTTCATTTTATAACAGAAAGTTTGTACCTTTTGACTACTTTCACCCATTTTCCCCACATCCCACCCCATTCCTCTGGTAATCTGTTCTCCGTATCTATGAGTTTATCATTATTTCTTTAAGATTCCATATAAGCCTGACCTGTGGTGGTGCAGTAGATAAATTGTCGACCTTGAATGCTGAGGTTGCTGGTTCGAAACCCTGCACTTGTCTGGTTAAGGCACATATGAGAGTTGATGCTTTCTCCTCCTCTCTCTCTCTCTCTTTCTCTCTCTCAAATGAATAAATAAAGAAAAACAAAACAAAAAGATTCCATATAATTGAGATCACACAATATTTGTCTTTCTCTGTCTGACTTATTTTACTTAGCATAATGTCCTCAAGATCCATCCATGTTGTTGCGAATGGCAGGATTTCTTTATTTGTCATGACAGTATAATATTCTGTTCTATATATCCCAATTTTATTCATTCATATGTTGATGGACACCTAGGTTGTTTCTATGTTTTGGCTACTTTAAATAATGCTGAAATGAATATGGGGATGTATATATCTCTCCAACATAGATGTTTTTTTTCCTCAGATATGTACTCAGAATCATATGGTAGTTTTATTTTTAATTTTGAGGAACCTCCATACTGTTTACCATAGTGAAGGCTTCAATTTTCATTCTCACCAACAGTGTATAAGGTTTCCTTTTCATATCCTCACCAACATTTGTTTTATCTTTTGGATGATAGCTATTTTGGATAATAAGCAGGTATGAGGTGATATCTTGTGGTTTTATTTTGCATTTCCCTGATGATTAGTGATGTTGAGCATTTTTTCAAGTATCTGTTGACCATTTGTATGTCTTCTTTGAGAAAATAACTATTCAGTAGTCTGCCCATTTTAAAAATGAGATTTGTCTTTTTTCTTTTGAGTTGTATGAGTTCTTTATTTATTTTTTATATTAACCACTTACCAGATATGTGATGTGAAAATATTTTCTCCTATTTAGAAGATTGCCTTTTCATTTTTTAAATGTTTTTTTTGTTGTGCAGAAGTATTTTAGTTTGTGATAGTTCCACTTGTCTATTTTTACTTTTGTAGATGTTACTTTTGGTATGAAATCCAGATTTCATTACCAAGACTGATATGAAGGAACTTACCTTCTATGTTTTCATCTAGGAGTATTATGGTTTCAGGTCTTACGCTCAAATCTTTATGAGTTGATTTTTGTATATGGTATAAGATAGTGGTCCAGTTTTATTCTTTTATATGTGGCTGTACATTTTTCCCAACACCACTTTTTTTCTCCTTTTCATTGAATATATTGGAGTGACACTGGTTAACAAAATTATAAAGATTTTAGGTACACTGTTCTACAACACATCATCTGTACACTGTATTGTGCCAACACCATTTATTGAAGATATTATCCTTTGGCCATTGCATATTCCTGGCTCCTGTGTTATAAATTAACTTCCCATATATGCATGATTTAATTTGGGGCTCCCTATTCTTTTTCATTTAGCTATGTATCTGTTTTTAATGCCAATACCATACTGTTGTAATTACTATAGATTTAAAATAGAGTTCCAAAAAGGTAGTGTGATGTCTTCAACTTTGTTCTTTTTCAAGAACAAACTGTTTTGGCTATTTGGGGTCTTTTGTGGTTCTGTAAAAATTTTAAGATGTATTTTTCTATTTCTGTAAGGAATGACATTTAAATTTTGATAGGGATTATATTGAATATGTGGATTGTTTGGGGGTAGTAGGAACATCTTTTATTGATTGATTTTCACAAGAGAGGAAGGGGGAAAGGGAGAGAGAGAGAGAGAAATTTTGGTTTGTTGTTTCACGTATTTATGCAGTCATTGCTTGACTGTTATATGTGCCCTGACTGAGGATCAAACCCACACCTTGACATATCAAGATGATGCTCTAAACAACTGAACTAGCTAGCCAAGGTAGCAGTGTGAACAGTTGAACAGTGTTTATTCTTCCAGTCTTATTATCCTCTTTTATGTGCTAATATGCATGACTTGGCTCAATACACTACATTAATATTACTAAATCATCCTGGTAGACATCTAAACTGGTATATAGAGGACCTTCTAGTCAAAGTAGCAGAGTAGGTAAATTCTTCTTTTTGTCTCCCATGACCATATGAAAATTACAACTACATTATAAAACACCCATAATTGAGAACCACCTGATGACTGGCTGACCTGTATAAAAAATATGCCAGGTGGATACTGGTACAAGGGCCACAGACATGGAATCATCAGGTTCCACTCCCATCGTGTGGCAATTAAGAATAGAGAGGGATCTTGGCTGCTGAACTGTGTACCCTGAAGAGCAAGAGTTCCTAGCTCCACACTGTGAGCTCTCCAACTTGAGGCATCAGTGCCAAGAAGAGAAGTCTCCATAAATGTGGCTATATAAACCAGTTGGTGTCTGAGAAAGACAAAGGGCTTCTAGAGATCAAGGTACTTCTATTAAAAGACCCCCACACTCTCTCACAGACTCACTCACTCTCTCACAGACTCACTTGCTCTTAGCTCCAACATAGAGACGGCAGCATAAAAAGCTCCAGGAACTTCAAAGTGAGGGCTTGAGGGGCAGGAATCAGGGCAACTATCTCTGGGTATGGAAACACTGGCAGTCACCATTGTCCTTTTGTTGAGCTCTTTTCCCACCCAGCTCTGTGGGGCAGGTTGGAGACAAATCTGTGCTCTCCAATAACATGGATATCACTGTTTACCTTTCACTGGTGATTCCCTGGGACCCAGACCTTCCCAACATGTCCACCCAGTCCAAGCCTCTTCCAGCAGCTCTTCCACATAAGTGGCATGCCTCAACTCATCTTGCTGATATTTACAAAATATTTCAAAGCTCTTTGAACCTCAAACAAGCAGTGGCCAACCTCAGCATGTCTTGTAGGGCTTGCTAAGTGGTCTCAATCTCAGCATCAGTGGCAAATAGTCTTAACTTGCACTGTAACTCCCATCAGGTGGCCATAAGTATGGTATAAGAGCTGGTCAGAGCACAGAGCACAGCTTCAATTAAGTGGCCACAAGCCAGCACAAGTGGTGGTTGGCCTCAGTTTACAGTGTAGCCTCCCCTTAAGAACCTTCAAGTGTAGCATAAGCAGCAACAAGCTTTAGATCACTTCTTAGCTCCTTTAAGAGGCCTCAAGCCTGGTTCCAGTGGTAACTGTCTTTGACCTGAACCAGAGACCCTCACAGGAGGCTCCAGACCCAATACATTGAGTGGCTGCCTTCAGGCCACACCAGAGTACTATACAACCATATTCAAAAATGACACATTCAAAGGTGGCACCAGAGCCCTGCTAAAAGCAACGTCCGCTCTGTGTCATCTCAGCCCCGTACAACAGCTTATTCATTCTAGTCATAATCAGTCCTCACTCCCAGTCAGACTGATGGTCAACACCACACATGAAAATGCCAACAGCAATCAGGGCTCAACTACAGCAGGAGTGCACACAAAACTCACGCAGAGAAATTGCCACTGGGTCCCACAGGACACTTTTTATATAAGCCCATACAGTCAAGACCAGGAGACATAGCAGGTGTTCCTAATGTATAGGAACAAACAGAGTCACCTAAAAGGAGGAGACAAAGAGACAACTCAAATGAAAGAACAGGACAAAATTTCATAAAAAGAACTCAATAGATACAAGCAATCTACCTGATACAGGCTTCGAAACACTTACTGCTTCTAAGGATGCTCAATGAACTTAGGGAAGAATATATGAACTCAGAACTACAATAGAAATAGAAAAGATAAAAATAAAGAAAATATTTTTAAGAAAATAATCAGAAATAAAGACTACAATAATTAAAATGAAGATTACAGTAAAGGGAATTAATAGGCAATTAGATAAAGCAGAGGATCTAATTAGTGATTTGAAAAAATAAGGTAGCAGAAAATACCCAATCAGAACAGCAAAAAGAATTTTAAAAAAAGAATATAGTTTGATGGGCCTTTGGGATAACATCAAGCATACCAACATTTGCATCACAGGGGTACTGGAAGGAGAATTAAAAGAGTATGGGATTGAAAACTTATTTGAAGAAATAATGACTGAAAACTTTCCTAACCTGGAAAAGGAAAAAGACATACAAGTCCAGGAAGTACAGAGAGTCTCAAACAAGATAAAATTAAAGAGGCCTAAATTAAGACTTTTCATAATAAAAATGCCAAAAGTTAAGGACAAAATGTTAAAAGCAGTAAGAGAAAAGCAGTTAGTTTTCTACAAGGGAGCTTCCATAAGACTGTCACCTAACTTCTCAAAAGAAACATTTCAGGCCAGAAGGGATTGGCAAAATATTAAAAGTGATGAAAAAAATACTTATAACCAAGAGTACTATGCCCAGACAGGCTATCATTTAGAATCTATGAGGAAAGAGTTTCCCAGACAAGAAAGAGTTAAAGGAGTTCCTCATTACTAAAACAGGATTATAAGAAATGTTAAATTTCTCTTGTAAAGGAAAGAAAATAATTTCACTGACAAAGGCAAATGGTTGAAGTACTTGCTCAATGAACTATAAAGCTGGTTTAGTACAAAGGTTACAAGACAAAAGCAAGATGGTCATGTTTAATTTTAATATATCAAGAAATATACACAAACACACAAAATAAAAAAATGATAAAAACATTAATGTGGAAGGAGGGAGTAAAAATTGTAGTAATTTTAGAATGCATTTTATCTTGCTGATCAGTTTAAGACTGCTATAAACATAACTTGACATATAGAAAGCACATAGTAACCATAACTCAAAATCTGTAAGAGATGTAGAAGAAATAAATCGATACAAGAAAGGAATTAAAACATAACACTGTAGAAAGTCATCAAAGTACAAGAAAAGAGCTAGAGGATTAAAAAGTAACAAGGAACAACTCCAAAAACAAAGTGACAATAACTACATACCTATCAGTAATTTAATATAAATAAAACAAATGCTTCAATTAAAAGACCATAGGGTGGCTGAATGGATTAAAAGGAAAAAGAACCCATACATATGCTGCCCACAAAAGACCCAGTTTAGATGGAAAGACAAAAACAGCCTCAAAGTAAAGGGGTCAAAGAAGATAATCCATGTAAATAGAAAAAAAAAAAAAACTGGAGTAGCAAGATTAATATCAGACAAAATAGTTTTAAAACAAATGCAGTAACAAAAGACAGAAGCATTTCATAAATATAAAGAGATTAAAAAGAGAACTGTTGTAAGCATCTACCTATATGAACATAAAGAGATTGACAGTAATACAGTCATAGTAGGCAATTTTCACACTTCATTGACATCAATGAATTGATCATGCAGACAGAAAATCATCAAGAAAATTATGGCCTTAAATGACATATTAGACATGATGGATTTAATTTATATTTTTAGAACATTTCACCCCAAAGCAGTAGAATACAATTTCAAGTGTACATGAAATATTTTCTAGTATAGACTGTATGTCAGGCTACAAAATGAGTCTCAACAAATTTAAGAAGATTGAAATTATATTAAGTATTTTATTTTATCACAATGGTATGAAATTAGAAGTCAGTTATAAGGAGAAACTGAAAAACACAGAGGCTAAGTAACATGCCACAGAACTATTATTGGGTTAACAATGAAAGCAAGGAAGAATTCAAAAAATACCCTTAGACAAATGAAAATAAAAACACAGTGACTCCAAAATTTATGGGACACAACTAAAGCAGTTCTAAGAAGCAAATTCATAGCAATACAAGTACAGTATACCTCAAGAAACAAGAAAAATCTCAAATCTACCATGTTACATCATACACCAGGAAAAACTCAAAATGTATTAAGGACTTAAATATTGGACTCAAAACCATAAAAATCCTAAAAGAAAACATAGGCAGTAAAATCTCAGACATTTCTCATAACAATAGTTTTTTCTGATATAGCACCTTGGGCAAAGGAAACAAAAGGAAAATATAAACAAATGAGATATTAAACTAACAAGTTTTTTTTACAGCAAAAGAAACCATAAACAAAATAAAAAGACAACCCCCTGGATGGGAGAATATATTTGCCAAAACATCTGATAAGAGCTTACTATCCAAAATTTATAAAGAACTTATAAAACTGAACATCAAACAACCCAAACAATCTAATTAAGAAATGGGCATGAAACCTGAATAGACACTTCTCCAAAGAAGGCATACAGATGACCAATAGACATATGAAAGGATGTCCAACATCACTATCAAGGGAATGCAAATTAAAACCAAAATGAACTGTCACCTTACAACTGTCTGATTGACTATCATCAATAAATCAACAAACAATAGATATTGGTGAGAATATGGAGAAAAGGGAACCCTTGTGCAATGTTGATGAGACTGCAGATAGATGTAGTCACTATGGAAAGCAGTGTGGACTTACCTGAAGAAAAATAAAAGTGAAGCTGCCTTTTGACCCAGTGATTCTACTTTTAGAAATATAATCTAAGAATATTAATATTAGAAGGAAGGAAATAATAAAGATCAGAATGAAAATAAATAAAATCTAAAATATGTATATAAAATTATTGAAATCAAGAGCTGGCTCTTTGAAAAGATAAACGAAATTGATATATCTTTAAACAGATTCATCAAGAAAAATAGAGAGAGGACCCAAATAAATAAAATCAGAAATGAAATAGAAGTAACAACTGACACAACAGAAATATCCCCTTGAAATATCACCATTTTAGAAAAATTTGAGGTTTAAAAACTGGGCATGTTTTATAGAGTGATTGTAGATTTTTTTACTTGCTTTCCCCACTTTTATTGCACTTGTTTTAGCACTCATTGTTGTAGATCTTTTTACTTACACTTCCCGCTTTTTCACACTTGTTTTCTTTATGCTCATTGTTTTGCACTTGTTACTGTATATTATGGTAGGTTACATTTTGCCACATTCTGCCTAGAAGCGGCTTAGAAAATATTTTTTTTGCAAAAGTGAATGGAAATTGTTCTACTAAACATAAGTTTGGTCTTCCTCCAACTGAGAAATCAATCCGAGACTGGCTACAGGAAAAAGAAACCCTACTGTACACACCATGGCAGAAGAAGGCCATGAGAGGCAAGTCAGCAAAATGGCCTGATTTAGAGAGGGAATTGAAGATATGGATCAAAGAGCAAAGGGCAATTAGAATTCCTATGTCCACAAAGATGATTCAGCATAAGGCAAGAATTGCTGATGAAAAAGAAGTTACTGATTTCAAAGGAGGACACAATTGGTACTTCAGTTCATGAAACAGAGTGAACTAAGAATGCATACATGCACCAGACTCGCCCAAAAAATGCCTGAAAGCTATGAGCAGCAGGTCCTTAAATTTCATCATTTTGTCATTCTATATTGAAAGACAGCAAGTTGAGTTGGGACAGATTGCAGACATGGACAAAATACCCCTTCAATGTGATGTCCCAAGTAACAGAACCATTGATAAGAATGGGGTGAAAACTAACTGTGAAGACAAGTGGACATGAAAAGAACCATTCTACAGTTGTTCTAGCTTGTTGTGTGGACCAAACCAAGCTCCCTCCTCTGCTGATTTTCAAGATTTTCAAACATCAAACAATGCCAAAAGAAGACCTTCCTTGAGCAGTGATTGCCCACAATCATGACAAGGGTTGGGTAGATAAGGATGGTTTGAAAAAGTTTGGAGAAGGAGAACAGGTGGGCTTTTATGCAAACCTGCCCTACTGGTGCTTGATCAGTTCAGGGCACACATAACAAAAAACACAAAGAAGATTGCTTCAGAGCAAAAAACAAAACTTGCCATTATACCTGGAATTTGATATCCAGCTCCAACCACTTGATGTCAGCATTAACAAACCCTTCAAAGCTGCCATGAGAGACAAATGGAACCAATCAATGAAGTCTTCTGGGGACAATTTGACACCAGCAGGAAGAGTAATGAAACCAACAATAGGAAAAATTTGTACCTGGGTGAAAAGATCCGGGGATAATATCAAGATTGAGATTGTTGTCAAGTCATGTAAGAAGTGTGGCATTTCAAATGCCATAGATGGAACTGAGGATGAGACAAATATATGAAGAGAGTGATTCATCAACAGACACAGATGAGGACAAGCTAATGGATGGGAGTTTTGACAGTGATGAGGAGTTGTATGAATATTATCATTAATAAAACTTGAGTTAAATAACTTTATGTAATACATTTTTTTTCAAATTTTGGGTCACAGAATTAAGGTGTAACTTATAAATGGGAGCATCAATACAGGGGGAAATATGGTACCAAGGATTATTTTTAAAAATGCTATGAACAAATGGGACAACTTGAAAGAAATGGATAAGTTTTTAGAATTATACAATCTACCAAAACTGAAAATAGAAGAAAGACAAAATTCAAACAGAACAGTTTCTACTAATATAATCAATAAGTAATAAAAAAACTTCCAACAAAGTCCTGAATTATAGGGGTTCACCAAGTGAATTTTACCAGACAGTGAAAGAAGAATTAACATCTATCCTTAAACTATTTTTAAAAACTTCAGGAAGGAAAGGTCCCAAGACTATTTTATGAGGTCAACATTACTTAGATACAAAAAAAAAAAAAAATTAAAAATAAAAAAATCGTAGGCTAGTATCCCTGATGGAAATAGATTCAAAAAGATCTTCATCAAAATTTTAGTAAAAAAACCCCCCAAACCTAAAGTCTCAGTCAAAAAACTACTGGACCTAATAAATAAATTCAGCAAGGTGGCAGGATATAAAATTAATACTCAGAAATCAGAGGCATTTTTATATACCACCAATGAACTGTCAGCAAAAGAAATTAAGGAAACAATCCCCTTCATTATTTCAACCAAAACAATAAAGTTCCTAGGAGTAAATTTAACCAAGGAGGTTAAGGACTTGTACTCAGAAAATTATAAAACATTGATAAAGGAAATCAAGGAGATACAAACAAGTGGAAACATATACCATGCTCATGGTTAGGAAAAATAAACATCATTAAAATGTCTATATTACCCAAAACAATTTATAAATTCAATGCAATACCAATTAAAATACCAATGACATACTTCAAAGATATAGAACACGTATTCTAAAAATTTATATGGAACCAAAAAAGAACATGAATAGCCTAAGCAATCTTAAAAAGAAAAAATAAAGCAGGAGATATCACTCTTCCGGATATCAAGTTATACTACAAGGCCATTGTACTCAAGACAGCCTGGTACTGGCATAAGAACAGGCACATAGATCAATGGATCAGAACAGAGAACCCAGAAATAAACCCACAGCTTTATGGACAACTGATATTTGACAAAGGAGGAAAGAGCATACAATGAAGTAAAGTCAGCCTCTTTAACAAATGGTGCTGGGAAAATTGGACATCTACCTGCAAAAAAATGAAACTAGACCATCAACTTACACCATTCACAAAAACAAACTCAAAATGAATAAAAGACTTAAATGTACGCCGTGAAACCATAAGCATCTTAGAAGAAAACATAGGCAGTAAGCTCTCCGACATCTGTCGCAGCAATATATTTGCTGATTTACCTCCACAGGCAAATGAAATAAAAGGCAGGATAAACAAATGGGACTATATGAAACTAAAAAGTTTTTGCACAGCTAAAGACAATAAGAACAGAATAAAAAGACAAACCACACAATGGGAGAACATATTCAACAGCACATCTGATAAGGGGTTAATAACCAAAATTTATAAAGAACTTAAAAACTCAACACCAGGAAGACAAACAATCCAATCAAAAAATGGGCAAAAGAAATGAATAGAAATTTCTCCAAAGAGGACATACAGATGGCCAATAGGCATATGAAAAAATGCTCAACATCACTAATCATTAGAGAAATACAAATTAAAACCACAATGAGATATCACCTCACACCAGTCAGAATGGCACTCATCAGCAAAACAACACAGAATAAGTGCTGGCGAGGATGTGGAGAAAAGGGAACCCTTCTGCACTGCTGGTGGGAATGCAGACTGGTGCAGCCACTGTGGAAAACAGTATGGAGATTCCTCAGAAAATTAAAAATCAAACTGCCTTTTGACCCAGCTATCCCACTTTTAGGAATATACCCTAAGAAGACCATAGCACTGTTTGAAAAGAAGAAATGCGCCCCATGTTCGTGGCAGCATTGTTCACAATAGTGAAGATCTGGAAACAGCCCAAGTATCCGTCAGAGGACGAGTGGATTAAAAAGCTATGGTACATATATACTATGGAATACTACTCAGCCATAAGCAATGATGACATCGGATCATTTACAACAAAATAGATGGACCTTGATAACATTATATGGAGTGAAATAAGTAAAACAGAAAAAAATACTGAGAACAGCATGATTTCATACATAGGTGGGACATAAAAGTGAGACTATGAGACATGGACAAGAGTGAGGTGGTTACGGGGTGGGGGGAAAGAGAAGAGGGTGGGAGAGGGGGGAGGGGCTCAAAGAAAACCAGATAAAAGGTCACAGAGGACAATTTCATTTTGGGTGATGGGTATGTAACATACTTGAATGACAAGATAACCTGGAGATGTTTTCTTTGAACATATGTACCCTGATTTATTAATGTCACCCCATTAAAATTAATAAAAAAAATGCAAAAAAGAAGAAAATTAAATTAATTAAATTTTTATAATTTATCATTATAGGTCTCTTCTCTTTTCCCATAAAACTAATTGTAGCAAGCAACATGAATTGACTATTTTTAGTAGATCTTTAGATATAATAAATTAAAATTTTATTTTCACATTATATTTTAGGATTGGCTAAATGTTTATTACTGACACTTAGAATTTTTAGAGACATTTAGAAGGACATGGGCATATTATACTGTTAACTCTTTAAAACTGGACTGCTTGTCTTTGATATGCTACCAGAAACATCTTGTTAATGTACACACAAAATAAATTGAGTTAATGTGCAAAAAGAAAAATAAATTTTAGTAAAAAATAAAAATTAATACATTAAAATGACTGTACACTATGATCAAGTGGGATTTATCGCTTAGGTGCAAGGTTGGTTTATTACTTGCAATTAAATAAAATAATATACATCATAAGCAAAATAAAGAATTATTTGCTCAAAATTCTTTTTATGATATTAATAGATGCAAAAAAATGGACAAAATCCAGCATCCATTATGATAAAAACTCAGCATTTGGGAATAGAGAACACACACCTCAATATAATAAAAGCCATATATGACAAACAAACAGTTAACATCATACTCAACAGGGGAAAATTAAAAGCATTTTTCCTAAGATCAGGAACAAGATATGGATATCCACTTTCACCACTCTTATTCAGCATAGAATTAGAAATTCTAGTCACAACAATCAGAAAATAAAAAGACATCCAAATTTGACAGAAAAGTAAAACAGTTATTTGCAGATGACATGATACTGTATAGAGAGAACCCTAAAGACTTCACCAAAAAACTATTAGAACTAAAAAATGAATTCTGTAAATTAGGACACAAAATTAATATTCAAAAATTGGTTGCATTTTTATATACCAATAACCTATCAGAAAGAGAAATTGAGAAAACAATTACATTTATAATTGAATAAAAAATAAAATACCTATGAATAAATTTAACTATACCTAGAAAACGATTAGAAATTAAAGATACAAATAAATGGAAGCATATACTGAGCTCATGGATAAGAATTAATATCATAAAAAATTTTCATACTACATTTATAGATTCAATAGAATCCCTCTTAAAACACCAATGGCATTTTTCACAGAAGTAGTATAAGTAATCCTAAAATTTATATAGAAACACATATAATCCCAAATAGCCACAGCAATCTTGAAAAAGAAGAACAAAGTTTGAGGTATCATGCTACCTGATATCAAACTACACTACAAGGTGATAGTAGTAAAAACTGCATGGTACTGGCCTAAAAGTAGACATATAGATTAAAGAAACAGACTAGAGAGCCCTGAAGTGAAATTATACCATATGGCCAATCTATGACAAAGGAGGCAAAAATACACAGTGGCATAAAGACAGTCACTTCAATAAATGGTGCTGGGAAAACTGGACAGGCACATGCAAAGGAATGAAACTGGATCACTTTCTTATACAATATCCAAGAATAAACTCAAATTATATTAAAAACTTAAATATAATACCAGAAACCATAAAACTCCTAGAAGAAAACATACGAAGTAAACTCTCTGATGTTGCCTTAGTCACTTTTTTTCTTGTCTATGTCTTCTTTGGTAAACAAAACAAAAGAAAAAATAAACAAATGGGACTACACTAAACTAAAGAGTTTTTGCACAGCAAAGAAAACCATCAACAAAATCAAAAGAGAGCCTACCAAAAGGAAGAAGATATTTGCCAAAAATACATCTAATAAGGACTTAGTGTCCAATACATATAAGGAAGTCATACAACTTAACACTAAAACAAACAAACAAACAAACAAACTATACGATTAAAAAATGAGCAAAGGACCTGAATAGATATTTCTTTGAAGAGGACATACAGATGGCCAATAGACATATAAAAAGTTGCTCAATATCACTAATCATCAGAGAAATGCAAATTAAAATTGCAATGAAATATCACCTCACATGTCAGAATGTCTATCATCAAGAAATCTACAAATATGCCCTGGTTGGTTAGCTCCACTGGTTAAAGCAGGGGTGCCCACACTTTTTCAGCTTGCGAGCTACTTATAAGATGACCAAGTCAAAATGATCTACCTACAATAAAAATGCAAAACATAAATTTATTTCTTCTATATTATCATTATTTAAGTTACTATTATTACTATTTAATATTGTGTATTCTTCTTTCACCTTTCTCCTTCTCATCTCTCTTTTCAGAGGAAAGTCAATGTCATAGTTTTTATGAACAGTCCAAAAAAGCCACTCCACATTTCCCTTCTTTGGAATAGCAGTGGCACACAGACAGATGAGGCAAACGCACTTAGAATATGACATAGTGAAAAAAGTCCCCTCCTATTCTGTATGAAAGTGGTAGGTTTTAGGCTTCTTACTCGGACCAGCTATGGCACTCATTTTTATACCCTTTGTTGTATTTAGTTGAAATAAATTGAAGGCTAACTACACAGCAATGTAACTGAACAAGGTAGCGTGGTTTAACGCGCATGCGTAGGGTGTCAAATGTTCAGAAGTCAGATTGGCTACCCTGTATGCCAATCAAAAGACAAATGTCTTTTTAATGTCATGCGATCTACCCACACTTCCTTCGCGATCGACCAGTAGATCGTGATCGACGTATTGAGCACCCCTGGGTTAAAGCATTGTCCTGAGACACAGAGGTTGTGGGTTGTATCACTGGTCAGGGCCGATACAAGGACAGGTTGATGTTTCTCTCTCTCTTCCTTCTCTCTCTAAAGTCAATAAATAAAATTCTAAAAAAGAAATCAACAAATAGCAAGTGTTGGCAAGGATGTGAAGAAAAGTGAATCCCTGTGCACTGCTGGTGGGCTTAGCAATTTGTGCAGTCACTATGGAATACAGTATAGAGGTTCCTTAACGAGTTAAAAATAGAACTACCATATGACCCAGCAATTCTACTTCTGAATATTTGAAGAAACCCAAAACACTAATTTGAAAAACATGTGCAGCCTGACCAGGCGGTGGCGCAGTGGATAGAGCGTCGGACTGGGATGCAGAGGATCCATGTTTTAGACCCTGAGGTCACCAGCTTGAGCACGGACTCATCTGGTTTGAGCAAGGAGTCACTCAGTCTGCTGTAGCCCCACCCCCAGTCAAGGCACAGAAGAGAAAGCAATCAATGAACAACTAAGGAGCCGCAACGAAGAATTGATGTTTCTCATCTCTCTCCCTTCCTGTCTGTCTGTCCTTATTTGTCCCTCTCTCTGACTCTTTCTGTCTGCCACAAAAAGAAAAGAAAAGAGAAAAGAAAAGAAATGTGCATGCATATGCTCATTGCAATATTGTTTACAGTGGCTAAGATATGGAAACAATATAAATGTTCATCGATAAATGGATAAAGAAAATGTGATATGTAATATATATACAACTACAAGCATAAAAACAATTTTCTTTAGCTAAGAAAAAAAATTCTATTAGGAATTTGAATTAGAATAAGAGTTATATACATTTTTATTTTTCAGTAGCTTTTAACATACACACACACACACACACACACACACACACACACACACACAGAGAAAGAGATTAAGAATGTGTGAATTTGTGTCCTTCATTTAAAAAATGGTTAGTTATAGATTTAACTAACATAAAGTTGTTGGCAACAGCATTATTATTTTTTTTTACAAAACTTTTTATTTATGTATAGCATATGAACAAAATATTCAGTGGACTTTTTCAAAGTAGCACAGCCATATAACAAGTCTTAAGATAAAGAAACAGAACATTCTCATCCCCTCAGAAGACTCCACCTATCCCCTTTCAGACATGACATCTCTCAAGAATAACACCATGTGAGATTAGCTTGATCTGTCTGCAATTTTTAATAAACTGAATAGTACAGTATGCAACATCTAGTGTCTGGCTTTTTTTGCCCAAACTGATGTTTTTGAGAGTCATCCATGTTGTTGCATGTAGTTGCAGTTTTCTTTTCTTTTCTGTTCTTTTCTTTTTTAAAGGAGAGGAAAGGTGATTGTGAGACAGACTACTGCATGTACCCTGACCAGTAACTCCCATCTGGGGCTGATGCTTGAATCAACTGAGCTAGCCTTAGCACCCAGGCTAATGCTTGAACCAATGGAGCCACTGGCTGTGAGAGGGAAAGAGAAAGAGAAGGGGGAGAGGGAGGGGAAGAGAAGCAGATGGTCACTTCTCATGTGTGTCCTGACTGGGATTGAACCCGGGATGTCTGCAGGCCGGGCTGATGCTCTATCCACTGAGCAAACTGGTGAGGGCCACAGTTGTTCATTTTTATGACTACATAATATTTCATGTAACTATACTTGATTTATTCATTCTACAGCTGATAGACATTTGGATAAGGCAGAGTTATTTTTAGGGAGGTAGGTGAAGTTGAAACTATCATGCTAAGGAAAGATGATAAATGGTGGGCTCAAATTATCTTCAGAAATAGTGAAGAAGAGGACTGAATTTCTGCAACTATATAGGGTAGGAGATTTACCTGGAAATTAAAGAAATCTGACTGAGGAGGATTTGAAACCTGGGGACACTCCGGTTAAAAATAGTTACATTTCTGAAATCAATACCAAGGTGTAACTTAAGAAAAATCTATCAACAGATTATTCTCTCTTTCTAGAGAATATATAAGTAAATCACAAATAACATGAAGAGGGTTTGTTTTTCTCTTGTCATTTGGAACCTGGTGTTTCCCATATCTGGATAAAAAATGAATTTATTTTGAAAAATCATTTAAAAAATCCATCTTCTAAGTCTCGTGTTTGAGGTCAAGAGGCCTAAGACAATGATGGCTTGGAATTAAAAAAGAAACTTTGGATATCTTTTTACTATTTTTATAAAATCATTAAAAGACTGGAGGAATTACTTAAGTGCTTTAGTTTTACTACTATACTGTATTTTGTAGGGTGTATTGTAATTGTGGATTAGGAAATTGCAGACTTGATGTTCCTCACATATATAAACATGTAAAGGACTAAAGTCACCTTCTCTGGAGAACTCAAAGAAAACCCACAAAACTTGAGAAAGGATATTTCAATCTTAATTACTCGTGTTTCATACAGCTATTGATTGGAATATTTACTGATACATGTCATGTATTGATCCAGGTCTGCTTAACTGATTTCCATATGATGAACCATACTTGTGCTCCTGGAATAAATCCCACTTGATCATGATGTATTATTATTTTTTAATGTGCTGTTGTATTTGATTTGCTAGTATTTTGTTTAGAATTTTTGCATCTGTATTCATTAGAGATATTGGTCTGTAGTAATCTTTTTTTGTGTTGTCCTTGCCAGGTTTTGGTATGAGGGTTATGTTGGCCTCATAAAATGTGTTGTGGAATATTGCTTTTTCTACTTTTTGGAAGACTTTGAGAAGGATAGGTACCAAATATTCTTTGAATGTTGGGTAGAATTCACTAGTGTAGTCATCTGGTCCAGGAGTTCTATTTTGGGGGAGGTTTTTGATAGTTGTTTCTATTTCCTCCCTGCTTATGGGTCTCCTTAGGTTTTCCACTTTGTGACTCAGTCTAGGAGTATTGAATAGTTGTAGGAGTTTATTCATTTCCTCTATGTTGTTGTATTTGGTGGCATATACTCTTTCATAATAGTCTACTTTGTCCTTTGTATATCTATGATGCCTGTGGTAATTTCTCCTCTTTCATTATGGATATTGTTTATATGAGTTTTTTTCTTTGAATTTATTTTCTTGGAGAATCATTTTCCAACCTTTCACTTTGTATCAACTTTTGTCCTTGCAGCTTAAATGTATCTCTTGAAGGAGGTTGGGTTTTGCTTTTTCATTGAATCTGCTACTCTGTGCCTCTTTATTGGTGAGCTCAATCCATTTACATTTAGGGTCATTATTGACACTTGAGGTTTTCCTATAACCATTTTATATTTTGTTTTCTGGTAGCCCTGAGTCTTGTTTGGCTCTTCTCTTTTGTGTTTCTGTCAGTTGTTTTTGTTTGATAGTATTCCATACTTCTTTCCCCTGTTCTTTTTTTTAAGCTATGTGTTTCAGTGGTGACTTTTTCGTGGGTGGTTACCATTAGGTTATTAAGCAAAAGATGTTCATATATTCAAAAGTCCTTTGTCTTATGGAGTGCTCCTGCACTCCATCCTCCAATTCTACTGCAGATCTCTAGCCTCTCCCCTTTTATGTTAACGTTGTCGCAGATTATCCTTGTTTTTATTGCAACCTTGTTGGAGCTTTAATTTATAGTTTTGATTTGTTAAGTCTTTGTGTCTGGTCAAATAACCCCCCTGAGTATTGCTTGCAGTGGGGGTTTTCTGGTGATAAATTCCCTCAGCTTCTGTGTGTCTAAAAGTTTTTATTTCTCCTTTATATTTGAAGGATAATTTTGATAGAGTTAGTGTTCATGGCTGGTAATTCCTCTCTTTCAGTTCTTTGCATGTTTGGGTCCCCTCTCTTATGGCTTGAGAGTTTCTGCTGAGAAGTCTGATTATAACCTAATGGGATTTCCTATATATGTTATGTTCTTCTTTTCCCTAGCTGCTTTGATGATTCTTTATTTGTTATTGAATTTTGACCATTTTATTATGATGTTCCTTGGAGTAGGTCTGTTTGGTAACTCAGCATTCTGTTTGCTTCCTGGATTTGAGACTCTAATTCTTTCTATAGGCTTGGGAAATTCTCATGAATTGTTTGAATAGACTCTCCATTCCCTTCTCCTTCTCTTCTTCTTTTGATATACCCATTATTCCTATATTGCTCTTTCTGATTGAGTCAGACAATTCTTGTAGAGCTTTCTCAGTTTTTAAATTTATGAGTCTCTTTCCTCTTCTCTTTGTAGCATCTCTGGTTGTCTGTTTTGGATGATGTCACTGATTTTGTCCTCTATCTGTCTTGTTCTATTAGCTAAACTTGGTATCTCAGTGTTCAATTCATGTATTGACCTCTTCATCTCTGTTTTTAAAGTTTCAATTTCCTTGGTAGGTGTTTGTTCTGTTCATTAATTTGTTTTCTGAGCTCATTAAGTTGCCTATTGATGTCGTCTCACATTTCATTGAGTATTTTCAGAACTTCAATTCTGAATTCTCAATCATTTAACTCCAAGGTTTCCATGCGATTAAGATTTCTTTTCTCAAGATTAAATTTTTTTTTTTCTGAATTAGTTCTCTGTCTTATGTGCCCATGGTGTTTGATTTCTTCTTCCTTGATGACATTTGAGAGTACTTTTGTTAAGAATCCTAACAAAAAACAACTGAAAAAATAAAAAAATATTTAATTAAAAATATAAAAAATACAATAAATATATCAAAATTTAAGAAATTATGCCAAGAAGAAAAGCCACAGAAAAAGAATTAAAAACAAACAACAAAAAAATCAAAAACAGAACGCCCACCAAAAATAATAATAAAATATATAAAAATTAAAGACAATAAAATTCAAAAGAGAAAAAAAAGATAAAAGAATAAGAAGGAAAAAAATGAAAAAAGAAAAATTAAAGGAAAAATAAATCTTGGTTTTGAGAGGTTTCTTTCAGTAGGTGTTGCTGTATTACTACTTTTACCTTTGTGAAGTTCCTGGGCTGTCCTCCGCTGATATGTTGCTGTCATAATGACATAGCCAGGGTTGCAGAACATTGATGGGTGGGGTGTGTTGTGAGGGCTTTATGGCTTCCACTTCCCAGCTTTCTGGCTCTAGCAATGGCAACCTCAGCCTTCTGGGCACTCCTTCCTACCTCTGAACAGACTTGGGAACTGGACGTGGAGCATCTCTGTTCTTTAGGAGAGAGAGTGGCTCTAAAGAACTAGCTGTAGGGTTTATCTCTGTCACTCTTGGTACTGCAAGGTGAGGAAAATGGGATCTTGGAGGCTGGGGGGCACACTTGATCATTCTCTGTCTTTGCTGAGTACAGGCTGTTGGCACACCACAGGAATACTGGCTGTGACCCCATGCTCTGGATGCTTTGGTTTACCTGCACTTCTACCGCTCTATCTCACCACTTCTTCTGGTAGAAGGAGACCCAGTCTCTGTTTCCCTCTCACACCCCTCAGACAAAACCCAGAGCTCCTGAGCTTTCCTCCTCCCCATAGTCCAGCAGAGAAAAAAATACCCAGTAACTCTGGGTTTGTCTCCTCTTCTCTCCAATGCCCACCACAAATGTGTTTTATCTTCCACTCCCCTTTTCACCCCATTCCACCTTTAGTCCATTTGGTGCATGGATCTTTCAGGCATGCCTGTGATCCCAGCTGAAGTCTCTTTGCTGTGTTCTAGTTGTTCAATTTGCTTAAATTTCAAGGGGAGAGATTAGGAGAATCTCTCATGCCACCATTACTCTGACGTCATCTCTGGCTAATAGGTTCTGACTAAAGCTACAGATACTAAGCCTCTAATTAGCAAGCTTATTGAAAAAGTGTTTTCTAATGTAATACCTATTTGCTCAATTGCTTCATGTTAAGTGGTACAGCAATTAGAATCTCCTGTGATAAAACTGAAGGCTGAGTATAATTCTTTAAAACATTTGAATGAAAATAAATTTAAAACCAGTTTTAGAAGAAAAACTGGTTGTCATTTAAATCCGTGCTGTATTTTGTAAGCCTCCTGTAACACCTGGACTCTGAAAAATTTAACGTTATCTTCTGGGTAATGCTTTTATTATTATCTAAGCTCTACTAATTAACTAATGTGAAATTATTCAAACTTGGGTTGTTAGCCCTCTTAAGAATCTCAAAATGTTATTTCAAAGAACTGTTGGATTCTGCTGGCTTTTTAATCCCTTGGTTAAAGAAGTTATAAAATCACTGACCCTAGAAAGATATTTTGTCTTGAATTTAGTGTTATTTTTGTTTCTAGAAATATTCTGAATATTCCAGGTGATAAACTCCTTAAGGAGAAAACTTGAGAGGAGATAATGTGAGCTGCTGACAGGACAACAGTATGGATCTGTCCCAGGCCCCGCATGGGAGCCAACAGGAACCCTTTCACTGGGTTATGAGATCTCTTTGGTGGGAGTCAAGTTACCTGAGTGATCTTAGGGGTAAACTAAGTAAATGAAAGCAGATTTTGCACTTTGATCACTGTGTAGACTAGTAATAACAGAGAAACACAGCTCTAAACACGTTGTTTTCTTTTTCAACTAGCTATTTCAAAAATAATTTTATAGTTAGGAAAGGAAATTTTATTATCAGTTTAATTAAATAAAGCTCTTTCTTTCTTTCTTTTTTTTTTAGTGAGAGAAGGGGAAGCAGAGAGACAGACTCCAGCATGTGCCCCAACTGGGATTCACCAGGCAGGCCCACTAGGCGGTGATGGTCTGCCCATCTGGGGCTGTTGCTCAGTTGCTCAGCAACTGAGCCATATTTTTCACACCTGAGGTGGAGGCCATGGAGCCATTAGTGCAGGATGCCACTTTTCCCAATCAGGCTATGGCTGCAGGAGAGGAAAAAAGAGGAAAGGGGGTGGGGGAGGGGTGGAGAAGCAGATGATCACTTCTCCTGTGTGCCCTGACTTGGAATTGAACCTGGAACATTCAAATGCCGGTCTGATGCTCTATCACTGAGCCAATTGGAGTGGGCTGAAAGCCATTCTTTATTACTCTGTTCTTTTACACACTTTCTAATAAGAAAGCAAACTCCACAGAATAGGTGAAGGTGGTGTGCTTTTTCAGTTTGTAGGTGCAAGTTTTATTTCTGTAAAGTTTCTTTTTATTTTTTAATTATAGATAATTATATTAGTTTCAGGTATACAGCATAGTAGCTATATTTTATATAACTTATGAAGTGAATCCCCCCTCCTGATAAGTCTAAGACCCACCTGGCATTATACGTTGTTATTACATTATTATTGACTTTATTCCCTATCTGTAAAGTTTTCTTGCGTGATACTTTTATTGTATTTCCAATTCCTTTATCTATTTTCTTGCAGGAATATCAATTACATGTACAGGCATACCTTGAAGATATTGCAGGTTTGGGTCCAGATCATCACAACAAAGTGAATATCACAATAAAGTGAGTCACACAAATTTTGGGTTTCCCAGTGCATATAAAAGTATTTTTATACTATACCATACTCTATTAAGTGTGCAATAGCATTATGTTTTAAAAATATATATACCATAATTTAAAAAATGCTTTATTGCTAAAAAATGATCACCATCATCTGATTCTTCAGCGAGTTATAAACTATTTGCTGGTGGAGGCTTTTGTGTTGATACTGATGGCTGCTGACTGATAAGCATGGTGTTTGCTGAAGAGAGAAGTGGCTGTGGATGTTTCTTAAAATAAGATCATAATTAAATTTGCCTTATTGATTAATTCTTCTTTTCATGAATGATTTCTTTTTAGCATGTGATGTTTTTTGAGAGCATGCTACTCATAGTAGGACTTCTTTCAAAATTGGAGTCAATCCTCTCCAACCCAGTCACTGCTTTATCATTTAAATTTATGTAATATTTTAAATCCTGTATTGTCATTTCAACAATCTTCACAGCATCTTCACCAGGAGTAGATTTTATTTCAAGAAATTACTTTCTCTGCTCCTTCATAAAAAGCAACTCCTCAAAGTTTTCTGTTTTTTTTTTTTTTAAACAGGGACAGAGAGAGGGATAAATAGGGACAGACAGAAAGGAATGAAGAGAGGTGAGAAGCATTAATCATTAGTTTTTCGTTGCCATTGTGACACCTTAGTTGTTCATTGATTGCTTTCTCACATATGCCTTGACCGCAGGCCTTCAGCGGACCGAGCAACCCCTTGCTGGATCCAGCGACCTTGGGTCCAAGCTGGAAAGTTTTGTCATAAGATTGTAGCAATTCAATTATCTTCAGGCTCTATTTCTAAGTTTTATTCTCTTGCTATTTCCACCAAGTCTGCAGTTACTTCCTCCACTGAAGCCTTGAACCCCTCATAGCCATCCCTGAGAGTTGGAATCAACTTTATCAACACTCTTGTTAATGTTCTATTATTGATATCTTCCCATAAACAACAAATGTTCTTAACGGCATCAAGAATGGTGAATTCTTTCCAGATCAGGTATTGATCGACTTATGACCTATTCAACTTACAACCATTCAACTTTACAACCACAATCGCTAGCCACAACTGCTCTGTGTCTGGCAGTGCAAGCATTGCCCAGCTGGTCGTTCGACAGTGCGGACCAGCTTCTGGCAGCACTACCATCTCCGCGTGCACCATTTTAACTGTTATCCCAGACTTGGTACAGCAATTTGTGTTTTGTGGCTTGGATATTTTTCATCAAACCCTTCCAAGATGTCTACCACAAGGAAATTGTCTTTGTCTTTGACATAAAGATTTTTATAACATCATTCATCAGAGGAATCACTATCCATGGCAGCAATAGCCTTATGAAATGTATTTCTTAAATAATTTAAAAGTTGGAATTACTGCTTAAACTTTGGAATTACTACTTAATACATGCATTGTGAAGTCATTGTTTTGGTACCATATGAAAACCACGTTAACCTCATTGAACATCTCTATTAGAGCTCTTGTTTGACTAAGTGCATGGTAAATGAACACTAATATTTTGACAGGAATCCTTTTCTTCTGAGCAGTAGATTTCAATATTGAGCTTAAAATATTCAGTAAACCATGTTGTAAACAGATGTGCTGTCATCCAGTCTTTATTATTTCTTTTATAGAGTACAGGCAGAGTAGATTTGTCATAATTCTTAGGGGCCCTAGAATTTTCAGAATGGTGAGTATTGGTTCCAACTAAATTCACCAGCTATATTAGCCCTAATAAGAGAATCAACCTGTCCTTTGAAGTTTTGGAGAGTCAACCCGTCCTTTGAAGCTTTGAAGTCAGGCATTGATTTCTATCTAGCTATGAAAGTACTAGATCGCATTTTCTTCCAATATAAAGCTATTTCATCTACATTGAGACTCTGTTGTTTAGTGTAGCCACCATCATTAATTATCTTTGCTAGATCTTCTGGCTAATTTGTTGCAGCTTCTACATTATCACTTGCTGTTTTCCATTTCACTTTTATGTTGTGGAGATGGCTTCCTTCCTCACACCTCATGAACCAACCTTTGCTAGTGTCAAACTTTTCCTTTGTAGCTTCCTTACCTCTCTCAGCCTTCATAAAATTGAAAAGAGTTGAAGCCTTGCTCTGGAATGTTGTGGCTGGTTTGGTTTTCTATCCAGACGTCTAGAACTTTTCTCCATATCAGCAATAAGGCTGGTTTGCACCGGACTAGCACTTTTCATTTCCCTCAAGAATTTTTCCTTTGCATTCACAACTTGTCTAATTGATGCAAGAGGACCATCACAGCCTTTCTCACTAAACTTAATCATTTCTAGCTTTGGATTTAAAGTGAGAGATGTGCAACTGCTTTTTAATTTGAAGACTTAAAGGCCATGTGTTATTAACTGGCCTAGTCTAAATATTGTGTGTCTTAGGGAATAAGGAGATCCAAGGAAAGAGAGAGAGAAGGAGAATGGCTAGTTGGTGGAGCAATCAGAACACACACAACATTTATGCATTAAGTTTCCTGTCTTAATATGCATATGGTTTGTGGTACCCCTAAATAATTACAATAGTAACATCAAAGATCACCATGGAGGGTATAATAATAATAATAAAAAATTTGAAAATATTCCAAGAATTGCCAAAATGTGACACATAGACATAAAGTGAGCAAATGCTGCCTTAAAAATGGCAGTGATAAACTTACTTGCTCAGTGCAGCTTTGGCATAAGCCTTCAATTTGTAAAAAATGCAACATCTAGGAAGTGCAATAAAGCAAAATGTCATAAAACAAGGTGTACCTGTATGTAAAGTTGCATTTCTTCATTTGTCTTACCTTCCATAGCTATCATTTTCACTTTGATCTTTTAAAAGTTGACTTCTTTTATTGATTTTAGAGAGAGAGAGAGAAAAAGAGAGAGAGAGAAAAATATATAGATTTTTTGTTCCACTTATTTATGCATTTTTTGTTTGATTCTTATATATGTATCCTGACCAGGGATTGAACCTGCAACCTTAAAGTATCGGGAGGATACTCTAAACAACTGAGCTATCTGGCCAGTGCTCTTCTCATTTTCTTAAAAAAAATTATTCTTTCAGTTCTTCTCTCCATGTGCCTGCATTTTATTTTCATGACTTCTGTGGTCTTAATTTTTGGAATGACTTCATTTTTCTTTATTTCTTTTTGCAATTGTGAACTTATCTTTAACTAATTGTGTTGTTTTATGACATCCTCCTTGATTTTACATAATTTTGTTTTGAAGTCCTATTTCATAGAAACATTTGTTTTACTGTTTTATATTCATAGTTTGTTTCTATTTGGTTACAATTTTCATTTACTACATGGAAACATCAGTATGAATTTTCTTCACCTGTCATTTGTTTTCCACACGCCTATCCTCTATTTTTCTGTTAATATATTCATATAAATCTTTTTTTTCATATAAATCTTTTGCTGTCTCTTATTTAATTATTACCAAGTAATTTCAGATATGTTCACAATACAGAGTATATTTCTTCCACCTGCCTCATCATGAGACTGCTCTGTTTCTGTGGAAGCACATGACTCCTCCTCAGTCATCCTGCTCTCTCCTGTTCTTCTCTGAGTGTGCCAGTAACATGGAATGATAGAGATTTTTAAATTTTGAGATTTGCATCCCTTTAAGTCCTTCGTTGAAAGCTTCCCCACATTCCAGTTTACCTTTTGCTGAACTTGGCATTTCTTTCTCTTATTGTAGTTGGAGATGCAATTTGCATTTCTGCTTCCTGTTCTCTTTTGGAATGACTTTCATGGTAAACAGCTCTGTCTTTACACTGATATTTTAATAGTAAAGATCTGTTTGGATTTATAAAGTAAGAATTTTTTTTGAAGAGAACCAAAGTTTGTGTAGTGACTGCACCCAGGCTCTGGAATGAGTGCTAAGCATTCATTTAAACTCACATTTTACATGCATTAATTTTTAAAAATACAAACATTATTCAGATATGATAGCATCTTTCAGTTCATCATGGATAGATGTGACCCAGGAAGCACTCTCTGTCCTGGTCTGCTGTCCACATCTCCTTGTGTTGTCTCAGGTATTCTGCTGTCTTCTGTGTGCTATGTAATAGTTTGTTCTGTAATGCTTGCATTGGGTTTGTATTTTCATTTTAGATTCCTTACTATTTTTAATCAGTTCTCACACTATAATTCTGTCAATGATCAGAGTTCATGATAAAGAAAAAAGGCTTTGCTTCTGTTTAATATGGTTGGAGAATTTCAGGCAGCTAAGTTCTCTGTTAATGTAGAAACAGCTTTATGGGTTGCAAGGCCCTTCAGGGTTCTCTGCAACCTACGTTCTCTTTGTCTTGATTCTTCCTTCTCTCACTAGTGGCTGCATTTTCTGTGTTCTACCATAATCTGCATTGTCTGCTATAATTAGGCCTTGATCAATGGGAAGATTGTTTAAATCCTTATTGGTAGAAATAGTCACGTCCTGTTCAGTGTATAAACTGAGTTTGTGATACCCTTACTTGTGACAAGAAGATATGCCCCTAACCATCATTGACCTCTTCTGTGTATCTAAAAGAAAGTCAGGGAAGGTCGGACGAGATATTAGTATTCAAATATTTTGCACTTAATATTATATAGATTATATTACCTCTTCCATGTATCAATTGAACAATAAGAGAAACATTGTGCTGAAATATTTTTTTGCAAGAGAGAGAGACAGACAGGGACAGACAGAAAGGAAGAGAGAAAGATGAGAAGCATCAACTCATAGTTGCGGTGCTTTAGTTGTTCATTGGTTGCTTTCTCGTACGTGTCTTGACTGGGAAGCTTCAGCTGAGCCAGTGACCCCTTTCTCAAGCCAGCGACGTTGGGCTCAAGCTAGTAATCATGGGATCACGTTTATGATCCGACACTTAAGCTGGTGATCCTGCACTCAAGCCAGCAAACTCAGGGTTTTGAACATGGGTCCTTAGCATTGAGGCCAATGCTTTATCCACTGCACCACCACCTGGTTAAGCTGGTGAAATTCTTAATACAAAGGAATGACTCTAGATGTTGGAAGTTTTGACTCTTTAGCAGGTTAGTGGTAGAAATACTTTGATGAGGATGGGAGTTTTTGTGTCATTTTATTAAACAGGTGGGCAATCACCCTCATCCATTTGTAAGTAGGGGGAACCAAAGACTAAGGGCTGTTTTTTTCTCCCTTATGTTGATAGGATACAAAGAAACTGTGGGGGAATGTTTCATAAGAGAAGGAAATAAAATACAGTATAACAGGGAGAGGCTATGGAAAAACCCAGTGAGCAGGTTCATTGTTGCCTAGCAGAACTAATGACACTTCTAGGGAATTCCAGTCCTTGGACTTTACAGCCTCTGTAAGAGTTACAAAGGGATTACGTTGAGAAGTAATTGAAAGGCTATTTAGAAAGAGTCAATTTTTATATGTTTTTTAGATACCTGACACACAATGTAGGTTTAATAAATAGTACATAAAATGGTATCTCTAGGGAAAAATTTTCATTTTAGATCTCCATTTTCTCTGCCACAGAACAGAATGTGAAACAAAGGCAAGCAAGGTAAGAATTTGTATGACAGTCCCAGATGTACATATAACATGGTGCCAGAGTATTAGTGGTAAGTATCTTCTATTTGGGGGAAAATCAAAACAGTCCTCTAAGAGATCTTTTTCAGACTTTCAAGTATTCTGTAAACTCTTTTTAAAGAGTGTATACACTGGTATAGGGGTGATTGTGAAGGAGAAAAAAAAAACTAAGGTTTAAAATACCAGAGGATTCCATTTCATTAGCTTATTAGGTCAGTAGCACCCAGAAGACTGTACATAAAATGATTTCCATAGGTGAAACCTGTTCTTTTGTATGAGATATAACACATCTGATAAGGAACAGACCTACCTGTTACCACTGGATGAATGCAGCTGTATAATTAGTGGGGTGTCATACAAAATAATATTGCAGAACCCCTTGGAAGAATTACAGCAGAACATTAAATTAAGTGTGGAGTTCTTTTAAAGGCAGGGCACTGTGGGACTGATAGATCTCACACACATGAAGCCAACCCTTTCTGTGCCTGTGCTTGCTCAGGATGCCAGGGACGTATTCTAACCCTCCAGATAGCTACCCAGTTTCCTCCCTATTCTACTACTGATGTCTGTGATTCTATCTTGTATGCTAATACCCTCTCCCTGGTAAGATTTAATAGCTCCTAAATTATCAGCCACTATAATCTCTGAGGGTGTGAGTTTTGTAGATTCTCACAGCTGAGAGCAGGTTTGATGTATGGCAGGATGGAGGAAAACCAAGAGTGGGAGAGATGAAGGGTGGGAGACCACAGGAGGCTGCCAGGGCATGGCATGAGGATCTGAACACCTGTAGGAGGAGGTGTCCTACTAAGAGGTGGGTTCCTTGAAATAGCCTAATAGAAAGGGGTTGAACAAAAAAGTTTTTATGTTTTTCTATTTTATGTGAGTTTTATGTTAGGGTGGTTCTTTTCATATTGAGAAATTGGTAGTGGACTGAACTGCTGATCTTGGTGAGTTTGGTGTCTGTGTGCACATGTTAGGGAGCCGTAAACTAGAGGCATAAAGGATGAAAGGAAACACTCTAGTCTGCAAATGTTGGGTTCTTCTTTTATGCCTCACCAGATCCTATAGCAGTTTACTCACTCTCATGCCTGGCCACTCAAAGGTGGTTTCTAAGAAAATCTTTCACAACACATCTGCTCATTACTTCAAAACAGAGGTTGAATATATTTAATGTTGAAAGACCAGGAACAATCTTAACTTTCATAGTGAAACATCAACTATCCATATACCCATGTGGTGCAAAAATGATGTTGATTTCTTCTGTTACTCTATAAAAGGACAAGATATCAGTTACCTGTTATCATTATAATGCCGTATAACAAGCAACTAAAAGCCCCAGTAGTTTGCAACAACAAGCACTTATTGAGAGCATAAGTCTGTGGTGTTCCCTGGCTTGTTTTGGGATTTGCAGGGCTGGCTCGTGTGTGTGGCAACTATATTCTACGCTAGGTTTGCTCCCACATTGGGGAATTGGCAGGCTGTTGGTTGATCTAGATATTCTTACCCCATCAATGACTTGGCTTCATTTCATGTCTGCATGATAACTTAGACATGTTTTCATGGTAATATCAGAGGGTAAGAGGCAGGCAGAGTTATACAAATACTTTTTGAAGCTTCTGAATCAAAAGTGTTAAAATCCTATTGGCTCAAGCAAGTTGTAAGATAAGCCTAGATTCAAGTGGTAAGAAAATACATCTTGCCTTTTTAGTGAGCAGAAGTACAAAGGCATATGGCAAAGGATGTTGCTAAAGGGAGAAGTGAAGAGTTGAGATCATTCATATAATTAGTTTACCACAATTGGACACTTAGCAGTGTGACTCAAATAGTCTATCAGAAATACTGCTAAGATGCCCTGGCCAGTTGGTTCAGCAGTAGAGCGTTGGCCTGGCTTGTGGAAGTCCTGGGTTCAGTTCCCAGACAAGGCACACAGGATAAGTGACCATCTCCTACTCTACCTCTACACCTCCTCCTTCTTTCACTTTATCTCTCTCTCCTGCAGCCATGGATCAAATGGTTTGAGCAGTTTGGCCCCGGTCACTGAGGATGGCTCCATGGTCTCATCTCAGGCATTGAAATAGCCTGGTTGCCAAGCAACGGAGCAGCAGCCCCAGATAGGCAGAGCATTGCCCTGTAAGAGGCTTGTAGAGTGGATTCCAGTCGGGGCCCATGTAGGAATCTGTCTCTATCTCCCTCCCTCCCGCCTCTTACTTAACAACAACAACAAAATAATACTGCTAAAACTATTGATAGTTTAAAAGAACATGCTGAGAGTTTTTCTTTATATTTTTAAAGCTATACCATCGAATCAAATTGGGTCATTAGCAAATCTTATACCTATGTATAAATTCACCTCTGATCTACCATTCTTTTCCCTGCTTTCTGAAATGAGCTGAATCCTATAAACATTTCTTCACCAGCTGGCTTGATGCTAATCTTTATCAATACAGGGTGCTGGAGGAACCCTGTTTAGGTTATGCTGGCAAGAAGGTACTTTCTTTACAGCTTCCAGTACTCATTTAATTTTATTCATTGTGGAAGTCAGTGACTCAATGTGCAGGTTGCCTAGTATAGTTTTCCTTAGTAACTCTCATGGACCAGCTCTTGCCTCCTACCTAGTGGTTGTTTAGTGACAGCTCTGGCTACATCCTCAGACAGCTATCTCCTTACCTGGATGGGATATTTGCATACATCAGATGGAGTCTGTAGCTCTCTGGCAAGTTTCTTCCCTTTTGACAGGCTATGTATTCCTGTGGTAGCTCTGCCCTCTTAAAAGTCCTTAGTTCTTCATTTCCTGCATCCTGTCAGCCTAGTAGTTGCCCTTCTGCAAGTGGTGTTTCTCAGTTCTTTGGAACAGGGTTTGCAAGCTGTGACCAATGAGCAAAATAAAGGATACCATTATATACTTGTCAAATTAGGTAAAAATTCTGAATTATGATATTATTATGAGAAAGTTGTGAGGATACAACTTTCAGTATTCTAATTCAGTGCTGGAACAAGTGTACTAACTTGGGGGTCAATAAGAAATATTTAATATGTAATTATACATACAGTATTTAATGAAATCTTAAAATGTGCATATATTTCTTAGCTTAGGGATTAATAAAGTAATGAAGGATGTGTGAAGTGATACACATAGTTGTGTTTATTATTGTGGTTCTGCTCATAACAGCAAACTGGAAAGTTTTAAAAGTCCAATGGTTGGGACTGGCTGGATAAATTATAGCATATCCATGAATTAGACTACTTATATTCATATTGGAAAAGTATCATTATTGACATGGAAAATAGTAAAAATGTGTTTATAACAATATATTTTAGGAGGTTTAAAAATAATCAGTTGGGATTAGGGAAATTTTTCTGTCTTCTTTCCTTTGTTCTTCAGTTTATTGGATTTAAATATTTTTTAAGCTCCGTATTATCAGTGTTAAGTAACATTAAGCCTCCTGTCACTGGACCACTGAGTGGACACTTACCTTTTCTTTTTGTTTAAAAAGGCTTTTCATCTTCTCCAATTCAATATGAATACATGGTCTTTGTTTAATATCTGTTTGTATTCATTATACTGTTCCTGGCTGTGGGATCAAATCCTAGCTCTCCCCTTGATGTTGAGTTATTATTAAAGCCTGGCCTTAGTGTTTTTGGGAAGATAATAAACATCATTGCGTGCCAGGAGTTCACAAAAAGATGGAAAGTGATGTTCAGACACAAGCATCTCCAAATTGAGGGTGAAGTTTTCTGATTTTTTTTCTTTTCTTCTGATATATCCCACCTCTGTCATGTAATATACAATATAGAATTGTAGGAGTTGAAGTGGGGGACAGGACTTAGAATGATTGTGAAATATTGTCCTTTGGGAAGTAGTTTCTTGAAGTACATATATGTCACTGTCAAAAAATGCATACCTTGATTTTGGGTTGTCATTGTCTGCCTTCTGGGGTCTCTTTAGCATCAGGAGGACAGTAACATCTCTTAGATTTTATTACCTCTGCACCTACGAAGGGAGAGATCTAATGTGGGTGATGGCATATACTATATAGAGAAGTTTAGATAGTACAGAAGAAGTCTGGAAGAGCGTTCTTTAAGTAGTAGAATTACAGATATTTTTCTTTGTGTTTCAAAATTTTTCTAGGCCCTGGCTGGTTGGCTCAGTGGATTGAGCGTCAGCCCAGCGTGTGGATGTCCTGGGTTTGATCCCCAGTTAGATCACTCATGAGAAGCAACCATCTGCTTCTCTTCCTCTCCCTCTCCCCTTTCTCTCTCTCTTCCCTTCTCATGCCAGTGGCTCCATTGGTTTGAGCATCGGCCCTGGGCACTGAGAATAGCTCAGTTGATTTGAGCATCAACCCCAGACGAAGCTTGCTGTGTGGATCCTGATTGGGGTGCATGCAGGAGTATGTCTCACTATCTTCCCTCCTCCACTTAAAATTTTTTTTTCTATAATAAATGGATAGTGTTTCTATAATAAATGTATTACATAAGTATTGATAATAACAAAGTAATAAAAATGTATTCTTTTTTTAATATATATATATATATATTTTATTATTATTAATTCTAATGGGGTGACACCAATAAATCAGGGTACATATGTACAATGAAAACATCTCCAGGTTATCCTATCATTCAATTGTGTTGCATACCCATCACCAAAAGTCAAATTGTCCTCTGTCACCTTCAATCTGGTTTTCCCTGCGTCCCTCCCCTCCTCCCTATCCCACTCTTCCCTCCCTCCCCCATCCCATAACCACCACTCTCTTGTCCATGTCTCATACCCTCACTTTCATGTCCCACCTATGTATGAAATCGTGCTGTTCTCAGTTTTTCTTTTTTTCTGATTTACTTATTTCACTCCGTATAATGTTATCAAGGTACATCCATTTTGTTATAAATGATCCGATGTCATCGTTTCTTATGGCTGAGTAGTATTCCATAGTATATATGTACCATAGCTTTTTAATCCACTCGTCTTCTGATGGACACTTGGGCTGGTTCCAGATCTTCGCTATTGTGAACAATGCTGCCACGAACATGGGGGCGCATTTCTTCTTTTCGTACAGTGCTATGGTGTTCTTAGGGTATATTCCTAAAAGTGGGATAGCTGGGTCAAAAGGCAGTTCGATTTTTAATTTTCTGAGGAATCTCCAAACTGTTTTCCACAGTGGCTGCACCAGTCTGCATTCCCACCAGCAGTGCAGAAGGGTTCCCTTTTCTCCACATCCTCGCCAGCACTTATTCTGTGTTGTTTTGCTGATAAGTGCCATTCTGACTGGTGTGAGGTGATATCTCATTGTGGTTTTAATTTGCATTTCTCTAATGATTAGTGATGTTGAGCATTTTTTCATATGCCTATTGGCCATCTGTATGTCCTCTTTGGAGAAATTTCTATTCATTTCTTTTGCCCATTTTTTGATTGGGTTGTTTGTCTTCCTGTTGTTGAGTTTTATAAGTTCTTTATAAATTTTAGTTATTAACCCCTTATCAGATGTGCTGTCGAATATGTTCTCCCATTGTGTGGTTTGTCTTTTTATTCTGTTCCTATTGTCTTTAGCCGTGCAAAAACATTTTAGTTTGATATAGTCCCATTTGTTTATCTTGCCTTTTATTTCAGTTGCCCATGAAGATAAATCGGCAAATATACTGCTGCTACAGATGTCGGAGAGCTTGCTGCCTATGTTTTCTTCTAAGATGCTTATGGTTTCACGGCTTACATTTAAGTCTTTTATCCATTTTGAGTTTGTTTTTGTGAATGGTGTAAGTTGATGGTCTAGTTTCATTTTTTTGCAGGTAGATGTCCAATTTTCCCAACACCATTTGTTAAAGAGGCTGTCTTTACTCCATTGTATGTTCTTTCCTCCTTTGTCAAATATCAGTTGTCCATAAAGATGTGGGTTTATTTCTGGGTTCTCTGTTCTGTTCCATTGATCTATGTGCCTGTTCTTATGCCAGTACCAGGCTGTCTTGAGTATAATGGCCTTGTAGTAAACCTTGATATCAGGAAGAGTGATACCTCCTGCGTTATTTTTTCTTTTTAAGATTGCCGAGGCTATTCATGTTCTTTTTTGGTTCCATATAAATTTTTGGAATATGTGTTCTATATCTTTGAAGTATGTCATTGGTATTTTAATTGGTATTGCATTGAATTTATAAATTGCTTTGGGTAATATAGACATTTTAATGATGTTTATTCTTCCTAGCCATGAGCACGGTATGTGCTTCCACTTGTTTGTATCTTCCTTGATTTCTTTTAAAAATGTATTCTTAATTTAAGAAAAACTTCAATCCAAAGGAATATATCCAAGATAGAATTTATTGCCTTCTGACTTGCCCTTCTTCCTTCAGTCAGTCACAGTGCTTAACTAACTACCTTTTCCCTCCAGGAACAAGAAGAGAGTTATGAGTGTGACAGAACAGTATACAGTCCTGAAAAATCATTTTTATCCTTGATCTAGTGATACTGTAATGCACATTTCTAGGGATCACTACTCATATGTCTTTCATGTAAATTGATGCCTCATGGAATTGGAAAATGGAGAGCTGCTATGTTCTCTCTTATATATATTAACTTCTAACCTACTTGTTTGTGCTGTCAAGAATAAGGAACCCTAGGAGATATCCCAGATTGCTTCATAATTTAATGTGTTAAAACAGTTTCTCGAAGGAATGTATTAACTTTGACATTTGACCTACTGTTCAAATAGAACAACTTCTCTGAACCATTTTTTAATTCTTAGAAAAGGTCAGGGTAATTTGTTATATTTCTTATAAACTGAAACTCCTGGCCTTAAGCTAGGGTAGGCACATTAACATAAATTGATTTAAAATTATTTAAAATTATTGATATGTGTGATTGGGTCTGGGTTTTGGAATTGAAATTTTTGGTTTTAGACTTCAAATTATGTAGCTGATATACCTTTGGACAATGCAAGATTTTTTACAAGTCTCTTGTGTTATATTTTTTTCAGCCCAAGCCATGCAATTTTGGGTATGAAAATGTATATAACTATTTTTTTAAATCAGAAAGCCATGACCTATATGTTATTTTACCTCGATAAAGAAAAAGAAAGAAAGACACAAACTGCAATTTCTTTTGTGTCTACATTAACCTGTTCACACAAAGAAAAGCCTGGTTGGTGCTGTGGAAGAAGCCCTGGAGTGGGAGCTTATCGTGTCTAGTTCTGACTTTGTCACCAGTTAGCGATGGCCCAAATGCTTGACTTCTATGCTTTACTTTATTACATGTAAAGTGAGTGTAATAATATCTACTTATATTAGTTTTCTGTGACTGCTCTCACAAATTACCATGAGCCTAATGGATTAAAAACAAAAATTTATTATCTTACAATTCTATAGGTCAGAGATTCAGCAGAGCTCTCATGGGGCCAAAATCAGGATGATGGCAGGGTTGTGTTGCTTTCTGGTGGCTCTAGGGGAGAATCCACTTTCTTCTCCTTTCCAGCTTCTAGAGACTACTTGCATTTATTGGCTTGTGGCCTCATTCTTCCATCTTTAAAGCTGGTAATGTAGCACCTTTCTGAGCCTGCTTTTGACATTATATCTCTTTCTCTGGCCCTCATTCTTTTGCTTCTCTTTTCCATTTAAAGACTCTTGTAAGTATAGTGGGCCCAGTTGAATGGTTCTAGATAATCTTTCTATTTTAAGGTCAGCTGATTTGCAACTTCATTTTTCTCTGCAACCTAATTTCTCTTTGCCTTATAAACTAACATATTCACAGTTTATTTATTTATTTAAAATATTTTATTTACTGATTTTAGAGAAAAGAGAGAGAGAGAGAGAAGAGAGAAGCAGGAAGCATCGACTCATAGCATTTGCTTTTCGTATGTGCCTTGACTGGGCAAGGCTGGGGTTTTGAACCAGTGACATCAGTATTTCAGGTCAACTTTTTTTTTTTTTTTTTTTTTTTTTTTACAGGGACAGAGAGAGACTCAGAGAGAGGGATAGATAGGGACAGACAGACAGGAGCGGAGAGAGGTGAGAAGCATCAATCATTAGTTTTTTGTTGCCGTCGCAACACCTTAGTTGTTCATTTATTGCTTTCTCACATGTGCTTTGAACGCGAGCCTTCAGCAGACTGAGCCACCCCTTGCTGGAGCCAGTGACCTTGGGTCCAAGCTGACGAACTTTTTGCTCAAGCCAGATGGGCCTGCGCTCAAGCTGGCGAGCTTGGGGTCTCGAACCTGGGTCTTCCGCATCCCAGTCCGACGTTCCATCCACTGTGCCACCGCCTGGTCAGGCTCAGGTCAACTCTTTATCCACTGCACTACCACAAGTTAGTCTTGTTTGTTTTAATATTAAGTATTCAGTGGTCATTTCATTGTGATATTCTTTTGTGGAGGTAGGTAGTCTTTATTTTTTTTTATTAAAAAATTTTATTTTTCAATTACAGTTTACATTCAGTATTATTTTATATTAGTTTCAAAAATACAGATTTGTAGTTAGATAATCATATACTTTACAAAGTGATCCTCCTGATACTTCAGGTACTCCCCTGGGACCATAGATAGTTATTTCAATATTATTGACTATATTCTTTATGCTGTACTTTATGCTCACGACTCTTTTGTGACTATTAATTTGTACTTCTTAATCCCTTCACATTTTCACCCAGTTCCCCAAACTTCTACCCCATCTGGCAACCATTGGTCTGATTTCTGTATCTATGTATCTCACTGTGATTTTAATTTTCATTTCCCTGCAGATTAATGAGGGTGAATGAATACCTTTCTATGTGTTCACTGGATATTCAGATGTCTTATATTGTAAAGGCTTTATTTAAACATTTCATCCATTTTTAAAAATTGCATTCTGTCTGTATTGAGTTGTATGAGTTTGTGTTGTTTCAACCTACCTAAGCTAGAACTACTCTTCCCAGGGTTCCCTTCCCTGCATAGTTGTGGTTAGTGTGAGCCACAAGAGAAAATTTGCACAGGATTTGGGATGTGGAATGTGAAGCAACAGACTTTTTATCTGTAGAAGGTTGAAGCAAGGCAAGAGAAAGGTGCTGTTGGAGCTCACACACTTTCTGTTAATTATTTGCTGGCCAACTTGTTGGCATAGGCAGCAGCTGATTTGTAGCTCCTGTTTTTCAACTAGACTTTCTCTTTATCTTGCACTGACTCCTGGTCAGGTACTTGTTTGTCTTCTATTATTGACTGAATTATGATCCCACAAAGAAGATATGTTGGAGTCCTGCCATCAGTACATCAGAATGTGGCCTTACTTAAAGAGGCCATCAAGCTAAAATAAGGTCACTAAGGTGGGCTCTAATCTAACACAACTGGTGTTTTTATGAAATGGAAGAATCTGGATAAGAAGACATGCACATAGGGAGAATGCCATGTGAAAATGAAGGAAGAAACTGGAGTGATGAATTATAAGTCAAGGAACATCAGAGATTGTCAGCAAACCACCAGAAGATAGGAAGTGGGAGGCATGGAACGGTTTCTTTCTCAGCCCTCAGAAGGAGCCAGCCCTGCTAATATCTTGATCTCTGACTTATAGCCTCCAGAACTAAATATATTCTTTTATAAGCAACTCAGTTTTAGCACTTCATATGACAGTTCTAGCAAATGATACATATCCGCAGTCACTGGAGTTGGAAGCTTCAAAGTGGTGAAATACTGACAAAGGTTCCAGTCTGTCCTCGGGGGTTCTAACTCAGACTTGTGGATGTGTCCTTGCTTCTACCATTACATATCTGACTTTCCTTCCCAACTGCTTTATCTGCTGACCTCAGGTTCTAACATTGGGTGTGGAGGCGAGAGCTTAACACGGGTGGTCTCCTATAACTGAGGTGAAATTCATATAATAAAATCTTTTTCTGTGTGTACACAACACACACATTCAGTTGGTTCTGTTTCTTTGATCAAGGCCTTATTGATGTAGAAATCTTTATATACTCTTAATACTAGTCCTTAGATATATGTTTTAGAAAGTTTTTCCTCCCAGTCTAAAATTGTCTTTCCAGTTTCATAATGCTGTTTTTGAATAGCAGCAATTTTAAATTTTCATGAAGTAAAGTTTAATAATATTTTTCCATTTGTGGTTAAAAATTTTTGGTCTGCTCTAAAAAATCTTTGCTTCAAAGTCATGAATATAGTTTACTGTTTTGAGCATCATATGAAGTGATGGTCAAAGTTCCTTTTTTTTCCTTATGAAGATTCAGTAGTTCTAGTACCACTTATTAAAATAACCCTTCTTGCCTGACTGGTGGCAGCACAGTGGATAGAGCCTCAAAGTGGGACACTGAAGTGCCAGGTTCAAAACCCTAAGGTTGCCTGCTTGAGCGCAGGCTCATCAAGCTTGAGTGCAGACTCACCAGTTTGAGTGCAGGTGGCTGACTTGAGTGTGAGATCATCAACATGATCTCATGGTTGCTGTCTTGAGCCCAAGGTCACTACCTTGAACAAGGGGACACTGGCTTTAACAAGGGGTCACTGGCTTGGCTGGAGCCCCCTGGTCAAGGCATGTATAAAAAGCAATCAATGAACAACTAAAGTGCCATAACTGTAAGTTGATGCTTCTCATCTCTCCCCCTTCCTCTCTCTCTCTTTCTCAAAATAATAAAATAATAATAATGAAAATAACCCTTCGTTTTTCATTGAATTTCCTTAGTATATCTTTGTTGAAATCAGTTGACCATATTCAGGAGGGTTTATGGGGTTTATGGGGTTTATGGCTGAACTCTATTCTATTCCATTGATTTATGTATTTATCCTTAGATCAAGATCACATTTTAATGACTACTATAGCTTTATAGTAAACCTTGAAATCAGATTTTAAAATCTTCCAATTTAGTTCTTTTTCAAAACTGTTTTGGATATTCTAAATTATTTTAATTTATATATAAATTTTAGCATGGTTTTATTAATTTCTTTGATAAGTCCTCCTGGAATTTGATTGGTATTGAATTGGATCTATAGATCAATTTAGGAAAGTATAGATTGATATGTTACTAATGTTGAATTTTCTGATATATAAACATGGCATACATCTCTATTTATTTACGTTTTCCTTAAATTCTCTCAGGAAATATTTTTTTTAAATATAAAGGTTTCACACATCTTTCATTACATCTATTCTGAAGTATATTGAAATTATTGTCAATAGAATTTTAAAATACTTTCTAAATGTTTGTTGCTAGTAGAGAAATACAATTTGTTTTTGTATGCTTACCTTGAACCCACAATCTTACTAAATTCATTTGTTAGTTCTAATATTTAAAAATAGATTTCTGGATAAAATTCTAAAGACTGACAATACCAAGTGTCAGTGAGGATGTGAAGTAATAGAAAATCTCACCCCCTGGCAGTGGGAAGGTAAAGTTAAGCAGCCTCTTTGGAAGACAATTTGTCAGTTCTTTACAAAGCTAAATATAGGCTTACCTTAAGATCCAGCAATTCTGATCCTAGATTTACCTTCAAACTTGCACACCAGTGCTTATAGCAGCTTTTTCAGAATTGCCTAAAACAGAAAACAACCAAAATATATTCTAATAGGTTAATGGATGAACAAACTCTGGTATATCCAACCAATAAGATACTGTTTAGCAATAAAAAGAAATGAGGTTACCCTGATGAGGCAGCGGAGCAATGGATAGAGCATCGGACTGGGATGTGGAGGACCCAAGTTTGAAACCCTGAGGTTGCCAGCTTGAGCATGGGCTCATCTGGTTTGAGCAAGGCTCACCAGCTTGAGCCCAAGGTCATTGGCTTGAGCAATGGGTCACTCGATCTGCTGTGTCCTCCCCACCCCCCAGTCAAGGCACATATGAGAAAGCAATCAATGAACAACCAAGAAGCTGCAACAAAGAATTGATGCTTCTCATCTCTCTACCTGTCTGTCTATCCCTATCTGTCCCTCTCTCTGTCTCTCTGTTTCTGTCACAAAAAATGAAAAGAAAAGAAAGAAATGTGGTTAAATGCATATTGCTAAGTGAAGATAGTCAATCTGAATAGGAGTTATATTCTATGATTACAACTATGTGACAGTCTGGAAGAAGGAAAGCCATGGAGACAGTGAAAAGATTGCCAGGAGTTTGTGGGAGGAAAGGATGAATAAGCAGAACAGAGGATTTTTAAGGCAGGAAACTATTCTGTATGTTTGTTAAAACACCTAGAATTGCACATTACAAAGGGTAAACCGTAATTTAAACTGTGGACTTTAATTGATAATAAGATATCACTATCAGCTCAACAATTATAACAAATGGAGAATGCAAATGTAATATGTAAATAATAGAAGAAACTGTGTGAAAGGATGAGGGAGTATCTGAGAACTTTCTATACTTTCAGTTCAACATTTCTGTATATCTAAGACTGCCATAAAAAATAAAGCCTATTAGAATAGATTACCTAGGATTTTGAAATCTCTATACAATCATAACATCTTTGAATAAATACTGTTTTAAATCTTTTTAATTTATTTCTCTTTCTCACACATATTATCTCTGTTTTAAAATGCCTTTTGTCCCTTACTAAGACTTCTGTGCACTGTCAGATAGAAGTGATGGAAATAAATGTACTTACTTTTTTCCTGACCTGAGGAGAAAAATATTCAATTTTTTTCTCCTTTATTATGATAATGTAAATTACATCGATCATATATTCCCATGTTAAAACAGTCTTACATTTCTGGACAAAACTTTATATAGTTGTCTTTTATATCCTTTTAATATATTGTTGGATTCAATTTGCTACTACTTTGTTAAGGATATTTATGTCTATGTTTTTTTTGGAGGGGGGATTATATTTTTTAAAATTTTATTTAGAAAATTAAATTTAAAGGGGTGACATTGATTACTAAGAGTACATAGGTTTCAGGTAAATATTTCTATGGCATTTAAACTGTTGATTATGTTGTATACCCATCACCCAAAGTCAAATCATATTCTGTCACCTTATATTTGTCCCTCTTTACTCCCTTCCCCGCACCACTGTCCCACTTCCTCCCCCGATAACCAGTTCACTTTTATCTGTGTCCAGAAGTCTCAGTTTTAAATCCCACCTATGTGTGAAATCATACAGTTTGTAGCTTTTTCTGATTTACTTATCCATGTTGTTGTAAATGGCACTATGTAATCATTTCTTATGGCTGTGTGGTATTCCATTGTGTGTATGTACAAATTCTTCTTTATCCTATCCTGTTTTGAAGGGCATTTCGTTTGTTTCCATGTTTTCGCCACTGTGAACAATGCTGCAATGAACATGGGGCTGCATGTGTCTTTATGTATCAATGTTTTTGAGTTTTTTGGGTAAATACCCAGTAGAAGGATTGCTGGGTCATATGGTAGTTCTAGTCATAATTGGTTTTTAAGGATTTTATTTATTGATTTTTAGAGAGAGACTGTGAGATATATATATATATATATATATATATATATATATAGAGAGAGAGAGAGAGAGAGAGAGAGAGAGAGAGAGAGAGAGAGAGAGAAATGGATGGATGGGGGAGGAACAGGAAGCATCAACTCATAGTTGATTGTTGTACAGTATGTGCCTTGACTGTGCAAGCCCAAGGTTTCAATTCCACAACCACAGAATTCCAGGTTGATGCTTTATCTATTGCACTACCGCAGGTCAGGCCTATTCTTAATTTTTTGAGGAACCACCATACTTTCTTCCATAATGGTTGTACTAGTTTACATTTCCACCAGCAGTGAATGAGGGTTTTCTTTTCCTCCTGCCTCTCTTACACTTGTTATTACCTGTTGATAATAGCTAATCTAACAGGTGTGAGGTGGTATCTCATTGTAGTTTTAATTTGCATTTCTCTAATAGCTAGTGAAGATGAGCATCTTTTCATATATCTGTTGACTATTTTTTTTGTACATCATCTTGGAAAATGTTCAAGTCCCCTCTCCATTTTTTAGTTTAATTGTTTGCTTGTTTGTTGCTGAGCTTTATGAGTTCTTTATATATTTTGGATATTAATCCCTTATCAGAGCTGTTGTTTTTGAATGTCGTTTCCCATTTGGTTGGCTGCCTATTTGTTTTGTTGTCAATTTCTTTTGCTGTGCAGAAGCTTTTTAGTGTGATATAGTCCCATTCATTTATTTTTGCCTTTACTTCCCTTGCCTTTGAGGTCAAATTTATAAATTGTTCTCTATGGCCAAGGCCTATAAGTTTAGTACCTATGTTTTCTTCTATGTAAGTTATTGTTTCAAATCTTATATTTAGATCATTGATCCATTTAAAATTAATTTCTGTGCATGAGGACAAACTATTGTCAAATTTCATTCTTTTGCATCTGGCTTTCCAATTTTCTCAGCACCATTAATTGAAGAGGCTTTCTTTTCTGCATTGTGTGTTTTTGGCTCTTTTGTCAAGATTATCTGTCCATATATATCTGGTTTTATTTCTGGGTTCTTGATTCTGTTCCATTTATCTGTATGTCTTTTTTTCTGCCAATACCATGCTGTTTTGATTATCGTGACTCTATAGTATTATTTGAAGTCAGGTAGTGTGATACCTCCAACTTTATTCTTTTTTCTCAGGATTGCTTTGGCTATTCAGAGATTTTTATGGTTTCATACAAATTTGTTGATTTTTTGTTCTATTTCTTTTAAAAATGAGATTGGAATTTTGATGGGGATTGCATTAAGTTTGTAGATTGCTTTGGCTAATATAGCCATTTTACTGTAGTGATTTTGAACATGTAATACTTTTTTACTTTATAGTATATATGTCCTTCACATTCTTTCTTAAGTTTATTACTAGGTATTTTACTTTATTTTTTGTTGCAATTGTAAAAGGGATTGTTTTTTTAGCTCATTTTCCAAAGTTTCATCATTTGCATATAGGAAGTAATAGACTTTTGTGCATTGATTCTGTATCCTGCTACTTTACTGTATTGGTTTATTATTTCTAATAGCTTTTTGGTGGAGTCTTTGGGTTTTCTCTATACAAGATCACGTCATCTGCAAAAAGTGATACCTTTACTTCTCCTTTCCCGATATGGTTAACTTTTATTTCTTTCTTTTGCCTGATAGCTCTGGCTAAAACTTCCAGAAATATGTTGAATAAGAGTGGAGAGAGTGGGCAGCCTTGTCTTGTTCTTGATTTTAGGGGAAAACCTTTTATTTTTCCAACATTATGATATTAGTTGATGGTTTGTCATATATGGCCTTTGTTATGTTGAGGTACTTTCCTTCTATACCCATTTTATTGAGTGTTTTAAACATAAAGAAATGTTATATGTTATCAAATGTCTTTTCTGCATCTATTAATAGCATCATATGATTGATTTACATATGTTGAACCTTCCTTGTGCTCATGGAATGAATCCTACTTGATCGTGATGTATTATTTTTTTAATGTGTTGTTGTATTTGACTTGCTAGTATTTTGTTTATGTTTTGCATCTGTATTCATTAGAAATATTGGTCTGTAGTTTTCTTTTTTTGCGTTGTCCTTGCCAGGTTTTGGTTATTAGGGTTATGTTGGCCTCATAAAATGTGTTAGGGGGTATTTCTGCTGCTTCTATATTTTGAAAGACTTTGAGAAAAATAGGTACCAAGTCTTCTTTGAATGTTTGGTAGAATTTACTAGTGTAGCCATCTGGTTCTGAACCATTATTTTGGGGAAAGTTTTTGATGGTTGTTTTTGTTTCCTCCTTGCTTATGGGTCTGTTTAGGTTTTCTATTTCTTTGTGACTCAGTCTAGGAAGATTGTATTGTTCTAGGAATTTATCCATTTCTTCTAGATTGTTGAATTTTGTGACATATAACTTTCAAAGTGTTCTACTATGAGCCTTTGTATATCTATTGATGTCTGTGGTAATTTCTCCTCTTTCATTTGGATTTTATTTATATGAGTCCTTTCTCTTTTCCTTAGTGAGTCTAGTGAGGGGCTTGTCAATTTTATTGATCTTTACAGGAAACCACCTCTTTGTTATATTAATATTTTTTATAGTTCTTTTGTTCTCTATTTCATTTAGTTCTGCTCTAATTTTTACTATTTCCTTTCTTCTGCTGACTTTGGTACTCTTTGTTCTTCTTTTTCTAGTTCTTTAAGGTGTGATGTTAGGTTGTTTACTTGGGGTCTCTCTTGTTTCTTGGTATAATTTCATAATGATATAGATGTTCCTTGTATTACTGCTTATGCTGCATCCCAGAAATTTTGGTATGTAGTGTTGTCATTTTTATATGTCTGTATATATCTTTTGATTTCTGCTTTTATTTCTAATTTCAGTGAATTTTTAGAAATATGTTGTTTAAATTTTATATTTTTGTGGGTTTCTTTACTTTTTTATTTATTTTATTTTTTTGCAGTTAAATTCTAATTTCAAAATGTTATGGTAAAAAACATGCTTGGTATAATTTCAGTCTTCCTGAATTTGTTGATGTTAGTTTTGTGGTCCAGCATGTTGTCTATCCTTGATAATATTCCATGTACACTGGAGAAGAATGTATAATCTGATTTTTTTTTGGATGAAATGTCTGGTAAATGTCTATTATGTCTAGTTGTCCATTGAGTCTTTTAAGGCCAATATTTCTTTACTAATTTGTTTTTTGAATGATCTATCTAAAGCCATCAACGGTGTGTTGAGATCTCCAAGTATGATTGTCTTTTTGTCTGTTTCTGTTTTCAGATAAGTTAGTAGATGTCTTATATATTTTGGTGCTCCCTGATTCGGTGCATATATATTAAGAAGTGTTATGTCTTCTTGATACAATATCACCTTTATTATTATGAAATACTGTATCCATCTTTGTCTCTCGTTACCTTTGTTGTCTTGAAATCAGCATTGTCCAATTGCTACACTTGCTTTTCTTTGGAAATTACTGGCTTGGAAAATTATTTTCCAACCTTTCTCTTTGAGTCTACTTTTGTCCTTTCAGCTTTGATGTGGCTCTTGAAGGCAGTATATGGTTGGTTGGGTTTTACTTTTTGATTCAAGCTGCTACTCTGTGTCTTTTTATTGGTAAGCTCAATCTATTTACATTTAGGGTAATTATGATGCCTTAGGATTTTCTGTAGCCATTTAATGTTTTGTTTTCTGGTAGCTTTGTGTCTGTTTGATTCTCTCTTTTGTGTTTCTGTCAGTTGTTTTTGTTTGGTGGTGTTCTATACTTCTTTCCCCTTTTCTTGTTTTTTTTTTTAAGCTATGTTTCTCAGTAGTGGATTTTTTGTGTGTGATTATCATTAGGTTATTAAGAAAAAGATGTTCATATGTTCAACAGTCCTATGTCTTATGAGTGTTCCTGCACTCCATCCTCCTTTGCTACTGCAGATCTTTATCCTCCCCCCTTTTATGTTTTTGTTGTCACAGATTATCCTTGTTTTTATTGTGACCTTGTTGCAGCTTTTACTTGAAGTTTTAATTCGTTTTGCTCTTTGTATATGGTAGAATAACCCCCTTGAGTATTTCCTATAGTGGGAATTTTCTGGTAATAAATTTCCTTAGCTTTTGTATGTCTGCAGAAGTTTTTATTTCTTCATATTTGAAGGATAACTTCAATGGATATAGTATTCTTGGCTGTTAATTCTTCACTTTCAGTACTTTAAATATTTGGGTTCACTTTCTTCTGGCTTGTAGAGTTTCTGTTGTAAAGTCTGATGATAGTCTAATGAGTCTTCCTTTTTATGTTACGGTTTTTTTCCCCCTAGATGCCTTGAGTATTCTTTCTTTGTCATTGATTTTTGACAATTTTATTATGATGTGCCTTGGAGTAGGTCTGAATGAGTTGAGGTAACTAAGCGTTCTGTTTGCTGTTTGAATTCGAGGCTCTAACTCTTTCCATAGGCTTGGGAGCTCTCTCATTTTTTTTTTTTTAATTCACGAATCTCTCTTCTTTTCTTTCTGTAGCATCTCTAGTTGACTGTCATTAACGTCACTGATTCTTTCCTCTACCTGGCCTGTTCTATTAGCTAAACTTAGTACCTCAGTTTCCAGTTCATGTATTGAATTCTTCATCTTTGTTTTTAAAGTTTTAGTTTCCTTGGTAAAGTACTCATTTTGTTCATTAACTTGTTCTTTTGAGCTCATTAATTTTCCTATCAGTGTTTTCTTGCATTTCATTGTATATTTTCCAAACTTCAACTTTGAATTCTCTGTCATTTAACTCTAAGGTTTCCATGTGACTGAGCTTGCTTTCTGGAGAGTTTTCATTTTATTTCTGAACTACATGTCTTTCTTGTGTAGCAGTGGTATTCAATTTCTTCTTTCTTGATGGCATTTGAGAGTAATGTTGTTAAGAATGCTAACAAAAAACAACTAAAAATAATAAGAAGTGAAAGTGAAAGATATGATAAAAATATAAAAAATTGAAAAATAATGACCAGTTCAAAAGAAAACCCACAAAAATAACAAAGAGTAAAAACCAGAAAGAAACCCCACAAAAAACAAGAGTAATAATATAAAAATTAAATAAAATGAAATTAAAAAGTAGTAAAGAAAAAGAGGAAAAGGAAATATATTTCAGTTTTGAGAGTTTTTTCTGTTTTCTTTTAGTAGATGTTGCTGTGTTACAAGTTTTAGCTCTGTGTAATTCATGGTCTGACCTTTGCTGATAAGTTGCTGTCATGATGATGAATGCAAGGCCACAGTTGCCCTGTTGGGTGGGGCATGTTTTGAGGGCTTTAGCAATGGAGATATCAGCCCTCTGGTAGCACCTCCCCATGTCTCAACAGACCAGAAGACCAGACTCGGAGTACCTCGATTCTTCAGGGGAGAGAGTGGCTCTGGAGAATTAGCTGTTAGGGTCAGTCACTGTCACTCTCCATACCCTATGAAGTGATGGAGGCAGGATCTGAGAGGCTAGTGGTCAAATGTTGGTTTTCTCTGGCTCTGTGCCAAGTGTGGGCTGCTGGCAGAATGGGGGACATTCAAAAGGGTGTAGTATTACCCCCTCTGCCTCTCAATCTCACCATTCCATCCAACAGAAGGAGACCCAGTCACTCCCAGCTTCCTTTTTCATAGTCCTGGCAGAGAATACCCAGACAGTCCCAGCTTCCTTCCTCTCCATAACCCCTGCAGAGAAAAAGAAAAAGAACCCAGTGTTGGGGCCCAGGGGCCCCTTGGGAGGTGTGATGCTGATGTTAATGAATGCATGCGGAGCCAACATGAGGGGAAGGAATGCAACAAAAGCTGCAGTGCACTTTATTGTTCAAGGCCAGTTTACAACATGCACATGCCTCCTGCTCCTGCTGAAGTAAACTATAAGTAAGGCAGCAGGTTATATAACTGGGAGCAACAGCACCTATGCTCCCACTTCTGATTCATGTCCTTTGGCATAGCTACTGAATAAGTACCCTAGGCTCTAGCTAGCACCAGGGACCTCACACCCAGTCACTCTGGGCTTCCCTCATCTTTAGAGCCCTAGGCAGCAAAATCCCAGACAGCATGGATCTCTCTTCTCTCCAGAGCTGACTGGGTGTGTGTTTATCTTCCACATACCTTCTCCACTTTTCCCACCTTTAGTCCATTTGGTGCATGGATCTTTCAGGCAAGCCTGTGAGCCCAGCTGGGATTGTTTAACTGCATTATAGCTGTTCAATTTGTTGAAATTTCAAGGGGAGAGATCAGAGGTATCTCTCACACCACCATTACTAAGACAGCATCTTGGAATTCTTCTCTATGTTATAAAGGTTTTTTTCTTTTTTGAGAGTGTGAGAAAGAGAGAAACAGGAAGGGAGAGAGAAGGTGAAAAGTATCAACTCATAGTTGCTTTCACTTTTAGTTGCACATTGATTGCTTTTTGTATGTGCCTTGACCAGGGCTGAGCCAATGTCCCCTTGTTAAGCCAGTGACTTTGGGATTTTCATGAAAGTAACTGTTGAGCTCAAGTTGGAGAGTTTTGGGATTGTGTGGATGATTTTTCCACCCAAACCAGTAACCTTTTGCTGATAAGCCTACACTTAGAGCTGGCAACCTTAGATCTTTGAACCAGTGACTCCAGCATTTTGGGTCCACTGTGTCACCACTGGTCATGTGTTAAGGGTTTTGATCTCCCCCCCCCCATATACTATTTTTGTCCAGTTTTGGATTCAGGATTATGCCAGCCTTACAAAATGAGTCGGGAACTGTTTTGTCCTTAAGGTTACTTGAAAGAGATTATATCATAATGGTATTAGTTCTTCTTCTAATGTTTGATAGAATGAAACAGTGAAGTAATTCTGGACTGAAGTTTTCTTTGTGGGAAGTAATTAACAATTTAATTATTTGGGGGTATTATTTGGATTCTATTTCTTCTTGTGACAGTTTTGGTATGCTTTTTAAAATTAATTTTAACATGGTGACATTAATTAATCAGGGTACATAGGTTCAGAGAAAACATCTCCAGGTTATTTTGACATTTGATTATGTTGCATACCTGTCACCCAAAGTCATATATTCTTCCGTCACTTCTATCTGGTTTTCTTTGTGCCCCTACTTTCTCCCCACACCCTCTCTCCCCCTCCCCACCCCCGGTAACCACCACACTCCTGTCCATGTCCCTGAGTCTCATTTTTATGTCCCACCTATGTATGAAATCATGCTGTTCTCAGTTTTTTTCTGTTTTCCTTATTTCACTCAATATAATGTTACCAAGGTCCATCCATGTTGTTGTAAATGATCCGATGTCATCAGTTCTTATGGCTGAGTAGTATTCCATAGTATATGTACCACATCTTCTTTATCCAGTCATCTATTGAAGGGCTCTTTGGTTGTTTTCATATCTTGGCCACTGTGAACAATGCTGCTATGAACATGGAGCAGCATGGGTCTTTACAAAGCACTGTTTTTGAGTTATGGGGGTATATTCCCAGTAAAGGGATTGCTGAGTTATATGGTAGTTTTATTTTTAATTTTCTGAGGAACCACCATACTTTCTTCCATAGTGGTTGTACTACTTTACATTCCCACCAACAGTGGATGAGGGTTCCTTTTTCTCCACAGCCTCTCCAACATTTGTTATTACCTGACTTGTTGATAATAGCTAATCTAACAGGCATGAGGTGGTATCTCATTGTAGTTTTGATTTGCATTTCTCTAATAGCTAATGAAGATGAGCATCTTTTCATATATCTGTTGGGCATTTGTATTTTTTCCTGGGAGAAGTGTCTGTTCATGTCCTCTTCCCTTTTTTTTATTGGATTGTTTGCTTGTTTGTTGTTGAGTTTTATGAGTTCTTTGTATATTTTGGATACTAGGCCCTTATCTGTGTTTGAAAATATCATCTCCCATTTAGTTGGCTGTCTCTGTGTTTTGTTGTCACTTTTGCTGTGCAAAAGCTTCTTAGTCTGATGTAGTCCCATTCATTCATCTTTGCCTTCACTTCCCTTGTCTTTGGAGTCAAATTCATAAAGTGCTCTTTGTAACCAAGGCCCATGAGTTTATGTAATTTATTGTTTCAGGTCTTATATTTAGGCCTTTGATCCATTTTGATTAATTTTAGTACAAGGGGACAAACTTGTCAAGTTTCATTCTTTTGCATGTGGCTTTCCTGTTTTCCCAGCACCATTTGTTGAAGAGGCTTTCTTTTCTCCATTGTGTGTTGTTGGCCCCTTTATCAAAAATTATTTGACCATATACATGTGGTTTTATTTCTGGGCTTTCTATTCTGTTCCATTGGTCTGAGTGTCTGTTTTTCTGCCAATACCATGCTGTTTTGATTGTCATGGCTCTATAATATAATTTGAAGTCAGGTATTGTAATAACCCCAGCTTTGTTCTTTTTTCCTTAGGATTGTTCTGGCAATTGGGTTTTTTTATAGTTCCATATAAACCTGATGATTTTTTTGTCCCATTTCTTTAAAAAATGATATTGGAATTTCAATGGGAATTGCATTAAATTTGTATATTGCTTTGCGTAATATAGTCATTTTGACTATATTTATTCTTTCTATCCAAGAACAAGAAATATTTTTCCATTTCATTATATCTTTTTCAATTTCCCTTAACAATGCTTTGTAGTTTTCATTATATAGGTTCTTTACATTCTTTGTTATGTTTATTCCTAGGTATTTTATTTATTTTTTGTTGCAACCATGAAGGGGATTGTATTTTTGAGCTCATTTTCTGATGTTTTATTGTTGGCATATAGGAAGGCAATGGACTTTTGTATATTAAGTTTGTATCCTGCGACCTTACTGTATTGGTTTATTGTTTCTAGTAGCCTTTTTGTGGAGTCTTTGGGGTTTTCGATGTATAGGATCATATCATCTGCAAAAAGTGAAACTTTTACTTCTTTTTCCCAATATGAATGCCTTTTATTTCTTTCTCTTGTCTGATTGCTCTGGCTAGAACTTCCATCACTACATTGAATAAGAGTGGAGAGAGTGAACAACCTTGTCTTGTTCCTAATATTAGGGGCAAAGTCCTCAGTTTTATGCCACTTAATATGATGTTAGCTGATGATTTACCATACATAGCCTTTATTATGTTGAGGTATTTTCCTACTATACCCATTTTGTTAAGTGTTTTAAACATAAAATGATGTTGTATTTTATCAAATGCCTTTTCTGCATCTATTGATATTGAGTCTTGCTAAAGGTTTGTCAATTTTGTTGATCTTTTCAAAGAACTAGCTTCTTGCTTTATTATTTTTTTTATAGTTTTTCTGTTCTTTCTTTCATTTATTTCTGCTCTGATTTTTATTATTTCCTTTCTTCTGCTGGTTTTGAGTTGTCTTTGTTCTTTTTCTAGTTCCTTAAGGTGTGAAGTTAAGTGGTTTACTTGTGCTCTCTCTTGTTTGTTCATATAGGCCTGTACTAATATGAGCTTCTCTCTTATTACTGCTTTTGCTGCATCCCAGAGATTCTGATATGTTGTGTTGTATTTTTCTTTGCCTTTATGTATCCTTTGATCTCTGTGCTTATTTCTCTTTGACCCACTCATTTCTTAAAAATATGTTGTTTAGTTTCTACATTTTTGTGGGTTTGTTTACCTCCTTTATGCAGTTGAATTTCAGTTTCAAGGCTTTATGATCAGAAAATATGCTTGGTATTATTTCAATCTTTCTGAATTTGTTGATGTTATTTTTGTGGCCCAACATATGGTCAATTCTTGAGAATGTTCTATGTATAGTAGAGAAAAATGTATACTCTGGCACTTTGGGATGAAATGTCCTATAGATGTCTATCATATCCAATTGTTCTACTGTTTCATTTAAGGCCAATATTTCTTTATTGATTTTCTGTTTGGATGGATAATCTAGAGCCGTCAGCAGAGTACTGAGATCCCAAGTATGATTGTATTTTTGTTGGTTTTTGTTTTTAGGTCAGTCAGTAGCTGTCTTATATATTTTGGTGCTCCTTGGTTTGGTGCAATATATTAAGAAGTGTTATATCTTCTTGATTCAATGTCCCCTTTATCATTATGAAATGACCGTTTTTGTCTCTGATTAATTACCTTTGCTGTCTTTTAGTCAGCATTGTTAGTTATGAGTATTGCTACACCTGCTTTTTTTGGATGTTATTTGCTTGGAGTATTGTTTTCCAACTTTTCACATTAAATTTGTTTTTATCCTTGTAGCTTAAATGTGTTTCTTGGCAGCATACAGTTGGATTTTCTTTTTTAATCCATTCTGCTACTCTGTGTCTTTTTATTGGTGAGTTCAATCCATTTATGTTTAGTGTAATTATTGACATTTGAGGGTTTCCTATTGCCATTTTATAAATTGCTTTCTGATAGTCTTGTATCTTGTTTGGTTCTTCTCTTTTATTTTTCTATAATTTGTTTTTGTTTGGTTGTAATCCATACTTCTTTTTTCTGTTACTTTTTATTTCATGCCATGTACTTCTGTGTTGGTTTTTTTAGGGGTGGTTACCATTAAGTAATGGAAAGCATACATATCATCTTCATTGTAGTACATTATCTTATGAGTGCTTCTGCACTCCATCCTGCTTTGCTACTGTTAATCTTTGTCCTCTCCCCTTTTTTGTTTCTTTTTCACAGATTAATCTTGGTTTTTATTGCAATCTTGATGGAGCTTTTACTTGTAGTTTTGTTTTGTTTTGTTCTTTGTGTCTGGTTAGAAAAACCCCTTTAGTATTTCCTGAAGTGGGGCTTTTCTGGTGATAAATTTTCTCATATTTTCTGTACCTATGAATGTTTTTATTTCTCCTTCATATTTGAAGGATATCTTTGATGGGTATAGTATTCTTGGCTGGAAGTTTCTCTCTTTCAGAACTTTAAATATTGGAGTTCACTCTCTTATAGCTTGTAGAGTTTCTTCTGAGAAATCTGTTGATGATTTAATGGGCCTTCCTTTATATGTTGTATTTTTTTTCCCTGGCTGCCTTGATAATTTTTTCTTTTTCATTGTTTTGTGCCAATTTCATTATGATGTGCCTTGGAGTAGGTTTATTAGGGTTAAGATAACTTGGTGTTCTGTTTGCTTCTTGAATTTGAGGCTTTAGTTCTTTCCACAGGCTTGGGAAGTTCTTGTTTATTATTTGTTTGAATATGTTCTCCATTCCATTTTTTCTCTCTTCTCCTTCTGATATGCCCATTATTCTTATGTTGCTCTTTCTGATGAAATCAGACAATTCCTGTAGAGCTATCTCATGTTTTTAATTCATGAGTTTCTCTCCTCTTCTCTCTGTAGTACCTTTAGTTGCCTGTCTTCTATGTAACTAATTCTCTCCTTTATCTGGCCTGTTCTATTGGCTAAACTTGTTACCTCATTTTTCAGTTCATGAATTGAGTTTTTCATCTCTGTTTGATTCGTTTTCATAGTTTCAATTTCCTTAGTAAAATATTCTTTCTGTTCATTGAAATGTTTTTTGAGCTCCCTAAATTGCCTTTCTGTGCTTTCTTGTATATCCCTGAGTATTTTTAGGACTTCAATTTTAAATTCTCTGTCATGTAACTCCAAGGTTTCTAAGCTATTGAAATTTTTTTCTATAGATTTTTCCTCATCTATCTGAGTTACATCACTGTCATTTGTATCCATAATATTATATTTCTTTTTCTTTAATGGGATTTGAGAATGGTATTTTTAATAACACTAATAAGAGTTGATGAAAAAATTTTTTTGAGAAAATGCAGTGAAAAACTGAAAATTCTATTGTGCTAAGTGTAACAAAAATATATACAACTGAGGGCCTGTTTTGAGGGGGAGTGACAAAGATGCAGAAAATTAGGCAAGAACCCACAAAATGCCACAAGGAAAAAATTTAAATCAAGAATAAAATAATTTGTTTGTAAATGGTGGCCAAATGAGAGAAATAGTGTAAGAGAAAAAAGAAAAAAATACAGTGAAAAATGAAAATTCTTTTGTATTAATTGGCACAGAAACTATAGAATGGAGAGCCGGAGTTGGGAAAAATGCTAAAAAGATAAAAAGCGAAGTAAAAAGCACACAAAATGCCACAAAGAAAACATTTGAATTCAGAATAAAAGAATTTGTTTGTGGGTGAGATTCAAATGAGAGATATAGTGAAAGAGAAAAGAAGAAACAAAAAGAGAGAGAGAAAAAAAATTGAGTTAAGTTTTTTGGAATGTAACACTCATAGGAAAAATAAAAGAATGGAAAATGTAATACCTATGGGTAAGAATGTTCAAAATGAAAAGAAAAGAATAAAACAGAAAGAGGATAAAATGACCAAGGTGGAAAAAAATAAAAAGATAAAAAAATACAAGAAAAAAAATAAAAAAAGTTATAAAGACTGGGTTTTTTCTGGTTTTGAGAAATTATCTCCTTCCTTTTTCTTTCTTCTCTCTCTTTTTGGCTGGTGACGCTGTACCCCAGGTTTTGTACCTGTGGCACTCTTAGGCAGAGATTTGCTGTTGTGTCACTATGGTGATGACATAAACTAGGCCTCAGTCCCATAGGTAGATGGGGTTTGTTAGCATTTGCAGGCTCTGACAATGGGAGAGTCCGTTTTCCCAGAGCCTCTCCCCAGATCTCTCTTTCCTGAACCAGCATCCTGGGACCCACCTGTGAAGTTTCCTCAGCCACTGCCTGGAGATCAAGAGGCTCTGAGAGCTTTCAAATCCCTCCCTCTATCCCCACTCAGTGCAGGTTTCTGGGTAAGGCTTTGCCAGCCTGAGCTGCCAGTGTAATCAAGCAGGGCTGGGAGCTGATTGCCTTTCAGGTGTCTATCTATGAGCCTTTGGGCATGTCTAGTATGCCTCAGCACTCCGCAGGTCTGCTCTCCAGAGCCTGTCTGCAAGCTGCCTGCGTATCCTTCCCTCCACCACTTCCACAGTTCTCTTCCCCAATAGTGTGCTTTGTTAGCCTGTATGGCTGGTAGAGGTGCCGCGCCCAGACAGGTCCGGGTGTAGGGAAACTGGCTTTTGTGCACTTCCCATGTGCTGTTGTTTGTGAAGCCGGAATTATTCAGAAACTCTGGTCACAGCCCACGCAGAGGGTCACTACTGACAGTCTCCAACCCAGCCCCTCCATCTGGGAATACGGGCACCCATGCCCAAAGTGGCAGGAGATCCACTCTCACACTGCCGGTGCTCGCCAACCGGGATACCAGGAGTAAACAAGGCAACTGTTCACCCACCTCTGCTGGGGTCTGCCGCTGGCATTAGCTCCACGTGGACTGAGCCACGGGCACACTCTCTCTTCAGCTTGAATGTTTCTGCCCTAGCCCAGCTTTTTCTGCACCCCCAGCCCTCACTTTCTCTCAGTTTCAAGTGAAAGCAACCCTTGCTCAGGTCAGTGAGGAAAGTAGAATACTCCATTCTCCATCTTATTTCCTTCAGAGTGGGTTATATATTCAGCCACCTTTTCGCCCAATCCTACCTTTGTTTGATGTATGTGTATTTCAGATGCTCCTGAGATTGTTTTTCTGTCTCTAGTTGTTGAATTTGTTGAAGTTTCAGGGAGAGGTATTGGGAGCACTCCTCACAGTGCCATTTCTCAGACATTGACCGATATGCTTTTTATTTTTAAAGGATTTTTAATTTTCTTATCTACAGACATAAACTTGCTCATAATATTTATTTATTATCCTTTTAATGTCTATAATTTTAATTATGAAGTCTCTCCTTTTACTCCTGATAGGTACAGCTATCATCCTGATATGGCACAGCTTATGAAAATTTTGCCCATTGGTGAGTGGCTTTTTATTTTTTTTTAATGAGAAGAAGGAAGAAGATAGAGAGACAGACTCCTGTATGTGCCCTGACCAGGATCTACCTGGTAACTCCTGTGTGGGCCTGATGCTTTGCCCTTCTGGGGCTACTTGCAACCAAGCTATTTTTAGTACCTGAGGTGGAGGCTCCACAGAGCCATCCTCATTGTGCAGGGCCAATGTGCTCAAATCAGTTGAGCCATGGCTGTGGGAGGAGAAGAGAGAGAGAGAGAAAGGGGGAGAGACGGAGAAGCAGGAGGTTGTTTCTCCTGTGTGCCCTGACTGGGAATTGAACCCAGGACTTCCATGTGCTGGTTGATGCTCTACTGTTGAGCCACCTGGCCAGGGAATTTTTTTTTTATATAAGTGGTCAATTTAATATGGGCTAACCTTGCCTTATGTAAACACTTTTCAATCCTATCTAAATCAAAAGCAAGGTGTTAAATAAGGGTAAATTTTCATCTTTGGTGGATATAAGGAAACTAACCTGGATTCAACAAGTATGGGATGTTGCAATGCAGGACACAACACAACAAGGTGATGGCTGCAGATGGCAGAGGATGAGGGTGTGTCTCATTAAACTTTGACCATAGCAACAGTAATAGAGTCTTAGGCCTAATATTGCAGCTTAATCTTGATCAACACAGTCTCTGGCTTTAGCAGTGTATTGGGCTAAGTGTGGTCTCAGAAGATGACTCTGGTGTCCAAAAGGCTTAGGAAGTAAACACAGCTGATATAATGGAGAAGAGCGTTTTTCCCCTTGTAGTATACAGGACTTTTAGATATTAAGGCCTAGAAAAGTTATGTGGTGCTTATTTCGTAAAAGTCTACAGGCCAAGACTTAAAACTACAATTATGTTTTTTTTTTTTTAATTATTTTTATTTATTCATTTTAGAGAAGGGGGGGAGCAGGAATCATCAACTCCCATATGTGCCTTGACCGACCGAGCAAGCCCAGGGTTTTGAACCAGTGACCTCAGAGTTCCAGGTTGACACTCGATCCACTACGCCACCACAGGTCAGGCTACAATTATGTTTCATGAGTGGGTCAGAGTATTGATTTGTGTATTCTAGCAGCCCGAGACAGGCAGGTAGTGATTTCAAATCTGTTCCTCTTTGTATTGTTTTTGATTGCATTCTGGCCAACAGAAATTCATCTGGAGAGACTGACCGACTGCTTGTGTTGTGTATGGTTATTGACAGTCTTATAGGTGACATTCTTTGCATCACATTATATCAGTTTCCTGAAAAACAGATGGATTCTACAGATATAGTAAACACAGTGTTATTATTATGATGAGAATTAAATAATAGAAAAAGAATTAAATAATAAGAAGCAACTAAAGTACTTAGCCTAGGGCTAGGAAAATAGTTAGTACTCAGTAAATATTATTTATCATTTAAAATTAGTTTCAAGGTTAAACTGGGGTGTAAGGTACTTTTTCAGTGGCCAGTTTAACTCACTTGGAAAAAGTCTCTATTTTGCCCTTCTTCTTCTTCTATATGACTATCAAAAAAAGCCTTATTATGAGGCAAGAAGAAATATGATATCTATGAAAATGATATATTCTTTTATAGAAATCTATAATCCTAGAAGCAGAAGTACCCAGGAAATATGTTTGAAGAATAGATCTATATGATATTGCCAGAGTATTAGAGACTTTTTGGGAAAATGAACATGTGTGATGTATTATTAAAATAGATCACAGAAACTGCACAGAACCAAGAAATAATTAGGGTAGGGCTTTTTCTTATCTGGACATCTAAGCTGACTAATGCAGTTAAAATCTGACATTACTCTGACAATTCATTTTTAAAAGCTATGAGTGATAAGATGAATTGCCTTGCTCGTCCTAATTCTGGCCAACAAGGAGCTACTCATTATTGAAATGGAAATAATTAAAACTTTGGGATAGCCTGATCTGTGGTGGCGCAGTGGATAAAGCGTCGACCTGGGAACACTGAGGTCGCCAGTTCAAAACCCTGCACTGATCTGGTCAAGGCACATATGGGAGTTGATGCTTCCAGCTCCTCCCCCTTTTCTCTCTTTCTCTATCTCTCTCTCTCACTCTGTGTCTCCTCTCTAAAATGAAAAAAAAACAACAAAACTTTGGGATAAAGCAGTTCTTTTTATTATGACAATTTAAAGAACTACAGAAAATTAGTAACAAAACAAACATCCTGTACTTATCTTCTGAATTTAATAATTATTCATATTTTGACTAAGGATCAGTTCTTTCACTGATTTTTTAATAATGCCAAGTGCCATATAAAATATATTAAATTAGCAATCATACTTTGATAGTCAAAAATAAAGGAATTGAGTTACTTATCAGGACAGTGCCTCTTTTTCATTTTATAGCATACCTGATGTTCATTTTCCAATTTTATTGCCCATTAGGTGATGTGCGCATTCCTTTCTGAATTTTTCTGAATAAACTTTATGTCTATAATTTCCCCCCTTTGAAACAAGTAAGTAGTCATTCATTTTCATTGGGATGCACGATTTTTTAGTATAAATAAAAGATCATCACAATGAAGTAGTTTGGATCTCAAAAGCCCATACAGAGATAAGGAAAGTAATCGATCAATTACTAAATTTTTATTGATATGGCAAGTAATGATTTGAGAAATATCTGTATATATACAGCATAATGGTAGGGTAACTTCTATTTCAAAATATATCTTGAATTTGTAAATTAAATAGTACTTAACCTTGATATAATGCTATTTCTTCCAACAGTTTGAATTTTTTCAAATTTATTTTGCTATTTATTTTTATTATTACTTTGTGATATAGATAAGAAGTGGTAAAAATAATTTAATGATTAACATTCTAAAGGAAAATATATCTTTGGGAAATTTTATTTGAAAGTTGAGAGAATATATCTTATTGTCTCTTGTCAAGAATTGTGAAGACCATAAAATATATATAAATGTAAGTTTATAGTGTAGGTAGCCCTTTTTTTCTTAAAAATTTACGTATCAGTTTTTTTAACCCATAGAATAGAAAAATGAAACACATAAAAATGTCACATACTTTGTTTTATGATAGTATATGGTGTGATATGTCACTGTACCTCTGAAAGCCAAGCATTTGTCTACTATTAATGCCCAAAGCACAAAATCAGTTTACATACATGCCTTGGTGAACGTAGTATAGAGAGAAGAATGTTAGCAGGCTTGATGAAGTCCTGTTAGATACAAATAAGAAAGATCATTAAAGCTGATTAAGATAATAGTGTGCTCTAATAGTTTTCTGACAATTCAAACCCTGTGCATGTAATTCTCATTGAAATCTGTTTGAAATCATATCTTTTATTGAAGATTACATGCTAAAATATTAATCTATTCTTGTAAAATTATAAATAATTTTATTTCCCTATTTATAATTTATAGTTATTTTTGGTAATTTTTAAAATAATACTTTAATATTTAGAAAGAGAAGAAATACATTTTTTTTTGTTTGTTTGTTTGTTTTTCCAGGGACAGAGAGAGAGTCAGAGAGACGAATAGATAGAGACAGACAGACAGGAACGGGGAGAGAGGTGAGAAGCATCAATCATTAGTTTTTCCTTGCGGTCGCAACACCTTAGTTCTTCATTGATTGCTTTCTCACATATGCCTTGACCGCGGGCTTTCAGCAGACCGAGCAACCCCTTGCTGGAGCCAGCGACCTTGGGTCCAAGCTGACAAGCTTTTGCTCAAGCCAGATGGGCCCCGCGCTCAAGCTGGTGAGCTCGGGGTCTCGAACTTGGGTCTTCCATATCTCAGTCCGACGCTCTATCCACTGCGCCACCACCTGGTCAGGCAAGAAATACATGTTTTTAAAAAGAAATAATACTTGGTAAACTTGTTGAAATTTACCTGTAAGAGGAATCTAACCCCAACTGTACATTTACCAAACCATGGCATCAGAGAAAATATTTTTCATTGTGCCTTTCGGTTATTTCCGTTATAATTCTTGTGTGTTTAGTGACTTAAGAGTTTGATCCATTAATCATCATTTGTTAGATGGTGCTAAAAAAAAAAAGATGATAAATCATGGCACTTTCTTATAATGAGCACAGCATCTTTCTCTATAGAAAAAAACATACACTAAAAATTAGAGAATAATCAAATGCTAAACTGCATTGTTGAGAGTACAAAGAATGGAGAGATCAGTCTGGAGCAGCCTAAGGTTTTATTAAAAAGATCAGATTTGAGATTGGCTTTGAAAGAAGTATGTGAGTGAGTTAGAGAGAGGGATAGATAGGGACAGACAGACAGGAACGGAGAGATATAAGAAGCATCAATCATCAGTTTTTTGTTGCAGCACCTTAGTTGTTCATTGATTGCTTTTTCATATGTGCCTTGACCGTGGGCCTTCAGCAGACCGAGTAACCCCTTGTTCAAGCCAGCGACCTTGGGTCCAAGCTGGTGAGCTTTTATTTTGCTCAAGCCAGATGAACCCATGCTCAAGCTGGAGACCTTGGGGTCTCAAACCTGGGTCCTCTGCATCCCAGTCCGATGCTCTATCCACTGTGCCACTGCCTGGTCAGGCAGAAGTATGTGTCTTTGAGTTAGTTTTCCTTTCTCTCTACAGTTGGAGAACCCTGGGATTTCTTAGTAGGGTATGGCCATTTATTTATTCCCTAGCATTCATTACACTAAACCAGGGGTCCCCAAATTACGGCCTGCGGGCCCCATGCGGCCCGCAGAGGCCATTAATCCAACCCCGCTGCACTTCTGGAAGGGGCACCTCTTTCATTGGTGGTCAGTGAGAGGAGCACAGGATGAATCCGCACCCATAGTTCCCATTGAAATACTGATCAGTTTGTTGATTTAAATTTACTTGTTCTTTATTTTAAATATTGTATTTGTTCCCGTTTTGTTTTTTTTTACTTTAAAATATGTGCAGTGTGCATAGGGATTTGTCCATAGTTCTTTTTATAGTCTGGCCCTCCAGCGGTCTGAGGGACAGTGAACTAGCCCCTGTGTAAAAGGTTTGGGGACCCCTGCTCTAAACTGTGGTCATGCAGTATGTTCTAGCCAGCGCTTATGAGGGGGAGACAATCCATGATAGATACTTTCACAGACATGTCCTTACAAGAAGGGGCTGTGCTGCTTATCTCCCCTTCTTCTACCCTGCTACTGTGTAGGTGAGGGAGATTATCTTTTGTCTTTTTAAAGAAATGTTAATTCAGGTCTCTGTTCATGCAGCTGAACCTACATAATAACTAATGCATATTTGGTACATGAAAGTAGAGTACAGCACATAATAGAAACTTAAATAGGTGTATTTGTTTGATAATTACAAGGATACAGACATTACAGAATGTAAAGGGAGTCACTTTTTTTTTATAGTGTGTCAAAACAGTGGCAAGTATACCTGGAGAGGCAGGTTATGAGTCAGGTGAGCCAATAACTCCAGGGGAAATGATAGGGAAAAAAGTCAATGTCTGTTGGTTGCTTCATATCTCATTAAAAGGCCCTAAAACAAAGAGCTGAATCAGGCTAGATTCAGCTAGCTTGCAAGTAGAAATGGAAGGAAATAAAACTGATAGGGACTCTGTATCTGAGGCAATCTCAGAAATCTATGGCTTTGGTAATTTGGGGCCTTAAAGGGCAGAAAAAGTAAACTGATTATGTAATCTAAATTCAAGCAATTATAGGACTGTCAGTTTTAGTAGGAGATAAGAATAAGGCCCCAAAGTTTTTCAAGCACCCCTGTCAGACTAGGGGATCCAGTCTAGCTGCAAAGATGTGATTAAAGATGTTGCTTTGCCACCCAAGTCTCAGTTAGCTTCAACTGCCAGGGAATGTTCTATGCCCATGATGGCGAACCTATGACATGCGTGTCAGCACTGACATGCATAGCCATTTTCGATGACACACGGCCGCATGTGACCGCATACCAGAGAAGTATGGCGCTGCTTGCTGAGAAGGACATTTCATCCTTGGCTCCTGCACGGCCAGGTGCAGTAGCTGAGGATAAAACATTTGCTGTAGTGTAGACACTCTGTGCCGGAAGTCTGTAGGCCAAAACAACAGAACTCTGGCACAGAGTATCTAGTTTTGGGACTTCCGGTTAGGCCGTTTTTCTCAAAGTGACACACCACCCGAGTTATGCTCGTTTTTTTTGGCGAATTTTGATGTATCAAGCTCAAAAGAATGCCCATCACTGTTCTATGCAGAGTACAGATGTAGTAACTAAAATATCAGTCCTCAAGTCTTAAAATTATTGATATATTTGTGCTTATCTCTTGAAAACTAAAATACTAGAAACCTAGTAAGTTTTTGAAGGAATGGTGTTGCCAAATAATACACATGGCAGGGCTGCAAAAGTCTATGCCCCCCTCACCTTTATAACCTCAAAAGCAACTTGCAAATCTGCAAACCTACATTGGTGGGAAGTAAGTTGTAAAAACTGTGCAGCCTCACTTCAGTTGTGTCCAGGGAGGATAATGCACAAGAAAGAAACCCCCAGAGGTCAAAACCAGAGACCTGTGAGGAAAATAGACAAGTGGATAGTAGAACTGGTGTTTCCTAAATTGGCTAACGGAGAGACTTAATGAGCTCTGGGAATTTTCACAATATGGACCCATATATATTTTTTAATTTAAGATTAACTTTTAATTTAGGTATACATATAAAATATGTTTTATCTCATAAAAGTGTGCCCTATATTAAATAATTTTAAAGATAGATAATTACCTATATGTCATGCTTTCAATCTTGTTTATTATTATTATGACTTCTTTTGGTCCCTGAGCTTTTCTTTGTTTTTTCTCCTAAAGCTTGATGCAGAATATAACTGCCCCCATGGGAGGAGCATGAAACCAAGGATGCCAGGGAGAGACCAGTGGCAGTTATCCTTGATGATGATAAAAGACCCTCAGCACCATGACCTAGTTATTCAAATGTCAATTAGAAAACAATACGCTATATGAGCAAACTGCATGAGGTTTTTGCACATAAAGTGTATATCATATCACTACAGATATTAGATAATCGGGTAGCTTTTATTGTACCTCCTCTACCACTGGGTGTATTGGGCAGACAACTGCCTTTTTATGGGTTGTGGGTGGTTGCCATAAAGGACTGAATCACATTTGGACCTTATATAAAGGAATACATATCACTGAAAAAAATTGGATTTTGAGGTGATGCAATAATTGATTAAAGCCTTGAGGTGCTGTCCTTTGAGGTCTGGGGAGTGTGTTGCATGTATTAGAAGAATTGTGCTATGCCACTCAGGACTCTCTCTCTTTTAATTTTATTGAATTTATTGGGGTGACATTGGCTAATAAACTTATATAGGTTTCATAGTCAAGTGCCTATCAGTAGATGAGTGGGTAAAAATGAGTGGTACATTTACACAATGAAATAATACTTGGCTGTAATAAAACAAACAAAAAAACCCCAAAGTAAATCTCACCTTTTGTGACAGTATGGATGGACCTGGAGAGCATTATCCTAAGTGAAATGAGCCAGTCAGAGAAAAGAAAATACTATATGATTTCACTCACATGTGGAATCTAATGAACAAAATGAGCAAACCATCAAAAAAAGAATCAGATCTCTTTTAAGGAGAGGTTTGGCAGCAAGGAGTGCGGTCAGCTGCAGCACTGTTGAGGTCCATCCAAATGTTCAAGCAGAGGACATGCTCTCCCTGACTCTCTCTGGGCAACTCTAGCCAATGATTGAGCTTGGCAGGGATTCTAGGTGCTATCCATTGCTACCCAACATGAGACTCATGCAAAAGGTAATTATTGCTTTGTATCTCTCTATTGGGCTGGCTGAGTTTTTTTTTTTTTTTTTTTTTTATGAGTGGTTCTTTCTACCATTCCCTTTCTTTCTTCCTTTTCTTTTGCAGATGTCAGGTCTACATTGAGTATTGAAAGCTTTTGCTACCTACTTCTACTCCCTCAGCCCTTTATCTTACACAAGCATGTGTACCCAATAAATCTGTTGCACTTCTAAGTCTGCCTTGACCAACACTGCTTCCTAGAGGGCCAGAGCCAACACGGGCGCACATGGCTATTGCTCACTGTAGAGCAAGGTAACATGCCAGTGACATTCCTTGCCTGTGGGATACAAGTTATCACCACTCTGGCACTCAGTAGAGATTGTTTATGTTAAGTTCAAATAGATTTTTTTTACACTTGACTAATACCTTTGTTTTATCCTTAACCATATTATCTGTTCTACTGATTCTCATATTATCTGTTCTATTAATTCTCATCTTTTCCCTAAGTCTTTCTACCCAAACCCTCTATCTCTTGGCTCTCTCTAGGACAGCCCTATGGTTTCATTTCCTTCACTGGAATTTCCCTTCACTGCTCTCTTGAGTTGGGGATCACTATATTTTTGGGGGGTCTAGGCCAACTTCTTTTATGTCTTGATAGAATACTCACCTATTTTCTTAAAATTCATGCCAAAGAAAGGATTCATTTAAGGTAAACTTCTGAGTACTTGCGTATTTGAAAATGCCTTCATTATTTCCTCACGAGTGATTACTAGGTTGGCTATAAAAATCTGAGCTAAAAAATAATTTTTTGGGAATTTTGAAGGTTTAGCTCCAATGCCTTTCCACACCCTATGTTCTCTTGAGAAGGCTAATATCTGTGATTTTCATTCCATTTCAGATAAATTAAATGGTAGCTTTTTGACCATTTCTTTATCCTCAGAGGTATGACATATCAAAGTACTGGACACAGAATGAGTTCTGTGGGTTTAAAGACTGGACCCATCTTCAAGGAAATTATCTATTATCACTTCCATAATAAGTTTTCCTTCTTTCTTTTTCTCTTTTTCTGGAATTTTTTGGATGTAAAATGTCTTGGGAATAACCCTTGAATCTCTTGTCTTTTCTCCCATATTTTAGTCTCCTTGTATTGCAATCTGGGAGATTTCTTTAAATTTATTCTCTAACTTTTCTACTGAATTTTATTTAATTTCTAAAAGTTTTTTTTATTATCTGATATTGCCTTGTATGTACTATCTTGTAGTAATTTTTGAATGCAGTTTCTTTTAAAGAAGTTAATCATTGTATATATAAATGTATAACAAACTGAATGCCCATGTGCCTATCAACCCTAGGTAAGAAAGGAAACAGCAGCACTATAGAAGCCCTGTGTTCTCTTTATCATAGGCAGCTCCTACACTGAAGGCTGTGCTAATCATTCCAATGCTTTTAAAAATTGTTTTATGAGCTATGTATGTATTCCTAAACACTTATTAATTTTACCTGTTTTTAAATTTATACTGTATGTGTTTTGTGCTTGTGTGTTTATTGACCAGTAGCTTTTGTGCTCTGTTTTTTGTAGTTGGCAGTTTATATCTTTTCATAAAAATTATTATTATCATTAGAGGAGGTAAATGTATATATTTAATCTATCATATTAAACTAGAAGCCTAGATAAGATTTTTTTAATAGCATGTGAATCCTGTTACTATATTAATTTATACTTAGTTTTATTAGCATAAATATGTATTATATGTGCTATATATGAAAGGAATAATTTAAAAATATTTTGTAATTGAAAATATGAACTAAATGCTCTTGAGGTAGTGGGATATAATAAGCTTTTTTTGTGACAGAGACAGACAGAGAGAGGGACAGATAGGGACAGACAGACAGACAGGAAGGGAGAGAGATGAGAAGCATCAATGCTTTCATTGGGGCTTCTTAGTTGTTTATTGATTGTTTTATCATATGTGCCTTGACCGGGGGACTACAGCAGAGCAAGTGACTGCTTGCTCAAGCCAGTGACTTTTGGGCTCAAGCCAGTGACCATGGGGTCACTGGCTTGAGTATGATCTCATGCTCAAGCCAATAATCCCACCCTCAAGCTGGTGAGACTGTGATCAAGCTGGCGACCTTGGGGTTTCGAACCTGGGTTCTCTGCATCCCAGTCCAATGCTCTATATCAACTGCACCATTGCCTAGTCAGGCTATTACAAGCTTTGAGATCAGTCAAACCTGGGTTAAAATCCCTATTCCACCACCATTTAGATGAGAGATATTGTGCAAATCACTTAGCCTCCAAAAATCCCAAATTTCTCACTGTATAAATGGGGCTAAAAATACCTAACCCAAGTGTTGTTTGATAATTAAATGAGGTAGTGTGTGTGAAGGGTTTAACCTAGTTCTCAGCATATAGTAAATGTTACCTTATTAAAGAAGAATGAAGCTTTTCTGTTCATTTGCTTAAATGAAGAAAGTAGAAGGGCAAGAGACAGTAAAAGAAGCAGTGCTAATTTTATGACCTGTGAAGTCATACACGGCCCTGTGCTCAAAGGGGCTGCTTGGTTTAATATCCTACTGTCACTGTCTTGAGATTATTAATTTTATCTTTGAAGCTTGTGTTATGTAAGTGAAGTCTGATGGGGCAATGGAGCATGTTCATGAGCAGAGACGGCACATTGAAATGTGTGTCTAACTTTTCTTGTCACTCCATTCAAATAAAGTGCTTACAGTGCTCCATGGGCACAGAATTCCAGTTAATGCATAGTGGATGGGAGTTCAGTGAGATTCAAACCAACACCATCTATGACTAAGTTGGGATGGTGACAGCCCTGACAGGATACACTCTTTTCCATGTCAGAATTTACTTGGAATGCAGAAGGATGGCAATGCCCTTCTAAGAAACACAAATGACTTTGGAAACCTATAGCAGCCCTCTGTTAGCCAATTACTTATGCTAGAAATGATAATATAAAAAGGGAAGCTAGTTCTTTTTTCCCCCAGTCCTCCTAAACTAATCACTAACCAATAGATAGACAGTGTTGGTAGAATGTGCTGGTCCCAAGAAATGAACTAAAAACGATTGAGTTAGTTTTATGCAGGGCTCCCACTCTTCTTCTGCTAAGAATGAAATACATATGCATGTATGAGTTATGAAATATGAATTGTGTGGTTTTGATGATTCTGCATACCACTTAAGTGCCCTGCATTTAAAATCTTACTGCAATATAATTATGAATAGTAAAACTCATGATAATTTAAAATTTTAATTTTTCTTAACTTAAAAGGACATTAAGTAATAAATAAAAGAAACACCACAAAAAGTCATTAAAGAGGAGAAACTTTATGGTTTAGTATTTCAACATAACCCCCATACCCACCCCCCGCATTTTGAACAAGAGATTTTGTGCTTTCATTTTACGCTAGGCCTCACAAGTTATGTAACCAGCTCTGCTTACAAGGACATGTACTGAATTTCAAAGCCTGAGCTTTGTCAGCACTGTCTGGAAAGCGCTAGCCATTAAGTTGGATTTGCAATTTTCTTTTATGGCAGATGGAGACAATATCATAGGACACAATCTAATCATACTTTTAGGTAATTATATGTAGTTGTTTTTTGCTGTATTAGTGAGTTTAGGGCCAAATAAGGTGGCTAAAAAGGAGAAATTAGAAGGGCAAGAGACAGTAAATCTCTCATTGGGCTTCAGTTATTTTAGGAGAAGGAATTAAAGAACAAGACTGTGTGAAGGAGGCGCCAAATATGAATGATTTTGTGGGCTATTCATTCATTTAAGCTGGGTTGCATGTGAATGTGCTTAGAAGGTTCTCCCATAATACTGATAGGCTTCTAGATACTAGATACTTGAAGGCTAGAGATGTGAAGGAAAGAAACAGAATTGAATTAAATGATTGAGTTTTTCTTTTTTTTCTTTAATTGACGAGAAAGAATTCATATCAAGTTCATCTAATTAAAGACCAAGGGGTGAGTGGCAGCACCCGGGTGCCTGAGCACAGAGCCGGTGTGGACACCTGATCGGAACCGGGGTGGAGCTGCGAGCCCCGTGTGCAGAGCTGCAGGCAGTGCGGTGGGCACAGGGGATGGCAAGACCCAAGGCGTGGAGAGGGGGCACAGGGGCCACCACGAAGGACATAATGAAGAATGAAGATGAGTGAAAAGAATTTGAGCAAAAAAGAGGTTGATTACAGCAGCCTTAGAATTCAGGCAGTGCAAGTAAGTGACAAGGAAGAAGATAGTAAAAAAAAAGAAAGGAGGGCGGAGGAAGGTGGTGGTGAGGTAGGAAAATCTTCAGGTCCCTGGAATAAAACAGCTCAGGTACAAGGACCTCCTGCTCCAGTAATTGTTACGGAAACCCCAGAACCCGCAATGACTAGTGGTATAATAGGTCTTCTGCAACCAGGTTAACCTCAATCAGGAAAACGCCACAAGGACTACCAGATATATCAGTGATACACAGTTCTCATCCCCGCAGTCCACTGCCAAGCAGGTAGAAAGCTGAAACATACTTAAAAGGAAAACAGTATGGAGATTCCTCAAACAATTAGAAATGGAACTGCCCTTTGACCCAGCTATCCCACTTATAGGAATATATCCCAAGAACACCATATCACCGACTGAAAAAAAGAAATGCACCCCCATGTTTATGGCAGCATTGTTCACAATAGCGAAGATCTGGAAACAGCCTAAGTGTCCATAAGTGGACGAGTGAATTAAAAAGCTTTGCTACATATATACAATGGAATACTATGGCGCCATGAAAAAGAAGTAAATATTACCTTTTGCAACAATATGGAGGGACCTGGAACTATTATGTTAAGTGAAATAAGCCAGGCAGAAAAAGAAAAATATTATATGACCTCACTCATTTGAGGAATCCAAGGAACATTGAGAACTGAGGAAAGGAATGGAGACAGAGGAGGGATAAAAGGGACCAGAGGAAAAGAGGACAGAGGGAAAGGGGATGATAGGATGGGATAAACCTGAAGGGAAGGAGGGAGGGCGCTGTAGGAAGGGGGTAAGGGAAATGTTGAGGGGAATATGGGGGAGGGGGATGCAGTCAGGGTCACCCTAGAATCTATGTAAAAACAATTAATTAAATTAAAAAAAGAAAAGAAAAGGAATGCTACCTGGAGTGAAATGACTACATAAGGTACATCCACATTTTATCCCAGGCCATGAATTTTTAAAACTAAATATAATGGAAAGAAATATAAATGATATCATATGGAAAGAATTTTGTTTTGGGGGGGCACTTTTGAAGTAAAATCCACCCTTTTTGCCTCTTTGATACCACAGCTAGCTTGACTTTAAACCTCTACTTGGACTTGCTCCTCTGCCCTGTCCTACAATATAATGGGCAGTGATTCACCAAACTCATCCTTCTTTATCTCATCTACTCCCATGAAGTAGAAGTGAGAAGTCATTGTATAATGCGTAGAACTTCACTTGAATGGAAATATTGTTTCCCTTACTTATGCATAAAGAAAGAGAGATATACTTCTCTTATTTGTTATCAGTAAAAGTGATTCTAGAAGGAATCACCACGTTGTTAGACAGCTTTTTAACTTTCCAGTTGTTTTCAAGTTGGTCCCAAAATAGGTTTACAGTTAATAGTCCTGAATACTACAGATTTGCTGCCACAGAAAATGGGACCATAAAGCTTCACTTACAGTATTCTGTATTTTCTATTCAATTGAAGCCTTAAAACTGGTTTAATAAGGATTTTATATACTATTTTCTCTCTCCTGACTCTCTCTCAAGATTCTTCTAAGTGGTGCCTTTTCTTTTTTTTTTAATGCAAGAAAAACTATTATAAAAATAAACTCAAGAAATATTTACTGATTACATTTATTTTCCATTAGGAATAAGGAATGGAGAAGAGCTTTGAAGTAGTAAGACACAAAACTAGAGATAGGGATGAGGTTTCAAAAAATCCAGCCCTCAAACTTCAGCTGGACAAATATGCTGTGCTTGAATATTAGAAAAGCAGTCACATAATTAAGGAATGGCCTTTGCTAACCCTTCTCAGGTTACTAGACACCAGCTAACCACCATTGACGGTCTTTCATCTGATCTCTGCTAGATCTACAGCAACAGATGTGCACCCTTCGATGTGAGTGACCACAGCCCTGTGCACTACGGAGGTCCCGAGCGTCACAACTGCTCTTTATATAAATTGAATTTAGGGTACTTTTCATTGCTATAAATGTGTGAACTAGATTCAGCAATGTTATTTCATAATAATAAAAAAAAAAGAAAGAAAAGGAACTTCACAAAAACGGCAGCCAGTGGTCATTTCAAAATCTTTTTATGTTCAGATTCTGAGCCTTTGTTAGGCTGACTACCTCAGATTTGCTGCACTCACTGTGGACTTCTTGTGGATCACAGCTTCTGGATAAGAAGGTGATAGCTATTAAGTGTTGATGTGAAACATAAAACCAGCTCTACTGGATAACTGTCAGAAATCCTGCAGAAAGTGAGCCATCTGGGTTCTGAATTGCTGTAAAAAATGAAGATTTAAGTGACTTTAATTAACCTGTCCTGTACCCCACTCTTCAGGAAGGCTCTCTGTAGGGGGCTGTGGCTGAATTAGACTTCCTGGAACACGTTGCTCTCAAAAGAAATGATGTGTACAGACACTCTGTAGAGCTGTGATTTATAATTTTGAGTTGTATTCTGAGGTAACCACAAATTCAGTGAAACTTGGGTCCACCAAGTGGGGTAGGGGCTGTGGGAGGAAATAAATTTTTACTTGGGTAGTGCTTTTCTTGTGTTCCACAATAAGGCCTCTTTTTTGTTTTGCTTTGACTTAGAAGATTTTTGGACAGAGCATATTGCTTGGTTAAGTGACCAGAAATATGCATTAGAACGGTGAAATGTCTGTGAGGTTGCCAGTCGCTAGAGTGGAACCGAATAGCCTATGGTGTAAAGGGTAGTGGGTACAGGGGGCTCTACTTACGTTCCTCGACTCAGATCTAAACTGTAAAGTTAACTGTAATAGAAAGAGTTTGGCCTCTGCTCAGGCCAAGGGATTCACTGACCATTCTTATAAATTCACAACAATGTGAGCAGAACCTCAACCTAATACCCACTGAGGTTTCATAGCTCGTGCATGGTCTTTGACAATATACTTGGCAATTCCCTAGCTTTGTATCTTTGGCTCAACAGAAGTATTTCAAAGTGGTATGTGACCACTTGATGCAAAGTCTGGGTTTCTCTATAATCTCTTTGCTAAATGGTGGGAGTTGCAGACTTGCTACTGGTAAGAGTGAAGCATCAGGGTAAAACTACCCTGATGTATAAGCATATTTCTGTGGGAGTTTAGTCTTGATATAAGTGTCAGTGTAGGAATCGGATTCAGAGGGGAGGTTACAGGATCTCCTGACAGGGCCTTTCAGCCATTTCTAGGCAATAACGTTGGTGTTATTTGAAGTGGCAGGAAGGATGCCTGCCTTCTGATGTGTTTGGGTGAGTTGCTGAGCAAGCCAAGGAGAGGGTGGTTCTTTAAGTAAGAAATAAAGGATTCTTGGTTAAACTGAAGGCTTCATTTGGGAACCAAAAATCTTAACAAATTTCTTGGACCTTGAGCCCACATACGTGCCCTGAAAAGTACGCATTTTTTTCCCAGCAAAATTTTGTTGAGGGTTGTGTTATTGAGGAGTCAACTTCGATGTACATTTGGAACTTATTTAATGGCATATTATATTAGAAATCTGAAGACCTGAAGGAGGTTTGAAACCAACTCTTGTTTTACTTTTTAAAAGATTGTGAAATGATTAAAATGCACATGAATCAAGTTTTAATGTAATTTATGATGGGTGGATAAACTGTCTATTGTACCATATATTTCTTTGAAATCTCAGGCATGGTTTGGCAGTTCAAGAACTCTAACATTAACAAATTCAATAAAAGTTAAATATATGGGAAAATAAGAAAGACCAAGAAGTAACTGATGACACTAATGTGTCAAGTTAAATCAATCTTTATATTTTCTAAAAAGGAGCTTGTTATATTTAAAATAATTTTTGTAGATGATATGTTATAAAAGTGGATAGTGGCCAAGGAAAAAGCCACTGATAAGAAAGACAAGAAAGATTAAATATCCTATAAGTAGAGCTGAAGGGAAGTTTCAAGGAAATTTTGCTTGTGATTATTTACTTTTTAAGACAGCATAAAGGTGAAAAAAGATTTCAGAACTTGAGCTGTAACACCTGATTGTATGATATTCGTTTCACTTTAGAAAGGCATTCAAATGTCACAGCAATCTCTGTGGTTTGTCTGCTTTAAAGTGGGTAGCTGCCACTAGGTGGCACTGCTTGCATTCTTGTGCTGACCTTGCAAGAGTTGTTTCAATGAAGGCTTTTTATTAAAAGTTAAAGATTTAAAGAAAAGGGTTAAAAAGTCAAAACAACAACAACATTGGTTTTGTTTAAAACCCACACAAATATAAGCATGTACAAACACTTTTATTCAGACGTGGGTGCTTTGGATCTGTGAGGTTGTTATATGGATGCATCCAGAGTCTATAGGAAAGGTTAAAAGACAAGATCTAATATACAAAGCAAGCAAAAAAGTAAAAGAGATGTCTCTTTAAATGCCACCACCACCCTTCTATTTTTTTCTTTTTATTGTTGTCATTTATTATAGTGTAATATTGCTACTCTGTTCTTAACAGTTACTCAGAGTCTGGTAATCTTAGAGGGCTCTTGGCTCTATTAGACCCTAGAAGCATATTTATGATAGTCTGACTGCTTTAATTACTTGTGTCATAAGTAAGCAAGACATTTATGTTTTGGGCTGCTTTAATTATGGTATGTCATAAATAAGAAAAAAACAAGGTGTTTCAGGGTCAAAGACTTAAGACTTTTTAATTGTTGAATTAATATGTATTTTCCCAGATCCCTCTTAAATTATGGAAGTAAAATCCCTTTCTTATTTTCCAAAAGTAAAAGCTGAAGTTTCAAAGGCGGGAAGATGGGCAAGGTTTATCAATTTTTCAAATTTGTAGTTGCATAAATTAAAGGAAAGATAATTTATTATAAATTATTTTTACTCCTGATAATCATCACTTTTCCCATATGCTCATGAGCTATCGTTTATTATTTCATAATGATAGTAATAATAAACATAATTTATGGTGCATATTATGTGCCAGGCTATAGGGACTTGCATATATTAGTTTATTATACTCTTCATGATAACCCTATAAGGTACTTATTATTCTCATTTTGCACCCAAAGTAAATGAAGCACAGGGGTGTTAAGTAATATGCCAAAGCCATATAGTCAGTAAGTGGTGAATGCAGAATTTAACTGAAGTTGTCTGGTATTACTACACTATGCTGCTTTCTCAACTTTTATATAAAATTTTATAATTTAGAATCAATTTTATAATGCAGTAAAGTGATGTTGTCATATGCTAATTCTACATTTGGACTTAAGCCTTTGTATTCTGGTTATAATACATACTATTTTGAAAATTAGAGTAAAAATATTCTGTTAAAAATTTGTGAAGATATGTAGAATTTATTACATGCTATCTGTATTCTGAGAGAAACTTAAGGTCTCCTTATTGTTTGTTATACTGGAAATGGAGTTGGTAACTACTGCTTTCATAGCATTGAATTTGACTAGATTGAAAATGCCAGGCAGGAAAACTTTGCCACTTACTTCTCTACAGAGCAAGAGTTTACATAATTTAATGTGATTGATTAAGACAGCATTTGCAGACATATTAGAGCCTAGCAACACAAAGAAAAAATATTTTTTCCATTTACACACACACACACACACATAGTGTGTCCATAAAGCCGTGGTGCACTTTTCAGCAGTCACAGGAAAGCAACAAAAGATGATAGAAATGTGAAATCTGCACCAAATAAAAGGAAAACCCTCCCAGTTTCTGTAGGATGATGTGGCAGCATGTGCGCATACACAGATGATGACTTAACACTGTGTATACAGTGGAGCAGCCCACGGCCATGCCAGTCCAGATGTGGACGGTACAAAGGAAAGTTCAGTGTGTTCCATGACCAAAGTGCAACATGAATATCGGCGCATTTATAACAAAGCACCACCACATAGGAATAACATTACTCAGTGGGATAAGCAGTTGAAGGAAACAGCAAGTTTGGTGGAGAAACCCCGTTCTGGTAGGCCATCAGTCAGTGATGAGTCTGTAGAGGTCACAGTTTCCAGAAGGTGTCATCTTTCAATAGGACGACGCTCCTCCACACTACACCACCATTGTTCGTGAGTTTCTGGATAGAACATTCCCCCAGCGGTGAATAAACAGGGTTTCCGTCAAGCCATGGCCACAATGATCCCCAGATCTGACGCCCTTAGACTTTTACTTTTGGGGTTATGTGAAGCAACATGTGTACATTGAATGTATCAACGACATTAATCACTTAGAGAATCACAGACGTTATTCACTCTGTTACACCAGATGTCCTTACCCGTGTATGGTAAGAACTTCACTATCGTTTGGATGTGTGTAGGGCAACAAATGGAGCCCACATCGAACTGCACTGAATAGGTATGAAACTGGGAGAGTTTTTGTTTTATTTGGTGCAGATTTCACATTTCTATCGTCTTTTGTTGCTTTCCTGTGACTCGTCAAAAGGGCACCATGACTTAACAGACACACTCTGTGTGTGTGTGTGTGTGTGTGTGTGTGTGTAGAGAGAAGGCAGAGGGGTGGAGAAGCAGATGATAGTTTCTTCTGTGTGAATCAAACCTGGGACATCCACATTCCCGGCTGATGTTCTACCACTGAGCCAACCGGCCAGGGCCAAGTTTATTATTCTTTAAATAATTATTATTATTCTGTGTCACTTTGGTTATCTCTTTTTATGGTCTTCTTGTGATTAGTCAGGTTCTTTATGTGTTTGTGGAAACTGCATTTATGCCTATTAGTGATATATCCTTAGGAAGAGAAGAACATGAGATGGTGCTGAATAAACGGCCTTTTCGTTGCACTTACATATTATATGTATTCAAGCATAATAATCAGAACTATCCAAGTCATGGCAGTGCATGATTTATTCTATTACCATACTCATAGAAAATTCTGTGATGAAAGAATAAGGGTAATTCTCAATACAAGTAATACAGCATCAGTATGGTTAGCAAATGAATTTTGTAACAATTAAAAATTAAATTATTATACATATTTCCCTAGTTACCAAAAGTACAAATAAAAAACCCATTTTTACTTATCAAATTGGCAATAAAAATGGATTTTATTCTGTGATAGATAGGAAAATAGGCACTCATATTCCCTTGAAATGGAATCAACTGATACTAATTTTTCTAAAATACAATTGAGATATATATGTACCAAAAATCTTAAAATGCTTGTTCTTTGACATAGCAATCCCATTTATAAGACTCTATATTTAGGCAGTATTTTATACATGTGTACAGTCATGTACCATATAATAATATTTTGGTCAAGATGAACCACACATATAATGATGTTGGTCTCATAAAATTATAATGGAGCAAGGAAATTTCTGTTACCTAGTGATGTTGTACCTGTCATGACAGTGTAGTGTAACATGTTACTCATGTGTTTGTTATGATAGTAGTGTAAACAAACCTGTGCTGGCAGTCATACAAAATTATAGCATTTACAATTATGTACAGTACATAACACTTGATAATGATAATAAATGACTATGTAGTGGGTTTTGTATTTACTAATTAGTTAGTTTAGAGTGTACATGTACTTTGTTCTACTTACAAAAAATGTTTGCTGTAAAACAGTATGCTGTGATACATTGGCAACAGCCTCAAATATCTTGTGTTTACTGTATCTTTTGACTGCATAATTTTCTTTTGTGCTTTTAGTCTTTTGTTGTTTTGTGTAGTAACAGTTTTGTATAGCCTTGTAGCTCACAAGCGATAGGCTATACCATATAGCTTAGGTATATATTAGGTTATACTGTGTAGGTTTATATATGTACACCCTATGATGTTCACACAATGACAAAATTGCCTAGTGATACATTTCTCAGAATGTGACCCTGTCATTAAGTGGCATATATAACGATAATTATCTAAATATTGTTTATGAAATTTATTTAACTTCTTATTCTTTTCTTTTATTTTATTTTTTAATTACAGTTGACATTTACTATTACAGAGGGTCCTCAGATTACACCACAGTTCTGTTCCTGTGACAGTGACGTAACCCAAATTTTGGTGTAAGTTGATACACACCCTAACCCAGTGGTTCTTAACCTTTTCTGAGGTACCAAACCCACCAGTTTCATATGCACATTCACCGAACCCTTCTTTAGTGATAAATAAAATATGATTTTTTTTTCCAAATTCAAGACATAGGTATATTTTTTTTACTGGTGCACAAAATGAGCCGTGCATGAACATCACCTTGCTCAAAGAACAAAACCAACAAAGTGCATGAACTCACAACAAATTACGGTATGACTTTATTCTGGCCTCCGGGGCAGAGGCTTCTCCGAACCCCTGAGACCGACTCATCAAACCACTAGGGTTCGATAGAACCCAGGTTAAGAACCACTGCCCTAGCCTAAGTCAGTTACCTATCCTAACACATTTGTAAATCCTAAACAGTTGTAAAATCATAATCTAGAACATAAAAGCACAACTAAGCCACAGAAAAAGGAAAAGGACATAAATATACTCTACTGTACACTGTGCTGTAGTATTAACAGAAAAAAATGAGTGTAAAAAAGTTTCTTACCTTTATTCCTGTGGTTGGCTTGCACACTGGAGGGACATTGTAAGGAGGGAGAAAGTGACCTATTGGGAGGAGGGAGCTGGAGAGGCAGGAGAACCTGCAGAAGGTGCTGGAGATACTGGGTCAGGTGAGTCAGGATTGCCTAAGGAACATGCAAGAGACACTGGAGATGATTCTACCTGTACTACAGGTGTTTCATCTTGAGAAGCAGCTGATGTGGAGGGTACAGGATCTGTTGCAGGCCTCTCTGCCTTCTTAAGGAATTGTTCCAGGCTAGTCTGGAAGGTTGATGACTTCTTCTCTTTGAAAATCAGACTGTAGCATTGCAAGGCATCCATAATAGCTCTGTAGACCTTACTGAATTTGTCATCGCTATACAAAGCTAATGACATAAGCCAAAATACTTCTCATTTTTTTAAGCTTTAATGGGAGTGAGTATCGTAAACTCAAAACGTCATATGTTGAGACTGTTGTAACCCGAGGACCTCCTGTATTTTATATTAGTTTCAGGTGTATGCATAGTGGTTAGGCAATTTTGTAATTTACGAAGTGATCCTGCCAATAATTCTAGCGCCCGCCTGGCCCCATATATAGTTATTGCAATATTACTGACTGTATTTGCATGCTCTACTGTACATCCCCATGACTGTTCTGCAACTACCAATCTGTACTTCTAAACCCCTACACCTTTTTCACCCAGTCCTCAACCCCCCCTACTGTCTCACCCTCAGTTTATTATCTGTATCTATGAGTCCGTTTCTGTTTCATTTGTTAATTTTATTTTGTTCTTTAGATTCCATGTATAAGTAAAATCACACGGTTAAATATTGTTTATAATAACCCCAAATTGAATTTACTATTAAATCATGTTAACTATCTAAAAAAAAAAATAAAAAGGCAGGAGAAAAAAAGTTTTTTTGAAGTGAGAGGAGGAGAGATATGCAGACTTCCTTATGTGCCCCAACTGGGGTCCACCCAGCAATGCTCAAATCAACTGAGCTTTCCTAAGCTTCTGAGGCTGACACTTGGACTAGCTAGCTGATGCTCAAATCAATCAAGCCACTGGCTGCAAGAGAGGAAGAGAGAGAGATGGGGGAGAAGGAGGGGAGTAGAAACAGATGGTTGCTTCTCATGTGTGCCCTGACTGGGGATTGAACCCAGGACATCTGCATGCCGGGCTGAAGCTCTATTCACTGAGCTAAATGGCTAGGGCCAGGAGAAAAATATTTAATGACATGTTTACAAAGATGTTTGTAAAATGTTTACAATATATTTTAAGCAAAAAATGAATAAAAACTAGAGTATAATTTAATCATGTTTGTTTAACAATACTGTAGAGCAAAAAATAACAGAAGAGTGTGTATCAAAACGCTAACGGGATTTATCTGTCGGTGATGTAATTTCTTTATTATGCTTTTTTAAAACTCTTAAAGTTCTTTAGTGAACATGTATTTTCAATGTGTGAAGTACATTAACATTTATTTTTCTCAGAATAAAATATATAACACTTTATTATTACTCTAAAAACTAGATAATCAATAGCTGTATTAATCCACTTGAATGAGCCTTTTAATAAGCAAATAGGCCAACTTCCTCTTCCAGATAAGAAAGTAGTATGTTTTTCTTTCTTATCTGGAAGAGGAAGTTGGCCTATTTCTTTGAGAACAGCTAGAAATGCCAAAAAAATCACAAACTTTGTTTGGTAAAATTTTGTTTGAAGGAATTGGAGAGCTACCAGGCAACAGGGCTTAATGGCCAAGATCTCCAAGAGAAATAAAGCATTGAGTTTAGTCCAATATTCCGCAATGCTTATTCTTTGAGAGATTTACTAATTTTAAAGCAGTAGTTGAGAGGTTGAGAGACTGAGCAGAAAATTATGATGAAAAGACTAAGAATCTAAGCAGAGCTTTCAGTTATTTCTATTCATTGGGGAGACAAAAAATCAAATTCAGTTCCCATTGAAAAGGAGAACCTTGATAAATCATAGGAGCCTTTACTTTGGAAGCCTAAAGGACTATATTCTAAAAGTAGTGGAAAACTATAAGGAAACCAGGATAAAGGCTGAAACTCAGCTTTGAAATAGACTAACCACAAATAAATTAAAGTAATTGGCTTCTATTTTTTTTTGATAGAAGCTCAATTAAATATTATTCCTTGAAAGGAGATAAGATCTTAAAATTTCAATTTATTCCTGCACCCATTCATTCAAAATACTTGTTAGTGAATAAAAACATAGTGATTATACAAAAGATTGAGAAACAAAACAAAACAATTTAAGAACAAAAAAATAAAAATGAGAGAGAAAGAAAAAAACAAGCAAATTCATAGGCAATCCAGGTATTAGATGAATCAGACATGGACTTAAAAATAACTGTAATTAATATATTCAAATATAAATAATGAGATAAAAATTTAAGATTAAAAATAAAAAATTAAGATTATACAATTTAAAAATAAAATAAAAACTCAATATGTGAATTTAAAAATAAATTAGACACAGCTGAAGAATTCATGAATTGGAGAATGAGTCAACGGTAAATATTCAGACTGAAGCATGGAAAGGAAAAATACAAAACAACACAGGAGATATATAAGACATAGTTAAAAGATCTAATATATGTGGAGTCATAGAAGGAGAAAGGCGAGAGAATAGAGCAGATCCAGTATTTGATGAGATATTGAATATTTCTCATCCAAACTGGAAAATACCAATTTATAGATTCAAGGAGCATCAGAAACTCCAAGAAGTATGAATACAAAGAAAACCACACTAGGTGCATTATAATAATACTGCTGATAGCCAAAGACAAAAAAAAAAAATCTAATAATCAGTCAGGACATAAAAGGAATATTATCCTTCAAAGGAGCAACAACTCTGACAACTATCTTCTCATCAGAAATGATAAAAGCCAGAAAGCAATGAAAAAATATATAATGTTCTGTCTGAAAGAAAATATCTTTCAAACTAACATTCTTTACCCAGTGGATATTTCAAATATATTGAAAGATAAAATAAAGATATTTGAAGTAAAATCAAACATACACACACACACACACACACACACACACACACATACACAATGGAAACGGTAAATTTACTTGAACATTGACTATAACATTAATGTTTTGTGAATTTAAAAATATATGTACAGTTGTAAAACATTTAATGACAGAGATACACTCTGAGAAATGACTTATTAGGCAATTTCATTGTTCAAAAATTATGGAGTGAACTAGATGGTATAGCCTACACTGTAATTGTATGTGCTATACTTTTATATGACTAGCAATGCATAGTCATTACTATGACTATACTAAGAAACATCCAATCCTGTAGAGAATTTTAATAAGAGTTTATTCAAGCCTAACATATATTGGGAAACAAGATGTCAAATATCCTACAGAATAACAATTTGCACACTTTTTTTTTCTTTTATATATTTGAGATTAAGGAGGGAACATAAGGAAGATTACCTGAAGGTGGGTGAAAGCGAAGTGAGGATCAGATTACAGGATAGTTAAGATTATGTGCCCTCAGGGTGGTCACCCTTTAGAAGGAGGGGTCTGAAAAGAGGCATTTCAAGGGCATGTTAATCTACATGCACAGAAAAATGGACAGAGCTTGCTTAAGGCAAAGATAAGCCTTTTACTGAAAAAGATATATGCTTGGGACATGACTACCCACCGTGAACTGTACAGTTAGGAATTTACGATCGGATCATCTGATGAATTTACTTTCCATTGAACCCCCTTTGCCCCACAGTTTGCAACAGCATCCCTACAAACATGTTAGTAATACATTGTGCTATGATTTTATGATGGCAACAAGGTCACTAGGTGATAGAAAATTTTCAGCTCCATTATAATCTTAATGGAACCACTATACACAATGTGAAACTATGAAAAAGAAAGCTTATATCAGAGAAGGTAGATTTCATAACATGAAGTATTATTAACAATAAAGATAGATCCTTTCAAATGGTAAAAATGTTTAAACAGAAATATAAAAAACTTTTAAATATGTATGTGCATAAAATAACATCAAAAATTATAAAACAAAAATGATAGATTATGAGAAATATGCAAATTGTGGGCAATTTTAATTATTGGTAACTAATAGAATGTACCAATAGAAAAATCAGTAAGGATATAAAATTTTGATTAAATGATTAATACTTTTGAGATAAATTCCCACCATGAAGGCAGAGTAGGTAAATGCTATACTTGCCTCCTCTCATGACCACATCAAAATTATAACTAAATTATAGCAGAGTCAACCTGGACAACCATGTGACGATTAGCTGAACAGAATTTTTATAACTCAGTATATAAAGTAGAAACCAGATCAAGAATGGTAGAAGGGGCAGAGGTGCACAATGGGTCAGCCCCACAACCATATGTGGTGGTTGAAAACTGGGAGAGATATGTTAGCTGCAGAGGATACCCTGAGTAGTGAGGTATTCCAGCCCTACACTGGGCACCCTGGCATGGAGCACCTGTGCCAGGAAGAGGAACCACCACAACATCTGGCTGTGAAAATCAGTGAGGATTCTGTAAGTCTGAGAAAGATGGAAGGCTGCTGGAAACAGAGGCATCTCTTAAAGGGACTCACATGTTTGTAAGCACTTACATGGGCTCTGGCAGAGGGACAGTGGCTCAGGGTGGGGAGTACCAGAGACATGCAGGGAGAAACTGAGTTGCGTGGCTTCAGAACAAGTGTTGAAAGGACAACCACATTTGTTCCTGTATTGAATTTTTCTCCCACACAGCTAGCAGGCAAGTGCCATTTTTCCTGTGTTGAGCCCTTCCCCCACATGGCCAAATCTTAATCTGCATTAATCTGGTGAAGATGTCTTCTCCCACTCTGATGACTCCTTGAGAGCTGATGATTTCTTGCCCAACTCTCACAATGTTAGAGGTTCTTTCAGTGGCAGTCAGCTCGCCTTGACCCACACTACAGTCTTTCTTAAAAACCCTTAAAGGTTTGTGAGCCCTAGAAGGTAGCAGCTGGTTTTATTGTGCCCTGTGCCTTTTGCTGAGTAAGTGGCCTCTGACTTGGCCACTGGCACCAAATATGAATTGGCATTAAGCTGGAGAACACCACTCTCCCTACTCTGATAACTCCCTGAGACCTTCATGTCACCAAACCATGTACCACCCAAGGCTCACCCTGTGGGAAGCCAGCACGTGGCTCCAAGCCTTGGAGTACTCTGTGCCTTCTGCGGAGCAACCTCAGGCCTGACACTGATGGCAGCTGGGCTCGGTTTGCAGTGTGGGCCTCTCCCATGTGCCTCCAGGCTCAGCATAGGCAGCTACCAACCGTGATCACTGTAGCCAGTATCCCCAAGCCAGACACAGGTTGTCTTCCTTTCTTTAGCACCGGGCATCTCTGGTTGTGTAACCTAGTTGTCTACACTCCTTTCAAAGTTCAGGGATCAGTCTGTGCTGTTAGAGGTCAAGGACAGCAGGTATTACTTTTTGCAGATGACATACCTTGTATATAGAAAACCCCAAAGGCTCCACTGAAAAACTGTTGGAAAGAATAAACAAATACAGCTAAGTCACAGGATACAAAATTAATATACAAAAGTCTACTGCTTTCCTATACACCAACAATAAACTTCAGAAAATAAATAAAAAATAATTGCTTTTACAATTGCAACAAAAATATTAAAATACCTAGTAATAAACTTAACAAAGGATGTGAAGGATCTACATGCTGAAAACTACAAAGCATTACTAAAGTAAACTGAAAAAGACACAATAAAATGGAAAATATTACATGTTCATGGACTGGAAGAATGAACATAGTTAAAATGGCCATGTTACCCATAGCAATATACAAATTTAATGCAATCCTCATTAAAATTCCAGTATCATTTAAAAAAAATTTTTTTTAAACTTCTTTTTTTTTATTTTATTCATTATTTTTTAGAGAGGAGACGAGAGAGAGAGAGAGAGAGAGAGAGAGAGAGAGAGAGAGAGAGAAAGGGGGAGGAACTAGAAGCATCAACTCCCATATGTGCCTTGACCAGACCAGTGCAGGGATTTGAACTGGCGACCTCAGTGTTCCCAGGTCGACACTTTATCCACTGCGCCACCACAGGTCAGGCCTCCAGTATCATTTTTTAAAGAAATAACACAAAGAAAATCACCATACTTGTATGGAATCATAAAAGACTCTGAACAGTCAAAGCAATCCTGAGGAAAAAGAATGAAGTCAGAGGAATCTCACTACTTCAAATTATACTACAGAGCCATGATAACTAAAACAGTATGGTATTGGCAGAAAAACAGACATACAAACCAATGGAACAGAAATGAGAGTCCAGTAATAAAACCACATATATATGAACAAATCATCTTCAACAAAGGAGCCAAAAACACACAATGGAGAAAGGAAAGCCTCTTCAATAAATGATGCTGGAAAAATTGGAAAGCCACATGCAAAAGAATGAAACTTGACTATAGTTTGACACCCTGCACAAAAACTAATTCAAAATGGATCAAAGAGCTAAATATAAGATCCGAAACAATAAATTATACAGAAGAAAACATAAGTACTAAACTTATGGACCTTGGCTGTAGAGAACTTTTTATGAATTTGACCCCAAAGGCAAGGGAAGTAGAGGCAAAAATAAATGAATGGGGCTATATCACACTACAAAGCTTCTTCACAGCAAAAGAAACTGACAATAAAACAAAAAGTAGCCAACCGAATGGGAGATGATATTCACAAACAATAGCTTTGATAAGGGGTTAATATCCAAAATATTTAAAGAACTCACAAAGCTCAGCAACAAGCAAGCCAACAATCTAATTAAAAAATAGGGAGAGGACCTGAATAGACACTTCTCCCATGAAGACATACAAGTAACAAATAGATATATGAAAAGATGCTCATCTTCATTAGCTATTAGAAAAATGCAAATCAAAACTACAATGAGATACCACCTCACACCTTTTAGATTGCTATTATCAACAAGACAGGTAATAACAAGCATCGAGAGACTATAGAGAAAAAAGGAGCCCTCATTCACTGCTGGTGGGAATGTAACCTGGTACAGCCATTATGGAAGACATATGGTGGTTCCTCAATAAATTAAGTACAGAATTACCATATGAGCCAGAAATTCCTTTACTGTGTATCTACCCAAAACACTTGAAAGCATTTGTACACAAAGACACATGTACCTCCATGTTCATCAGCACTATTCACAGTGGCCAAGACATGGAAACAACCAAAATGTCCCTCAATAGAGGATTGGATCTTTATAAGATATGTTATGGTAAATGCATACAATGGAATACTACTCAGCTATAAGAATGATGAAATATATAATGATGGAAAATGATTTGACTTTGAATGATGGGCACACAATGCAGTCAACAATTCAAATGCTATAGAAATGTATACCTGAAACCTATGTGCTTTTATTGATGAATGTCAGCTCGTTAAATTTAATTTCTAAATTTTAAAAAGAGGGGAAGGGAGAGGAGGGCTTGGAAGGATTATGGAGGTGAGGAGTTTTATTTTAGGGTAATAAAAATTTCTAAAATTGAAGATAAGTAAATCAGAAAAAAAAGAAAAACTGAGAACAGCATAATTTCATACATAGGTGGGACATAAAAGTGAGAATATGAGACATGGACAAGAGAGTGGTGGTTATGGGATGGGGGGAGAGAGGGAAGAGTGGGATAGGGAGGAGGGAGGGAAGAGTGGGATAGGGAGGAGGGAGGGAAGAGTGGGATAGGGAGGAGGGGAGGGACACAGGGAAAACCAGATAGAAGGTGACAGAGGACAATTTGACTTTTGTGATGGGTATGCAACACAATTGAATGATAAGATAACCTGGAGATGTTTTCATTGTACATATGTACCCTGATTTATTGGTGTCACCCCATTAGAATTAATAATAATAAAATATATATATAAAAAAAATAAAAATAAAATTGAAGAAAAAATAAAGCTTCAATTTGGCATCCTGTATGCACAGCAGTGTCATTCATATATTGGAGATGGAGATAGCAAGAGAAATCTGTTATTTCAAGTGAGCATCAAGTGTTTCTGTGTTGCCCAACAGTTCCTTAGATCATTCAGATTTGGTTATGGTTGAAATGAGACTGAGAATATTCTTTCAGGTTTTATGGCTTCCTGTTTGTAATGTTAATAGAAACACTTTGAACAGCTTTTTGTTTCCGTATCAGTGGGTTCTTTTGCTTTCTGTTTTGTTATATTTCTAGGAATGAGACAAGCACAAAAGGTAGAAATTGACAAGGTAATATTTTGACCTCTCCCAAGCATCCAAGCTGGACCCTCTAAGCTAAAATTTTGTCTTCCTTATTAAAAAAAAGCTTCCTTGATACAAAATAATATGTGTAGGTTTTGTTCAGCATAATTTCCAGTATAAAATGGTATAAATATTGTTAAGTATTCATCTAAAAAAATTCAGTTGATACTGGTTGAGTGCCTACTATGTGTTGTGACGGGCTCTTTATTTTGCCACTGGAATAGCAACTACTTCAGTATTCTTAGTGCTGAAGTCACATTTAAGGAGTTTAATAAAATTGGTATAGAGTAACAAAGATAATCATGGCTCTCAGGTATAAAGAACCTCTCATAAATAATGCTGTTTTTTGCTTGTTTGGTGCTATCTAGATAGTCAACTAATTAGCAAAAGTATCAAAATCAGGAATTGATCTCTGGAATCTTTAACTATAATGAACCCTATGAGATTTATTGACCATATTAATTCAGTCTGTAATTCCAAAATGGAAGATCATAGTTAAGGCATCAGAACAGATCAAGAAATGATGACTTCATTCCTTGCCCTTCAGTTATAGAATATGCCACTAGCATGAATTCATTTTGAAAAACAACTTAAAGATTAAAAGATAGAATTCCATCTATAGTAAGTAGTATGGGATTTTTCATTATCCTCATTGAAAAAGGTCAAGAGAGAATTCTTCTAGAAACCATTATCTAAGTTGTACTTGTTATTTGTAGATAATAGTCAAAAGATAAGACATATTACTATATGATTGAAAATGGAGAAAAACATAGTAGTATCATAAGAAACCCTGCCTGATTTACTTATGAGCTAGCTCTGTGACCTTGGAAAGTTATTCAACTGCTTGGCATCAGTTTTCTTATTTATAAAATATGTTTTTTATTGTTGATGATGATGATGATGATCCCTTCTGGGTTTTACTATTTACTAGCCTTTTGAACTTTGGAAATAGATGTAGATTAGTCTGTTTTAGTTTTCTATTTTTTCTGACATGTAATAAGTACTCAACAAAAGTGAAGTGTCACTAGGCTGTGCTTTTTAATATAATAGACTCTACATAGAGGTGATGGACAACTATCATTTGTTGAGTAGGTACTTCTTGCCATATCCTAGAATAGGTGTCGCTTCAGTCAGGGTTTCCAGGTTGCCAGTAACAAAACCCACTCCAGCTAGTCTCACAAACATGTTTTATTAAGCAATATTATAAAGAGATACTAGCTAAAAGCACATTGCTGCGTTATTCCCGGAAGATCCTGTTGGCATTGTTGCAGAGTATAAGCCCCAGCTCATACTGCCAACACTGGGCATGCCCTCTAGGAGGGACATGTGGCTGGGGAGGAAGCCTAGGTCACATGTCTGTACCCTAGATGTAAAGAGAGAGAGTTTTGGGCTTCCACTTTTGCAGGGGCATATAGCTGGAAATTTCCCAAACTTTAGAATGGTGTTCAAAAAATGCTGGATAATCAGAAAACATAACAATAGACTCTATACACCTTTTAGATTAAATTATCTATTTTAATCTTCGTAATTACCAGGTGAAATTTGGTTATAATTGCCCTTTTCTAGACAATGTATCAGAGCCTAAAGGGCCTTTTTTTTTTTTTTTTTTTTTTTTTTACAAGGACAGAGAGAGTCAGAGAGAGGGACAGACAGGAACAGAGAGAGGTGAGAAGCATCAGTCATTAGTTTCTTATTGCCGTTGTAACACCATAGTTGTTCATTGATTGCTTTCTCACATGTGCCTTGACTGCGGGCCTTCAGCAGATTGAGCAACCCCTTACTGGAGCCAGCGACCTTGGGTCCAAGCTGACGAGCTTTTGCTCAAGCCAGATGGGCCCACACTTAAGCTGGCGACCTTGGGGTCTCGAACCTGGGTCTTCCAGCATCCCAGTCCGACACTCTATCCACTGCACCACTGCCTGGTCAGGCCTAAAGGACCTTTTTAAGGCTCTCAGCTAGTAAATAGCAAATCTAAGCTATAAACCTAGACTGTCTTATCTCCAAAGCTTGTATTTTTTCTTTCACGTCACTTTAACTCTTTAGAGTGCATGAGGATGATGCAGTCCACCTGGCATTCTTAGCCAGCAACCAAACAAGGTAAATTAAAGCATGAGTTTTTAAACAGATTGGTTCAATATACAATAGGAGTTTCCTTCAGTAAACCAGTATCAATGCAGTCTAAGCCAAGCAAATTCTTATTTATTTTTAGTTATTACTGGATTGAAAATGATGTCAGACATTATTATTATTACTAATTGGAGTATGATGGTCCTTCAGCATAGTTTTAATGTATTTTGGATGATGGAGTTTTTGATATAGAAAAAAGTTCTGCTATTCCTAGTTCTGGGTGAAGGTAGAGAGTAATTACTTTGTCTATGTGGTAGTTTAAAAAAGGATAGTCTTTTATATTTTTTGTGCTCCTGGAAGCACTTTTTAAATACGTAAAGAACTTGCCCATTAATTCCCTTTTCTCGGTTCTCAATCGAACATAGAGAACTATGGAATTGAATCAAGACTCCTTCAGTAAAGGACCTAGGATGCTACCAGGCCATGCATTGATTTGGCTACTACTGTTTAACCGTCTCAATATTTCCAAAAGGATTTAATTAAAGAATTAGTATATCTATCATTCTTATTGGCTAATCAATATATTTTGGAAGGAGCTAGGAATATTTCAAAGGGCATCATCAGCCTTAGGGACAGAAAGTGTCGGTTTAAATCCCTGTCCAACCAACCACTAACAGTGTGACCCTAAATGAATACTTGTCCTCTAGTGGCCTCATGTTATTTATCTAGAAAAGGATAAGTGATAGTTTATTTCTCTATTTCACAGGGATTGTTATGAATATTTTTAAAATTAGATCTTGTATGAGAAAGTGCTTTTACAGTGCCAAACTACTGTGCAAATCAGAAGAACTATTATTAGGTCAAATCACAGTAAGTGGCACTTTTAGAAAGGAGGAAACATTTACTTGTCTTAGTTTTTTTCTACCTAGTTTCTTAGCTGCTACTGTTATTATAACTGAAAGATGACCAAATCCTTGGCATTGTAATATAAGATATATGCAGTGAATATTTCATTTTTTGTTTGTTTTTAAAAAAACCAAAATCAAGCACAATGTTTGATAATTTGTTTTTATATTAGGGTTTTTTTTTTAATTGTTGAGTGTGGCAGAATTTTATATTTCCTGAAGTCAAAATTGAGACTCAGAAAGTAAAGACTAAGTTTTGGAAGAAAGATGACATGAAAGAAATTACTAGAATAATGGAATAATAGTATTTTTTTCTTAATAATAAGTATCACTTTTTGAACTTTACTATGTGTGTTAGATACTCCCCTATGACCTTATTTAATTTTTACAACATCCTTCTAAGATACATATTATTCCTGTTTACAAATGAGGACAAACTAAAGTTAATAGATGTTAACTAGTTGTTCCAGGTCACATACGTAGTAAGTGACAGAGCTGTGATACAAACTCAGGCAGTCTGAACCCTGAGCTTGCTCTCTCAGCCACTCTGCTAACCTCCAATAAACTCATCACTACCATCTGTCAAGCTAAGCCAAAGAGAATTATGTAATGTCTTCCCCAAAGGTTCAGATTTTGCAAGGCAGTCTGGGTAGCTGTTACTAGTTATTCCTGGATATCTTATTTGCAGATTTATATCAAAATTTTGATACTAGATACGACTCGGAATAAAAATGAGACATAGAAAGCAATAGGCTTTTTTGGGTATCCAGAGAAACATGCTCATGGAGAAGCAATCTTTGCAGATTTGGTCTTTGACAGCACAGTTTTATTTTAGCAATTACTTATTGAGCATTTGCTATGCCAGGCATCACAAAAATGTCTATTTTTCAGTAATATTAGTGATTTGAGAAAGGAGTTTTCAAAGAAAAGTTGTGTCATATATGTATCATTGCGCTTAGTTTCTCCCTACTTTTGGAGACCGGGGAAAAGGTCTAGTCCAGAAAGCTGGAGAACAGAGAGATTTGACTTAGACACACTGCTTATGACTTAAGTACTTGATGGGTAATCTGTGCAGCCCCACTTCCCTTAACCAAATGACTGATGTGAAGATGAGTTTACAGCAGGTGGTGTACCACATGGTACCTTTTAGTGGCTTATAGACTTTGGCTGTAAGACTAAGAAAGACGGAATTATTTGAATTATGCCATGATAGACAGCAGAAGGGCCTTTATTTGGAAAAAAAAAAAAAAAAAGCAAAGAAACCTCTATAGTGGTGGAGGATCACTGCAATAAATGGGAAGCCCTGGTGCTGTAAAAATTTCCTTAGCATCCTCAGGGGATAGAGTACTGCAGCTTAGAGGAAAGAAAAGCCTCACTAATGGAGTTGTCTTGTTTGCCTCTTAGGTCGGCATCACTCCTGCTAGAGGCATCTGACTTTTGAACCATTCATTTTCTCTAGGGAACTGCTATATGTTTGCTTCTTTTTACTTTCCCTTCACATACACATTTTTTCTTATTTATTTATTTATTATTAATTTTAATGAGGTGACATTGATCAATCAGGGTACATATGTTCAGAGAAAAAATCTCCAGGTTATTTTGACATTTGATTATGTTGCATACCCATCACCCAAAGTCAAATTGTCTTCTGTCACCTTCTATCTGGTTTTCTTTGTGCACCTCCCTTCCCCACACATATTTTTTCTTTAAAAAATTAATTTCATATTATTTTCTGTTAGTATTTAAGAAAAGACCATTTCAATATTGTTCAGCTATCTGTGAATCATTTTACCAGAAGATTGTTATCAAGAATGAGCATTTGATGGTAATTTGTATATTTAAAACATTTAGAAGAGAATTGAATGCCTGGTTTAGCTCTCTGTGATCTGGAGTATAGGAAAACCTCCATTTTATATATTTTTTTTCTTGAAAGATATTATTTTGTTTTTATCAAAAGAGTTGAAAGATGTGGTTTACATAAGTTCTTTACTTCATTTTTAGGTCCTGGCATCAACCTCTACCACTGTATAAAAATTTCCTTTTAAAACGTTAGATTGTTAAATAATTTTTTTTTTGCTTCGTCCTCTTCCATCACACTTGTAGTATTTTACAATGTTGATAGCTTCTTCCACCTTGAAAGAGTTACCTCTATTGCTATGTGTTCTCCTTTTTCCTACCCTATTTCTTATTTCTTACTGGAGGAACATCTCTAGATTATGGGAGAATAGTTAGTTCCTTTGTACCCATGACTATTCATAGAAGGGTGGGAAGGTGAGAACATAAAGATATCCAGGTGCTTTCTTGGACCTTGAAGAATTGAGAAGTTCCATTGCGTTCAAGGAGGCTGCCCAAGAACGGTTGGCCTATTGAGCCTTTGGAGCAACAGTACACATTTATTGCTATACTCCTCTAGTGTTGCAGGGATTTCTAAGAATTTTCCATAGCTCTTAAGGCAGTAGGAACAATTCACTTTTAGTATGGAAAAGTCTTTTTTTTTTTAAATTAGAGGAGGGGAGATAGTGAGACAAACTATAACATGAGCCCCAACTGAGATCCACCATGACAACCCCTATCTAGGGCAGATGCTCAAATCAACAGAGCTATTTTTAGTGCCTGAGGCTGACACTTGGACCAACTGAGCTATCCTCAGCACTGGGGGCTGGTGATTGAACCAATCAAGTTACTGGCTGCAAGAGGGGAAGAGAGACAAAGGGGAGAGAGAAGGAAAGAGAAGCAGATGGTCACTTCTCTTTTGTGTCTTGACTAGGAATCGAACCTGGGGTGTCCATACACCAGGCTGATGCTCTATCCACTGAGCAAGCTAGCCAGCCAGGGTGGAAAAGTCTTAAGACCAGATTAGCATCTGAAAACCCCATTGGTATAGTCTACATGCCTCACAGGTATGGTCCAATAGACATCTCAGAGTTATCCTTTTATATATGGTTATGGAAGAGAGCGTTAGATAAAAGTATTCTCTTACTATGCTAAGACCTGAAAGGGAATTATAGTTACTTGTTCAACCAAAAGCTTCTGAGAGAATTATCAATATTAGAAAAACTAAAATTATATAATCAGGCAGCATTCAAGAAATGCTATACATAGCCCAGAGAATATATTGATAACACTGGGGAACAAATTTTTTTTTCATTTTCTGTTGCATGAGGTTTTAGAACTTTTTCTATATATTTCTGCATCGCTGATTGCAAATCCGTTTTTTGGTGCATGCTCTAGTTTTTATGCAATTTTAATTTCTTTTTGTTATAGTTAATGGCATGCATTGGTTTTTAAATTGGAGTTAAAGGGCAATGACTCTTGGATTGAACATAACCACAAGGTAATTAATGTTTTACAAACATCACTTTTACGTAATTGTAATTGTTTTTAAATGTAAAAAGTTATTATCTGATAAAAACACGCTCTTATTTTGTTTTAAGATTGAATCATGGCTTATTTGAGTAGGCTTATATAAGAATAGTCCTGACACCTTATGTTATATATGTGGCTGTTACACACTTCAACGTCAAAGGTGCAATATTTGATCATTTGTGACACATGCCTATATTGTCTATTTTCATGTTCCCCTTGGCCATCAAGACAAGAATTGGGGTCCTCATATTATGTGTCATAATTGTGAGGAAATGCTTCGTGACTGGACAAAGGAAAATGCAAAGAAATGCCTTTTGGTATTCCCATGGTTTGGGGTGAACCTAAGGACCACAACAGTGACTGTTATTTCTGTCTGATCCATACAAAGGGCATTGGCAAGAAAAAACGGCGTATGATTACATATCCTAATATTTATTCAGCAATACGACCTATCCCACACTCTGAGATGCTCCCGGTTCCAGTTTACAATGGTTTTATTTCTTCTAAGGACGAAGAAAGTGAACGTGGTGATCAAGTATATTTTGATAAGATGCATGAGGAAATGGTTGTAGAATCTGAAGGGTCTGCTTCTGATGCCAAGCAGTCATTAACCCCTCAGCAGTTTAGCCAACTTGAATTGAATGACTTAGTAAGAGATTTGGGCCTATCAAAGAAAGCAGCTATTAGCCTCCAGGCCTCAAGAAAAGAATGTTCTTCACTGGTCAGCTAAAGTATCCCATTTCAGGAAGCATAAACAAATTTTTGTGAACTTTTTTTCCGAAGACACTTTGTTTACTGTTATGATATCAGTAATCTTCTCAGGCAGCTAGGTGTTACCACTTACAGTCCAACAGAATGGTGGCTATTTCTTGACAGCTCTAAATGGATTCTGAAATGTGTTCTCCTACACAATGATATAGTTTATGCAGCAGTTCCGATTGGTTATTCAACTCATCTGCGAGAAGATTATAATGACATAAAAATTGTCCTTGACTTTCTGAAGTATGAGGAGCATAACTGGATCATTTGTGTGGATCTTAAAATGGTCAATTTCCTTCTAGGACAACAGAGAGGTTTCACAAAGTATCCTTGCTTTCCGTGTTTGTGGAACAGCTGAACTTGGGAGAAACACTGGACACAGAAGGAGTGGCCAAAACCTGAAGCTCTCGAAGTAGGGATGCAAAATATTGTGAATGAACCTGTAGTTAATTGAGACAGGATCATTTTTCCCCCACTTCACACCAAACTTGGCTTAATGAAGCAGTTTGTTCAGGCTTTGAATAGAGAAAGTGAATGCTTTCAACACATTACTTCTGCTTTTCCTGCCTTGTCTTTCGAGAAGATAAAAGCAGGTGTATTCAATGGACCTCAAATTCGAATCCTCATACACGATGAAAAATTTGCCAGGAAGATGATTAAGGAGGAGAAAGCATCATGGCAGTCTTTTGTGGCAGTTACAAAGAACTTCCTTGGCAACAAAAAAGCAGAAAACTGAACTTCTGGTTCAAAGGATGCTGTTGGCTTTCTATGACAGTGGATGTAATATGAGCATTAAGACTCACTTCCTGAATATTCACCTTGATAAGTTTCCCAAAAAATCTTAGAGATGTTAGTGATGAGCAGGGAGAACACTTTCATCAAGATCTGAAGATGATGGAAGAGCATTATCAGGGGCAATGGGACAGAAATATGATAGCAGACTACTGCTGGAGCATCAAACGAGATTGTCCTCTACAAGTACACAAACGCAAGAACTACAAACACAAATTTTTGCCTAAATAGAATTTAAATAAGTTTTGCACAAACTTTATGATTAAAATAAGTGTTTTAATATGTTCTATTTCTAAATTGTAGACAAATTCTGATGCAATCATATCTTTTAGTGTATTAGTGTATTTACTGCATTATATAAATTATTATATTTCCATAATGATGATGCCCAAGAAGACATTCTACTTCATTATGTTAAACTGAATGTTGAAAATTTTACAATAAGATGAAAACCTAAAATCTTAATTTGAAAAAAAAACTAGCTTACAGAGAAAAACTAATGTCAGATTTGAGATCAGCACACTCGAATTAGGTAAGAACAAGTGTTTTTTGTGGGTGCAACAAGAATTTTGTTCCCCATTGTAATATAACCTTGAAAACATTTATTGTAGAAATGGATAAACATTTGGCAAAGTATATTTTTAGCAGGCAGAGGATTTTGTAGAAATACCACATTTAGCTTTCTGTTACTTCAATATAGGACTGTTCATATAATTACAGAGGTGTAGTAGACGCTATGTAATAATTTCTTCCCTTCTTATATAGCCCTGAATTTGTTGTGATGCAATGTACTGTTGTCTAGGCCAGTCATGGCAGTTCTTTATTTAGCCACATCGTCTCCCATGCTCCCTTTATATTAGGAGGGTTTATGTGGACCAGTTATACCCAGTGCCACATGAAGGGGATTTTGCAATAGTGTCTAAGAAAGAAGTTTTTCAGTCTGTAAACAGGAGAGGGTTGCCTGGCTACCAACTTCCTTCTGTCTGTGAATGTAATCGCGATGCCTGGACTAACATAAGGTAAACATGCTGCTTTTGATGATATTGTTGAATTGCCAGACCAACCCTTGTTTATCTCTACCTAACTTCTTATTAAGTAGTAATTAAATGCCCAACTTGTTTTTTCTACTGTCAGTTATCCATTTACTGTAAAAAACATTTCTCAGTGATATAAGAGGTACAGTAGTTTTGTCTCGACCATAAGTGATGCATTCTTATTAAAGCATTTATTTGGATTTGTTTGAATATATTATGCTCTATAATCATCTTTTAATATGTTCTTTTAAATTTTTAGTCAATTTTATTTAATATTTTATATCAGTTTAGTTCTTCATAAACTTATATAAGAACAATAATGGTATCATGGGTATGTAGCAAAGGTTGGGGTTATTTCACATGGAGGATTCTCAATTAGTTTTAAAATATTTTCCTCCACAGATTAAACTTCTTTGAATCTGTATTTTAAAAACATATTTGTGTTATTTAGTTTACATATAGTAAAATGCATTTTTAAGTGTACAGTTTTATTAATTTTGATAAATGCATATAGTCAATCATGTGTCCACTTTTTCTATTAAAACTTTAACATGTAAAAACAAAACTTTAACATGTACTGCTCACAAAAATTAGGGGATCAGCCTGACCTGTGGTGGTGCAGTGGATAAAGCGTCAACCTGGGAACACTGAGGTCGCCAGTTCAAAACCCTGCACTGGTCTGGTCAAGGCACATATGGGAGTCGATGCTTCCAGCTCCTCCCCCCTTTCTCTCTTTCTTTCTCTCTCTCTCTCTCTCACTCTGTGTCTCCTCTCTAAAATGAATACAATAAAAAGAAATTTTTTAAAAAATAGGGGATCAGAGAACATACAGAGATACTCCAGTACTTTCAGCCTTTTGCATAGTGCATTTTCACCAATGAAATAAAAGTTAGTTTTGCATCTGATTTGCATAATCAAACAACTTTCTTTGACTTGTCATTTGCTTTTTTGATGTTCTGTTTAATAAAGAAAAAGTCAAATGCTTCTTTTTTTTATTGCTTCATATTCATTTTGAAATATTCCCTAATTTTTGTGAGCAATATATTATAATTATGTTATAATCTTATCTGATAGTTTCAGCATCTGTGTTATATCTTAGTCTGATTATATTGATTACTTTGTCTCTTGGCAATGTGCTCCCCACCTTTCTGCTTTTTCCTTTTTTTCTTTTTCTATGTCTCTTTGTTTACTGCCAAAAGACAGACATCTTGTGTAGGATAGCAGAGAATGAAGTAGATGATTTTTATGCCTGGATTTGAGCACTCCTGTCCTTTTGCCAGGACTTTAGTATGGAGGTTTTAAGTCAATCTAGTCAGGAATTGAGCTGGGTTTGGCATTTGTTGTTCCTGTCATTACTTTCAGGTCTCCGTGGGTTTCAACTTCTTTTAGTGTTACTTTGTGTTTTTCAGGGCTGTCTTTCTAGGTTGCTATTCTGTCTGTTCTATATCCAGCTTTAGATTTTTTCTTTACATTGTGTCTTGGACAGGGCTTGTTTCTATGCTCTTACCCTTCTCCCAGTAATATATCTCTGTTACTAGTTACTCCATGCTTATTAGCTTGGTCATTAATTGTTTGTTGTATTATTCCATTGGAAATGTCAATTGTTTTTACTCTGTTGTTATTTTAATATCTTAATATTTATTGTTTTAATACTTTGATATTGTAAAGAATTGTGTCCTATTTTAAATTTTTCATTATTTGAGCCAGTTTATTTTGTTTCTACTTTATCGTATTTAAATTTCTTTTCCTTTTGAAAAAAACTGTTCTTTGAGTTCTTCTTGGTGGAAAGTGGCTATTATTCCTTGTGCTTTGTAAGTGGTAGAATGGTGTGCTGTTAATTTAGAATGTGTGTATTAGCTGACATGGTGCCTCTCATCCGTATGTGATCCTTCAGGTCTCCTTAGTTTTAGAAGAGTTGCCACTTTTAGAGTGATTACGACCATACTCTACTCCAGATTTGTGCTGCCAATATTCTCTCCACTTTCTGTGACACTAAGTTTTTTAGGTTTGTATCAATCCTAAATTGTTGACAGAAGTGGAGTAATAAAGATAAAACTAGTCACATTAAAGAGTTAGGACCACCCTTTACATCATTGTCTAAAGCTCTTAGAAAGTCATGCAGATTATTTTATTATTGCTATAGTGACAAAACATTGATGGAGATAATCAGAAGCATGAGCAAGCTTGTTTGCCTGCTTATTGGAAAAGATATTCTGTCAGCGCACCCTAGGTCTCTTCAGAACTATCCATCACCTAAGAATCCCTTCACCTCAACCTCCTACACTGCAAAGTACCCTCTCATTTGCCCTTCTAACTTTCCCCTAGTGGAATTTAAGAAATTTCAGGCCATTTCTCATTCCATCCTCTTTCATTTCTCTGCAGATTATCTGTGATACACAGATACGGAAATGTTAGGGAATTCAAAGGGAATGTATTTTCTCATGATTTTAGTAACAGATTAGGACAAGCACTGAGACACAACATTTTTTTTTTTACCCACTCTCCCTATTCCACAACCATTTTGCTGTAAATTTACGTGAAATACATCTTAAGGGTGAAGCTTTACAAAGAGTGACAGTTTGCCAGGTGTTCAATGACTGAGGGAGAGAAGCTTAAGCATAGTGAGATTCTTTTAAAGGTCTGGGGAATAAGAGAAAGGTGGAGGAATTTTGTCATGGGTAGATTGTTATGTAGATGTGAAAGTAGCTGTGATTCTTGGTGGCCAATTCTTAACACAGTGCTCTGTCCTACATTGTATATTTATATAAATTGTCTCTCAGATCTAGCCTTATCTTTTGATTCTTGCTACATACTTGAAGAGCTAAGAGTCCTCTCTGCCTAGTTGTTCTTTATTTTTATATAGATGAGAGGCTCCCTTTGATAGAGTGACTTCACATTTTTGCAAATATGTTTGAAAAGGGCTCAGTGTCTCTTCTTCCTTATGTTCTTAAAGCATTCTATAGCTGTTTAAGATGATGATCTAGATTACTTATATGCTTATTTGTTTGCTCCTTATGTAAAGCAGAAGGGTGTATCTTAAATTTCAAATCTTCTTATTGCAACACAGCAATTTGCTGTACTGTACTCAGCACCTTACTTGCAGCTTCTTTTGGATTTTAAAAATAAGGCTTCTGACAACCTGATGTCCTTGAATTTTATTTCTATATTACTCACTATAATAGCACACATTCTTATTGTAGCATGCCTGCTATTTAATAACAAACATAGTTATCTTTGAGTTCATATTCTTATGCCTGAGGGGTAAAAAGTAAGTTCGAATATTTCTTAAGCAGTTTACATAGGAAAGTTCAAATTAATGGGTAGGTATTTATTAGAGAAATCTGTATTGGTGGTAAGTAATTGTATCAAATACACTAGCTAAACAGTGTTTCTCAAATATTTTTTACCATAACCTATGAAACAAAGGAATTTACCCTGTTATCTGGTGTATTTATGAATTTTTACACACACACACACGCACACACGAAACAAAGTTTTTATGAAGTAATACTATTATATAAAATAAGCTGATTAAATTGATTAAATAGCTTTTATTCACAGTGGGTTGTGATACAGTTTGTAAAATACTGGTTTAATCATTCATAGTTCATATCCTGGAGTTCTTGGAGCCCTAAAGTTTTATGTGTTTATGTGTGGGTTTGTTTTTCTGGAGACTGAGTTTTTTGGTTTTACCAGGTTCTTAAAAGTTCTGTGAAGTCTGGTGTAAAAATACTTAAAAGACAAGTTTATTAGGGCTATCCTAACACTCATGTTACATCCAATGTCGCGGAAAGCCAAAAGCATCCTTCTGTGTCCAGTGTTTCTCCCAAGCTCAGCTGTTCCACAAACACAGAAAGCAAGGATACTTTGTGAAACCTCTCTGTTGTCCTAGCAGGAAATTGACCATTTTAAGATCCACACAAATGATCCAGTTATGCTCCTCATACTTCAGAAAGTCTAGGACAATTTTTATGTCATTATAATCTTCTCACAGAAGATGAGTTGAATAACCAATTGGAACTGCTGCATAAACATCACCATGGTGTAGGAGAACACATTTCAGAATCTGTTTAGAGCTGTCAGGAAATAGCCGCCATTCTGTTGGACTGTAAGTGGTAACACCTAGCTGGCTGAGAAGACTACTGATATCAGGACAGTAAACAAAGTGTTTGTCTTCAAGAAAAAGTCCACAAAAATCTGTTCATGCTTCCTGAAATGGAATACTGTAGCTGACTGGTGAAGTACACTCTTTTCTTGAAGCCTGGAGGCTAATAACTGAGCTGCTTTCTTTGATAGGCCCAAATCTCTTACTAAGTCATTCAATTCAGGTTGGCTACACTGCTGAGGGTTTAATGACTTCTTGGCATCAGAAGAAGACCCTTCAGATTCTACAACCATTTCCTCATGCATCTTATCAAAATACACTTGATCACCATGTTCACTTTCTTCATCCTTAGAAGAAATAAAACCATTGAAAACTGGAACTGGGAGTATCTCAGAGTGTGGGATAGGACCTATTGGTGAAGAAATATTAGGATATGCAATGATATGCCATTTTCTCTTGCCAATGCCCTTTGTATGGATCAGACAGAAATAACAGTCACTGCTGTGGTCCTTAGGTTCACCCCAAACCATGGGAATACCAAAAGGCATTCCTTTGCATTTTTCTTTGTCCAGTCACGAATCATTTCCTCACTATTATGTCACACAATATGAGGACCCCAATTCTTGTCTTGATCGCCAAGGGGAACTTGAAAATAGGCAGTAGATGCACGTGTCATAAATGATGAAATATTGCACCTTTGACGTTGAAGTGTGTAACAGCCACATATATAACAGAAGGTGTCAGGACTATTCTTACCTTTATGCCTACTAGAAGAAGCCATGATTCAATCTTAAAACAAAATAAGAGGGTGTTTTTATCAGATAATAACTTTTTACATTTAAAAACAACTGCAATTATGTAAAAGTGATGTTTGTAAAACATTAATTGCTTTATGGTTATGTTCAATCCAAGAGTCATTGCCCTTTAACTCCAATTTAAAAACCAATGCATGCCATTAACTATAACAAAAAGAAATTAAAATTGCATAAAAACTAGAGCATACACCCAAAAATGGATTTTAGATTTAGAATCAGTGATGCAGAAATATATAGAAAAAGTTCTAAAACCTCATGCAACAGAAAATGAAAAAAGAAATTGTTCCCCAGTGTTATATATGTTGATTACCCACTATTACTACTGTCCATCTTTGTTTTATTTTTTTTCTGTAGGGTTACTAGGTTTGTCTCAATTTGTCTTTGTTCATTTACTCTTGTCACCTGTGGCTGACTGCAGTAAAAGTAATAATTTGGTATTTGGAAGAGATCTCAACTATCTTCCAGCTGGAAACCAAATACATGACTGGCCTAATACGACCAACCTCTAACCATCTCTCTGTGGTGCCATGAGAATGGCTTTGGAATCACAGTGCACAGAGCAGTTATTCAGAAAGGTATGAACTTGCTGCATATCCAAGAGAACTGACATGGCTCTGTGCTTCAAGTTAATGTTCAGGTTGTTTTTAGTCTCAATAATTGAATGTCCTATTAATTTTTAAATAAACGGTGAAGGTGGTGTGTAGAGTAGACATGTAGGTAGTATTAAATTCAAGTAGATTCACAGCCTTAGTAGCCTATCATATTAAGACTTTTCCACAGTACAATATATTTTGTAAAGTCACAGACTATTGAGCAACATCACATAACCCTGTAGCACACATTTAGACTTGTGGTATAGTGATTATTGGGGTGAGACTCAGTGAGAAAGGAGAGATCGTTGTGTTCTCAGTTATTGCACAAATATCTGGCAGGGCTGGTTGTCAGATTGCAGGGGAGGGATTCTAACTCTTGAGCTAAGGAGCTTCAAGGTAAAGGTCATCTTCTGATTAATCAAGAGCTGTGAAGGAATTGTGAAAGACTTTAGTGAGGTATTGGCTCCTACCCTAATATACTAGTTTGGAATTTTATGTTTAGGGGAGCCCCAGATGTAATATAGAAGTTGGGATCAAGCCTGGCATTTGTGCCTGTATAATTTAGTGAGTTAGTAGCACAATTCATTACCTCAGGTGTCAAGAATGAATGAGGGGAGTATTGTACTCACTCTGTTGTGATCAGGTTGACCAGGATTGATTTCCATAGCACTGCTCATAGCACTACAGAGTTCTAAGAATAGAAGGAAGACAATACTCTTTTTGATAGGCCAACCTGAAGGAGATTATTCTTCCAAAAATCAAGCCTTACATCTCACAGAACTTAAAAAATAGAGAAAGAAACTTAGGATGTTTGAATGAGATGTTTGAGTTATCTAAAGGGATTAAAATATTAAGGTGGCTTTAGAATTCTGCTGTGGATATGCTTAGCTGGGATTAATAAAACTTCTTTCTATCTCCAACTCCCACCATTTGCATAAATCCTGAGATAAGTTTTAAACATTCACAGACCATAGAATTGTGGGAGGAAAGTACATACCAAAATTTGTGCTACACATATTCTGTTTTGCTCAGTAACATACTACTTTCTGTCTCTCTTTTTTGTCTGTCTTCCTCTCCTAGTTTATTATTCTCTCTGGCCATCTCTTATTTTCATCCATATTCTTTATGTTTTCTATCTGCTTCTTCAAGTCTTTGTACATTTCTTGCTTATTTTATGCTAGTCACAGAATAATAGAATAAAATTAATTTTCTTTGTGAAGCTGAGGGGTCTGCTACTTGCAAGGTATACTATCATTAAGATTATTTTGGTAATATATAAGTATTAAATTTTGGAGACCCTGAGGTATTCTTGTCATCATTGTCTCTACTGCTCCTCTTTTTCTTAAAAAAAGTAAATATTGTTATATTCTGTAAGGTAATGCCAACTCGTTCAGATTTTTTGAAAAATTTGTCTTCTTACATTGCTTATTTCTTTTCTTTCTAACAATTGGAGTGGGCTGCCTATTTGGTTAAGTTAGTTTAGAGAGAAAACAAATGACTTGGCTTTGCTGTTGGTAATTAATGAGACAACCAATGAACATAAGCAATGACTCTAGTTTCTCTTTGTAGAGGTGAGTAATGCTGAACAGTTCAAGTCCCATAGTGGTGCAGGTGCTTAGATCAGCAAGAAGATGCTATTTTTAGAGTAGTATTAGGATACACTGAAGCTGTCCAAACTGAGTTTATCCAATCAGAAGGTGTCTGATATTTAAGGTAGGTCATGTTAAGGTTATGTCAGGTCATTGAATCCTATTAGAAAAAAAAATGCTGATTGTATCTAAGTCATTCTCCTGTGATGTTTGCTGAAATGTAGTTGTAAAATAGTGACAGATTTCTTTTTATTTTTTTATTATTTATTCATCACAATTCCTTGTACCTTAAACCCAAGCAAATGTAATAATATTGATTGTGTGAGAACTTAGACTAAGCTTACCCTGAGGAAATACATTTTCCTCTTTCCCCCTTTGATGCCCTTCAGGCAAATGATAGTAGGAGTATCTCATGCATGTTAAAAGCTGATATCTGCCAGAAGAATTAATCAGCATATCCTAGATTTATTTCCAGTCTCCTGTGAACAGAAAATGAGAGAAGCCTCTGCACAATCAACACATTTTAGTGGGCTGAGTGAGATCTTTACTTCTCCCAGGGAAGAATTGTCCTGAATGGATTGCAAGAAGGCTCATGTCATTGAGGGGAATCCATCAAATTTCTGATTTTTCTCATTTATCTTCCAACTAACAGTTAAGTTCAAATAACACATCAGCAGAATTCACTTAACAGAAGTATCTTTCTTAAGATTTCCCAGTGCTCTAAAAATTGTCAGAAAGTGAATGACAGTTATGAAACTAGCCACAGGTGTCCCTGAGCCTTACATATTGTTTGATTTTTAACAACTACAAAGAGTGTCCAGATAGTTTTCTTTGATTTAAAAATGTGATGAAGTTCTTCAATTTCTTCATTTACTGAAAAAATGGCATGCCTACTATGTACTGAGTCTATGCTAAGCACTAGACAACTGGGGCTCCATGATGATTGATCTTTTCTATGATAGATCTACCAGAATAGAATTTATATTTGAAAGAGTACCCTGGGACACAAAGTGAGTCAAAGTTTTATAATAGAGGGAAGGAGAATGGTTCAATTGCTTTCAGATTTTGTCTCCTGAGCATAAGCAATTTTCTAGCTGTAGCACACATTGTAACCAAAAGGTGAAACTGAGGGTCCAAAATGATCTGTTTTCTTTTTTTTCCAAGTAAGAGAAGGGGAGATAGACAGACTCCGGCATGTGCCCTGACCAGGGTCCACCTGGCAATCCCTCCTTCTGGGCCTATGCTCTGTCCCTCTGGGGCCATGCTCTCAACTGAGCTATATTTTGTGCCTGAGGCAGAGGCTCTATAGAGCCATCTTCAGTGCCCAGGCTGAGTCAATTGAGCCATGGCTGTGGGAGGGGAAGAGAGAGAAGAAGAGAGAAAAAAGGGAGGGAAAGGGGTAGAAAAGAAGATGGTTGCTTCCTCTGTGTGCCCTGACCAGGAATTGAACCCGGGACATTCACATGCCGGGCCCATGCTCTACCACTGACCCAACAGTCCAGGGTCTGAGATGATTTTTAACTGAAGAAGGTAATGAAAGATAATGCAACCAGTTTAAGACATAAAAGTCTATGCTACTCAGGAATTAGCCTGACTTGGTAAGTAGTTGGACAGTGGATTTCTTAATCACCAAAGGACAGCCACAGAGTGATGGTGAGGAAAACGGAGGTAAATGATATTATTGGGCAACTTTCTTAGTGCATTCTCTTATATAATCTTCTCAAGAAACTTCTGAGGTGTGGGATATCTTTCTCAATTTTATTTTTCAAACAATGTAGCCATAGTCTTTAAAAATGAATGTAATTTCTGAGGGTACATGTGAGTATTAAGTAAGGCTTAAAAAAACACTTAAGCAATTCTTGGCATATGCACACACACAAACATCAGTGTAGAAAATAGATAATATGAAACAGAATGTTGGTAATGATAATAATAGGAAAATGAAGGGAGAAAATAAAAAGGAAAAAAAGTTGAACTGACCTGACCAGGTGGTGATGCAGTGCATAGAGCATCAGACAGGGAGGCAGAGGACCCAGGTTTGAAACCTTGAGGTTGCTGGCTTGAGCATGGGATCAGAGACATGACCTCATGGTCTCTGGCTTGCACCCAAAAGTCACTGACTTGAGCCCAAGGTCACTCACTGGCTTGAGCTAGGGGTCACTCACTCTGCTGGAGCCCCCCAGTCAAGGCACATATGGAAAGCAATCAATGAAGAACTAAGGTGCCACAGGAAGAATTGATGCTTCTCATCTCTCTCTTTCTGCCTGTCTGTCCCTATCTGTCCCTCTCTCTGTCTATCTCTCTCTGTCTCTATCACAAAAAAAAAAAGAAGAAGAAGTTGAACTGAAAGGCTGGAGAGAAAGTTAGGGAGACCATTCTGTTGATTCTATCCTAATTTGTACCTCACTACTTAATACTATTCCTAGGAAAAAGGGAAATAGGGAAAAATTATCTAAGACTTTTTAATTCTAATTTGTCTGTCCATATTCAACCCAAGTTCAAGGTCTTATGATAGATAGCCCTCTCTCTACTATCCCTAGTTGATGTGTTAAGTCTACAACATCTAACCCTTAAAATGCATTCGCTCCATGTCATTCTTTCATTAGTCAGTTCACTCTTTGTTAATTTGAAACATGGATTTATATTATTCTGTCAGGGCATATTAATGTGTATTCTCTGTCAAAAAATACATTTATATTTTTCATTAGGTAACTTATGGAGACCGAAGCTTAAATCAAAATAAATGACCCTATGAATGAGTGTACTAACTTCTACACCAGGATGGTTTTACAGACAAAATTGGTGAGGGAAGCCTTTTTCAGTGTCTTTCAGATCACAACCCATGAAATCTCTGGTCTTCTGGAAACCCTCTCCCCCAACCCAAAACCTTTAAATAGGCAAAATGTCAAGTGCACCTAAAGACAGTTTGGTTAATCTCTGAGGTGGTCCAACTCCCATGTCTGGGAGGGAAAAACTGGAGAAATTCTAATTCTTAATGTTTACTCATTCATTCATTTCTTCATATTTTGAAAGCTCTTGAGTTTTTCATAAATTGTCCTGTCTCCAGTTGTTCAGAAGCCCTCTTGTGGAGCAGAATTAGCCAACTGCTACTGCTTCAGGGGGAATGGATGTATAATATATTGTATTTTGGTGAACCTTTATTACTGGATGAATTATTTTTTATCCCCAAATGGCTCTCTTTATTAAATGCCATCAAATACATCCTTAATACTAATACCTTTTTGAATTAGTCTTTTTGGATGAGTGCTTTCCCTATGGCTCGGTGCTTTGGCTTTGTCTCCTTGTGGTAAGCTAAAGGAAAGACTGTAGTTACATTTTTGCAATGCTTTAGAGCAGTGATTCTTAACCTTTTTTGAGGTACTGAACCCACCAGTTTCATATGCGCATTCACCAAACCCTTCTTCAGTGATAAATAAAATATGATTTTTTCCCCCAAATTCAAGACATAGGTATATCTTTTTTTACTGGTGCATAAAATGAGCCATGCATGAACATCACCTTGCTCAAAGAACAAAACCAACGAAGTGCATGAACTCACAACAAATTACGGTATTACTTTATTCTGGCCCCTGTGGCAGAGGCTTCTCCGAACCCCTGAGACCGACTCATTGAACCACTAGGGTTCGATAGAACCCAGGTTAAGAACCACTGCTTTAGAGTATCAACTCGTATTCTTAGTTTGGGTTTAAGGAAGTTACACTAAAAAAAGAATTGAAAATCTGTACACCAAATAACTTTCTGATTTATGTGATTTCATGCTTTGAAGTTCCCCGGCATTCTTTTCAACTTACTTTGTGAAGGGAAATATTGGTATGGTCTAAAATATGCTTCTTTATTGGCTCATGTGAAAAATGGAAACAGGTTTTATTCCTTTTCACATCTTTTGTTCCTTCCCACTGTACAGCTGTTTAAAAGTTACCTTCTCATCTACTCTCCCCAGAATTAAAACTGAGAATGTCATTTCTGTTTTTATCCGTGAAATGTGCGATTAACTATAATTACATTTTTGCTGTCATCAAAAGATTTTTTGACTAGCCCATTAGGAATATATAAATAAATGTGCTTTCTGTGAGAGCAAAAGAAGCTCCTTGTAGTTGACTTGATAGAATATTAAGAGCACTCTTTAAAACTAAATTTATTAGTTATAGAAGGTCTCTTTGAAACCTCATAGAGGAGCAAGCACTCCATGAAATGTTGCTTTAGTCTGAGGTTTGCTAAGAGTTTGTATATAAATTTGGTATTGGAGAACCCTGTTTTCCTTAAATTTGAAATAGTTACTGTCAGCTTCTAGAAAGAAAATCATTTTGGGGGGAGGAAGAAAATTATTTTAGTAACAGAGGACTAGAGTGGAATTTTTCTGAGGCTGGAAATGAAATATCTATAATAGAAATGATACTTACAAATTCTTGATAACATTTCGCATAGTTAGGTGAATTTTCTTCTCCTTACATTGACTGAATCTTTTAAAAATAATTTATTTATTGATTTTAGAGAGAGAGAGAGAGAGAGATAGAGAGAGAGAGATCTGTTCCTATATGTGCCCTGACTGGGGTTTGAACCCACAGCCTTTGTGTATCAGGACAATGCTCTGTCTCTGAGCTGTTTGCCAGGGTAACTGAGTCTTCTTCTTCTTTTTTTTAAAGCAGTTTTCAAGTTAAGATTTTTTTATTGCCCCATTAAGAGAGAACTAGCTCAACTTTTTCATCCCCTAAATATTTTACTTCTTTCCCCACAACCACGGTCTGTAGGAGGACTCAAGGATAAAATAGATTGGAGGAATGATGAAAGCTACCTCAAAACTTTCTTAGGCTGATAATGACCAGAGCCTAGAGACTGTTTTTAAAATCTATTAAAGGAATCCTAATAAATTTGCTTTTGATATTAAATAATCGGGAAAAAAGAGAAAATGCTGAAGAGTTGAATATCTAATAGAGACAATGATTAGGTGACAAACACATTTCAACCTTTAATGAGGTTGTTGTAATGACCCAAATACAATTTAAAGATAAACTACCTTTAACCTTTTGTAATCCTGCAATTTACTCCTGGTGACTTGAATGGAACTTAGGTCTCCACAAGGGCTTAGGTCTCCACAAGGATTTTTAAGGTAACCATCAGCAAGAGCATTTATGGGCCTTGCTTTGGTAGACATTTTGGATGCTGTAAGTCATAAGAAGGAAAGAAATACCAGGATTCTAACCTTCCCAAGATCATTCACTCTTGGATCATGACTGATATACACTGCCTTTCACATTTATATTGTGTGAAAAAATTTTTTCCTGTGAGTTTATCAGCCAGGAAGTCTTATTGTTTGTTCGTTTGTTCATTTGTTTTGTTTTCCTCACAGTATCATAGGTTATTTCCCAGAGTAATTCCAAAGTCTGACTTATAGTTTTACATGGTAAAAAGTCATCAAATATATGAAAAAACTAGAATAGTCTTACATTTCACATGTATAGCATAGTTATAAATGCTTCTAATAGTTTGAATTAGCCAATTCTCCTTCCATAAGTACCTGTATGAGTCTGAAACTCTGCTAAAGCCTTTCACTTGCTACTTATGACCCTTTTTCACATGCATGAGATTGGAGCATTCAGAGATGTTAAGTTGCCTACCTGAGATTGCATAGCAGATAAATTAACAGAGTCATATTTTCTTGACTGCAAAACCCATATTCTAACCAGTGTATTCCAACATCCTCCACATCAGGGCTCCAGTTGCAGTCTGGCAATAACCGGGCAATAACCCTGAAGAATTTAGTATCTGTAGCACATTGATTGGGAAACTTGGCTCTGACCATACATATATCTTTTCTCCTTAGCCGTGCCATTGTAGTTGCTTGTCATACGCAGTTAATTTTTCTGCTTTCACACTCAGGCATATGTAAGATTAATGACATTGTCAAGATTGGAGAAAGATCCTAGGAATTCTTAATTTTTCATTGCCCTCTGGTTATTCCCCATGGCACTTCTTCCTGTTTCATCGTTTTCCCCTAATATCTTTATCCATTCTTCTCTATCTGTTAGAGCCACCACATTTATATTATATTCATTCCAACATGGATTTAGGAGAGATTTGTTTGAATAAATTGATTCTAAGTTGTAACTGCCTGATATCTCCTTCCTACCAGAGATACTTACTTATTAAACCCAATTTCTGCATGCTGTATTTCAGCCAATATGGAGGTGATAATTTGGGACTGACCACTTGGCATTCTGAATGTTTGGGCTCTAGGGACAGGAAAGGGAAGGAAATTTTAGTAGCCCTGGGTATTTCATAGCTGTGAATGGGACAGGAGTTGTTGCTTACAAATGGAGAACTGATAAAATTAGACACCTCAGTCCATGTAAGTTTTTAGAAGGGTCTCAGAGCAGCTTTATGCATGTCTCATTTTTATTTTTCTTTCCAACAACTAACTCCTTAAATACTTTGACTATGTAAAAGTATTAATAACTTATAGTCATTAAACTCACCTGCCTATAAATCATGTCCAATTACATTACAGACAAATATACCCATTAAAGAATTGATTTAATTTATCTGCCTTAAAGAGCTCTTTGATGACAGCTCTACACTCTTTCCCAGGATGCTCAGTCTTCATATCTTATAGATATCTTCTTCTGCTATCTGATATCAGCATGGACTCTTGTGTCAGAGCAGAAATAATGCTTCAAGGGCAGTATTAAATCATGCTGAGTTACTGGGAAATCATAGAAACATGTTGGAGCAGTAATAAGAGCATGGTCATTGAGGACAGACTGGGTTTATTTCAAAATTTGCCACTTAATAGGTACTGTTTGATCCTGAACACATTTCTTAACCTTGGTTTTCTCTTCTGTAAAATAGATAATAATATATTATTTTCAGGAATCTATTTGACATTTTAAATAGTACAATAAATGTGTAAAGCCGGTAGCTGCAGCCACCATCACAGCTGCCTGGCCCGTGCAGGTTCGCATTTGATTCGGACATTTGGTAATGAAACAATGGAGCCAAGAACTGGTGAGCCATCATCTTTAATCCCAGCTTGCACTCGGCGGGCAAGCAAAAACACACACTGGGCTCCAAAACCCACTCATTCAGTGCTCACAAAACTACTGACTTATCCGAGTTTCTTAAAATCAAAGGTTTCTAGCTCACCAGTCTTATTCACCTCTGTTTCCCATCTCTTTCTTCTGCACAAACTATGCACAAACTGGCTTCTCCCTCAGCACTCTGCCATTTTAGCTGCTTCTCCTGGCCTCCTCCACGTGGTCTTTCTCTGCTCTCCTCTCTAATGCTAATCTCAGGAACTGAGAGAGAGCAAGCTCCCAGTTAATACTCGTATAGTCTGTTTATACCCAAGACTCTGGGGCTGCTCAGAACTAGCCTTTGCATGTTGAAGAACTGCTTGTGTGTTTATTTATTCATTCTTTATTCATTCAAAAACATTTGGGCACTGAGTTCCAGGTAGAAGTTTGTTGGGCAGATAAGATACATTATGCTCATTTTGTTAAAAATGGCACTGCCCACGTGGAAGCCCGCTGATATTAATGTGTGTTGGGGGACAGACTGTGGGCATGCTGGGGCGTTATAGCCTAAGGCTTAGTTTTAAGAGTAAGCTTTTCCCCACACCCTTGACTGATTGGATGACGTGGGGTGGTGCACTCTCATGAGGAATCCTCCCATTATGCCTCAGATAAGTGATTTTGTATCAGAGACTTTCTTATTTGTAGATTGGCTTAAAAGTTTAGATTTCTACACTATAAAGTAGGGCAGACCAGGAGCTTGCTCTCTCTCAGTTCCTGAGATTAGCATTAGAGAGGAGAGCAGAAAAAGGCTACATGGAGGCCAGAAGAAGCAGCCAAGATGGAGTGCTGAGGGAGAAGCCAATTTGTGCAGAGTTTGTGCAGGAGAAGGAGATGGAGAACAGAGGTGAATAAGACTGGTGAGCTAGTAACCTTTAATTCTAGGAAACTCGGATAAGTCAGTAGCTTTGTGAGCACTGAATGAGTGGGTTTTGGAGCCCAGTGTGTGTTTTTACTTGCCCGCTGGTGCAAGCTAGGATTAAAGCTAATGGCCCACCACCTCTTGGCTTTTTTGTTTCATTGCCGACTGTCCAAATCTAATGCAAACCTGCACGAGCCAGGCAGCTGTGATGGTGGCCTTGGCCACTGGCTTTACAAAGTTTAAGTGAGAAAGAGCCATAATAAAATCGGCAGCTAATTATATTTTAGTATTGCTTCTTACTTGCTCACAGTTTCTATGTGCTGATTCTTTTATGATAAATAACTAGCTGATATGGTAAATAGCTGATCTAGCTTGAATGTTTTCTTTAAGTGAAAGTTTCTCTTTCCTGTGAATAATAAATTCTATTTTGGGGTTCATTGATGAGATAATAGATAAGGGAGACCTTTCTTTAACTAAGGAAAAAATGTCATTTGGATGTCATGAGAGCAGAATTTTCTTGTGTTATAAGAACTTAATAACTATTCTTCTAATTTAGTTTTATGGATGTGTCAACAAAAAAAATATGCAATCCTGTAGAAAAATTTTATAAAAGTTTCTAGGGTTGATTTGAGCCAAACAATGCCTTGAAGCAAGATCTCGACAGACTGACAAAAATGCTTCCCAGAATGACAGTCTGAAGTTTCTTTTATACATTTGGAATTAAAGAGAGGACATAGGAAAGATGACATGAACACAGGAGAAAGAAAGGTAGAGAAATCTCAATGATTGGCTAAGGATAGTTAACAAGATAATGTGCTCTCTTGAGGGTGGTAATGCTTCCCAGAGGTCTGAAAAAAAGTCATTTCAAAGGTGTGTTAACTTAGACACGAAAAAACAATGGGCAGCGATTGCTTAATGACAAACATAAACCTTTTACAGGTCTGGGTGTGACTACCCACCGTGACCTGCCCAGTTAGGAATTTATGATCAGATTGCCCTGTGAGGTTACTTTCAGTTACAGTTATTACAGAACCCCATGCTGGTCCACAGATGTATTTTTGAGTGAGGCAGGAGACTTTGGCATTGAAAAGCTCATGAAAAAGAAAAAAAAAAAGGAAAGCCATGCCCTGATTCTCTGTTCATTTCTTATATAATCCTGTGTTGATATTCCAGGTGTAGAGAACAATTTTGTTCACAGAGTAAAATGAGACTCAGTGAAATTAGGTGGCTTTAGTGTGAAATTACAGGGCCAGGGCAGAGTCAGATTAGTGGTGTCTATTATATTTAAAGTTGGGAAATGCTTCTTGTATTTTAAGCATATTTATGTCAGAACTATTTTAGTAATTACTTTCATGATGCTTGCGTATTTGAATGTATGATCAGTGTGAATAAAAAAGGGCTATGTGATAAAGCTGACAAGTTCTGTGACTGAAAGTAACCTTACAGGGTAACTGATCAAAAATTCCTATTTGGGCAGATTGTGGTAGGTATTGATGCCCCATCAAGTTGGGTAGGTCTTAACTTCTTTAATAAAAGGTTTATCTTTGCCTCAAGCAAGCCCTGTTCATTGTTCTTATGCATCTATATTAGCACACCTTTGAAATGCTAGAGTAATCTTTGTTTTCAGAGGCTTCAGAGGCTTAACAACCCTCAAGGGTGCATATAATTTTGCTAACTCTTCTGTAATCCAATTATAGAGATTTCCCTGCCTTGCTTTCTCCCATGTTTGTGTAATCTTTCTTATGTTCTCTCTCATTAATTCCAAATGTATAAAAAGAACTACAAAACGGTCCTTTACCAGAGTATGTGAGATCTGGTTTCCTGGCATATTGTCAGTTTGGCTGAAATAAACTCCTACACAAATTCTCCACAGGTTTGAGGTATTCCATACAAATGGCTTGTCTTGGCTCATGTCCTGGACTGTCCTAATATCTTTCAAAGGTTTACAAACCTTAAATAAGCAGCATCTGACCTCCATGTGTCCTATTCATACCTCTTACTAAGCCGGAGGCCAGGAACTAGTGGTAGCCTGCCTCAGTTTTTAGCTCAGCTTCTCCCAGCCGAAGTGGCAGTCATCTGAAAATCCTTTGTAACTCATGCCAGGTATCCCTGAGCAGGGCATAGGCCTGCATCTCCTGGGAGCCCCAGAGCCAGTGCACACAGTACATAGCTTCAGATCACATCAGAACACCACACAACTACCTCTGCAAGCAGCACACTCAAGATCTGGATTTGATGGGCATCAGAGACCTACCGAAGCAAGAAGTGCTCTGTGAAGTGGGCCCGGCCCAATAACTCCTCTACTGTAGTCGTAGTCAGTCCTTGCAGTCAGCTGACCTGAGGGGTCAATACTTCCATTTACTCGCCAACAGCAATCAAGGCTTAACTACAACAGAAGGGTACACACAACTTACATAGGGGATGTAAAGCCAGTGGCCAAGGCCACCATCACAGGCAGCTGTTGTGATGGTGGCCTTGGATACTGGCCCTACACCTAGCATCAAAGGTTTCTAGGTCACCAGAGTTATTCACCTCTGTTTCCCATCTCCTTCTCCAGCACAAACTCTGCACAAATTGGCTTCTCCCTCAGCACTCTACCATCTTGGCTGCTTCTCCTGGCCTCCTCCCTGTGGCCTTACTCTGCTCTCCTCTCTAATGCTAATCTCAGGAGCTGAGAGAGAGCAAGCTCCCGGTCTGCCCCACTTTATAGTGTAGAAATCCAAATCTTTAATCCAATCTATAAAGAAGAAAGTCTTTGACACAAAGTCACTTATCTGAGGCATAATGGGAGGATTCCTCATGAGAGTGCACACCCCCCCCACACACACATCATCTAATCAGTCAAGGGTGTGGGGAAAAGCTTACTTTTAAAACTAAACCTTAGGCTATAACGACCCGGCCTGCCCACAGTCTGTCCCCCAACACATATTAATATCAATGGACTTGCACGTGGGCAGTGCCATCTTTAATAAAGTGAGCATAATATATTTTATCTACCCAACAGGAAACAAAACTGGAGCGCCCCACTCAGGTGACTACAGAGTATATACCAGTGGGCTTCACAAGACACCTTTAATATAAGGCCACTCTGCCAAGACCAGGAACTATATCAGCTTTACATGATATGCAGTACCAAATACAGGGAGACTGCCAAAATGATGAGACAAAGAAACATGTTCCAAATGAAAGAACAGGACAAAACTCTAGAAAATGACCTAAACAAAATGGAGATAAGCAATCTACCAGATGCAGAGTTCAAAATGCTAGTTATAGCCTGACCTGTGGTGGTACAGTGGATAAAATGTTGACCTGGAATTGCTGAGGTTGCCAGTTCTAAACCCTGGGCTTGCCCGTTCAAGGCACATACAGGAAGCAACTACTATAAGTTGATGCTTCCCTCTCCTCCCCTTTCTCTCTCTCTCTCTCCTTTCTTTAAATCAATAAATAAAAATAAAAATCTTTAAAAAAACACTGGTTATAAATATGCTCAATAAACTTAGGGGAAGAATAGATCAACTCAGTGAGAACTTCAAAAAAAAGATAGGACATAAAAATGAAGACAGAAAACATAAAAAAGACCAATCAGAAATGAAGAATACATTAACTGAAATAAAGAATACACACTATAAGGAGTCAACAGTAGATTAGATAAAGCAGAAGATCCTATCAGTGATTTGGAAGATAAAGTAGCAGAGCACACCCAATCAGAACAGCAAAAGAAAAAAAAAGTATCCAAAAAAATGAGGATAGGTTAAGGGTCCTATAGAAAAAACAAACATACCAACATTCAAATCATGGAGATGCCAGAAGAAGAGAAACAGGAAGCAATTAAAAACCTATCTGAAAAATTAATGATAGAAAAATTTCCTAACTTGGTGAAGAAAATAGACATACAAATCCAGGAAGTGAAGAGTTCATCAAACAAGATGAATGAACTCAAGAGTCTTACACTAAGATATATCATATTAAAACACAAAAGGTTAAAACAAAGACAGAATATTAAAAGCAGCAAGAGAAAAGCAATTAAAAGGGACTAACTTTTTAACAGAAGCTTTGTAGGCCAGAAGGGATAGGCAAGAAATATTTAATGTGATGAAAAGCGAGGTTTTAACCAAGATTACTTTACCCAGAAAATCTATCATTTAAAAATCAAAGGATAGATAAAGAGCTCCCCAGATGAGAAAAAGCTAAAGGATTCCAGTACCATCAAACCAGTATTACAAGAAATGTTAGCCTGACCAGGCGGTGGCGCAGTGGATAGAGCGTTAGACTGGGATGCAGAGACCCAGGTTCGAGACCCTGAGCTCGCCAGCTTGAGCGAGGGCCCATCTGGCTTGAGCAAAAGCTCACCAGCTTGGACCCAAGGTTGCTGGCTCCAGCAAGGGGTTGCTCGGTCTGCTGAAGGCCCACGGTCAAGGCACATGTAAGAAAGCAATCAATGAACAACTAAGGTGTCGCAACAGCAACGAAAAACTAATGATTGATGCTTCTCATCTCTCTTCGTTCCTGTCTGTCTGTCCCTGTCTATCCTTCTCTCTGACTCTCTCTCTGTTCCTGTAAAAAAAAAAAAGAAATGTTAAAGGGTACAGGAGGTCTCCTCGGGTTACAACACAGTTCTATTCCAACGACAGTAACAAAACCTGAATTTTGGTGTAAGTCAAAACACACCCTAGCCTAAGTCACTTACCTATCCTAACACAGTTGTAAAATCATAATCTATAACATAAAAACATAGCTAAGCCACAAAAAAAGATTATTGTGTATTCTTCCACCCTGCATAACCAAACTAGTTCGCCCAAGTACTCCGTAAATACGATGCTAACAGCATAAGCCGAAACACTCATGTCTCAATTTTTTAAAGTTTTTATGGGAATGAGAGTCGTAAACTCGAAATGTCCTATGTCAAGACTTTTGTAACCTGAAGGCGCCCTGTATTTTTTAGGAAAAAAGAAAAAATATATAAAAATGTGGACAATAGCCTGACCTGTGGTGGCGCAGTGGATAAAGCGTCGACCTGGGAACACTGAGGTCGCCAGTTCAAAACCCTGCACTGGTCTGGTCAAGGCACCTATGGGAGTTGATGCTTCCAGCTCCTCCCCCCTTTCTCTCTCTCTCTCTCTCTCTCTCTCTCTCACTCTGTGTCTCCTCTCTAAAATGAATAAAATAAAAATAAAATTAAAAAAAAATGTGGACAATAAAATGGCAGTAAACATATTTATCAACTATTATTTAAATGCAAATGGATTAAATTCTTCAATCAAAAGCACAGGGTGGCTGAATAGATAATAAAACAAGATAATAAAACATACATATACTGTCCACAAGAAACTCATTTCAGGTCAAAAGACACACATAGACTAAAAGCAGTGGTGGGATTCAGATAATTTAATAACCAGTTAAAATACTAAAAACCAGTTCTAACATATTAATTAAAAAATATTAAATAATACCTGGCAAAAAATAATAAAACTGTTATTTAAGATATTTTCATATTGCTTCTTGATTGAGATCCTCACTTGCAATTTTCTTAGCTTTTATTCGAGCATCCATTGTCTGTGTGATTTATCCTTAACCATCTTTTCACTGTAGGTGTAGGATCCCATTTCTTTACTGATGGACAGAATGAACATCACTATGGGTGCTTAGAACATGCTGTTGCACCAATGAATGTTAAAAAAGGGTAAGGAATGTAAATTTGTGATTTCCACATGGGGTGGCTACCAGGCACCCACCTTCGATAGAACCCTGATTAAAAGTGCCATTTTAACAACTGGTTTGCCAAACTCAACAACAAATTAGGTATTGGTTCTGCTGAGCTAGTGTAAACTGGCTGAATCTCATCACTGACTAAAAGTAAAGGGATAGAAAGAGATACTTCATGAAAATAGAAATGAAAAGAAAAGTTGGGGTATAAATACTTATACCAGACAAAATAGATATTAATTAATTTTTATTTTCCCACAGAGACAGAGTCAGAGAGAGGGATAGACAGGGACAGACAGACAGGAATGGAGAGAGATGAGAAGCATCAATCATTAGTTTTTCTTTGCCGTTGTGACATTTTAGCTGTTCATTGATTGCCTTCTCACATGTGCCTTGACCACAGGCCTTCAGCAGACTGAGCCACCCCTTGCTGGAGCCGGCAACCTTGGGTCCAAACTGGCGAGCCTTCGCTCAAATCAGATGAGCCCATGCTCAAGCTGGCAACCTCGGAGTCTCAAACCTGGGTCCTTCCGCATCCCAGTCCGATGCTCTATCCACTGCACCACCGCCTGGTCAGGCTAGACAAAATAGATTTTAAAACAAATGTTATAACCTCTGGGTATTTATCCAAAGAAATCCAAAACACTAATTGGAAGAGACATTTGAATCCATGAGTTCATTACAGCATTATTTACAATAGCCAAGATACGGAAACAAACTAAATGTCCATCACTAGGTAAATGGAAAAAGTAGAGGGGGTACTTACTTGTATGCAATGCAATATTACTTGGCCATAAAAAAAAATGAAATCTTAGCATTTGTGACAACATGGACAGACTTATAGAGTATTATGCTAAGTGAACTCATTCAGAAAAAGAGAAATACCATATGATTTCACTTATATGTAGAATCTAAAGAACAAAATAAACAAACAAAACAGAAACAGATCCACATGAAACATTTTGATGATTGGCACAGGGGAAGAAGGTTTGGGGGATTGGTGAAAAAGGTGAAAAGATGAAGAAGCAAGGCTTAGTTACAAAATAATCATGAGGATGCTAAATATCGCATTGGGAATGCAGTCAAATAATATTGTAATAACTTTGTATAATGCCAGATGGATACTAGACTTAAATGGGCGATCACTTTGTAAGTTATGTAAGTGTGTATTACTGGGTTATAAACCTGAAACTAATAGAATATTGTACATAAACTGTAATTAAAAAATAAAATATTATGCATGACTGGTGGTGGTGCAGTGGATGGACCACTGACCTAGGATGCTGAGGCCCCAGGTTTGGAACCCTAAGGTTGTTGGCTTGAGTGTGGGATCATTGATGTGATATCATGGTCACTGGCTTGAAGCCCAAGGCCACTGGCTTGAGGTCAGGGTCACTGCCTTGAGCAAGGAGTCAGTGGCTCGGCTGAAGCCCCCGTGTCAAAGCATGTTTGAGAAGTAATGAATGAACAACTAAAGTGTAGCAACTATGAGTTGATGGCTTCTCAACTTTCTCCATTCTTGTCTTTTTCTCTATCCCTCTCTTGCTAAATAAATAAATAAAATAAAAATAAAAATAAAGCAAAAAAAATAAAAAAAGAAGATTTAGTTTTTTTGCATTCACATTTCTTAGTGTTTTCTTATGACTTTTTTCAGCCCTGAGTTAAAACCTAAAAACAATCAAAGGTGCATATCTGTTCAATACCTATGGGGATCATTAGTTTAGAGTCTGATTTTGTGAAGGTGACTTTTTTATGGGAAATATGACCTGACTTACAGTGTTAAATAAATATTGAATAAATGAATAAACTTCTCCCATAACCTAAAATAATTCTTTACAGGTTTGGATGTTTCTTATGTTAACATCAGAAATGAGTATCTATAAAACTCCATAGTATGCTTAACTAGAAAACACTCTTCATTCCCTATCCTGCAGCACCCCCTTAAAAACATACAGCCTAGACCTGTGGACGAAATAGTTTACAATGGAAATGTAACTGCTGACAGTTTATTGTTCAGGCTGATTACGCAGCTGGATAGCAATGATCAGTAATTGAAAGGGTAGGAGGGATTAAGGGAAAAAGATACTTATAATTACTGGGCGGGAAGGTAGCTCATTGCAGTGTGGGCTGCCTAAAGCCGATAGGAGGTATCTACATGCCTATGGCTAGAAATAGGACAACTAATTAAAGTTTATCTTTGAAACAAGAAACTATAACAAATGCAGAATTGCCTTGTAGATAGATGTATTAGGCTGCAAGCTGATGTTCTTGGGTTCATTTACCTCAATAATTATTTATTGAGCACCTACTTTTTCCTAACCCATACTAAATCCTAGTGGTACAAAAATAATCAAATATAACTTCTGTCCTAGTAGATTCACCGAGGTAGGTTAAAAAGGAAGTCAAGATAGATAAGCACTGGATTAAGAAAAATACTTTAAAGTGAGCTATGTGTAGGAGCTATTGGAGAAACAGATGATTCTGTGCTCAATTTTTCTTCATTGGCATAGAATTATCAATTGAGCTAAGTAAAAATTCTGAGTTGTGGTTTCCAAAGGTAAAAGTGGGGAAAGATATTCCAGTCAGAAGGAAGAGCATATGCAGAGAGCTATGAGAGATTGTGTGCGGGGAAACAGTAAGGAGATGGATGGAACTCAAGGGCACTTGGAGGTAGATGGAAGGTGAGAACAGAGGATGAGACTGTGAAAGAGGCATGTGACTTCTGTTATCTCATCATCAGCCAAAAGTAATGAGCTTTTTTATTTCTTAAATATAGTAGAATGTTCATTAAAATACAAATAAACAAATTAAAAACCACATGATTTCAAATTTGTTCCCTGAGCAAAATAATTTGGAAGTACAGATATTACACTAATTGTGTTTAGCTGGAAGAGGCCTGGTTTAAGTTCATTTTAACTTAATCCAATTATAATTTGTGATGCAGCTGCAAAGAATTTTGAAAAATATCTAACTAGGAAGGCAAAAATACAATGAATAAAACAGCTAGTACTGCCCTAGACTTCATAATTTATAGAGGTAGGCAAATGTAAACTTTAGAGAAGGCTCTGAGAAGTGCTATCTTATTTTTTTAAAAAAGATTTTATTTATTCATTTCTAGAGAGGGGAGAGAGAGAGAGAGAGAGAGAGCAAAGGGGGGTTGGAGCAGGAAGCATCAACTCCCATATGTGCCTTGAACAGACAAGGCCAAGGTTTTGAACCAGTGACCTCAGTTTTCTGGGTTGACACTTTGTCCACTGTGCCACCACATGTCAGGTAAGAAGTGCTATTTAGATGCTAACAGATCACAGAGCAGAAAGCAAGGCTAAGTTGCCACATGAGTGGGGATATAGTATGGTGTCACTGCTCTTGAAGGACATGAAGTAAGAACTGAATTTTGAAACACAAGGAGGTTTTTAAGAGACATGTAGGTGACAGGATGGGAGAAAATCATATGAAGTGAGAGATACTTATGATCAAGCCAGGAATGAATATGGAAAAATGTAAGGTAGGTTCAGAAATGTGGAGTAAGTAGTACAGTGTTTCTGGACAGTAGGTGATGGGGTTGTGGTAATAAGTGAGAAATCTTGAAGAGCCATATATTTATTCTATGGTATAGTTCATTCATCCAATTCATTCATTGTTTTATAAATACTTACTGAGCTACTAGGTTGTATAGAGCATTCCAAACTTAGATGCAGGGAAGACATGACATTCATTGTTTTATAAATACTTACTGAGCTACTAGGTTGTATAGAGCATTCCAAACTTAGATGCAGGGAAGATAAGACATGGTCCCTGCCCTCAGGAAGCAGTAATAAACCTGACCAGTGGTGGCACAGTGGATAGAGCACTGACCTGGGATACTGAGGTCCCAGGTTTGAGGTCCCGAGGTTGCGTGGGATCATTGATGTCATCTCATAGTCGCTAGCTTAAAGCTCAAGGCCACTGCCTGGAGGCCAGGTCACTGTCTTGAGCAAGGGGTCATTGGCTCAGCTGGTGACAGGATGGGAGAAAATCATTTGAAGTGAGACATACTTATGAGCAAGCCAGGGATGAATGTGGAAAAATGTAAGGTAGGTTCAGAAATGTGGAGTAGTACAGTGTTTCTGGACAGTAGGTGATGGAGTTGTGGGAACTCCCAGTCAAGGCACATATGAGAAGCAATCAATGAACAACTAATGTGCCATAACTATGAGTTGATGCTTCTCATCTCTCTCCCTTCCTGTGTGCCTCTCTCTCTTTCACAAGAATAAAAAAGAAAAGAAAAAAATAATAATAGAAAGACACAGAAGATTTCTGAGCAGGAGATGGACACCACATAATCTCCCTAGCTACTTCTAATTAAAATCATCCACAGTCCTCTTCTCTATGACTTCTGTTAATGTTCTTGTTTATTGAAATATTTATGCAGATGATCCTTTTACCACGGTCTACTCTCTCAGTTCCTTGGCTTTCTTGTGGCATAATTCATCTAGTTGTTTAGAGTAGAAACCTTGGAGCATGGGATCATCAAAATGATCCCATGATTGCTGGCTTGAGCCCAAGGTCACTGGCTTGAGCCCAAGGTCACTGGCTTGACTTGAGCCACTCTGATCAAAGCACATAAGAGAAGCAATCAGTGAACAAGTAAAAAAAAAATGTGACATTACAAATTGATGCTTATCATTTCTCTCTCTTGTCTCTCTGTCCATCTGTCTGTCCCTCACACACACAAAAATTAACTCAAATGTTCTCACTCCCTGATCACCCTCCCAAGGCTTCCAATCACATGTAGAATAAGGTGTAAAGTCCTTAACAAGGCCTCCAAAGCTCCATATAGACTTCCTTCTGCCTCCGATCTCTATCCCTATGTCTTCTACTTTCCCTCTTGCATACTGAGTTCTAGGTATATTAGCTTCCTTACTATTCTCTGAACATAACCAACGTATTCTTACATCTGGGTTTTGAACCTTCCTTTCTGAAATTCCGTTCTTCTGAAGGTATGCTTGGATTTCTCTTTCACTTTCTTTGATGTTCTTAGTGTTCTATTCAAATATTACAATCTCAGAAAGGCCTTTCTAGATTACCTGTTTAAAGGTAAAGCCACCATCATTATCTATCCCTTAGCTTTATTTTATTTTGCTTCAAAGAATTTATCTACATAATATTATAATATAATATAATATTATGCATGCATTTGTTGATTTGACTGTTTTTTTTTTAAGAGAATTAAGTTTCTTGAGGATAGAATCTTGGCCTTGTTCAATTTTACCCCAGTGTTTAAAACATTATCTTAATTTTACAGGATTGAAGAGAAGAACTACAGTCAGTAAGGAAAGTAAACTTTTTTTGCAAGGTTAGTACTAAAAAGAATGACATAATTTGGATGTATTTTAAGGAGGAATAAAGTTGAATGAGAGCTTCTGTTAAGGGAGGAGAGATTTGATTGTTTAAAGCTTGAAGGAAAGCTGCATGATGGGCGATCATATAAATAGGTTTCCTGGAGGAGCATGGTGGGAATGGGGTGAAGAAAAGAGGGGAGGAGTTACTGTAGGACATCCTTGCCTTGGTTTGCCTCATCACATGATGGACTACAAGAGGCCTAGCACTCTGCTGAGACACTGATCCCTTCAGCCTTCATGGTGGCTGGCTGGGGCTTTGGTGGTAGGTCATCTTCAGCTATATGCAGCCTCCCCTTTCTACCTCAGTGAGCCACACAAACATCATTTGCTACAATGTACCATGATGTGAAAGAACTGAGAAGCTCTGGAATAAAGAAGAAGTAGGAGCATATTCTTTAGGTCTTAAAGGGTGAATGCAATTTAAGAAATGTGATGAAGAGGTCAAAATATACACACCCAGATCTTTGGTGGAAATAAAAAGTATTCACTAGTCCAGTCTTGCCTCTGCATCTTCCTTTCTTCTTTCTTCCCTCTATTTTAGGATTTTTCAGTGAAAGTTTACTGTCTTCCACTTTCTTCACTAGGAAGTAGAAATACACATCATCAGGTCATAGCTAAATACTCCTCTAGAAGTCTTCTTTGAACCACCCTAATTGGGTTTGGGGCCCGCTATTCTCTCACCAGCTCATGTTCGTGCTGGCTCTGTATATCCACAGTAGTTTCTCCCACATTGTGTTGAAATGATCAGTTGATGTGTTTGTCCTTCCATTTGCCTACAGCATTCCCTAGGACTAGTGCTGTGTTATTTGTCTTAATAGCCTGACCATCTAGCTTGGACTCTGACACAGAGACCCTGGCTCATTAAATAGCTGTTGAATTGAAATTGTGCCAAGGTGGATAAGACACAGGCTTTGCCCTCAAGTTGCTCATTGGCTATTTAGAGAGACTGTATAAATTAATAATTATGACACAATGTGATAAGAGCTGTAACAGTTATATAAAAAGGTGTAGCTGGAGTCCAGTGGTGGCCATAGCTAATGCCAATGAAGAAATGGAGCAGTCACTGTGCTTATTTCCCTGGTTAATTCAAGCAGAATTTATATTTATTAAGAAAAGGAAAAATAATGACTGCAGAGATGTTTGTAAAGTTATAAAGCTCTTAGAAGCCCTCTGATAGGAAGTTGCTAAATAATTGTGAAATATTAACCTAAGTGCAGCAGTTGTCACGACTGGTTTTTCTGTACCTTAAGGCACACCACTAAATCTACTGGCACCTATAAAGTTTCCTCCTTGTGAAAAAAAGGTTTTATAAGGTTGGATTCTTAAATGTTTCTTTTACATTATCCTGCAAAGGGTACTTTTCTAAGAAGTAAAGGTCAGAATAATTAAATAAGACAGCTAATGGGTCTGATAACAATTAAGATGAGCAAGCTCTTTACCTCCCCTTGAACTTAGGAGTGCTAATTGTTATGTGTTTTCTTTGTTGAATCTATTGAAATTGTTATAAGTGCTTCATCATAACTTAAGATCCTCTGTCTTGACACTAGGCATACTGATTCATCTACTAACAATTCTTGGTGTAAAGAGTTCACTGAATGTGTTATGGAGGCATGTTGGTTTGATAAAAACACATGAATTTCTAAGTTGGATCCACCTCTGTTAGTATCTCATCTTTGCCTCAAGTAAGCTGGATAGGTTTGTATAAGTGATATAAAGTCTCTTAGGTTTGTTTTCTTTCCTGTAGAGTCACACTATTTGCAACATTTAATAACAAAGATTGTTTTGAGAATGAAATGAGTTAACAAAAATGAGCTGACACAATGTCTGGAAAATAATATGTGTTTAACAAGTATATATTTGTTTTCTTTTCATCTATAGATAAGACTTTTCTAATCAGAATTCTCCTGGGTAGATATTTTAAGCTTCTTTTTTATTTTACACTAAAAAATCTATTGCCTTGATGTTCAAAATCCCATGTCAAATATGTACCCAGTAAGTGATTGATCTCAACATTTAATTTCTTTCTTACTTATTTAGACCCATTTTACAGATGAAAAATAAGATGTAGAGTCCAAGTACTTGTCAAAAATTAACTAGCACACTTCAGGATCAGCATTTAGACCCCTGAGAGTTTGATTCCAAAACTGTGTTTCTAACAGCTGTCCCCCAATATAATATTCACTTTCTGCCTCTACTATTTTTCCAACATGTTAAACTTACTCCATCCAATTAAGAGATTGATTATATAGAGAAGCGGTTCTTAACCATTTTTGAGGTACGGAACCCACCAGTTTCTTATGCGCATTCACCAAACCCTTCTTTAGTGATAAATAAAATATGATTTTTTTTTTCCAAATTCAAGACATAGGTATATGTTTTTTACTGGTGCACAAAATGAGCCATGCATGAACATCACCTTGCTCAAAGAACAAAACCAACAAAGTGCATGAACTCACAACAAATTACGGTATTAGTTTATTCTGGCCTCCACGGCAGAGGCTTCTCCGAACCCCTGAGACCGACTCATCGAACCCCTAGCGTTCGATAGAACCCAGGTTAAGAACCACTGATATAGAGACAAAAAAACAAAATCCATTTCCAATCCTCTTTATAGCCTGAAGCCAGAGCCAAAGAGCAAGAACAGAAAGAAAAGGATATCACTGTTGGGAGGCCAGTGGTATTAGGTGTCCAGTGGATGTGAAAAGATCATGGGAAATCTCAGCTAGAGGAAGGGTGTGGTGGTTACTTTAACCTAAAAAGTTCTCTCATAGTAAAGTAACTGAGCTAGTGGCTGGCCACCATTCCTGGGTATTAAGCCTCTGGCAGTTCTCTGAAAACTGAGAATCTTTGCTTTCTTGTCAAGTTAAATCACTGAGTGTGAGTATGACAATACCCATCTTGAAATATTTCTCCAGGAGAATTTTGGATAAGAAATCATAGTGGGTCATCTCTGTACTTGGGGAGCATTCTGGGGTCCAGAGTAGAGGGTTGTTCTCTGTTTACCAGTACAAATTATGTCATTTATACTGAAATGTTCATTCAAATGCTGGTTTTATTTTGTTCTTCCTTTTTTTCTCAATTAAAAATAGAATCAGTGGTAGAGTGTCAGCCTGTTGTGTGGCTGTCCTGCGTTTGATTCCCAGTCAGGGCACACAGGAGAAACGGCTATCTGTTTCTCCATTTCTTCTCCTCCCCCTTCTTTCTCCCTCTCTTTCTGCCTCCCAAAGCCATGACTTGATTGGTTTGAAGGCAGTGGCCCAGGTGCTGAGAATGGCCCCGTGGAGCCTCCACCTCAGGCGCTAAGAATAGCTTGGTTGACAGCATGGCCCAGATGGGCAGAGCATTGGCCCCAGATGGGGGTTGCCCAGTGGATCCCAGTTGGGGCACATGAAGGAGTCTATCTCTCTATCTCCCCTCCTCTCACTTGGAAAAGAAGGGGAAAAAAAGGAATTATAATTCAAGAGTAGAAACTATTATCCATGACTATTTACACCAGCAAGTTGTAAGAAAATATACTGAGCACTTTGTAGGGTTGTGGTTCCTGTCACTGTCCCACCCAAGTAACACTGTCCTGTTAGATGACTGTACTCAGGCAACTGTGTTACTGAGGATCCTATCTTAAAGACTCAGGTCTGCAAGGCACATGAAATTATGGGCATTTAAGCACAATGTATTCAGCTTCAACTACAGTTTCAGGAATTTGGCCTCTTCATTGATATTTAATTAGATATTCATTTCTTCAGGCTGTGCCTTGAATCTGTAAAGGAGTAATGAGTGCATTATATACATTTGAAGTTAAGGACCTTTGAATTAGGTACATGGAAATTTATGCAAAATAAGTAAACTAACAAATCAGTATTTTTTTTCCCTCCATTTCACCTTACTTTCCTAAGTTCTGCTCCTTATGATCTTCTTTCAGCAGCAAGTCTTGCTTGTGGTTTGCTTGGGACTGGGATCCTTTTGTCAGTGCAGGTAGCTAGATATTAATATGGGCTGGGAGCAAAGGGAATAAGAAATTAAAGAGCCTACTTGCTTCACTGGGAGGTTGCGGCTTCAGATACTGTAGGGCAGGGGTCAGAAACCTATGGCTCGCGAGCCAGATGTGGCTCTTTTGATGGCTGCATTTGGCTCACAGACAAATCTTTGATAAAAAGAATAATAACGTTAAAAATATAAAACATTCTCATTTATTATAATCCATTCATTTCATATCGCTCATGTTCATGGTTGCTGGTGGCTAGAGCCAATCACAGCTGTCCTCCGGAACAACACCAAGTTTTTATTGAATGATGCATAACATACATGAGTCGTTGTGAGGTCAGGAAGTAAACTTTCCTCCTTTTAATCAAGTAGTCAGCTAGCTAATTGCAGAAACCCTTTTGATGAAGAAGAAGGTTAAAAAAAAGAAAGATGAGGAGTATCGTACCTTTCAGCAAAAATGGACAGAGCAATTCGCCTTTGTGGAGAGAGCAGGTTCTGCAGTGTGTCTGATATGCAATGATGAAATTGCATTGATAAAATGGTCAAATATAAAGCGGCACTTGGACACACGCCATACTATATTTGCATTGAAATATCCAGCCGGGAACAGCAGGAAGGAAGCATGTCAAGAGCTACTGTGCAGAGTGCAAGCTAGTCAGCAGCAACTCCATCTTTGGACCCAATAAGGTGATTGGAATTCAGTTAGCTTTGCTGGTACTTTAGCAATTGTGAGAAATGGAAAGCCATTCACAGTTGGGGAGTATGCCAAAACATTAATGCTTGATGTTGCCAGTGAACTTTTAGATGACTTTTCAGATAAAGACAAGATAATCAAACAAATAAAAGACATGCCTCTGTCGGCAAGAACTGTTCATGATCATACCATCATGATGACAAATCAAATTGAGGCAACACAAGTGAAGGACATAAATGCAGCTCCATTCTTTTCTCTCGCTTTGGATGAGTCAACAGATGTAAGCCATTTATCCAGTTCAGCGTGATTGCAAGGTATGCTGTCGGTGACACACTACATGAGGAAAGTCTTGCTGTTTTGCCTATGAAAGAGACAACAAGAGGGGAGGATTTATTCAAGTCTTTCACTGAGTTCACTAAAGAAAAAATCTACTGATGGATAAACTTATTTTGGTGTGTAATGATGGTGCTCCTTGCATGGTGGGGAAAAACAGAGGATTCATAGTGCTTCTCTGTGAACATGAAAAGAGACCCATCCTAAGTTTTCACTGCATCCTACATCAGGAGGCACTTTGTGCTCAGATGTGTGGTGAGCAGCTTGGTAAGGTGATGTCGCTGGTCATTTGGGTGGTCAACTTTAATGTTGCCCGAGCTTTAAATGATCGCCAGTTTAAAACACTGCTGGAAGAAGTTGGGAATAATTATCCTGGTCTACTTCTGCACAGCAATGTGCGTTGGTTGTCAAGAGAGAAGGTGCTCAGCTGTTTTGCAGCTTGTCTGAGCAAAATCTGGACTTTTCTTGAAAAGAAAAATGTCAAGCATCCTAAGTTAGCTAACACTGAGTAGCTCCTGAAGTTCAACTATCTCATGGATATGACTGACCATCTGAACCAGCTCAATGTGAAATGCAAGGCATTGGAAATACAGTCTTATCCCTTCAACAAGCAGTGTTTGCATTTGAAAACACACTGAACTCTTCATTGCCGACATTGAAACAGGTCGTTTACTGCACTTTGAAAAACTGGGAGAGTTTAAAAATGCATGCACAGCAGGTGACCCTGCTCAACATCTTGATCTCCAGCAGCTAGCGGGCTTCACATTTAATCTCCTGCAGTCATTCAAAGCATGCTCTGGAGAATTTTGTGAGCACACTCGTCTTTTTAAGTTCATCACCCATCCATGTGAGTGTGCAGTGGACAGCACCGACCTGAGTCTCATCTCCGGTGTCTCCATCAGAGATTTTGAGCTATAAGCTGCTGACCTGAAGGCCTCAGACATGTGGATGAATAAGTTCAAGTCACTGAATGAAGATTTGGAAAGACTTGCATGACAGCAAGCAGAGTTGGCGAGCAAACACAAGTGGGGAGAAATGATAAATCTTCAGCCTATGGACCAGCTGATTGTCAACACTTGGAACGCACTTCCCGTCACATACCACACACTGCAGCGTGTGAGTATTGCTGTACTGACAATGTTTGGCTCTACATATGCATGTGAGCAGTCTTTCTCACATTTAATGAACATTAAGACCAACCTACGATCATGTTTAAAGGATGGAAGTATCAATGCCTGCATGAAGCTTAACCTCACCACGAATTAACCAGACTACAAAGCCATCAGCAAAACCATGCAGCACCAGAAGTTGCATTAATGGTAAGAAGTACTTTATTCATCATTGGTTAGCAACAGCATAACAATGTTATTAAAAAGAATTCAGAGACTTATTGTACTTTAAAAGTGTTGGTCTTACATAAAATGCACACATTTACTTGTATTTAGTGTTAAACATATTGTATGGCTCTCACGGAATTACATTTTAAAATATGTGGCGTTCATGGCTCTCTCAGCCAAAAAGGTTCCCAACCCCTTCATTAGGGGATGGCAGGCTTGCCCTGCTGAGGGGATTAACACCTGTAGAGAAGAAGGGCCTGCTTTTCAAGCTCCCTAGGGAACAGCTTCTTCTTTGAGGCATGCCAGTAGAAGCCAAAGTGGCAGACCCAGATGTCTGTCAGTCTATCCTAGAAGTAGGATCTGATTGGTTAGTGGGAGGAACCAACAGTAAATTCAGGAAAGATTAAAAAGCGAATTGGTTAGTTTAAAGAAGGCTTAGTTCTTACCAAAGCTCAACAAAGAAGCTCTCTTTCTGTTCTCTCTTGGTCTCTCTCTCTCTCTCTCTAAAGTAGCTATGTGGTCCTAAAAGTCCCAGGGGCAGCTGTGTGGTCTCCTAATCTAGACACAACACCAACCAGAGCCCAGCCAGAGACAGATTATGCTAGCCAGACCAAATCTCATTGGACTGAATCATGACACAGAATACCTGCATGCTAATCTTTGTATTAAGCCTGATAAAGCTCAACTTTTTCTATGGCAGGTTGGACAGAGATTACACATTGAGAACCTGTGGGCAGCCTTCCATTTCAACCCTAAAGAAATCTTACCAGAAAAGCCTCATCACACCTCTCCCCCCACCCATGTGGGTCTTTGGACTTCTTTCTTTGGGACCCCATGGGAGAACACTATTTCCATGGCATCATCTTGAGTCTGTGGCTTTTGTACACACTGTTTGAAAAAATATTTTATTGGCATGAATTTGAACCTGGTATCTGTTTCTTTCATCATTCTACTTCTGCTATACTCCTGCTCTCTTCCCTCTGTTCCCACAAGTTATTGACAAAAGATACACGTGCTCCTGCTTAGCACCATTCTAAGAGAAAAGAGTATAATTTTTATTTACAGATGAAAACCCAGAATTTTAGAAATGTTAAAGGACTTTCCCAAAGTCGCATAGGTAGTGAGAGTTGGGAGCAAGAAGTCTAAGACTCATATACACAAAACTGCCAACTAATGAATGTGTTTTTACCAACTCTATTTTTCTTCAGTTTTGCCAACATAGAAAGTTTGTTGCTACATTGTGTTTTCAAAACTTACCAAATAAGAAAATCTTAGAAAAGAATTCTTTATTCATCCTACCAGGAAATTAATTCCCAAAATCAGTGAATAAATATCTTTCAGCTGTATGATGAAAACAGTACTACTAAATCTTTATGTTGTTTACTGAGAAAGTACCCACTTTCAAGAGTAAAAAGCACTTTTTTCTCCCCCTTAGTTTCTTCAGGTTAACAGAATGTTGGAAAGCAGTCAAGTCCCTGAGCAGCAGTTAGTGACGGGTAAGCATTTTAGTGTGCCAGGTAAGGTAACTTTATCAATAGTCAGCATGAGTGCTTACTTCTCTGACTATATTTCCCCCTCCTCAGTCAAATAGTGTTTAAATTTTTTTTATTTTTTTTATTTTATTCATTTTAGAGAGGAGACACAGAGTGAGTGAGAGAGAGAGAGAGAGAGAGAGAGAGAGAGAGAGAAAGAGAGAAAGGGGGGAGGAGCTGGAAGCATCAACTCCCAGATGTGCCTTGACCAAACCAGTGCAGGGTTTTGAACTGGCGACCTCAGTGTTCCCAGGTCGACGCTTTATCCACTGCGCCACCACAGGTCAGGCGTCAAATAGTGTTTAAAAGAAAATATTTCTAAGTTGTTTTTACTAATGATTGAATAATAGCATGGTCACATACTTTTCCTGGCTCCAGGCTTTCTACTCCTGAACAAAGTGGGAATAAAAAAACACAGTGACATGGAAATATTTCACAGAAATTGCATTTCCAGCTTTGTTATTAATCTTTCATATCCAAGAGAGAAGTACCAGAGTGCAAGACACAGAAAAATAAGGTAGGTTCTTTGAGTAGAGTGAGATCCATTTGCTTAACATCACTAGCATTTATATAAGCTGGATTTCATGAGTGAGCATTTTTGCTGACAATTCACAAAAAGTAAAAAAAAAATGTGGGGTTTTCTATACTAGGTTTTTGTGTCAGGGCTTTTATTTCTTTTTGAACCTTACATAATCTGAGCCATCATTACAAAGGATTTGATAGTTGTAAGATACAAATGGCAAGTTGCATTAGCAGCTAAAAACCAAGTTATAAAATAGGCAGTGGGATTAATTCATACATGTTCTCTATATTATGTGATTCAAAGCAGGAGGTTCAAATTTTGAAAGGATCTCAATACTTATTTATTTAGAATGATTTACTTTTGTTTTAGAGAAAAAAATATGTCTTTGATGTCAAATTGTGGTTTAAAAAGGTCTGGTTTAATATCCTATACTTATGATCACTTGTACTGAAATGTGTTCAATCTAGGAAAAATGTGATCTTTTTTCTATAGCAAAAAAATGTGTAAAGTGTTCCTCAAACATATTAATTTGATGATTCCTTCTGTTCTTAAGATCAAATTTTGACTTCAGATTATGGAACAAATGTTATTTTAGCCCCCAAAATACTGAATTAAAAATGCAAAGAAAATTCTTAGATGTGAACGTCCAAAGAGCAGGTAGAAGAGAGTGGTTAGCACTGAATTAAGAGGAGGAATAATAAGCCCCTTTCTGCACTGTGGAAACCAGTACTTCTCTGCTTTTTGAAATCCTCAAGGCAAAATTACCAAAACCTCAATTTTTTTTATATTCTGGTCATTTTCTGCTTTTTTAAAATTCTTTCCTCCATTATTACACAAAGTTACAGTAAGACTCAAATTAGAAAAACCTGTATATGATGGATCTTTGAAGATTATTAAACACTATACTATTGTGTGTTGATTACAAAAAACCTGAATTTAAAAAAGAACTTCTTACTCTAAGAATACACATAGCAATTATAAAGAAGATTTTGTAGTTCCAAACTCTTCCTGTTCTACATTATTTTGCAGTTCTAATTTTTGAACTCAGTACAATTATTAATTTTGAGTAAGGTATCTCAGAAGATAATAGAATAGCTTGCCAAGGTGGGAAGCCAATTTCTTTGGCTTTCATACCAACTCATCAATTTTTTTGCTCTCATACAAACTCTTATCAATAGAAAATAATAAGGCTGAGTCCTGCAGCAGGCAGGAGAGAGCATTGTTATTGATTAGCATGTCTGCAAGAGTTGGGAGGGGTGTGGATTGTGGTATACAGATCTTACTTATTCATCCCAGAATAATGGAAAATGGGTCTAAATTCAGTAGAAGTGTCCGTCCAGCATGGAAAATAAGAACGTAGCCTGACCAGGTGGTGGCACAGTAGATAGAGCATCGAACTTGGATGCAGAGGACCCAGGTTCAAGACCCCAAGGTTGCCAGCTTGATTGTGGGCTCATCTGGTTGGAGCAAGGCTTGCCAGCTTGAGCCCAAGGTTGCTGGCTTAAGCAAGGGGTCATTCACTCTGCTATAGCTCCCTGCTCAAGGCACATATGAGAAAGCAATCAATGAACAACTAAGGTGCTGCAACAAAGAATGGATGCTTCTCATCTCTCTCCCTTCCTGTCTGTCTGTCCCTCTCTGTCTCTCTCTCTGACCCTCTCTGTCTCTGTCACCAAAAAAGAAAAAAAAATAAGAGTGTACTCTAGTGGTTCTCAAACTTTTTGAAGTTGGGGTGCATTTAGAATCCTACAAATAATTGTAGGCATAAAATATACAAGTTTCTGAGAAATGTTATAATAATTAAGTCAAATATTAAAGAAAAAAAAGTTCAAGCATGCTTTTATGGTAATTAAATGAAACAATTATGACAAAATAAATTTATTATGACATTAAAAACATTTTTGTTATATTTTTTGAGTTATGCTTTTTAGACTTCATAAAAAAGAGGGATTAAAAAATAAAAAAAACGACAAAAAAGTTTTTTTTATATATATAGATACATTCTTAGTAAGATTTAGTAAATTCGGCAGGTCCCAGCATGAATGTGTTAAGTTTTTTCATTCTTGTGTTTATGAGAAACATGAGCCTGATGTGTCCTAGCGATTTCTTCAATGTTTGGGCATATATTTGAAAGGCAAACTCTCATTTCCTTGTCAATACATTGAAGAATTCCTCTCTTTTTACTCTTAATTGTGTTGAGTGCAGAAAATCCCACCATACATATATCATCTTAACTTTACACCAAACAAAGGATAGAAGAAACTTACCTCCAGTCTTTCCGGGGAACATGGGGAATAGTGTAAACAACCCAGCACCACAGCTTAACAGCCTTTTGCAACCTAATCAGGCAAGTGAGGTGGAGGGTTGGGGAGACTGTCCACTTACAGCCAATTCCCCACACCTCTGTCCCCCAAAAATCTAAACTCCAAAAACTCTGTTGGGTTTTTGGTCCCCAACAGGCACTTATTTCTCTGGAATACCATAGGCCGCACCTGGAAATCTTCTAGGGTGCACCTGGTCACCCTGGCGCACACTTTGAGAACCATTGGTGTGCCCTGTATTGCAGCTTAGCAGGTTATCTGCTCTTAGGTTTATTACTGCCAAGATAAACCTTAATCCTACCAAATTGGCCTCCTTCTCAATTCAATCCTGATCTACAGATATTTAGTTTAATAGAATGACCCACTGCTGGCTTATTTATTCTTCTAGAACATGAATACATCTGAAATAGAGGTCTGGACACTTTTAGGCAAACATCTCAATATACATTTGTGGGTGAAAAAGGGGTCACAAGATGAGCCTGAACCTGACAGACTGAAGGTGAAGCCCTGCACGATGGCCCTGCAGACTCAGAGACCTAAAGTAAGCACACAGGATGGTCTGAAAGAAACACTTTCTAACTCAAAGCAGTTCATGGTGGGTGTAGTCATGTCCTAGGGTGGTATTTTCTCTAAACAAAGGTCAGTGTTTACCTTAATTGAGCCTGTCTGTTGTCTTTTGCATCTACAGTAATGTAGCTGATAATATGCCTTTGAAATATGAGGGTAATCTTTTCCTGCCCCCCTCAGAGCAGGAACCAACAAACCCCCTCATTGTTGTTATCATCATGTTAATTAACTATTAATTATCTTATTCCTGTCTACGTAAAAGAAGTTTTACTGTATACAGTTTTAGTTTTTATCCAATCCCAGAGATTTCTGTGCTTTGTGTTCCAGTAGTACCTGAACTTTATTTGGATCAGGCATCCCTAATTTGACTTCCCCGCACAGTGGGACACTCCTGTCTAAGGGCAGGGCTGGCAGCCTCTCTAAGACTACTCTTGAGGCAGCTGTGAGGATTCTATTTATTGGTACCGAGACCAATCGCCACCCACTGGAGGAGAGACATGACTGACACACAAGTTAGTTGCAAGAATTACACAGGGCAGTTTATTACTCGTAGATGCTATGGCATGCCTAGGTGGAGCTTAATGAGGCCCTGTCAGCATGTTTTTCTCAGTTGTCTTTGGTCAGGTCTGTTCTCAATGTTGGAGTTCAGATGACTGACTGCGGCCGGCCGGGGCCCCTTGGCTTAAAAGTACCTTTTCTGGCATATGCCTTCTAACAGGTGTTAATCTATGGGATTATCACATCAAGCCACTTTTAGGGAGTTCCTAGCAGGGAGCTCCTTTTATCTATATATAATTTCATACACACACTAAATGGGCCCTGCACAGAGGGCATGCATGGCCTTGCCTATCACATCTCTATACCCTAGGTTAGCTATTCCCCAGAGAGCATAGCCTTATTCACTTGCTTTAATGGCTTTTAATATTATATCCTGTTGGGTAAACAGTGTTTTTTAGGTTTGCTGGCTTGTATTGGGGCAGCACCATGTGTATAGTGTATAGAAGAAGGCTTTGGGTACTACCCTCAGGGCTGCAGATTACACATTTCAGGTTGACTTCCTGCTTGGGAGGGGTGATTGTCTGCTATTGTTTACTGGAGAAGGTTTTTTTTTTCCCCTAGCCTGTTTTGCTGGAAAAGGTTGAGAAAGAGAAAGAGAGAGAGAGAGAGAGAGAGAGCTCTGAGGGGTATGGGAGCCCTGAGATTTCAGCCTGGCCTGTTTTGCTGGGAAGTGCTGTTTTGCTTGTAGAGGCCTGTAAGTCTGGGTGAGTCCAGAGGGAGAAAGGGAAGTGGCCTTCTCTGCCTGTTTGCTCACCCGCCATTACGAGACTTTAATAAATGAAATGGCCCACCATTTTCTGGCTCCACAGTTCTTTTACTGTGTGTCTGAATCCAATGTGAACCTACATGGCATTGCGGCAGCCACTGGCTTTATGTATCCTAACTTATTTTATATATTTTCTATATATTTAATCATAGTACTATCACATTATATTACTGTAACACTTTGCTTTCTCTTACCTCCCTAATCTATCTTCAGTCAATTTCATGTGGCCCCTTTACATCTGCCCCTTTGATTCTAATGTATAAAATAAGTGGCAAAGCCTCCATTTTCTGGAGGACTTTCTCAATGCATTGAGACTCTGCTTCCTGGCAATTGTCAACAGTTTGGCTCAAATAAACTCATAAGAAATTCTTACAAGTTAGGAAGTTTTCTTACATTGACACATTTAATCATCATTTTTAAATGATACCAAATATTAGGTCAGAAATTTCCTAAGAAAATCTGACTCTGGGGCTGCCCTTCATTTCAATAGCACACCTTCACAGGTAAAACTCTTTAGCTGAAGACCAGACCTCCCATATTTTCTTCTTTAGGAAACACCACTGGTGATAATGTAGACTTTGCTGCATGCTTGTCTACCTGGACTACTCAGAAGTCCTCTGCTCCATCTATGCCTTTCCTCTGAAAAGGAAGAAGCTTTGCTTCCTTCACCTTGTTATCTTTTATTCTGTTTGTCCCATGTCTTGTCTGCTTCTGTTTGTCCTTTCAATCTCTCTCTTCTCCCTTAGGCCCTATAGTGATCTCCTTGCACAGACAATCTTTTGTGCAAAATTTCTTAGTGCAAAGATAATTATCAAACCAAGGTATATCATAATTTTTAAAGTAACACAGCTCAATTAATGAAGCTTTAAAAAATTGTCCTTTAAAATTATTTAGACAGTGTTACAGTTTTATGGGAGAGGTTTTAGTCAGCTGCTGTTTTAAATTTCTTTGTTTGTCTCAAACTGCAAATTACTTTTTTATAGTAATTGTTCATGGAATGCAAATAAAATGACAATTCTTTCCTACCAGGTGGGTTGAATAGGCATGAGGGAACAATTATTTTTCTAACCAATATTTTCATCAAGAAACCTATCCAGACTTAGAATTTTTTCCTACTTGCAGCCTAACTGAATGTTGCCAGTGGCAGGTTTTGGCCTTAAGTGCTCTTAAAGGCCTGGGGAGGAGGATGTTGGGAGTATTACAAAGAAACTCAAGTTGTGATGTGATCTTGTATTGAAAGGCAAAAACTCTACATGCGGTTACAGGGGCTTTTAAGGTGTACACATCTGAATAAGAATCAGGATGGATGTTCTGGTGTCATAATGGGATAAGACTGCCTAACTATTTTTGTTCAAGTGCCTGAGTGCCATGTGTTGGAGAGGAATATGTAGAAATTAAGCCAAGTGCAGTCTGTAGATTGCTTTCTTTTTTACTTTCTTTCCCCTCCTCCCACCCTACTGCAATATAGGTGTTGCGCAAGACATACAAAAATAAAAATACCGTAAAGAAATTTAAAAATAGTGGAAAATTATAGAGTGTTATCTTGTATCTTTTATTGGAGTAAACTGGAGATTATGCTATGCAATAGAATTGTTCATCTAAAATTAAAAACCTGAAAGGAGAAGCAACAAGTCTTTATTTGGGATAAAAGAATTGCAGTTTGAGCACCAAAAATTCAGGCAGAAACTCAAGTACTATCCCAATAACAGAGTGAGGACAATGTTTTTGTTTGTTTGTTTTAATAAGAAAAGGAAACGAATAATTACATAAATAGGTGAAAGATATTTCTTTTGTTGTGGCAGAATGGAATGCAGAAAGCCAAAAGACACTTGACAGCACTAGGAGAGTTGGAGAACATGTTATTACACTGGCTGGCTCAGAGGAGGTTAATTCTCCAAAGCCTGAGCCCGGACTTGCAGGGTCATTGGGGTTTTAAGATTACAAGGTTGGGTGGGGTTATAAGGTATGTGGAATATGGAAGTGGGTTTATATAGAAGCTAAAAAGGCAGAATTAGTGAAAGCAGAACAAAGGAGCAGTAACAGTCATATCAGGGTGAAGCATTTTGCTTTGTCATCATGGAGTCATAGCCATATCACTTTGGGTGCTAACAAGCTGAGAAGCTGAGTTTCTCTTTAGGCATATATGGCTGGTTATTAATTCTATCTTTAGATAAAGAGTCCATAATCATCAATCTTTGTGGTAAGATGTTAAAGTAGGCAGGTAGCTTAGATATTAGTAGGGAAAGAGAGCAAAGGGAATTAGACATTATTACAGTGTGTCCATAAAGTTACGGTGCACTTTTGACCGGTCACAGGAAAGCAACAAAAGACGATAGATATGTGAAATCTGCCTGGATTTCAGCACTCTTGGTTAGATGTTTTAAAGTGTCCTAGGTGATATCAGATGCTCCCTAAGTGCTTGGGAGCGAGTTAGGTGTTCTTCTCTTTTTCAGGTTCATTTCTGGAGGTGGATTCACTATCAGCTTCTGTATCTTTGGAACAGAGTTGCTTTCTAGGGGCTGATGCCAACTCATAGTAAGGGTTCATGTTTCTCACTGATATCCAAAGAGGACCTGTTGATGATAAAATTGCAACATACCCTCACCTCCTGGTTAGTAATTTGACTGAATTCTGCCACTCAGGGCCAGCTAACATATGCTGGTAAAACATGAGAGGCTTAGACCATTGTTTGGCTGGTATATAATGCCTCTTGGCTGTAGTAAGTCTAGATGAGGAAATGTTCAAAGAATTAAGAGCTTTATATAATTGTACTTGTGGGGTGAGTCTCTCCTTCTGACTCCCCCTTTTTTGTTGGTATAATTGGGGCGTAAGAAGGCTATTGGCTCTTTCTATTATACTTGTAAGTTTGGGTGAATTTCTCAAGCTTTTGAGGCTCCTAAGAATGTTCTAATGTTCCTTTTTATTTTCCTTTTAAGACAATCCTATTTCTAAAGTCCTTTCTTTTTTTTTCCTTTTCTCACCTTTGTCTACTTTCTTAGTTCCTTCTCTTTCTTTTTCTCTACACAAACCTTCTACAACCTGCACAAACGTTCTGCAACTTACACAAACTTTCTTCACCATTCAGAAATAGTCAGCTTTCAGAACAACTTACTTTTTCTTCTTCCTTTCGAAAGTACTTCTATACCTTATACCTTTTATTATTAAAACCATACAATTTCTTTCTAATTAATCAGAAGTCTCAATTTCTAAGAACCTTAACTATCAAGTGAGGACTAAGTTAGTAATTAGCAATTTTAGATGGATACTTTTATGAACATATTTCATGACCTTTTGAAACAGGTTCTTTCATTGGCAAACAAACTCATAATTTTAAAAGACACAACAGAACAGAGATAACAGGAACCTTTTGTTAACCTAGGGAAAGCAAACATATTTTTTGTTAAAAACTTCAAAAGACATTAATCAGATTTAAACTACTAGTAGTATCCAATGCTTTTCTAGACCACCTGGTTAAAAAAATTGGCATAACTTTATATTTTACAGTATTATTTATAATTGCAGAAAAGGCAAGACTCTTTGTTCTTGGCAGCCTTCCAGGATGTTTGAAGAAAAGGGAGGAGATGGGCTATTAAGCTGCTTGGATTTTAAAAGTGTCCTTTTTTCCCCCCTCTTTACATTGAGGTCTTGGTATGACACCTTCTATTAAGAGGTGTTAATTTTCCTATTATTTTCAGGATTACAGTATTTTCCTGGCCTCTATGAGAAGGCTTTAAAATATTTAAATAACCTGATTTTCCTTTTTTTCTCCTAAAATTACCCTTAGTTGTTGTTTTTTTTAAAGAGCTAAATTCACTTTTTGAGTAATAAGTTTTTTTTTTATGCTCCCTGACCCTTGGGAGTGAGTTTCTTTTTCTTCAAAAAATAAAATTACTTCCAGTTATAGTTTTATTAACTTTAAATCATGTTTGTTTGATAATCAATTTATGGAAACGAGAAGAACATACATTTGCTTTATTTTAATGTTGCCTCACACATTTTTAAAATAAAAATTTTTGTACAATTGTACTCTGGATGGTCAGTAGTATGAGGTCATACCTGAACGTTCATACCACTCAGAGGATTAAGATTATTTTAGTTACAGTATTAAGTTTAGTTTTAACTTGGCCTGTTAATTTGCATAAACACAAGAATAGTAATTGATCATATTGGCTTTTTACAATGTGCTTTGCTGGAACTTTATAAGGAATTTTTAGATTGAGGGGTTTTTTTTGTTTGTTTGTTTTTTGTGTTTTTCTGAAGTTAGAAGCAGGAGGCAGTCAGACAGACTCCCACATGTGCCTGATCAGGATCTACCCGGCATGCCCACCAGGGGGCGATGTTCTGCCCATCTGGGGTGTTGTTGCTCAGTTGTGGCCAGAGCCATTCTAGTGCCTGAGGCAAAGGCCATGGAGCTGTCCTTAGTGCCCGGGCCAACTTTGCTTCAATGGAGCCTTGACTGCAGGAGAGGAAGATATAGACAGAGAGGAAGGGCTGGTGGAGAAGCAGATGGGTGCTTCTCCTATGTGCCCTGACCGGGAATTGAACCTGGGACTTTCACATGCCATGTCAATGCTCTACCACTGAACCAACTGGCCAGTGCCTTAGATTGGGTTTTAATTAGCTTCTCAGGACACACACAAAAGCCAAGCAGCATAGTTACTATTAGGCTCTGCCTGTACTCTTTCTGAAAATGTCCTTCTTTCTCACAGTTGTAACAGGTTTGTGGCTTTGGTCACAGACTGTCTCCCTTTCTCAACCCCCAGGTCCATCCTGAAGGCCTTGTCCCAAGGATACTTCCCAAAGCATTCCCAGGGTGGAGGAGTTGCTTAAGGGAAAAGGAGGGTTAGGTGAGGGGAATTTGAGGTTTTTTGTTTGTTTGTTTGTTTCTAACAAATCCACTTTATTCTTTTTTATAGCAAACTAAATTTCTTATTTTCCCAGTTCAGAAGTCAAAATATAAGGTCACCAACAATTCCAGAGTTTATATTCTCTTCTATATATCTAGAGAGATTGAGCTTCTGAGTTCTAAGGCTAGATTTGCAGGAAGGGACCGCTTGTTCCACCTTAGGTTATTCATCTATCACCTTAGGTCATCAGCAGTGGTTGGTGGGGCTGGATCCCTTTAAACAGACATACCTACTCTATGTAATTCTAACTCTATGTATTTTTTTCCTCTCTTTTTATTTTTCTTATTTTTTATTTTTATTTTTATATATATATTTTATTATTATTAATTCTAATGGGGTGACACCAATAAATAAGGGTACATATGTACAAAGAAAACATCTCCAGGTTATCTTATCATTCAATTGTGTTGCATACCCATCACCAAAAGTCAAATTGTCCTCTGTCACCTTCAATCTGGTTTTCCCTGTGTCCCTCCCCTCCTCCCTATCCCACTCTTCCCTCCCTCCCCCCATCCCATAACCAACACTCTCTTGTTCATGTCTCATACCCTCACTTTCATGTCCCACCTATGTATGAAATCGTGCTGTTCTCAGTTTTTCTTTTTTTCTGATTTACTTATTTCACTCCGTATAATGTTATCAAGGTACATCCATTTTGTTATAAATGATCCGATGTCATCGTTTCTTATGGCTGAGTAGTATTCCATGGTATATATGTACCATAGCTTTTTAATCCACTCGTCTTCTGACGGACACTCGGGCTGGTTCCAGATCTTCGCTATTGTGAACAATGCTGCCACGAACATGGGGGCGCATTTCTTCTTTTCGAACAGTGCTATGGTGTTCTTAGGGTATATTCCTAAAAGTGGGATAGCTGGGTCAAAAGGCAGTTCAATTTTTAATTTTCTGAGGAATCTCCAAACTGTTTTCCACAGTGGCTGCACCAGTCTGCATTCCCACCAGCAGTGCAGAAGGGTTCCCTTTTCTCCACATCCTCGCCAGCACTTATTCTGTGTTGTTTTGCTGATAAGTGCCATTCTGACTGGTGTGAGGTGATATCTCATTGTGGTTTTAATTTGTATTTCTCTAATGATTAGTGATGTTGAGCATTTTTTCATATGCCTATTGGCCATCTGTATGTCCTCTTTGGAGAAATTTCTATTCATTTCTTTTGCCCATTTTTTGATTGGGTTGTTTGTCTTCCTGGTGTTGCGTTTTATAAGTTCTTTATAAATTTTAATTATTAACCCCTTATCAGATGTGCTGTCGAATATGTTCTCCCATTGTGTGGTTTGTCTTTTTATTCTGTTCCTATTGTCTTTAGCTGTGCAAAAACTTTTTAGTTTGATATAGTCCCATTTGTTTATCTTGCCCTTTATTTCAGTTGCCCGTGGAGATAAATTGGCAAATATACCGCTGCTACAGATGTCGGAGAGCTTGCTGCCTATGTTTTCTTCTAAGATGTTTATGGTTTCACGGCTTACATTTAAGTCTTTTATCCATTTTGAGTTTGTTTTTGTGAATGGTGTAAGTTGATGGTCTAGTTTCATTTTTTTGCAGGTAGATGTCCAATTTTCCCAACACCATTTGTTAAAGAGGCTGTCTTTACTCCATTGTATGTTCTTTCCTCCTTTGTCAAATATCAGTTGTCCATAAAGCTGTGGGTTTATTTCTGGGTTCTCTGTTCTGTTCCATTGATCTATGTGCCTGTTCTTATGCCAGTACCAGGCTGTCTTGAGTATAATGGCCTTATAGTAAACCTTGATATCTGAAAGAGTGATACCTCCTGCTTTATTTTTTCTTTTTAAGATTGCTGAGGCTATTCGTGTTCTTTTTTGGTTCCATATAAAATTTTGGAATATGTGTTCTATATCTTTGAAGTATGTCATTGGTATTTTAATTGGTATTGCATTGAATTTATAAATTGCTTTGGGTAATATAGACATTTTAATGATATTTATTCTTCCTAGCCATGAGCACGGTATATGCTTCCACTTGTTTGTATCTTCCTTGATTTCTTTTATCAATGTTCTATAATTTTCCGAGTACAAGTCCTTAACCTCCTTGGTTAAATTTACTCCTAGGTACTTTATTTTTGGCTGCAATAGTGAAGGGGATTGTTTCCTTAATTTCTTTTGCTGATATTTCATTGTTGGTGTATAGAAATGCCTCTGATTTCTGAGTATTAATTTTATATCCTGCCACCTTGCTGAATTCATTTATAAGGTCCAGTAGTTTTTTGACTGAGACTTTAGGGTTTTCAATATACAATATCATATCATCTGCAAATAATGACAGTTTTACTTCTTCTTTTCCAATTTGTATGCCTTTTATTTCTTCTTCTTGTCTGATTGCTGTAGCTAGGACTTCCAGAACTATGTTGAATAAGAGTGGTGAAAGTGGGCAACCCTGCCTGGTTCCAGATCTTAAGGGGATTGCTTTTAATCTTTGTCCATTTAGTATGATGTTTGCTGTCAGTTTATCGTAGATGGCCTTTATCATGTTAAGGAATGATCCCTGTATTCCCACTTTACTGAGAGTTTTGAGCATGAATGGGTGCTGGATTTTATCAAATGCCTTTTCTGCATCTATTGAAATTATCATGTATCATGTGGTTTTTGTCCATCCTTTTGTTTATGTGGTGAATCACATTGATTGATTTGCGAATATTGAACCAGCCTTGCCTCTCCAGAATAAATCCCACTTGATCGTGGTGTATGATTTTTTTCATATATTGCTGGATCCGGTTGGCTAATATTTTGTTGAGAATTTTAGCGTCTAAATTCATCAGGGATATAGGCCTATAATTTTCTTTCTTTGTGTTGTCTTTGCCCGGTTTTGGGATCAGAATTATGCTCGCCTCATAAAAGGAGTTTGGAAGTCTTCCTTCCTCTTGAATTTTTTGAAATAGCTTGAGGAGGATAGAAGTTAGTTCTTCTTTGAATTTTTGATAGAATTCACTTGTGAAGCCATCAGGCCCAGGACTTTTCTTTTTTGGGAGTTTTTTGATAACTGTTTCGATCTCATTTGCTGTAATTGGTCTGTTTAGGTGTTCTGATTCTTCCAGATTGATTTTGGAAGGTTATATGATTCAAGATATTTGTCCATTTCACCAAGATTGTCTAATTTTTTGGCATATAGTTCTTCATAGTATTTTCTTACAATGCTTTGTATTTCTGTTGTGTCAGTTGTTATTTCTCCACTGTCCTTTCTAATTTTATTTATTTGAGTCCTCTCTCTTTTTTTCTTGGTGAGTCTAGTTAAAGGTTCATCAATCTTGTTTACCTTTTCAAAGAACCAGCTTCTGGTTTCATTGATCCTCTGTATTGTTTCCTTAGCCTCTATGTCATTTATTTCTGCTCTGACCTTTATTATTTCCTTTCTTCTACTTGTCTTGGGTTTTATTTGTTGTTGTTTTTCTAGTTCTTTTAGATGCAGGGTCAGGTTGCTTATTTGAGCATTTTCTAGCTTCTTATGATATGCCTGTAGAGCAATAAACTTCCCTCTCAGAACTGCTTTTGCTGTGTCCCATAAATTTTGAGATGATGTATGCTCATTATCATTTGTTTCTAGAAACTTTTTTATTTCTTCTTTGATCTCATTGTTAATCCATTCATTATTTAATATCATGCTATTTAGTTTCCAAGTGTTTGAGTATTTTTCATTTTTTCTTTTGTGGTTAATTTCTAGTTTCATGGCATTGTGATCAGAGAAAATGCTTGATATGATTTCAATCTTCTTAAATTTATTGAGACCATTTTTGTGTCCTAACATGTGGTCTATCCTAGAAAACGTACCATGAGCGCTTGAGAAGAATGTATATTCTACTGCTTTAGGGTGAGAAGTTCTGAAGATATCTATTAAATCAAGTTGATCTAGTGTCTCCTTTAAGTCTGCTGTTTCTTTTTTAATTTTCTTTCTTGAGGATCTATCCAGTGTTGTTAGTGGGGTATTGAAATCCCCTACTATAATAGTATTGCTGTTAATCTCGCCCTTTATATCCATCAAAGTCTGCTTTATGTATGTCAGGGCTCCTATATTTGGTGCATAGATATTTACAATAGTTATATCTTCCTGTTGAATTGTTCCCTTTATCATTATGCAGTGTCCTCCTTTATCTCTTACTACAGCCTTTGTTTTAAAGTCCATTTTGTCTGATATAAGTATTGCTACCCCTGCTTTTTTTTCATTTCCATTTGCATGAAATATTTTTTTCCATCCTTTTACCTTCAGTCTATGAGCATCTTTTGTTTTAAGGTGTGTCTCTTATAGACAGCATATGCATGGGTCCTGTTTCTTTATCCATGCAGCTACTCTATGTCTTTTGATTGGATCATTTAATCCATTTACATTTAAGGTTATTATTGATATGTAGTTGTTTATTGCCATTTTATTCTTTAAAGCTGTATTCTTCTTTTGCTCTATTCATTCCTCCCTTTAAACTGTTCACAAGAGAACCCTTAGTATCTCTTGCAGAATTGGTTTGGTTTTTATGAATTCCTTGAGGCTTTCTTTTCTGGGAAGCTCTTTATTTCTCCTTCAATTTTAAACGTTAGCCTTGCTGGATAAAGTAGTCTTGGTTGTAGGTTCTTGTTCTGTATTACTTTGATTATATCTTGCCATTCCCTTCTGGCCTCAAGTGTTTTTGTTGAGAAGTTCGATGTCATCCTTATGGGGGCTCCTTTGTCGGTGATAGCCTTTTTTTCTCTAGCAGCTTTTAAAATTGTTTCTTTATCCATTAGCTTTGGTATTTTAACTATGATGTGTCTTGGTGTAGATCTTTTTGGGTTTCTCTTTAATGGAGTTCTGTGTGCTTCTTGAATGTGTGGAGTGTTTCCCAGCCTTAATTTAGGAAAGTTTTCTGCTATGATTTGATTGAACATAGTTTCCATTTCCTGTCCTCTCTCCTCTTCTTCAGGCACCCCTATGATGCGAATGTTGTTTCTCTTCAGGTTGTCACAAAGCTCCCTTAGAGTTTCCTCACATTTTTTAAGTCTGTTTTCCTTTTTCTTCTCTGATTCTGTGCCTTTGTTTATTGTGTCCTCTAACTTGCTTATTCGATCCTCAGCGTCATCCATCCTGCTTTTAATTCCTTCCATTGTGGTCTTCAGTTCTGATACTGTATTTGTCATTTCTGTCTGATTCTTTTTTATTATTTCAATTTCATTTTTTATACTTGTTATCTCTTTATTTAGGTGTTCATAATGACTATCCATTGTTGCTCTAATTTCTTTGAACATCCTAACTATCATTAATCTAAATTCTGCTTCTGGTAATTTGGTTATATCTGGTTCATTCAGGTCCTTCTCTGGGGATTTCTCTTGATTCATTTGGTTTGCATTCCTCTGCCTGCCCATTTTTTCTGTGTATAAGCAAGTTGTGGCTACTGGAGTCCAGTAGGTGTTGCCTTTGTGTTCTCTAGGTGTGGTCTATCTGCAGGCCCTCCACCCCCTCTGCCGGTGCCTAGGGTGGTTGGATATGAGCGTTGCCAGCGCCGGCCCACTGTGGCTTTTGCTGTGATTTCTGCCTCTCCTCCGTGGGAGGGGCTGTCACTGAAGCCACAAGACTTAGCACCAAGGGTAGAGGTGAGCACCTTTCCTCAGCTGCGGACCCAGCCTATTTCCGGACTTCCGCCCAGAATCAGCAGTCGGAGCCTGCTCGCTACAGTTCCGCCGGTTAGGCAGGGCTTTTGACGTGCTCTCAGCTGTAAGCTTTTGCCCGTCCGGAGCTTTAGCCCCGCCCTCGAGGCCAGGGCCCTTCTGCACAGGGTCTGAAACCAAGGTTTATTGGGGCGGGCATGTTTGCTGGCTTCCGCTCAGCTGCGTACCTCCGCTCATCCCGGACTCTACCCCGCCCCCGCGTTCGGAGCCCGCTCGTGCACTTATGAATGCTATCCGCAGTTTCTCCGGCCGGGTGGGGATAGTAGCGTGGGCTCAGCTGCGAGCCTCCACTTGTCTCGGGTTCCACCCCGTTCCCGCACTCGGAGCCCGCTCGCGCACGTATACTGGCCAACCGCAGTTTCTCCGGCCCGGGGGTTGGGGGGCTGGTAGTGTCAGCTCAGCCGCGAGCCCCTGCTTGTCCCTGGTCCTATCCCGGTCCCTGCGGTCAGGGCCGGCTTGCGCAGGGCCTGCCCGTTCCTGGCCTCCCGCTTTGTCCCCGTAAGTGGGATTAAAGGCGGCCCGCAGCTTCCGGACCGCTTTCGCGCGTCCCCTCCGACCCTCTGGGCTAGACCGATCTCCCACCGGCTTGACCTCCGCCCACACCGACAACCGCGTTTCAGTGTCCTGTTGCCCCAAACCCTTAAGCATCCCTCAGCAGAGTAGGAAGGGACCTAATACTCCACACTGTAGGCCTGGGAGCTCTCTCACTTGTTTCACAGCTCAAAACTGTCCAAATGCCTCTTCTAGGCTCTGGGACTGCAGGCTGGGGCTTGGTTCCTGGGACCCAGGTCCCTCCCTCTCCGCCAAACTCTCCTCCCGCCACATGGGTCTCTCCGGGCTGCTGTTTGCTCTGGGGAGCTGGGCAGCCCTCTTCGCATTTTCGCTATTTCTACCAGTCTCAATATGGCTTCTTCTGTGTTCCTTGGTTGAAGAGTTCACTTAGTTTAGTTCATAGTTGGTTTATCCAGATGATGGTTCTTTAAATTGAGTTATAATCCACTTTGCTTCTGGGAGTTGGAAGTTGGTACGTCCGCCTACTCCGTCGCCATCTTGCTTCTGGAATTTGAGTTTTTAAACGGGCTTTGGATTTGAAGGAGTTCTGGACCCAAACCTAACATTCCAACCTTTTGTTGTTTAAGGAAAAGGGATGAATATATTTTCTTCTGTAGCTACTTCTTGCTGGTTAGGGTTGGTGAAATATCTAGGGGGAGGGGCTGGTCTGAGGTTCAGGCTAGGAGGTGAAAACAGTTTTCACCAACTGTTTTTAATCTCAAGGGGTCATTTCATATCCTGTCCTGATTGCTTTAACCATCCCTTTGGTAAAAGTGTGTTCTCAGTCTTCTAAGCCTAAACTTCCGTTTTTTGGATTGGCATTGGATCATGAGCACGAGGGTAGTTAAATTCTGATCTAACACCCTATAGCTCAAAGGAGTCCCTATAGCTGTAATTTGAGACTCCACTGCTCAGGGAAAAGGGAATCCCCCATGATGAAGGATAGATGAAGAGAAAGGAAAATTCCCTGGCCTGATCCCTAAAAGTGACCTCACCACAAGCATTTAAGGACTTTTCCTTGGCTGCTTGTATTCCTTACCAAATGAGATGAGTGGACATCCTCTTCCTAGGCCAGGTTTTGGGAGGTCATTTCATTGGTTCCTCATGTGGGGAACCACTTGTTGCTGTGACAATGAATAACTCGAAGTAGCAAACCTTACATTTGGTTCTTAATCCTCAAATGGGCACCTCTTGTCAGAGGGACAAGGAACTACCCAGAGACCAGATGGAGCACCCCCGGGGCCGAGGGGAGGCAATAGCACCAGTCAGCAGACCAAAGGACTGAAGCCCTATCCCCAACCTTGCTCAGATATTTATTGTCTAGTACAAATAATTCAAGGAAACAGACAGCAGACATTTTCAGGGAGTGAAGTAAAGGACAAAGAACATCCTTACTTTTAATCTCTTTTCTGAGAGCCTAAACATTTCTTATTACTGAATCTTATCTTGTTGTTTTGCTGTTTCCAGTACAGGGTCAGAGGGGTCCTCTGATTCTCATCTGCTCAGGACTTTCAGCTTAGGCGCCTTGCTATCCCTAATTGTTTTTCCTAACTCTGCATGTCTTCATAGCATATTCCTACAGGGAAGCACATGATCTTGTTAACTATTCCATAGTCCAATCAGGGAGATTTCCCTGCCTTGCTTTCTCCCACCTCTATGTGATCTTCCTTGTATGTTCTCCTTAATTCTAACCATATAAAGGGATCACATTTGAGATCTTGCTTCCCAGCATATCATCAGTTTGGCTCAAACTCTTATAAAAATTCTTTACAGGTTTGGACATTGTTACACTGACTACAGGCATGACAATGTGAGAGAACATGGTCTTTACTAGAATATCAAGTGGTCACTGTAGACATTGTGGTTGACTCCTCAATATCCGTGCCATACTAATTTATATCTGGTTTAGGAATGGGGATGTTTATAGCAATCTGGACCAATGAGATCCAAAGAGAGACTTATTAGGAAGTTCTGAGAGAGAAGCTTTCAACTCCTAAAAGAAACTATGAGAAGCCTCCTTTTTTCTACTGCTGAAAGACTTGCATTTAACCTCCATTTCTATTGGGAATCATTATGCCACCTTCAGGGGAACTGGTATTAGGATGAATCTAACACTTTGGTCGAGTTAAGTGATAAACCACAAGTTCTTTATCTTATTATTGAGGCATTTTATCAATGAATTCTAAATCCCATTTCACTGTGGTGTTTTTCTTAACTGAGCCCAGGCATTTCTCTGTTTTAAAATCGGAAAACAACCTGCCTTTGGTTGGAGTGAAGGGTCAAGGTTGTGCAATGATAAAATAGGATTCTGGAAATGGAGGTAGAGTTGTATTGTGAAGACTTTATACACCATTCTGAGGAGTTTGAGCTTGAAAGCAGGAAGAAACTACTTTTGGAGAAATTTAAGTAAGGGAGTATCACTGGGAATCCAGAACCTGAAGGAAAAAAGTATTTTTCTAACTGTGCATAAATTTCAAGGCTAGAAGTAGTTCTTTCCATAATACTTTAAAAGAGGGCTTAGATTGATCACTTATAGAACTTATTTTGGTTTTAATCAGAAGAATACTTTACCTAGGTGTGTGTGTGTGTGTGTGTGTGTGTGTGTGTGTGTGTGTGTGTGTGCATGTGCGCGCGCACACGTGTGAAATGTGGGAAGACACATTTTATTCTTTTAGTCACGCCTGGTTTCTTTGAATATCATTGAAAAGAAAAAGATAGGGAGGATTATTTAAGTAACTTGGAGCAAGCCCTGACTGTGACTTCACTCTCTCTCCATCGGATCACACAATTCACCATATAGCAACACCCAACTTTCATTAATGGCTATGTGTTGTTTTGTGTTTTGTATTTTTCTTGTTTTTATGACTGGGTTGTGAACTTTAAGATCAAGTGTTTTCAAATTTGAGCCCCTAGATTATCTGAATCAGAACCACGTAAGGAGCTTGGATGTTTAACAAGCTCAGTTAATTCTTCTTAAATGTATAATGTACCAGAGATGCTGAGTATGTACCTGCAGATTCATAGAATTAAAATCAGTTATGTGTCATTTTATGATACTGCTACCACAGCTCAACTATATGACTTTTTAAGAAGATAGAGGAGAGTCAGCCTTAGAGATTTATTTGCCCCAAGTATATGTCCACTTTCATGTATTTTGTTATAGAAAGGCCCATGGGTTACATTATCCAGTGAAAAAATTATTTAAAGTTAATGATAAAATGTAGACTTTGATATTAATTTTTTAATCTTTTATTTAATTGAGCTTATTTTATAATAGTATATACAAAGAGTAGGTGAAATTTTAATGGGTGGTTCAATATCATATTAATTTTAGTTATTGGCAGTAAGAGATAGAAAAAAGACCCAGTGAACTGGGCCTTCAGGCATGAGATTATAACTGTTTTTCTTGGTTTGATTCTTTGCTTTAAGTTAGAAAAGTCTCACAAAATCTGCCCAATTTCCTAATCTACAAACTAGATATGACATCAGTTGTCCCCTAAGAAGGTGTAAAATGAATTTTGTTATACTTGGACATCTGAGAAGAAAGTTTTAAGTCAATGGAGCTAATATTTGGGTTTGATCTTTGAAAACTGGAAATAGTAGAAATTAGTTTTATACATTTTATATATATATATATATATATATATATATATATATATATATATGATATTTTATTGTACAAAACCTAATAAAGCACAGATGTCTTAAGATATTAATAAAAGCTTTGTGTCTAAATTGCATATTTTACCTTACCTTTAAGATCTTTGAATTGTCATTTATCTAAATCTCTTGTTTTTGAAATATAAAAAATTTAAAGTTATTTTTATAATTTCTCAGGTATTCTTGTGAGTGTTTTAAAATTAAATATATTTGGCATATAAAATTGTGTAAAATTAATGTATATAACATATTACCAAGAGCTACACAAATGCTGGCCTACCTGCACAATAGCTTGCCTCAGAAATTTATTTAAGAGTCTAACTTCCAGGATATTTTATGGAGTCCATACAAATGTAGCCTGGTATGTTCTTGATAAATCTATTGTAGCATGGAGTGAAAAAAAGGATACTAATAACAATGGCTTTCAAATATAAAATGATACTGAAGTTCTCGCTATATCACCAATGAGAGGCTTTCGTTGGTTTGGGAATATTTTATTTTTAACTTTGATTTTTATTGTGTTTAGGATTTTGAAAATTGGTAAATAGTTGGCATTATCTTTGTGAACAGTTTAATCCTATTGTCACAATCCTTCAGGATTATTTATTTATTTACTTTAGATTTTATTTATTGATTTTTAGAGAGAGAGAAAGAAAAAGAAAGTGGGGGGGGGTGAGGAGAAGTGGGAAGCATCAACTCATAGTTGCTTCCTGAATGTGCTTTGACCAGGCAAGCCCAGGGTTTCAAGCCAGTGACCTCAGTGTTTTAGGTTGACCCCTTATCCACTGCACTACCACAGGTCCCTCAGAAAAATTTGAAAAGCAAATAAAATGAACTGTTTTCCCAGAAAAGAACAAAAGAAGCTTACAATTTAGTGTGGGGTGGTTAGGAATGAGGGGAAAGTTCTCCCTAGTACCACCTGCTATCCTTTATTTAAAAATGGTTTCATCAGGACTTGGTTGACAAGAGAACAATAAATTCTACTGAATTAAGGTAATGCATAGTGGAAAAAAAATCTGCTTATGAGTTAGTGGGTTTTGATTATGCATGTATAACTTCTTATATGAAACTCTGTTTCTTGTAATTTAAAGTAGATATTATAATCTGAGGCTAGACATTTATAGCACCATATGATCCAGTTAAAATATATGTGTTTTACTGGATGGAATAATTGAGGAATGGGTAGGGAGGTTGATTCTCAAAGGAAGACAGGTTTTATTTTTAAAAGTGGTAACAAAATCTAAGAATAGAAAATTTGTATATTTTTTGCCTCTGGCAGATATAAAACAGGCACCACAATTTCAAGGGCATTATATATGAAAAAAATGTTAAAATTTCTATTTTCATTTTAGACCTTGGGTATGTCTCATTGCTCCATTATCTCTTACATTTTATTTTTCAAGTAAACCTCTGGAAAACCTTCCAAGATAAATTAAAAATGAGAAAATCATTTTAATAGAGTAAAACACATACTTTTTTTTTTAAAACAAAGTATGTTATATTTGTTGGAAAATTTATGCCGTAATTTCATATTTAAAAGTCTTTTAATTTAAGACACCTTACAGCCTATTCTTTATTGTATTTGTTTATTTAGAAATATGGCCTCTCATAGTAAACACCAGAATGTACAATATTGGAGAAATGTGTTGACAGACATTTTGTATTGAAATGCACATATGGTTCTTCAAACATAAATCTATATTTAATTTAGCGATATAGTAGTCTAATAAAAACATTGTTTATTTCATTGAATAAAAAAACAAATAATTCACTCATATGATCATAAGATTAAGTGAATATTTCAATTAATTTAGTATTATTGATTTTACTATGTAGGTATTTCTTCCTAATCTTTTCTCATAGTCAAATTTATTTAATAAAACTACATACTGGAGGAAAGTTTTATCTATGTATTTGAATTTGTTTATTAGTAGTTAGCCTTTTATCTATCATGTTTGTCATATTTATTTTTCAGATTTAGATGATAAAATTATATATGAATCTATTTTATGTGTGTGTATATTTTTCTGAAGTGAGAAGTGAGAGGCAGAGAGACAGACTCCCACATGAGTCTGATTGGGATCTACCTGGCAAGCTCACTAGGAGGTGATGCTCTGCCCATCTGGGGCATTGCTCCATTGCAACCAAAGCCATTCTGGCACCTGAGGTGAAGGCCCTGGAGCCATCCTCAGTGCCCAGTCCAACTTTTGCTCCAATGGAGTATTGGGTGCAGAAGGAGAAGGCAGAGAGAAAGGAGAGGGGAGATGGTGGAGAAGCAGATGGGCGCTTCTCCCGTGTGCCCTGGCTGGGAATCAAACCCAGGACTTTTGCATGCTGGACTGATTCTCTACCTCTGCGCCAACTGGCCAGGGCCTATGAAACTATTTTTGGCTCATATATCATTAGTGCTACACATAACAGAAAGTAAATAAATATTCAAAGTAAGTAGGACTGCTCAAAATATGCAAGAACACATTAGTTAACAATTACCTACAATGCCAATTGCATGCTATGATACTGTTATTGACATATTAGTAGAACATATATTTGGAGTTGTTTTCCTTCCAATAGTATTATAGCCACTAAGTTGAATTGCCAATGCAGGTGAGTATTTATACACACGCACACATATACATATATATATACACATATATATATGTATATGTGTGTGTGTGTGTATATATATATATATAAATTATTTTTTACAGGAACAGAGAAAGAGTCAGAGAGAGGGACAGACAGGAACGGAGTGAGATAAGAAGCATCAATCATTAGTTTTTCGTTACCATTGCAACACCTTAGTTGTTCATTGATTGCTTTCTCACATGTGCCTTGACCACGGGCCTTCAGTAGACTGAGCAACCCCTTGTGGAGCCAGCGACCTTGGGTCAAGCGGGTGAGCTTTTGCTCAAGCCAGATGGGCCTGCGCTCAAGCTGGCGAGCTCGGGGTCTCAAATCTGGGTCTTTCGCATCCCAGTCTGATGCTCTATCCACTGTGCCACCACCTGGTCAGGCCAGGTGAGTATTTTTAGAATGATATAATCTCACCAAGGGACTGTATTTATAACCTTGGCTTTTATATACTAGAGCAATGTAATATGAGCAGTTATTACTTAATATTTTAAAATTATTCTTGGAAGAATGTGAGGAAATAGACAAATGTTGGTCCTATAGTTAGACGGTAATAATATGCAATATTGCAAGAAATATACTAAGGATCTATGCCAGTATACAGGATACTGCTACCTAAGTTTCACTAATTAAAATATTAAACAGTATCTCTTTAGAGCTAAAAACTGTCATTTAAAATTTTTATCTAGTTAAAAGATAATAATCACCAACAGAGAAGTAGAAAATAAAATTGAGTGGTTAATGTAAACTGTGTGGAGCTGGTTGTATGTAAGGGTTCATAAGAAGTACAGGTGCTAGGCCAATGTATAGACATTTGTAGCAAAAGTATGAGAAGCTATTTAGTGTGTAAATAGTATTATTAATTGTTTTGGAACAACAAACAGGACTCACAAGTGAAACTGCAGAATAAACTCAACATAAGGTAAAAAAACACAATATTTTTATGCACTTGGGTCTTTTCAATATTCCTGCTTTTCCCAAAATAGAAACCTAGATATGGATTGAGATCCCAGTTCTTCAAAGGTAGATAGAGAGAGCTGAAGAGCTGCATCCTACATAGGCATGTATCCAGAGAGGTTAGGCAGGGGTAGCTCTTCCAGCCCAGATTATCAGAGGTGATGCTTATGGCTCTTTGATAGCGTTAGGCACCAAGACTATATCTAGATCCTCTGCTTAGGGGTCAGACGTGACAAATTACTTTCAGTATTCATGATGGATCACTAAAGTGATTCTGTATCAGGATGAGGAGGTATAGGAATTTCTGAGTAGGGGTAGTGCCTCCTAGATGCTTCTGAGATGTCCAACTTTGCCTACTTGTGGGGGACTCCACTTTCTTTGAGAATCACTGCTTTGAATGTAGATACACAATTTAGAGTTTTAACTCCTAGAGGGGAAGGACAGACCACTTCCATATTTCTTAAACATTTTTGACTGAAATTTATAGTAAAGAAATATGCTTTGCATCATGACCCACCACATTCATACTCATTCTCTCACACATGAACACAAACATACACTATTAAAATAAAACATTAGATTTAGAAAAATAGCATAATGCTATCTATTTTCTCTTCTGGTTTATTCTATTGTATTTTTTAAATGGTAGTATTAACCAATGAAATGAATTTCCTCAACTATCAATGAGTAGTAATCCACAATTTGAAGAATAGTGAGTTAGCTTCTATCTGTACCATTTTGTAGGAGGCAAGTGAGTGTTAAACCTCAGAAGAAAATCTTGCCTCTAATACCACATGCCAGGGACACACTCATATTAGGACCTTTGTGTTTATCTCTCGCCTGGGGTGCTTTTCTCCAGTTTATCTAGTTAGCTAACTCACTTTTTCAGATCTTTGCTCAAAAGTAAGTTTTTTGAGAAGAACATCTCTAGATTTCTCTTAACACCTTATTTAACTTTGCAGCCTCCCCAACACTGTATATCTCTTTCCGCTTTATTATTTTCTATAATACCATATAGTATTTCTCTAGAGTATTATAGTATAATCACCATCTGACACACTGAATGACTTTAGTGATTTGTGTATTGTCTGTCTTTTTCCACTAAGACATTAGCTCTACAGGAAAGGGGCTTTTTATTTGTTTTATTTATTATGTATATCCAGTGCCTAGAACAAAGCCTGGCACCTAGCAGGTACTCAATATATATTTGTTGAATAAATAAAGTTGGCTGACTGAACGAATCCACGGAAAACATAATCCTGCATCTCAAAAGAAATACAGTCCTGCACAAGAAGTAATTAAATATAATTCCAAACTTTATTCCTTTTCTGCTAAGAACAAATTAAAGAGGGTTTAATTTGTTACCTACAGCTGCATATGTTTAAATCTCTTTTCCCAGTTCTCCTGTACCTCACCAGCTGTGCTGAACCCTTCCTCCTCTTAATCCCCACTCTCAATTATTTCCTCAAAGTTCTGAAATACTCACATACTTAGGCATTTCTCTTTCTTCTTTCCTTCTTCTTATGTTGCATTATCTCTATACCAATGGAGGCCAGAATGTCCTCTGTTCTCACCACTCCACTGTGCTGTATGGCAGTGGCCCCTAAGAGCATCTGGGTGTTCTATGCCTCACCAACTTTCTCCCTTCCTGTGGGGCTGCCTCATAGGAATGCTAAAGGCATGCTTGGGACATCAGTAAATCAGGGACAAAAACATGTTACTTTGGAATAAATTTTCTATTAAAATATTGAATATAAAAAAGATTGAATGATGATGGTTCAACTTTTCTTTATTAACAATAACAAAATTATTAGAGAAAACTAAAAGTTTTACAGAAGCCTAATCAAGACTCACATCAACTGAATCAAGAAAACAATGGAAGGTACTTTCCCTATTTAATTATTAAACTGGATCAATCCCATCAGACACCCATATTTCAGATTAATATATCCCAGTATAACACAGCAACATACTCACAAATCTGATTTGCAATTACACAGCATCAGGTAAGTCTTTCACAATAGGGATTATCTATACAATTAAAGTCACCAACCTTCCTACCCTATTGTTCTAAAGGTGTTTGACACCGTTAAGAGAGAAGATATAGAGATTATGGTTTGGTTATTCCCTCAGCATCCCCATCCCCAAGTATGCTTTGTAGAAATAGAATATATTTTTATAGTAAAGATAATATTTAGTATTTCTTTGCCTTTCATTTTAGAGATTAATTTCAATCTATGACTTCACCTTGGATGGTGTGTATGGAATTGAATAAAATATAATTATGATGGTACTTATTCCTTTAAAATATCAAAAGACATCTAACATTATATATTTAACTTCTTAAAAATGACTTATTTTTGAGAAATTGAACAGATCTATTGGTTAGATTGTTCATATTTTTCTTCTGACATTAGTATTCTAGGCATGAAATTTCTTCTATGATAAGACATGGTTCAAGATTTGGCTAAGTGTTAGTGAGTACGGGTGTACATTGCATGTGACCCAAAGACAGACCCACCATAGAGTTTGCAGTACATTTTGGTGCCTCACCCACATCTCTACCAGAGAGGTGTACCCATATCCCAGCTGCTGTGTTTTCCAGCCAAGAGCCCAGCCCCTTTTCTGTCAGATAAAAAACTCTGTAGAATCATTCATACTCCTCACAGATTCAGGTTAAGACTAGACTTCAGGTGAAACTACAGCTTTGCTTGTATTATTCTTCCTCTGTTTCCCATCTTCATTTCCTCCCTCAAAATAAAATCACTCAAACAAGCACTGATTTTTGAAGCATTGCTTCTAGGGAATCTAAACCAACATAGGATTTGAAGGAGTAGCAATTCTCTTTGACTTGTTCCACCTTATCCCTTCTTAGCTCATTGCTCCAAGGAACATATCACTTTGGGGATAATTGAAAAAGTTTCCTGTTTGTCTTTTGGGACTTTTTGCCTTTTAAAAAAGAAGAAGATATAAAAAACCATCTTATAAATTTTATTTTTTGGTGTGGTCAGGACAAGTCAATTATTCTTTTTTTTTTTTGTAGAACTGTTGATATCTGTCTTTGATCTGAGTCAATTAGAAATATTTTTTCCGACTCTTAACTTTCTCCTTCCAAATCTTTCTTCTGTAGTTTTTAGATGTTTATATTGGGGGTGTGGAGTATCAAAATTATCCTTTAGCTCTGTAACAGTCCATTTCAGCCCCAAGGCAGGTGAATGGTCAGAGACTGAAGGCTGCTGCAAATACCTCTCTCTGAGAAATTTGTATCTGCCTCCTATTGAAAATGAGAAATGAACCCACGGTGATTTCATTTCTCTTTCCAATCTTGAGCAAATGCCTCTTATTGACAAACACTAATAGCATTTAGAATATTGGGCATAAGGGAGATGGGAAAATGTAATTCCTAAGCTTCCATCCTCTGTGATCCAGGTGAAAGGCTGGAAGACAATGGGATGGGGTAGTGAGGAGTGAATGGGGAGGAACAGAAATGCTATTTACCAAAATAATACAATATTCGGTAAAACCTCCCTCACAGCTCTGTTAGGTACATTTAACCAAAGATGAATCTATCTGCTTCTAGGAACTAAACAGAGGGAATACTTTAGGTTAGCATATTGAATATGTTTGCTTTAAGTCGGCATTAATATTTGATATCAGTTCTCTGGCTTAAACAATACAAATATAAATAAAAAAACCCAAAGATATAAATAAAAAAGATATAAATAAAAAAGCCCCAAAGCTAGTTTAAGACTTGTGACTCTAATTTTTCATAAATCAAATGGACATTATGAGATATGCTATTAGGTTTATTTAGATTTTTAAAAAGATATGTACTTAAAAAATTGGAGACATAGAAGGCTTCATTTGAGACTGACTTAGAATTTGATTTCCAAGAGGACATTTGTGATAAGAAAAATGAAATTTAGCTGGCAGAGCCATATGGTTGGAATCTGAATGGAGTTCAGATAGGACTCCTGTAAAATGTGAATTTTGAAGACAAAACAAAATAATAAAACTGAGATAAAGCATAAAACAGGGAAACCTTGTTTTCTTGTTAATGAAATATAAGTTTAAGCATCTTGCTCCCAATTCTGAATAAAGGTCCTGAAAATTTGGCAGATCTTGAGAAACATGGGAGGAAGCATTAAGTGATTAGAGATTGGTAGAGTCTTCTTGCAAATAATGAAATTTCTAGTACCCTATCCTTAGCCATATTCTATTTGGTATGTGTGTGTGTACAATTTGAAGTATGATCAAGATTTTCAGAAATATTTGGAAATTTGAGAGCAGAGGAGACTTAACTTTGTTAGTAAACATGGCATGATGGTGTGCTTAGAACTACTAACTTACACAATTGCTGAAAGTGCCATTCACACTGTCTTCCATTTGAATGGCACCTCCGAGACTATAGTGTGCTGTGAAGTCAGGCAGGTGGCCTGGGGTAGAATTCCATTGGTCCAGAATGATGTTGGGGCAGCAGAATGAACTGAAGTGACTGGGAGAAGAACTGAAATGTAGCACAGCCAGTCATTGGGTCAGCAGAATAACACTTGAGCCAGGATGGCAAAGGCATATGAGAAGAGTCTGTATACTTAAAGGGCCTTTAGGATGTGTGAAAGAGATGACACACTAAAATATATTATTACTAGACATTAAATGTTTGGTAGTAGGATGATAGCATGTAATAATAAAGACGAGATTACATCCACTTCTCTTCCCACCCCACCTTTGCCCATTCTATATGCTTCAACCTATCCACAAATTTAACTTAAAAGCAAACTTTGAGAAAGAAAGTAGATGAGCAGAGAATTGATTGAGCCTTCTGCTATCTGATACATTAGAGGCCCTGCATAAAAATTAAATTTTATTATCAAAAATTAAAGAGAAAGAATCCAAGATGGCAACAGAGTAAGCAGATGCTCCAACTCCCACTTCCCAGAACCAAGGTGGATTACAACTTGAATCTGAGAACACTCATTGTGAAAGACAAACTTTGGACTAAACTAAGAGGATTCTACAACCAAAGACCACAAAAGAACCCACCCACACTGAGTCTAGTAGGAAAGGTAGAGATGCGGTAAAGGCTGCCCCACTCCTGGGAGTGAATGGTGCCTGGGAGGCACTTTTGTGATGAGTAGTTGTAGGTCCTTATCCCCCAAACCAGAATCCCAGCCTAGAGCCCTGGAGCCTGGAATGGGCTTACGAACTATATTTGGCTGAGAAAAAAGCCCAGACACAATTTGAGAGAAGGAGGCAGGACTCTCAGATCCAGGCTCTGTATTAAAGGAACTGCACAGAGAGCCTTGCTCACAGACACTTTCCCAGAGCTCCAGGAGGACACCCTAACCGCTGGGCTGAGTCACTCCCCAAATTTAAAGTGAACATTTTTCCTGGGAGCAGCATCAATAGCAAAGAAAATAAAGTGCCCTGTCCACCGGAGACCCCACTACCCTAGCTAGAACAAAGATGCTTAGAGCCAGGCGCCATGTTAGGAACACAAATAGGGAGTGCAGAGGTCACAGCACTGCTATGCCACTCACAGCACTGCTGAGTGCTTGCCTGGGGCATGCAGGCCAGAGTTAGCAGGGCACAGCTGCAGTGATTTGAGCGAGTTTGCACAAGCTGGCAGGCAGAACCGGGAACTGCTGCTGCTGCTGTGGGAAGTCTGAGCTCACACACAATCTGGCTCACTGAGTAGGCATGCCCTTGGCTGGGATGGAGGCTCGAGTGTTGACTGAGGGGTTACACGTGGGCATGCAGTGAGCCTGCCAGCAGGGCAGTTCGTAGCAAGGGTGTCACACACAAGCTCCCAGGGGCAACGGAGGGTGGGGCTGCCACAGAAGAAGTCCAAACAGGTGCGCAGGCCACGGAGCCATGGCCAGGGAAGTCCAGGGCAACACAGACAAATGGGAAGGCAGAGAAGTGTAATACAAATGAATCTACAAGAGAAACCCCAGAAAATGAACTAAGTGAGAAGGAAATAAGCAAATTACCAGATGCAGATTTAAAATAAAGATTATTAGAATGCTGAAAGATCTTAGAACGACAGTGGATCGACACATTGAGCACATAAATAAAGAGATCACGAGTATCAAAAAGGATATTGAAATAATAAAGAAGCAGCCAGAAATAAAATATATAATATCAGAAATGAAGACTACACTAGAAGCAATTACAAGCAGGCTATATGAAGCAGAGGATCGAATCAATGATTTAGAAGACAAGATAAATGAAAACAAGGAAGTGGAGCAGCAAAAAGAAAAGAGACTGAAAAAAATCTGAGGAAACTAAGAGAGCTCTGTGACAACCTAAAGAGAAACAACATCCACATCATAGGAGTTCCTGAAGAAGAAGAGAAAGAAGAAGGGATAGAGACCTTGTTCAAAGAAATCATAGCTGAAACCTTTCCTAAAGTGATGCAGGAAAAAGTCACACAACTTCAAGAAGCATAGATAATTCCATTAAAGAGAAACCCAAAGAAATCCACACCAAGACACATCATAATTAAAATACCAAAGCTAAGAGATAAAGAGAAAATATTAAAAGCTGCTAGAGAAAAAAGGACTATCACCTTCAAAGGAGCCCTGATAAGGATGATATCCAACTTCTCAACAGAAACACTTGAGGCCAGAAGGGAATAGCAAGAAATATTCAAAGTAATACAGAACAAGAACCTACAACCAAGACTATTTTATCCAGCAAGGCTATTTAAAATTGAAAAAGAAATAAAAAGCTTCCCAGACCAAAAAAACCCCCCAAAACCCCCCAAAAAAACAACAAAACAAGAAAACAACAAACTCAAGAAATTTATTACAACCAAACCAATGCTGTAAGAAATCTTAACTGGACTTTTGTAAACAGAACAAAGAGGGAAAATATAGTAAAAGAGGAATATAGTTTTAAAGAACAAAATGGCAATAAACAATTACATATCAATAATAATCTTAAATGTAAATGGAGTAAATGATCCAATCAAAAGACATAGGGTAGCTGCGTGGATAAGGAAACAGGACCCATACATATGCTGTCTATAAGAGACACACCTCTGCCTGACCAGGCGGCGGCTCAGTGGATAGAGCGTCGGACAGGATGTGAAAAACCCAGGTTTGAGACCCTAAGGTCGCTAGCTTGAGCATGGGCCCATCTGGCTTGAGCAAAAACTCGTCAGCTTGGACCCAAGGTCGCTGGCTCCAGCAAGGGGATGCTTGGTCTGCTGAAGGCCCGTGGTCAAGGCACATGTGAGAAAGGAATCAATGAACAACTATGGTGTCACAATGGCAATGAAAAACTAATGATTGATGCTTCTCACCTCTTTTTATTCCTGTCTGTCTGTCCCTATCTATCCCTCTCTCTGACTCTCTGTCCCTGGGGAAAAAAAAAAAAAGAAAGAGACACATCTCAAAACAAAAGATACACATTGATTAAAGGTAAAAGAATGGAAAAAAATATTTTATGCAAATGGGAATGAAACAAAGCTGGGATAGCAATACTTATATCAGACAAAATGGACTTTAAAACAAAGGCTATAGTATGAGATAAAGAAGGTCACTACATAATGATAAAGGGAGCAATCCAACAGGAAGATATAACCATTATAAATATCTATGCACCCTAATATAGGAGCACCTAAATATATAAAGCAGAATTTGATGGATATAAAGGGCGAGATCAATAGCAATACTATAATAGTAGGGGATTTCAATACCCCACTAACATCACTAGATAGATCCTCAAGAAAGAAAATTAACAAAGAAACAGCAGACTTAACGGACACACTGTGACTACATAAACTGGACTTAATAGATATCTTCAGAACCTTTCATCCTAAAACATCAGAATATACATTCTTTTCAAGTGCTCATGGTACATTCTCTAGGATAGACCACATGTTAGGGCACAAAAGCAATCTCAACAAATTTAAGAAGATTGAAATCATATCAAGCATTTTCTCTGATCACAATGGCATGAAACTAGAAATCAACCAGAACAGAAAAACTGAAAAATACTCAAACACATGGAAACTAAATAGCATGTTATTAAATAATGAATGGATTAACAATGAGATCAAAGAAGAAATAAAAAAATTTCTAGAAACGAATGATAATGAGCATACAACAACACAAAGTTTATGGGACACAACTAAAGCAGTACTGAGATGGAAGTAAATAGCACTACATGCATACCTAAAGAAGCTAGAAAAAGCTCAAATAAATAACCTACCCCTGTATCTGAAAGAGCTAGACAAAGAACAGCAAGTAAAGCCTAGAGATAGTAGAAGGAATGAAATAATAAAAATCAGAGCTGATATAAATGCCATAGAGGCTCAAGAAACAATACAGAGGATCAATGAAACCAAGAACTGGTTCTTTCAAAGGGTATACAAGATTGATGAACCTTTAACCAGACTCACCAAGAAAAAAAGGAGAAGACTCAAATAAATAAAATTAGAAATGAGAGTGGAGAAATAACAACTGACACAACAGAAATACAAAGTATTGTAAGAAAATACTATGAAGATCTGTATGCTAAAAAATTAAACAACCTAGGTGAAATGGACAAATTCCTTGAAATATATAATCTTCCAAAAATCAATCTGGAAGATTCAGAAAATCTAAACAGACTGATTACAACAAATGAGATCGAAACAGTTATCAAAATACTCCCAACAAACAAAAGTCCTGGGCAAGATTGCTTCAGAGGCGAATTCTACCAAATATTCAAAGAAGAACTAACTCCTATTCTCCTCAAGCTATTTCAAAAAATTCATGAGGAAGGAAGACTTCCAAGCTCTTTTTATGAGGCGAGCATAATTCTGATTCCAAAACCAGGCCAAAACAAAACAAAGAAATAAAATTATAGGCCAATATCCCTGATGAATTTAGATGCTAAAATCCTCAAGAAAATATTAGCAACCAGATCAAACAATACATGAAAAAAATTATACATCATGATCAACTGGGATTTATTCTGGAGAGGCAAGGATGGTACAATATTTGTAAATCAATCAATGTGATTCGTTACATAAACAAAAGGAAGGAGAAAAACCACATGATAATTTCAATAGATGCAGAAAAAGCATTTGATAAAATCCAGCACCCATTTATGATAAAAACTCTCAGTAAAGTGAGAATACAGGGAACGTACCTCAACATAATAAAGGTCATCTATGACATCTATGTTGGCCCACAGCCAACATCATAATTAATGGGCAAAAATGAAAAGCATGCCCCCTTTCACTACTGTTATTCAATATACTACTAGAAGTCCTACCTACAGCAATCAGACAAGAAGAAGAAATAAAAGGCATCCAAATTGGAAAAGAAGTAAAACTATCATTATTTGCAGATGATATGATACTGTATATAGAAAACCCTAAAGTCTCAGTCAAAAAACTACTGGACCTGGTAAATGAATTCAGCAAGGTGGCAGGATATAAAATTAATACACAGAAATCAGAGGCTTTTTTATACACCAACAATGAACTGTCAGAAAAAGAAATTAAGGAAACAATTCCCTTTACTATTGCAAGAACAACAACAACAACAAAAAGGTACCTAGGAGTAAATTTAACCAAGGAGGTTAAGGACTTGTACTCAAAAAGTTATAAAACATTGATAAAAGAAATCAAGGAAGATACAAACAAGTGGAAGCATATACTGTGCTCATGGTTAGAAAGAATAAACATCATTAAAATGTCTATATTACCCAAAGCAACTTATAAATTCAATGCAATACCAATTAAAATACCAATGACATACTTCAAAGATATAGAACACATTCCAAAAAATCATATGGAACCAAAAAACAACATGAATAGCCTCAGCAATCTTGAAGAAGAAGAATAAAGTGGGAGGTATTACACTTACTGATATCGAGTTATACTACAAGGCCATTGTACTCAAGACAGCCTGGTACTGGCATAAGAACGGGCATATAGATCAATGGAACAGAACAGAGAACCCAGAAATAAACCCACACCTTTAAGGACAACTGATATTTGACAAAGGAGGTAAGAGCATACAATGGAGTAAAGACAACCTCTTCAACAAATGGTGTTGGGAAACTTGGACAGTTACCTGCAAAAAAAATAAAATTAGATCACCAGCTTACACCATTCACAAAAATAAACTCAAAATGGATAAAAGTCTTGAATGTAAGTCATAAAACCATGATCATCTTGGAAGAAAACATAGGCAGTAAGCTCTCTGACATCTCTCACAGCAGTATGTTTGCTGATTTATCTCCATGGGCAAGTGATATAAAAGACAGGATAAACAAATGGGACTATATCATACTAAAAAGCTTTTGTACAGTTAAAGACAATATGAACAAAATAAGAAGACAAACCACACAATGGGAGAACATATTCGACAATACATCTGACAAGGCGTTAATAACCAAAATTTATAAAGAACTTGTAAAACTCAACACCAGGAAGACAAACAATCCAATCAAAAATGGGCAAAAGAAATGAATAGATACTTCTCCAAAGAGGACATACAGATGGCCAATAGACAGATGAAAAAATGTTCAACATCACTAGTCATTAGAGAAATGCAAATTAAAACCACAATGAGATACCACCTCACATCAGTCAGAATGGCGCTCATTAACAACAGATTAAGTGCAGGAGAGGATGTGGAGAAAAGGACCCCACCTGCACTGCTGGTGGGAATGCAGACTGCTGCAGCCACCGTGGAAAATAGTATGGAGATTCCTTGAAAAACTAAAAATGGAACTGCCTTTTGACCCAGCTATCCCACTTATAGGAATATACCCTAAGAACACCATAGCACTGACTGATAAAAAGAAATCCACCCCCATGAAGATCTGGAAACAGCCCAAGTGTCTGTCAGTGGACGAGTGGATTAAAAAGTGGTGGTACATATATACAATGGAATACTATGGGGCCATGAAAAAGAAGGAAATAATACCTTTTGCAACAACATGGATAGACCTGGAAACTATAATGTTAAGTCAGTGGTTCTTAACCTTTTTTCAGGTACCCAACACACCAGTTTCATATGCGCATTCACCGAACCCTTCTTTAGTGATAAATAAAATATGATTTATTTTGCAAATTCAAGACATAGGTATATGTTTTTTTTACTGGTGCACAAAATGAGCTATACATGAACATCACCTTGCTCAAAGAACAAAACCAACAAAGTGCGTGAACTCACAACAAATTACGGTATTACTTTATTCTGGCCTCCGTGGCAGAGGCTTCTCCGAACCTCTGAGACCGACTCATCGAACCCCTAGGATTCGACAGAACCCAGGTTAAGAACCACTGTGTTAAGTGAAATAAGCCAGGCCTAGAAAGAAAAATATCATATGATCTCATTTGAGTAATCCAAGGAACAATGTGAACTGAGGAACGAAATTAAACCCAAAGGGAATGAGGGAGGGAGCTGTTGGGAGGGGGCAAGGGAAATGTTGAGGGGAATATGGGTGAGGGGGGATGCATTCAGGGAGACACTAGAATCTATGTAAACACAATAAAAAATAACTGGAACAAAAATAAAGAAAAGTAAAGAAAGTTTCTTTTTTTTTTTTACATTTTGGATACTGAAATTATGTTTGTCCTGGTTGATGTAAGTGCTGTGTCACGAAAAGTGATGCAGTAAAAGAAAAGAAATTCTGCCATGGCAGTTTTCTCTTCAGTCCAAAGTAATTATTTTAGCACTTTTAACTAAGGTATGTTGAGAACTGAAATACAGCAGCAAGACAAAACAGAAAATAAAAGTTTTATTTATTCTTTAATACTCACAAACTGACAAGAAAGAAGAAATCACTTTCTGGTGAGAGCTGCTTTGTGAAGGTGAAGGAACAAAAATGTCATTTAAAATTAATATATAATCCATCACGGAGTTAAAAGTCTTGGTCCTCTTACCTTGGGCAGCACAAATACACACGCACACACACCCACCTATGTTAAAATGTTTAGACACAGAAACAAAACAGCATAATTTTGGGGTATAAAATAGTTAATATGTTGATTTCTGTCAACTTACAAGAAATTTTATAACAAATAAATCTAGCTCTTTATCTTATACTATACACAGAAGTTACTTTCTAATGGATTAAATATTTAATATAAGATGAAAACAAGAGAAATAGAAGAACATTAGGAGTGAATATGTGTCTGATATTGGGATACAAACAGCATTTCTAAGGATAAAACAATGGAAAACATAAGAAAAAATCAGATGGAAATAACTCTTCTATATGGAACATATATAATTTATATGTTTGATATGAAATGTGTGTTGACTATAAATAATATAGACAAAGAATAGACATTATTTTTTTTGTAACAGAAGCAGAAAGAGACAGAGAGGGACAGACAGACAGGAGGGAGAGAGATGAAAAGTATCAATACTTTGTTGTGGCTCCTTAGTTTCCTTAGTTGTTTATTGATTACTTTTTCATATGTGCCTTGACCAGGGGGTTCCAGCAGAGTGAGTGACCCCTTGCTCAAACCACCAATCTTGGATTCAAACAAGCAACCTTGGGCTTCAAGCCAGTTATCTTTGGCTCAAGTTAGCGATCATGGGGTCATGTCTATGATCCCACACTCAAGCCAGCCACCCTGTGCTCAAGCTAGTGAGCCTGTGCTCAAGCTGGTGACCTCGGGGAGTCTGGGTCCTCCACATCCCAGTCTTATGCTCTATCCACTATACCACTGCCTGGCCAGGCAAGAATAGACATTCTTATGTATGTGTATATATGTATGTATGTATGTATGTATGTATGTATGTATATATGTATTATTTGTTTGAGAGACAGGAAGGGAGAGAGATGAGAAGAATCAACTCACAGTTGCATCACTTTAGTTGTTCATTGATTGCTTCTGATTCGAGAGGGCGGGAGGGAGTTTTGTGGGGACTTGGGGCTCAAGCCAATCCAGGGTCCCTTTGCTCAAGCCAGGAACCCTGAGCTCAAGCTAGAGACCTTAGGTTTCAAGCTAACCACCTTTTGGGCTCTAGCCAAAGAGCTTGGGATCATTTTGATGATCCTGTGCTCAAGCCAGCGACAGCCTGTTCAAGATGGCAAGCCTGTGCTCAAGCTGGCAACCTTGGGGTTTTGAACCTGGGTCTTCTGCACTCCAGGTCGATATTCCAGCCACTGAACTATCACTGGTTAAACTAGACATCTTTAATATATAATCTGTTCCTATGACTAAATTAAGTAAAACATTCTAGTAGAAAAATCAATAAATTACAAAGGAAATAGATATAAGGGGAATTTTAACATCAGTAGCAATCATAGACAAGCAAAATAATAACATAATATACTTACTTATTTATTTATTTTATAAGTGAGAGGAGAGGTGATAGTGAGGCACGCTTCTGCATGTGCCCTGATAGGGATCCACCCAGCAACCCTTCTCTGGGGCCAATGCTCGAGAAGCGAGCTCTTTTTAGCACCCGAGGCTGATGTGCTTGGACCAAATAAGCTATCCTCAGAGCCTGGGCCATGCTTGAACCAATCGAGCCACTAGCTGCAGGAGGGGAAGAGGAAGAGAAAGAGGAAACTTAGGGGGAGAGAAACAGATGGTCACTTCTTCTCTGTGCCCTGACCGGGAATTGAACCTGGGATGTTCATACACCAGGCAGATACCCTATCCACTGAGCAACCAGCCTGGGCCAATAACATGATATGCTTTATTTGACTAATAAAATCATTAAGGTTTAAAACAATAATAGTGTCGGCAAAGGCACAGTATGGTGGGCACCCTCATTCACTGTAATTGGGAGTATGAATTGGGATAATATTTTATTTATACGAGCTATATCCAGAGTAACCAGTACAGTGCCTGGCATAATCCATGTTCAATATGAACTTTTTGGCAAAATGTTTAAAAGCATTAATATTTCATTAATTCCATGTTTTAGGAATGTATCTGATGAATAAAAATTTTTGTAAAATTTTTAGAAACTAAGTTGAAAGAAATTAATTAATTACTAATTAATTTTTCTCAAATAGAAATGTAGGTAAAAGCAAAGGCCCAAAATCATAATTCTCAGTGAATTAATACTATTTGGAAAAGTTACAGAATAAAATTTGTGATGGCATAGGCAATGAGTTAATTAATCATTACTATGCTAATGTGTATATTTGAACTTAAGGAAGTAAATTCAATATTCTGAAGCAAATATATTCTATATATATGTTATATGTTTGCTATAACAAACATATAGTGAGTAAATTCAGTTTCTTACAATAAAACTAGGTTTGCAGTATTCATAGCCTCAAGGACAATAATTATATTCCATAGGAGATGAGAAAGAATCTTTTTAGTGCTTAAAATCTTTTTTGCCTTTCTCAACAAACTATCTAGACAAATTGAATTTTATAAGACAAGATATAGAACATGTGCAAATTTAATGTTAACAGGCTCTTCAACCCAAGTGCTAATTGCTCTCTTCTTGATACCTTCATTGTATCTGATTTATAAGTTTCTTCAATCTTCTTTCTATCGACAATAAAGTGAATTGTCTACCCCAGTGTTTTATGTTCTCACATGCTTTTGCTCCTAAAACTTCTTACTAAATACCCCACTGACTTATGAGTAACTTATGGTTTCAAGTAAAGTTGTAAACAAGGCAGAGTCAAAGTATGAACTTATGATTTTATAATTCCACAATCTTAAGAATCAGTTAATATTCATGTACAAAAATGTATCAGCATATTAATAATGATATTTATTTAATATATCAAAATAGAAAAATGATTAAATAAAATAATACATCTGTGATGGAATGCTCTGAAGGCATTATAGTGGTGTTTATAAAATATTAAAAGGCATGAAGACATGCTATGATATAATATTATGTGAATAAAATAGTGTACATACAAATTTCTATATAAAGTGAACTTATTTTTGTCATATGAAGATGACAAGGGTGCTAACCCAAATTACTAAGAGTGATTATCTCAGGGTGGTGTAAATATGGATAATTTATTAATTTTATCTGATTATTTACTGTTTGTGTGTTCTAAAAAGTCTACAATGATAGTGTAGTGCTTTTAGAATTGTACTTTTAGGCCCTGACCTAAAATAATGCGTAGAGTGTTGGCTTGGCATATAGACATCTGGATTTAATGCATGGTCAGGGCACACATGAGAAGCAACCATCTGCTTCTGCCCCCCTCTCCTTCCACTTCTTTTCCTCTTCTGCTCTCACAGCCAGGGACTCTATTGGAGCATAGCCCTGGGGCATTGATGATAGCTCGGTGGGAGCCAGACAGCCTCAGGTGCTAAAAATAGCTTGCTTTTCTAGCATTGGCGCTAGAAGGGGTTACCGGGTGGATCCCAGTTGGGACACATGTGGCAATCTGCCTCATTATCTTTCCTACTCTCACCTAAAAAAATAAAAATAAAAGAATTGTAACTTTATTACTGTTTCTTAAATTTTCATTATAATGAATTTATCTTAGGTATATAAATTAGGATAGACCAAGATGAAAATGGAAGTCCTAAAATTAATATGAACAATAATTATATTTTTGTTCAAGTTGAAATTATAACACAAAGAAAGTTTATATATTAGTAACAGTTGCTGCATCATCCTTATAGCTTGAAAATAAAGTGATATTTGAAACTGACATAAAAGATCATTTACATCTACTTATATAAAATCTTCTCCATTTTACCTCCCTCAAATTGGATTATTTTCATGTAAGGCACCACACTGAATGTACCTCACCCATCTTTTAATAAAGTAATGAACTCTAGCTTTGGACTCTAGCCAAGTTAAATAGGCTTTCTAAGGCTAAGTATGAATCTGTAAAATAAGGAGGAAAACATTTCTATTGACAATCATACTTTTATACATAAAACAGATGTAAATGACAGTATGTTTTGGTTAAGAAAGGGAGAACAGCATTTTAAACATTACAACCAGCCTCAGGAAAATAAGAGTCTAGTGGGGAAGACACTGTTGCGAGCAGAATGAAGCACACTTCATAGCAGTGTTACAGAAGCAATATGTTTCATGTGGGGGCCTTTCACTATCCAGTAGAATCTTTTAGGTGGATTCGGAAAGTGAATACGGAAAGAAAGAAAAGATATGGGCAAGGATATGAAGCTTTGGAACCCATGGCAACTTGAGAAAGATGATAATAGAAATAATAATAAACTTTTTTCAGTGCTTATCTTGTGTGAGGTAGGTATTCTTTTAGCTCTTTACATACAGGGTGGGACAAAAATGCAGTTGATAGTATGTGAAACAGTTTATTCTTGCATTATTATTTATTATTAATTATTATTATTAACTTTAAACCTATTTTTGCCCAATCCTGTATATATGTGGAAGGTGAGGTGGAAAGGTAGGTGCTACTAGGCAACAAACCCTATGCTCCAGACTAAGAGTATTGGTTGCGGGGGGCAAAGGGGGGCATGGAGGCGGCTGGGTAACATTGGGATGTCAAAGATCACATATTCATCTTTTAAAAAATACTATCTTTATTTATTTTTATTCATTTTTTAGAGAGGAGAGTGTGTGTGTGTGTGAGAGAGAGAGAGAGAGAGAAAGAGGAGGAGCAGGAAGCATCAACTCCCATAAGTGCCTTGACCAGACAAGTGCAAGGTTTTGAACCAGTGACCTCAGTGTTCCAGGCCGATGCTTTATCCACTGCGCCACCACAGGTCAGGTTCATGTTCAATCCTTTATAAACCATGATCTTGGGCAAGTCTTTTGCCCTCTTAGAATCCTAATATACTAGCCTGTAAAATGATTATGATGATACTGACAGAACAGTGGATATTATCCATTAGTAATTATAAAAGCGCTTTGAAAAGTACACAATTTTATATAGACTTTAACTGTTGTTTTTATTGCTATGATGATCTGACATTTGTTTTAATAAAATAATTTTAGGGACAGTTTAAAGGATGGATAAAGAGATGAGAGAACAGCAACAAGGTCAAATTTGGGTGTTCCTGGGATAATGCAGTATGAGAGAATAAAGGTCTACAAAAGCAGAGGCTGGAGAAGAGAAGAGAGGAAAGAACAGAAGTTTAAAGAGCTTGTGGTGTACTTGGTGGGGGTAAGAGGGGAGGAAGAGTAAGAAAAGAAACAGGATGAAGAGGTTCAGGACTACTGTAGTCAGAAGAGGTAAGAGTCTCACTAAATAACGTAAGATTCATATTTTTCAAATGCTTCTGATAAAGCAGGACATAGAAAAAAGTCAATGCTGTTAGATTTTTTAAAATCGTTTTAAAAAATTTTTATTTTAATTTATTGTGTTTACATAGATTCAAGTGTCCCACCGAATATATCTTCCCCCCACCCATGTTCCCCTTGACACCCCCTTTTCCCCTTCCCCCCTTCCCTTCAGGATTTGCTGTCCTGCTCCCTATAATGCTGTGGTATGTATATATAATTTCACTAATCTCTTTCCCTTCTCTGATCCCATCCTCTCATCACCTTTCCCTCTGTCCCCTTTCCATCTGTCCCCTTTCTCTCTGGTCCCTTTGATCCTGCCTCTGCCTCTATTCCGCTCCTCAGTTCACATTGTTCATTAGATTCCTCAAATGAGTGAGGTCATATGATATTTTTCTTTCTCTGCCTGGCTTACTTCACTTAACATAATAGAATCCAGGTCCATCCATGTTGTCGCAAAAGGTAAGATTTCCTTCTTCCTCATGGCTGCGTATTAAGTATTCCATTATGTATATGTGCCACAGCTTTTTATTCCACTCGTCCACTGACGGACACTTGGGCTGTTTCCATATCTTGGCTATTGTAAACAATACTGCCATAAACATGGGGGTGCATTTCTTCTTTTGAATCGGTAATTTTGAATTCTTAGGATATATTCCTAAAAGTGGGATAGCTGGGTCAAAAGGCAGTTCCATTTTTAATTTTTTGAGGAATCTCCAAACTGTTTTCCACAGTGGCTGCTTCAGTCTGCATTCCCATCAACAGTGCAGGAGGGTTCTCTTTTCTCCACATCCTCGTCAGCACTTACTATGTGTTGTTTTGTTAATGAGCCCATTCTGACAGGTATGAGGTGGTATCTCATTGTGGTTTTAATTTGCATTTCTCTAATGATTAGCGATGTTGAACATTTTTTTTATATATGCCTATTGGCCATCTGTATGTCTTCTTTGGAGAAATGTCTATTTATTTCTTTAGCCAATTTATTTTAATTTTTAAATGTTTTATTTTTTTTATTATTTTACACTTAATTTTTTAAACATCAACTAAATTTAATGATGCCCAGTAACTTGACAGTGCAATAAGCATTCTTCTTTATAAATGGCTATTTATTAATTATAATGTGGTGACATTAATAAATCAGGGTACATATGTTCAAAGAAAACATCTCCAGGTTATCTTGTTCAATTATGTTGCATACCCATCACCCAAAGTCAAATTGTCCTCTGTCACCTTCTATCTGGTTTTCTTTGTTCCCCTTCTTTTGCCCATTTTTTTTATATATATATTTTATTATTATTAATTCTAATGGGGTGACATCCATAAATCAGGGTACATATGCACAATGAAAACATCTCCAGGTTATCTTATCATTCAATTGTGTTGCATACCCATCACCAAAAGTCAAATTGTCCTCTGTCACCTTCAATCTGGTTTTCCCTGCATCCCTCCCCTCCTCCCTATCCCATTCTTCCCTCCCTCCCCCCATCCCATAACCACCACTCTCTTGTCCGTGTCTCATACCCTCACTTTCATGTCCCACCTATGTATGTAATTGTGCTGTTCTCAGTTTTTCTTTTTTTCTGATTTACTTATTTCACTCCGTATAATGTTATCAAGGTACATCCATTTTGTTATAAATGATCTGATGTCATCGTTTCTTATGGCTGAGTAGTATTCCATAGTATATATGTACCATAGCTTTTTAATCCACTCGTCTTCTGACGGACACTTGGGCTGGTTCCAGATCTTCGCTATTGTGAACAATGCTGCCACGAACATGGGGGCGCATTTCTTCTTTTCGAACAGTGCTATGGTGTTCTTAGGGTATATTCCTAAAAGTGGGATAGCTGGGTCAAAAGGCAGTTCGATTTTTAATTTTCTGAGGAATCTCCAAACTGTTTTCCACAGTGGCTGCACCAGTCTGCATTCCCACCAGCAGTGCAGAAGGGTTCCCTTTTCTCCACATCCTCGCCAGCACTTATTCTGTGTTGTTTTGCTGATAAGTGCCATTCTGACTGGTGTGAGGTGATATCTCATTGTGGTTTTAATTTGCATTTCTCTAATGATTAGTGATGTTGAGCATTTTTTCATATGCCTATTGGCCATCTGTATGTCCTCTTTGGAGAAATTTCTATTCATTTCTTTTGCCCATTTTTTGATTGGGTTGTTTGTCTTCCTGGTGTTGCTTTTTATAAGTTCTTTATAAATTTTAGTTATTAACCCCTTATCAGATGTGCTGTCAAATATGTTCTCCCATTGTGTGGTTTGTCTTTTTATTCTGTTCCTATTGTCTTTAGCTGTGCAAAAACTTTTTAGTTTGATATAGTCCCATTTGTTTATCTTGCCTTTTATTTCAGTTGCCCATGAAGATAAATCGGCAAATATACCGCTGCTACAGATGTCGGAGAGCTTGCTGCCTATGTTTTCTTCTAAGATGTTTATGGTTTCACGGCTTACATTTAAGTCTTTTATCCATTTTGAGTTTGTTTTTGTGAATGGTGTAAGTTGATGGTCTAGTTTCATTTTTTTGCAGGTAGATGTCCAATTTTCCCAACACCATTTGTTAAAGAGGCTGTCTTTACTCCATTGTATGTTCTTTCCTCCTTTGTCAAATATCAGTTGTCCATAAAGCTGTGGGTTTATTTCTGGGTTCTCTGTTCTGTTCCATTGATCTATGTGCCTGTTCTTATGCCAGTACCAGGCTGTCTTGAGTATAATGGCCTTGTAGTAAACCTTGATATCAGGAAGAGTGATACCTCCTGCTTTATTTTTTCTTTTTAAGATTGCTGAGGCTATTCGTGTTCTTTTTTGGTTCCATATAAATTTTTGGAATATGTGTTCTATATCTTTGAAGTATGTCATTGGTATTTTAATTGGTATTGCATTGAATTTATAAATTGCTTTGGGTAATATAGACATTTTAATGATGTTTATTCTTCCTAGCCATGAGCACGGTATGTGCTTCCACTTGTTTGTATCTTCCTTGATTTCTTTTATCAATGTTCTATAATTTTCTGAGTACAAGTCCTTAACCTCCTTGGTTAAATTTACTCCTAGGTACTTTATTTTTTTGGCTGCAATAGTGAAGGGGATTGTTTCCTTAATTTCTTTTGCTGATATTTCATTGTTGGTGTATAGAAATGCCTCTGATTTCTGAGTATTAATTTTATATCCTGCCACCTTGCTGAATTCATTTATCAGGTCCAGTAGTTTTTTGACTGAGACTTTAGGGTTTTCAATATACAATATCATATCATCTGCAAATAATGACAGTTTTACTTCTTCTTTTCCAATTTGTATGCCTTTTATTTCTTCTTCTTGTCTGATTGCTGTAGCTAGGACTTCCAGAACTATGTTGAATAAGAGTGGTGAAAGTGGGCAACCCTGCCTGGTTACTGATCTTAAGGGGATTGCTTTTAATCTTTGTCCATTTAGTATGATGTTTGCTGTCGGTTTATCATAGATGGCCTTTATCATGTTAAGGAATGACCCCTGTATTCCCACTTTACTGAGAGTTTTGAGCATGAATGGGTGCTGGATTTTATCAAATGCCTTTTCTGCATCTATTGAAATTATCATGTGATTTTTGTCCTTCCTATTGTTTATGTGGTGAATCACATTGATTGATTTGCGAATATTGAACCAGCCTTGCCTCTCCAGAATAAATCCCACTTGATCGTGGTGTATGATTTTTTTCATATATTGCTGGATCCGGTTGGCTAATATTTTGTTGAGAATTTTAGCGTCTAAATTCATCAGGGATATAGGCCTATAATTTTCTTTCTTTGTGTTGTCTTTGCCCGGTTTTGGGATCAGAATTATGCTTGCCTCATAAAAGGAGTTTGGAATTCTTCCTTCCTCTTGAATTTTTTGAAATAGCTTGAGGAGAATAGGAGTTAGTTCTTCTTTGAATTTTTGATAGAATTCACTTGTGAAGCCATCAGGCCCAGGACTTTTCTTTTTTGGGAGTTTTTTGATAACTGTTTCTATCTCATTTGCTGTAATTGGTCTGTTTAGGTGTTCTGATTCTTCCAGATTGATTTTTGGAAGGTTATATGATTCAAGAAATTTGTCCATTTCACCAAGATTGTCTAATTTTTTGGCATATAGTTCTTCATAGTATTTTCTTACAATGCTTTGTATTTCTGTTGTGTCAGTTGTTATTTCTCCACTGTCCTTTCTAATTTTATTTATTTGAGTCCTCTCTCTTTTTTTCTTGGTGAGTCTAGTTAAAGGTTCATCAATCTTGTTTACCTTTTCAAAGAACCAGCTTCTGGTTTCATTGATCCTCTGTATTGTTTCCGTAGCCTCTATGTCATTTATTTCTGCTCTGACCTTTATTATTTCCTTCCTTCTACTTGTCTTGGGTTTTATTTGTTGTTGTTTTTCTAGTTCTTTTAGATGCAGGGTCAAGTTGCTTATTTGAGCTTTTTCTAGCTTCTTATGATATGCCTGTAGTGCAATAAACTTCCCTCTCAGAACTGCTTTTGCTGTGTCCCATAAATTTTGAGTTGATGTATGCTCATTATCATTTGTTTCTAGAAACTTTTTTATTTCTTCTTTGATCTCATTGTTAATCCATTCATTATTTAATAACAAGCTATTTAGTTTCCAAGTGTTTGAGTATTTTTCAGTTTTTCTTTTGTGGTTAATTTCTAGTTTCATGGCATTGTGATCAGAGAAAATGCTTGATATGATTTCAATCTTCTTAAATTTATTGAGACCATTTTTGTGTCCTAACATGTGGTCTATCCTAGAAAACGTACCATGAGCGCTTGAGAAGAATGTATATTCTACTGCTTTAGGGTGAGAAGTTCTGAAGATATCTATTAAATCAAGTTGATCTAGTGTCTCCTTTAAGTCTGCTGTTTCTTTATTAATTTTCTTTCTTGAGGATCTATCCAGTGTTGTTAGGGGGGTATTGAAATCCCCTACTATGATAGTATTGCTGTTAATCTCGCCCTTTATATCCATCAAAGTCTGCTTTATGTATGTCGGGGCTCCTATATTTGGTGCATAGATATTTACAATAGTTATATCTTCCTGTTGAATTGTTCCCTTTATCATTATGTAGTGTCCTCTTTTATCTCTTACTACAGCCTTTGTTTTAAAGTCCATTTTGTCTGATATAAGTATTGCTACCCCTGCTTTTTTTTCATTTCCATTTGCATGAAATATTTTTTTCTATCCTTTTACCTTCAGTCTATGAACATCTTTTATTTTAAGGTGTGTCTCTTGTAGACAGCATATGTATGGGTCCTGTTTCTTTATTCATGCAGCTACCCTATGTCTTTTGATTGGATCATTTAATCCATTTACATTTAAGGTTATTATTGATATGTAGTTGTTTATTGCCATTTTATTCTTTAAAGCTGTATTCTTCTTTTGCTCTATTCTTTCCTCCCTTTAAACTGTTCACAAGAGGCCCCTTAGTATCTCTTGCAGAATTGGTTTGGTTTTTATGAATTCCTTGAGGCTTTCTTTTTCTGGGAAGCTCTTTATTTCTCCTTCAATTTTAAACGTTAGCCTTGCTGGATAAAGTAGTCTTGGTTGTAGGTTCTTGTTCTGCATTACTTTGATTATTTCTTGCCATTCCCTTCTGGCCTCAAGTGTTTCTGTTGAGAAGTCCGATGTCATCCTTATGGGGGCTCCTTTGTAGGTGATAGTCTTTTTTTCTCTAGCAGCTTTTAAATTTTTTTCTTTATCCATTAGCTTTGGTATTTTAACTATGATGTGTCTTGGTGTAGATTTTTTTGGGTTTCTCCTTAATGGAGTTCTGTGTGCTTCTTGAATGTGTGGAGTGTTTCCCAGCCTTAATTTAGGAAAGTTTTCTGCTATAATTTGATTGAACAAAGTTTCCATTTCCTGTCCTCTCTCCTCTTCTTCAGGCACCCCTATGATGCGAATGTTGTTTCTCTTCATGTTGTCACAAAGCTCCCTTAGAGTTTCCTCACATTTTTTAAGTCTCTTTTCCTTTTTCTTCTCTGCTTCTGTGCCTTTGTTTATTGTGTCCTCTAACTCGCTTATTCGATCCTCAGCGTCATCCATCCTGCTTTTAATTCCTTCCATTGTGGTCTTCAGTTCTGATACTGTATTTGTCATTTCTGTCTGATTCTTTTTTATTATTTCAATTTCATTTTTTATACTTGTTATCTCTTTATTTAGGTGTTCATAATGACTATCCATTGTTGCTCTAATTTCTTTGAACATCCTAACTATCATTATTCTAAATTCTGCTTCTGGTAATTTGGTTATATCTGGTTCATACAGGTCCTTCTCTGGGGATTTCTCTTGATTCATTTGGTTTGCATTCCTCTGCCTGCCCATTTTTTCTGTTTATAAGCAAGTTGTGGCCACTGGAGTCCAGTAGGTGTTGCCTTTGTGTTCTCTAGGTGTGGTCTATCTGCAGGCCCCCCACCCCCTCTGCCGGCGCCTAGGGTGGTTGGGTATGAGCGTTGCCAGCGCCGGCCCACTGTGGCTTTTGCTGTGATTTCTGCCTCTCCTCCGTGGGAGGGGCTGTCACTGAAGCCACAAGATTAGCACCAAGGGTAGAGGCGAGCACCTTTCCTCAGCTGCGGACCCAGCCTATTTCCGGACTTCTGCCCAGAACCAGCAGTCGGAGCCTGCTCGCTACAGTTCCGCGGGTTAGGCGGGGCTTTTGACGTGCTCTCAGCTGTAAGCTTTTGCCCGTCAGGAGCTTTAGCCCCGCCCTCGAGGCCAGGGCCCTTTGCGCAGGGTCGGAAACCAAGATTTATTGGGGCGGGCGTGTTTGCTGGCTTCCGCCGAGCTGCGTACTTCCGCTCGTCCCGGACTCTACCCCGCCCCCGCGTTCGGAGCCCGCTCGTGCACGTATTAACGCTATCCGGGGTTTCTCCGGCCTGATGGGGATAGCCGCCGTGGGCTCAGCTGCGAGCCTCCGCCTGTCTCGGGGTCCACCCCGTTCCCGCGCTCGGAGCCCGCTCGCGCACGTATACTGGCCAACCGCGGTTTCTCCGGCGGGCAGCGAGGGGGGGGGCGGACTGGTAGCGTCAGCTCAGCCACGAGCCCCTGCCCGTCCCTGGTCCTAGCCCGGTCCCCGCGGTCAGGGCCGGCTTGCGCAGGGCCTGCCTGTTCCTGGCCTCCCGCTTTGTCCCCGTAAGTGGGATTAAAGGCGGGCCCGCAGCTTCCGGACCGCTCTCGCGCTTACCCTCCGACCCTCTGGGCTAGACCGATCTCCCACCGGCTTGGCCTCTGCCCACGCCGACAGAACCGCCTTTCAGCGTCCTGCCGCCCCAAAACCTTAAGCAGCCCTCAGCAGAGTAGGAAGGGACCTAATACTCCACACTGTAGGCCTGGGAGCTCCCTCACTTGTTTCACAGCTCAAAACTGTCCAAACGCCTCTTCTTGGCTCTGGGACTGCAGGCTGGGGCTTGGTTCCTGAGACCCAGGTCCCTCCCTCTCCGCCAAAATCTCCTCCCGCCACACGGGTCTCTCCGGGCTGCCGTTTGCTCCGGGGAGCTGGGCAGCCCTCTTCGCGTTTTCGCTATTCCTACCAGTCTCAATGTGGCTTTTTCTGTGTTCCTTGGTTGAAGAGTCCACTTAGTTTTGTTCAAAGTTGGTTTATCCAGGTGATGGTTCTTAAAATTGAGTTGTAATCCACTTTGGTTCTGGGAGTTGGAAGTTGGTACGTCCGCCTACTCCTTCGCCATCTTGCTCCCCCCTTGCCCATTTTTGATTGGATTGTTTACCTTCCTGGTATTGAGTTTTACAAGTTCTTTGTAAATTTTGGTTATTAACCCCTTATCAGACGTTTTGGCAAATATATTCTCCCATTATATGGGTTGTCCTTTGATTTTATTAATGGTGTCTTTTGCTGTGCAAAAGCTTTTTAGTTTGATGCAGTCCCATTTGTTCATCCTGTCCTTTATTTCTCTTGCCTGTGGAGATAAATCAGCAAATATATTGCTGTGAGAGATGTCGGAGAGCTTACTGCCTATGTTTTCTTCTAAGATAATCATGGTTTCACAATTTACATTCAAGTCTTTTATTCATTTTGAGTTTACTTTTGTGAATGGTGTAAATTGATGGTCTAGTTTCATTTTTTTTGCAAGTACCTGTCCAATTTTCCTGAAACCATTTGTTAAAGAGACTGTCTTTACTTCGTTGTATGCTCTTACCTCCTTTGTCAAATATCAATTGTCCATAAAGGTGTTGTTTATTTCTGGGTTCTCTGTTCTGTTCCATTGATCCGTATGCTTGTTCTTATGCCAGTACCAAGCTGTTTTGAGTGCAATGGCCTTATAGTATAACTTGATATCAGGAAGTGTGATACCCCCCACTTTATTTTTTTATTTAAGATTGCTGAGGCTATTCATGTTCTTTTTTGATTCCATATAAATTTTTGGAATATTTGTTGTATGTCTTGGAAGTATGCCATTGGTATTTTAATAAAAAATGCATCGAATTTATAGATTGCTTTGGATAATATAGACATTTTAATGATGTTTATTCTTCCTATCCATGAACATGGTATATGTTTCCACTTGTTTGTATCTTTCTTGATTCTTTTATTAATGTTTTATAATTTTCTGAGTACAGGTCTTTAACCTCCTTGGTGAAATTTACTCCTAGGTACTTTATTTTTTTGATTGCAATAGTGAAGAGGATTGTTTTTTTAATTTCTCTTTCAGACAGCTTATTGTTGGTTTATAAAAGTGCCACTGAGCCTGACCAGGCAGTGGCGCAGTGGATAGAGCGTCTGACTGGGATGTGGAAGACCCAGGTTCGAGACCCCAAGCTCGCCAACTTGAGCGCTGGCCCATCTGGTTTGAGCAAAAGCTCGTCAGCTTGGACCCAAGGTGGCTGGCTCCAGCAAGGGGTGGCTCAGTCTGCTGAAGGCCCGCGGTCAAGGCATATGTGAGAAAGCAATCAATGAACAACTAAGGTGTTGCAATGGCAACAAAAAACTAATGATTGGTGCTTCTCACCTCTTTTTTTTCCTGTCTGTCTGCCTCTATCTATCCCTCTCTCTGACTCTCTCTCTCTGTCCCTGTAAAAAAGAAAAAGTTCCACTGATTTCTGAATATAAATTTTATATCCTGCCACATTTCTTAATTCATTTATCAGGTCCAGTAGTTTTTTGAGTGTGATTTTAGAGTTTTCTATGTACAGTATCAAGTCATCAGCAAATAATGATAGTTTTACTTCTTCTCTTTCGATTTGGATGCCTTTTATTTCTTCTAGTCTAGGACTTCCAGAACTACATTGAATAGGAATGGTGAAAAGAGGCACCTCGCCTTGTTCCTGATATTAAGGGGATTGTTTTTAATTTTTGCCCATTGGGTATAATGTTGACTGTGGGTTTGTCATAGATGGCCTTATTATATTGAGGAATGTTCCCTGTATTCCCACTTTGCTCAGAGTGGGTGCTAGATTTTATCAAATGCTTTTTCTGCATCTAATCATATTATCATGTAATTTTTATCCTTCCTTTTGTTTATGTGATGAATTACATTGATTGATTTGTGAATATTGTATCATCCTTGCCTCCCCAGAATAAATCCCACTTGATCATGGTGTATGATTTTTTTCATGTATTGCTGGATCTGGTTTGCTAATACTTTGTTGAGAATTTTAGTATCTATATTTATCAGGAATATTGGCCTGTAGTTTTCTTTTTTTGTAATGTATTTGCCTGGTTTTGGAATGAGGGTTATGCTCGCCTCATAAAAGGAGCTTGGAAGTTTTTTCTCCTATTGAATTCTTTGAAATAGCTTGAGAAGGATAGGAGTTAGTTCTTCTTTGAATATTTGGTAAAATTTGCCTCTGAAGCAATCTGGCCCAAGACTTTTGTTTTTTGGGAGTTTTTTGATAACTGTTTCAATCTCATTTGTTGTAATCAGTCTATTTAGGTTTTCTGATTCTTCCAGATTGATTTTTGGAAGATTATATGTTTCAAGGAATTTGTCCATTTTACCTAGGTTTTCTAATTTTTTGGCATACAGTTCTTCATAGTATTTTCTTACAACCCTTTGTATTTCTGCTGTGTCAGTTGTTACTTCTTCACTCTTGTTTTTAATTTTATTTATTTGAGTCCTCTCTTTTTCTTGGTGAGTCTGGTTAAAGATTTATCAATCTTTATTACATTTTCAAAGATCCAGCTCTTGGTTTTATTAATCCTCTGTATTTTTTCCTTTTTTTTTTAGCTTCTATGTCATTTATTTCAGCTCTGATCTTTATTATTTTCTTTCTTCTACTTCCTCTGGGTTTTATTTGTTCTTTTTCTAGTTCTTTTAGATGCAGGGTTAAATTGTTTATTTGAGTTTTTTCTTGGTTCTTAAGGTATGCCTATAATGCTATGAACTTCCCTCTCCAGACTGCTTTTGCTGTGTCCCATACATTTTGAGTTGTTATATGTTCATTTTCATTTATTTCAAGGAAATTTTTTATTTCTTCTTTGATCTCATTGTTAACCCATCTGTTATTTAATGACATGTTCTTTAGTCTCCAAGTGTTTGAATGTTGCTTAGATTTTGTATTATAGTTGAAATCTGGTTTCATGCCATTGTGATCAGAGAAGATGCTTGATATGATTTCAATCTTCTTAAATTTATTAAGATTAGTTTCGTGTCCTAACATGTGGTCTACCCTAGAGAATATATCATGAGCACTTGAAAAGAATGTATATTCTGCTGGTTTGGGGTGAAAGGTTCTGAAGATATCTATTAAATTCAGTTGATCTAGTGTGTCCTTTAAGTCTGCTGTTTCTTTGTTAATTTTTTTTCTTGAGGATCTATCCAGTGATGTTAGTGGGGTATTGAAATCCCTCACTATTATAGTATTGCTGTTGATCTCACCCTTTATGTCCATCAATGTCTGCTTTATATATTTAGGTGCTCCTATATTAGGTACATAAATATTTATAATGGTTATATCTTCCTGTAGGATTGCTCCTTTTATCAGTATGTAGTGATCTTCTTTATCCCTTACTATTGCCTTTGTTTTAAAGTCTATTTTGTCAGGTATAAGTATTGCTACCCCAGCTTTTTTTCCATTTCCATTTTCATGCAATATTTTTTTCCATCCCTTTACTTTCAGTCTATGTGCATCTTTTGTTTTGTAGTGTGTCTCTTGTAGACAGCATATGTACAGGTCCTGTTTTCTCATCCATGCAGCTACTGTATGTCTTTTAATTAGAGCATTTAATTCCTTTATATTTAGGGTTATTATTGATGTGTAGTTGTTTATTGTCATTTTATTCTTTAAATTTACATTTCTCTTTTTTTAAATTTTCCCCCTTTGTTCTGTTTACAACAGACCCCTTAACATTTCTTACAGCATTGATTTGATTGTAATGAATTTCTTCCGTATTTTTTTTTTTTTTGGTTTGGGAAGCATTTTATTTCTCCTTCAATTTTAAACAATAGTCTTGCTGGATAAAGAAGTCTTGGTTGTAGGCTCTCTTGTTTTGCATTACTTTGAATATTTCTTGCTATTCCCTTCTGGCCTCTAGTGTTTCTGTTGAAAAGTTGGATGTCATCCTTATGAGGGCTCATTTGTAGGTAATTGACTGCTTTTCTCTTGTAGCTTTTAGTATTTTTTCTTTATCTCTTAACTTTGGTATTTTATTTATGATGTGTCTTGATGTAGGCCTCTTTGAGTTCCTCTTTAATGGGACTCTGTGCTTCTTGAACTGTGTGACTTTTTCCTTCATCAATTTAGAGAAGTTTTTAGCTATAAATTTTTCAATCAGGTTCTCTATTCCTTGTTCTTTCTTTTGTCCTTCAGGAACTCCTATGATGCAGATGTTGTTTCACTTTAGGTTGTCACAGAACTCTTAGAGTTTCCTCAAACTTTTTGAACCTCATTTTTTTTTTTTTTTGCTGCTCTGCTTTTGTTTATCTTGTCCTCTAAAAAGCTGATTTAATCCTCTGCTTCATCCAGCTTGCTTTTAATTTCTTCTAGTGTAGTCTTCATTTCTGATATTGTATTTGTCATTTCTGACTGGTTCTTTTTTATTATTTCAGTGTCCTTTTTGATGCTTGCTATCTCTTTATTTAGGTCCTCATTATGTCCATCCATTGTTGTTCTAAGATCTTTGAGCATCCTAACAATCATTATTTTAAACTCTGCTTCCGGTTGTTTGGTTACTTTCATCTCATTCAGTTCTTTTTCTGGGGATTTCTCTTGTTGATTCATTTGAATTGCATTTCTTTGTCTTCTCATTTTTGTCTGTGTATAGACTCCTCCTTTGGTTGTGCTGTTTGTGTAGCTAGCTGAGTATAGGGTTGGTGTTATCTGATTCCAGCTTCCAGTAGTTTTTTTTCTAAATCTTGGGTTGGCATCAGCTGTTGTTTATAATCTGCTGTGGGCTAATTGTCTGCTGCCACTGTTTTTTTTGTTTGTTTGTTTGTTTTGCTATTTGTGTCAGCGTTTTCTATGCCTTAGCTGGGTCAGGTGTGAAGAGCCCTTCTTTTAGATACCACTCTAACAAGGGTTCTTAAGTCCTGAACTGATGCTCTCCGTATCTGGCCACTGTATATGCCAGCCGTGGACCTCCTGGCTGGAACCTGGTGCAGACCAGTGGGGTCACTGCCTATGAGGCCATTAGCAATCCAGAATTTGTGACTGCCTCTGCTGGGCCCAGGTGCCATTGTAAATATTAGCTGCACTCCTATGTTAACTTTTATCTACTCTTGATCTGAGGAAAGTTTGTTTGAAAGTTCAAGGTCCCCTGAGACCAGCTTTCTGCTGCCTCTTACTGCTGGCTGCTTTTTGGGCTCAGCACGGTAATTCAGGAATGTTATTGGGTGTGGCTTGCCCCTTTTAGCCTCAGGTGTCATTCTATCCAGATATTTGTTTCCTTATCTTTTCAGCCCTCAGAATGGTGTGGCCACAGGAGTCTGTTGGGTGTGGCTTTTTTGTTCTTGAGGTGTGGTCTGTCCATTGGCCCACTGCCTCAGCCTCTGCTGCCATGGGTGCTCGGGCATGCACTCGGGTGGCCTCGGCCTCCACCACCACAGGCTTGGGGGGCAGTGTAGCTCAGACCTTAACATTCAGAACCTGTGTCCCTGAAGCACCCCCTGCTTCTAAGCAACTCTTTGCTCTAACTGGAGCAGGAGAGCCTCTGGTGGGCAGGGTAGTTGCTTCCCTTTGCTGGTGTTGCTATTCCCAGGAAAAATGGCCACTTTAAATTTGGGGAATGACTCAGCTCAGCGGTAATGGTGTTTGTCCCCCACAGTGTCTCTCCCTGTGCCTCTGAGATTACACTCTCTTTTCACAACTCCAGTTCTTTCAGTGCTCCCCTCTCCCAGAGCCCCTGGTAAGTGGCTGTGACCAAGGTTTTCTGTGCAGTTCCTTTAAGATGGAGCCTGGGTCTGAGAGTTCTCTTTCTCGCAAACAGTATCCTGGCTCTTTTCTCAGCTACATACTGTCTATATGCCTCTTTTAGTCTCTGAGGCTCTAGGCTGGGGATCCAGTCCTGGAGCTGAGGACCCAAAACTCTCTGGGCAACCCACCCTGCTGTGAGAAATCCTCCAGACCACTGCTCCCTCCTGGGAGTGGGGAAGCCCTTTCTGTGTCTTTGCCCTTCCTACCAGTCTTGGCTTCTTCAGTGTTCCTTGGTTATAGAATCTTTTTAGTTTAGTCCAAAGTTGGTTTTGCAAGATAATTGTTCTTAAAATTCAGTTGTAATCCACTTTGGTTCTGGGAGGTGGGAGTTGGAATGTCTGCCTACTCCATCGCCATCTTCTCTCTCAATGCTGTTAGATTTGACAATGATATTATTCATGATTTTTTTGTTTTATTAAGTGAGAGGCAGGGAGACAGAGAGACAGATTCCCATATTGCCCCCACTGGGATCCATCCAGCAAGCTCACTATGGGGTGATGCTCTGCCCATATAGGGTTGTTGCTCCATTGCTGGGCAACTGAGCTATTTTAGCATCAGAAGTGAGGCCATGATGTCATTCTCAGCACCTGGGGCCAAATTTCTTGAATGAGCCATGGCTGTGAGTGAGGTAGGGGGAAGGAAGTGGAAGGGGTGGAGAAGCAGATGGTCACTTCTTTTGTATGCCCTGACTTATAATCGAATCTGGGACATCCACATTTTGGGTTGATGCACTACCACTGAGACAAACAGCCAGGGTCTAGTCATGATTTTTAAGAGTTTTAGTAAAGTCATGTAGAGAGAAACTAGTCTAGACTTTAAGGTGAAAGTGAATGATAAAGGTTAGAGGAACTAAGGGAGAATTGCTCCTGAGTGTTTAGAGGAATGATGAAGAAAAATATAGAAAGGCAGAGTTAAGGAATAATTTATTTAGAATTGGAACACATTTAACATATTTTAGATGAAGAAAGAAGCCAACATGAAAGATAAGAGTGAAGGTAAAATGAAAAAAGAGACAAGTTAAGAGGCATGTTCTACGAGTTAAATGGAATGAAAGGTAACAGGTTGGAAGGCCAGTCTTGGAAAAGAGCAAGGTCATTTCTTCTTTTCATAAAGGAAGAAAAGAAAATTGATAATTATTTAAAGACAGTTTTAGGTAAAAAGAGGATGATTTTTTACCTAAAATCTGCCATGGATGCTCAGCCATTTTACCGGGGTGAGCATGGTCCTCTGCTATACGATCCTCTCCTTATCTCAGTGCAGTTACTCTGTAATCAGAGCCAAAGGCTGAGTAAAGGAAATGAACTTGGAAAAACCAAGAAGTAGAGATAGGAAGGTTATCAGGAGAAAAATCAATGAACTAGGGCAAGAAAAATTCTTTGAAAATTAAGGCAGAATTTGAAAATTATGCATAGAAAGTATATTTGTTAATGTTTCTAGATCTTTCCTATAATAGCCTTTATAAGTTCTTATTATCCTAAAGCATGAAATGCTATGTACACTAATAACCAACAGTTTATCAGGAGTCTGCTGGCATTTAGTTTATCTATGGTTTCAAAAGCATCTTTTTTATCTTATGTTTTGTCCCTCTTTAGCTGTCCATTATGCCAAAAACAGTGCCAGACATTTTTATTGGTTGGGCTTCTGAATGTATTCAGGCTAATATTGTGGGAATTTGTAACTTCTCAGGCAGTTGAAAATACCTCTCCTCCATGAAATTTATGTTTTTCTTTCTAAAGTCAAAATTTCTGGCAAACATTGTACTTTCAAGTAGTTTCTTTATTCATTATCCAAAAAAAGAAGCGGAAAATTGCCACAGAAAGGAAATGACAATGTAAATCATGACTTGAAATTTTTATTGTTCTTCCAGGATTTCATGAGATATTTTAGTTTTCAAACTCTTGCTCTACGGGCAAATGGAATCATTGCTGATTTGCTTTAATGTTTTGTTTAGTGACAACACAGATGGTATGTAATCTCTCTCTCTAATTTGGCCAATAATCCTGTTTGTCATAGAACCTTCACATATCACTCAAGGCTAGGAATATGACTTTTCTACTTCTTCAACCAACTATCTTCTTAACCCCTCAAAGACAAATTCCAAGTAGTTTCCAAAACAAAAAAAATTCTATTTTATAGAGATGCTGGTCTCTCTGTCTGAGCTGACATTCTCTACACTTTCTGCAAGAAAGAATTCTATATCCTTAAAGCCTAGTTCAAATACCTTCCCCCCTGTACTTTTCTTCTTTCAGCCTCCACCTACCCTCATCAAGGATGAATTTTCTTCCTTTGAACTAATTTTTTAATCCCTGTTTTAGCACTTCCTGACCTGCACTACAATGATTTGTTTAATATTTGAATCTTCCATGGGCAGTGAGATCTTTGAGAATAAAGATGATATTTTATACATCTTTGAATCTCTAATGTTTAACATTTGGTGGATACTCTATTTAGTATTTCTTTTTATTCAGTGAATGGTATAATATTCCCTTAAGTGTATTCTACAGAAAACAAGTCCTATAAAATTTCCATGAAACAAACAAAAAAAATGGTTTTATGGTCTTGAATAAGTTTGTGAGACATGGAATACTCCCCTTTTGGGTTTAGTATGTTAAAGACTCAGAAATCTTTCAGATAAATTTTAATTTTACTTAACCAAGTATCTCCCAAACTTTCAATCAAGTAATTCCTATTAATATCCCAGAGAACTAGAGCAGGGATTACTGAACATTTACTATAAAGGTTCAAATAATGAATATCATAGTCTTTGTAGGTCATGCAGTCTTTGTTGCAACTACTTAACTCCATTGTAGTAACAGTTTCCTGGGAAAAGCAGCTAAAGCCAATCCATAAACAAATGAGCATGGATGTGCTTCAATAAAACTACATTTATAAAAACAGGATTTGTCTTTCAGGTTGTATATTGCCAACCTCTGAATAAGAGTTTTAAGAATACACATTGGAGAGAACTGAGTTGCTTTGAGACACATAAATGGCAAAGTCATTCTTAACCAATTTTCTAATTCCTAATTTAAAACATAGTATTTGAGAGTTCTGAGAAGTTCTTCCTCTTAACAGCGCCATTTTTCAATTAGAGTCTATTTTTGGAGTTTTCCTTTTATATTTACACAAAATTACATTGTTTAGCCAGGTATGAGCTTATCAAGGCTAAGCATAGGTCATATTTCCAGTGTAATTAAGTTTCTTAGAATTTTCCCCTTTGAGGTTATGCTGGTGTCCTTTCTAAGGTGGAAACTAAAAATCTCTATGAATGGACTAAGGATAATGTTCCAGGCAGACCTCAGGATGCTTCTCTTTCTTCTAAATAACACACACACAATCAGAGGAATTTTTGGTAGATAATGCTAGGCGAAGCCTTTATATATTGCAATGATTTCAATTTCTGGTAGAGCAAGATGAAAAGAAAGCCTGGTGCAGAGAAAGGTTTTCGGTAGGTGGAGTAGTTTGTCAAAGCAAAGCACATAGTACTATGTCTACAGAGATTAAGCACTGACCCAGTCACAAGGAAGTAAGTTCTTCAGTTAGGGCACATGTCAAATTAATTTACCTAAACTAAAATCACCAATTAAATTGTATTTATCAATTTGTGTTCCTGGTCACCAGTCAAATTATTATCTTTTCTTATATATGTATCCTTTTAATATTTATAATCAGTTATTCAGGCTCAGGATAAATTATTATTTAGATAAGTGCTACATACTTAATGTCTTTAATCTATATGTCAGGAGTATAAATCAATATCTCTGTCTCTCTAAATACTTTTTTGTTAGCTCTTCTGTGGATTTTTTTATATAATCTACATCTTTGTTACAGTAAGATCCCAAAATTAAATATAATATTCTAGGCTTACACAAAGATGGGACAAAAATCTGGTAGAACTAATAAGCAAATTTAGTAAATTTTCAGGATGCAAAATCAACATACAAAATTTAATTGCAAATCTCTACACTAACAACAAACTCTGAAAAAGAAATAACAAAATAATCCCATTTACAATAATTTCAAAAACAATAGAATACTTAGGAATAAATGTAACCAAGGAGGTGAAAGATTTGTGCATTAAAAGCTGTAAGACATTGATGAAAGAAATTAAATATGACAAAAATAAATGGGAAGATATCTTTTGTTTACAAATCAGAGGAATTATTATTGTTAAAATGTCCATACTACTCCAAATCATCTATTGATTCAATGCAATCTTTATCAAAGTTCTAATGGCAATTTTACAGAAATATAAAAACAGTTATAATATTTGTATAGAACCATAAATGACTGAATAGCCAAAGCAATCTTGAGAAAGAAGAACAGAGCTAGAGATATTATACGTCCTAGTTTCAAACTATACTACAAAGCTGTACTAAACAAAACACTATGGTACTGGATAAAAACAGACACATAGACCAATGGAACAGAATCAAGAGCTCAGAAATATACCCCTGTATATAGGCGATTAATATTTTACAAGGGAACCTGAATACTCAATAGGGAAAAGTAGTCTCTTCAATAAATACTGATGGGAAATTTGATAATCACAAGCAGAAAAAAGAATTTGAACTCTTATACTACTCACAGAAATTAACTATTATTTTTTAATTTTTAAATTTTATTTTGAAAATTAACTTTAACATGGTGACATTGGACAATAAGAGTACACAGGTTTCAGATAAACATCTCTATAGCACTTGAGCTGTTGATTATGTTGTGAACCCATCGCCCAAAGTCAAATAATTTTCTGTCACCTTATATTTGTCCCTCTTTATACCCTTCCCTCTACCCCCCTGCCCCCAACATCCCTTTTCCTCTGGTAATCACTTCACTTTATCTATGTCCATGAGTCTCAGTTTTATATCCCACCTATGTGTGAATTCATATAGTTCTTAGCTTTTTCTGATTTACTTACTCAGTATAATGTTCTCAAGGTCCATCCATGTTGTCATAAATGTCACTATGTCATCATTTCTTATGGCTGAATAGTATTCCATTGCATATATGCTTGTGTCTTTACATACCATTGTTTTTTAGTTCTTCGGGTAGATACCCAGTAGAGGGATTGCTGGGTCATATGGTGATTCTATTCTTTATTTTTTTGAGGAACCACTATATAATTTCTTCCATAATGGTTATACTAATTTGCATTTCCACCAGCAGTGAATGAGGGTTCTTTTTTCTCTACAGCCTCTCCAGCACTTGTTATTACCTGTCTTGTTGATAATAGCCAATCGAACAGGTGTGAGGTGGTATCTGACTGCAGTTTTGATTTGCACTTCTCAAATAGATAGTGAAGATGAGCATCTTTTCATACATCTATTGACCATTTGTATATCCTCTTGGGAGAAGTGTCTGTTTGGGTCCTCTCCCCATTTTTTAATTGGATGGTTTGCTTGTTTGTTGCTGATCTTTGTGAGTTCTTTATATATTTTGGATATTAATCCTTTATCAGAGCTGTTGTTTGCAAATATCATCTCCCATTTAGTTGGCTGCCTGTTTGTTTTGTTGTTAGTTTCTTTTGCTGTGAAGTTTTTTTGTTTGATATAGTCCCATTCATTTATTTTTGCCTTAACTTCCTTGCCTTTGGGGTCAAATTCATAAATTGTTCTCTAAGGCCAAGGTCCATATGCTTAGCACCTATGTTTTCATTTATGTAATTTATTGTTTTGGATCTTATATTTAGGCCTTTGATCCACTTTAAATTAATTTTGTGCAAGGGGACAAACTGTAGTGAAGTTTCATTCTTTTGCATGTGGCTTTCCAATATTCCCAGCACTACTTATTGAATAGGTTTCTTTTTTCCATTAGGTGTTTTTGGCTCCTTTGTCAAAGATGATTTGTCCATATATAATGTGGTTTTATTTCTGGGCTCTTGATTTTGTTCCATTGGTCTGTATGTCTGTTTTTCTACCAATACCATGCTATTTTGATTATCATGGCTCAGTCTATAGTATAATTTGAAGTCAGGTAGTGTGATACTTTCAGCTTCATTCTTTTTCCTCAGGATTGCTTTTGCTATTTAGGTTTTATTTTTTTATTTTTTATTTTTTTTATGGTTCCATACAAACCTGGTAATATTTTGTTCTATTTCTTTAAAAAATGACATCGGGATTTTGATGGGGATTGCATTAAATTTTTATATTGCTTTGGGTAATATGGCTATTTTAACTATGTTGAGTCTTCCAACCCATGAACATGGAATATTTTTTAATTTTATTGTGTCTTTTTCAATACAGAAATTAACTTGAAGTGAATAAATACTTAAAAATATAAAACCTGAAACTGTAAAACTCCTAGAATAAAACATAAGGTAAAAGCTCTTTGACATCTGTTTTGGCAATGATTTTTTCAATATGACACTAAAAGTATAGACAACAAAAGCAAAAATTAATAAGTGAGACTATTTCAAACTAAAAAGCTTCTGCATACAAAAGAAGTGATCAATAAAATGAAAAGCTAACCTATGAAATAAGAGAAAATATTTGCAAATTATATATCTAATAAGAGGTTAATATGAAAATATATAAGGAACTCATACAACTCAATAGCAAAAACACAAACAATCCAGTAAAAAATGGGCAAACAGGCTTGGCCGGCTGGCATATTGGAAAGAGCATCGGCCTGATGTGCAGATATTCTGGGTTTGATTTGTGGTAAGAGCACACATGAGAAGCAACCATCTGCTTCTCTTCCCCTACACCTCCCCTGTCTCTCTCTCTTCCCATCTCACAGCCAGTGACTTGACTGGTTTGAGTGTCAACTTGGGCACTGAGGATAGCTTGGTTGATTTGAGCATTGGCCTCCTACAGGGTTTGCTGGGTAGGTCACTGATTGGGGTGCATGTGGGAGTCTCTATCTCCCCTTCTTTCATTAAAAAAATTGAACAAATAACCTGAATAGAATTTTTTAAAAAGTCATACATATGGCCAATAAATACATGAAAAGAAGCTCAACATCATTAGTTATTGGGGAAAGGGAATCAAAACCACAATGAGATATCATTTCAGAACCATTAGAATGCTACTATCAAAACAAGAACAACAACAACAGGTAATACATTCTATTCAGGATGTGGAGAAAAAGGAAACTTTGTGTATTGTTGGGAGAATGTAAATTGATGCAATCATTATAAAACCCAGTATTGTGGTTCCTCAAGAAAGTAAAACTAGAACTGTCATATGATTCAACAATCCCTCTTCTGGGTACATATTTGAAGAACATGAAATCACTATCTTGAAGAAGTGTCTCACTCCCACATTTACTGCAGCATTATTTACAATAGCCAAGTTACAGAAACAACCTAAGTGTATCTTGATGAATGATTAAATAAAAATATATAATATACATATTACATATATTATTCAATCATACAAAAGAAATAAATCCTGCCATTTGAGACAACATGGGTAAACCTTGAAGAGATTATGCTAAGTGAATTGAAAACAATCTATGATTTATTTCATTCATATGTGGAATCTAAAATACCAAATTAATAGAAACAGAGATTAGATTGGTGATTGCCAGAGGAGTCAGAGTAGGGGAAATGGGAGAAGGTAGTCAAAGAGTACAAACTTCCAGTTATAAGATGAATAAGTTTTGATAACTTAATGTACAACATGGTGACTATTGTTAATAATACTGTATTGTATATGTGTACTTGAAAGTGGATGAAATAATAGATATTAAAAGTTCTCACCCCCACTTTCCAAAAAGGTAACTGTGAACAATGAATATGCTAACTAACTGACTTTATTGTGATAATAATTTATATCAACTTCTCACCCTGAATACCTTAAATTTACACTTTTTCATCTCAAAAAAGTGGGGGAAAAAGCTCTCTTCTTGCTTCACCCACCCTCAATAAGATTTGATCACATGGTCATATTCTTTGAATTCCTATTCTATACTGAAACTATCCTATTCATGGAAATATTAAACTTCAAAATTGCCAAAAAGAAAGCAAAACAGAAAAGTAGAGAACTAGACAACATTAAATACAAACCAAAATGTGAAATTTATTAAAATTTTTTTTGGCTTCGATGTTCTTATACAAGAGATGTTTTGGAAACTTGTACTTGCAACTCCAAGAGGCTAGAATTTTGAGTAATATTTAATCCAAATAGTCAAGAAGAAAATGTCTGAAGGTTGAATATAATTTTAAACTGTGACAAATTTAGCATATATAAATAGTCAAAATATGGTCACCTAGCTTCAAAGATGTGGGAATTATAGCTCTATGTCAAGTTGCAATATCTTGAAATAAAAGGGTACAACTAAGAAAGATGGTGAAAAGGTAATTGGGTAATTTAAGGTGTAAAATACAAGTGTTAATATGACAATTACCAACTTGAGATACTATTGACTATAATAATCAGTTGGCTATAATAATCAGATATTGGATGTCTCACTGCTCCTCATGGGATTAATAATAAAGTGCATGATATTTTTCCACTTATTATAATGAAGACTATTCTGATTGTCTTTGTAGTTATTCTTTTTTTCAGTTTTGTGATGAAGAGGACAGTTATAAAACAAAAGAAAAATCTTTATTTTTTATAAATCAATACATTCCTTCCATGTTTAAATAGTTGCATGTTAAGTGTTTTATATATAAATGATATGTAAAAACTATAATAAGCCATTATGCTAAAAAGTCTTCTTGGATTTTATGTAATATTTAATCCATATAGGCAAGAAGACTTCTTCTTAAGTTGGTCTCTTGCACAGAAGACACAAGATTTCTTTCTTATAAATTTTGTTTAATAGAGAAAGATATCCAGTAACCTTAGCTCATACATATTTATTTCTTATTTTTCTATGTCTTATATTTGTTTTCCAACCTTGGACTTTGTGAGTACTTTTTTTTACATTATTGAATTATATTTAATATGGCCACATTCACCAGAAGAACATTACCCCTCTGCAGAACCAAGAAAAATCTCACATGGAAGCAAAACTCTGAAAATATAAAATTTTCAATTCTAGTTCCAGCTGACAGAGCCTATATATATTGCTGCAAAGTATGGGAAGCAAAGATTTACCTCCATGCAAATATCTTCTATGCATTTATTTACATACATTTAAACTTTTCACTTATTTAAAATAGAGCAAAGCTTTGGAAAGGAAAAGCCCTTCGCTTTCCATTTCTCTTTAATGGAAATCATGGACAGAATAAATTTTTCATATAACAGTGGGAGCAGATTCTATAATAAAATTTAGGAAGTATTTTTAGCATAATGGTTTATTATATTCTTTACATATCATTTACATACAAAACAACATGGAACTATTTAAACATGAAAGGGATGTATTGATTTATAAAAATAGGTAAAAATGGAATTTGGAGTTGTAGTCTATCATTAAGTTTTTCAGGTTTTTATTTAGTTCCCATTGTATGTGTGAACCACTGTGCTTATGTTGACTAGAGAAATAATGCTGAGATAGACATAGAGGCTTCCCTACAAATTGGGAATTAGAAAAGGTGGTATGAAGATGAGCAAGCAAAATCCAGCTTAAGTCTATATTGTAAATACATACAGCCCTGTTTGATGAACTGGTGGGTGTTCTGAAAGTCTATTTTAATAAAAACTGTGGGCTTTTTGGAAATGAGCTTATATTATGAGAAAGACAGACTAAGCAGAGATCCCCAAACTATGGCCCGAGAGCCAAATTGTGGACATCTGAGACCATTTATCCGGCCCCTGCCGCACTTCCGGAAGGGGCACCTCTTTCATTGGTGATCAGTGTATGGAGTACTGTATGTGGCGGCCCTTCAACAGTCTGAGGGACAGTGAACTGGCCCCCTGTGTAAAAAGTTTGGGGACCCCTGGACTAACATATTAATAAGGCCTTAGTTGTCCCATGGGAGGAGAAAATTTCAGGGTGACTGTTGGGAAAACAGCTGTTAGGCTTACTCACTTGTACTTTGCCTGATTAGTGCAGGAGCATGTGGCACAGCCATGTGTGTATAGTCTATAAGACTACAGGTGCTTGCCCTAAGCTTGGATTGTGGGTTGCCTGCCCGCCACTGTGAGGGACTGTTTTTGCTGTTTGTTCACACGCTGCCATGAGAAGTTTTCCCTGTTGGTTTGCTTGTCTACCGTTGCAAGATCCTGTTAAATGAGAGTGGCTCGGAGCTTTGTGACTCTGCAGTTTCTCTACCATCTGCCCGAAACCAATGTGAACCTGCCTGGCCTCCGCCACCGGCATCACAGTGGCGTAGATTAGTTCCTGGTTCAGAACACATATCTATGTTTACAGACAAGCCGTATATAGACACCACATGTGGTACTTTTAGGTAAGACACCGGGTTCTCAGAACTAATTTGGTGGCTCTGTACCTGAGTGTAAGTAATACAAAAGGGGCTCAGTGAATTCCCTCTGAGTTGGACAAGGAAAAACAGGCTGCATGTACTTCAAGAGTCCCAGCGTGGATTCAGTGGAAAGCAGAATAGCAATCCTGTTACAAAGGAGGCTAGTAAAGAGATATTACATTGTAGGTGACTATATGTAATCCTCGGGTACTCAAACAATTAGTGGTGGTAGCTGGTCATATGTGAAATGCTTTTGGGGCAAGTGTGTGTTTGCGGAAAATTATAAATACCTTAAGTGAGGCATGTATAAATTGCTGTGGAAGTTCCAATGAGTGGAGAAGGTATCAGCTAAGAGGGTGTTGGGAAAACAGCTATGTTTGGCTCGCTTGCTTGCACTTCACATGATTTGTGTGTGAGCACGTGGCAGAGCCATGTGTGCATAGTCTATAAAAGGTTACAGGTTGTTTGACTCACGGCAGATTGCAGATTGACTGCCCACCACTGTGAGAGGCCATTTTGCTATTTGTTCTTCTGCCTCCTTCTGCCGTGAGAATAAGTTTTCCCTGGCCTGTTTGCTTGTCAGCCTTTGCGAAACTCTATTAAAAGGGAATGGCCCGACACTTTCTGGCTCCATAGTTTCCTGCCAAATCTAATGTGTAAACCTGCCTGGCCTTTGCCACTGGCCTTACAGAGGGACAATAAAAACTTCATAAAGAAGGCATTAGAATAAATTCTAAGTGATAATAATAATAATAGAATTTGGATATTCAGATATGAGAGCCCTTCATATTTGTAGAGAAGAAATCAGGCAGTGTAAAAGAAAATGTCAAAGAGTTTATTGTGGTTAAGGTTATAAAGGTAAGAAATTTTTAATATGGTCCAATGATTCAGAAAGAAGAGAAAAAAGACTAAAACCAGAGTATTAGATTTGTTAGCAACAAGAGAAAGAAGATTATTGAATATTGTTTAGGGAAAAATATAGACAATGGATTCCTGAATAAAAATATAATGGATTTTTCTTATTATGAATCCAAATAGTTATTTCTTTAATTTTATAGCAGCAACATACTCAGTACAGCTAGGTGACAAGTTATATTAGGACAAGGACTTAGGTCTCAGCACCCATGTTCTTTCCTCTAAATGACTTTTTTTTTAATGCATGATGTATTAGTCTTATCATTTAATATTCTTGTTTCACTTTATCCAAGAAGAGTGAGGCGACTTTTTAGTGTCCGTCTATAAAGATGACCTTGTAAATATAATGCTGTGTTAAAGGCAGCTACTAGAGGGCATTACTTTACTTTTTCCCCCCAAAATTAGGGAAGTTGTAACTTGAAAATACTGTCCTATTAACTTAAAATAATACTTCCCAAGAGGACTTAACCTAGTACACAGGAAATTTGTTGTACTTTCAAGGTTCAAGTTCTAATCCCAGTTCTTCCACTATCTTGCTTGCTTTGGAATCTAGTTTGTGTTTCTGATCCCTATTCTACTAGATATATGGTGCTCCCCACCCCAGAAGAATTCCATAAAATGAAATATGTGCTTAATTTTTTATCAATTATCAGTTTTATTCTAAAAAAAGTACTTATCTCCCTGCTCTTTCAACACACGTGTGTGTGTGTGTGTGTGTGTGTGTGTGTGTGTGTGAGAGAGAGAGAGAGAGAGAGAGAGAGAGAGAATTGGAGGAAAAGATGAGGTGCTTTTAGATGCAGTACAAATTACTGTCTTATTACTGTGGAACTTTAATCTTGCACATAAATCATTGATTTAGCTGCTTTTCTTTAAGAGTTATACCATTTCATGCCCTAATTCTAGTCATTTTAATATTACATTTCTTTAAAAAAATATACAACAACTTTGGTATACAGCTGATCAAAGACAATGAGTGTGGAGAAAACAGCTGTGTTAGGCTTGCTCGCTGATTTACCTGCTGCAAGCACTTTGCTTGATTAGTGCATGAGCACGTGTGAATAGTCTATGTAGGGCTATGCTGCTTGCACTCAGGGTGAATTGCAGATGGTGGGTTATGGATTGCCTGCCCACCTGCCACTGTGAGTGGCCATTTTGCTGTTCATTTGCTTGCTGCTGTGAGAAGAGGTTCTCCCTTGCCTGTCATTTGCCATGGTGAGAACCTATTAATTGGTAATGGCCTAATGCTTTGTGGCTTCACAGTTTTTCTACCATCTTCCTGAATTCAATGTGGACCTGCTTGGCCTCAGCCACTGGTATTACATCTGACATAGTGGACAGGATTGGATCAGATAGGTATGGAACCGCTAACACCCTTGAAAGGTGAGATAGAGGAGTGGTGGCTGTTCTCTAGCATATGGTTCCCCATGGCTGTCCTTTTGGGGGCTGTGGGCTGGGTGATTTTACAGCCCTGCAAGAAGAGAACAAGTACCAATGATGGCGTGGACTGGAATAAACCCCAGAGAAGAAAACTGACCAGGTTTGAGAGCTGTAGTGTGAAATGCCGGCTGGGCACCAATGGCACCTGGAACTGGAATGGTCTCTGGAGAAGGAATTATAGGTTTGCAAGCTGCAATTTGCCTTAGAAGCTGAATGTTGGCAGCAATAGTTGTTGGAAAAACAACTGTGGGTTTAAGAGCTTGAGTTTCAACTTCAGGTCGAGAGCTGCCAGCTTCAGGAGCTGAAACAATGCTCAATGAAGGAGCAGCATCTGTGCCGAAGGAGTGGCTCTGAGTCAGCAGGAGCAGTCATTTCCAACTCTTCTTTTTTGAGGAGAAAGTTTGGGCTGAAACTGCTGTCTGAAGACACAGAGCCTGGCCAGTGGTTGCCCAGAAGGTAAAAACCCAGCAGTGAAGAATCCCTCAGGAGCAGGCATAACCTCCTCCACAGGTAGTGGAACACTCTGTGGTCTGGCCCTACACCCAGTCATAGCTGATAGAGTTAGGGGAAAAATTCAGGCAGAAAGCCATCAAGCTTCTGGAAGCCTGGTTTCTGTGGTTGTGGGATATAGCAGGTGGATGGCATCATGTTCCCTAGAATGGAGATGAAGAAATTGGCTACCATTATCATGCACTTCTCCTTGAGGCAGCATCTTCAGAATTGCAATGAGAACCCAGAAAACCACTTATTAGAATGAGTGATGGCTGCCATTTATACAGTCTGGCAGAATCCTGGGGACTTGCCAGGGGCAGTGAGTGGCAGTCATATATGGAGCTTCCCCAGGTCCTTTGGAAACTAACTATGAAGAATGCTGCTTTCAAACTGAGGTTCTGTGCTCTATATGAGGAAGTGTTTATGGCAGAGATGAAGGTCCCTTATTCTCTGTAGTTCCCTGTCAGCCCTTTTTGGGTCACTAGTGGCTATCTTCGGTCCCTATGTGGGGCAGCCCATCAATGTGGTTACATAGATGGTAGCAGATTTGGGGGAGCTGGAGACAGCATAGGACTATAAGGCTGTGTGGGCTGCTGCCTATGCTACCCTCCCTACGCCCCCAACTATGAAGAGAAACAGACCTGTAAAGGTTTCTCGAACACAGATTGGGTATATTTGATCATGGCCAGGGCAGATAAAGAAAAATTAGGTAGCAGGTCAAACTCCTTTGAGAAGAGATTTTTTTTTCTTGCCTGTTTGGTTGTCAGCCATTGCAAGAATGTATTAAATGGTAATGGCCCAACACTTTTCGGTCCTGCAGTTTTTCTACTGTTTGCCTAAATTCAATGTGAATCTGCCTGGCCTCGGCCACAAGCATTAGAAATATCTATCTAAACATCTAAAGACAACTTTTTCATGCTTTTCCTAGAGATAAAAATGTCTCTATTAATTTGACAATGAAAGTAAAATATTTTCTTATTAATTTAAGTGAAATCCAGAGAGAATAGAAAGCTTGGTCATTGTAATGCTGGTGGCCAAGGTCAGGCAGGTCCACATTGGATTCAGACTGACAGTAGAAAAACTGCAGAACCAAAAAGCATTGAGCCATTACCATTTAATAGAGTCTCGTAATGGCGGATGTGCAAACCTGAACGGGAAAACCTCTTCTCAGGCGAACAAACAGCAGAAAATGGCCCTCACAGTGGCTGGCAGGCACCCGCAATCTGCCCTGAGGGCAAGCACCCACAGCCTTACATAGACTATACACATGTGGCGCTGCCACGTGCTCATACCCTAGTCAGGCAAAGTACAAGAAAGCAAGCCTAACACAGCTGTTTTCCCAACAGTCATCTATTTCAAAAATTTTCCAGTTCCTCTATTGACTTTTGCCTGACATTGGACTTTTCCAATGAGGGAAAATAGGCCCTGGTGTTAGCAGAGTTGGTTACAACAATGACCTCTGATAGGGGCTGGAGTAGGAAAATGCTGTAAGGATACAAGATCCTACAGTCACCTTCCTTGGATACGGTGCGCTCCTGCAGTCTGCTGAACTATTCCTCAGGCCACAATAAGGAACTCTCAGGCCTCCTCTAGATATAGGATTCTGTCCTGTATTTACATCTCATCTATGAGGCAATACACTGTCCAGGCTAGCAGCTACAGGTGAAAACAAGTGATACATTCTCAATTTGAAAAATAGAGAACAATATTTAGATTTCTTTTAGAAAATTTTGAAATAAATCAATTATTTGAGCATCCCTAACTTGTTAAAAATAAAAGGTAGTATAATTTTAGTGAATTTGACTATCGAACTTATGTTTTCATTCATTTCCTTCTACAATAATTTTATTAAGATATATATATATATATATATATATATATATATATATATATATATAATTTTGTATTGAATATTACATTTTTGTCTTTTAATTTGAAGTTCTTACTTACCAACCAGTTCAGCTGAAAAGAAAATAGGTTGGATTTAATTTTCTGTATTCCAAAATGTTTTATTTATCAGCCACATCTTAAATTTAGTAAATGCCTTTTTCTACACAGGGTTATATGTGGGGATAGGCTTTACTGGAGGGTGTACTGAGGCTTCTTCTGACCAACACCTGTGTCACAATTACTTGATAATTTGAAAAGCTTCTCTCAAAACTCTGGCCAGTTCTTTCTAACTTTATCATCAATTAAAATTTTGTAATGTCAGTAGCTGAAACCAGGCAGGTCCATATTGGATTCAGGCACAGGTGGTAAAGGAACTGCAGAGCCAGAAAACGTTGGGCCATTCCCATTGGTGCTCACAAAGGCAGATGAGCAAACGGGAAGGGAAAAACCACTTCTCAGGCAAATGAACAGCAAAATGGCCCCTGACAGGGATGGTCAGGCAATCCACCATCTGCAATTCACAATCACTGCCGTGCAGGCAAGCACCCATAGCGTTACATGGGCTATGCATACGTGCCTCAGCCATGTGCTTACACACTAATCGAGTGAAGTACAAGCAAGCAAGCCTAACATAGCTGTTTCTTAACAACTTCCCAATTTGTTTCATCTTTAATTCAATGGTATATTCCATTAAAATCTCATGTGAGTGTGAATAATAAGACACATTAAATTTAATACTGAGAAGTAAGCACTGAACCCTTTTATATTTATATCTAAGAAAGTCTTAGATTTTTTCATGATTATCTATCACACATTTACCTGATGCTAGAAAAATTTTTAGGTCAATGTAGATGTCAACCAAATTTAGTCCTGTGGAGATTTTTATTCATAGTCTCATTTATCATCCTTAGTCTTGTGTGTTTGAACAGTTTTGATATGGTTTCATTGGTATTTGCAGGTTTTAGTTAAACTCAGTAGGACATTATATAGAAAGTTTGATGCTTTTTAAAATACTCTTATTTTTTTTTATATAGGCACCTTGTAAAATAAATGTTCTCATCTAGCATATAATTATGCCATATAGATGCCAAATAGTATAACATTTAAATGACTGTTTAATAACATAGTAATAATATACTATTATGCACTTCTTGTTTACCTTATAGTTAGAGGGTAATTATTTATATTTAAGGTTAAGAACAGCACTTACTTTCATGCATAAGCAGTTCCATAATGAAGATAGAATAGAAGAAGAGTTATTCCACTCTCACAGTCCTAATCAGTGTATGGCTCTTTTTAAACTCTGCAATCCAGTTCCCAGGTTAATATTCTAAGAAGGCTTCAAAGAAAATGAAGAGTTTGTCTAATTTCTCAGTTTCCTGCTGTTTTAACTAACATGTAGAGATATATCGTATTTGCAGAATCTAAAAGCATTTGCAACTATTACACCTTTCTCTCTCTTTATGGCTTTATAATCTGTGATTTTTAAATTTTACACTACTTATTGTGTAGTCAACTTTAACAAAAGCTGTACATTCCTGAAAGAGAAAGCAAATTGTTTTTATTAGGGCTAGCTAGAATATGATGGCTAAATAAATACCATATTTTAAGGGAACACCAATCATTTCCTCAATCAAACAAACTCTCCCAGATAGTCTGTCTGTAATGTCAAAATAAGACTTGAAAGACAAGTAATTGCCTCTATATTTTTCTTCCCTTCAAATTTCCTGTACTTTATTTTGAATTTATGAATGTAGCCAACTCTTGGTTATCTATGAGTGGACTCTAATGAGAAGAATGACAAACTTTGGGATGCACGCCATTGCCCTTGTTTTCTAACTCTAGCTACCATGTATGCTAAGATAGGTCCTGAGCCACTGATAACAGGAAAATATCAGCAGGAAAAGGAATAAGGAAATTACAAATGCTTCAATGGCTGTGGGTGTGTGTCTGAGGGTGGGTTTGTTTACTGGAGGGTGTACTGAGGCTTCTTCTGACCAACACCTGTGTCACATTTACTTGATAATTTGAAAAGCTTCTCTCAAAACTCTGGCCAGTTCTTTCTAACTTTATCATCAATTAAAATTTTGTAATGTCAGTGGCTGAAACCAGGCAGGTCCATATTGGATTCAGGCACTGGTGGTAAAGGAACTGAAGGCCATTTCTGCCTGCCTTGAGTTAGCTGGAATTATAAGTAGTGAGTTACTAATCATTCTTATATTCAAGCATGATCTGAATAATTGTATTCCAGAGATGCTTTAGAAATGGTTTCTTTTATTGGGTGTGGTGTTGAATGACTAGATATAAATAATTATATACTTTAACAATTAGTTATACTTTTCAAAATGCATCCGTATAATTTTTCCACTTGATTTCATAAGTGAGGGAAAAGTCTGTACAGTAGGGATTGTGATATGTTTTTATGAGAAACCTGAGGAACAGACATGTTAAATGACATGCGCAAGGCCAGCAGTAGGGGATGAAAATGACACTGAGATCCCAATCTTCTGTTTACTGTTGCTACTACTTCTCTTAGCTGTTATTTATCATGTGGTTTCCTACATCAGGACATGTACTTTAGAAATGTAATCTCATTGAATCCTCTCACCAGCTCTTTTAGGGAGGTACTGTTATGTTTTACAGAATCCAGTGCTCCCTCCAACAAGTTCCTTCCAAAGCTAAAAGTGGATGAAGCAACAGTTACAAATGTTGTCTTAGATTTTTATTGCTTTTTATATGCTGAGTTGATAACTCTAATTCTCCTTTTCTCCTTTGAGATCAGTTTAACTTCTTATTTACAAAAATTACAGGCTTTTGTGTTTATTTCTTCTTCCTTCATAATAACAGTTGTTAAAATTTGCATTATACACAACCCTTATTTTGCTGTAAATCAGTTGGAGGAAAGCCCAATAAACAATGATATGCACAACAAACTGTCATATAGATAAATTATAGACCCCAGAAGGCACTGGTAGCATGCTGTCCTCTCAACAAAGACAGAGAAGTTACTGGAGTTAGAGACAGAAAAGAGATATATTGATTATGTGCCAAAGGATATATTTACAATATAATGGTATGTAGGTCTCAGTGAAATACTTAAAAGACAAAGAAAAGATATAAAAAGTTTATTTTCCTGTTCACTTCTATAGTAGGTTGTTAAATGACAAAATACCTCTAGATGGCACAATGGTTGGTTTTCTCTGTATGAGTGAAGGGCCTGTACATTCAACCATAATTCCAAAAAGGACATATTCATGCAGTTTCAAGCCAAATTACAATCTTTCACCCCCACCAAGAAATGAAAATTTAGAAAATATACTCCCAAAATATGAGAACTGCATTGACATGAGAGCAAGAACATTTAGATTCTGAGTTACAATAACAGATAAAATTGAATTTGCTCTTTGATCCCAAGCAAGTAGCCCTTGATTCTTAAAATTCTAAGGCTGTTTTAAGGTTGGATGTGCTATGATGCTTCATCATGTGGTAACAATGTGTAGAGTTTTCTCTGCTCTTCTTGTGACTGTATGATTTTCATTTTTAAAATGAATAAAATTATCTCTATTAATTATAGTTAAGAAACATACATTTTGAATAAAGACCAAATTCTCTAAAATTAGTGAATTAATCATTATCTGTCTGCTTTTTTTTCTAGAAAACTATATTTTTAGTTCAGTTACATAAAGCTTATGCCTTAATCCAGAGAGGTTAAACATGAAACGATTTACTGAACTTGGCTTTCTGGCTATGAATTAAAGAATGAGAAATTGAAACATAGTAGAAGAAGTCAAACTTGGTTTGATCTATTAAAAACCATTAATAACTAAAGATATATGAGTTTAAGAAATTGAAGAAATAATTATCTTTTAAATTGACTTCTAGAAGTAGAACTATAATAAAAAGAATTCATTCTTCCTCAGCTTTAGGTTTTAGATCCATTCTATCCCTAATTGTGACATACACTTTACAGGCAATGTTGTTGAAGAATTAGAAATGGTCAGGAGACTCTGGTGCGAATAATTTAGATAGAAATAGCTTTTCCCATCTTACAAGGAAAGGAAGAATAGCTGGACTTGGTTACATTTTAATGAAAAGAATTTTTCATAAAATATTTCTGAGCCCAAGTAATTAGGCTTCTCTCTCTCTTTTTTATGTTTTTGGTATTCCTACAGTTATATTAATCTAATCTCTTCCCCCACCCTGTACTGAAATTCCCATTTTATAAGTTAATTGCCCTAAGCTAGTTATGTACAAAGAGCAAGAAATCAGTCTTTTCTGGAATTTTATTTAAAAATTTCTTTTCTTATTAAGGAGACAAAGTACACATTATTTTTTTTAAAGCTAGTATCTAAAACATGCAGACAGATCTTTGCCACTATCAAACATTAATGATATGTAAAATAAATAGCATTTACATGACATATTTGAACAAAATCATTAAAATATTTTTAATGCTAAAGATGATTAAACTGAAAGAGGTCATTCTGATGTTTGGATAAAATAAATATAATACCAAAAATTCAAGTCATATTTATCAAGAAAGGTGCTAGTCCTGTCTATAAATTTGCATCTAACAAAGAAGGGGCCAGAGATGACCCTACTTTTTTTATTTTCAATTAGAGTTTACATTTAATGTTATTTTGTATTATTTTCAGGTGTACCACATAGCGGTCAAAAAATTATGAACTTTACAAAGTGTCCCCCTCCCAAGTATTTCCCATATCCATCTGGCACCATACATAGTTATTAAAAAATTATTGACTATATCCCCTATGCTGTATTTTTTATCCCTGTGACTATTTGTAACTATCAATTTGTACTTCTTACTCCCTTCACCTTTTTTACCCAGTCCCTGACACCCCTCCCTCTGACAATCATCAGTCTGTTCTCTGTATCTGTGAATCTGTTTCAATTTTGTTCATTTTGTTCTTTAGATCCCACATATCAGTGTAGTTCTGTGGTAGCTGTCTTTTTCTGACTGACTTATTTCATGTAGCATAATACCTTCTAGGTTTATTCATGCTGTCACAAATAGTAAAATTGTATTGTTTTAATGGCTGAGTAATATTCCATTGTGTGTACCTCTACTTTTTATCCACTCATTTATTGATGGGCACTTGAGTTACTTCCCTATCTCGACTATTATAAATAACAGTGCAATGAACATAGAAATGCATATATTCTTTTGAATTAGTGTTTTGGGTTTCTTGAGATATATACCCAGAAGTGGAATTGCTAGGTCATAAGGTAGTTTCCTTTTTAATTTTTTGAATTAACTCCTACTATTTTTCATAGTGGGTACACCATTCTGCAGTTCCACTAACAGTGCATGAGGGGTCCCTTTTCTCCACTTCCTAACAATTGTGGTTTGTTGATTTATTGATAAGCCATTCTGACAGATTTGGGGTGATAACTCATTGTGGTTTTAATTTGCATTTCTCTAGTGCAGGGGTGTTCAATATGTCGATCATGATCTACTGGTCGATTGCGAAGGAAGTGTGGGTAGATCGCATGACATTAAAAAGACATTTGTCTTGCCTGACCAGGCGGTGGCGCAATAGATAGAGCATCAGACTGAGATGCAGAAGACCCAGGTTCGAGACCCCAAGCTCACCAGCTTGAGCTTGGGCCCATCTGGCTTAAGCAAAAGCTTGCCTGCTTGGACCCAAGGTCGCTGGCTCCGGCAAGGGGTGGCTCGATCCGCTGAAGGCCCGCAGTCAAGGTACATGTGAGAAAGCAATCAATGAACAACTATGGGGTCGCGATGGCAACAAAAAACTAATGATTGAAGTTTATCACCTCTCTCCCTTCCTGTCTGTCTGTCCCTATCTATCCCTCTCACTGACTCTCTCTGTCCCTGTAAAAAAAAAAAGACATTTGTCTTTTGATTGGCATACAGGGTAGCCAATCTGACGTCTGAACTTTTGACACTCTACAGATGCGCGTTAAACTGCGCTAACTTGTTCAGTTACATTGCTGCGTAGTTAGCCTTCAATTTATTTAAACTAAATACAACAAAGGGCATAAAAATGAGTGCCGTAGCTGGTCCGAGTAAGAAGCCTAAAACCTACCACTTTCATACAGAATGGGAGGGGATTTTTTTCACTATGTCATATTCTAAGTGCGTTTGCCTCATCTGTCTGTGTGCCACTGCTATTCCAAAGAAGGGAAATGTGGAGCGGCTTTTTCGGACTGTTCATAAAAACTATGACATTGACTTTCCTCCAAAAAGAGAGCTGAGAAGGAGAAAGGTGAAAGAAGAACACACAATATTAAAAAGTAATAATAGAAACTCAAATAATGATAATATAGAAGAAATAAATTTATGTTTTGCATTTTTATTGTAGGTAGATCATTTTGACTTGGTCATCTTATAAGTAGCTCCCAAGCTGAAAAAGTGTGGGCACCCCTGCTCTAGTGATTAGTCACATTGAGCATCTTTTTATATGTCTATTGGTTATCTGTATGTCCTTTTTGGAGAAGCCTATTCAGATCTGCTCATTTTTGATTAAATTGTTTTTTGGGTTTTTTTTTTTTTTTTGGTGCTTAGTTGTGTGAGTTCTTTATAAATTTTAAGTATTACCCCTTATCTGATGTATAATAGCAAATATCTTCTTCCATTGAGTAGGTTCTCTTTTTGTTTTGTTCGATGGTTTCCTTCACTGTACAAAAAGTTTTTAGCTTAATGTAGTCACATTTGTTTATTTTTTCTTTTGTTTCCCATGACTGAGGAAATATACAGAAAATATTTTGCTGTGAGAGATGTCAGAGATTTATTTTTACTGCCTATGGTTTCTTATAGAAATTTTGTGGTTTCAAGTCTTACCTTTAACTGTTTCATCCATTTTGAGTTTATTCTTATATATGGTATAAAAAGGTGATCTAGTTTCATGTTTTTGCATGTATTTGCCCCATTTTCTCAACACCATTTATTGAATAGACTGTTTTTATCCCATTGTATTTTCTTGCCTCCTTTGTCATATATTAATTGACCATATCGGCATGGGTTTATTTCTGAAGATGGCCCTACTTTTTAAGAAGTGTTTTAAAATGTTTGAATTTATCACAGATCGTTGTTTAGCAAGCTAGGAATTTGCAAGGACACATGCTGACTTACTCAACTATATTCCAGTCACTGCCCCACATCCTTTGTTCTCATAATAGTCATTAACTTGGAGTGTCTCTATTCCATGAATATTTGTGTTCATGTCATCTCTATGAACCTTTCCTGCTGTAATGAATTGTTCCTTTAACACTTTCACTTACATGTTCTACCCTGTATTTAAGTATTAATATATATACTCATATATCACTACCACAAATGTAAATTCTAAGGTAGAAAGTCTTATCTCAATTTGTATCACTTATTTCTGGTAGCAAATAGCATATGCCTAACACATGATAGACATTAGATAGCTATTTGTCGAATGAATGAGAGATGACACAATTAATCAACTGATATAATCACATTCAAACCATATGAAGTTCTGATTGAAAGTGATTCTCATGTCTTCCTGCTTATGAAATAATATTTAGTATGCCCCAGGTGTAGATGTTGCTATAACAACTTGCCAAGTCCCATTAATATATCATTTCCTTTTTGATTTTGTGAGATGTGTCTAAGGTACACTTAAAACATAATTAGAAGTGAATTCTCATAGCACTTTAGTAAAAAGCACATCAGACTCATATCTCAGTTTAAATAAAAGAGCTTTCTGATCTTGCAAGCAGACTTGCCCCGAACTCTGCTGAACTCCAGTAGGAGAGTGCCCAGAAGAAGGCATACATTCCAGCACCAAGAAAGAACACACCTCAGATATGTGAAAATTTTCATTTTGAACTAATTGCATGTGTCTTTTGTCAAGTGGACATACCCAAATGCACGAATAATCTAAAAATGAAAAAGTATTTAATTTTTTTTCACCTAAATACTCTTTTATTTATCAACATTAATCTATCTTCTTTCTGTCATTCCTAGTTACAAACAGTAGCATTCCAGGAGATAGAATATAAATTACTTTCTCATATCCATTGACTTTTACCTTCACAGAATGTCAGTTCCTGGTGGCATAAAGCCAGCTATTCTCAATGATGCCTTTCCATCAGCAAAACCATACATAGTGAAGTTATGCATCATTATTTGGGGTCATGCTACAATGGTAAACTCTGGAATATAACAATAGCTAGCCTTTTTTTGAGTGGACACTATATGTAGACCCTGACTTAAGTACTTTACATATATTCAATTCTGCACAACAATCCTATTTACTCCAGTACCACAGTTGGTGAGGCAGAACTAGGAGTTGGCCCCTGAAAGTCTGGCTTCAGAAAACATTTCAAGTGCCTGTCAGTGAATTGTTCTCATTTGATTCAAATATCCTTTACTACGGCTTCTCCCAGTTCCTTACCTCTCTTGCTTGTAGCCTTCAGTATGCCATCCAGCAACTTGGTTCTACCCTTCCTTTCTTTTGTTTTTTTAAGACTTTATTTAATCATTTAGTTTTTTTTCTGGGGATTTCCCTTTTTGATTCATTTGGGTTGTAATTCTCTCTCCCCATTTTGTCCATGTATTAGGTAGCTGTCTGATTTTAAAATTTGTTGTGATGTCTTTATGAGGAAGTTGGGCTCAGTATTGACCTCTAGGCCACCTGAGTTCCTTGCTCTAGGAATGCTTCTTGAGGGTAGATTTTACCCTTCTGTTGTACGTGAGTATTGAATGCAGTTGGCCCTTTTGTGGGTGCAGTTATCCCTTTTGTGGTTGGCTTTAGGTGTCAACCTTGATCATGTGTATTAGACACTGTGCAGTGTCTGTCCTGTTGGGTGTACTTATTCTCTGCAGTGTCTGGTGCCTGCTGGACTCCTCCTTTGGGCGTGCTGCTTGTGTATCTAGCTGAGTCTATCATTGGTTCTGTCTGCCATTCACTACTGGTTGTGTTGGTTCTGGGTCTTCTTGGATTAGCATTAACCATTGTTTGTAACCTGTTGTGGGATACCTGTCTGAAGCTACTTCTCTGTTTGCTGTTTGTGTCTGTATTTTCTGTGCCTGGCTGGTATGTAAGGAGTCGACCTGTATATAAGGATCAGCTTCCTCCTATTTAGAGATGACAGCAACTCTATAAAAGCTCCAAGCTCCTGAAGATTGGCCTCTACTTTTCAGCAGCTCCAAATCCTCTTATAACTGCCTGGTTTACCCATAGAGTCTTCTATAGAAAGACTGTAGTGTGGGCTCAGACTGGCCTTATCTAACCAACCCCTCTACAGGTTGCAAGTTTGGTGGGTTAGGGCAGCTGAGGCTGAGAATACAACATTAGTGGGACCCCTTACTTTGGGAATCTCTTGGTCAGGAGCTCAGTATGGGAAATGTGGCCCCTATTCCAGAGCCTAATCCTTCAGAAACTTGCTAGATTCTCAAGTTTTATTTTTCCCCAGCAAGGTAAGCAGCAGGTTCAAACTGGGTGGGGCCAAATGTTCCCTCTGCAGAAGTTCTTCCAGCTGGTGAGACTCTGGGGTCAAGGAGGAAGACTGAGAGAGTCCTCCCCTGGAGCTGACTGTGCCCCCCAACCCCAAAAGTGGCTAAGCCCCTCAACCCAACCCATCAATAGGCTGGCAGGGACCCACATTTTAAATGTCTGTGCTCCAAGACTCATTCCCTGCCCCCTGTGGAACCTAGTGCAGTAGGGCAGGGTATTCAGCACCTGAGCTGGGTGACTATGGAGTTTCACCCTGTCCAACACATATGAGCCATGGCGCTGGTGCTGAGCACAGAAAGTGAAACTTGCCTCAGCTGGGCCAGGTGTGAGGAACCCTTCTTAGGACATGCCTAGCAAGGGTTGTTAGGACCTGAACCAATGCTTTCCTCAGCCGGCCACTGAATGTGCCAGCCCTGAGCCTCCCTGGAGGAAACCCGGCGCAGTCCAGTAGGGCACACTGCTTGTGACTGGCCCTTAGCAACCTTCTTGGAGCTACAAGAAATCCAGAGTTTGTGGCTGCTTCTGCTGGGCCCAGGTGCACACAGAAACACCAAGCCCCACACCTAGGCTTGTTTTTACCTACACTGGGCCTGAGGGAAGGTCAGCAAAAGGCCAAGGTTCCCTGAGACTGGCTTCTTGCAGTCTCAGTCTGCTGGGCTCAGCCACTGAAATAAAATCTCTGGTAGAGTCTAGAGCAGTGGTTCTTAACCTGGGTTCTATCGAACCCTAGGGGTTCGATGAGTCGGTCTCAGGGGTTCGGAGAAGCCTCTGCTGTGGAGGCCAGAATCAAGTAATACCGTAATTTGTTGTGAGTTCATGCCCTTTGTTGGTTTTGTTCTTTGAGCAAGGTGATGTTCATGCACGGCTCATTTTGTGCACCAGTAAAAGAACATATACCTATGTCTTAAATTTGGAAAAAAAAATCATATTTTATTTATCACTAAAGAAGGGTTTGGTGAATGTGCATATAAAACTGGTGGGTTTGGTACCCCAAAAAAGGTTAAGAACCACTGGTGTAGAGGCTGGGGCAATTCAGGGATTAGGACAGGTGGTAGGTGTGACTCGGCCCCAGGTATTAGTCTGTCCAAACTTTTTTTACTGACATCAGTAATTTGGTGAGTGTAGCCTCTGAGACCCAAAGATGTGGTCTGCCTGTTTTCTAGACAGTTTCTACTGAGTCTCACATGAGGTGGAATTACCAGTCACAGACTCAGGAGTGTACAGGGAAAAACTCCAGCCTCAACGCCGGAAAACTAAGTCACTCACTGATGCACCCCCTGCTTCCTGACTTAGTTCTCAGAAAGGCCCAGTTTCCATGGGGTGGGGCTGGAGAGACTCCCAAAGGCAGGGCAGTTGCTTTCCCCAGGCTGCTGCTGCATGGAGGTGACTGCTCCACCCAAGAAAGATGGTGTAAAGCCAGTAGTCGCGGTCACCCTCACAGCCGCCTGGCCCATGCAGGTTCCAACTTGATTTGGACAGATGGTAATGAAACAATGAAGCCAAGAACTGGCGGGCCATTAGCTTTAATCCTAGTTTGCACCCGGCATGCAAGAAATATACACTGGAAAACACTTCCCTTCCCATTTAGGGCTTTCAAAGCAACTGACTTATCCAAGTTTCCTAGAATCAAAGGTTTGTATCTCACCAGCCTTATTCACTTCGGTTTCCCATCTCCTTCTCTGCACAAACTGGCTTGTCCTTCAGCACTCCACCATTGTAAAGCCAATAGTCACGGCCAAGGCCACAATCACAGCCGCCTGGCTTGTGCAAGTTCGAATTTGATTTGGACTGTCGGTAATGAAACAGCGGAGACAACAGTGTGATTTCTGGTATAAATTGCAAGACAGTTTAAGGACTTACATACACTGTTAATATACCATAAGCATAAAGGAGATTCCAATATAATAGTAATACTTAACTTAATTTTCCCTTTAAATGCATTTGGTTTTATAGCTTTATCAATCATTGTAGAGTCACTTTAGAGAAATAATAAACAATATTTACTATTGGAAAACTAACTATATATTCATTCTATTCTATTAATATATATATATATATAGCCAAGGCTACTATCAGAGCCGCCTAGCCAATGCAGGTTCACATTAGATTCGGACAGTCAGTAATTCAATAATGAAACAACGGAGCCAAGAACTGGTGAGCCATCAGCTTTAATTCTAGCTTGCACCCGGCGGGCAAGAAAAAACACACACTGGGCTCCAAAACCCACTCATTCAGTGCTCACAAAGCTACTGACTTATCCGAGTTTCCTAGAATCAAAGGTTTCTAGCTCACCTGACTTATTCACTTCTGGTCCCCATCTCCTTCTCCAGCACAAAGTCTGCACAAACTGGCTTCTCCCTCAGCACTCTGCCATCTTGGCTGCTTCTCCTGGCTTCCACGTGGCCTTCATCTGCTCTCTTCTCTGATACCTCAGGAACCAAGAGAGAGAGAGCAAACCCCCGGCCTGCCCCACTTTATAGCATAGATATCCAAACCCTTAATCCAATCTACAAACAAGAAAGTCTCTGATACAAAGTCACCCATCTGAGGCATAATGGGATTCCTCAGGAGAGGACACCACCCCACATCATCCAATCAGTCAAGGGTGTGGGGAAAAGCTTACTTTTAAAACTAAGCCTTAGGCTATAACGACCTGGCCTGCTTCCATTACAGCCTTTCCCCCACACCCATCCCAAGCATAAGGGCAAATAATATCACCTGGATGATGGGCTTCCATGTGGGCAGCGCCATCTTTAACAAAGTGAGCATATTATATTTTATCTTCCCAATATATATCTACATACATACATACATACATTTATGTATACACATACATTATTGTGTATATGACCACATACACATATATACAACATTGGGCAGACATTTTTAGAAAGTTATTTTTTCAGGCTTGCATGCATAAGTTAGGCAGGCAGAAATGTAAATAACTACAGAGTTTAGTTCTTCTTAGGTTCACTCTTAGGGCTTAAAAAATACTGATTTTATCCATACTTTTGTCTTCCTTACTGATATGAATTAAATAATTACTTGAAAAAGTACTACCATAGTATATATGCAGAATCTTGTATGTTTATACATGTTAGGCAGATAAAATATATTATGCTCTGTTGGGCAGATAAAATATATTATGCTCACTTTGTTAAAGATGGCACTGCCCACATGGAAGTTCGTTGATATTAATGTGTGTTCTGGAACAGGCTGTGGGCAGGCTGGGTCATTATAGCCTAAGGCTTAGTTTAAGAGTAAGCTCTTCCCCACACCCTTGACTGATTGGATGATGTAGGGTGGTGCACTCTCCTGAGGAATCCCATTATACAGAGACTTCCTTGTTTGTATAATTGGATTAAAGGTTTTGATTCTAAGGTATAAAGTGGGAGAGACCAGTAGCTTGATCTCTCGCTTGGTTCCTGAGGTAGAAGAGAGGAGAGCAGATTAAGGCCACGTGGAGGTTAGGAGAAGCAGTCAAGATGGTAGAGTGCTGAGTGAGAACCTGTTTGTGCAGGAGGAGATGGGGAACAGAGGTGAATAAGTCTGGTGAGCTAGAAACCTTTGTTTCTAGGAAACTCGGATAAGTCAGTAGCTTTGTGAGCACTGAATGTGTGGGTTTTGGAGCCCAGTGTGTGTTTTTGCTTGCCCGCCGGGTGCAAGCTAGAATTAAAGCTGATGGCCCACCAGTTCTTGGCTCCTGTGTTTCATTACCAACTGTTTGAATCTAATGCGAACCTGCGTGGGTTGGGCGGCTGTGATAGTGGCCTCGACTACTGGCTTTACACGCTCTCTTTGTTAAAGATGGCACTGCCCATGTGGAAGCCCATTGCCCAGGTGATATTAGTTACCCTTATGCTTGGGATGGGCGTAATTATATTATTGTGTGTGGGGGACAGGCTGTAAGCAGGCAGAGTCATTATAGCCGAAGGCTTAGTTTTAAGACTAAGCTTTTTCCCACACCCTTGACTGATTGCATGATGTAGGGTGGTGCACTCTCAAGAGGAATCCCATTATGCCTAAGATAAGTGGCTTTGTATCAGAGACTTTCTTATTTGTAGATTGGCTTAAAGGTTTGGATTTCTACACTATAAAATGGGCAGACTGGGAGCTTGCTCTCTTGGTTCCTGAAATTAGTATTAGAGAGGAGAGCAGAGAAAGGCCATGGGGAGGAGAGGCAGCCAAAATGGCGGAATGCTGAAAGAGAAGCCAGTTTGTGCAGAGTATGTGTAGAGAGAAGGAGATGAGAAACAGAGGTGAATAAGTCTGGTGAGCTAGAAACCTTTGATTCTAAAAAACTTAGATAAGTCAGTAGCTTTGCGAGCACTAAATGAGTGGGGTTTGGAGCCCAATATGTGTTTTTACTTGCCCACCGGGTGCAAGCTAGGATTAAAGCAGATGGCTCACTAGTTCTTGGCTCTATTGTTTGATTACTGACTGTCTGAATATAATGTGAACCTGCATGGGCCAGATGGCTGTGATGGTGGCTGTGGCTACTGGCTTTATATTTGGCATAGTCTGTGGCAAGATTCAAAGATTGGTATGGAGCCGCCACCCTTGAGGTGCATGCTAGAGAACTATCTGCTGTTATGGTTTCCCATGGCTGTCCTTTTGGGAGCCATAGGCTGGCTGACTTTTACAGCCATGCGTGGGGAAGCCAAGAGCTCTGTGGAAGAGGCTGCCCAGGATCTGCAGGCTGAGCAGTGGAAGGGGCTGGAGAAAACATGGGAGAAAGAGATGCAGACCTTGGAGCTGGAGCAAGCACCAGAGGAGGCCGACCAGGTTTGCAAGATTCGCCTGGAAATGGAGCAGACATGGGAGAAGGAATCACAGATTCATGAGTTGCAGATTGCCCTGGACATTGTGGAGAGCCAGCAGCAGTGAGAGGACAAGACTGAGGCCGGGGATGGAGCTGCAAGGCCTGCTGAGCAGAAGGCAGTGGTGGCCCAGGGCTCAAGCCCAGCAGCAGGAGCTGCTGTTTTCAGTTCCTCTTTGGAGGATGAGGAGAATCAGGCTGGAGTTATAATCCCTAGTCTCCAGAAGATGAGAGCCAGCTGGAAGGAATACCTGCTACACTTCTGGTAGGTCTGCGATTTTGGGACATGGGGGTGGATGCCATCATGCTCTCTGGAGCAGAGATGGAAATGCTGACTGCCATTGCCATGGACAGTGTGAGAACTGTCAGGATGGCAGGGATGAGGGGGGAGGCTAAGGTTCCATGTGTGTGGACTGATTCCTGGACTATGACCGAGTGAGCACTGGCTCCTTTGTTGGATAGACTTATGGATTTTGGACAATGTGAAATACCCTAATGGGGGCAGAGAGCTTTGCTGAAGGCCCTTCCCCTGCCCCAGGAAGCCTTTCAAAATGCAAGAGAGAAGGCTGAGGACATATTGCACTTTTGGCAAAGTGCTCAGAGACTGGTGAAGTGTACCTTTGTAACTGTTGAAATTGTATGATTTCTCATGTTGTTGTAATTTGTGAAATGTGCCTAATTTCCTTGCACAGGGATGCTGATGGTGTAGATTGTGGGTAGTAAAGTGAGCATAGGGGTGTATTGTTGGGAAGATAATATATATTATGCTCATTTTGTTAAAGATGGCGCTGCCCACGTGGAAGCCCTTTGCCCAGGTGATATTAGTTGCCCTTATGCTTGGGATGGGCGTAATTATATTATTGTGTGTGGGGAACAGGCTGTAAGCAGGGAGGGTTGTTATAGCCGAAGGCTTAAGCTTTTTTCCCACACCCTGGACTGATTGCATGATGTAGGGTGGTGCACTCTCAAGAGGAATCCCGGTATGCCTCAGATAAGTGGCTTTGTATCAGAGACTTTCTTATTTGTAGATTGGCTTAAAGGTTTAGATTTCTACACTATAAAGTGAGGCAGACTGGGAGCTTGCTCTTTTGGTTCCTGAGATTAGTATTAGAGAGGAGATCAGAGAAAGGCCACGTGGAGGAGAGGCAGCCAAATGGCGGAATGCTGAAAGAGAAGCCAGTTTGAGCAGGGTTTGTGTAGAGAGAAGGAGATGGGAAACAGAGCTAGAAACCTTTGATTCTAGGAAACTCGGATAAGTTAATAGCTTTGTGAGCACTGAATGAGTGGGTTTTGGAGCCCAGTGTGTGTTTTTACTTGCCTGCCGGGTGCAAGCTAGGATTAAAGCTAATGGCCCACCAGTTCTTGGCTCTCTTGTTTCATTACCGACTTTCTGAATATAATGTGAACCTGCATGGGCCAGGCAGCTGTGATGGTGGCCATGGCTACTGGCTTTATAATACACAAAAGCATTTTTCAAGAATAAAAGTCCTTAATGTCAACATATTCTTTAAGGTTTTTTGCCTCTAAAAAGTTAACTAAATTATAGAAATAAAGGAAAGACTCTGAATGGATTTTATTTGTATGTTAGGGTTCTAGCTTTCAGACCTATAAGATCATCTCAATTTTCTCATAGGTGTTGTTTTAGAAAGTGATTTAAAAATTATCTGAAGCTTCAACATACTAATGATAGCATGCATTTAGAAGAAAAGGGAATCTATACTAAAAAGGAAAAAATGCAGAATACAAATTGCATATAAAAATAATTGTTTATTACTTTCATTTTATTCATTTAAAATTTTTAATTTTTAAATTTAAAGAATCTCAGATGACAAACTAAGAAACAGCTTACAATAGTGATAAATTTGAGTTTTTCTAGATCGAATTAAACTTTAATGTATTGGAGAGAGAAAGAGAGGCAGAAAGAAGAAAAACAAAGAAACAGAGTAGGAGCAAGAGGAAGAGGCCAAAGGAGAGGAAGAATGAGAGGCAGGGTAGGGGAGGGAGGGGAGGAGGAAGTGATAGAGAGAGAGAGAGAGATGCTCTCATGCAGAGAAGCATGATAAGCACTAAGATAGCCTTTCTCTCCAGGGCTCCTGAGTAGCAACATCAGTAGGTATTTTCTGTGATTGCAGATGGAGTATCAGAAGAGAGCTTTCACTGTCAGAGTCTGATATTTATTGAAATAGAGCAAAGGAATTTGGGGATTTGCCTGGTGTAGAAGTCTCTGTTATTCCATTATGACAAGTAGTAACCTTTAAAAGAAATTGTGGTCTTTTAGAAGCTGACATTTGATTTCCCTGTATAGTCACTCTCCACTATAATTTTCTGCCACTAAATAAAGCAGTGAAAGGCATAGAAAATAGTGTCTGTCCCATTAAAATACAAAAAAAAAAAACAAAACAAAAACTGCCTTTCAAAGCTGGCTGCAGCACTGTTAGTTGCACGAAAAATTATTGGAAAAATATTGAAACTCCTTTTATGCATAGAACATTAAGAAAAGCCGTATCAACAGAAATAAAACTATTGCCACAGTCCTAACGTTTCTTAGTTGACTCCTTAAATCAGGTTAAATTTTTGTGAGACTTTGGTCCAAGAGTCACCTTCTCCACTGAAGTTTTTCTTTAAAGCTATTTGTTGACTGCCAGTACTTCAGTTGATCATATTTGAGTATCCTCGTCAGATGTAAAGGTTGTTGGCTCTGTTCATATCTCCCTTTCCCTTCACTCTCAGTGCCCACTCTGCTTCCACTTACATGTTGATGACCTCGGAGTCTGAAACTAAAGCCAATCTCTAACCTGGGCTCTGGGTCCCTTCCCCTCCTGCCTCCTCCGGATTGTCTATTTTTATCACTTTTCACTCTAATTTCAGCTTCTTCCTCATTAGGGCTTTCTTCATAGAAGCAGTTAAATTTACTCAAATCTTTTCTATATTAAAACAAAAACAGCAGCAAAATGACTTTTCCTTTCCAGCAAACTTTCTTAAATTATTCTACCACACCATTTTAGCACTCTTTTAAGGTCGCCAGGTGCTTCTGCAGCCACCTCTCAGCTGGAGACTGCAGGGATAGGCTCCTGGTGTGAGACCAGGGCAGGTCACACCAGGCTCCTCACACTTGGGGTCTGATGAGCTGGAATGGTTATCTTGAAAATTTCTGGTGGCTATCTTGAAATTATAATTTTATCTTTGAATGTGTGCTTTGTAAGTGAAGCCTGATGAGATAGTGGATCAAGCCTCTGACAATGGACTATGCTTCAAGGCTTGAAGCTTGACACTTGCATGGGGTCACCTCTCATAGCTCCTTGGGGCCTGGCCCCATGTCTCTGCTCAGGGACCACTGTCACTCTGCCTGAGACAGCAACAAGTTTGTTTGAGGAGGTGAGAGGGAGAAAGACAGTATCTGCTCTCACCTTCCATTCGTAATAGCCACCTGAGCACAAGCACAGGGAAGGTGTGCATGGCAGTGTTTAGAGCTTGGGGTAGGGGGAAGGCAGCATCTGTCCCCCCCTCCACCCCTGCTGGCAGCTCCCCAGGGAGCTCTGGTGGGGGTGTGGGGTGACTCAGCAGGGGCATCTGGCAGATAGTTACCCATCCAGGTGCCTAATGCACAGAGAATATGTCTCTTGGGGGGTCGCTGGTCCACAGTGGGCTGGGGTATGAAAAGGGGAGGTTGACTTTCTGCACATTCATTTTGCACTGAGCCTTGCAGTATGTAGCTGGCCCTGACTGGAAGCTGTTTTCCCTAAGGTCACAGTGACCTACTTGCTCCAAAGCACAGTGGATGCTCCCTGGAGTTTTCCTCCTTCACCTGTAGGGAGCGCATTAGCCACCATTGGCAAACACTGCTTGTTGAAGGGATAAGACTGTATTTCCAACGCCTTGCATTTTCACATTGAGCTGGTTCAGATGTTCAGTCATGTCCACGAGATAGTAGAACTTCAGGAGCCACTCAGTGTTAGCTAACTCAGGATGCTCGACATTTTTCATTTCAAGGAAAGTCCAGATTTCGCTCAGACAAGCCGCAAAATGGCTGAATACCTTCCCTCTTGACAACCAATGCACATTGCTGTGCAGAAGCAGACCAGGATAATTATTCCCAAATACATCCAGCAGTGTTTTAAACTGGCGATCATTTAAAGCTTGGGCAACAATAAAGTTGACCACCCGAATGACCAGCAACACCACCTCACCAAGCTGCTTGCCACACATCTGAGCACAAAGTGCCGCCTGATGTAGGATGCAGTGAAAACTTAGGATGGGTCTCTTTTCATTTTCATGAAGAACTGGGATAAATGGCTTACATCTGTTGAGTCATCCAAAGCGAAAGAAAAGAATGGTGCTACATTTATGTTCTTCACTTTTGTTGCCTCAATTTGATTTGCCATCATGATGATATGATCGTGAACAGTTCTTGCCGACAGAGGCATGTCTTTTATTCATTTGATTATCTTGTCTTTATTCGAAAAGTCGTCAAAAAGTTAATTGGCAACATCAAGCATGTTTTGTCATACTCCCCATCTGTGAATGGCTTTTCGTTTTTTTTCCACAATTGCTAAAGCACCAGCAAAGCTAGCCGAATTCCAGTCACCTTGTTGGGTCCAAAGATGGTGTTGCTGTTGACTAGCTTGCACTCTGCACAGTAGTTCTGGACATGCTTTCTTCCTGCTGTCCCCCGCTGGATATTTTGATGCCAATGTAGTATCGTGTGAGTCAAAGTGCTGCTTTATATTTGACTGTTTCATTGATGCAATTTTATCATTGCATATTAGACACACTGCACAACCTGCTCTCTCCACAAAGGCGAATTCCTCTGTCCATTCCTGCTGAAAAGTACGATACTCCTCATTATTTTTTCTTTTAGCCATTTTCTTTGTCAAAAGGGTTTCTGCAATTAGCTCGCTGACTACTTAATTAAAAGGAGGAAAGTTTACTTTCTGACCTCACAATGACCAGTGTACATTACGCATTATCCAATAAAAATTTGGTGGTGTCCCAGAGGACAGCTGTGATTGGCTCCAGTCACCCGCAACCATGAACATGAGCAGTAGAAAATGAATGGATTGTAATACATGAGAATGTTTTATATTTTTAACGTTATTATTTTTTTTATTAAAGACTTGTCTGCGAGCCAGATGCAGCATCAAAAGAGCCACTCTGGCTCATGAGCCAATGGTTCCCGACCCCTGCTCTAAAGACATAGTCTATTACTTTTATGATTGACAGCACTCCCCACTCATGTCCTGTATCAGTGAGGGAAATAAAATTGGTGCTAGGCATTTTTTTTTTTTATTTATTCATTTTAGAGAGGAGACACAGAGTGAGAAAGAGAGAGAGAGAGAGAGAGAGAGAGAGAGAAAGGGGGGAGGAGCTAGAAGCATCAACTCCCATATGTGCCTTGACCAGACCAGTGCAGGGTTTTGAACTGGCAACCTCAGTGTTCCCAGGTCGACGCTTTATCCACTGCGCCACCACAGGTCAGGCCGGTGCTAGGCATTTTGACAAAAGTTAAAGTATAAAATTTGTTTAGTGGCCCTGGCTGGTTAGCCCAGTAGATAGAGTGTTGGCCCAGTGTGTGGAGGTCCTGGGTTAAATCCCTGGTCAGAGCACACATGAGAAGTGACCAACTGCATTTCTTCCCCTCCCTTTCTCTCTCTCTTCCCCTCTTCCAGCCATTGGTTTGAGCATCAGCCCAGGCACTGAGGATAGATTGGTTGATTTGAGCTTTGGTCCCAAACAGGGGTTGCCTGGTGAATCCTGGTCAGGGTGTATGCGGGAGTCTATCTCTCTATCTCCCCTCCTCTCACTTAAAACAATAACAACAACAACAAAAAAGAAAACTGGTTAAGTCTTAGAGAACTGAAAAAGCAAAGGGGAGACTGAGGGAACACAGGTAATAACTGAAGTCAACAGCTACCACCCTTTGGGTTGGGGAAATGAAGAAAGGGATTAGCTTGTCAGAATCTAGAAGCTCAGTGGTAGAGTACTGGGACTCTGACCTCTGTCCCGCTGCTTGCTAGAGGTACAGTGGGACTGCTTCTGGAATGTGGAGAAATAGCTGAAGATTGAAATTAACTGCCTCTGCCAGGGTGAAAAGCCACTGCTGAGGCAATTAGAGAGAAACAAGAAGCAAGGAAAGGAGGGCAGGGGAATGTTTGTTCTAACTCATCCAGTGGTCCAGTCTCCTCTAGTGCCCTTCCAGCAGAGCCTAACAGAAGCCCACTGCCAAGGGAGCAGTACAGTTAGCCAAGTCATGGCCTGGCATTATGAAGCAGAGTGCAGAGAAGTGGGTTTGTTGCTGAGAAAATTGCTTAATAACTGGAACAAGTCCTTTGCTTGCTTTAGCGATAGGTCCTTGGATGTGCTTAAATCTCTCTGCAAATGCATGGCTTTTCTGCTTGGGGGCTCACTGCCTGCATAATTGCTGAGCTGGGGACTGCTGTTCTTTGGTATTGAATGCTATTGGGGGAAAACTTGTGAAATTAGTTCCCTGGAGATGCTGCATATACTTAATATAGTTTTTTGTTTTAAATCACATTCACATGAGAATGCCATATCAAACTGCAAACATGCGTTTCATGTATTAGAACAGAAAACCTTTTTCTTTTCAGGACAACTGACACAATTGTTCAAACTCCTGGTCAGTCATTTTAGTTCTTACTGCTTCTTCAATCCACATGTCTAATCTTAAATCTATTTATTTAACTATCTATCTACCTAATACAAAAAAAAAAAATAAATAAATAAAATAAAAGGTTTAATTATCTGTTGAAAATAGGGAAAAGATTAATCACCTTCTTCCTTGTGCATTTACTTTAGAAAATCTGTAATTGTAAATTCTTTCTTTTTTTGAAATGTACATAAATCTTTCTGAAAGCTCAATGGTCTCTTCACAGCTTTATGACCCAGGCTTGTCTTTCTCATGACGTATGAGCCATATCTTTGAAATACAAACATCAAGAGAGATGGTGACCCTCTCTCCCAGTCTCTGTGGGAGTGTAGAAGTCTAACTCAGCAGTGCCTCGGTGCATGTTGCAAAATTACTCCCTTTTAAATGATATGAGAAGTTTTTCTTTTCCTTTGGATAAAACGAATGAACAAACACAGGTGTTTATCCTAGTTACCAGATGAAACTAAGATGAACTATGTAGTATAAACGGTGCTATCAAGACCTCTTACTTGAGGACTGGTTATTGTTAATCTTGAGAACACATATGGAATAGGTTGTGTCTGCTCAGCTATATAAAAGGGTGAGGTTTTTTTTTTTCCTGTTCTTGCAATCGCTCAGCAGATTGTCTATAGTGTGCATCACAGTCTGGTTTAATGTTTATTCAATGATAGAAGCATTTTCTTTCTCTACTACCTTTTTAGTAAAGTTTTCTGGCTTAAGAGATTGTGTTTTTAATTATAGTTCCCTGTCTGTCTGTCTATGTACTGACCTTTCTTTCTCTTTCCATTTCTGTCACATCACCTTATTTGCCATATTTACCTGTCTTCAGTCTTTATCTCCTACCATCCTCTGCACAGTTAGCCAAATGACCTTTTGAAAATGCAGCTCAGGTTATATCATTCCTCTTCCTAAAATCCTGCAAGGACTCCCATTGTGATTCAGATTCAATCCAAAGTCCTATAAACTCTGAGCATTGTGGGTTTTTTCCTATTTGCCCACCTTAGCCTCTGCCTCTTTCCTACGTGCACGTTATGTTCAGGCCATGCTGGTCTTTTATTTCAATTCTAAATGTGTCAACCTCTTTCCCTCATTCTCAATGTTTTATTTCTCAGCAGGTCTTAACCTAAATGTGCCCTCCGCAGAGAGGCCATCCTTCACCCCATCTGAGTAGCTGGTCTTATTACTTACAGCATTATACCCACTTTATCATCAGAGATCCTATCATCATTCCTAACAATGTGTTTATTTGTCCTGTGCTTATTTGTCAAAGAAAGACAGACAACATGCTTCTGGCCTCCCTCTGCTACCCAATCATTGTAAACCCAGTGCCACCATGGTATCTGAAACATGTATGGGCTCAGCAGCTGTTTGTTAAATAAGTAGATGTCCATGGAAATTTATTTCAAAGAGAATCATCTCAGTATTTCCCCCCTTTTTCCTGCTTCTGGTCTCTCCTATTGGAGGGCTGGACTGACACAGAAGAGAAGCATTTGGGCATTAAACTTGCCAGGGAATATAACGATTGCAGTGCTGAATCCCAGTTGAAAGCTTCCTAGTTGTTTTATTTTCCTGATTAGCTCTCTGTTAGTTAAATAACAGATCCCAGGGGTGAGGCCTGCAGCAGGTCCAGGCTGATGGCATGCTGAGGGGACTGAGCACCCCATTGGAATGAAAGAGCTCTCCTCCATCTGCTAGCCCGCGGATATGCTCTCCACCTTGCATTACAAGTCAGCACTTTATTGAACAAGATGGAGGGTTGGGGGGGTGAGGTGTGTGGTAGGATCCCCACTTCAGCAAGATGGATGCTGGTGCTAGGTTTTGCTGTGGACAGGGTTGAAGAAAGTTCTGGGCCACAACAGGTCATGAGGAGGATCCGCTCACTGATGCACATTTGACTGCAGGAGTGCGGAAAAGAGTGATTTTAATAAAACAGAGGCTTAGCCTGTGAAGCATGTAACTGTGCTAATAGATTACTAGTGGGTAAATAGGCTTGCAAATCCTTTTGTTAAGTATTTTTCCACTGTATTGTGTTTACTTATTTTTCACTCTAATAGCTTCAAAACATTAATTGCTAGTTTTATTTTTCCAATGATCCTAATGCTGACGATTATTAATAGCATTAAGAATGATGACAGTGGAAGGTCTTGCTGCATGTGTTTATTAACAGGGTATAAAATGCCTTAAATGATATGATTTAAATAGAGATGTTGCCTACCTCTTCATTGTCTTCCCAAGTTCCGAGTAGGAAGGATTCTGGGGACAAACAAGTTTGTCCTCATACGTAGACCACAAGATTGGTTCCCGTTTGTGATCTGAGACTCAGTTTTGGTTAATTAGAAGAGCAGAACTATGGCTCTGGTGCTAGGCAGTTTTTGCTTGCTCTAGATCGGCCGTGGAGTCTCAGACTGTTGCTGCTCCCATGCTTCTGTGGAAGCTGCCAGGCCTGCTGCACTTTGCTTTGGAACCCGCCCCTCCCCCCCCCTTTCCATCTCCAAGTCAGTAATGCAAGGTGAGCCACGTGTACTGCCTCTGAAATTGCTTTCTCACTTGCATTCAGTCTCTGAAAATGCTGCTGCAGCAGTTGTGGTCATTGACCCACAGAGTAAAAGGTATCAAATGCTATCAGAGGCTGTCTGTCTTCCTGCTCAGCTTCTCTCTACAGACAAAAGAGGATTCATGTCAAATTCACTCACTGTTGAGAACAGAGAAATCAGTAGTTTCCTAAGAGCATTATCAGAAACTGAATGTCATTTCAAGTCTGAGTTCTTGGGCTTGAGTCCCTATCTGCAGCTCAAAGGAGCCAAGATTTAGTCAACTGAGTCTCAATATACTGTACTATCAATCTTTTATTTGACTTTTGCCTAAGATTGGAAGCGCCCTTATGCTCCTAAAACCCCTTTATATCAATTTTTAATCATAATATTCAGGATTTCTGAAAGTGTAGTGCATTAGAATTACCTAGCGGCTTTTGGGATACGTTTTTGCTTAGCTCCGTCTACCTAGTCAGATCAAGGTGACCAGACGTCCCGCTTTTGGCGGGACAGTCCTGATTTTTAACAATTTGTTCCACGTCCCACGGCATTTTTAAAAAGTCTCAATTAAAAAAAATATATTACAATACTATTTTTGCATTCTATGAAAAAATTTTTTTGCTCCATATAGACCAAATTTTTAATCAAGAACCTCCCTCCCATCAATGGTGTCCCACTTTATCAATTTTAAAATCTGGTCACCTTAGCCTAGGTATCATTTTTAACAAGCTCCTACAAATACTCTTACAGTTATGAATAAATTCAATATTCACTGAGGTGCATGGCACAGAGTAGATGTCCCAAAAATAGTAATTTAATATGTTAACCTATTAACATGAAAATTCAGAGAAAATAGGAAAAAATAAAAGGCTATTACCTTAATCAATGCATCATGCATAAAATTTCTACTTGAGAGTGTAGACTCTTTAAACAAAGCAGCTAACTCACTGTCCCTAAATGAGTTATTTGGTAATAAGGGCAGGCTATATGTTCATCATCACAACTTGGTCAATTTTTGTTGATATTGGAGATATATTTAAGTTCACGATGAATGTTACTACAACAATGACATAATGTAATATAAGGTAAAATTATTTGCTGTTAAATTTTATCTTAAGAGCTTTATATATTATTCTAATTCTTTATAGAATTTTATAGAATTCTCGTTAAGAATTTGAGTCACTTAAATGGTTAAGTTATAGTTTACTACCTTCAAAGAAGAAAGTTGTATGTTGTAAAAACTCTTCAAACTTGGACTTGGGGACCATGAATGTCTTGGAAGGTATTTATCATAGTGCACATGAGGGGCAGGAGCTTTAACAGCTTCTCTTTAATCACTTTTCATAAGAAAGTACCAGTTTATTTGAATAAAGTAGAAACTTAAAATAACCAATTTTCTTTTTCCTTGATGTGGATAATAAACACTGCAATGCCTACTGTAAGGTATTTTTCCCCACCAAGAAAGAAGGAAGGGGGGCAGAGCCACGGAGTGTGGAATAATAAAAGGCTTTATTGAGTACAGAGTGCATCGGCCCCACGAGGTTCCCTAGCCCTAGGGACAGAGGCTAGGGAAGTTGCAGGAATTAAACCGTGTGAGAGGTATTTAAAGGGGTCCTCTAGGGTGGGTGAGCTAATATTACGTGGTGAAATCTCACTGGCTGACGGCGGTCACTCTTTTCCCAAGGGACTTCTGGGAAGTTTCTTTTGGTGCGCTTGGTTGTGGGCGACTCTAGCCAAAGATCCCGAGTCAGAGTTTCTCACGTGACCGTCCCCCATTATCCACTGCCCTTACACCTATGCTGGTGGAAGACAGAGGCATTGTGACATTGTAGAAAGCAATGTTGCAGTTCCTGAAGTTTTAAGACATGGTACCCTAAAAAATTTATGAGAAGAATTTTCATCTTTTGACATTTGCCACAACTGCTGAGATATTTAAGCTATTTATTTCACAGGGATTTGTTTATTACCAGACTTGTGTTCTCTGAGCTATATTATTAGTGCCCCACTCCTAGAAAAACATCTCACTTTGTCAACTTTTGCTGGAATCTAGAAGATAAAACCTAAAAGATTGTAAACAGTATGTGAGTCAGTCAATATAGCTGGGCTAAGGGACTTCTTTGGGAAGGTTTTTCTTATACAGCTAGAGTCAGAAACTCATTTCCAGTATGTGGTACAGTGTTGTTCTGTGCTCTGAACATAGCACCACAGAGTTAAAGAGGGCTTTTAGAGGATATTCAATTCAATAATTTATCCTCTATTTGTGCCCTGGATAAAAGTGACTGCCTTATTTCCTAGTCATTCTGATGTTTTTATACATTGGTAGAGTTACACAGGACAGATTTCACGTAGGTGTACAAATTAAGATGGCAGATCTTACTTATGCATGTGTATTGTATAGCTAACAGAAAATTTACATGATACAAGACAGAGTCAAGGGCGGAACTTTGTTTTATAGGGGGCTCAGGACTGTGGTTTTGCTTTTTCAATGTGTAAACCAATGCATACCTGGACCTGCGCAAAGGGTGCTCTACAGAGAAAAGAGAAAACCCAAACACTTTTAAAATTTAGATTTTTATTTATTCATTTTAAAGAGGAGAAAGGGGGGGGCAGGAAGCATCAACTCCCATATGTGCCTTGACCAGATAAGTCTGGGGTTTCAAACCGGTGACCTCAGCATTCTAGGTCAACGCTTTATCCTTTGTGCCACCACAAATCAGGCAAAACCCCAAAACTTTTAATTGCTTCCTGTTTGTTCCCAAAGAGAGTGTTTAGAAGAGACTCTTGCCTTTACATAAGAAAGACTTAGCAGTTCTTTGTGAAAATTACACATTGTTAAACTTTTCTTTTTTTCTGTGTGGTTTTTTCAGTTTGGGTTTAATTTGTTTAAGAATTGATTGACAAATAGTGAATAAAAAGCAGAAAGCACTGATCCTGGGAAAAGTGGAGGGTTTACAGCAGAACCATGAGTTTTATATTTAATGAGAGAAAAAAATAGGAAATGGATTTTCCTTTAATACAAATTGCCTAAGGTGCACTTAGAAACCTCTTTTATAGATATTTCTATATCTAAATTGTTGCTTTTACTTTAATTCCTGCTATAAGTGATCAAAATAACCACACCTCTTCTCTTCTCTTCCCTTTCCCTTTCTTTCTTCCTTTCTTTCCCCCTTCCTTCCTTCCTCCCTCCCTCCCTTCCTTTCCTTCTTTCCCTTCCCTTCCCTTCCCTTTCCTTCCTTCCTTCCTTCCTTCCTTCCTTCCTTCCTTCCTTCCTTCTTTCTTTTTTCTTTCTTTCTTTCTTTCTTTCTTTCTTTCTTTCTTTCTTTCTTTCTTTCTTTCTTTCTTTCTTTCTTTCTTTCTTTCTTTCTTCTTTCTTTCAGTGGAAAAGAGTTTGAGAATTTTAAAGTTTAGGGAGTTATCCCAAAGAAATGGCTACAATTTTGCTTCTGTCAGCTGGGCTATTAAGTCAGTTAAAAATTATGCTACTTACTCTAATTTCAATAGGATTTATTTCACCTAACACTTGTCTTTTCTTCTTTTGTACAATCTCCCTGGGATCTCATACAATTTCATCTATTAACAATGAACTAGGTCTCAAGGAGAGATTTTATTTAGACTGTTTATATGAGAGTTTTTAATATTGTCTAGTAGGAGCTAGAAGATAATGCTTTATTTTGCAAGAAACATTGCCACATGGTAATTTAATGGAAGAAATATTTGTCTTTAGGAATATAAGTTTGATACACATATTTTTCCTCGTTTTCCCTTTTTCTGTTACTCATTCTAAATAAATGGATTCAGTCAAAGTATTTTTACTAATGTCATATGGCTCTATTAAATCAATATAAAATGGTGTCATTCATAAATATATATATATATTTATGAATGACACCATTTTATATATATATATATTTATGAATGACACAATATATATATAAATCTGTAATTAATGGCTGCTTTGAATTACCTACCACCCATGAGGAAATTAGTCTATATTATATATAACCTGCTGCGCAAATCCATTCATAAACTACTACTCGTAGTCAAAGCTTTGTTTTAATGGTGATTTTCAATTATCTAACAACTCTTATTCATCAGTACCTCTCTTTATCTTGGTTATTTTATTTGCCAATCTTTAATATGTTAATATCACTCTTCAGATATTCGATATATATATATTTAAGTGAGAGGAGGGGTGAGGCTCCCACGTGGACTCAGACTGGGATCAACCAACTGGGGTTTACTTGGCAACCCCTGTCTTGGGCTGATGCTCAAATCAAGTGAGCTATTTTTAGTGCCTGAGGCAAATGCTTGGACTATCTGAGCTATCCTCAGTGCCCAGGGCCAATGCTTGAACCAATCAAGCCATTGGCTGCAGGAAGGGAAGAGGGAGAGGAGGGAGAGAAAAAACAGAGGGAGGTAAGGGAAGCAGATGGTTGCTTATCATGTGTGCCTTGACCTGGGATTGAACCAGAATGTCCACATGTGGGCCAGTGCTTTATTCATTGAGCCAACTGGCCAGGACCAATAATCAATATTTTTAAATGAATGAGTGATACGAAGAAGACAGTCCAGATGTAGAATTTTTTTTTTCAGATTTAGAAACTTTGATTAAAGATGAGAGAAGGCCTTGATCTCTACAATGAGGTATGTAAAAATCCTTTGGTTAATACTGACTCTCTCCTCTTCTGAATTTAAACTCCTTTTTCTAAAAGGGCCCAACACCAAAAATGAAACCATCTGTTTTGGGGAGTAACTTCTTTTTGGATTATTTGCATATCTCTTTGTTTGGCTTGTATATACCATAATGAGTAGATTTTTTAAAATTGCTTTTTGATTGCTAAGACTCTGTAAACCTCTTAAGTTGGAAGATACTAACAATGCAATTGAAATAGAACAGATCAAACTTGCCTTCTGGAACAGACATTTGGAGAGTTTACAATGCTTTGGGAAGCAGTGCCTGACACAGAAGGGTAATTGTGTAATCCTAAACTAGTTGAACTGCCAATTTATTTACCACCCTAAAGGGTTTCCCTCACATATATGTTTAAAATTACTACTGCTATTGGGAGGAAGTAGTTATTATTTTCTAGAAACCTTTTCTTAGGCAGAGTCAAAGGAAGGAGCTGAGAGGACCTGGAGAGGGCTGTGCTGCATTAGGGTAGTCACTTAGGATGGTTTCTATTGGACATGGAAGGGCGAATAAGGACAGCTCTAATTTAAAGGGAAAAGTTCTTTTAAATAGTTTGCCTTTAAGATCTTTTCAACTTTGTGTTATATTCCCTCTCTTAGAGTACTGGATTTTAATTCTGATCTTTGGCTAGCTACCAAGCTCCATTCTCCCATCCCAAACAACTCTAACTTTTAACTCTATCCAGATCTGCTCATTTTGGAAAAGCTCAAATTAGCTTTGTTTTACCCTTCTCCTTTGACCTTTATTTTCATGTTTTTTCCTTTCTCTCATCTTATAAATAAAACTTTCAGTAGCTATACAGAAATAATAATGGAAACTTGGAATTCAGATAGAACCTAGGTTCAAGTGTGACTTTTTTCTTTTTCTTTTTTTAGCTGGTGTGTGTGTGTGTGTGTGTGTGTGCGCGCGTGTGTGTGTGTGTGTGTGTGTGTGTGTTTTGGAAAATTAAAATTAACAGGATGACATTAATCTATAAGAGTACATAGATTTTGGGTAAACATCTCCACCTTATTTAAACAGTCAATTATGTTGTATACCCATCACCCGAAGTCAAATCATCCTCTGTCACCTTAAGTCCCTCTTTATACCCTTGTCCCAACCACATTCCTCTCCCCATGTCTGTACACCCCTTCCCCTAGTAATCACTGTATTTTTATCTATGTTCATGATCTCAATTTTATATCCCACCTATGTGTGAAATCATACAATTTTTAGCTTTCTTTTTTTAAAATTTTTATTAATTTTTAATTTATTGTGTTTACATGGATTCAAGTGTCCCACTGAATATAACTCCCTCAGCCCCACCCCTGTGTCCCTTTTTATACTCCCATTTCCCCCTCCCCCCTTCCCTCTAGGATTTGCTGTCCTGGTATCTATACCTCTGTATTATGCATATATAGTTTCACTAATTCCTTTACCATCTCTGATCCCATCCCCTCATCCCCCTTCCCTCTGACTGCTGTCCCTCTGCTCCCTGTGACCCCTCTATTCTACTCCTCAGTCCACTTTGTTCATTAGATTCCACATATATGTGAGATCATATGATACTTTTCTTTCTCTGCCTGGCTTATTTCACTTAGCATAATAGTTTCCAGGTCCATCCATGATGTCACAAAGAGTAATATTTCCTTCTTTTTCACAGCCACCTAGTATTCCATTGTATATATGTACCACAGCTCTTTAATCCACTCATCCACTGACGGACATTTGGGCTGTTTTCAAATCTTGGATATTGTAAACAATGCTGCAATAAACATGGGGGCGCATTTCTTCTTTTGAACTAGTGATTTGGTATTCTTAGGATATATTTCTAAAAGTGGGATAGCTGGGTCTCAAGGCAGTTCCATTTTTAATTTTTTGAGGAAACCCCATTCAGTTTTCCACAGTGGCTGTACCAGTCTGCATTCCCACCAGCAGTGCAGGAGGGTTCTCTTTTCTCCGCACCCTCTCCAGCACTTATTGCGTGTTGTTTTGTTAGCTTTTTCTGACTTATTTCACTCAGTATAATGTTCTCAAGCTCCATCCATGTTGTAAATGATACTGTCATGGTTTATTATGGCTGAGTAGTATTTCATTGTATATATGTACCACATCTTCTTTATCTAATCCTCTATTGAGGCACACTTTGGTTGTTTCCATGATTTGGCCACTGTGAATAGTGCTGCAATAAAAATGGGGTTACATGTGTCTTTACATACCAGTGTTTTTGAGTTTTGGGGGTAGATACCCAGTAGAGGCATTGCTGGGTCATATAGTAGTTCTATTCTTAATTTTTTGAGGAACCATCATACTTTCTTCCATAATGGTTGTACTAATTTACATTCTCACCCTCAGTAAATGAGGATTCCTTTTTCTCCACAGCCTCTTCAACACTTGTTATTACCTGTCTTGTTGATAATAGCCAATTGAACAGGTGTGAGGTGGCATCTCATTGTAGTTTTCATTTGAACTTCTCATATACCTAGTGAAGATGAGCATTTTTTCATATATCTGTTGACCATTTGTATTTCTCCTTGGGAGAAATGTCTATTCAGGTCCTCTCCCCTTTTTAAAATTGTATTATTTACTTGTTTATTTCTGAGTTGTGTGAGCTCTTCTTATATTTTGGATATTACCGTATTTCCCCATGTATAAGATGCACCGATTTTGGAAAAAACTTTGGGTCTAAATACTGGGTGCATCTGATATGGTGGTTGTAGATATTTTTATGTGCATTTCCTGTTTTATCGTGCTTGCTTTTACAGTCATTGTAGATTATTTTTTACTAGCATTTCAGTAACTTTATGTATTACATTTTTTTTTTCATATTTCAGGCCCCCAAATTAAAGTGCGTCTTGTACATGGGAGTGTCTTATTCATGGGAACAGTAACTCCTTACCGGAGCTGTTGTTTGCAAATATCATCTCCCAGTTTTGCTGGCTGTCTATTTGTTTTGATATCAGTTTCTTTTGCTATGCAGAAACTTCTTAGTTTGTTATAGTCCCATTCATTTATTTTTGCCTTTATTTCCTTTGCCTTTGGGACCAAATTCATAAATTTTTCTCTATGGCCAACGTCCATGAGTTTAGTACCTATATTTTCTTTTATATAATTTATTCTTTTGATCTTATATTTAGAACTTTGATCCTTTTTAAATTAATTTTTGTGTAAGAGGACAAACTATAGTCAAATTTCATTCTTTTGCATGTAGCTTTTCAATTTTGCCAGCATCATTTATTGAAGAGGCTTCTTTTTCTCCATTGTGAGTTTTTGGCTCCTCTTTCAAAGATAAATTGTCCATATAAATGTGGTTTTACTTCTAGACTCTTGATTCTGTTCCATTGGTCTGTGTGTCTATTTTTTCTGCCAATACCACGCTGTTTTGATTATTGTGGCTTTGTAGTAAAATTTGAAGCCTCTGGCTTTGTTCTTTTTTTCTCAGGATTGCTTTAGCTATTTGTGTTTTTTTATGTTTTCATACAAACCTGGTGATATTTTGTTTCATTTCTTTCAAAAAGGACATTGAAATTTTAGTGGGAATTGCATTAAATTTGTATATTGCTTTTGGTAATATGGCCATTTTAACTTATTCTTCCTATCCAGTAACATGAGATATCTTCCATTTTATTGTGTTTTTTTTCAATTTCCTTTAATAATGCTTTGTAGTTTTCAGTATATAGATCCTTTACATTTTTTGTTATATTTATTCCTAGGTATTTTATTTGTTTGTTGCAACTGTAAAAGGAATTATTTTTTTGAGTTCATTTTCTGAAGTTTCATTGTTGGTATATATGAAAGCAATAGACTTCTGTTTATTAATTTTGTATTCTGCAACCTTACTGCATTGGTATATTGTTTCTAATAGTCTTATGTGGAGTCTGGGCTTTTCTGTATACAGGATCATGTCATCTGCAAAAAGTTAAACATTTACTTCTTCTTATCCAACATGAGTGCCTTTTATTTCTTTCTCTTGTCTGATTGCTTTGGCTAAAACTTCTAGCACTAACTGTTGTGGGCAAGTAACGCCCTAACTCAGAGTTACATGGGTGATATTGTGCTGATTATATATATTGGATTCTGAACAGACCTAATCATATATGCAGCTACTTAGAAGCACACAAAGAATGCAGAATAGTGCAAACAATTTTTATGTTTCTCCTCAGGGTCACTTCTAAGAACGAGTTTCACTTCTGTGGGTACTGGAAGCCCTTATGCCTGTTGTCTCTCACCTGATTCTTCCTTCTCTTTCCTCTTTCTTTCCTTTTATTATTAAGTAAGAGGCAGGGAGGCAGGGAGGCAGAGAGACAGACATCTGCATGCACCCTGACCAAGATTTACCCGGCAAGTCCCCTCCCTACCCAGCAATGCTCTGCCCTTCTGGGGCCATTGCTCCATTGCTCGGCAACTAAGCTATTTTAGTGCCGGAGGGGAAACCATGGAGCCATCCTCAGTGCCAGGGGCCAATGAGCCATGACTGTAGGAGGAGAAAGAGAGAGAAAGAGAGAAGGGAGAGGGGTGGAAGAGCAGATGGTTGCTTCTCCTGTGTACCCTGATCGGGAATTGAACCCAGGCCACAAGCTAGCTTAATGCTCTACCACTGAGGCAACAAGCCACAGCCACTTTGCTTCTTTTTACCTAAGTTCTTCTTTCCTTATAGACAAAGCCTATTTATCTCTAAGACCATCCAGGCACCCAAAATCTTTAAATTGTTTGGAATGGAGCATCTTTAAAATGAAACAACTGGCACTGGCTGGTTGACTCAGTGGTAGAGCATGCAAAAGTCCCAGGTTTGATTCCTGACCAGGGCACACAGGAGAAGTAGCCAACTGCTTCTCTACCCTTCCCCCTCTCCTTTGTCTCTATCTCTCTCTTTCTCTCCCACAGCCAAGAGTCCACTGGAGCAAAGTTGACCCAGGAGCTGAGGATGGCTCCAAGGCCTCTGCCTTAGGCACTAGAATGGCTCCGGTTATAATGAAGCAATGCCCCAGATGGGCAGAACATTGACACCTAGTGGGATTGCTGGGTTGATCCCAGTTGGGCACTTGTAGGAATATGTCTCTCTATCTCCCTGCTTCTCTCTTCAGAAAAATACAAAAAATACACAAAATAAAAAAATTAAACAACTATTTTTTTTGTTATTGTTGGAGTTCATTTATTTTATTATGTAAATATTTAAATCATTTTTATTTTTCAATTATCTTTGGCACAAAACATTATATTACACTGGAAAACAAAATTTTTGTTGCATCCACAAAAACACTTGTTATTACCTAATTCAAGTGTGTTGATCTCAAATCTGACCTTAGTTTTTCTCTGTAAGCTACAGTGTTTTTGCAATGCAATTTTTTTTTTAAGAGACAGAGAGAAAGGGATAGATGGGGACAGACAGGAATGGAGAGAGATGAGAAGCATCAATCATCAGTTCTTTGTTGCGACACCTTAGTTGTTCATTGATTGCTTTCTCATATGTGCCTTGACCGCGGGCCTTCAGCAGACCAAGTAATCCCTTGATTGAGCCAGCAACCTTGGGTCCAAGCTGGTGAGCTTTTTGCTCAAGCCAGATAAGCTGGTGCTCAAGCTGGCGATCTTGGGATCTTGAACCTGGGTCCTCCGCATCCCGGTTCGACGCTGTATCCACTGTGCCACCACCTGGTAAGGCAGTTTTCATCTTATTGTAAGATTTTCAACATTTAGTTTAACATAATGAAGTAGAATGTCTTCTTGGGCATCATCTTTGTGAAAATATTATAATAATTTATATAATGCAGTAAATATACTAATAAACTAAAAGATATGATTGCATCAGAATTTTTCTACAATTTTGAAATAGAACGTATTAAAACACTTATTTTAATCAGAAAATTTGTGCAAAACTTATTTAAATTCTGTTCAGGCAAACATTTGTGTTTGTAGCTCTTGCGTTTGTGTACTTGTTTAGGACAATCTTGTCTGATGCTACATTAGTAGTCTGCTCATCACAAACAGCTCCAAGATTTTCGGGAAACTTATCAAGGTGACTGTTCAGGAAGTGAATCTTAATGCTCATGTTACATCCAATGTTGCAGAAAGCCAACAGCATCCTTTGAACCAGAAGTTCATAGTGTTCTGCTTTTTTGTTGCCAAGGATAATCTTTGTAACTGCTACAAAAGACTGCCGTGCTCATTTCTCCTCCTTATTCATCTTCCTGGCAAATTCTTCATCATGTATGAGGGTTCGAATTTGAGGTCCATCGAATATACCTGCTTTTATCTTCTCGAAAGACAAGGAAGGAAAAGCAGAAATAGTATGTTGAAAGCATTCACTTTCTTTATTCAAAGCCTGAACAAACTGCTTCGTTAAGCCAAGTTTGATGTGAAGTGGGGGAAAAATGATCCTGTTTTGATTAACTACAGGTTCATTCACAATATTTTGGATCCCTACTTTCAGAGTTTCACGTTTCGGCCACTCCTTCTGTGTCCAGTTTTTCTACTGAGCTCAGCTGTCCCACAAACAAAGAAAGCAAGGATACTTCATGAAACCTCTCTGTTGTCCTAGCAGGAAATTTACAATTTTAAGATCCACAGAAATGATCCAGTTATGCTCCTCATACTTTAGTAAGTCGAGGACAATTTTTATTTCATTTTAATCTCGCAGATTAGTTGAATAACCAATTGGAACCACTGCATAAACATTATCATTGTGTAGGAGAACACATTTCAGACTTCGTTTAGAGCTATCAAGAAATAGCCGCCCTTCTGTTGGACTGTAAGTGGTAAGACCAAGCTGGCTGAGAAGATTACTGATACCATGACAGTAAACAAAGTGTTTGTCTTTGGAATAAAAGTCCACAAAAATTTGTTCACACTTCCTGAAATGGGATACTGTAGCTGACCAGTGAAGTATATTCTTTTCTTGAAGTCTGGAGGCTAATAACTCAGCTGCTTTCTTTGATAGTCCCAAATCTCTTACTAAGTTGTTCAATTCGGGTTGTCTAAACTGCCGAGGGGTTAATGAGTGCTTGGCATCAGAAGAAGACTCTTCAGATTCTACAACCATTTCCTCATGCATCTTATCAAAATACACTTGATCACCATGTTCACTTTCTTCATCCTTAGAAGAAATAAAACCATTGAAAACTGAAACCGTGAGTGTCTCAGAGTGTGGGATAGGTCGAATTGCTGAAGGAATATTAGGATGTGCAATCATATGCCGTTTTTTCTTGCTGATGCCCTTTGTATGGATCAGACAGAAGTAGCAGTCACTGCTGCGGTCCTTATGTTCACGCCAAACCATGGGAATACCAAAAGGCATTCCTTTGCGTTTTCCTTTTGTCCAGTCACAAAGGATTTTCTCACAATTATGACACACAATATGAGGAGCCCAATTTTTGTCTTGACCTCCAAGGTAAACTTGAAAATAGGCAATATGTGCACGTGTCACAAATCATGAAATATTGTGCCTTTGACATTGAAGTTTGTAACAGCCACATATACAACAGAAGGTGTCAGGATTAGTCTTACATTTATGCCTACTCGAAGAAGCCATGATTCAATATTAAAACAAAATAAGAGGGTGGTTTTATCAGATAAATTTTTACACTTAAAAACAACTACAATTATGTAAAAGTGATGTTTGTAAAACATTAATTGCCTTGTGGTTATGTTCAATTCAAGAGTCATTGCCCTTTAACTCCAATTTAAAAACCAATGCATGCCATTAACCGTACCAAAAAAAAATTAAAATTGCTTAGAAATAGAGCATGCACCAAAAAACGAATTTCAGATTTGGAATCAGTGATGCAGATATATATAGAAAAAGTTCTAAAACCTCATGCAATAGAAAATGAAAAATATTCCCCGGTGTTATTTTCAGGTGTACAAACCAGTGATTAGACACTCCATAACTTACTAAGTGATCATTTTGATAAATTGATATATATTATATTCATCTGACACCATACATAGTTATTAGAATATTATTGACCATACTCCATATGCTGTATTCTACATTCTTATGACCATTATGCAACTACCAAATTGTATATCTAATCCCTTCACCCCTCTACTCATCCTCCCCAACCCTCCCTTCATCCAGCAGTTGCCAAAATGGTCTTCGTATCTATGAATCTGTTTCTGTTCTGCTTGTTCATTTATTCTGTTTTGTTTATTCAATTGTTAATAGATATGTATTTATTGACATCTTATTGTTCATATATTTTATTTTTTAATTTTTTCTTCTTAAAGAAGACCCTTCACATTTCATGTAATACTGCTTTGGTGGTGATGAACTCCTTTAGCTTTTCCTTGTATGGGAAACTTTTTATATGTCCTTTGATTCTAAATGACACCTTTGCTGGGTACAATAATCTTAGTTGTAGATCCTTGCTATTCATCATTTCCTGCTAATCCCTTATAGTCTACAATGTTTCTATTGAGAAATCAGCTGACATGGATTTCTCCTACAATGGAAGCTCCCTTGTAGGTAACTAACTGCTTTTCTTTTGCTGATTTTAAGATTTTTTTTTTGCCAATTTTAAGATTAAAATGCTTTTGCATTTTAATTATGATATGTCTTGGTGTGGGCCTCTTTGGGTTCATCTTGTGTGAGACTCTCTTCACTTCCTGAATTTATATATTTATTTCTCTACCAGGTTAGAGAAGTTTCCTATTATTATTTTTTCAAATAAGTTTTCAATTTTTTTTGTTCTCTCTCTTCTCCTTCCAGCACCCCGGTGAGGTGAATGTTGGTATTCTTGAAGTAGTCCCTGAGGTTCCTTATATTATCTTAATTTGTTTGGATTTTTTCTCTTTCTTTCTCTCTCTCTTTTTTTCTTTTTCTTCTTTCTTTTTCTTTCTTTTCATGCTATTCAGATTGGGTGTTTTTTGCTTCCTTATATTCCAAATCTCTGATTTGATTCTTGGCTTCATCTACTCTGTTGTTGATTCCCTATAAATTATTCTTCGTTTTAGTTAGTGTATCCTTCTGACTGACTGTTTTTTGTTTGTTTGCTTTTTGAGAGAGAGGTAGGGAGAGAGAAAGAGAGACAGGAACAATGCTGCTCCTGTATATGTGCCCTGATCAGGGACTCTAATTGGCCACCTTCAACTCCAGAACAATGCTTTAGAGCTATCCAGCCAGGACTTAACTTTATTGATTTTTATAGAGTCAGAAAGAGAATAGGAGAGAGATGGGAGGGGGAATGGATGCTTATGTTGTTTCACTCAGTGATGCATTTTTTTGGTTGCTTTTTGTGAGTACCGTGACTGGAGATGGAACCTGAAATCTATTGTTTCAGAATGATGCTATTAACTGACAGAGCTAATTAGCCAGGGCCTGACTGGCTCTTGTTTATGATTTTTATGTTCTAATTAAGTTCCTTGAGCATCCTTATAACCATTATTTTAAAATCTGTATTTGATAATTTGCTTGCCTCCCTTTTGTTTAGTTATTTTTGTGGAGATTTCTTCTGTTTTTTCATTTGGAACATGTAATTTTTTAGGGAAGTTTGAATGTTTCCCTATATTTGTTTCTATGTATTAGGAAGAGCTGTTATGTCTCCAAGACTTGGTAAAGTGGCCATGTGTGGTAGGAATCCTGAAGGGCCCTATGGCACAGCCTCCTTAGTCACCTGAGCTATGCATTTCAGGTGTGCTTTTGTGTGGGCTGTGTGTACTGTCCTATTGTAGTTGGGCCTTTATTGTTGTTGGCGTCACTGGTAGAGGTTGACCCTCTGCCCTAGGCCACTGTCTTTGGGGATTAGCTGTGACTATAGCAAAGGAGCTGCTATGCAGGAGTCAACCCTACAGAGCAGGACTTGCTTCACTGGACCATTGGTGCTCACTGAGTTTGCCCTTTGAATTGTCAACTGTGTAAGTGGTAGCATTATAATCTAGTGTGTCTGAGGCTATACACTGGGTACACTGGCTCTGGGACTCTTAGGAGGTGCAAGGTCAGCCACCACCTGTGCCCTGCCTAGGGCTACTTGGTACGAGCTGCAAAGTGATGTACAGATGTCTGCTAATTGTGTTGGGCTTGGAGTTGCCCAGGAGAAAACAAGCTGTGAACCAAGGCTGGGTACTGCTAGTGCCAGCCCTGAGGCCACTTAGCAAGTGGTATGGGGTATGCAGAGGCTATCTGCTGCTTGTTTGAGAGATTTTTAGGGAAGTATGAAGCATGAGGGAAGAGAGGCCATTTGTATGGGTCTGCAAGTTTGGTGGAGTGGTGTCTCAGGGAATCACATAGCTGGGGAGAACAGTATGAACCAGGTTGATGGAAACTCAGATATAAACCAACTCTTCTTTACAAATATTGATCTGTCTCATAGGATAGTTGTAACGTGTTTTTGTACATCAAGACCTTCTATCCACCAGGAGTAAGGATGGGGAGGGACCGACTGTAGTAAGAGGACAGAGAACAGTAGACTGGTTGTTCCACTGGGCTGGGGGATGATGGGGCAAGGCAGATGTGTGAAAGGGCACAGCACTTGGTTCTACCACATGTGGGAAGCACCCACACTCAAGAGATAATGTAAAACAAGCAAAAAACCTCAATTCCCTCCTATTTTTTCCCATTAATATTATGTATTAACACAATATCTGATTAAACTGTATTTCTACTAAAGGATTAAAATGTGGTGTTTGCTCTTGATCAATGCAGTCACATGAGTGCCAAATGCCAGGCATGGTAGTGAATAAGACAATTTATTACCTTTTCTGAGGCTACAACCCAAAAGGCTCAAAGAAATCTTCAACTTGTATAGTAGGAGGCTATTAGGGTAGACATTTAAGTATTTCGAATCTTGTAACAGCTGGATCATTTTGATGTTTATATAGAAAATTTCTGTCTTTTATTATTTAATTCTCAATTACCATAAAATAAGTGTCATGAATTTTGTTCTAAATTTTATTTAATTAGGAAGTTTAGCTTTAGAAATGTTTAGCATTTAGAGCAGTGGTTCTTAACCTTTTTTGAGGTACCGAACCCACCAGTTTCATATGTGCATTCACCAAACCCTTCTTTTGTGATAAATAAAATATGTATTTTTTCCAAATTCAAGACATAAGTATATGTTTTTTTACTAGTGCACAAAATGAGCCATGCATGAACATCACCTTGCTCAAAGAACAAAACCAACAAAGTGCATGAACTTACAACAAATTATGGTATTACTTTATTCTGGCCTCCATGGCAGAGGCTTCTCCGAACCTGAGACCGACTCATCGAACCCCTAGGGTTCAATAGAACCCAGGTTAAGAACCATTGATTTAGAGTATAAAGTTAGTTTAGCATATTTTCCTGTGCAGCACTCTGAGGCTGTTTTCCTAGGCAATATTTGTTGAGTATAATAAAGCCTAGCATAAAAAATGAAAAGTTCCTTTTATAAATTAATCATGTGTGGTCTGTACCTTTATTATATTTTTTTTTGTAAAATGTTTTCATTCAGTCTTAAAATACTCTTTTAAAATAACATGTTTAGTAACACTTCATTATACAGTTAAGGAAATGATTCTTTGACCAGTCAGAAGAAGTAACAGAAGATAAAGTTTTGATAAAAGGGTTGAAATTACCTCAAGAAGATCAGAAAATATATATTTTTAAAGTTGTAAGATAGTCGCCATAGTTTCCAAAGACTACTGTGTGGCCTTTGTCTTACTGTTCTCTGCATCTTCTTACAAGTTTTACTAGGAGTTTGACATATAACATTGCATTAATTTTAGGTGTTTAATATACTGATTTGATACATGTATATATTGCAATATTATTACTGCAAGTTTAGTTAACATCCATCATCTCACATAAATAACCATCATCTCATATAGTTACTTTTGATGAGAACTTTTAAGATATACTCTGTTAGCAACTTTTTGAATATAAAATACAGTATTATTAACTATAATCAGCATGCTATACATTACATCCCAGAATTTTTTTGTCTGATTACTAGAAGTTTGTGTCTCTCTCTTCTTGAGTACCTCTACCAGGCTCACCACCAACCTACCCTTACCTTGCCCCCCTCAAGACTAAGAGTTCTTAGAGAGGTACCCTTGACAAAGCAGTCTTATAATGATTAAGACTTTACCTAAATACAAAAAATCAATACTTATTCCTTTACCTGGTAAAGAAATGTGACATAAACTTGATGCTATTTCTGCAACAACTGCTTGGAAATTCTTTTTGTTTCCCTAATGAGATGAGAAAATGAATGTCTAGGTAAGAGATTTCAAAATTGACAGGATAATAAAATTAGAGATAATTATCACCTATAGGATTCTTAATAAAGAATAATAAAATAATAACTATTAAAGACTGTTATAGTGATGTTGATTTAGATACTTAATGAGCAACAATTATATGCCAAGCACCATGCTAGGTGCTGCATATAAAAAGATGAGGGAATTGTTTTCATAAATGAAAAGCTCACATCAAGTTAAAATATATTCAAAAGAAACAATTAGATAAAAATGTGGCACTTGTTTCAAAAGTGACATGGATAAAATAATGAAAGAATATGTTTTAAAAGTGTTACTTTATACACAGGTGGTGGCTTAGACACTGAGGGTGTCTAGATACATATCTGATTTTAAAGAAAGGACGCATCAAACAATATATAAGACAATTAAGAGGAATTCTGCATAGGAAATGACAGGAAGGTCAAAGATATTAGTGTGCAGGTTTATGCAGGATTATTTATCAGACGATCCAATTATAAACATATTGGGCAGGGTGTGAAATGCTGAAGAATGCTGCTAACTTGAATTTAAAGAGATTTGAGGGAAGACAGTTTCTGACAAATGAACTGGAGTTCACCAGCATATATTCTTTAAGGAAACACTGCAGTGGAAAATGCCATGAATATTCTTTTGTGGCAGTAGTGGAAATGTCCTTCAGATGGCAGATATACTCAACTGGAATTGGACCCCAGTTCTGCTGCTTATTTTCTTTGCAACTTGCTCTACCTCTCTGCCCTTGAGTTTTCTTGCCTCTAAACCACTCTCCATAGAGCTCATATAACTTTTGAGGGGATCTATTTATTCACAAATCTACTGGGCATGATGTCAGATGCTATTAATATTTTACATAATATAATCTTTGATTACCTCAATAGATTATCCCCATTTGGCAAGAGAGGTAATGAAAGTAATTAGCCAGAGAACACATGATTAGTAAATTGTAGAGTTGAGGATGAAATCCTAATCTATCTCACTCCAAAATCCAAGTTTATATAAACTATGTCCTCATTTGACAAACTGGTAATACATAAAGGCACTAAAAAAATGTTTGTTTTATTTAGTTAATCAACAATTATTTAGGATCTCTTGTATTCTAGGCATTCCATCCAAGGCCAAAGGTAAAAAAGATCATATCGATAGAGATTAAAGTGACCTAAAAATTATTTATTTGTTACTTGTCAGTACGGAGAATAAGACTCAAAGGTCAGACCTCATCTTTGTGGAAGTAATTTGGTAACATTTGAAAATTTCACTGATGGCTATAGTCATTAAGAAATCAACTTAAATAACTTTCAGCTCTAAAATTCAGTTACACAACATTATGATTTTCTATGGATATATAGTTATAAATATACATGTTAAAAGATAAAATGCTAAAGATGAACTCTGAGAAGAATTCTAGAAAGAATATTGATATGATATATATTAATATAGATCAACTTGTATATCTTTGTGCCATGATATCAATCTCTGTCTTGATATATATCTCCACCTCTCTCTCTGTCTATAGGAAGACAATATCAGAATTATGCAGGAAAAATAGTGAAGTCAGGATGACCATTTCTGAGTTTAAAATAAAGATAACAGTGCTCATTAAGAAGGACTTTTGGAGCCACAGTTAACTATAAATGGGAGTGGGCCAGCTGAATAATTGTTGAAAGGGTTTAGCAAACAAGTGCTGTACAAAAGCATGGAGTTACAAAATTAGCATAGGATATGTGGGTGATTATAATTTGCTATTGCTAGAACAGGAAGAGTAAGTCAGTGGTTGTTGGGAAGTTGGAGAGGCAGAGAAGCTACTGTGGTTTTATAGGAGATTTGCACGATTGGAATTTTCTTCACTGTAGAGGTTTCTCACAGTAGCAGGAAAGGAAGGAAGTAGACTGCAGCATAACAGTAAAAAGCATCGGCATTGGTGCTACTAATTTACTGGAAGAGTATAGACCAAAATAAAATGGATGTTGAATTAGTGAATAATAAAAACAATGACAAAAGAAGAGAATCCAGATCAGCATTAAGTTTATCTGTATTTCAAAAATTTCTGATTAAGATCTTTGTTCCCCATCGAGGAGAGGCTGATGATTAACACAAACTTCACGTCATAGTTATGTGTCTACATATTTTAAATTAGATAAACACACATATGCATATGTATACATGTACCTGTATTTATATCTAATCTGTAACTATTTATTATAAATAATATATAATAGATTTCTTTGGTTTTTTTTATCTATTTAAGTTAGTCATGCACCACATAATAATGTTTCAGTTAATGACCTACCATATATTTGACAAAATCCCATAAGTTTATAAACAGAGCTGAAAAATTCCTATCACCTAGTGACATCATAGCCATCATAACTCAATGCATTGCTCACATCTACTAATACAGAATAAGGATATAAAGGAAGAAATATATTTGTATAGCTATACAATGTGTTTGTGTTTTATGCCATATATTAAAAAAGAGTTGAAAAGTTTTCAAACATTTTAAAGTTTGAGTTTTTTATTTTTCTCCACACCCTTGCCAATACTTATTGGTTTATTGATGATAGGCATTTTGACATATGTAAAGCAATATCTCATTTTGGTTTTAATTTGCATTTCTCTAATAGTTTATAAGGTAGGAATGCTACAGTAAGCTAAAGTTACTTTATTATTGAAGAATGAAAAATACTTTTTATGTTTAGTGTAGCCTGAGTGTACAGTGTTTATAAAGTCTATACTAATGTGCAGCAATGTCGTAGGTCTTCACATTCACTTACCACTTATTCACTGACTCACCCAGAGCAAGTTTCAGTGCTGCAAGCTCCATCCATGAGTGATGAGAGTCCTTATATGGGTGTACCATTTCTTTTTGTCTTTTATACCATATTTTTGTTGTACCTTTTCTATGTTTAGATACACAAATGCTTACCATTGTGTCAAAATCCCCTACAGTATTCAGTACAGTAACTTGCTGTATAGGTTTGTAGCTTAGGAGCAATAGGCTAAATCATATAGCCTCACTGTGTAGTAGGCTATACCATCTAAGTTTATGCACTCAGTGATGTTCTCACTAATAATGCATCTCTTAGAAGTGACAAAATCGCTTAATAACACATGTCTTAGAAGTACCCCTGACATTAACCAACATGTGAGTATAACTTACTTAGTAAACATGTGTTGAGCATCTATATTTGGGGCACTATATTAGAAACTTGGTTTTCAAAGATGGATAAAGCATGGATCCCGACATGTTAAGTACAGGTGAGAGGCAGTGAATGAATCAGGTAAACCCAAATAATTGTGACTGCCTTTCTGGTTCTTAGAGCAAGTGGTTTCATTCTTTACCTTTCTAGTTCTTCTTGTCCTGATTCATGGTTTTTTTTTGCCCCTTTATCTTGCTAATCCTCAGTTCCAGGAGAGAGATGCCTTTCCCTACCAGTCCAGCTCTGCAAGGATCATCCTGGAAATGTGGTCTCCCAGACTTTCATTTAGGAAAAGAAGATTAGAATAATAGTTCTGCCTTTAAACTTTTTAGCATTCCCAAATAATAAGAACATGGGGTTTTATAAAAGCCTTTAATTATATTTAGCATGCATTCCCTAAGCTCTACCTTAACATAAATTACACTGCGTTTTCCCAGGCATATAACTACAGTCGTCCCTCGCCATATCGTGGTTCACTTTTCCCGGTCTCACTGTATCACGGATTTTTAAATTGTATATATCTAATTTTGTATCACGGATTTTTCACCTTAGCATGGGATTTTGTGGTATATACGTATTTTTATATATTTATTATTTTTAGTTTTATTATATTTATTATTTTAATTATCTAGGAAGTGTTTAAGACCATAGGGAGTGTTTATAAGAGTATGGGAAAGGTTAATAGCAGTGTGGGAAGGGTTTATAAGAGTGTGGGGAGGGTTTATAAAACCTTAAAAATATATAAATAATAAAATAAATATAAGATTGCTACTTTGCGGATTTTTGCCTGTTGCGGGGGGTTCTGGAACCTAACCCCTGCAGTAGATGAGGGACCACTATATGTGGATTCTATTTGTATCTTGTTTGAGCAAGACTGAAAAAAGGAATCATATACTTAAATTCTAGACTAAATAAATCTAAGGAAAAATGAAGATATTTTTCACATCTACTAATAATTAGCAACATAGCTAATATAAATCAATTTTTATTGGAAAACCAAAATTAAAAGAAAACCAGTTACCAAAGTCAACGAGGAAAGAATAAGGCATATTAGGTTTTTCTACCTCTGGCTCCATTGCTTTTAAAATTATATTTTATATTTATAAATATCAATATATAATTATATATAAAAGTGTGTTTTCTAAACAGGGCAAAAGATACTGATTTTTAGTTAAAATAATCTAAAAATATGTGCCATATGACAATTAGATTATTTGAACAGAAAATTGAAAACTTAATGTTTTAGATTTTTGGTCATACTTTTATGAATTATTATGTATATACTGAAAATGTTAATTAGTTTGAAAATCAAAGTAAAGCCATTTCAGAAAAAAAGTGTTACATAATTAGGAAAAAACATTCTCTGACAGATTGTATTTTTTAATTTCTTTTTTAATTTTTATTTTATTCATTTTAGAGAGGAGACACAGAGTGAGAGAGAGAGAAAGAGAAAGAGAGAAAGAGAGAAAGAGGGGAGGAGCTGGAAGCATCAACTCCCATATGTGCCTTGACCAGACCAGTGCAGGGTTTTGAACTGGCGACCTCAGTGTTCCTAGGTCGACGCTTTATCCACTGCACCACCACAGGTCAGGCTGACAGATTGTATTTTTTCCTGTTGACAGAAGAAAACATTAATACAGTTCATCCCAAAGCATCAGAAAACTTGATTATTTTATTATTGTGATAAAAGACATATAACATGAAACCCACCCTCTTAAATTTTTAAGTGAACAGTATAGTGTGACAACTTGAGGTAGAATACAGCACATATATTCTAAGGCTTTGATGCAGAATTATGTTACTTAACATGGCAAACCTTCTGCTGCTGATGCCCATTTAATCTATCTCTTAAAAATATTCTGTTTTATTTCAGAACATATTCCAGTAAAGCTTTATTTTCACATCTCCCAGAGCAATATTTTTTTTATTAGTGAGTCGCCTCTATCTATATTGCTATCTTTAATTAAAAAATAATAGTATTTTATTTGAAATTTATTCATAACAATTTAGCAACTTCTTACAGCTAATTTTATTTAAAGACTTTTGACCAAGAATAGAAGAAAATGGCCATGATGTAATGGCATATGTCACAGAAAGCAAAGTGGAGTCATTTTGCTCAGCTGGTCTGTATATACCAATTTCAAATGGTATGCTTTTTTTTTTTCTACTATAATCAGTTTCTATGTTAATCTTGTTAAACCCCTACTTCTTTGTGCCATGTCTCCACTCAAAATTATCCAAAAACTCTTCTTTGATTATTGCACAAATTCAAATTCCTTTAATGTAGCATTCAAGACTTTCTGAAACAAACCTAGCTCCAACTTAGCTTTTCTGCCAAGTCTTACTACCTAGGGACAAAATGTAAATGTTTGCTTGTGGTAGCACATCACAGAAAGCAGGAGTTGGAGAGAGTTAAAACCTGGTTTAAGAATCACACAGCAGGACAGGAGCGAGGTGGGATGGGAGCTGCCTGGAGGGATTGCTCTGGGCAACCTCAGTGGATGCCCAGTAATCTGGTGCAACTCTGGAGGCAGTTGTGGAAGTTTAACAAGGTAGGATTTCTTTGCAGGGAATCCAGTGGTCAATACCAAAGACCACAGGGTTAGGGGTGAGAACTTGTTTATGCTGGGAGTTTGAGAACAATGATCAGATTCTAGTCTATAGAAGAAATGGTGGAGAAAGTGACTGATCAGAAATAAGAAGCAAGAGATGCTCCCAAAATAGATAAAAAAAAAAAAACTGGTGCTGGGTTTCATCTAAAGGCTACGTCCAGAATCTGACTGATAGAGAAAGGAGAACGGTAGTATAGGATTTTACTGCCATGAAAAGTTGTCGGAAGCCGGTCAACAACTGCTGGTTGACGTAGTCACAGCAAAGAAAATCAACAGTTGCTGGTTGACACAGTCACCACAAAAGAAGAGGAGCAACGCTACTTCCCCCTTTAACTTCTTGTATTAATTTGGTTTTTTATTCCCCCCCTTTACTCTGGGGTGTGTGTGTGCTATCATTTATGGCACAGGGAGAATAGCACCGTGCTTTCCCTGCAGATTCACTGTAACTTCTCTGGAAATGAGACAGAGGGTTTGAGTTCCACAGAAAAGCCTATAAACACCTGTGCCTAGGCCCATAGACCTAGGAGGCTGGCTATGCTATCCCCCTTAAAGGGCTAGATTTATAGAAAATCCTCCTCCTAAAAATTATATTAGGAAAATATAGATTGTGACTTATGAATTGGTAGGATTCAGAGACTAAACACAATAGCACCTTTTAGCCTTTACCCAATCCATTACTTAACCCCCCCCCCCTAGTCCTTTACTCATTGTAGAAGAATAGAAGAACTTTCCGTTCCTCTAACATACCTACCCTTCAGGTGGTGGAATGTTCTGGGAGTAATAGTTGGGATTACTAATAGATGAAAATAGTAGACAAACATAATTTTTACTAGACAATAGGTTGCTAAGTAAGATAAAATCAACAGTCTTTTTAGAAGCTTGCGCCAATATTGTTGTTACTGCTGCTCAAGTTATTGTATAACTGTGCTTAATAGCTTATCACCTGATTCAGAGTTTAAAGAAATGTACTAGCCTTTTCTTGGAATATTTACCCAAGTTAAAGCAAAAACCAACTGTTAATCAATGTATTCCACATACCATATGATTATAACTTAGTGTATAAAAATCAAGCTATACTAGCCAATGGCAAAGATGCCTGGCAGTGAATGCTAAAAAGAATTCGGCTCTGTCATTCGTTTTGTGCTGATGCAGTCTCTTCCTGTGGGACCACTGGATTCCCCCCGGGGCGAGACCCCAGCAAGAAGTCATTGCATTTTAGGTCTGGTTTTGAGGATGACTTAATTTTGAGTCCCATCAGGTAGAAGGGCTAAGATTGTTGATGTAGCTTTTGCCTTACTCAAAACTTCAAAGTAGGTTAAATTCTTAGGAAAGAAGTATCAGAAAACTTATGGATGGGTAGTTTCAAATGTCAGAGGAGATAGAAATGATCAGAAACTGATGATTTTTACCTCACTTCTCATTCCCCCCAAATGCCAACTGTCTCCCTGAGTTAGTATTCTTTGTCCCTAATACTTTTTTTCCCCGTTCCTTCACCCATTGTGCACAGTGCTTTGTTGAAATGAAATGTCTTCCCCTGTGGATAGCAACTGAATTTAGTTCCACAAACATTTTTTTTTTTTTTTTTTTACAAGGACAGAGAGAGAGTCAGAGAAAGGGATAGACAGACAGGAACGGAGAGAGGTGAGAAGCATCAATCATTAGTTTTTTGTTGCTGTCGCAACTCCTTAGTTGTTCATTGATTGCTTTCTCACATGTGCCTTGACCGCGGGCCTTCAGCAGACTGAGCAACCCCTTGCTGGAGCCAGTGACCTTGGGTCCAAGCTGGTGAGCTTTTTGCTCAAGCCAGGTGGTCCCTGCACTCAAGCTGGCGAGCTTGGGGTCTCAAACCTGGGTCTTCATATCCCAGTCCTACGCTCTATCCACTGTGCCACCGCCTGGTCAGGCGAGTTCCATAAACATTTATTAAACAAATGCTGAATGCTAGGTGCTCTGCTACAGAGATCAGAAGAGCCAGTTTCTGTTCTCAAAAGGTGTCTGAATCCCACATTTCCCCAATATCACTCCTGAACCCTTTTCTGTTTTACTCTTTCTCTGCTAATTTCTTTAATCATGTGACTTAAGAAATTTGATATTTTTAGGTAAATGTTAATATTAAATTTAGAATGTATATCACCAGCCACCACAACTGGATTGCAACTTATTTAAATATAGGTACTGTGTACTAAAACTTCTTTCAGCCCTGGCTGGTTAAGGATATCCTAGGTTCAATCCCTGGTCAGTGCACACACAAGAATCGACTTATCTGATTCTTTTCCCTTCCCTTCCCCCTTGCTTTCCCTTTTGCAGACAGTGGCTTGACTGGTTTGAGCCTCAGCCCCAGGCACTGAGGATAGCTTGCTTGATTAAACCATGGTCCCAGACGGGGGCAGGGGATTGTTGGGTAGATCCCATTTGGGGAGAGTGTGAGAGTTTGTCTATCTCCTCTCTTCTCACTTAAATAAATAAACTTCTTTCTACCTAGCATTGTAGGCACAGAGAGACCTTTTTTAAGTGCTGGTTGATTTATTGGCTCTTTTAAAGTTTAGTAGTTATAAATTTTGCTTGTCACTAGAGCTTTTGCATTAATAGTTCATGTTGATATCTATGTATTTTATCCAAATATTTAAAAATCCATTAAGTATTTTTAAATTTTAGAGAAAAAGGTTCAACTATGAAAATAGAAGTTCTGTCCTGACCAGGAGGTGGTGCAGTGGATAGAGCATCAGACTGGGGTGCGGAAGACCCAGGTTCAAGACCCCGAGCTCGCCAGCTTGAGCGCGAGCTCATCCGGCTTGGGCAAAAGCTCTCCAACTTGGACCCAAGGTCACTGGCTCCAGCAAGGGGTTGTTCGGTCTGCTGAAGGCCCATGGTCAAGGCACATGTGAGAAAGCAATCAATGAACAACTAAGGTGTTGCAATGGCAATGAAAAACTAATGATTGATGCTTCTCACCTCTCTCCATTCCTGTCTGTCTGTTCCTATCTATCCCTTTCTCTGTCCCTGTAAAAAAAAAAGAAAGAAAATAAAAGCTCTGTGACAAACAATTTAAACTTCAAGATGATATTTATTTATATCTTTAAAATTTATGTAAGGGATGTCTTAATCTTATTGTCACATTGGCATGAGTTTCCTTCCAGTGCTTAATAAAACCTGTGGTCCTGCAAAGCTGAAAATTACCTAAAGTCTTTGGATGTATATTTTAATAGTTCAATCTTGATACAAAGTTAAATTGATCTTAGTTGTCTTGTCTTTCTTGTTGCCTGTAACATTATTTATTGTCTAAATTTTATACTCATACTTATGAGTTAGATTATATTAAATTTTTAAACAATTATCTTAATTAGATATTAAAGCAGGTTGTTTTGTCACTAATGAATCATAACAAAATTTAAGAGAGAGAGATTCAGATAAACACTTTCATAGTTATGGAGAAAATCATAATTGAGGAAATGTAATCCAAGTAGAAGCTGGCTATAAAAGATTCAATACATAATGCAAGAAGCAATTTTGCTGACCTTCTGAAAAATTATACTTTTCTTTTTTTTTCAAATTAAAATTTTTTCCTCAATAATTAATTAACTTGTTAGTTGAGACTAGACATTTTCCTACACTATTGAATTTGGGTAGAGTATTCTCCTTGAGTACTTTGCTAAATTATCAGATGGAATGTAATTCTTGAATAGATTTTTCATAGTGTAGAAACATTCTGGAAAAATATAGTTTGTAAGATACATGATAACTCTGTTATTGTTGTCTATAAACTACTGGATAAAATTATGTTCATTGAAATGATGCTCTTTTCATCCCTTCTATAATAGCTGTATCTTACTATATTTTTCTGCAAACCCCAGTAAGGGCCCAGGTATAGAACTCTTTGAAGGTAATTTATTACAACTTATTTTCACATGGTTTTAGTCAGAATGTCTTCATTTTTTTGTTTTGTTTTGCATTTGTGTGTTGTGATGAATCCTAAACTAACACACTTTTAGCCACATTTCCCTTCCCTTAAAGAATGGGAAGTGCTATAAAGTGGCATCCAGATGATGCCTTATAAAAACAAAACAAAATGAAACTCATTTAGACATTGTGAAGGAAAGTGCCTCCTGTCCCTCCTCTACTACTCACACAGACAAGTTCTGTGATCAAATGCGTCCATTTTCCACACCAAGCTATTCTCTGACACCAGGCAGGTGTCCTGCAATTCAATTCAATTCTGACTCTAAACAGAGTTAGCGCAGACCCCACAGGTTAAGGGCTCAGTCCCACAAAATTACCTCTTACTTCAGATGCCAAATGCAAGTCCAGTTTGTCACTCTGGCTTCTGATAGACCAGCTATAAATCAGGGTTCCCATGACCCTTGTCTCAGGTTTGATAATTTGCTAGGATAGTTCACACAACTCACAGAAACACTTAAGTTTACTGGTTTAATATAATGGACATAATGAAGGATACAGATGAACAATCAGATGAACAGGTACATAGGGTAAGGTCTGGGAGGGTTCTGAGTATGGAGCTTCTGCACCTATGGAGTTGGGGTGCACCACCCTCCTGGCATGGTGATGTGTTCACCAACCCAGAAGCTCTCCTAACCCCATACTGTTGAGGATTTAAGAGGGCTTATCATATAGGCATGATTGGTCATGAACTCAATCTCCAGCCCCTCTCCCTTTCCTGGAGGATGGGAAGTGTGATTGAAAGCTTTAAGCTTCTAAGCATGGCTTGGTCTTTCTGGTGACAGAAGACATCCTGAAACTATCCAGCAGCACCAGAAGTAGCCCCGTTGGAACATAAGACACTCCTACACCCAGAAAATTCTAAGGGATTTAGGAGCTCTGTGTTAGAACCGGGCCAGAAGCCAAAGATTAAAATAAAAGATGTTCCCAGTGCTCTCATCCTTTTAGAAATTACCAGGGTTTTAAAAGGTCTGTGCCAGGAATTGAAGGTAGAGACCAATATATAAATTTTATGTTATTTTTTATATTATTTCACAGACTTTCTTCCACAAAGAACACCCCCTCAGTTTGCTTTATTTAAATATATTTATTTATTATTATATATAATTTTATTATATATAATAAATATATTATATATAATTATTATATACATATATTATATATTTTATATATATATATATAATTTTTATTAAACACTCCTGAATATGGTAACTTTCTTTTAGAGAACTTCATGTACTGCTTACATAATGAAAGTAAGCTCTTTAGAATGACATTCAAGACCCTTGTATTCTAGCCCTCTTCTGCCTTTTTAGTATTTTCATCCTTTCATTCATTCTACAGTCCACCAAGCCCTGACTATTTTTCAATTCTAAGGAAATCTTGTGTTTAGTACTAGGAGGGGTGAAGAGTCTACCTTTGGAGCTAGATACCCAAGATTCAAATTCTGATTATTTATTTCCAGTTGTATGACTTTAAGCAAGTTACTTAAATATAAATGCCTCTGTTTCTTCTTTATAATGGAGATAATAATAGCATCTATATCAGCGGATTATGGTGAGAACTAAATGAATAAGTCAATATATATAAATCACTTGGGACAGTGGTGGGTGTAAAAAGAGTGCTAATAAAATGTCATTTCTTAGTTTGTACTTTTGTTTATTCATACTGTCATGTTGACTGGGATATTTTTCATTTCTACCTTTCATAATATGTCCATCAAAATACTGCTCAGACACTATCTCCATTGTTAAGTCTTTTTATACTCTCTCCTTCAACAGTAGTTTCTTATTCTAACTTCTCTCTATACTTATATCTAACTAGATTTACACATTGGTTGCATTATTTTTGTACATAGTGCTTTCTTTCCCATGGGAAATGCTGTTTCTCTTTGAAGACAAAATCATATTGCTTTCTCATATGTGCCTTGACTGGGGGACTACAGCAGAGCAAGTGACACCTTGATCAAGCCAGTGACCTTGGGTTTCAAGCCAGCAGCCATTGGGTCATGTCTATAATCCCACACTCAAGCTGGTGAGCCCATGCTCAAGCCAGAGACTTCAGGTTTTGAATCTAGGTCCTCTGCATCCCAGTCTGATGCTCTGTCTACTGCACTACCATCTGGTCAGGTTAGAATAACTAATCTTTAATATAGTTGTAATTCCAATTTGGTCCCGGGAAAAGGTGAGTGTAACTTTCACCCAATCTGCTGCCATCTTGATATCCCTCTCAAAGTAGTCTTTTCTTATCAAAATTATGACAAGACTACATATATATTTCAAGACATTAGAGACCTGGTCAAAGTGACAATATAAGTAAATGTAATACTCATCCTCCCATAACCACATCAAAAATACTACTAAAATACAGAATAACAATCATTCAGAATTACCTGAAACCTAGAAGAATGGAAGTCCTAACTCCATGGAGCAAGCACCTGCATAGCTGATCCTCCATGGTAGTCCCAGCCAGTCTTCTCAGACACCAAACCTGGGGCCAATTCCCTTCCATTGAGGTGCCAATAGCAATCAAGGCTGTGTACACAGCCTACACAATGGGGTGTACCTGAAGTGCCCAGCTTCAGTGAATGGGGAAGCGCCAGTGAACTCTACATGATACCTACTATATGAGACTACTGTACCAAGCCTAGTAGGCATAGAAGATAATAGAGAGAAATAAACAGAAAGATTGCAAAAATAAGGAGACAACAAAACATGTCCCAAATAAAAGAACGAAACAGAAACTCAGAAAAAGAACTAAACAAAATGCAGTGTGTCTGTAAAGTTATGGTGCACTTTTGTCCTGTGACCGGTCAAAAGTGCACCATGACTTTACAGACACACACTGTAGAAACAAACAATCAACTAGATGGAGAGTTCAAAATACTTGTTTTAAGGATGCTCAATGAACATAGGAGAAGAGTAGATGAACTTAGAGAAAACTTCAACAGTATAAAAAAGAAATTGGAAACCATAAAATATAATCAGAAGTGAAGAATATACTAACTGAAATGAAGAATAATTTACAGGTAATCAATGGTAAAGTAGTGATGCCAAGAATCAAATCAGTAATTTGGAATATAATAAATAAAAAATATTCAGGACAGAAAAAAGAAAGTATACAAAATAATAAATATAGTGTAAAAAGCCTCTGGGAAACTTCAAGCATACGAACATCATTGGGGTGCCAGAAAGAGAAGAGAGAGAACAAAAATTGAAAATTTATTTGAAAAAATAATGGTATAAAACTTCCTTAACCTGGTGAAGGAACTAGACATACAAGCCTAGGAAGCACAGAGAATCCCAGACAAGATGAACCCCAAAAGGCGCACATCAAGACACGTCATAATCAAGATACAAAAGGTTAAACACAAAGAAAATCTTAAAAGCAGTTAGTTACCTAGAAGGGAGCTCCCATAAGACTGTAATCTGATTTCTCATCAGAAACTTTGTAGACCATAAGGGATTGGCAAGAAATAATGAAAAGCAAGGACTGACAACAAAGATTACTGCACCCAACAAAGCTATTTAGATGATCAAAAAGACTTATATAGAGTTTCCCAGACAAGAAAAAGCTAAAGGAACTCATTAACAAAACCAGTATTACATGAAATGTAAAAGGGTCTTTCTTAAGAAGAAAAAGAAGTAAAAATTAAGATCTGAAATATGAACAATAAGTGTCAATAAATACATATTGTTGGTCAAATAAGTTTGTAAATATGATATATATGTTTGCTCGCTTATAGTTTGCATTGGGTGTGGGAGACAGGCTGTAAGCCAGTCAAGTCATTATAGCCTAAAGCTTAGTTTTTTTTATTATTATTAATTTTAATGGGGCGACACCAATAAATCAGGGTACATATGTACAAAGAAAACATCTCCAGGTTATCTTATCATTCAATTATGTTGCATACCCGTTACCCAAAGTCAAATTGCCCTCTGTCACCTTCTATCTGGTTTTCCCTGTGCCCCTCCCCTCCTCCCTATCCCACTCTTCCCTCCCTCCCCCCATCCTGTAACCACCACTCTCTTGTCCATGTCTCATAGTCTCACTTTTATGTCCCCCCTATGTATGAAATCATGCTGTTCTCAGTTTTTCTTTTTTTCTGATTTACTTATTTCACTCCATATAATGTTATCAAGGTCCATCCATTTTGTTGTAAATGATCCGATGTCATCATTTCTTATGGCTGAGTAGTTTTAAGACTAAGCCTTTCCTGCCCTTTTAATACTAAGATCTTTTCAACACCAAGCTTTTCCCCACACCCTTGACTGTTGCATGATGTGGGGTGGTGCACTCTTATGAGGAATCCCATTTATGCCTCAGATAAGTGACTTTGTATCAGAGACTTCCTTATTTGTGTATTGCCTTAAAGGTTTGATTTCTACACTGTAAAATGGGGCAGAATGGGGGTTCGCTCTCTCTAGTTTCTTGAAATTAGCATTGCAGAGGAGAAGCAGCCAAAATGGCGGAGTGCTAAAGGAGAAGCTAGTTTGTGCAGAGAGAAGGAGATCAGGAACAGAAGTGAATAAGGTTGGTGAGGTAGAAACCTTTGATTTTAGGAAACTCAGAGAAGTCAGAGGCTTTGGGAGCCCTGAATGGAAAGGGAAGTGTTTTCCCACTGTGTGTATTTCTCACCTGCTGGGTGCAAGCTAGAATGAAAGGTAATGGCCCACCAGTTCTTGGCTCCATTGTTTCATTACCATCTGTCCGAATCAAATGCGAACCTGCATAGGCCAGGTGGCTGTGATGGTGGCTGTGGCTACTGGCTTTACACATATTTATCAAAATCAAAAGAGAACAAGTAGAACAAAAACAGATCCATAGATACAAAGAACATTTTTATGATTGCCAATGGGAGGGAGGCTGGTGAGGGGGGTGGGTGGGTGAAAAAGATGAAGGGAGTAAGTACAAATTGGTGTTAAGAGAATATTCATGATGTAAAGTACATACAGCATAGGAAATATAGTCAATAATATTCTAATAACTATGTAGAGTGTCAGATATGAGATTTATTGATATGATCACTTAGTAAATTATATAATGTCTAATCACTTAGGTGTATACCTGAAACTAATATAATATTGTATATCAACTATACTTGAAAAATAATATGTAGGGAATCACCCATCTAATCTTGAACCCTCTATGATTTGGATTGGGGAACTTTAGTTAAAGAAGCCCTGCGTGTGAATGTGTTCTTGGATGCAAACACCAAGAAACTGTGTGAGTTAGTGACCTTTGTGCAAACACAGAGCAATGCATGTGAGCGGGCTTTAAGAAATTAACCTAGAGGTTTTAGATTGCCCTTTCCTTTGTGCTTGTTAATTAGCAAAAGAAAAAGTATGTACTGACCAAAATTCGCCCTTTTTCCATGTCAGCAAGAAGTATGTTAGTGATTCTTTCCCCCCATTACCTGACCACCCTCCCTTGTAATTCTGTTACCTTTTTCTGCTTCTGATCAATAAAGGCTGAGGGAGAAGAAGTTTGAGGAGGTTCTGTCTCCTTTGACAACCTCTCCCTCTTACTCTTGACATCAGTTTGTGTCTTGAGGAGTTTTTCCATGCAACACCAGTAGTTCCTAGCAGGCTGGAGTACTACAATAAAAAAAAAAAAGGTTCAAAAAAGGATATAATTTTCTGAGCTACCTTTACGTATTAAACTTTGTACTTTTAAAAATGGGGAAAGAATGCTTGTTTCTAAAAGATTCAAGGGTATATATTTATTGATTTTATAGTAGTCCACCATATGGATGAACATAGCTTACTTACTATTTTTTTAATCCATTGTTAGCATATTTAAATAAATTTAGTGTTATAAATCAATGTTGAAAATAACATCCTTGCATATAACTTTTGCCTCTGATTTTTTTAGAAGTGGAATTTCTTCAAGAATATAAAGTATTTTTAACAGCTCTCCATAGATATTTCTAGATCACTTTTAATAAGAGTGTACATATTTTTACTCAAATTATCAGTTGGTAAGAGCATGGGTTCTACAGCTTCTTTATTATTTTATTTTTATTTTTACTATTTTAAGGGACTTGCTACTTTGATGGGCAAAATATTACATTTATATTACTTCATTCATATAAAGGCAAGACAATTATTCATGTTTAATACATATGTGTATATATGTGTGTGTATGTTTGTGTGTGTGTATATATATAAATTTCTTTTCCTTTATGCCTTACTCCTATTTCCCATAGGAGCTTTAATAATTTTTGTTTGTTTTGTTTTTTAAGTGTGTGTGTTCATGAGAGAGTGAGAAAGAAAGAGAGACAGACAGACAAGAAGGGAGAGAGATGAGAAATATCAACTCATAGTTGTGGCACCTTAGTTGTTCATTAATTACTTTTTCATATGTGCCTTGACCAGAAAGGTGGGGAGGGCTCCAGCTGAGCCAGTGACCCCTTGCTCAAGCCAGTGACTTTGGGCTCAAACCAGTGATGTTGGGCTTCAAGCCAGTGCCTTTTGGGATCAATTCAGCAATCATGGGGTCATGTCTATGATTCCATGCTCAAGCTGATGACCACAGGCTCAAGCTAGTAAGCCCATGCTAAGGCCAAATGAGCCCATGCTCAGGTCAGTCACCTTGGGTTCTAACCTGGATCCTCAGCATCCCAGGCTGACACTTTATCCACTGTGCCACTGCCTGGTCAGGCAGGAACTTTAATGTTTTTATATTGATTTATAAGAGTTCTTTATATTTAAAATGTTATTTCTTTGTTGTATCTGATATATCTTCCTGTTTTTCTTTGTTATAGTCTTTGATTAAAGCGGGAGCCATTTTTACTATTTGGAATTCATCTCCCCTCCAGGTTTTTCTTATATACCTTAAGTTTTTCTTCCATTAATTTTATTTTCTGCCTTTCCATAGTCTGTAATCTCAGCATACTTATTGCATTTGTTGATAGTATAGACAGAACTTACTTTGGTCACTTTTATGAAAATCTAAACTCAGTTTTCATCAGTAACATTTCAGACAAGACAATACTTCATTAATTCAGATTATATATTTTGTAGACATGTTATTTTAGTGATTGGACAAGAAAGAGAAGGAACTCACATTTACTTCGTAGTGTAAGATCAAAAGTTATGTTCTGTTTAACATTATTTCATTTATATTTTGAAAAATATAATTAATTTGGCATTATTCTTCTCCTTTTTTAAAATCAGATGTAAGCACTGAGGCTCAAAATGTTAAATAATTATCTGAGGGTTATACACTTTACTGATTGTAAAGGCAGATACATATTTTCATAATTATATTGCCTCTTTGCACTATAAATGAACAAAATAACTTTCTAAGTTAATAGTGTAGAAAATTATTGTTTAAGTACATTTAATTGCTTTAGGTATACAAATAATTTAGTTTTTTGAGCATTTTAAAGTACATTTTTTAATAAAATAAAGTTAATACAAATATTTTATTATTAATTTAATTTATCTCAAAAATTTTAAAATAGCTTAATTTTAGACCTTAATGTTTCAAAATTTTAAGATTAGTTTGCTTGAAAATACTCTGAATTTCACTCACCCCAAATGAAAGTGGCTGTAGTCCCTTTATTTAACTTAGTGAGCTCTTCCTCAGCTCAGTGACTGGGTAAAAACCTCTGTCAAAACCATGTCTGAAATGTAAGAAAGTTAGGTATATTTTGGTGCAAGGATTAAATTCAAATTTCATCTCACAACCTAATACAAAATATTGTAAAGTCTGGGGAAATGCTTAATGTAATCTGTCCCATTTTTTTTTGAGATCTATTCATTTTTACTAACTAGATGGCCTGGAGTCTACACTTCATAGTAAATGGGCAGATGTTTCCTCAGATTTTTCTCAATATCTTTTAGTTTGTGGATTTACTGTGAGTGAATACTACAAAGATATAATTTCTCTCCATCACTGAATCCATCCTCCATGGAAAAAACATTTAAAATAATCTGTCATATTTGTTTGCACTCATTTGAGTTTTTTGAAACTGTATTCAATCAGTTTAAGGCAGAGAATAACAGTACAAATTTGAAGAACATTTCTGTATCAATAAAACACATCATTATACTTCTATTAATAAATAATCCTCTCAACTAAAATCTAATTCAGAATCTCTAGAGATAAAATAGAATTTCAAGTAAGATAAGATTCGTTTTAGTTAAGTTAGTTGGAGTTTTAATACCTCTTTGTCCTAGGCACACAGATTCACAATCTTCTCCAATTTTCCATAAGAAAGCTTATTTGTATCTACTTTTTTCTACTGTTCTTGAAGTCTGATATGCTTCTTTAGAAGACAAATAAAAAGAAACGAATAAAATCTTAGTTTTAAATATACATTTGATTTTATTGGGTTATTCTGTAACATGCTTATTTTATGTTTTAATACTTTCTTCTTTAATGCTGAAGTGCAATTGTTATATAAAGTATTTAAATTGTTCACACTATTTTTTCTCCTTAATATGTGCAAATGATGCTGTGTCTAACCATTCATGTAAATGATACCTATAACTTACATAAACATTACAATTAAAGTCTCTCCAAGAACAAAAGAAACCCTATTAGATTTTATGAAATCATAAAGTGGAGCAATAAAGCTCATGGACTGGGTCTGTATAAATGCCCATAAAATTATGGCAATTACTTATGGTTTAAGTGATTATGGTGCTGGTGGCAAGCTTACTTCATTCTAATCTTAACTTCTCTTATTTTTTATTTTGTTATTTTATTTTACTTTATTTAAAATGTTATTTAGAAAATTAACTTTAACAAGGTGACATTGGTCACTAAGAGTACATAGGTTTCAGGTAAACATTTTTGTAGCATTTGAACTGTTGATCATGTTGCCTGCCCATCACCCAAAGTCGTCATTTTTCATCACCTTATATTTGTCCCTCTTTATACCTTTCTCCCACCCACTCTCCCATTGCCCTCCCCAACCTCCTTTCCTGGTAACCTCTTCACTTTTGTCTATGTCCATGAGTCTCAGTTTTATATCCCAACTATGTGTGAAATCATACAGTTCTTAGCTTTTTCTGATTTACTTATTTCACTCAGTATAATGTTTTCAAGGTCCAACTATGTTGTAAATGTCCCTGTGTCATCATTTCTTTTGGCTGAGTAGTATTCCACTGTATAAATGTACCACATCTTCTTTATTCAGTCCTCTATTGAAGGATACTTTGGTTGTTTTCATGTCTTGGCCACTGTGAATACTGTTGCGATGAATATGGGGGTGCGTGTGTCTATGTACCACTGTTTTTAAGTTTTAGGGGTAGATACCCTGTGCAAGGATTGCTGGGTCATAGGGTAATTTCATTCTTAATTTTTTGAGGAACCACCATAGATTCTTCCATAATGGTTGTACTAATTTGCATTCCCACCAACAGTGAATGAGGGTTCCTTTTTCTCCACAGCCTCTCTGATAACACTTGTTATTACCTGTCTTGTTGATAATAGCTTATCTAACAGGCGTGAGGTGGTATCTCATTGTAGTTTTGATTTGCATTTCTCTAACAGCTAATGAAGATGAGCATCTTTTCATACATCTGTTGGCAATTTGTGTGTCCTCTTGGTAGAAGTGTCTGTTCAGGTCCTCTCCCCATTTTTTTTCTTTCCCAGTTTTAAAAATTGAATCGTCTACTTGCTTGTTGCTGAGTTTTGTGAGTTTTATAAAATATATTTTGGATATTAACCCATTATCAGAACTGTTGTTTGCAAACATCGTCTCCCATTTAGGTGACTGCCTCTTTGTTGTCAGTTTCTTTTGCTGTGCTGAAGCTTTTTAGTTTGATATAGTCCCTTTTATTTATTTTTGCCTTTACTTCTCTTGCCTTTGGGGTAAAATTTATTAATTGTTCTCTACAGTTAAGGTCCATGAGTTTAGTACCTATGTTTTCTTCTATGTACTTATTGTTTCAGATTGTATATTTAGGGCTTTGATACATTTTGAATTAATTTTTGTGCAGGGGACAAAATGTAGTCAAGTTTCATTGTTTTGCATGTAGTTTTAAAATTTTTCCAGCACCATTGACTGAAGAGGCTTTCTTTTCTCCATTGAGTGTTTTGGCTCCTTTGTCAAAAATGATTTTTTCACATATATGTGGTTTTATTTCTGGGCTCTGGATTTTGTTCCATTGGTCTGTATATCTGTTTTTATGCCAATACCAGGCTGTTTTGATTATTGTAGCTCTATAGTATAATTTAAAGTCACATAGTGTGATACCTCTAGCTTCACTCTCTTTCCTTGGGATTCATTTGGCTATTAGGAGTTTTTTATAGTTCCATACAAACCTGGTAATGTTTTTTACCTATTTCTTTAAAGAATGACATTAGGATTTTGATGGGGATTGCATTAAATTTGTATATTGCTTTGGGTAATATGGCCATTTTAACTATGTTGATTCTTCTGATCCATGAACATGAAATATTTTTCCATTTCATGGTGTCTTTTTCAATTTCTTTCAATAATGTATCATATTTTTTTAGTATATAAGTCCTTCATGTTCTTTGTTTAATTTATTCCTAGGTATTTTATTTTTTTTGTTGCAATTGTAAAAGAAAATTTTGTTGAGTTTATTTTCTGAATTCTCATCATTGCCATATAAAAAAGCAATAGAGTTTTGTATATTGATGTTGCATCCTGTGACTTTACTGTATTGGTTTATTGTTTCTAATAGTTTTTCAGTGGAGTCTTTGGGGTTTTCTATATACCAAATTATGTCATCTGCAAAAAGTGATACTTTTGCTTCTTTTTTCCTGATATGGATTTCTTTTATTTTTTTCTCTTGCCTGATCACTCTGGCTAAAACTTCTAGAACTATGATAAATAAGTGTGGAGAGAGTGGATAGCCTTGTCTTGTTCTTGATTTTAGAGAAAAATCCTTCAATTTCTCACCATTTAGTATGATATTAGCTGATGTTTGTTATATATGCCCTTTGTTATGTTCAGGTACTTTTATTCCGGTTTTATTGAGTGTTTTTAATGTAGAGGGATGTTGTATCTTATTAAGTGCCTTTTTCTGCATCTACTGATAGGATCATATGATTTTTGTTTTTATGTACATGTGGTGTATATTTAGATGTTAATTATCCCTGTGATCCTGGAATGAGTCCCACTTGATCATGATGAACTTTTAAATTATTTTTTATTTATTAATTTTTAGAGAAAAGAGAGAGAGAAAGGAGGGAGAAGCAAGAAGCATCAACTCCTAGTAGTTGCTTCCTGTATGTGCCTTGACCAGGCAAGCCCAGGGTTTTGAACTGGCAGCCTTAGCATTCTAGGTAGGCACTTTATCCACTGTGCTACCACAGGTCAGGCTGATATAATATTTTTTTAACGTGTTGTATTTCATTTGCTAGTATTTTGTTTTAAGATTTTTACATCTGTATTCATTAGAGATATTTGTCTGTCGTTTTCTTATTTTGTGTTATCTTTGCCAGCTTTTGGTATGAGGGTTATGTTGGCCTCATAAAATGTATTAGGGAGTATTACTTCTTCTGTTTTTTGGAAGACTTTCAGAAGGATAGGTACCAAATCTTCTTTGAATGTTTGGTAGAATTTTCTAGTTTAGCCATCTGGTTCTGGGCTTTTGTTTTGGGGGAGGATTTGATAGTTGTTTCTATTTCTTCTGTTTTTTATTGTATTAATTTTTTCTATAGTTTTTTTTGTTCTCTTATTTAGTTCTGCTGTAATTTTTATTATTTGTTTTGCTAACTTTGGGTTGCCTTTTCCTTCTTTTTTTAGTACCTTAAGATGTGAGGTTAGGTTGTTTACTTGGGATCTCTCTTGTTTCTTGATATAAACCAGTAAGGATAAAATCTTCCTTCTTATTACTGCTTTCACTGCATCCCAGAAATTTTTATATGTTGTGTTCTCATTTTCATTTGTCTAAATATATTATTTTTTTTATTCAGTGAGAGGAAGGGAGGCAGAGACAAACTCCTGCATGTGTCCAGACTGAGATCCACCCTACAAGCCCACTAGGGGGTGATACTTTGGCCATTTTAGGCATTCCTCCATTGCTCATAAAACGAGCTCTTCTTAGCGCCTGAGGTGGAGGCAATGGAGTCATCATCAGCGCCCGGGGCCAACATGCTCCAATAGAGCCATAGGTGCAGAAGAGGAAGAGAGAGAGAGAGAGAGAAAGAGAGAGAGAGAGAAAGAGAGAAAGAAGAAAAAGCTGGAGAAATAGAGAAGCAGATGGGCACTTCTCTAGTGTGCCCTGACTGAGAATTGAACCCAGAACATCCACATGCCAGGCCAATGCTCTACTACTGAGTCAACTGGCCAGGGCTGTATATATCTTTTGATCTCTGCTTTTATTTATCTTTTTACCCAATCATTTTTTAGAGGTATGTTGTTTAATTTCCATATTTTCATGAGTTTTTTACTTCCTTTTTACAGTTGAATTCTAATTTCAAATATTAATGGTCAGAAAATATGCTTGGTATAATTTCAGTTTTCCTGAATTTGTTGATATAAGTTTTGTAGCCCAACATATGGTCTATCCTTGAGAATGTTTCATGCACACTGGAGAAGAATCTGACATTTTTGAATACAATGTCCTGTAAATGTCTATTATGTCCACTTGGTCCACTGTGTTGTTTAAGGCTAATATTTCTTTACTGATTTTCTGTCTGGATAATCTATCTAAAGCCATCAATGGTATATAGAAATCTCCAAGTTTGATTGTGTTTTTGTCTGCTTCTATTTTTAGATTAGTTAGTAGATGTCTTATATATTCTGGTACCTCTAGTTTGGCCCATATATATTAAGAAGTGTTATGTCTTCTTGATACAATGTCCCCTTTATCATTATGAAGTGTTTATCTTTGTCTCTGGTTACCTTTGCTGCCTTGAAGTCAGCATTGTCAGATATGAGTATGGCTATACCTGCTTTTTGGATATTCTTTACTTGAAGAATCATTTCCCCACCTTTCACTTTGAGTCTACTTTTGTCATTGCAGCTTAAATGTATCTCTTGAAGACAGCACAAGATTGGGTTTTGCTTTTTGTTCCAATCTGCTACTCTGTGCCTCTTTATTGGTGAGTTTAGTTCATTTATATTTAGGGTAATTATTGAGACTTGAGGATTTCCTATAGCCATTTTATGTTTTGTTTTCTGGTAGCTCTATGTCTTGTTTGGTTCTTCTTTTTTGTGTTTCTGTCAGTTGTTTTTGTTTGGTGGTATTCCATACTTATTTTCTCTGTTTCTTTTTTTTTGTTTTTAACCTATGTAGTTTAATAGTGGCTTTTTCTCTGGGTGGTTACCATTAGGCTACTAAGAGAAAAATGTTCATATGTATAAGAGTTCCTTGTCTTATAAATGCTCTGTACTCCACCTTCATTTATTACTGTACATATTTATCTTTTTCCCTTTTATGTTATTGTTGTCACAGATTATCCTTATTTTTATTGTGACCTTGTCAGAAACTTTACTTTTAGTTTTGATATGTTTTGTTCTTTGTATCTGGTCAAATAATCCCTTTGAGTATTTCCTGTGGTGGGAGTTTTCTGGTGATGAATTCCCTCAGCTTCTGCATGTCTGTAAAAGTTTTTATTTCAGCCCTGGCTGGTTTGCTAAGTGTTAGAATATTGGCCCAAAATGTGGATGTTCTTATCTCAATTTTTGGTCAGGACACACAGGGGAAGTGCCCATCTTCTTTTCTACTTCTCCCTCTTTTGCTTCTCTCTCTCTCTCTTTCTCTTTCCCTCCTCTAGCCATTGCTTGGTTGGGGCAAGTTAACCCCAGGTGCTGAGGATGGCCCCATGACCTATACCTCAAGCACTAAGAAGATTTCGGTTGCTGAGCAATGGAGTGATGCCCCAGATAAGCAGAGCACCACTACCTAGTGGGCTTGCTGGATGGACCCCAGTTGGCATGTATGTAGGAGTCTGTCTCTGCCTCCCCTTCTCTCACTATATATATATGATTTATATGATTATATATATGATTTATTTCTCCTTCATATTTGAAGAAAAAAATTGATGGATATAGTATTCTTGGCTGGTAATTCCTCTCTTTCAGTACTTTGAATGTTTGGATCCACTCTCTTCTGACTTTTAGAATTTCTGCTGAGAAGTCTGATAATAAGCTGATTGGTTTTCCTTTATATGTTATGTTCTTTTCCCTAGCTGCCTTGTAGATTCTTTCTTTGTTATTGATTTTTAACAATTTTATTAAAATGTGTCTTGGAGTAGGTCTGTTTGGGTTGAGGTAACTCAGCATTCTGTTTGCTTCTTGGATTTAAGACTTTAACTCTTAGCATAGGCTTTGGAAATTCTCATGAATTATTTGTTTGCATAGGCTTTCTATTCCCTTCTCCCTGTATTCTTTTTCTTATATACTCATTATTCTTATATTGCTCTTTCTGATGGAGTCAGTCAATACTGGTAGAGCTCTCTCAGCTTTTTAAATTTGTGAGTCTTTCTCCTTTTCTCTCTGTAGCATCTCTAGTTGCTTGTCTTCAATGTCACTGATTTTTTCTTCTATCTTGCTTGTTCTATTAGCCAAACTTTCTACCTTAGATTTCTATTTATGTACTCAGTTCTTCATCTCTGTTTCTATAGTTTCAATCTCCTTGGTGAGGTATTTGTTTTGTTCATTGATTTGTTTTCTGAGCTCATTAAGTTGCTTACTGGTGTCTCCTTGCATCTCTTTGAGTATTTTCAGGACTTCCATTTTGAATTCTCTATTATTTAACTCTAAGGTTTCTATGTGATTGAGATTTTATCTGGAGATTTAAAAATTTTATTTTGGAATTATGTCTCTGTCTTGTGTGTCTATGGTATTAGATTTCTTCTTCTTTGATGGCATAATAGAGTGGTATTTTAAGAACCCTAAAAAAAAGTTAAAAAAATTAAAAATATTTAATTAAAATGAATAAAAAACATTGAAAATATATAAATTAAAAAAATTATGACAGGTAAAGAAGAAATACCAAAGACAAAAAGTTTGAAAACAAACAAAAAAAAAATAAAAAATGAAACATGCACAAAATAATGTAAAAAATATAAAAATGAAAGAAAATGAAATTCAAAAGAGGAAAAAGAAATAAAGAATAAAAAGAAAAATATTATAAAAAATAAATTTCAGTTTTGAAAGGTTTCTTTCAGTAAGTCTCACTATATTACAAGTTTTAGCTCTGTAAATTTTTTGGGCTGTCCTCTGTTGAGATGTTGCTGTCACAATGATATAGGCAGGGCCTCTGTCACATTGGTGGGTGGGGTGTTGTGTGAGGCCTTAACAGCTCTGGCTTTATGGCTTTGGCTTTTGGCTTTATGGCTCTAGCAATGACTATCTCAGGCCTCCAAACACTTCTCCCCATGTCCTAACAGACATGGGGACTAGACATGGAGCATCTCTGTTCTTCAAGAGAGAGAATGGCTCTAGAGAGCCATTCGTGGGGTTTTGTCTCTGCCACTCTCCATATGGCAAAGTAAGGGATGCAAGATCTGGGAGGCTGGGGGCCGCACTTTAGTTTTCTCTGTCTCTGTGGAGTGCGGGCTGCAGGCAGACCATAGGAACATTGGCTGTGACCCTGCACTCTGCCTGCTTTGGTTTATCTCCCATTTTGCTCCTCTATCTCACCACTCCTCCCAGCAGAAGGAGACCCAGTCACTCTGGGTTTCCCTCTCTGTACCCCTCTGAAAGAATTCAAACAACCTGAGTTTTACTCTTCCCCATAGTCTAGCAGAGAAAAAAAACCTAGTCACTCCAAATTTGTCTCCTTTCCAGAGCCCATCACAAATGCATTTTATCTTTTGCCCCCCTTTTCAACTTATTCCATGTTTAGTCCATTCGGTGCATGGATCTTTCAGGTACACCTGCAAACCCAGCAGCTAACAAAAGAACCCAGCTAGGGTTCCTTTGCTGCATTATAATTGTTTAATTTGTTGAAATTTTAAGGGAAGAGGTCAGGAGTATCTCTCACCCTGCCATTACTCTGACATCATCCCCCATTTTATTTTTCAATTACAGTTGACATTTAATATTCTATTAGTTTTATGTATATACATAGTGGTTAGACATTTGTATAACTTATGAAGTGGTTCCCCTAATATGTCTAGTACCCATCTGACACTGTAAATATTACCTTCTTTTCATAATCAACACATGCCTACCACAAGAATATTTTGACGTTAAGTAGGATTAGGATCTTTAAGAATGTAGAGTTTCGGGTTATATCAAAACACTATATCAAATAGTTTACCTGGACTACTTTCTGCATCCATTTTTGTTCCCAAAGTGTATTTCTCACATAGAAAACAGAATGAACTTTGAAAATATAAGTCAGACCAACTACCCTTCCTGCTCAAAGTTTCTATAAGAGACTTCAGTTAGAATATAATAAAAATTCTGCCATGGCCTATTGTGTCACATCCATTCCAGGTCCTTCCATAGCCCAGACTTTTTCCACTTCTCCTGATTTACTCTTCTATAGCCACTCTGACTTTCTCACTCTTCTGCAAAACAGGCCAAATTTAGTCAATTCTTGACCCTTCACACTTGCTGATAGACCTGCTTTCAGAACTACCGATGGTCCTCTCCTTTTCTTCATTAAAGTCTCTGCTCCTATATTACCCCCGTTGGGGGGGTTTCACCTGACCATTCCATTGAAAACAGCTCTTGCATTTCTATCATACCTTTCCCCTTCCACTTTATTTATTTTTCCTTCTAATGGTAGTTATTGTTTGAAACTATAATGTTATTTGTTTACTTTCTTTTGTTAGCTGCTCTTACTAGAATATAAGAATCTTGAGGGCAGGGTCTTGGTAACTACTGCATGTCCAGAGCCTAGAACAGCGTATGGCTAGAACAGTATCTGGTGAATGAATGAATGATTCAATTTGAAATAAGGTAGTAATGTTCATTCTCCTGAACCATAAATTGGCATTCTAAGCCCTATTTCTTAATCACTTTTTTAGAATGTGCTTTCTCCCAAATTATACTTTCTATGTGCTCTGTTTAAATCTCTCTCTCTCCTATGACCAACTTTTATTTTCTTGTCATATAGCATTAATTAGAATTTTATGTCTTGACGAGGCAGTAGCACAGTGGATAACACATCAACCTGAGATGCTGAGGACCCTGATTCGAAACCCTGAGGTTGCCAACTTGAATGTGGGATTACTGGCTTGAGAATGGGATCATGCACATGATCCCATGGTTGCTGGCTTGAGTCCAAGGTCACTGGCTTGAGCAAGGGATCACTGGATCAGCTAGAGCCCCTCAGTCAAGGCACATATGAGAAGCAATCAATGAATATCTAAAGTGCCACAACTATGAGTTTATGCTTCTCATCTTTCTCCCTTCCTGTTTATCCCTTTCCTTCTTTCTTTCTTTCTCTCTCTGTTGCTAAAAAGAAAACGAAAAAGAAAAAAATATTCTACATTCAGAAGTTGCTTCCTAAATGGTATTTTTTCTAAAACTCTTGTTTTCTCAACTTTAAAGTAGAGATAGTACTAATAATTACTTCAGTGTTATTGTGAATATTTATTATGGGTATTTCTTTTTCTTATTCAACCACTTAACAGCATTTGGTATACTACATCCTTCTTGAAACACTTTATTCCCTTAACTTTGACTATAAACTACTCATGACCCCCCCCCCTATTTTTTCAGTCTGGCCTCTCTATTTCTGTTCAAATTCTAATGTTAGTGGGTCCTGAAGCTAAACTGGGCTCTCTCCTATTTTCTTCTTGCGCCCTTTTCTCCTCCTCATTGTTCCCCTTTTTCCCTTTACTCCACTCCCCCTTCTTCTCTCTAATATGTCATCTTTTAGTAAGCTAAAGTATTTTTATTATTTAAATAACTTCTGTTACCCAACTTCTGTAGACTGCTGGCACCCCTGAACCAGACTGCACCCCAAACACAGTCTGATTATTTTCTCCCTGACACAACTACTATATCCTACCTACCATATTAAAAATAAAGAATATAGAATTACACTGAGAGTTCAGCAGGGTATCCTGCCCAGCTTGTCTCACTCTGAGGTAATGAGTAGAGGCGAACCCATGCCTTCTGTGTTCTGACTCTCTCGCCTTTTACATTTTTCCCTTTACCTAACAAAGCCAATCGCTTACATAACGCTGTGTGATTTTTGCAGAACTCATCTCAAATCTTAGTATATGATGTGTCTACCTGGTACCTAGTGGTCTACTTGGCATAACAGATTCCTTATCTATATTATAGTAGTACCAGTACTAATTAGTTGGTATAAAGGTTGTATGGCATAATACATGTTGAGTACCTGGTACACAGAAAGAACTGACTTATTGTTGGGTAATATTTTTGTTATTAAAAATATGAATGGCCCTTTACATTTATTGACTCCTCTTTAAAATGTTTCACCTTTAATAGCATATGGTAGTTTTATCTAAGGTGGATTTTTTTCTCCCTGTATATTCCTATGTTGTCTAGAAAAATCACTGGTTTCTTAGAGTAAAAAATAAAATCAACAATAGTTTCTAAACAACAGAATCTTGTGCTAACACTTGATGAAAACACTTGCTTAAAAATTAATCCCATCTCTGCTATTAATTATGAAGTGCTTTAAAAAACATAAAATGTGTAATGATTGTGTTTTTCATTTGAGAAAGTGAAAGCATCACAGAAGCAAAAAGAATTAATTAGCAATTGATCATGACAGCAAATCATCCTGTACAATTTATATAACACCTGCCCTGATTAGTTTTGAATCCATGAAGGAGAACAGGCATAAGAAACTGTCATTTGACAAACAAGAAACCTAATTAAAAGGTTATCAGAGACTGCTAATGGAACAGAAACAAATCAGAAAAATTACTGTTTGCAAGGGGAAGGGCACAAATAAAGCCAGATAGAAGGTGACGGAAGACAATTTGACTTTGGGTGATGGGTATGCATTATAATCAAATGTCAAAATAACCTGCAGAGGTTTTCTCTGAACATATGTACCCTGATTTATTAATGTCACCCCATTAAAATTAAAAATTAATAAAATCAATAAATTTAAAAAAATTACTGTTTGCTCAAGTTGACAGATTATTACTAAAAAGAAAAAATACTGGCATGTAAAATAGCTTTATCTTTCAAATACGTATTCTAGGTATAGCTTTTGGCGGAAGGTCCAGTTCAGCAAATTGACCCGTTCTTTTTAGTTGCTCAGGGCTACCTAATGAAGACCAGATGTCACTGCTTTCTCCAATAAACTTACAGGTATTGGCAAAGCAGGACAGGTACTAGCAATCCACTTAAAGGAAGGCATTATAGAAATGAGAGGATTATTCAAGAAAACTTTCACACTACTCATGAGCCTTTAGTTGCCTTTGAAAAGTATGAAAAAGAGATAAATAGAAAGTAGATGATGCCTGCATATCAGTCATTATGCATTTTTGTAATAGATGTTTTCTGATATTTGTGTTTATATGTGTGTGTGTGTGTGTGTGTGTGTGTGTGTGTGTGTGTGTGTGAGAGAGAGAGAGAGAGAGAGAGAGAGAGAGAGACTGGGATGTGGCAGAGAAAGCCATAATTTCATAAAGGACTTCAAAGCATCCAGAATATTTTAATTTTTTCTATTGATAAAGATCCTAATTCTGGTTCTGTGCCCTAGGGCTTCTAAACAAATTCTAGTAAAGCAGTGCAAAGTTTAAGTTATACATTGGAGTAGGTGAAGGCAAAGCTATTCAATATATTTATACAATAGTAGAAGTTTGCATTTTGTTTAGTTTCTTGGACAACTTCTTTCTTATTTTGATCAGTGTTTCAAGCTCAGGATTCATCATATGCATATCTCCCAAAGCCTCTTGGTTAATGCATGACCTTGATTAGAATTCAGAAACTGAGGCTCAGAAAAAATAAAAGGCTGTCAAAAGTGACTTAACTTTCTCATATTGGCAATTTCTTATATAGAACAAAGAAAAAGATAGATGGGTTGCTTGACATCAATTATATAACTTTGATTAATAATAAAGACAATAGATATTTGCTTCTGTCTTTTCTACCACAGTGAATTATTTTCTGAAAGATAATTTTTAGTAACTGATATTTAGCCTTCATTTGAACAAGTCCATTGATGGCAAGATCCCCCCCTCCCCCTGCTTGAAGTGGTTTATTCATCTTAGTAGAAAAACATAGTGTAGAAGGGGACCCTGAATGAGACTGAAACTGTAAATAATAATAGGAGGTGCTAGAGGAGAAGAACAAGTAAACTTAGATTTTTCTTTTTAATTTAGAAAATTAAATTGAACAGGGTGACAATCAATAAGAGTATGTAGATTTCAGGTAAACATCTCTATAGCATTTGAACTGTTGATTGTGTTGCGTACCCATTTATATTTTTCTTAAAGCATGAAATGCAGAGTTCATAGACAAAGACTTGGAAGTTCAATGTTAATTTTAAATACAAATCTAGAAAAGATTATTACAGAGGTTCATTGCTATAAAATTAAACATAAAAGTTTAAACTTGGATCCAAACACTAACCACAAATTGAGATACTAGGGATTTGTCAGCATCCCATATGAAGGGGAAATATTTCTAGTTGAAATTGAGAGTAAGTTCAATATAAATTAACAATATGATTTGTCTGACAAGAGATAAAGCCATTTTAACTTTTAAATTTTTATTTCAAGAGAAATTTTTTTTTGTTAGAGAAAACAAACATAACCAATTTTTTTTCTTTATTATTCTTCAGAATTATACTACTGATCTCAAGAAGTTTCTCTGTCCCTTCTCTGCTTTATTGCTAAGCACAGCCATTTTTGGCTACATTAAAAGAAATGTGGTGCCTAGAATGGGAACATGATAGGCCCACTGCTGTTTCTCTTACAGTATAATGTTCAGATCACACTTGGAGCACGTAGATATAAAAGCTACATGAACAAACTGTAGACATTTTAGAGAATGACCAGGAAGATGGAGGACTTAAAACTACATGCTACGAAGGTGGTCAGAGGTATTTAATTCAGAAAGCAGAAGATGGAGAAATATGATATTGAATACAAACATATACGTTCTGAATGTGGAAAAGGATTTTGATTTGTCTGATGACCCACTGGATCAGTGGTTGGAATATAAAAGGAGATAGTTTTTCCTCAATTTAAGGAAGAAATTTCTAAATTTTTAAATTACCTAGTAATCAATGGTCCTCTTTAAGAAAAGTGAGCTTCCTATCAGTGGAGATGATCAAACACTGGGTGGATTTTCATTCACCAGAGATATTATAAAAAATATTAAAGCATTAAAAGTGTCATCAGAGGTGATGAGAAATTAGGTTTATTCTGACCTTAAAATTTTGTAAATGGTGAACTTCTTTATGTATTAGTGTTTTATTTATTTATTTATTTATTTATTTATTTATTTATTTATTTATTTATATTTGCAAGGGAGAGACAGACAGACAGACAGAAGGGAGAAAGATAAGAAACATCAATTTACAGTTGTGGCACTTTAGTTGTTCATTGATTGCTTCCTCATACATGCATTGATCAGGGTGCTCCAGCTAAGCCAGTGACCCCTTGATCAAGCCAGTGACCTTGCGTTTCAAGCCATTGACCTTTGGGCTCAAGTCAGTGGCCATGGGGTCATGACTATGATCTCATGCACAAGCTGGTGACCCTGCACTCAAGCTGGTGAGCCTGTGCTTAAGCTGGTGACCTCAGGGTTTCAACCTGGGTCCTCAGCATTCCAGGTTGATGCTCTATTCATTGAGCCAGTACCTGGTCTGGCTGTTTTATTATTTTTTTAATTGAACTACAACTGTCAAATTAATTGGACTACTATCTTTAGTAAATCACATAATTTATTCCATAATTTATTCTATGAAGCTACCATTTTAAGTAGGATAATCTCATAAAATATTACTTTGGGACATGATAATTTTAATTTAATGACACAAACCTAATACTGAGGTAACATTTTCTAAAGCCAAAGGAGAAAGATAGTTGTATTGGGACCACTGAATAGGCCTTATTTGGGGCATATTATGAATATGAGGCCATAGTTGATGAAATTTAATCTACCTATATCAAATGGTTCTCAACTCTCAACCAGAAGAAATTTTGCAACCCAGGAGATATTTGGCAAAGTTTGGCAATACTTTTAGTTATATTGACTGGAGATAAGGTGAGGGGGCTATTGATATCTAGTGAGTAGAGATTAGGGGTGCAACTAAACATATTATAATGCACAGACTGGTCTCCCACGACAAAGAATTACCAGATCTGGACCTGGCTGGCTATTCAGTGGATAGAGCATTGGCCTGGCATATAGATAGATGTTCTGGGTTTGATTCCTGGTCAGGGCTCATAGGAGAAGTGACCATCTGGTTCTATCCCCTTCTCTTTCTCTTCCCTGCCCACAGCCAGTGCCTCAATTTGTTCTAGTGTGGCCCCGGACACTTAGGATAGCTCTGTTGGTTTGAATATGTCAGCCTCAGGTGCTAAAAATAGCTTCATACTCAAGCATTGGCCCAAAATGGGGTTGTAGGGTGGATTCCAGTCATGACTCATGTGGAAGTCAGCCTCACTATCTCTTCTCCTCTCACAAAAAAAAAAAAAAAAAAAAAAATTATCAGATCCAAAATGCCAATAGTGCCAAAATTAAGACATTCTGGTTTATATAAAGGGTTTTTCCTCTGACATAAATTTAATTCCTTTTATCTACAAATTCTCTTTTTATCTGTTAATATTTATATCTATTTATATTGATTTATTGACAATAATTTATTAATTTGTTGACAAAGAGTACAAGTTTTCTGGATCAGAAAACAGACAAATTACTTTTCACAGAGCACCTTAGTACCAGTTCTCAGGCCCGACTTGCCCACAGAGTGACGAAGGAAGGCCTGAGGTCCCTGCACCACAGGAGATGAACCCCAACATTCCGAATCTTGGAGCTTATGTAGAGTCACTGACATATCTGTTTATCTACCCCTCAGAAGATGCAGAGGGACTTTTGCTCTGGAATATAAACATGTTCTCTCTGGAGAGAGAAGGGGAAAATCTGATTTCACACACTGGAAGGTAAATAAAGGGCTTCAAGGAGAGTTAAGACTTTATCTCTCTGGAGGTCTTTGTTATTAGGGTTGCTATTCAATTATCCTTTAACCAAGGTTGCTAGCAATCATTGCTCAGAAAGTCCTGACCTTGCATAAACATGAGACTATTTATGTAGCATTGAATCTTGACATTATTTCAGAGTTCATTCCTTTTCTTGCCCGCCTTCATTTAATTCTACATCTTCCCCTTATGTGTCTCCTTAGGGGGTTAGCATTACATTGACTGCCCTTCTCATGATATTCAGAGAATCTTGTGATACTTAAATGTAACTATGAACTCTTGAATTTTCTTGGAAATAAGACACCTCTAAACTAAGTTTGTGTTTGTTCCTAATAGAAATCTGTGTGGCTCACTTTATTTGATCTGTCATAAAATGTGATTTTCACAGGTTATGGTTTACTGTACTTTGGGCAATAAATACATTCCTGAAAAATGTGAAAATTTAAATTTTTGTAAATTGAATAATGTGATAACTGTGTGAAAGAAGCACTATGCTTAATGCCACCCTATGATGAATCCTTCAGTAAAGTGGTCTCCAGTGTGAATAAATTCTCATTGTTATTGTTTTTTACTTGTTTGTTTAAGTAAAAATTTTAAAGTCTCGTGTGTGTGACTATATCATAATAGTAGAGTAATGTTTTGTGGGGATATAGAATTTTTGAACCAACAGAAGCATATTGCAACTTTAGAAAGAGGAAAAGGATAAGAGAGATCATTATTCTTAGCAAGGTTTGTTGAGTTTTTTTTTCAAGTTTTGTTAGTTATTTAAATATTAAAGTTCAGATCCAAAATCAATGAGTAAAAGCTATTAAGCCAAAATTGAAAGCTTAGGAAAATTTGTGAAAGTTTAAGCTAAATGATGTCTTGGGAATCACAAGGTACATGATGGAGAAGCAAGCATAGTGTTACATAGAAATGGGACTGAATCAGTATTACCTGAACTGAATTAAGAAAAATTATTTAGTTATTTATAAAGATATTATTTCTATGTCCATTTATTTCTGGTTTTTGTCATTTGTCTGATTTCTGTGTTGACTTACATTAAAATTCTCTCACGAGAGAACATGGAAACAAATTCAGAGATTTATTTCCAATTTAGTTTCTATTTGTCTATCTCTTAAGTATTTTACTTTTATACAGTGTGTCCATAAAGTCATGGTGCACTTTTGACCAGTGACCAGTCAAAAGTGCACCATGACTTTATGAACACACTGTATATATAACAGTCCTATATCCTGTCATTATTTTAATGATTCAGAACTGATACTATTTATAATTATCAAAGTAATATTTATAATTAAAACAACATTTACATTTGGCCCACTGTGCTACTCTGTTGAAGAGAATCTCATTGCCTATACATGCCATTGCTCTAGTCTTGCCTGCGTTACTACCTTATTTGCTTTTATTTTTTAAATTATTATCTTTTTTAAGTGAGAGGAGGGGAGATAGTGAGACAGACTCCCACATGCACCCTGGCTTTGATCTACCCAGCAACCTCATCTGGGGCCAATTCTTGAATCAACTGAGCTATTTTTGGTGACCGAGGCTGACACTCAGACCAACCTAGCTATCCTTAGCGCCTGGGTGATGCTCGAACCAATGAGCCAATGGCTGTGGAAGGGGAAGAGGGAGAGAAGAGGGAGAGGGAAGGGGAGGGAAGCAGATGGTTGCGTCTCTTGTGTGCCCTGACCAGAAATAGAACCCAGGACATTCATATGCCAGGCTGATGCTCTATCCACGTGAGTCAACTGGCTTGGGCTCCTTTTTGCCCTGAGAGCTTATACATCTTAGTTACATTCAGCAGTGTATTCTCAGTGGCTCACAGTCTGTGAAGATTTATTCAAGACAGTCTCTTTGCAAGTCATCTAGATTGTTTGAGAAAAAAATTCTAAAATATATACCTCCTAAAAATGTGAACCTTGTTCTTTTTTGCTCCTTATATTACAGCAATGTATTGCTGTCTGACAGGATTCCTCTCTTAGTTATAAGCAAATAACTATAAGGTTAATTATTTATTAAAACACCCTAGGTAGGAAAAACTTGTGTTTATCAGAGAACCATTTACTCTTTTGAAGCAAAAGAGTTTCCAGTATTTTTCTGTAAACATTTACTGTTTCCCAAACATATATACAAAGTGAGTCACCATTTTTAGGGTCCACGGGCACCTTCCATACATTTCCTCATTTAATCCCCACTATAACTCAGTAGATATTCTTATCTGAGGAGGAAACCTTACAGAGACGTCACCAACTGGTCGTGATCATTACTCATCCAGAACTGGGAAGTACAGAAACAGCACAGAGAAAAGTCTGAGGTGGCATCTTAGTCACTGTCAGTGCTGGGCATTTGTCCTCTCAGTGCAGACCTCAAAGGGGCATGGTGGTTCATGGGGGAAGCAGTGGTTGTGATGTCCATGGTGGGGCTGGTGGTTAAAGAATATCCTTGGTGTAAACTAAGGCTGGAATTGATGTAACAGAAATCAATATACTACAGTTAACAGTCACAGGAGAGGAGAACGAGAAGATGTGAGGTGTACGCTCAATGTCTACATTTGAATGTCTGAGGGGTGAGCTCCTTACAATGTTTTAGCAAATGAAGGATGTTTGTTGCATGAGTTGCATTGTTTGTTATCTGTGTCAATAGACAAGTAAACCAGGAGAAGTGACTAAATTTAAGTTTCACCTAGATACAAGGAAAACCTCTGAATATCAAAGTGATAAAGTTACTCATTCTTCTCATTCTTTTATTCATACAGTAAGTCAATAATGTTTATGAACAACCAATATGTGCCAAGAAGTGTTCTAAGTATTGGGGGATGTAGAAGTGAACACAGCCGTCCAGATTCCTGAGGGTGCTGAGGCTGGCATTTGTGTGTGTTTGTTGTTGTTGTTGTGTGTGTGTGTGGGGGGGGGACAACAAACAAATGCATAGCTAAACGAGAGCAATAATCAAAGAATAATAAGAACTATGTAGAAAAATAACATGGGGTAATGTAGCTGAGAATGACCCACTGGCAACTATCAATTGGTTGGTTGAAAAAGGCCACTCTGGAAATGGAATTCATTCTGAGATCTGAATGAGAAGGAGACAGCCATGGGCAAAAGTGGGTGTTGGGGAAAGAGGGGCTTCTTGGGGCAGAACAAACAAGCTAATTGAGTTTCGGAAACCTGTGGTGAGGGTGCTAGTTCAGGGTAAGGATGCTAAGGATGCCCTACTAGGGCATGAGGTCACAGAAATAGGAAGGGGCTATCTCTTATAGGGCTTAGTGAGTCAAGGCAAGTGGTCAGGATTTTATTTCAAGTACAATGAGAAACCTCTAGAGCAGTGGTTCTTAACCTTTTTTGAGGTACCGAACCCACCAGTTTCATATGCACATTCACCAAACCCTTCTTTAGTGATAAATAAAATATGATTTTTTTTCCAAATTCAAGACATAGGTATATGTTTTTTTACTGGTACACAAAATGAGCCATGCATGAACATCACCTTGCTCAAAGAACAAAACCAACAAAGTGCATGAACTCACAACAAATTACGGTATTACTTTATTCTGGTCTCCGTGGCAGAGGCTTCTCCGAACCCCTGAGTCTGACTCATCGAACCCCTAGGGTTCAATAGAACCCAGGTTAAGAACCACTGCTCTAGAGACTTTTATTTAGGGCTCTTCAAGGTTGTGATTTGCTCAATTTAATCTATCAAATGTAATAATAATATATATTCTATCTTCTATTTTAATATATATTCTATTTTTGTGGAAAATAACCTATAATACAGTGTGAGGCAACAGTAGGTCTATAGTTTTTTGTGTGAAAAATAATACAATAATTAATAAATAATAATACAAGAATAAACTGTTTTGCATAACACAACTGTAAAACTACTTTTGCTCCAACCTGTATATTAAATGCTCAATAAATATAATATATATTATTAATAATAATGTCGTTTTTTCTTAATAATACTATATATATTGTAAAAACTATACAGCTGATATCTTCAAGGTTTAGAAAATAGTGAAAATGCCAACTACTTTTTGAGTGCTCACTGTATGTTTATATTATCTGATTTAATCTTCACTCCAGATTTTTGCAGAGAAAGCTAACTTTTAAAGAAATTATGAAGGTTGCTGAAGGTTACACAGCTATGAAGGACAGAGCGAGAATTTCACTTTCCCTGTTGGTCTATCTAACTTTCAAGTTCATGCTCTTCTCTCTGTCATGCTGCCACATGGAGAATGTGTGTCCTATACTCTCCTGATCGCCTTGGTTTTAGCAGATGATCCTTTCTCCAAGGCCTTCTGGCTTTTATTGAACCTGGATTTTATGAGCATTTTGGCACAGAAACCATAAAATCACAAAACATAATGCAGTAATTTGTTCTGGACATCGGTGTATTTGACTGAATAATTTTGCAAAGTGATTATATATATATATATATATATATATAATTTTTTTTCAAGCATTCTGTCCTCCACATCTTTCAATTTTATATGTAAGTATAGAGAGAAAGACTATTTATTGAAGGTATAACATTTGACAGATGAGACAGTAGTGCTAAAGGCACTACTTAAATTCATGATGGTTTATAATTGTTATTCCTAAATAAATTACTGGGAGATAAATGCAGTAATAAAAAGAACATTTCCTCCGCTACCTAACCAATGCATTCTGCTAGAAAGAGAACTTTCCTAAGGTTCTAGTACATGGAAGATGATTGAATGAAGGGCTTTGTAGTGGAGTATTGAAACAACCTATACAGGGAGCTTGTATACTTAGGTTTCATTGATTCAAGAAGCCAGCAAAGACATAGGTCTGCTCAGTTACTTGTAGTGCAGGTGGCCTGAGCTTTGGCTGCTGCTTAGAGCTCACGTCTACTTCTGTCTCCACCATTGCCTCTGTAGATTTGAGAGCCTGGATGCTATTGGGTTTTGCTTTGTCAGTATGTGGAAGATTATAGAAATTCTCTTGTTTTTAGAGATAGAGAAATACTGACAAAGAATCAGGCAGACGTCTGTAGTTAATATAGGAAAAAAATAAAAGGTTTTCACCTCATCTGTCTTTGTTTCTTTATCATTAAATTAGTTAAAATAAACTGCTTTAATACAGAGATTGCTATTTTTTCTGCTTGAATTCTAAATAAATATTTTTCTGATGAAACAATTTATATTAATTGGCCTGTTTCTAGTAAAGCTTATTCTAAAACCCTGAAGCCTTTAATCATCAGCACATGGAATGAGTAATATAAAAATGTACGCACAGATGTGTCTCTTCTTTCCTTTTCTTATCCATCTTTCATTCTTGTTATGGGGCTAGAATCAAGGGTTTGAATTTAGAAGATATTTTTGTGATTTAGAGATTGTTGTAAAAAATGCTTTCTAGATACCTAACACTATTCTGAGTTTTTCATTAAACAACAAAAAATAAAAGATCCCTTCCCTTCTAGGGTGGAGGCCCACTCTAGCACAGTGATAGGCAATAAACATAAGAAATGCCTAAGTTATATAGTCTGTTAGAAGATGATAGTTACTACTTGTGTAAGTAAAAGGAGAGTAAAGACTTGGAGGATGGGTGCATGAGCTACGGGTTATATTTAGATAGATATCTGTTTTGTTCAAAATGATTATACACTAGATAAAAAGGAAAAGTTAATTTTGTTTATGCCATAGAAAAATGGATGAATTCATATGACTGTGCAGAATTCTTATTAAACTTATTAATTCATTTTAAATTTCTAATTGTAAAATATACTTAAAATTTACAATCTTAACCATTTTGTGTTTATTGTTATTGTAAGTATATTCACATTGTTTTATATCATCAATTCATTTTAAATGAAAAAAATAACACTATCCATGGTGACACAAATAATATATATATATGTATAATATATACTTTTTATTGAATTTATTGGGGTAACATTTGAATCCCAAATAATGCCCATCAGCAGTGAACCCTGTTCATGTCCTGTCATACCTTAACTAATTCTGTACTAATAAATATTAGGCCAGTTTGACTAACTACAGTGTCTAGTGCCTAATTTTGGTAGGACTCTTGGGTCAGTTCCTGAATGCATTTCCTTTACAAGTAGGAGTAGATGAGGATTCAAATGTGGCAAGGGAGGGCAGTGCTAGTTCATCTAGACAGCTTATGTGACCAAATCCTCCCCTTTGCCCTCTCCTTCGTGGGGTTCCCTAATGTATCAGTCTCCTATCTTCCTTTGCTAGAGAACCTGGCTCTCCTTAAGACAGCATTCAGTGATTTATCCTGTCACATTAGTTTAACATATTTGGAAAGATTAGGGGATATGGTATGCTAGAGGTGTAACCAGAAAACAAAGCTGGACTTGGGGGTGACCTGTCATCCCCAATGCCAATAACGAGAGACAAGGACCAAGTAGGTATAAGGTGTGTCTAATTTCAAATTGCAGCTACTTGAGAAGGCAGGTGACTCTTGTCCAAAGGAACTGCCTTCACACTTTCTTGGTGCTGGTGGTTTTTATAGGGCTCAGGAGCTGTTAGTAATGGTGTAAGGGGCAAAAGAAAAAAAAGAAAAAAGTCCATGCAGTTAGTCACGTAGGGGCGTGCAGGAGGTGGGAGTCCTGTTTGCAGGAATGTCTACTCTGCAAGTTCTTCTGACGTAGCATAGACCTAAGCAGCATTGTCCTATCTGGTGTTCTTGGTAAATCTTCAAGGCAGTGGGGGGCAGGTGTCCCCCAGGAACAGCCGGGGTCATGATGCCTCTGGGAACTTCTGCAAGAGAACTCACAGAGTGTCTTAGGCAACAAAATAAATATTAAGGTTTGTGAACTAAACTCCTAGCTATCTACAATGCCTTAACTCCTTGCAGGAAAGTTTGTGTCTCAGCCCTTACAAGGAATTATTGTAATTTAACCCCTTACAGAGGGATTGGTATGATTTGGGGGCAAAATATTTGGGAAAATTATTTTTTCTTCTTTCCAAGTGAGAAGAGGGGAGACAGAGAAACAGACTCTCTCACGTGCCCTGACCAGGATCCACCCGGCAACCCCTGTCTGAGGCTGTGCTCAAAACCATACTATTTTTTAGTACCTGAGGCACAGGCTCCATGGAGAAATCCTCAGCTTCCAGGCTGATGTGCTTGAACCAACCAAGCCATCGTTGCAGGAGAGGAAAAGAGAGCTAGAGAGAGAGAAAGAGAAAGGGGAGGAAGAGGGGTGGAGAAGCGATGGGCGCTTCTCCTGTGTACCCTGACTGGGAATCAAACCCAGGAGATTCACATGCCAGACCGATGCTCTACCATGGAGCCAAACGGCCAGGGCTGGGAAAATTTTTTTATTTACTTCAATACATTTATTGTTTTTTTCTGTAGTCTGTATTTCTCTGATCTAAATTGACTTTGATTTCCAAACCATTCCTGTGTTTGCATTTTGGAGATCTGAAGCTAGAACTTGTTCACCTCGTCATTAACACTGTTGCCCCTTGGAGAGTGATGTTGTCTGCTCCACACTGCCTGATTTCACTGGCCAGGCTTATTCTTCTGGCCTGAGGCTAGTTACAGGACAGGTTCCTATTCTCGTCTCATTTGTTAGACAATAATCCTAGGAGGTAAACATTACTATCTTCCTTATGTTACAGACTAGGGAACCAAAACTAAAGAAACTATTAAAGGGTTTCCTCAAAGTGACACACTTTGAGCTTATTGGTGAAGTAGAGATATCCTGATGATGGGTAACTTGAGCAAAAGTTCAGAGTTACCTATTTGAGACTTTGTAGGTATATAATTTTAAATTATTGTTTTCAGAAAGCATAACTAACATTATAGGACCCAAACTTCTGCTGGTTATTGTTCTAATGCTTTACATATATTACCGTATTTTCCTATGTATAAGATGCACCCTGTTTTGAAAAATTTGGAGTCTAAAAACTGGATGCGTCTTATACAGTGGTTGTGGCACTTCAAATGCCATAGATGGAACTGAGGACAAGGCAATATATGAAGACAGTGATTCATCATCAGACACAGATAAGGACAAGCTAATGGATGGGAGTTTTGACAGTGATAGGAATTGTATGAGTTTTATGATGAATAAAACTTGAGTTCAATAACTTTATATAATACATTTATTTTCAAATTTCGGGTCCCAAAATTCAGGTGTGTCTTATACATGGGAGCATCTTATACATGGGGAAATATGGTAACTCATTCAGCACAGCAATCTTATTAGAGAAACCCAGAGAAGCAGAATGGGGCACAGAAAGGTTAATAAACCTAGTGGTGGGTAAACAAGTGTTTCGGTTAGCTGGCTTGTATTTTGCATTGACACAGGGCAGCGCCATATGTATAGTCTGTGAAAGGCTGGTGCTTGCCCTCTAGGTGGCAGATTGCAAATTGTGATTGCCTTCCTGCTTGAGAGGGGCGACTTGTTTGCTATTGTTTGCTGGAGAAGGGTTTTTTCCACCTAGCCTGTTTTGCTGGAGAGTCTGGAGGGAGAGAGGGAGTGCCAAGGGGGCTTGGGAGCCCTGATTTTGGCTCAGCCTGTCTGGCTGGGGAGTGCTGAGGATGGTGGGGGCCTCTGAGACTGGGTGAGTCCGAAGAGAGAAAGGGAACTGGCCTTCCCTGCCTCTTTGCTCGCCCGCCATTACGAGACTTTAATAAACGGAATGACCCACCATCTTTTGGTTCCTCTGTTCCTTTACTGTCTTCCCAAATCCAATGGGAACCTGCATGACCATGGTGATGGCCACTGACCTTACACCTAGGAATTATCAGAATTTGGGAATGAGCCCAACAATCTGTCTATACTACACCATACTCTCTTAAAATGCTAAAATAATATGTAGGAAGTAGTTAAGAAAATGCAAATATGGGTATTTTCAATTATTCATAAAGCCCTAAAGAAGGTGGAAGTTTTGTAAAGGACAGAATGCTCAATTTAGAAGGGTCAGATGCAATAATGCCTTATATTTGTACAGAGCTTTTCTCCAAAGAGATTAGTAATTCACTTCATATTCCTGCCTACCTTCTGACCTAAGGCCTTTTTTTGTTAACAAGGCAAAGATTAAAGGAGTTGAGAGAAAATTCATTCCTCCATTTAGATAAATTACAAGAGCCTGACGAGGTGGTTGCACAGTGGATAAAGCATCGAATTTGGACACAGAGGATCCAGGTTCAAAACCTCAAGGCCACTGGTTTGAGCTTGGGCTCATCCGGCTTGAGCACAGGCTCACCAGCTTGAGTATGGGGTCACTGGCTTGAGCATGGGATCATAGAGATGACCTCATGGTCACTGGCTTGAGCCCAACCATCGCTGGCTTGAGCAAGGGGTCACTTGCTCTGCTGTAGCCCCCCAGTCAAAGCACACATGAGAAAGCAATCACTGAACTAAGAAGCTACAAAGAACTGATGCCTTTCATCTTTCTCCCTTTCTGTCTCTGTTCCTATTTGTTCCTCTCTCTGTCAAAAAATAAAATAAAATAAAATGAAAATAAATCACATGAAGTGGTGATTGCAGTGAATACTCAGCTAAAAACTTCTGCAGTCAGATGTGAACCAGCCTGAGATTAGGAGGGTATCAGGTCCTCCAGCAAAGTGGTGAGAGGTGGATCAACAGAGTTGCATCAGAGCTGATTGAAGGTGGATGTTCAATGAGTAGATGATAGGTCTTCCTGAAGCACATAAAAGTGCCTTTGAAATATAAGTTTTCTTTTACCTGCCTCTCCAAGGCTCCATTTTTTATGTGGGATTGTGTGCTTCATACTCATGTGCCTGGATGAGGAAGAGTCAGGCAGAAACAGGAAGATTCCAGGGCTCGATGAGATGGGCTGACTTGAGCTGCTGTGAAATGGACACAAACATGGCAGCTCAGCTCCTTCCTTTCATGAAGACATGCACAGGGAGAGCGCAGGGGGCAGCCCGTGGAGCTTGGTGCGCTGTTTCAGGTCTTGTGCTTTCTGAACCGCATTTAGGTGCTTAATAAGTAAGAGAGGAGAATTTCCGGTGTGTTCCCCAGTGTGGATAAAAGGGCACCTCAGAAACCCCTGAGCAGTCAGCACCCCAGAAGTGCCCCCAGTCATGCTGATGTTTCACTGCAACATCAGCAGGTGGATGCATTGTGGCGACCTGGGACCTCCGCCTAAGAAAAAGGTGTCTTACTTTGTCTGGCGGGTTCTGTGCTTGCTCAGGCTTTGGGAGTGGATGAAGGAGTTGATGCAGATCATTTGAGGGTGACTCCAAAGCCACTCCAGGATATGCTGTCATTGGAGAAGACCTGACACCCTGGGGCTTCTCCCTCCTTGGTTCTAGTCACACCTTGATTCTTGCCAGGCTTATAAGAAAGAATTAAGGTCAGAGAAATGACACAATGTTCAAGCAGAACAAGCAGTTTATTAGGCAAAGCTATACACACGGCACAAGGCACAAGCAGGCAACTCAGCTAGTTCGGGCTCCCCGTCTGCTGGGGTCTCAGGAGTTATATACTCTTAGCTTCAAGGCTTTGTTTCCTTGTTATCAGGGCTAACAGACAGGTTTTCAAGGTTCCTCTCTGTAGTTTTTCTTATAACTGTTGACACACTTGGTTATCTTGTTTTGTCTGGTCTCTGGACCAACGACACCCTCATTCAGTGGGTGAGACAAACACCGCTTGTTTCCCTTCCTTTTCCACTGCCCTGATAACTGTCCACCCTACCTAACAATGCTATTGAGAGATGTGTATCAGTTCTGACACAAATCCTCAGGGGTTGTTTGTGTCTAGTGTTGTTTAGTGCAGCTCTGACTTTCATGATCTTCTCTGAAGCTGAATGGAAGGAAGCTAGAAGGAAAGAGAGGGAGTAGGAAGGGAGCTTGTAAAATCACAGGTCAGCCCCCTTGGTTTATACCTAAGGGTACTCTGCTGATCCTCTCCAGACCTGTCACTCCTGGATGCTGGTGACCCAAATAGATCTTTGAGGATGCCTCTTGGACATACTCAGCACTCCCAAAGCTGTTTCAGGCAAAGTGTTAGTAGCAGGAGGGGTTCAGCCTTCATCTACTGACATCTAAATGACCTGGAATGCTGCTTTTTGTTTGTACCATTACTATAGTGTATGTATTTACATAATATTATTTGATTTCAAAGAAAGCACAAGTGAGAGCTGAACTATAGGTGTTTTATTTGTAGGAGGTGACAATTGAAGCATATCTAGTTATTCCTAATCTACTTTACTTTTTTAAAAACTCATCTTCTTCTGGGTCAATGAATAAGATAAAACAATAAAATATTCTTTATTTAACATCTTCTAAAATTTCTCCATGTCAGCAACTACAAAATTCTTGTTCTTATCTTGATGGGATACAAGATATATATGTATATCCAACTAAAAGAAAAAGGCATTCTATTACTATTTGAATAAATATGTAAAATATAGCAAGCAAGAAAACACATGGAAAAATATCACCTCCCATAAGCCCTTCTTTATTTTTCAAATTAAATTAAAATTTTTGTTATAAATATGAAACAAAATAAAACTATATTGCTCACTTAGAAGTACATATTCACTATAATAAATAAAGTCAACATTTTAAACTACTGCCTTAAAAATAATGTTATTCACCAAACGTTCCTTGAAGGTCATTTTATTTTAGGGCCATTTTCATTTATTCCTTGGTTTACAATATCTCAGAATGGCCCCTCATATATAGGTGGTAATTGCCAGTAACAGGCATGTATAGTGTTTTTGTTTGTTTGTTTTATTCTTTATCACAGATAGAAATCACCTTTTCTTGAAGGTACTGGCTGTAGCAATCTAAGAATTAAAACTTCAGATACCCTTTATTTGAAGAAGAGGCATTTTGATGTAAAGTTTGAAGACTTGGCTTGGAATACTTTCTCTGCTACTTGTTAGCTGTATGTTCTCGAATAAGTCATTTATAAAGTTGAGCTTTTTCATCTCCTAGAAATGAGAAAAGAATGGATTCTAGGGTTATTGTGAGTATATACATTGTATATAGAATACAGTGTATATAAAATGCTTAGCTCAGTGCCTGGCTCACAATAAGCACTCAACAAAAGTGTGCTATCATTGTCATTACCACTGCAATATAGATACAGATATATAGATGTAGATATATATAAAGATTCTGAAAAGTTGTAGACTTTTCACTTCAGTTTGCATAATTTTGGTCCAGGGTGATTAACACTCTACATTTCACACATTTGTTAATGAATACAGTTTAGTTTAGTATCACCACAAGTTGGAATACATTTATTTTCTTCTATGAGCTTTGCCCATGGAATAGGTATTTGTAAAGGACTGTCTTACTATTTGAGTGTTCTTAGAGTAGGTCAGAAGACTTAAAGTGGTCTAGATTGCCAGAAACTTGGTGCTATAATGGGTAGTAGAATCCTATCATTAGCTAACATTAGATGTTCACAGCAAAAAGGGAAGTAGGCAGTAGAGCTAATAATGGTTTCAGACAAATCATTTACTATAGTCATTGTGTAGGTACTCAAAGGAGCTATGTTTATTTTTCTAAGCAGTTCTCCAAAGAGTCATCAAGTAAGGTTGTAGAAGCTCTCTCTGCCCCACAGAGGAGGAAACTTTTTTTCACCGTCCACTACTTTTCAAACCTTGCTCTTACAGGTGGAAGAAATATGCTTAAACTAGTCAGACACAACATGTTTTTCTGTTGAAGGAATGTGGTGAAGTGTCACCATGTTCAAGGGTGAAGTGTGCCCGAGCAGGCACTCTGTTCACTTCCTAAGGAGCCTGAGATCAGACGTGGCCGCCAGGACTTCCAGCCTCTGCCAGACCTATGAGTGCTCCTTTACTCCCTGCCCGTAGCCCAGGACCCTTACTTCCCCTACAGGAAGATACTCAGCATCCTCCTCTTTCATATAACAGCTTGTACAGGGCCATTCCCCAGACATAGAGCATATAGTACAGGCTGTGCAATGCTGGACTCTGAAGGAACTGCTGCCTCTCCTATTTCTTTTGTTCTTACACTGGTGTTCACGTTTTATGTTGGATTTTTCTTATACTGGAGCAGTAAGTTCTCACCCTCAAATCTGGCAGTGTAATGTACTCACACGTGTTGAAGAGGTGGGGAGGAAGTAAGAAATCTCAATTAGGAATTCCAGTATAAGTTATGACCTCCATCCAGTTTTTATTAGACCATTGCTTTGAAGTGTTTTAATGGTCTTCATTAAGCTATTAATAAAGCTTGTACTATGTCCCCATTTAGCTTAGATCTTTCCCAGTTATTGATGAATAGAACTCTCTCTCTCTCTCTCCTTTTAGTTGAAAAGTCTTGTCCTGTCTAATATGAAAGTTCTACAATCTCATGCAATCCAACTTTCTCCTCCAGGTCAAGTTTAACTCAGTTTTTAAAGTTTGCATTAGGATGAGGAGTATAGTTTATCTTTTTCATTACTCCCTCTTATATATATTTTTCTTTCTCAATTCACTGTTTCTAGCTCTTCTGGGGTTGGGGAGAATGAAAAAGGGATGAGACAGGTAAAGGAGGCCAAAAGGTTGTATAGAGCTGGGGTAATTTGAAGTTGCTCTTGACTGTTAAATAATAACTCTCAATTGGGGCAGGTGTTCAAATGCTTACTTTCTCTTGTAGGTTGTTTTTCTGGGTTGTTCTATTTGTAGGTTGCTGTTGTGATGTCCCTATATCTTGAAACTTCTCTCTAGAGATCCATCCTACCAGATTCTCTGTTGAAATCAGTTTGGAGATACCTTACTCTTCCAGATGTGCTTTGCTTTTCTTTCTTTCTTTCTTTCTTTCTTTCTTTCTTTCTTTCTTTCTTTCTTTCTTTCTTTCTTTCTTTCTCTCTTTCTTTTTTATTTAGAAATTAAATTTAATGGGGTGACATCAATAAGAGTACATAGGTTTCAGGTGAATATTTCCATAGCATTTGAACTGTTGATTGCGTTGTGTGCCCATCATGGGAGACTCATGAATTTTAGCATGGCCTCCATAAGTAAATGTTTCACTGATTATCCTGCAGAAACTCTTGAGGAAACATGAAAAGTCAAATTTAACATCTTATTACTCTTACATATTTATAAAAAGTATGTGGTTACTTAATGGAAATTTTATTCAAATAATACTTCTGAACTCCTAAACTTAGATATGGTCCAATCCTCCAGCAGAACTGTGTAATTATAACCATTTTTCAATTCTCAAGAAGTGGACACTCACTGGTTCTGGTCATAAATCATGTGGTAGATAATTAGAACTCAATAAGGGCAGTTGCTTTTTGTCAAATTATTAAAAAGAGTCTGGAGTTTGATTTGTAGTGATTAACACACAAACCTATAGGTTAAGTCTCTAACTAACATGCCCTTTCCCGGATACATAGTTGAAGCCTGAGCTGCACATATGGCATAACTAATCAAAACATATGTTCTTTGCCTCCAGTGCTTCATTAGCTGTTACTTGTTGGAAGTATTTGCACAAGGCAGGTCGGAGATGGGGGAGTGGAAGGGAGGTTCTGGGGCTGCAAATAATGGAGGTTTTGACAATTGTTTAATAAAATAACAGTTGAAAACATAAAAACTTACAAACTGAGAACATAATTTATCAACTTTCATCAGGTTTATTTATTAACTTTCACCAAGTTTTTTCAGACCTTCCCTGGGCAGGAAAAAGTAATTAATCAAACCACTTTTCAAGAGGAATTCAAATCTTCCTTCTACAAATCATGTCTAGCTAATCTAAGTGAAAATTGTTTTAAAACAAATACATTTAGAAATGCTCTGAGGGGATACTTAAGAAAGCTTGGTATAATCAGGGTTAGTTCAGAAAATTCAAGACGAGAGCCTAGTTTTTCTTAACTAATTGTTTTCTTTCATGTTGCTATTCACTCTTAGGAGAAAGGTACTTCACTTTATATATTTATTTTCAAAGTTTTATTGGAGTTCTTTCATCAGAACATATCACAGAAAATGATTTAACAGGTTTAATGACTCTGGCCTTCTAGATTCTTCCACATCTCAGGCACAAAGTAACTGAAAGGGTTTTCTTTTCTTTTCTTCTTTACTTCATTTGGGGAAAGATGGGCACATGTACAAACTCTACATTTGGATTATCTTAAAAAGTAAACATTGATTCATTTTTATTTTCTTTTTCTATGCTTAAGGTTTTGGAGCAGTCTTGTCACTGTCAGGAATTGTTATTTTCAGAAATCCAAGGGTTGTACTGACTTTCTGAAGAGATTGTTTCTAAGAATTGGAGATGAGCAGAATTTTTGAAACTGAAAACATTTGAATTCTTTCTGTTATAATTTCATATATATAGAAATTCAATGGAGAGTTTGCCAAGACTCGGCAGTTATAATGCTTTTTGTTGTTGAAGGTATGCATTTCTTCTACACACCTAAGAGCCAAAGAGTCTTTTGAACAAAGGCTCAAAACAATGAGGAATGTTTTTTTTATTTGTGTGTGTGTGTGTTTCCCACTCAATGGTTGTAGCAAGGAGTTTGGTATGATAAAGGTGAGACTTTTACTGATGAGGAACAAAATCAAATTAGTGAAATATTAAGTGCAATTTTAGGTAATGAAACAAAAAAAGAGTCTCTTTGACAATTTCAGGATGGCCATAGATGTCAGAATCAGGTGAATAGAAATGATTGATTCTTTATAATTGTTATCATTATACTATTGAAAAGGTCTTGTTGCTGTTAGGATGATTGGTTGTTCTAGGGCTCTATCTAGATATATTTTAGGAGAATAGGTTTCTAAACCTGATTTGGCTACCAGTTTAGACATGTCTCCATGCTATGAGTTCACTTTGAGGCAAGCTCTGGTGAAATGCTTATTCTGGGTGATAGTTTTCTGGAGTTGCATTGTGTCCAAATTGGGAACTATGCTTTTACATGTCAGCTTTTTTGTGCACAAAACAAACACACAGTGTTATTTTTTAATTAATTGCCTGTGTCATTATTAATTTATTGCCTCTTGGTTCCAAATTTACCCTTCAATATATGCCCTGTGATAATAGTGGGATTCCTTTAGGCATTTCTTAACAGTGAGCGTGATATTAACTTTTTGCAGGAGAGAGGGCTGGAAGAACATTGCAGGGGGAGGGTTTCTCCTGCTGTTTCATGCCTCAGCAAGTGAGGTGGGGATGGGCTGTCCAGTGGTGTCAGAGGGCAAACATCTGGTGGGCCATGGGCCCAGAATTCAATAACCCTTCTGTGTCCTTCTTGAATTGGTAATGGTGTTCTAAAGCTTCCTGCCTACATCAGTGACCAAAGGCCTCCTAATGGTGTTGTCTCCCAGATTTCCTCTGCAGTGTGGAAGAGCCCCCACCCCTTCGGCATGACCACATCACTTGCTGCTGATCACCTGTTCTTTGCCTCCATGCTGGAAGGCTGCCTCCTATTTGGCTAGCTCCAGGTTGGAGAGACCTGTAAACATATCTGCTCTCCTTTGGACTGAAATATACCTTCTTGAAAAAGATCTGAACCCCAGCCTTGGTAAGGAGACCCCCCCACTTCCAAGTGTGTTCTTCTTTGTGTACTCTTCCTCAGTCCGTGTAAAGCCAGTAGTCATGGCCACCATCACAGCTTCCTGGCCAGTGCAGGTTCGCATTTGATTCGGACAGTCGGTAATAAAACAACAGAGCCAAAAACTGGTGGGCCATCATCTTTAATCCTAGCTTGCACCCAGCAGGCAAGTAAAAACACACACTGGGCTCCAAAACCCACTCATTCAGTGCTCACAAAGCTACTGACTTATCCGAGTTTCCTAGAATCAAAGTTTCCTAGCTCACCAGTCTTATTCACCTCTGTTCCCCATCTCCCTCTCTGCACAAACTGGCTTCTCCCTCAGCATTCCACCATCTTGGCTGCTTCTCCCAGCCTCCTCCATGTGGCCTTACTTTGCTCTCCTCTCTAATGCTAATCTCAGGAACAGCTCCTGGTTTGCCCCACTTTATAGTGTAGATTCAAAACCTTTAATCCAATATTACAGTGTGCACCATGACTTTACGGACACACTGTATAAACAAGGAAGCCTGTGATACAAAGTCACTTACCTGAGGCATAATGGGATTTCTCATGAGAGTGCACCACCCTACATCAAAAAGGGTGGGAAAGGCTTTACAATCATACATGTGGGCAGCGCCATCTTTAACAAAGTGAGCATAATATATTTTATCTGCCCAACAGTCCTCGGGTAGCACATAGAGTTGTTTATATTATATAGTCATTCTTTTATCATAGTTTATTTTTTATATTAATCTTATTCTGTTTAATCTATTCTGTGGTTTCTATCTCCTAATTAAACCCGGGATGCTGCTACACATCAAATCTCCTTTGTTCACATGGGCATAAACAGTGACTTCTAAGTAGCATCTGAACTTAAATGAGAGAATTTATGGAAGCCAGCATAGAATACTAAGTGTGCGCTCTCTCATGAGCCAGAAGATATTTCGTCCTGTGGAGATGCTAGTGTTGGTCAAATAAGTATGCAAATATGATGTATATGTTTCCTCGCTTATAGTTTGCATTGGATGTGGTGAGAAAGGCTGTAAGCAGGCAGGATCCTTATAGCCTAAGTCTTAAAACAGCCTTTCCCACCCTTTTGATACTAAGATCTTTTCAAAACTAAGCTTTTCCTCACACCCTTCACTGTTGCATGATAGAGGTTTGTGCACTCTCATGAGGAATCCCATTATGCCTCAGATAAATGACTTTGTATTAGAGACTTTCTTGTTTGTATATTGAATTAAAGGTTTGGATTTCTACACTATAAAATGGGGCAGAGGAACCCATGTTAGAGGAGAGCAGAGAAAGGCTACGTGAAGGGGAGGAGAAGCAGCCAAGATGGCAGAATGCTAAAGGAGAAGCCAGTTTGTGCAGAGAGAAGGAGATGGGGAACAGAGGTGAATAAAGCTGGTGAGGTACAAACCTTTGATTCTAGGAAACTCGGATAAATGGAAAAAGAAGTGTTTTCCCACTGTGTTTATTTCTTGCCTGCCAGGTGCAAGCTAGGATTAAAACTAATGGTCCACCAGTTCTTGGCTCTGTTGTTTCATTACCACCTGTCTGAATCAAACCTGAACCTGCATGGGCCAGGAGGCTGTGATGGTGGCTGTAGCTACTGGCTTTACATTTATAGATGGTCTACAGAGTGATGCCTCCCTGGGTGTGTCTGGTAGACAAAGTTCATGAGGTTTAAAGGCAATACCTGAGATAATGTGACAAGTGTGAGTGATAAAGAATCAGAAAGTTATTCACTCAGTAAATTTTTACTGAGTGTCTGGTATATGCCAGGTATTGTCTTAGGTACTGAAAATACAATAGGAGGAACAAAAAAATAAAAATACTTGCTTTTTCTTTTTACTTAAAATCTTTTCTTCACATCATTGTTTTGCATAATTTACACTTCAGGTAGGTGCTTCTCACTTTATAGGGGCTGTTTTTATAATCAAGAGAATGAATAATTTCTAATAATGTGGTTAAAGAGGCACTAGGAATGTGTGTGGAGGGGGGCAGATTGGAGCCATGGTTAATATGCCAACAGCTGTCTTGAAAAATAAATTTAAATAAAACATCTTATCTTTGTACAAACATTTCAAAAAGATTTTACTGCCTTCAAATAAATAGCAACAGGTGAATGAAAAGCTAAGACTATGTAGTGTGTAAAACTGGCTTTGAATTTCTCATTAATTAGGGGTGCTCCGTGACCTGGTTATTCTAATTACATTGGGTTGGGAATTTGATCATAGTCAAATGAAATATGTAGCTGTACCACTCTCTTAGGAAACCCAGATGAGACTTGGCACGGTCTATGAAAGAATCAGTGTTACAATTCCTTTTACCCAACAGGAGGCTCAGTGGAGCAGAGCCTCACTTTTTGGATTCTTGTAGTATTTTCCTTCAGGTGTATTTATTCCACCCTTTTGGAGCTATGCATTGTTAGTTATGAAAGGGACTCAATCTTCATCAGTGGTTTGATGATAGAACATTTTGACAGTGTACTTCAGGATAGCTGATTGTTTTTCTTCCAATCAATAGTAATTTTGACTTGTCGGGGGTGTTCACATGTTTTCACTGAAATAATCAGTGCTTTTCAAAAAAGAAGCTGATGGGAGCATGTTTTCAGATTCTTTTGTTTGTAATCTAAATGGCTTGAGGTGGAGGCAAACTGATGTTTTAAACTTCTCATTGCTTTATTTTCACATCCCCTCTGTGTTCACATTCTCTGGGAAGGTGTGGACCCACAACTACACTTTTGCCCTCTTTCTCTTTCTCTTCATCTTCTTTAATGTGGGAGAAAAAAGGATAATCAGTAGAGGAGGAAATCCACTCTGATACTATGATATAATAAGAAACAGGGCTGCAAAGTAGTTTGTTTTTTCTCATTGCAACTTAGATTTTCTATAGATGAAACTTAGCTAAAAAAAATTACTACTTCTTTCTGAAGTTCACAAAGCTACTTGATGCTTGAGTTAATACTTGCAACTCTTTAAATAAGGTAATAATATTTAAAATAATGTTCAAGTTTTATGATATATGCATTAAAAATTGCTATTTCCTTGAGCTGATATTTTTATGTTTAAATTCCATGCTTATAATATAATTAAAAATCCCTATTTAAGTGATACTACAGAGTCAGCAATTTAAAATGTCTAGCATTTAAATGAGTGACACATTTCAAAGAAGTGGTTATAAGGGACTTGAACTCTGAATCATTTCAAGAACTTGATTAATGAGCCTAATAGGTTTTATTTCCCTGTAAGTATAGTATTTTCAAAAATAATTTTATTAAGCCTTTAATATGTGCTTCTTAGAACCATAGTACCTGAAAGTAACCTTCCATCTGTATCTTCTTTTTATTAGGCCCTGGGTTCAGACCTTGTCATATTATATAGGGTCAGTGAAGGGGAAGCTACTATGTGATTCCTGTTTTCCAATGCCAGTCTCAGTGTGCAGAATGAGGAAGTACACCATACATGCAATGCAGTTATTGAAAGACTAGACTAGGACAACTATGTCTTTGAAATAGCAGGCTTAAAGGGTCAGGGTCAGAAGAACTCTGTTACTGAGACAGATAGCATAGAAAAACAGGACTCACTTTAGAGAGCTTGATTCTGGTTTCAGCATTGCTACTCACCAACTGTGTGAACCAGAGAAAGCCAATTTAACCTTTACGAGCCTTGGTTTCATCATCTATAAAATAAAGAGATTGAATTAGGTGCCCTTGAAGATGCTTCCAGTGATCAAATATAATTTCATCTCTTTGGGAGATTTAGTTTTCATGTCTGTGAGATTATTCTTAGCCAAGTGCAAACGAAGGGAAAAGCATGTCGAAAGGATTTGCTAGCCTCAGATTTGGTAGTCAAATTAGTAGTATTCCAGCCTCTGCAATTCTTATTTGTTGATGATAAGACCTTACTTTACATGTTTGACATTCCTAGCATCAGCAAAACAGCGTTATCTGTTTCTCCAGGAACTGGTTTAGGAAACCTGGTGATTTGGGGAGTTCATCTTGACTTCTGGTAAAAAGCAGATGTATCCAGGAGCTTTTAGAAACTTGCTCTAAATATCTTTAAGTGGAACAGAGATTCAGTGAAAACAGCAGTAAGAGGATGTTTTCTAAGTCCAGCTCAAGAAACCCACATGGAGCTTCAATTAAAGGCCTATAACCACTTAGTATTTATAAATCCAAAATCCAAAAAGCTCTAAAGACCTGAATTTATTTAGTGGCTAAACCTGATCTGAATGGATATAAATCTATGTGCATTTTTTATTTATCCCATTTAGCGTAAATATGTGATTCTATCACTAAAGAAGCTGATGTGTATTCAGTTTTGGAGTGCTACCCCAGAACCTGCCAGGAATGTTCTGTAAGATGTGGTACATGGCCTATAATACTGGTTCTAAGCTCTGGAAGTTTTGAATTCCAAAACTCATCTGGTGCCAAGGTTAAGGGAAAGAATTTTGGACATGTGTGTGAGAAGGGTGAAGGCAGGTAAAAGGACGACTGGGGAAGAACTGGGTGAAATGCAAAGATAAATAGGATAAAGTCACTGTTTTTAAAAAGTTCCCAAACATGTTCACTGTAAGGGAAAAACAAGAACTAGGAAAAATTCCATATGACCTTTAGGGCTTGTGAGACAGGCACCCTGCTGTACACAGACAGGAACTAGATAAACTGCATCCTGCTGTAAACAGATAAGGACATTGCTCAAACCCACCTTACGAGACACCGAGACACCGCTTGATCAAAGCAAATACCTAAATCCCCTGCCCCCCGCCCTTCCCTAAAAAGTAAAGTATAAAAATGCTGAGAAAACGCTGTATGGCGCACCTGGCAGCATACTTGCCTAGTGCCCGCTCGCGAGTGTACTAAACTCTTTTTCTTTTGTCTGTAATAAACTTTTCCTTCTACTTGTACTCCTAGAGTCTTAGTGGTGCGTCTTCGGTTAACATTTGGAGGTTCCACCGAGATTCAATCTCTTCGGAAATCATCGGACGGACGCCCACTTCTGGTAAGTGAAACTGGCGGTGGCTGTCAGGCAAGGACGTGAGTCTCTCCTGACTGCGACTGACAGACGTGTCAGTGGGTCGCAGGCCACAACTCCGGGGGACGCCCTGGAGTGTGCGGACGACCAAGGACGCTTGGAAGTCCATCTGCTGTCTCAGACAGAATCTGTAATTTCGTTGCCAGTTTCTAACCGAGCTCATAGGTCCGGACCAATAGACTTATTTTTCTTTTTATTTTGCCGTTCGCGGCGCAGCCGGCTTTGTCTGTCTGTCTCTGTTACTGTCTTCTTTGTTGCTTTCTTTTTGTCTCTCTATTTCTTCGAAACTAACATGGGACAAAGGTCGTCGACCCCACTGTCCCTGACTTTGTCTCATTGGTCTGAGGTTAATACCCGAGCCCATAACTTGTCTCTCCTAGTTAAGAAGCGCAAGTGGCAGACTTTCTGTACCTCCGAATGGCCCACCCTCGGAGTAGGTTGGCCAACCACTGGAACTTTTCATAAGGACACCATACAGGCGGTCAAAACAATTGTCTTCAGTCCAGGACCTCATAGTCATCCGGATCAACAGCCTTATATTTGGGTTTGGGAAGACCTGGTGAACTACCCTCCTTCTTGGGTCCAACCTTTCCTTCCTCCCCCTACGCCCTCCCTTCCAATAACTCTCTCCACCACCCCGGACCCCTCTAGACCTGCTCCAACTCATCCGAACAGCTGCTCTATGCTCCCACTCAAACCCCCAGTGCCAGCGGCGCCTGCTCCATCCCTATATCCCTCTCTCCCCTCCCCTGTTCTCCCTGAATCTCAAACTGACCTTATTCTTTTTGATTCAGAGTTCCCGCCTCCCTATCCTAGGGGTGCCCCCACCGGCACTGCTGGTCCTCAGCCTGGGGCCTCACATCAGGGTGATCAGGGACCATCAGTAGGAGGTCCGGCCCAGGGCACCCGGAGCCGGAGAGCACAGACTCCAGATGACGTGGCCATCACCCTGCCCCTCCGGTCTTTCGGACCCCCTGTCCCTGATGGTCAAGGGGGGAACATGCCGGCACTTCAGTATTGGCCCTTCTCTTCCTCAGACCTATACAACTGGAAAAACAATAATCCGCCTTTTTCAGAGGACCCTGTCAAACTTACTGACCTTCTCGAATCTCTTATGTTTTCCCATCATCCCACTTGGGATGACTGCCAACAACTTTTAGGTATCCTCTTCACCTCAGAAGAAAGGGACCGGATTCTCCTTGAGGCCAGAAAATTAGTTGCTGGACCTGATGGTCGCCCTACTCAACTCCCCAACCTTATAGATGAGGCTTTTCCCCTGAGGCGGCCTAACTGGGACCCTAATACGCCTGAAGGTAGGCAGCAACTCTTACTCTATCGCCAGACTCTGATGATGGGTCTCCGAGTGGCGGCAAGACGCCCCACTAATTTGGCTAAGGTAAGAGAAGTAACTCAAGGACCAGAGGAATCCCCATCCAGATTCTTAGAGAGACTAATAGAAGCCTATAGGAGGTACACCCCTTTCGACCCTGAGTCTGAAGAACAGAAAGGGGCACTGGCTATGGCTTTTATAGGACAGTCAGCTACTGACATTCGGAGGAAGCTCCAGAGAATAGATGGGTTATAGGATATGGCTCTGAGAGACTTAGTCAAAGAAGCTGACAAAGTTTATTACAAAAGGGAGACAGCAGAAGAGAAGGAACAAAGATTAGAGAAAGAACGTGAAGAATTAGAGAATAAGAGAGATAAACGAAGGAATAAAGAGTTAACTAAAATTTTGGCTACCGTAGTGGGAAAACAGGACAGAAAAGGAAAGAATAGTACCTCGGGCCTGCGCCAAAGGCCAAGACTGGGGCCTAACCAATGTGCCTACTGTAAAGAAGAAGGGCACTGGGTAAAAGACTGCCCCAAGAAAAAGAAGAAAGTTGATGAAATTCTTGCCCTAGGCGATTAGGGGCGTCGGAGTTCGGACCCCCTCCCCGAACTCAGGGTAACATTCAACGTGGAGGGGACACCAATCGACTTTGAGGTAGATACAGGAGTAGTTTACTCCGCCTTGCAGAGCCCGCTGGGACCCCTTTCAAATAAAAAATCCTTAGTCCAGGGGGCAAATGGATGCCAGCATAGGTCATGGACAACTAAAAGGACGATGGACCTGGGGAAAGGAAAAGTACAGCACTCCTTTCTGGTCATACCAGAATGCCCCGCCCCGCTGCTGGGGAGAGATCTGCTTACCAAGTTAGGGGCAAGTATTGACTTCAAACCTCAAGGGCCAGAAGTAAGATTCAGTAACCCTCTTGTCAGTCAGCCTGTTGTGACCATGCTGACCTTGTCTGCTGAAGATGAATATAAACTATATGAAGCCCCTACCCCCGGACCCCATTCGACAATAGACAGATGGCTCCAGAGCTTCCCAGAGGCCTGGGCAGAAATGGCAGGGCCAGGGTTAGCAGTACAAAGGCCTCCGGTAGTAGTATATTTAAAGCCCTCCGCCACTCCCGTAAGGGTCAGACAATACTACATGAGTAAGGAGGCCCGGGAAGGCATCAGGCCTCATATCCAGAGGCTGCTAGGACAAGGGATCCTAAGGCATTGCCGATCAGAATGGAACACCCCCCTGCTGCCAGTGAAGAAACCAGGGACAGGGGATTATAGACCAGTCCAGGATTTAAGAGAGGTTAACAGTAGGGTGATAGACATACATCCAACGGTCCCAAATCCTTACAACCTCCTCAGTACCCTCAGTCCTGATAGGAAATGGTATACAGTGCTGGACCTGAAGGATGCCTTCTTCTGCTTGCGCCTGCATGAGGACAGCCAATCCCTGTTTGCTTTCAAATGGACTGACCCTGAGAATGGACTCAGCGGACAGCTAACATGGACACGGCTACCCCAGGGCTTCAAGAACTCTCCTACCATCTTTGACGAAGCGCTGCATCAGGACTTGAGTGCCTACCGGGCCTCCACCCCTGAGGTAACTCTGTTACAGTATGTTGATGATCTGTTACTTGCAGCCGCCACCACAGAGCAATGCAAAGAGGGAACTGAGAAGCTGCTGGTCGAACTGGCCAAACTGGGATATCGAGCATCTGCCAAGAAGGCCCAGATCTGTCAACCCGAGGTCACCTTCCTGCGCTACTCTCTCCGAGACGGTAAGAGATGGCTAACTGAGGCCAGGAAAAAGACTGTTACTCAAATCCCGCCCCCGAAAAACCGGAAGGGCCTCAGGGAATTCTTGGGCACAGCAGGTTTCTGCAGACTGTGGATACCCGGCTTTGCCGCATTAGCTGCCCCTCTGTACCCCCTGTTAAAGGATGGAACTGAGTATACATGGGGAAATGAACAGCAAAAGGCCTTTGACCAAATCAAAAGAGCGCTGTTATCAGCCCCAGCCTTGGCACTCCCCAACATAGAGAAGCCATTCACTCTCTATGTAGATGAAAAAGAAGGGATAGCTAAAGGAGTACTGACTCAGTTTCTGGGACCCTGGAAGCGACCAGTAGCCTACCTCTCTAAAAGGTTAGACGCAGTCGCAAAAGGGTGGCCAGGGTGTCTACGGGTGATTGCCGCTGTAGCCCTACTGGTAAAAGATGCTGACAAACTGACTCTGGGCCAGAAATTGACTATTGTCGCCCCCCATGCTCTGGAGAGCATAATCAGACAACCTCCAGACCGCTGGCTAACTAATGCCCGCATTACTCATTACCAGAGCCTCCTGTTAGATAAAGACAGGATCACCTTCGGCTCTCCAACTGTTTTGAACCCAGCCACCCTGCTACCCAGGGAAGAGGGGGAAACTGTCCACCATCAGTGCAGGGATATCCTAGCCGAGGAGACTGGGATTCGAAAGGACTTACGGGACACACCATTGCCACAATCTGACTTAATTTGGTACACTGATGGGAGCAGTTTTCTGTGTGAAGGAGAACGCAGAGCTGGGGCTGCAGTAGTAGACAAGGAAAAAGTAATCTGGTCAGAGAGACTTGCCCCAGGAACCTCAGCCCAAAAAGCAGAGCTAATAGCTCTAACAAAAGCCCTAGAACTGGCCAGTGGTAAACGGGCCACCGTCTACACGGACAGCAGGTATGCGGTTGCCACTGCACATGTGCATGGGGCAATTTACAAAGAAAGGGGCCTGCTCACGTCAGCAGGTAAAGATATTAAACATAAACAAGAAATCCTAGCCCTCTTAGATGCTGTCATGCTCCCACGGGAACTGGCCATTGTCCATTGCCCTGGGCACCAGAAAGGGCAAGACCCAGTAGCCAAAGGCAACAGGAGGGCGGATGAAGAGGCACGAGCGGTAGCCATGAGGACTGCCTCCAACATCCTCGCCATAGAAGCAGAGCCATCCTCCACCTCGACCCACCTAAAGGAACCTGAGGACATTCGGACGTTCTTCCAGATGGCCCACCGTCTCACCCACCTTGGGACTGATAAACTAGTACAACTGCTCCAGGATGATAAGACATTAACCTCCTCTGAAAAGAGGCTAATGGCAAAGGAAGTAATAGAAGCCTGCAAGGCCTGCCAGATAGTAAATGCCTACCCAGCCAACGGAACCAGTGGAACCCGTCTCCGAGGCACCAGACCGGGCCAATATTGGGAAGTAGACTTCACCGAGGTAAGACCTGCCAAGTATGGACTAAGGTATCTCTTAGTTTTTGTAGACACCTTTTCAGGATGGGTAGAAGCCTTCCCTACCAAACATGAGACGGCGGCGGTAGTAATTAAGAAGATCATGGAAGAAATCTTTCCCAGGTTTGGCCTTCCAAAGGTAATAGGGTCTGACAATGGACCGGCGTTTGTGGCCCAGGTAAGCCAGGGGGTAGCCAAAATATTGGGGATTAATTGGAAACTTCATTGTGCTTATAGACCCCAGAGTTCAGGACAGGTAGAGAGAATGAATAGGACGATTAAAGAGACCCTAACTAAATTAGTCATAGAGACTGGCCATAGAGATTGGGTAATGCTCCTACCATATGCTCTTTTCCGGGCACGGAATACCCCTTCCGCCAAAACTAACCTGACTCCCTTTGAAATACTTTTTGGAACCCCTCCGCCCATTCGGGATTTATCCCCCTCTGACATGAATATCCCGAATACACCCTTGTCTGTTAGGTTACAGGCCCTAGCTAAAGTGCAACATTGCCTGTGGAAGCAGTTATCTGACGTTTACCAGCCGGCAGGAGACGGAACCCCGCATCGCTACCAAGTTGGGGACTACGTCTACGTCCGGAGACACCAGCACCGTACACTCGAACCTCGCTGGAAGGGACCCTACCAGGTCCTCCTCATCACACCCACTGCTGTAAAGGTCGATGGCATCGCTGCTTGGATCCATGCTTCGCACCTCAAGCCTCTCCTGCTCCTGATGACCAATGGACAGTGGAGAAAACGGACAGCCCCCTCAAGCTGCGTGTCCGCCGCCGCAATGAATCCTCATCAACCGACCCGGCAGACATGGCAAGTGATATCAGGGACTAGTGACATAGTATGGGAAATAACTTCTGATAATCATCCCCCTTGGACTTGGTGGCCATCCCTGCATCCAGACCTCTGTCAGTTAGCAGCAGGGTTAGAGACCTGGGACATCCCAACCACTTTCTTGCAAGGGCAGATAGGAGCAGTAAAATTAATGATAGTACGACAGCATTATGAAAGACTAGTTGAAAACACTAATCTCTAGGATTAGAGATCTACAGAACAAGAGGGGGAAATGTAAGGGAAAAACAAGAACTAGGAAAAATTCCATATGACCTTTAGGGCTTGTGAGACAGGCACCCTGCTGTACACAGACAGGAACTAGATAAACTGCATCCTGCTGTAAACAGATAAGGACATTGCTCAAACCCACCTTACGAGACACCGAGACACCGCTTGATCAAAGCAAATACCTAAATCCCCTGCCCCCCGCCCTTCCCTAAAAAGTAAAGTATAAAAATGCTGAGAAAACGCTGTATGGCGCACCTGGCAGCATACTTGCCTAGTGCCCGCTCGCGAGTGTACTAAACTCTTTTTCTTTTGTCTGTAATAAACTTTTCCTTCTACTTGTACTCCTAGAGTCTTAGTGGTGCGTCTTCGGTTAACATTCACCAATACAATATGATGTAGTCTATTGAAAGATGTGACTAATATTTAAGGGCACTTACAGCGGGAGCAATTATTTCTTCAGGGTTAGAGTATATCGCCAAGGAAAGTATATTTGAAGTGGCTCCTGAAGAATGAAGAATGAGTAGGTGTTTCTCACAGAGAAAGCATTCTAAACAGAAATAAGAGACACGTGTGCATTGATGCTGTCTGGGGCCCAATGGCTTCTCTGGGGCTGAATTAGAAAAGCCAAGGAGAGGACATTATGGGTCTGAGTATCTGGATTGAGATTGTTATTCAGTACCTTTTTTTAAAGGATTTTATTTAGTTATTTTAGAGAGGAGAAAGGGGAAGAGAGAGAGAAGGGTAGGAGCCGCAAGAAGTTCCATATGTGCCTTGATCAGGCAAGCTCAGGGTTTCGAACCAGTGACCTCAGCGTTCTTCATTGATGCTTACCCACCATGCCACCACAGGTCAGGTGATTCAGTACCTTTTATGCTATGCTAATAATCATCCACTGATCCCCACTTAGGGTATGTTCTCCAGAGCCCATTCCTGAGAAGGATATTCATGTGTAAAAATTTTGCTAAAGAAACACACCCAGGGAGACCTGTAAGGAATGAAGCAGCAGGAAAGGGAAAGGCAACAAGTCAAATAAAGGAGCATTCTTCTTAGGCAAAGTTCCAGGAATGGCTTTAGCTTGATTCTAAAGTGGAGCAGTGCTGGGCAAATGAGTTTGTAAAATTTGTATTGTTTGAGTTTGCTCACTTTTAGTGTTAAAAATGGCTCTGGGCAGCGCCAGGTATGAGATCTGTGAAATTGTAAATAACCTTCCTGCTTGGGAAGGGCCATTGTCTTGCTAATGTTGGCTGAAGGAGAGGTTTTCACCCACCAGAAAGTATGGAAAAGAAAAGGGAGGAAGCCATGTTTTTGCAGATTTTGTGCAGAGAGAAGGGAGAAGATATGCAGATGGGGAACCAGAGGTGAGGGGCTTTGGGGAGCTCTGCTGAGACTGGTGGGGCCTTTGATTCTAGGAGAACCCAGAGATTTTCCTGGTTGTGGAACCGGAGAATGTGTCAGTGGCTTTGGAAACCCTGGCTGAAAGGGAAATGTTTTCCCTGTGTGTGTTGCTTGTTGGCTGGTGAGAGACTTTAATAAAGGATGGACCACCATTTGGGGGCTTCACTGTTTCTTTACCATCTGCCTGAATCCAATGGGAACCTGTATGTGAATGGCCATGATGGCAATGGCGGTGGCCCTTGGCCTTACAAGCAGGAAAAGGTTTAAATATGTCTGCATCTGTGAACCACTGGGTAAGTAAGGGCTGTGGGTGATGGGGTGGGCCAGTGATGTAAATTCTCAGGCACTTAATCCTCCCTGCCTGCGTTCTCCCAAAAGCAAGTCTTAGTGCTGAGTAAAAGAGAGGTGGTGGGTGGGTGAAGTGCCCTAAAATGGTGAATGGTGATCTGAGTATCAACATTTTCAGCCACAGTAACATTCAGTGATCTCTTACTGCATTCCAGGCTTTACATAACTAGAGTGCTTCTGTAGGCAGCAGCAAAATGAAAATGGCACCAGGTATTAGACCTGTGGGGTCAGACCAGACTCTTGGTTTAGCATCCTCGTACTTGAGTTCTGCCTAGGGAAGAATTCAGAGCCTGGATGCAAAATATAACAGAGAGTTTATTTAGAAAATTACAGAGGTAGAAGAAATGGCCCTTAGGAGACAGGTTACAGAGGCAAAAGAGAGAGAGGAAGAGAGAGAGAGAGAGATGCTAAGAAGGTCAATATTGCTTGTTCATTACTTAACAAATATTTGTTGAGAACCTATTATCTACAAGGGAGTAAACAAAGTAGTCAAGAATTTATAATCTAGTAGAGGGAAATAATGTATTATGATTATATCTCATTGCTGTTATTGTAAACAAAGAAAACAAAACAAATACTAAATTCTGGCATTTGAGAATCTGGGGAATAAAGATGTTTTTCTAGGAATTAGCTACTTTATATTGCATTTTAGCTGCAAAGCCAACCATCCTCCTGAGACTTGATCTCAACAAATATTTATGGAGCATCTACTATGTGCCAAGCACTGTTAGCCCTAAATACAATGAGTGACAGTGATTTCTTTGTTGGCTACAATAGGCATGAGTAACTAAAACCCTCTGAAAAAAATTTTCATGTGGGTAATAATTTCTTTAAATTTCACTAATTGCTAAAATGGAATTCATAGATTAATGTTTCAAATAAAACATATATGTACAGCACCATAATAGCATAATTAAGATTTTAAAAAGTTCATTATAGAATAAGCTTTTTTTTAAAATTAAAAGCACTTTGAGAAGAGCATTGACTTTTAGTGACCTTTTTATTTGTGTACAGCTGTTAGAGTTATTTCAGAAATATTATTTTATTGTCTGTAGAAAAGGAGTTAGCAGTATTACAGTAGTTTTCCTGTTCAATACTCACAACCTTTTGCTCAACTTTCTTCCATCTCATCTTTTCTCTTTGGTGATAAGAAAAGCTTTTCTGTTTTTTTCTTGTCATGTTTTGTCAATTTTATCAATATTGATAAACCAAAAAGAAATACATGTTACTGAAAAATAAATCTGCTCCTGTTTGTTTCTTCCAGACTGCCTCCCAAATTCTTTGCCAGCACCGACACACTTGACTAAAAACTCATGAGCCCCCCGCCAGGTTGGCTGCAACTAGCTCTACTATGACACTCTAAGGAAGGACTTGGATTTCAAACTAGTGAACAGTTGGTACAAAGTTTTTTTCACTGCATCATGTTCAATAGAAAGAAATATGGGCTTGAAATATATTTATAGAGCCTAGGTTATCTTTTTCTCCTCTCCAACAAAATGAAGAGCTTTACTTTTTGTTCACACAGTCAATCTCTCCCCTGTTCCATCCACTGTGGCCTCCCCTGACCTCTCCATCACATTATGTTAGGCTAGTCCTGGATTCTCTTAAAATTTGTCACTGCCAACCCAGATATTGAATTTATATTCTCTTCACTTATTTAAAGACAACCTATTATCAAAGGGTAAATCAAAGTTTACCTCTTCTTTTGAACTTTTTGTGCCAGCACCGGAGCACATGGATTTCTAAACTCTACAAATAATTTGATGGCCAGAATCAGACAATGTTAATGAACACTTCCTCCAAATTTTTTACATATGTTAGTTTGCTTCATTCTTCCAATTATTTAAGAGCAGAAGCTATTTTTATTCTTTGGATATATGTCCAGTAGTAGAGTTACTCCCTCTTCTGTTTTCCACATTAAAAATGTCCTTAACTACGTAGTTCACATTTGGGTGATGTATACAACATGCACGTGCAGACACACACACACACACACACACACACACACACACACACACGCATACACGCTGCAAAACATAAGACAGCTACTGCTCTCCAGATTTTACAGTCTAGACAAGGAAAGAAACATAAACTATGTGTAACAAAATTGACATCAGAGACCCATTATTTATTCAGTTGCTCATTACCAAGCACTTCTCAGTTGGTGAGCAACATATTCATAGCCCTCAGTCATGGGGCTCACTGCCAGCAGAGCTGGGGAGCATCAGAAGGATGGCAGAGGATCCAAGGAAACAGAAAGGTTCTTACCCTTTCTCTCCATCTTTCTCTAAATGATAAGAGAAGCAAGATAGAAGGAAAATAAGATAATTAGTAACTATGAAAGAGATTGAGCTTTATTTTGTGCAGCAAAATCAGAGAGGCTCTTGCTGTGGAAATGTCTTTCACTTGTAGGCAGATCAAAGATCTTATATTATCTGCTACCTCTCAAAGGTGGAATGCACAGAACTTACAGTCCTGGGAACCAGAGCGTGAACAGAGGGACCACAACCAAAATCACCGCCGCCACCACCACCACCACAAAGTGTCTGTAAGACTCAGACTCTGAATCAGCGACCTTAGAGTACTGGGATGCTGAACTCAGAAGCTACAAGGCCCGATATTATCATCTGTCAGCAGAAAAAGTTAACTCTATTCCCCCACCTTCCATGTACTCTGTTCCCATTGCAAATTGGCTTAAAACTCCATTTTAGAGAAATTGTTCTTTAAAAAGTTAGCAGCTGCCAAATGAGCATTTTCAGTACATGTACTTTGGGCTTCCTTGTTGAATTTGATTCTGCTGATCTCTGTTTTCTTCAAACGCTGTTTCAAAACTCAAATTCTGTGATACTGTAGTGTGCTTTGATTCTCTCTGAACCCTTAATTCTTTTTGTATCTGTCCTCCAAGTGTGCATTTTTTTATTCTTAGCCAGTATTTCCCCTCCATCTATGTACAGCAATCCCTTTATCAGGGTTTCTGCTTTCTCTGGTCTCAGTTACCTGTGATCGGCTGTGCCCAAAAATATTAAATGGAAAATTTCAGAAATAAATAATTCATATGTTTTACATTGTGCACCATTTTGAGTAGCGTGATAAAGTCTTATGCCCTCACACTCCGTCCCTCCCAAGACCCGATTCATCACGTTGTCGTTTATTCATGATGAATATGGTTCCCGCTCGTTCATCACTGAGTAGCTATACTGCAGTCCTTGTGTTCAAGTACCTCTTATTTAACTTAATAATGGCTCCAAAGCACAAGAGTGGTGATGCTGCAAAGTCAGACTTGCCAAAGAGAAGCTGTACCGTGCTCCCTTTAAGTGAAAACATGAAAGGTCTCAAGTTAATTAAAAAAAAATGTTATCCTGAGGTTACTAAGATCTATGGTAGTAACAAATCTCCTATCCAAAAAATTATGAAGACAGAAAAAAAATTGTGCTAGTTTTGCTATTGTACCTCAAACTGCAAGTTAATCTCACAGTGAGTGGTCAGTGCTTAGAAGAGATGGAAAAGGCATTAAACTTTATCATAGGTATGTATGTATAGGAAAAAGAAACACAGTAGGAGAGGGTTTGGGCATTCACTGGTGGGCTTGGAGCATATCCTTCATGCAAGGGGGGGGGTACTTCACTGTCCTAGGCTGGTCTAATCAGGCTTCACGGTGTTCAGCACATGTCATACATTTTTGGTGACAAATCTTTCCTGGGTCTCGATTCTTTACCCAATACCTTCAGCTGTATATCTCACCTGCCCTCTAATTTGGCACAGGCCAAACAGAACTCTTCGTTTTTATCTGTATTACATACTTCTGTTTCCAGTTTTTATTTCAACTGATGGTAACACCATCCATCTTTTAGTTCTTTTAACCAAAAACTTAGGGGCAATTTTTGTGACTTTCTTTCTCCCTCATCAACCACATCTAATCAACCTCTATGTAGTTTTTGAATATGTCCCCACTTCTCTGTCTCTATCACCCCTGTTTTAGTTTGCATGAATTCTTACAATCTTTCTAAGTGCTCTCTGGGCATTCATTATTTATTTTTCTCTAACTCCACTTCCTAAGCAGCTGACCACTGCTTAGATGTTTATTGCCTTCCGTGTAGCCTTCAATATGATTTGATTGTCCAGCATCCGTTTTCTTACTGTAGAACAGAAGGCCATCCATTGGTCCCTGCCCACTGCCAGTTACATCACCTCTCCAACCAGCACTAGCTGTGTGCTTGTGGCGGCTGCAGGGTTGTCACTGCTGGCTTAGCTGAATCTGATATGGTCTCACCCCTTTACCTCAGTAAATTCCTGATTTGTTTGTTGACTCATTCCTGTTTATTAAGACTAACGTTTTTTATGGTTGTGACCCTGTGATAACTTAAAAGAATATAAAAGAAGTAAAAGGATGTTTTTAGGTAGATTTTATGAGAGGATGATAGTAGCTATAAAAGACATACCTTACATGTCAGCAAAGTCTGGATTCGGGTCTGATGTAGATAGATAAATATTCATAGAAGTTTCATCACAGTGCTTCCTCAGCTTCACCCCTATGACCGCCCCTTCCCATTATCATGATAATTTGTTTACTGAAAATAGGCAGAAGAAGAGGTCTGTTTTATTATGTTTTCCAGGACATTGCCTTGTCCTTTTCTATTCCAAATAGACCATGGCCAACTTTTATGGTGCTCCATGCCAAACATTTGAGTCCTGAGTTATTTACATTTTATATACTGGGAATGTAAACTCTTGCTTTTCTACCCTTGCTGTTGGTCAGAGGAAGCTAAGATTAAATAAATGCCTTCAATGCAGAATAAGTCCTCAACTTATGCCTATTGAGCTATAAGATCCCTGGCCAGAGACCAGGGTACTGGTGATAGGTAAGGTACTTCTACCCAAATTGTTAGAGTTCTTTATGATTAATACCCGATGGCAGTTTTTTTTTTTTATTAAACCAATACTCATTCTTGTAGAGTCAGTTTATGAATTAAGGTTTCTGAGAAAATTGTCATGGATTTGCAGACTAAGTTTAATTCACCAATCGTCAGCTTACCCAATATTTTGTGAATAACTCTATCACTGCACTTAAAACATTAAATTGCATGTCTTCCTTTATGTTTTTACTTCTTCAAACAGCATGAGTTATTTGAGGGCAGAAAACATGTCATTTTTTTCTCCCAAGTCTAGAATGCTTCATTGACTGAGTAAACAAATTGTTATTGTGTGCAGTGAAGTTTAGGTTTTAAAAAATCTAATTCTCAATATTTACATAGTAATCAATAAATTCTCTCTAGATATATTTTTTCCTGGTAATAAATTTCTTATTGTCACATTGAGGCAAACTTTTTATATCTAAGCTTTTCGCAGAGGTACTGGGAACAGGAAAATAAGTTAGCTGGAAATACTTCTTGGAGCTAATAACCTAGAAGAATTTTTTTGTGTGTGTGACAGAAACAAAGAAAGGAACAGATAAGGACAGTCGAGCAGGAAGGGAGAAAGATGAGAAGCATCAATTCTTCAATGTGGATTCTTAGTTTTTCATTGATTGCTTTCTTTTATGTGCCATGGCCGGGGAGCTACAGCAGAGCAAGTAACCCTTTGCTCAAGCCAGCTACCTTAGACTTAAGCCAGCTACCTTGGGATTCGTGCCAGCGACCTTTGGACTCAAGCCAGTGACCATGGGTTCATGTCACTGATCCCATGCTCAAGCCAGTGACCCTGTGCTCAAGCTGATGAGCCTGAGTTCAAGCCAGTGACCTAGGGGTTTCGAACCTGAATCCCCTGCATCCCAGTCTGATGCTCTATCCACTGCACCACCACCTGTTCAGGCTAACCTAGAAGAATTTGTATAGAAAAATTTATTAAAGATTATGCAGGTTAGGATGTTGTAGTGTAGGTGACAGTGAACTGACCTGCACACATGGGTTGAGTTTCCCTCAGAAAATGAAACTGGAAATTAAATTGGGACAAAAATATTTAAGTCCACTATGGGGACTATGGAGGGCAAAAAGCGCATTGCTGAAAACTGACTGAAGATGTAATATCAGAAGGAAGGTGATACCAAGCAACTAAGGAGCTGGACTGAAATGGAAATGTAGAAATGCTGTCAGGTGCCACCCATGTCATGGTAGTGCTCTTCTAACCTTTCAACAGAGAGAGGGCCTTTGATCAGGAGCAACCTCTCAGGGCCAAGTGGTAGGAATATCCTCTTGTGGAAATGACTATTTTAGGCTGTCTTTGCCTGATGCCATCATAAGGGGCATCATACAGGTGGGGGGAGATATATTTCTCACAGAAGAAAATGGCATGAGTGGAGAAGGCAGGCCAACAAGTAGTGCAGCCTGGCGGGAACACATAGTACCATGATGGAGGATGGTGCTAATGCTCAGGTCATAGGCTAAGTGTCTGGGAGAACAATACATTGTCCAGGGTATCTGATTCTTATTATTTAGGATTTTGGGACATTGAAGATAACTAAGGCAGAGGATAGTGAATAATTAGGGAAACATATATGAGGTTTTTGCAATAAAAACAGGCGAGAAATGATTAAGGCCTAAACTAAGCAAAGTAAGCAAGGGACGAGAGAGAGCACTGAGTATGATCTGTTGCAAAATAAGCACCAGACTGAAAACATAAAGCACTTCTAGCATCAATAGCAGCCAGTCTTGAATACCACTCAACTGTCTGAACTTCACTTTAGAATGTTTGTGAATGATGTTGCCTCTTAAGCCTGGAACACTATTTTTAAAATTACACTGGGGAACATTCTTTTTTCATTTTCTGTTGCATGAGGTTTTAGAACTTTTTCTACATATTTCTGAATCACTGATTCCAAATCTAAAATTTGTTTTTGGATGCAAGCTCTAGTTTTTATGCAATTTTAATTTCTTTTTGTTATAGTTAATGGTATGCATTGGGTTTTAAATTAGAATTAAAGGGCAATGACTCTTGAATTGAACATAACCACAAGGCAATTAATGTTTTACAAACATCACTTTTACATAATTGTAGTTGTTTTTAAATGTAAAAAATTATTATCTGATAAAAACACCCTCTTATTTTGTTTTTAGATTGAATCATGGCTTCTTCAAGTAGACATAAATGTAAGAATAGTCCTGACACCTTCTGTTATATATGTGGCTGTTACACACTTCAACGTCAAAGGCGCAATATTTCATCATTTGTGACACGTGCATATATTGCCTATTTTCAAGTTCCCCTTGGTGATCAAGACAAGAATTGGGCTCCTCACATTGTGTGTCATAATTGTGAGGAAATGCTTCCTGAGTGGACAAAAGGAAAACACAAAGAAATGCCTTTTGGTATTCCCATGGTTTGGCATGAACCTAAGGACCACAGCAGTGACTGTTATTTCTGTCTGATCCATACAAAGGGCATTGGCAAGAAAAAATGTCATATGATTGCATATTCTAATATTCCTTCAGTAATATGACCTATCCCACACTCTGAGACACTCCCGGTTCCAGTTTTCAATGGTTTTATCTCTTCTAAGGATGAAGAAAGTGAACATGGTGATCAAGTGTATTTTGATAAGATGCATGAGGAAATGGTTGTAGAATCTGAAGGGTCTTCTTCTGATGCCAAGCAGTCATTAACCCCTCAGCAGTTTAGCCAACCCAAATTGAATGACTTAGTAAGAGATTTGGGCCTATCAATGAAAGCAGCTGAGTTATTAGCCTCCAGCCTTCAAGAAAAGAATGTACTTCACCAACTGGTCAGCTAACGTATCCCATTTCAGGAAGCGTGAACAAATTTTTGTGGACTTTTATTCCGAAAACAAACACTTTGTTTACTGTCATGATATCAGTAGTCTTCTCTCCCAGCTCAGTCTTACCACTTACAGTCCCAACACAATAGCGGCTATTTCTTGACAGCTCTAAACGGAGTCTGAAATGTGTTCTACACAATGGTAAAGTTTATGCAGTGGTTTCAATTGGTTATTCAACTCATCTGCGAGAAGATTATAATAACATAAAAATTGTCCTCTACTGTCTGAAGTATGAAGAGCATAACTGGATCATTTGTGTGGATCTTAAAATGGTCAATTTCCTGCTAGGACAACAGAGAGGTTTCACGAAGTATCCTTGCTTTCTGTGTTTGTGGGACAGCCGAGTTTGGGAGTAACAGTATACACAGAGGAGTGGCCGAACTGTGAAGGTCTGGAAGTAGGGATGCAAAATATTGTGAATGAACCTGTAGTTAATCGAGACAGAATCATTTCCCCCCCACTTCACATCAAACTTAGCTTAATGAAGCAGTTTGTTCAGGCTTTGAATAGAGAAAGTAAATGCTTTCAACATATTACTTCTGCTTTTCCTGCCTTGTCTTTCGAGAAGATAAAAGCAGGTATAGTCGATGGATCTCAAATTCAATGCTTCATAAGTGATGAAGAATTTGCCAGGAAGATGAATAAGGAGGAGAAAGCAGCATGGCAGTTTTATTCTGGCAGTTACAAAGAACTTCCTTGGCAACAAAAAAGCAGAACAGTATAAACTTCTGGTTCAAAGGATGCTGTTGGCTTTCTGAGACATTGGATGTAACATGAGCGTTAAGATTCACTTCCTGAACAGTCACCTTGATAAGTTTCCTGAAAATCTTGGAGCTGTTAGTGATGAGCAGTCTACTGCTGGAGCATCATACGAGATTGTCCTCAACAAGTACACAAACGCAAGAGCTACAAATGCAACTCTTTGCCTGAATATAATTTAAATAATTTTTGTGCAAATTTTATGATTAAAATAAGTGTTTTAATATGTTCTATTTCAAAATTGTGGACAAATTATGTGGCAATCATATCTTTTAGTGTATTAGTGTATTTACTGCATTATATAAAACATTATATTTTCACAAAGATGATGCCCAAGAAGACATTCTACCTCATTATGTTAAACAAAATGTTGAAAATTTTACAATAAGATGAAAACCTAATATATTGAATTGCAAATAAACTAGCTTACAGAGAAAAACTAATGTCAGGTTTGAGATCAGCACAGTTGATTTAGGTAAGAACAAGTGTTTTTGTGGATGTAACAAAATTTTTGTTCTCCAGTGTTATCATTATTTGTAAAAAGTACTTAAAATACTAAAGACTTGTGGGGGGCACCCCACACTATGGAGGCCTTGCAAGTACTAATACAGAGAGCCTGTTTCCTCAACCTCATGGGAGCTCATCAGTCTTGTTATCTCAGGCAGGGCCAAAGAGTCCACTCATGAGAAATAACTGGAAGACCTCACTCCCACAGAGGTCAGGGACAGAAAAGGTTTGACTGATACAATCTTCCCTGCTCTGCATCAGGAATGTAGTGTGGGGAGCCACTATTCTCAGGAAGAAGGCTTGCTGGGCTCGGGCATCCCCATGTCACAGGTCTAGAAGTCCTGGACCTCTAAAGGCAATGCTGACAGAGCCAACTGCGCATGTGCGTGGAACACTGACGAGGCATCCAGGCTCCTCAGCATACCTCAGGCCTGGGCCGTGTTTTATAAAGTTCTAAATTATTTTTTATTGTAGTAAATACTTATAACAAGAAGTTTAACATTTTAACCATTTTAAATGGTGTAATGTAAAATGTAGTGGTATTAAATACACTCACAACACCCTCACCAATATTCATCTCCAGAACTTTTCCATCATTCTAAACGTAACTCTGTACCTGTTAAACAATAAACTCTCCCCAAAGCCCTGGAGACCTCTATTCTACTTTCTCCCTCTATAAGTTTGCCTGTTCTAACTAATTCATGTATGCGGAATTACACAATATGTGTCTTTCTGTGACTGGCCTATTTCATTTAGCATAATGCTTTCAAGGTTCATCTAGGTTGTAAAATGTTTTAAAACTTAATTCTTTTTTATGCATGAATAATATTCTACTGTGTACCTATACCATATTTTGTTTATCCATCCATCCATTGATGGACATTGGGGTTATTTCTGTCTTTTGGCTATTGTGAATATGATGCTAAACATTTTGGCACACAGTACCTATTTGAATCCCTGTATACAATTATTTTGTATATGCCATACACAGAAGTTTTAAAGCCTTCCTTCATTGTGATAATGTGTAAGAATGAAATGCCAGATGTGTGCATCATGCAATAGATAGAGCTTGAAAATTTAATTTCTGTTCCTATTGCTTAGAAAAGAGTCAAATCAGGCAATTATTCACTCTGGTAAGTAAGTGACAATACCTTGAATTTCAAAGAAATGACATTTTTATTTCTCAAAATTCTAAAGAACAACTGCTTTTCATTTTATCCTCACTTAGTAGGATGTATGTATCATCAGAGGTCTTCACGCAAACAGTAAGCACTTCCCCCGTAGCGCACACACACAGAGATATATAAAGGGTTCCGGACTGTGGGACTGACCACTCAGTGTGACAGCTGGGAAAGAATAAAATCACACCAGTGAGGCCCACATTTTCTTAAAGATTCCTCTTTCTTAACAACATTTAAAGTTGATGCTGAATTTGCCCCCCAAGAAAACAGTTCTGAGGCTGAGTCTCAGTCAATAGTATGTTCTGAACCAAGGCATAAATTTGTGTGTAATGCTGATATGTATTATGATTACATCATCTTCAAGGAGCCTTTCTAAGTTTTTAACTTGTGAGGTGTAGAGCATAGAGTCTAAGCATCTATGTTTCAAACTGAATCATTTGATTTTGCTGATTTTGTTTGATCTGTTAGTGGCAACCAGCACTAAGCTTTGAGGCAGGTGTATAGACAGATGGAATTAGCCAGAAAGAACTCTATCTAACAGTCAGGACCTGGCTACACACTCAAGCTAAGAAGCAATTTAATCAGTATCCCCTTTGGGTATGTAGAATCTTCCCAAAGGCAGCCCAGAATAAGGGTGAAGTGAGACTGGCCTCTGGTAGATTCAGGATTTTTTTTAAAAAATAATATTTTTAATATTTATAAATTTATATCAAACTAAGATACACAAAGAAGTGTTGATGTTAAGGAAATTTATCAAAAATATAGTGTGTTCGTAAAGTCATGGTGCACTTTAAAAGTGCACCCGGTCAAAAGTATACCATGACTTTATGGACACACTGTAGTTTCTTCATTATAGAATCCCCTGAGGATAAAAACAAAAAGAATATTTTTAACCCTGCGTTTTTATAAGTTGTTAGCAGAAAGGTAGCTTTAATAACTCTCACCTCTTGAGCCTGACCTGTGGTGGTGCAGTGGATGAAGTGTGGACCTGCAATGCTTGAGGTTGCCGGTTCAAGACCCTGCACTTGTCTGGTCAAGGCACATATGGGAGTTGATGCTTCCTGCTCCTCCCCCCTTTCTCTCTCTCTCTCTCTCTGTCACTCTCTCTCCTCTCTAAAAAATGAATTAAAAAAAAAAAAACTCTCACCTCTTTTATTTATGCCTATTGTCTCCTCAGTGGGATAGAGGAATATAACTATTTACATAATTTTTGAAGATAAAGTGTAACTCACAAATCCTTGGCACAGTGACTTGATTTACATGAAAGGATAAACAACTGGGTTTGGATGAGACAGGGCATGAGAAGGGTCCAGAGGAAGAGACAAGAGCCACTCAGTACATATGGGGAGAGCTGTGAGGAAATGCTTTGAAAGGAGACACTTAGGATATTGGAGAATGAAATCAGCTGACTTTAAAATGGTTCGGGGATGCTATCTTTGGATGCACATTATTATTAATTATCTTTGATATTAACAATTTTTAAATAAGCCTTCAGAAGTTAAACATGTTAGAAAGATCCTGAGAGGCCTGAGCTGTGGTGGTTTAGTGGGTAAAGTGTCAACCTGGAACACTGAGGTCACCAGTTTGAAACCCTGGACTTGCCTGGTCAAGGCCCATATGAGAGTTGATGCCTCCTGCTCCTCTTCCTTCTCTCTCTCTCTCTCTCTCTCTCTCTCTCTCAAAATGAATAAGTAAAATCTAAAAAAAAACAAAAAACAAAAGAAAGATCCTGAGAAAGGCAGGCTTTTCTCATTCAAGCCTCCTCTTGCCGTGTGTCTGTGTGTACTGCTCTTAGAGTATATTGCTAGGCAGAGAGACAGGAGCACAGATTAAATGTCTAGTTTTGTAGATTTGTCTCTAAGGCTCTGGGGCTTCATTTGGTTCTTCCTGACCTAAATTAAGAGTCACTGGTCCTTGGAACTTAAAATTGTTCCATTTGTTGAAGCTCTGTATTCTGTGGTTTCCCTGAGGAAACAAGAGAATCATTTATCGTCACAAATTGTTGCTGGTTTAGCAACTCTTGCTCCTGTCACTATGTCATTCTCTTGTTCTACATTCATCATTTTGGTGTGTGGGGGAAAGGAAGATCCTAGAAGTTACTGATCTTGTTCCTGGTTTGGCATAGCTTTAAAAGCCAAGAGGTTTTGGGTCCCTCTTACCCTTGCCTGAAAGTAATATTCAAGTAAAAGAGAAAAGGGAGCAGAGTTTGTTCAGACTTTCAAAGGGAGTGGTATTTTCCCTTATTCTTTCACTTTTTTGAAAGTTATAATGATAATAGTACTTCAGTGCATTTAAAATTTTCCTTTGGCTCTGACAAGACACTGCTTATTGGGGTTTAAAAAACTATATTTATTGACCTATTGTTAAACCAACAGAAACTCCTTATACAAAAAACTCTGAGTTTTTTGTTTGTTCATTTTGGAAATTGTTATACCAGTTTGGAGGCTCCTCTCCACTTTTCTGAGTTTATTACAGGGAAAGTAAAACAGAGAGCAATTAGGAGCCCTCATGCGGGAATTTAACTTATTTTTATCTTTACTAGACTGATATTAATTGCTGAAACGTGGTTCTCTGTAAACTTAAAAAATATATTTTCTGATTATTTTGTGTGAGAAAAACAAATTTCAGAGTATATTCTGAAGATAATTCAGAACATTATAATATCAAAGGTAATTTAAACTTGTAGCCATGAGGATCTCAGAAAAATAAATTTGGAGCTAAAGCAAGAAAGTGTGAGCTCAACATAGGACAGACCAGCACTTGGTACTGGTAGGAAAGCTGGCTACTCCAGAGCTGATTAGAGATTCTGTAAAAGAAATAGTTCATTTTGATGAAAACTCTTGGAATGTATATGAAATGAAGAGAGAGAGCAAAAGAAAATAAGATTGATCATTCATGTTTTTGCTTCTCTCAAAGCTGGAAAACACATTTGAAAAGTTCATAGCCACCTGCATCCCTGACCTAAATTTAGCACTTTTTTTTTTTTTTCAGGGACAGAGAGAGAGTCAGAGAGAGGGATAGATAGGGACAGACAGACAGGAATGGAGGAAAGTGAGAAGCATCAATCATTAGTTTTTCGTTGCCATCGCGACACCTTAGTTGTTCATTGATTGCTTTCTCACATGTGCCTTGACCGCGGGCCTTCAGCAGACCTAGCCACCCTTGCTGGAGCCAGCGACCTGGGGTCCAAGCTGACGAGCTTTTTGCTCAAGCCAGATGGGTCCACGCTCCAGCTGGCAACCTCGGGGTCTCGAACCTGGGTCTTGCACATCCCAGTCCGACGCTCTATCCACTGTGCCACAGCCTGGTCAGGCTCCTGACCTAAACTTAAGTGAACAGAATAGGTGGTATGTCTCCATGTTCTCTGTTAAAAATTCTGCTATTGACTTGGATTAGATACCTACTTCAGAAATAATGATATTCCACTGTGCATTAATGCTTAGAAATGTTCAGTTATGCTGCCAAGGAATTAGAACTCTCAGTGTAATAAATTTGCAAATTAGTGTATCTCCAGTCCTAGAACAATGCCTAACACATATCTGCTATTCAATAATATTTGTTGAATGAATAAATTAAAATTGACAGAGAGAGGCAACTCCATCCGTAGTGTGTGAAGTTTAATCTACTTATACTTAAAATGGAAACTTTTCTTGGGGTATATGATAGTTCTGGACATCCAGAAATTCATATAAGGCTATTCAAAGGAAGAGAGAAACCCATAGAGAAATTGGCTGGATTGAAGATTGGAGATAGCCATTCAAACAATATCACCCTGGAATTAGAGACTTTCCTTAATTTCTATACAAGTCACAGTTTGCACAGAAAATGGCTTAGAGTAGAGGTTCCTAAACTTTCTTACTCCCAGTGTCTTTAGTGTCTCAGTGATTTTTTTTTTTTTTTAATATACAGTGTGTCTGTAAAGTCATGGTGCACTTTTGACCAGTGACCATGACTTTACGGACACACTGTATTACTCCTAGACCAAAAGAAAAAGCAAACGGTTTCATTTATTAATTAGTTGCTCTAAACAACTTAATATTTAAGTCTTAACAACTTAATAGTTTGAATAAATAAGACGTGGATATTAAAAGAAAGAACAAAATTTTTAGTTCACTCTAAAATAGTCACAATTACTCACTGATGGGATTGTGTGCCTGTCGAGCATGAACAACTCCTCACATTTCAGTATTACTGTCACCCTCATTTTCCTTCCCACACTAACTTTCATGCACTCATCCCCTCAGGTAACATTCAGAAACCATGAGGTTAAGAGATGGAAAATATTAATAATAATAATAATAAGCCCTGGACAGATAGCTCGGGTGGTTAGAGCATCGTTCCATAGAACAGAGGTTGTAGGTTCAATCTGTGGTCATGGCACATACAGAAACAGATAGATGTTCCTGTCTCTCTCCCTCTACTCCTCTCTCACTAAAATCACTAAACAAACAAACAAACAAAAACAATAATAATAATGATGATGATGATGATGTTCACTGCTGACTTTTCAAAAACAACATCATGAAATAAAACCAAATTTATTCTTAACTAGTAGAAAAACACAATAATCTTGTTTGAAGTCTTAGTAACATTTCTGAGTGGGGGAGGTGAAAGCCAGGATATTTATGAGATTTTTGGAGTTCTGGTTTAAGATAGGTTTTTGAATGAAGCGACCTAGTTGGGAATGGGCAAAGTGTGTAACATAATAGTGTAGAATCAGTGGCTGTAGTGAGGTAAGGATTTCAAATGATTGTGGAAACACAGGTAATCATTTGAAAGCCCACCTGAGTGGTTTTATTGTCCTGAGAAGAGAGGTTATTAGGGTTTAGTGAAAGTTTAGGTATATAGCTTTGGTGGAAATTCCTGAAATAAAAAATAGGTTCTTGCACTTTTATCTTCTTGGACAAGTGTTTCTTGGAAGAGTAAAATCATGTTAATGCAGACATTAGACCTTATGGTTTTAGTTCTCAATATTAATGATAAAAAGTAACAATAGCTAACATTCATTGAGACTTTTTTTGCAAACCATGGTTCTCAGAACTTTCCATGTATTCTATTTTAAAATATTTTCAGCAGTTATATATGGTAGAAATTGTTGTCTCCATTTTTACAGCAAGAGGATAGAAAAAAAAGACAGAGTGGTTGATAAAACTTGCCTATGGTCATGGAACAAGGACAAGATGGAACATGTGTTCTTTTTGTTTTAAACAGTGAAAAGGCAGGCAAGTGTGATGACAGTAATTCACACAATTTGTGCAATGAATATTTCTTTTTTTTTTTCTTTCTTTTTTTTTTTTTTTTTTTACAGAGACAGAGAGAGAGTCAGAGAGAGGGATAGATAGGGACAGACAGACAGAAACGGAGAAAGATGAGAAGCATCAATCATCAGTTTTTCGTTGCAACACTTTAGTTGTTCATTGATTGCTTTCTCACATGTGCCTTGACCGCGGGCCTTCAGCAGACTGAGTAACCCTTGCTGGAGCCAGTGACCTTGGACTCAAGCTGGCGAGCTTTTGCTCAAGCCAGATGAGCCCGTGCTCAAGCTGGCGACCTCAGGGTCTCGAACCTGGGTCCTGCGCATTCCAGTCGGACACTCTATCCACTGCGCCACTGCCTGGTCAGGCATGAATATTTATTTTCAAAGTGTTCTTTAGACATTCGTATTACTTCTGCTGTGACGTAGGTGTGTGGGCCTCCCTACAGATGGATAGAAGGACTTCTCTGGTTTGACCTTGCTTTAGATACAGCTGCTTGTAGCTTTCCTGTTTACTAATCCTGGGTGTTAGTGACCAGCTACCATGGTTGAATAAGCAGTAGTGAGTAGGGTCTCCTACTTTATGGCATTTTGGTTGCTTAGTTATTGAGCCATGTTACAAATTGTGACTTAATTAAAATATATATATATATATATATATATATATATATATATATATATTCAATGTATATATATATATAGTGTTAAAGTGATTTGCACTCTTGTTAGATTAAAAAGTATCTTATTTTAGGTGTCAGTATTATGTAAAAGAACAATAGATTTTAAAACAAGAATACTGGCTCTGCCATATCCATCTATGAATTTCAGGTTCTTATTTAGTAAGTTATGGTAAATATGTACTTCACAGGGTTGTTAGAAAGATCCTATAAGGTAATATCAGGTGTATTAGAGAGATTTTTTATCCAATAGAGTATTATGCATATACTTAATAAAATAATTGTTATTATGTGGTTCTGTGAAAGTATGTTACATACACTTAAACACTAGATAGTCTTATTCTATTTCTCGCTACTTCATGTTAATATGTTTATTCCTGGAAGGACAGGAGTTCATATGAATCGTCCTTTCATTCTAGGCATCTTGTATTCTAAGCAGAAGTGCACACTGGATTTTTAATTATTTCTCCAAGCTTTATTTTGAGTTAGTATTTTAATTTTCATGCAGGCTCTTAACTGCAGGATTTATAATACATATGTCAGTTTAAACACACAGCCACAGACGTACACACACCATTACAGAATTGCCCCCACACTAAAATTTGTTTCTAGAAAATTTTCTCACTCCAAAGGCAAAGCTCAAGGGACCAGATGGTCCCTAGGGAGAGTCTTACTCTTTGCTTTCCTTTTAGTCCTTAGAGATGTACAGCTCTCACATAAAAATAAATAATGAAAGTGAAGGAGGAGATGAAGAAAAATACAAGAAAAGCAATATTTTTGGTTCTTCCAAAATTATTATACTGAATTTTTAAATTTATTTTTATTAATTTTAATGGGGTGACATTGATAAATCAGGGCACATGTGTTCAGAGAAAATATTTCCAGGTTATTTTGACATTTGATTGGTATGTTTGTCTTCCTGGTGTTGAGTGTTATAAGTTCTTTATAAATTTTGGTTATTAACCCCTTACCTGACGTGCTGTCGAATATGTTCTCCCATTGTGTGGTTTGTCTTTTTATTCTGTTCTTATTGTCTTTAGCTGTGCAAAAACTTTTTAGTTTGATATAGTCCCATTTGTTTATCTTGCCTTTTATTTCATTTGCCGGTGGAGATAAAACGGCAAATATATTGCTGCTACAGATGTCGGAAAGTTTGCTGCCTATGTTTTCTTCTAAAATGCTTATAGTTTCACGGCTTATATTTAAGTCTTTTATCCATTTTGAATTTGTTTTTGTGAATGGTGTAAGTTGATGGTCTAGTTTCATTTTTTTGCAGGTAGATGTCCAATTTTCCCAACACCATTTGTTAAAGAGGCTGTCTTTATTCCATTGTATGTTCTTTCCTCCTTTGTCAAATATCAGTTGTCCATAAAGCTGTGGGTATATTTCTTGGTTCTCTGTTCTGTTCCATTGATCTATGTGTCTGTTCTTATGCCAGTACCAAGCTGTCTTGAGTATAATGGCCTTGTAGTAGACCTTGATATCCGGAAGCTGATACCTCCTGCTTTATTTTTTTCTTTTTAAGATTGCTGAGGCTATTTGTGTTCTTTTTTGGTTCCGTATAAATTTTTGGAATATGTGTTCTATATCTTTGAAGTATGTCATTTGGTTTTAATTGGTATGGCATTGAATTTATAAATTGCTTTGGGTAATATAGACATTTTAATGATGTTTATTCTTCCTAGCCATGAGCACGGTATATGCTTCCACTTGTTTGTATCTTCCTTGATTTCTTTTATCAATGTTTTATAATTTTCTGAGTACAAGTCCTTAACCTCCTTGGTTAAATTTACTCCTAGGTATTTTATCTTTTTGGCTGCAATAGTGAAGGGGATTGTTTCCTTAATTTCTTTTGCTGACAGTTCATTGTTTGTATACAGAAATGCCTCTGATTTCTGAGTATTAATTTTATATCCTGCCACCTTGCTGAATTCATTTATAAGGTCCAGTAGTTTTTTGACTGAGACTTTAGGGTTTTCTATATACAATATCATATCATCTGCAAATAGTGACAGTTTTACTTCTTCTTTTCCAATTTGGATGCCTTTTATTTCTTCTTCTTGTCTGATTGCTATAGCTAGAACTTCCAGAACTATGTTGAATAAGAGTGGTGAAAGTGGGCATCCCGCCTGGTTCCTGACCTTAAGGGGATTGCTTTTAATTTTTGTCCATTTAGTATGATGTTTGCTGTGGGTTTGTCATAGATGGCCTTTATCATGTTAAGGAATGTTCCTTGTATTCCCACTTTACTGAGAGTTTTGAGCATGAATGGGTGCTGGATTTTTATCAAATGCCTTTTCTGCATCTATTGAAATTATCATGTGATTTTTTTCCTTCCTTTTGTTTATGTGATGAATCACATTGATTAATTTGCGAATATTGAACCAGCCTTGCCTCTCCAGAATAAATCCCACTTGATCATGGTGTATGATTTTTTTCATATATGCTGGATCCGGTCGGCTAATATTTTGTTGAAAATTTTAGCGTCTAAATTCATCAGGGATATAGGCCTATAATTTTCTTTCTTTGTGTTGTCTTTGCCCGGTTTTGGGATCAGAATTATTCTCGCCTCATAAAAGGAGTTTGGAAGTCTTCCTTCCTCTTGAATTTTTTGAAATAGCTTGGGGAGGATAGGAATTAGTTCTTCTTTGAATTTTTGATAGAATTAACTTGTGAAGCCATCAGGCCCAGGACTTTTCTTTTTTGGGAGTTTTTTGATAACAGTTTCGATCTCATTTGTTGTAATTGGTCTGTTTAGGTGTTCTGATTCTTCCAGATTGATTTTTGGAAGTTTATATGATTCAAGAAATTTGTCCATTTCATCTAGATTGTCTAATTTTTTGGCATAGAGTTCTTCATAGTATTTTCTTACAATGCTTTGTATTTCTGTTGTATTAGCTGTTATTTCTCCACTGTCCTTTTTAATTTTATTTATTTGAAACCTCTCTCTTTTTTTCTTGGTGAGTCTAGTTAAAGCTTCATCAATCTTGTTTACCTTTTCAAAGAACCAGCTTCTGGTTTCATTGATCCTCTGTATTGTTTCCTTCGCCTCTATGTCATTTATTTCTGCTCTGATCTTTATTATTTCCTTTCTTCTACTTGTCCTGGGTTTTATTTGTTGTTGTTTTTCTAGTTCTTTTAGATGCAGGGTCAGGTTGCTTATTTGAGCTTTTTCTAGCTTCCTATGATATGCCTGTAGTGCAATGAACTTCCCTCTCAGTACTGCTTTTGCTGTGTCCCATAAATTTTGAGTTGATGTATGCTCATTATCATCTGTTTCTAGAAATTTTTTTATGTCTTCTTTGATCTCATTGTTAATCCATTCATTATTTAATATCATGTTATTTAGTTTCCAAGTGTTTGAGTATTTTTCAGTTTTTCTTTTGTGGTTAATTTCTAGTTTCATGGCATTGTGATCAGAGAAGATGCTTGATATGATTTCAATCTTCTTAAATTTATTGAGACCATTTTTGTGTCCTAACATGTGGTCTATCCTAGAAAACGTACCATGAGCGCTTGAGAAGAATGTATATTCTACTTCTTTAGGATGAAAAGTTCTGAAGATATCTATTAAATCAAGTTGATCTTGTGTATCCTTTAAGTCTGCTGTTTCTTTATTGATTTTCTTTCTTGAGGATCTATTCAGTGTTGTTAGAGGGGTATTGAAATCCCCTACAATGATAGTATTGCTGTTAATCTCGCCCTTTATGTCCATCAAAGTCTGCTTTATGTATGTCGGGGCTTCTATATTTGGTGCATAGATATTTATAATAGTTATATCTTCCTGTTGAATTGTTCCCTTTATCATTATGTAGTGTCCTTCTTTATCTCTTACTACAGTCTTTGTTTTAAAGTCCATTTTGTCAGCTATAAGTACTGCTACTCCGGCTTTTTTTTTCATTTCCATTTGCATGAAATATTTTTTTCCATCCTTTTACCTTCAGTCTATGTGCATCTTTTGTTTTAAGGTGTGTCTCTTGTAGACAGCATATGTATGGGTCCTGTTTCTTTATCCATGCAGCTACCCTGTGTCTTTTGATTGGATCATTTAAACCATTTACATTTAAGGTTATTATTGATATGTAGTTGTTTATTGCCACTTTATTCTTTAAAGCTGTATTCTTCATTTGCTATATTCTTTCCTCCCTTTGAACTGTTCACAACACGCCCCTTAGTATCTCTTGCAGAATTGGTTTGGTTTTAATGAATTCCTTGAGGCTTTCTTTGTCTGGAAAGCTCTTTATTTCTCCTTCGATTTTAAATGTTAGCCTTGCTGGATAGAGTAGTCTTGGTTGTAGGTTCTTGTTCTGCATTACTTTGATTATATCTTGCCATTCCCTTCTGGCCTCAAGTGTTTCTGTTGAGAAGTCCGATGTCATCCTTATGGGGGCTCCTTTGAAGGTGATAGCCTTTTTTTCTCTAGCAGCTTTTAAGATTTTTTCTTTATCCATTAGCTTTGGTATTTTATCTATGATGTGTCTTGGTGTAGATCTTTTTGGGTTTCTCTTTAATGGAGTTCTGTGTGCTTCTTGAACGTGTGGAATGTTTCCCAGCCCTAATTTAGGGAAGTTTTCTGCTATGATTTGACTGAACACAGTTTCCATTTCCTGTCCTCTCTCCTCTTCTTCAGGCACCCCTATGATGCGAATGTTGTTTCTCTTCAGGTTGTCACAGAGTTCCCTTAGAGTTTCTTCACATTTTTTGAGTCTCTTTTCCTTTTTCTTCTCTGCTTCTGTGCCTTTGTTTATTGTGTCCTCTAACTCGCTGATTCGATCCTCAATGTGATTCATCCTGCTTTAATTCCTTCCATTGTGGTCTTCAGTTCTGATACTGTATTTGTCATTTCTGTCTAATTCTTTTTTATTATTTCAATTTCGTTTTTTATACTTGTTATCTCTTTATTTAGGTGTTTATAGTGACTATCCATTGTTGCTTTAATTTCTTTGAACATCCTAACTATCATTATTCTAAATTCTGCTTCTGGTAGTTTGGTTATATCTGGTTCATTCAGGTCCTTTTCTGGGGATTTCTCTTGATTCATTTGGTTTGCATTTCTCTGCCTGCCCATTTTATCTTTGTATAGGCAAGTTGTGGGCACAGGAGTCCAGTAAGTGTTGCCTTTGTGTTCTCTAGGTGTGGTCTGTCTTCAGGCCTGCCACCCCCTCTGCTGCTGCCTAGGGTGGTTGGGTATGGGCGTTGCCGGCGACAGCCTACTGCGGCTGTTGCTGTGATTTCCACCTCTCCTCCGCGGGAGGGGCTGTCACTCAAGCCACAAGCCTTTGCTCAGCTGTGAAACCAGCCCATTTCCGGAAGGCTTACGCCCAGCCCCCGCAGTCAGAGCCTGCTCGCCACAGTTTTGTGGGTTGGGCGGGGCTTTTGATGTGCTCTCAGCTGTAAGCCTTTGTCCGTCCAGAATTTAGCCCCACTCTCGAAGTCGGGGCCCTCCTGCGTAGGGTCACAAACTGCGGTTTATTGGGCCAGGCGTGTTTGCTGGCGTTAGCTCAGCTACTAGCTTCTGATCGATCCGGACTCTACCATGCCCCCACATTTGGCGCCAGCTCGCGCACGTGTGGTGGCCAGCCGCTGGGATTTCTCTGGCCAGGCGGGGCTAGTAGCGTGAGCTCAGCCGCGAAAGCCTGCTGCGCGCACGTAGGTTTGCAAACCACCAGGTTTTCTCTGGCCGGGCAGGGCTAGTAGCGTGAGCTCAGCTGCGAAAGCCAGCTCGCGCACGTAGGGTGGCCAGTCACCAAGATTTCTCTGGCCAGGTGGGGCTAGTAGCGTGAGCTCAGCCGCAAAAGCCAGTGCGCTCGTAGGATTTCAAACCACTGGGGTTTCTCCGTCCAGGCGGGGTTGGCAGTGTGAGCTCAGCACGAGCCCTTCGCCCGTCCCTGGTCCCAGCCCCGTCCCCGTGGTCAGGGCCGGCCTGCGTATGGTTGCAGAGCCGATCTCTGCCCGTATTTTCCCCCACAAGTGGGGTCACAGGCGGCCCGCAGCTACCGGACCGCTTTTGTGCGTCCCCTCCGCCCCTGCTGGGCTAGACCGAGCTCTCATTTGTTGTGCCTCCGCCCACGCCGACAGGACCGCGTTTCAGCATCCTGCCGCCAACATCCCTTCAGCAACCCTCAGAGAGATAGCAGTGTCTTAAGTCTCTACACTGTAGGCTTGGGAGCTCTCTCCCTCTAAGAAGCTCTGCTGTAATTGCCGCAGGAGAGCTTGTTTGGCTAGTGTCCTGCCTCCCTTTGCTGGTATTGCTAGTTCCAGGGGAAATATTCGTTTTCGATTAGGGAAATGACTTAGCCCAGGGGTCAGGATGGCTGTCCCTCAGACTGTCCTCGTGCCTTCAGTCCACTCTCTGTTCCCGCTGCTCTGTTTCTCTCCTCTGTCCCCGTTCCCCGGAGCCCGGGTGCATGGTTGTGAGAGAGGGTTTCTGTGCTATCCCTTTGAAAAGATTCTTGGGTATGAGAAAACTCTCTCTTTTTCACAAACAGTATCCTTACTTGCTTCACAGCTCAATACTGTCCATACGCCTCTTCTAGGCTCTGGGACTGCAGTCTGGGGCTTGGTTCCTGGGACCCAGGTCCTTCCCTCTCCGCCAAACTCTCCTCCCGCCACGTGGGTCTCTCCGGGCTGCCGTTTGCTCCAGGGAGCTGGGCAGCCCTCTTCGCGTTTTCGCTATTCCTACCAGTCTCAATGTGGCTTCTGCAGTGTTCCTTGGTTGAAGAGTCCACTTAGTTTAGTTCAAAGTTGGTTTATCCAGATGATGGTTCTTAAAATTGAGTTATAATCCACTTTGGTTCTGGGAGTTGGAAGTTGGTACGTCCGCCTACTCCATCGCCATCTTCCCTCCCCCCTATACTTGCTATCTTTTTATTTAGGTGTTCATAGTGACTATTCATTGTTGCTCTAAGCTCTTTGAACATCTTAACTATCATTATTTTAAACTTTGCATCAGGTAGTTTGGTTATATCTGATTCATTCAGGTCCTTCTCTGGGGATTTCTCTTGATTCATTTGGGTTGCATTTCTTTGCCTGCCCATTTTGTTGTGTGTAAGAGGGTTTGGCTCCTGGAGTCCAATGGGTGTTGCCTCTGTGTTCCCTAGTGTGTTCTGTCTGCAGACTCACCAACCCCCTCTGCCGCTGCCTAGGGTGGTTTGGTATGTGAGTTGCCGGCGCCAGTCGCTGCAACTGTTGCTGTGGTTTACACCTCTCCTCCGCGGGAGGGACTCTGTTCTTGTGCCAGGCTCTCTAAGCCTCAGCCGGTCTTGACCTTTGCCCTTCTCCCACAGGTGGGATTGTGCACCACTCTCGGGCCACAAGCCTAGGTACCAAGGGCAAGGGTGAGCAATATTGCTCAGCTGCTGGTTCCTGTCAGCCAGTTCCTCTGGCAGGGAGGGACTGCTGCTATGTGCTCAACTGTGAGCCCAGGCTTCCGTCCCACCTCCTTGGGCAAAGCTGGTTCATGCAGGGCTTCAAGCCTCGGAGGCCAGGTGAAGCTGTGCGCCCACTCGTCTCTTCCCAGAGGTGGATCTCTGCCCATTCTGGGCTCCTGCTTTTCCCCGACAGGGGGGGTCACAGGCGGGCCTGCAGCCACCAGACCACTTTCGCTCTCGTCTTCTCCGCCCCTCCTGAGCTAGACCGAGCTCATGCCAGCTGGCTAGGCCTCAGCCCCCACTGACGGAACAGTGCTTCCGCATCCTACCCGCCCTCCAGCAAGCTCTCAGCAGTGTGGGTGGGAGCACTGCAGCTCAGATTCTAACACTGCATAGTGTTGTCCGGAAAGCTCCCTCCTTCTAAACATATGTGCTCTGATTACTGCAGGGGAGCTTGTTTGGCTGGTGTCCTGCTTCCCCTTGCTCGTTCCAGGGGAAATATTGTTTCAGATTTGTGGAGTGACTCAGCCCAGGGTTTAGGGTGGCTGTCCCTCAAAGCTTTTCTCCCTGTGCCTTCCAGACTGCACTCTCTTCCCGTTGCTCCAGTCCTTTCCTCTCTCCCTGTCTCCCAGAGTCCCGGGTGAGTGGTTATGAGAGAGGTTTTCTGCACTGTCCCTTTAAGAAGAATCCTGGGTCTCTTTCTCACAAACAGTATCCTTACCTAATTCATAGCTAAATACTGTCCATACGCCTCTTCTAAGCTCTGGGGCTGCAGGCTGGGGTTTTGTTCCTGGAACCCGGGTTCCTACCCTTCCACTGGTCTCTCTTCCTGCCACACGAGTCTCTCTGGGCTGCCTTTCTCTCCGGGGAGCTGGGCAGCCCTTTCCGAGTTTTCACTTTTCCTAACAGTCTCAATGTTGCTTCTTCATTGTTCCCAGGTTGAAGAGTCCTCTCAGTCCAGTTCAACGTTAGTTTATCCAGATGATGGTTCTTAAAATCAAGTTATAATCCACTTTGGTTCTGGGAGTTGGAAGTTGGTACGTCCACCTACTCCATCGCCATCTTGCCCTCCCATTAGTATACTGAATTTATTAACCATTTTAAAAGGTCACGTTATCATTCTTATTTATCAAATTAAAATATAGTTTCTTAGTTTATCTCATAGATTTTGACCACAAATCTGAAGATCTAGAACACATATTTTACCAATTAAGGGTTTGTTTCAGAATTTACCTCACATTAAGTATAAAAGAACACCTAATTTGTCATGTGACGCTTGTCTTCCATTTAACATTAATAATATTTATATACCAGTTGTCAGTGGGTCTTGAAATCAATAGTTATAATCATGAGTTTGTGTATAATTATTTATTTTGTCTTTATTAAAAAAGGAGCTCAATTAAAAGGATACGGCATTTTCTCATGTAGACAAGGATAGAAGGGTGGCGGGGACATTGTTACAGGAACTAGAACTGAAATTCTAAAACATGCATTTTAAGATCTTTAGGTGTTGGAACTAAAGCAGGTCAAATTTGACTGAAGTCTGGTGAACAACGGGGGAGTGCCACACATGCATCAATGCCAAGAAGCAGTCGAGACAGATATCAAAAAAATCTCTTTATAAATGCTATGATGTTTGTTTCTTGTGTGTGAATATGCTTTTTATTGCAGAAGTAACTGAAGGCCAGTGCAATCTGAAAAACTCACTCTCAAGATGTCTCATGACTTGTTAAATTAGTAATGCTTTCTTAGAATGGGGGAAATTTTATGTAAAGTACACCTGGTCTCCCTCCTTCCCTGGAAACCAGGTGCCTTTCCCACAAGTAGGAGACCAGCCATTAATAACAGAGGAGGAACTGAACCTGAGAAATACTGGACTTCTGTACATAAAACACAAAACATATTGGTGTGGCAAATTAAAAAACAAAACGAAAAGAAATAGAGAAATGCAGGGAGAAAGAGACGACATAAAAAAGCAGTATTTGTAATTAAAATCTTCAGAATAATGAGAAATTGTGCATTCACCAAAAAGAACACACACAAGCAAAAAAAATTATACTTATATAAAGAATAAGAATCAGAAAAAGTTTCTAAAAATTAAATGAAATTACTTAGAAAAATCCAATAGATGTCCAGAAAGTCCCTGAGAAAATAGAACTGAAAGATGAAGAAGTGGAAAACAGAAAGACAAGAGGAAAGACAATTAAATGATCAATCATCTGGCTTCAGCATTCAGCTCGCAGGTATTGCATAAAGAGAGAGCAGAGCAAACAGATGTGAGTATTCCTTAAGAAATAGAGCATAAAAAAATTTTCAGAACTGAAGTACAAGGGACTTCAGGTTAAAAGAGCCCAGCAAGAAGCCAGCAAAGAAGGACTCACTTTAGAAAACTCTTTTGTGAACTTTGAGAACATTTGAAAAAAGCAGAGGATCTCAAAATTTTCCAAAAAAAAATTAAAATAAAAAAGAAAAGAAATAAACACATTTATTTATAAAGAGTCTAGAACTAGAATGTCATTAGATTTGTCAAAAGCAACACTAAGGTTAAAATATTATGTAAAGAGCTTAAAATATAAAATAAACATAGTTTTGACTTAGAATTATATATCCAACAAACTCATTATTGAAGTATTTGTTTAGAATAAATATATTTCAAGAATGCAAAAAAATTTTTTGATTTTTTTTTTCTTTTGTATTTTTCTGAAGTGAGAAGCAGGGAGGCAGAGAGATAGACTTCGCATTCGCCCGACCGGGATCCACCTGGCAAGCCCACTGGGGGGCAATGCTCTGCCCATCTGGGGCATTGCTCCATTGCAACAAAAGCCATTCTTGTGTGTGAGGCGGAGGCCATGGAGTCATTCTCAGTGCCTGGGTCAACTTTGCTCCAGTGGAGCCTTGGCTGCAGGAGGGGAAGAAAGAGATAGAGAGAAAGGAGAAGGGGAAGGCTGGAATAGCAGATAGGCACTTCTGCTGTGTACCCTGGCCAGGAATAAACCTGACACTTCCACATGCTGGGCTGACGCTCTACCACTGAGCCAAACCAGTCAGAGCCAATTCTTGATTCTTATACTCCTTTTCCCTAAACTGACAAAAAATATATATTTAGTTTATGCAATGTGATTTTTTAAAGGTGTACAATATAATAATTTAATACAGTACATGTGTACCTTAGTTAAGTATCGGCAAAAATGAGAGAAGAAAAAAAGATAAATGACAATATGAAACTCAAGGACAGAAGGTACAATTCTTGAAGGAAGTCCTCCTTTCCTTCTTTTTCCTATCCTTTTTCTTCCTTCCTTCCTTCCTTCCTTCCTTCCTTCCTTCCTTCCTTCCTTCCTTCCTTCCTTCTTCTTTTTATTTTTAATCTGAAAATGGTACCAAATTTTAAATTCTGTAACCTGCACTATGTAGATGTTTACAACTCTTAATGTGACAGCAATTCCCTTTGTCTCAAATAACTTTTGGCATCCTATCCTTAATGAGTCCTATGGTTATTGACAGTGCTGCAGAGATGATCCCAAGCATAGTATGACTAGGAAGAAGAATACAGGAGGAGAGAAAATGAATTGATGAAGAAAATAAGGAAAGCAAATTGAGACCTTTAGGACGTGGAATGAAAAGAAGAATAATACATTTGCCCAGCACAAATAAGAAGGAATTTAAAGTTGAGTGGGAAAGTTTGCAAAACATTCTCAAAGCTATCAAGATATTTCATGCTGGCTCTGGCCAGTTAGCTCAGTAAGTTAGAGCCCTGGCTCAACCAAGGTTACTGGTTCAATCCCCAGGGCACATACGAGAAGTGACCAATGAAACAAAACTAAGTGGAACACAGATGAATGCTTCTTTCTGCTTCCTCTCATTCTCTCTAAAATCAATAAAAAGGAAAGATCCTGACTGGGTGGTGGCACAGTAGCTGGAGTGATAACCTGGGGTGCTGACATCCCAGGTTCAAAAACCCAAAGTCGCAGTCTTGAGCCTGGGCTCATCCAGCCTGAGTGCAAGATTACCAGTTTGAGTGCAGGGTTGCCGCCTTGAGCGTGGGATCATAGACATGACCCCATAGTCGCTGGCTTGAACCCAAGGTCGCTGGCTTGAGCAGGAATGGAGGGTGACTGGCTCTGCTGGAGCCCCCTGCTCAAGGCTCATATGGGAAGCCAACCAATGAGCAACTAAAACGCTGAGAACTGCGAGCTGATGCTTCTCATCTCTCTCCCTTCCTATCTGTTTCTCTCTCTCTGTCTCTCTCACTAAAACAAACAAAAAGATATTTTATGCTTTCATTAGAATTTCTGCATTATCTCTTCAGAACCATGAATGCAAATAAATTACAAATATACTGAGAAGCAACTGAAGAAAATTTGTTGTAATAAACAAATTTACTGCACACCAGAAAAATAATTTTAGAAGGAAACACAATTATTTTGTCATATATTGGCATTCAAATCTATGGTTAACCTGTTTTTATATCTATACATTGTTCTGTAGTTCAGTGAATGAAATAGTAAAGTAAATCAATTTTTTGTGAGTTTTTTATTTTTATTTTTTTGTATTTTTCCAAAGTGAGAAGAGGAGGCCGCAGCAGACAGATAGACTCCTGCATGCGCCCAACCGGGATCCACCTGGCATGCCCACCAGAAGGTGATACTCAGGCCATCTGGGGCATTGCTTTGCTGTAACCAGAGCCATTCCATCCCTGAGGTGGAGGCATGGAATCATCCTCAGCTCCCAGGACAACTTTGCTCCCATGGAGTATTGGCTGCGGGAGGGGAAGAAAGAGACAGAGAGAAAGGAGAGGGGGATGGGTGGAGAAGCAGATGGGCACTTCTACTGTGTGCCCCTTCCAGGAATCAAACCTGGGACTTCCACAACCCAGGCACTACCACTGAGCCAACCGGCCAAGGCTTGTTTTAGTTTTGGTGAGAGGAGAAAAGATAGTGAGGCAGTCTTCTGCATGCACCCCAACCAGGATCCAGCTAGCAGCCCCATCTGGGAATAATTCTTGAATACCAAGCTAAGGCTGATGCGCTGGTTTGGAAATATCCTCAGCTCCTGGGGCCATACCCAAACCAATCGAGCCACTGGCTGTGGGAGGGGAAGAGAGAAAGAAAGGGGAGAAGGAATGGGGAAAGCTGATGGTTGCTTCTCCTGTGTGCCCTGACCAGGAATTGAACCCAGGACATCCATACACTGGGCCAAGGCTCTATCCTCTAAGCCACTGGCCAGGGCTGTAAATAATTTCTTTCTTTTTTTTTTTTAAAGACTTTATTCATTTTAGAGAGGAGAGAGAGAGAGAGAGATAATAGAGAGAGAAGGGGGGAGGAGCAGGAAGCATCAACTCTCGTATGTGCCTTGACCAGGCAAGGCCAGGGTTTCAAACTGGCAACCTCAGCATTCCAGGTTGACATTTTATCCACTAAGCCACCACAGGTCAGGCTGTAAATCAGTTCTTTAACACGCTGTGCCTGATATATTTTTATCAAGCTTTCCACTGGGGAAACATCATATAGATGAAACCAGTTATTCCATTTCACTTTATTTTTATACCACTGCTTTGATAAAAAGAACAAAATGGAAGAAACTAACTGATTGGTACCACAAGAAACTGATAACAGTCTGTGGGTTGTTATGATAATATAATATGTATTACCTTTCTTTATTTATATAATTGAGTATTTGAGAATTAACTGTTAGTGATGTGTTTCTTAGACATACTTAAAAAATTAAACATTTGAGAGACCATGATGTTGTATCAGACTTTGCCTGCACCATCCATGGCTCAACAGAAGAGGCAGAGCCGTTGTAATGACTACTGATTCCTTGGCATCAGCTGAGTGGCCTGGGAAAATTCTGAAGTCTCTTCATCTTTTTCTTTCTCATCTGTCCTATCCTATCTTCCTTTTCTTATCTTACTTCTTTGCCCCTTTTTCTCTCAAGGTGAATAAACTAAAGCACGGTCTGGTCTCTGTGTGATTTGTACACCATGTTAAATACTCAGCTAAAGTTTGCCTTCTCTTAAGGCTGCAAGGAAATTACATGTGCAAGATTGTATGTTTTGAAGCAAATGCATAGCAAGTACCATTTCTTAGAGAAACAAAGCTTGAGAGGTTTATGTAAATATTTCTGAGCCAAAGGCTAAACAGTTTTTTGGAGCTCTGAAAAATATATTTTCTTTTACTTGTGCATGCATGAAAAAGGCTATTAAACAGATTAATAAACAGTTGTGCATATTATTTTATTCAGAATATTTATTCAATTACACTCCATTTTTCTTCTGTTTCCAGCTGGCTGAGTTGGTAATTTTTGTTTTTACTTTTTTTGAGTTTAAGCATGCAGTGCACAAGAAGGCACAATTTAGTAGAGGAAAAGATGAGAAGTATCTAAAGGGCAGTTATGAATATTTGCAAAGTTAAAACTGAGCTAAGAGTTTTGAGTGTTGAAAATTCTATGGTGTGTGTGTGTGTGTGTGTGTGTGAAAGAGAGAGAGAGAGAGAGAGAGAGAGAGAGAGAGAGAGAGAGAGAGACTATATTATCAGAGGAAATTTTATGTTTTTCTTTCTTTCACAGGTTAGTTTTGTATATGGCTCATTTATGTATGATATAAAGTGTGGCATGAGGCTGGCTATCACTTGAATATTGAATCTCTTCTTGGCTATGTCTTATCTCAAGAATTATCTTTGCAAATGGTTTAGGTCTTTGCCTTTCAAATTTTTGGTCAATGTATATCAAAAACTCATTCTCAGAAATTTTCCCTATTTTGTTAATTGCATCTGCTACAAGTGCAGACAGTTTTATGTTTTCATTGCTAACACATGCTTTTCAAATGGTCCAAATTTAGAGTTGATTTAGATTGTAATATTTGAAGATAATTGTTATATTATGAGATAAAATAAGTACCAAATTTTAATTCTTAACATTTAATAAAAGGTATATGTAATAATCTCTGTGACCCATAATAATTATAGACTCAGTGAAAGAAATTATTGGAAGACAAAAGTAAATATATAAGAAGATATTACAAGTGACAGTTGGTGACAAAGATAGATGCTGAACTCTAAGGGTTGGCTTTGAATAAAGAATAGAAAACAACTTTACTTTTACAGAGAAGAAAGATATGAAAGAGCAGTTGGACTTTGAGAGAAAATTTGTAGAAGAACTGAGTCAAAGAATTTTATATTTATGACTCTTGTCTATTCATAATCACCCCCTCCCCTTTTCCCATCTACTGTTCTTATTCTATCAACCTGATTATTTTCTTCATTACATCTACTACTACCTGAACTTGTTTTGTTCTGAGCATTTCTTTAGTTTAATATATCCATCACACCTCTACAATGTAAACTCCATGAGATTAAGAAACTATCTTGTAATATTGCATGCCTCGCATGTACCTGGCACATAGTAGATGCTCAATAAATAATTAAATAAATGGGCATTGTCAAAAAACCTTCATATGAGAACAAAGGATGAATACATTAAGAGAATAAATAAGTTTAGAACATACACTGTAGTGAATGATCTACCTAATATTCATAGTATTAATTACAGCTATTAAGTACCTATTATGTTATAAACTAGGGAAATCAATTTAAATATACTAAGTGTGGTATTCATAACCACCTATGAGAAAACTGTTACTAAGCTCAGTGTAGAATGAGGAAACTAAAACCTAGAAATACTACTTGTTGTAACTTTGGAAGCTGGCTATGTAAGGATAAATAAACAGATTTTGAGTAGTATTAATGACCCAGTTTTTGTTAAACACATAAACTTTGAAAGAACCTACTTGCATGGTAAAATATTTTTCTCTGTTTACTTCAGGAAATCTAGGAGATGAAGTGGAAATAAACAGGTTCTCCAGACTTTAGGTGAACAAAGGCAGGATTTGGTACGGGACTGTGGGGACCAGGTGAGAGGGTCAAAATCTCAAATATGACAGCAAACATTTACAGTGACTGGACCTTGGGTCCAGACCAAGTAGGAAGACAAACAAACTTAGGAATGGACCAGTAGACACTGGTGCTCATTGAGACTGTTTCAGTGGGAAGGAGCGATCAAGTGAAGTGAACTCATTGTTTTCTCACAATTCATTAAATTTCAGATTTGACGTCATTTCTTACTATCCTCCTGAAATAATGCTTTCCATTGTTTTCATTATGATATAATGAGAACATTTCCTCATAAGTTGCTTCTTTTCCTCCATCTTCATATGGAATCTCTCTATATCATTAAACCCTTTTGACTGTACACTTCTGGAAAGTCTTCTTCTGATGTATGTGATGCTGTGTTTTATTGACTTAGAGCCTTTTGCCTGACTATTCCCTTCACCCCAGCCTCTCTTTCTTCATCTCTCTTTAAGATGTAACCATTCTACAAGAGCTGGTGATTTCTTCTGATTCTGCCTTATTTTCTGGAAGTTATCTATTCTTAAGATTTAACCATTTCAGATATGATTCCTCCAAAAACTAAGTACCTCTAAACATCTCCTTATGGAACGCCTGATAATAATCAAATGTAATATATCTAAACCCAAATCCATTTTTCTCTTGGCTTACATGCTTTCATCTCCCAAGTCAGCTCCTCTTACATACCCTGAATTGATGATTCTCTTAGTAATATAGGACAGGTACAGAGAGGCACTCTTGTCTTTTCTTTCCTTCTCATTTGATCTTTCCCTGAGATCATTTGGCTTCCTCTTTGAAGAGTCTTCTTATATGTACTTTTTGTTCGTTTTAAACTACCTATCTTGTACAATTGCATTACCTCCTAACTCATCTCATTGCTTCTAAAGTATTCCCCCTGTAATCCATTTTTTCTTCCCCCTCTATATACACACAGAGGTTTCTTTTTCTTGTCACAAATAATCTTAACAGCTTCTTTCCCATCGCCTATAAAATAAAGTAAAAATTCAAGACCTTAAATTAATTTTCTATGGCTTTCCTGTCCAGGCTTAGATTTTTCGCTATATTTTTGTGCTTTCCTTTCAAACCCTTTAACCAATATTCTATATTTGGTCTTTAATTTAACATGTCTTGCATTTTTATTTAGCTGAGCATTTGCTCTTGAGTTTGCTTTCATTGTATCGTTCCTAGGCTTTTCCTGTGAAACACCCCTGTGTGTTATTTCAGACTCAGATCTATTTTTACTTATTTCATGAAGCCTCTACACTTCCATTCCTGTCAATGATATCGCTACCTTCTCCAGGTGCCATGGCACTTAGTTCGTACATTAGATGGCATTTATGTTAGAGAGGTCGATCAGTTTAGTGGTGAACAAATAGAGCAGGCTCAGGGATCAGACTTATTTGCTGTGATGGACTCTGGCACATCACTTGATCTCTCTCTCTTAGTTCTTTTCTTTATTTGTAAAAATAAGATTATTTACTTCATTGAGTAGATAATGGATGAAAAATTCTTAAAGAAGTGTCAAGATCATAGTAAATATCCAGTCAATGCTATTTATCATCATCATCATTTTTTTGTATTTTAGCCATTTGAGTAAATGAGCATCTGTATTTCCCCAAGACTTTGAGCTCCTTGAGGGTAGAGAACATATCTTCTCTATTTTTTATTCTAAATCATAGCACAGAAACATGAGACAAACATTTTTAACAAGTTTAATTAAAATAATGGAAGTAAGAATCTCAGAGAAGCTAATCTGAATTTATCTGTGTGATTCTTTAATACATCATGCTGACAATTGGATTGACTGGCAAATGTTATATTTCATTATCAGAAGCTGAGAGGTTGTGGAGTTAATGGTTCAGAAACATGATTTTAAAGATAAAACATCTAGGTATTGGGAATTTGTATTTGGTAAATACTTTCAACTCCCCCCATACCCCCCAAAAGGTCATACATTTGAATGTGTGAAGGTTTGGCTTTACTTTGGTTAAGGACTATGCTGCAAAGATATTAAAACATATCTTTTTAAAGATATTAAAACAAACTTTAAAGATATAAAAACAAACTTTCACTTAAGGTATAAAATTTTGGGTGTTTGCATGCTTTTCTGACACCCAAAATGGCACAAAGAAAACACAGATAAAGCTATTCAGGGATGAGTTTGGGCAGAAATACATAGTGAAATGGGCTTGTATTAAAACTACTCAAAGGCAAGAATGCTGATGGCAATCGTCCAGGACATATGCTTCTGTTACAACAATGAGTATGACTGTAATTTTAAAATGTTACTAGAATTCTGTTTTATTTAAGACAGAGGCAAATAAGCACCCCCATGTTTCATTGTCATGTATTGTTTCTGTTTTATATTTTATTGAAAAAAGACCCTACTTTCTTTTGAAGCTATCTATTACACATATGAGCAAATTTTTAAAAAATAGAGATTGTAAGATGGACATCAATACTACTTTCCATGGCAATAAGCTGACTTACTCTAACATCACATTCTAATAACTCTCATCCTAATCTCCAATAAGACAGTCTTATTTCAAAAATTCATTAAAAAATTGGAAACTTTTATCTTGAATTATGTGTTCCTTGACCTTCTTTTTTGACATCTTATCTCGGTCATTAGATTTGTAAATACTTGAGTTGTACCATTGCCTATATTATTATTTTTTTTACAGTTTGTTGCTCTCTTCAAAGTCTTATTTATGAGGTGGTTGGTAATCCAAGTATGTTTTCAATATTTTTTCTATTGTTATTAAAATGAATGATACTTAGCTTATCAAGGGTGATGCTTTATAAATGTATAGTCAGATATCAATGAAAAAGACTAATAATAGTGAATTATAAATGAAAGTCAATCTCTTAACATAAATTAATAAGCTGTGAAAAATAGATTTTTTTATTTCTTTTGCTACTTCATTACACACATGATTGCCTTAAATGAAAAGCTATCATGTGTTTCTGAAGATCTGGTTGAATCATTTGTCAAAACAGATCATATAAAATTTTTTTTGACATCTTCACTAGTCTTTTGTTGCATAATCTGGCCAGACATTAGTTTAAATATTTTGTTTTACTTTCTATCTTTGACTTCTGGCTTTGAGAAATAGACAAATCATCTTCTATTTTGCTTTTTTTAAAAAATTGAAAGTGATACTTGAGAGACAGATGTGAAGTACCCCTAAAAACTTATAAATAGGTGTAATGAAGTTGTCCTTTGAGAATTAAATTATAAAATTAATAGGTAGCAGAGCAGAACAGAGATGTAAACATCAGGAAAGAAAACAGATTTACTGGCAGTGTCAGAGCAAGTCTTGACTGACTTTAGATTAAAAAATCTAAAGGAAAAATAATAGTCAATGGAGACCTTATTTAGGAATGAAGATAAGAAAAGTTGACTCAGATGAGAAAACATTCACTGTGTTCATTCTTAACATGGATACCACATTGGCCAATGACTTTATTGTGAATATCTATACTGCAGGCCATTACTTGAGTTAGATAACTTATTTTTGTTGTGATTCTGTTCTCACCAAAGACCATTTCTATTAATGTTTGACTTTTCTTTAAGGTCTACCTTTGTGAGTGAGAACTGGCTGTGCTGCCATGTTTATGAAGTAAGACAACCATATTTCTACTTATAAATTGAATTTCTAATTTAATACACATCTTTTGTCTACTAGGTGAATAAAGTCCACTCTTAGAAAGATGGATTGACTCTCAATGTGCTGAGATTTAGGGTTTTCCCCTAAATGAGATATAATTGACATATAACATTGTGCAAGTTTAATGAGTACAACATGATGATTTAATACACATACATTTGCAAGATAATTACTACAATAAGGTTATTTGCATATGTGTGTGCTGAGAACTTTTTTTAAACATCTACTCTCTTAGCAACTTTCAAGTATACAATATAGTACTGATAACTATAGTCAGTGTACTGTACATTAGATCCTTAGAAGTTATTCATCTTATAATTGGAAGCTTATACTATTTGACCACCTTTTTTTATTTTTTTCACCCCTATTTTCTGCCCCTGGCAACCACAAATTTACTCTTTGTTTCTATGACCTTGGTTTTTTTATATTCTACATAAAAGTGAGACCATACAGTTCTTGTCCTTCTCAGTCTGAATTATTTTACTTAGCACGATACCCTCAAAATTAATCCATGTTGTCACAAATGGCAAGACTTCCTTCTTTTTAATGGATGAATACTATTTCATAGAGTCTCTCTCTCTCTCTCTCTCTCTCTCTCTCTCTCTCTCTATATATATATATATATATATATATATATATGCCCTCATTTATCACATTTTCTATGCACATTCATCTGTAGATGGACACTTAGGTTGTTTCCAAATCTTGGTAATTGTCAATAATACCACAATGAACACTTGGGGACACAGATATCTCTTCACGATCCTCATTTCATTTTATTTGGATATATACCCAGAACTGGAATGGCTGGATCTTATGATAGTTCTATTTTTAATTTTTTTGAGGAACTTTCATGCTGTTTTCCATAGTGGCTGTACCAATTTTCATTTCCACCACAGGAGGGTTTCCTTTTCTCCACATTCTCACCAGCACATGTTATCTCTTATTTATTTAAAGAAACTATCTTTTTCCTCATTGAATGTTCTTGGTTCCTTTGTCAAACATTAGTTGACTACATATGCATAGATTTATTTCTGGGCTTTGTATCCTGTTTCATTGTGTGTCTCTTTCTATGCCAGGGCCATACTGTATTGATTACTATAGCTTTGTAGTAGTATAGTTTGAAAGCAGGAAATGTGATGACATTAGCATTTCTCTCAAAATTGCTTTGGATATTAGGTGTCTTTTGTGGTTTCATACAAATTTTAAGATAATTCTTTTTCTATTTCTGCAATAAAGTCACAAGAATTTTGATGGCTTTCAATAATATGGTCATTTTAACATTATTAGTTCTTCTGATCTATGAACACATGCTATCTTTCCTTTTTTGTGTGTGTGCCTTCTTCAATTTCTTTTATTAATGTTTTATAGTTTTCAGTGTATCATTTTTTTACCTCTGTGGTTAAATTTATTTCTAAATATTTTATTATGTTTGATGCTATTGTAAATATGAATGTTTTCTTTATTTTTTTTCCAGATAATTTGTTGATAGTGCGCAAAAATGCAACTGTTTTTGTATGCTAATTTTGTATCCTGCAACTTGCCTGAATTTATTAGTTCTAATAGCTTTCACAGAGTCTTTAACATTTTCTATATATAAAATTATGTGATCTGCAATAGGCAATTTTACTTATTCCTTTCTGATTTGGGAGCCTTTAAATTTACTTTTCTTGGTTGACTGTTCTAGATAGGACATCTAGTACTATGTTGAGTAGAAGTGAAAAGAGTGGACACCTTGTTTTGTTTCTGATCTTGGATTTAATCTTTTTATTTCTGAGTATGATACTAGTTGTGGCTGACATTTAGATTTTAAGCTTAAGTGTCTAATGACCAGAACTTGTTACTTGATGATTTTACCACCATAAGTGTATATCGGAGATAACAAAGAGGAAGAGAGAGGGAGAGAGAAGAGGAGAGGAGGGCAGAAAAGAATGCTTCTTACCTGGTGAGGCTCAATTTTAGTGTTTCCTTTGAAACTTCTCCATATAAAGACACAGGGGAACTTCTTGTTCTGGCTTGGGAAGATTACTCAAAGCCTAGTCTAAACTCTCTGTCATATTATGCTTTTGCTTTAATCAATTCTTATATCGGTGATAGATCAGTGGTTTATTTAATGATGTAATAATGAAGAGGGCTATATCAGAGTACTATAATGGTTTTTATTTTCACCTAAAAGTTTTTCTTTTGTATTGTGTTGAGAGGCAATCAGTAAAAGTTAAGAGCTTCCATATATAAAAGCTGTTAGAATGACAGCCTCTTACTTTTACTTAGTATTTGAAAGTTTGTAAATTAATTTCACATTTCATCTTGATCCTTTTGATAACTGCTTGAAACATGCAGAGAAAGTATTATTGTTTTCAAATTACAGATTAGAAAATTGTAGTTCAGATCATTTAATCAACTAACCAAGATCAGATAACTAAGAAATGACAGCCAGCACAAGCAGATATGACTCAAAACACTAATCTAGTACTCTTCTAATGCCTTGCATACAGAATTAAAATTTTTAAGACTTTTTAAAAAGTTAAAGATTGAATAATATTTATTTTCATAAAATGTTCCTATATTTGACTAAACTGTGATAAGGGAGAATAGATAATTTATAATTAACCCATTGATGGAATGTTTATCATGTACCTACCATGTGTAAAATGCTGAGCTAAGTACTGGAAGTATGATAGAGTACAAGGCAGGTAGGGTTCCTGCTCTCATGAAACCAACAGTTTAGTAGGAAGACAGTCATGCACATAATCAAACAAATGACTATGTGAGTGTGGCTGTGATAAGAGACTGGGGGCTTGAGAGACATTACCTCAGGAGAGGGAGTGACATTTTAGTTGAGTGCTGATGGAGAGGAAGTTAAACACAGGAAGAGCTGAGAGGAAGTTTCTCTATTTAAAAACCGTATCATGTTTAACTTAATCATCTTAAATTTAAAAAACCAAAAATTTTTGTCCACATTCAGATTCCAACAGAAGGGAAAAGGAGAGTGGCAGGAAGAAGAAAAAAGATGCTGCTTTAAATGAACTGATCCTTGATAATTAATTACCAAAGCTTCTTGGTTCTCATTATTATAGTTTAGCTGAAACTTAAATGAAAATGCCTCACAAGATTCAGATGTACATAGGATATTGTGTTGCTGTAAAAGTGATGAGAGGTCCAAAGTTAATTGTCCTAGTAAGCCACTTAATCATTCATGACAGACAAGAGAAGACACAAAGGACCACAATTCTAAAGCTTTTCAGGTTTAAGTTTCTAAAAGCTCAATAGTAAACCAGGAGGTTGAAGAAAAGACTACAAATTTATTTTATCCAGAGGTCTCAGTTATTGTTATGCTACATTTATGGAATTGCTTTGTATTAATTCTTCTTGGTAACATGAGGAAAAATTTTAAGAAGTCCCCACACAGAGATAATAGGCATCATCATGACAAAAGAGAACTAAGCAGAAATTACTTTGAAAATAAAATTTTGACCATGAGGGACTGAATCTCTTTCATTATAAGTAAACCAATAAATAGAGCCGAGACATTAATTAACTGGAAGCATGAGGAATTAATTTTCTTTACCAATTATTAAAAATACTTTAAAAATAAAATAACATTCTTTTTTTTTGACAAAGACAGAGAGAATCAGAGAGAAGGACAGCGACAGACAGACAGAAGGGAAAGAGATGAGAAGCATCAATTTTTTTGTTGCAGCTCCTTATTGTTCATTGATTGTGTTCTCATATGTGCCTTGAAGGGGGAGCATAGCAGACCAAGTGACCATTTGCTCAAGCCAGCAACCTTGGACTCTAGCCAGTAAGTAATCTTGGACTTCAAGCCAGGGACCATAAGGTCATATCTATGATCCCATGCTGAAGCCAGCAACCCTGCACTCAAGCTGATGAGCCCATGCTCAAGCTGGATAAGCCCATGCTCAAGCCAGTGACTTCGGGTTTTGAACCTGGGTCCTCTGCATCCCCGTCCAATGCTCTATCCACTGTGCCACTGCCTGGTTAGGCACTAACATTCTTTTTTAATGATATTTTATATTTGTGTTATTTCTAATTATAATATGTGCTTATGCTAGAAAGTTAGAATATTAAACATTTTTTTAAATTTCATGGAAGAAAAATAATATCTAATAATTAAGTTAAAGTAATTCAATAACCAGTTATTATTATGCTACATTTTATGGAATTGCTTTGTATTAATTGTATTATATAATTAAATTTTAATGTATTTTCTTCAGGTTCTTTAAGAATATGTACATACAATGAAATATATGGAAAATATTGACACAGTATTGTTGTATAATATTTCAGATTTTTATCATTTATATTATGAAAGTTTTCATAATATGAAAAATTTTTAAATTTTATTTTTGTATACTATGTATATTAGCATACAGATGTGCCTCACTACTTAATCATCATTCTTATTGCTAGATCTTGGATATACTTTTTAATTTTTTTGACCTTCACCAATAATACTTGAGCAGATAGCCTTCCTCAAAGGTTTGATTTTTTTTACATAAATTTTTATAAAGGAACATTGAAATTTTATTTAATATATTTATAGAGTATGACTGTTTAAAATGTATTTTACATGTATTATAAAATTTCAGATTTGTATGGCTTATTTGGTCTTTCTTTTTTCAACAACTTCTACAAAACACGTTCATTTCTTTTCAAGTCTACCAATATTAAATGAAAGTGAATATTTTACTACATCTCAGAAATTTTGAAAATTACTCATTAAATAATTGTATCAGTATGGTGGATTGAGAAGAGATATTTGCACTCCTCTTTGGCCTAAAGTCCTTAAATTTGCAGAAAGTTTATTTTTTAAAAAATTTACCTAGTACTCGCTGGTGGGTTCAGTGGTAGAGCACTGGCCTGGTGTGTAGAAGTCCCAGGTAAAATTTCTGGTCAGGGCACACAGGAGAAGCGACCATCAGCTTCTCCACCCACCCTCTTCTCTCTCTCTCTATGTCTCTCTTCCTGTCCTACAGCCATGGCTCAGCTGGAGCAAGTTGGCCAGGGGGCTGATGACGGTTCCATGGCCTCACCTCAGGTGCTAAAATAGCTTGGTTGCTGAGCAATGGAACAAGAGCCCCAGATGGGCAGTGCATCACCCCATAGGGGGCTTACCTGGTAAATCCCAATTTGGGTACATGCAGGAGTTTGTCTTTCTGCCTCTTCATATCTCACTTAAGAAAAAAAAATTAGCCTATAGCAGCACTGATTAAAAGAAAGGAAGCCATTAGCAGACAAGATATTGGTAGGAATTTCTGAAAATAAAAAAGCAGATGGCATTGTGATCTCAGAGAAATAAGAGGAGAAAAAAAAAAACAAAAAACCGGCCCAAAACAATTAGGAAAATAATAGCAGAAGGAAGAGAAATTCCAGGAATATTACAGCTTAGAGTAAACACATACAGGGGCAAGTGCTGTATGGAAGAGATATCAACATAAAAGATTGTGTGTTTTGACTACCATCCCTTGGACTTCTTCTTAACTGAATTAATGTGTCTGGAATGAGCACCTAGAGTGAATGTTTTGGTCTGAGAAAGAGAAATAGAAAGAAAGGAACATCTCATCAGGGAAACAGTTTAAATTGCTCTCCATGCCCACACATAGTAAAGGCCCCTTTGTTTTAGGACTTATAGATGTTGATCTATGGCTTACCTATCTCTTCCCCCATACCCTGCTATAAGCATACTTATGTTAAACTCACAAGACAGTATTCATCTCTTTCCTCAGAGAGAGGACTGTTGGACAGCCAGAGCATTCCAAGTGCAGAGACAACACTGCCAATTTACATAGTCCTTCATCATAAATAGGAACTAGCAACCAAGAATCACGAGACATTTAACGAAAACTAATAGAATTTTCTTTCACCTTTGAATTGTCTCAGCTCCTTTTGGAGAATCAATTGACCTTATTTCTCAACTTCCTATATTATGTTTAATTGATTTTAAATGTCTATTCTTTTACCAGTGTCAAACTGTTTGGTAACTGTGACTTAAAATCATTTTGAGTGTGTGCTCAAAATTTCTTTGTCTTTTAAAACAATCTTTGTCTAGGAATTATACATTTCCATACAAATTTTAAAATTATCTTGCTAATGTTACAAAATGCATGCTGAAGTAATTTATTGGGCATGCAATGAATCTATAGATCAATTTGAGAAGAGTTGACATATATCGAGTCTTTCAACCATGAACATGATCTATCTCTCCATTTATTTTGATTTCTTAAAAATTTTCTCAATGTTTTGCAGTTTTCACTGTAGAGTTTTTGAGATTATTCTGTTATATTTATTTCCAGGTATTTTATGATTTGGATATTATTTCAAATAAAGCTGATTGCCATTTTTATACTACCAATATATAAAAAATAGTTGATTTTTTATATTAATACCATATCTTGAATTCTTCCATAACTAACTTGTTAACTTTAGTAATTATTTTTGTATGGTTTTTAGATTCATATACATGTTAAACATAGGGAAAATATTATTTTTCCTTCTGTTCCTTGTGTCTTTATTTTTCTTTATTGAAATTTTTAGGACCTAAAGTACAACTTGTCAAGAAAGGGAGCTTTTTTCCTGTACAGAGAGCACAGAGGGAAAACTATCTTCACCATTATGTATTATTTTAGTTGTAGATGTTTCATATGCCCTCTATAAAAAGAGAAGTTTTTCTGCTATTTTAGTTTATTGAGTTTTTTAAAAATTATGTTTGGATATTGAATTTTATAAATTTTTATTTATTGAAATGTTTATGCTATTTATCTTTATTCTGTTAATCTGATTAATTACATTGATTAGCTTAATGTTAAACCAACTTTGCATTTCTAATCTAAATGCTACTTGATTATGTTTTGTATATTTGCATGTAGTGATGGATTGGACTTGCTAATATTTACTTAAGGATTTTTGCATCTATATTTAAAAGAGATATTGGTCTATATTTTGTGTAAATGTGTATAAAGTTTTCATCAGGTTTGGTATTTGAGTTTGGCTGTCCATATAAAAGTGATAAATTTTGTTGATTTTTGCAAAGGAATAGATTTGGCTTTTAATTTTCTCTACTGTTTGTTTTCCATTTTAGTAAGTTTTGCTTTTATCTTTATCACTTTCTTCTTTCTACTTATTTTTGACACATTTTACTCTTCATAAATTCTTATGGTGGAATCTTATCTTAGAAATATTTCAATTTTATTCTGAAATTAGCATTCTACATGTTGTTTTAGATTAATGTCACAAATTTACATGCTGTATTTTCATTATTGTTCACTTAAAATATTTTCTAATTTTTTTTTTTTTTTTTTTACAGAGACAGAGAGAGAGAGTCAGAGAAAGGGATAGATAGGGACAGACAGACAGGAATGGAGAAAGATGAGAAGCATCAATCATCAGTTTGTTGTTGCCGTTGCGACATCTTAGTTGTTCATTGATTGCTTTCTCATATGTGCCTTGACCGCGGGCCTTCAGCAGACTGAGCAACCCCTTGCTGGAGCCAGCGACCTTGGGTCCAAGCTGGTGAGCTTTTGCTCAAACCAGCTGAACGCTCACTCAAGCTGGCGACCTCGGGGTCTCGAACCTGGGTCCTCTGCATCCCAGTCCGACACTTTATCCACTGCGCCACGACCTGCTCAGGCAAAAAATATTTTCTAATTTGTCTTGTGATTTCTTCATTGATGCTTGGTAAGCATCTTTATGACCATTATTTTGAACTATTGGTAAATCACTTTTCTCCATTTACTTAAAATGAATTCCTGGAGATTTATCCCTTTTGTTTGTTTGTTTGGAATGTATTTCCATATTTCTTCGTTTTCATTGACTCTGTGTTGGTTTCTGTGCATTAGATACAACAACCATCTCTCCTAGTCTTGAGAAACTGATCTCTTATAGAATATAAATGTCATCAATCATCCCAACCTGAGCTCCTAGTAACTTCTTAAATATTTGTGATGGTCTGAGCCATCATCTTTATTTCTAACGGCTTCCCACATGTGAGGGTGTGCCAAGGCCTGCCAGTGTCCAACCTGGGGGGAAGGGAGAGATCATAGTCAGGACCTAGGTACAGGCTGATTGGGTCCTCAGGCAGCAGCTGGGAAATATGAAGTCAAATTCCTTTTAGGGAAAAACTGGAAAATGGGAGATTTTGCCTGCTGTCTTTGCACAGAGCCTGGATTTCTCTCTCTCTCTCTCTCTCTCTCTCTCTCTCTCTCTGCCCATTTCAAAGCTGCTTCTTATAGTAGTCCTATGGGACTCATGAATTCAAGCTCTATTACCTGTCAGAACTAGGTGATTTGGGAACTCTATTCCTTGGATAGCAATCATGAAAGTTCGCATCCTAGATATGTGGACAAGCTTCTTCCACAGAGATGCTCACTAATTTTTGGTATTGGAGCTAGCTGGAAGCAGACAGTGAGAGAAGTGCTCATTGTCTCAGGTTCTGGGAAGGTTTGTAGTCGGCACTTAGATGCATGCTAAATAGAAGCTGGATTCTCAGGCAGTAACTTGCGAGGTGTATCATCAAACTCCTTCCAAGGAAGGACAAAAAGATGGGTATTTGTGCCTGCTCCCTCTGAACTGAGCCCTTGGGGAAGAGCCTGTGCAAGAACCCACTCTCCTGTTAAGTATTGTTTGGTTGTTTGCTGTAGTCTTGTGTGACTCTTGAACCCAATCCCTGTTAGCTTTCATAACTAGGTGATTTTAAGGTCCATCCCTTCATGGCAGCCTCAAAAGTTGGGGCACAAGATGTGTGGTCCAAACCCTTTACTTCTCAAGGAGTGGTTGAGAGATGAAGGTTTCCTCTCAATTGTACAGCACTGTGCTGGGGTAGGTGTGTGGTAAGAGTGTCTTAGCCTTTCTGCCCAGTTTTGATGTGGGTACTTTTTGAGTCACCTGATGTGCAGAAGTCACTTAGCTAGTTTCTGGAATTCTCTCAGAGGGAACTGCTCCGTGTGTAACTGTATATTTGGTGCATCTGTGTGAGGAGGTGAACTCAGGAGCCTCCCATGTTGCCACATTGATAGTCCCCTTTGCCATTTATTGTAGTACAGGCCTGCTGAAGACAATTTTTTAAAAATGTCTTTATTTTGTTTCTCTGATGCACAAATATATCATTCCACCTCCCTCCTAATATAATTTCCATTTTCAGGGCAAATCCATGAGGAGGAGAAGAACATGTTGCCCCCAAACAGGCCACTTTGGCACTGAACTGTTTTGAGTCCAAGGTAATTATACTCAACTGACTGAGGAAAAACTTTTCCTCTCTCTTAAAAGCCTAAAAGAATTTAGATGGAGGCCTGTGCCAGGAAGACAGCAATACCAAAGATAACTTTTGTATATCGGAAAGACTTACCTGCATGGCCTAGCAAATATTTGTTTACCAAATGTCCACTCTTCTCACTTTCCTGTGGTTTCTCTTCCTTGCCTTTGAGATCCCAAGCCCCTCCCTCCTTCTCCTTAGCTCAAGGTGGTATGTAAACCTCAATTACCTGAATGGTGGAGAATTCCTTATTGCATTTGTGGGGTTTTCATATATACAAAATTGCTTTTCCTCCTGTCAATTTAATTATTAGACCAACTAAAGAAACCAGAAAGGAAGAAGAGAAAACTCTTACAGCTATAAGAAAGAGAGAGGTCCTGGCTGGCTGCTCAGTGGATAGATCATTGGCCTGGCATGCGGAGGTCCTGGGTTTGATACCCGGTCAGAGAGCACACATGAGAAGCGACCATCTGCTTTGCTTCCTCTCCCTCTCCCCTTCTCTTTTTCTTCCCCTCTCATAGCAAGTGGCTCAATTGGCCCTAGTGTTGGCCCAGATGCTGAGGACAGCTCAGTGATTTGAGCATCATCCCCATACAGGGGCTCAATTGGTTCAAATGTTGGCCTAGGTGCTGAGGATAGCTTGATTGGTCCAAGCATCAGCCTCAGGTGATGAGGATAGCTTGGTTGATTCAAGCATTGGCCCTAGGGTTGCTGGAAGGATCTCAGATGAGGTGCATTTGGGAGTCTCTCTATTTCCCCTCCTTTCACTTAAAAAAATTTAAAAGGGAGAAGAAAAAATTTGGTTGCTTCTCTAACTGACTCTTTTCAAGGAATATGTGCTTCGGTTATTCTTTAGAATTCTTGGGTAGTTGTCCTTTGCATTTTCCCTGGAGTTTATAATTATTATCAGTGTGAACCAGAGGGTTTCTCTGAACAGGAATCAGTCATATCACCATGCAGAAGACAAAATTCTGTCTTTAGTTTTTATATCTAGCATAATAGCATAATAATTCTATATGCTTGTTACTTTTTAAAATCTTTTAATGAATTTGTTGTAGACAATGATTAAATGAATAATATACTAGGTAAAGAGTACAATAGAGTTATATATTGAAATGAAAAAATATATCTCTAAGAAATATTGAGTAACATAAACAAGTATAATTTTATTTCAAAACAAATACAAAAATAGAAAATGTATTTTTGAGTATGTATATCTTTTTAAAATTTGAACATAATTTTAATGCCATGTAAGACAAATATATTATTCTTTTCTTTCTCACTTTTCTTAAATATGCTAGCATTTCATTTTATTCAAAATAAATTTTAAAAGCACATTGTTAAGTAACTATTGTACCATTCTTTATATAGTAGTATTAAAATGTAATTGGATATTGTCACATTCTGGCTTAAGACTCTTCAATAATATTTTTTAAAATTCATGATAATGATAAAATAATAATAGACAACATTTATAGAACTATTTTAAAGTGTAAACTGCATGTTAACATCTTATTTCATCTACTGCTCTAAACTTGATTTATATACACACATTAATACATATTGATATTTCTTATTTCCTCTGAGATAATTACAGCCAATGTCTAAACTTTTAGCTACTAGGCAGTGATTCTACCATTGTACTTAGGAGAAATATGGCCAAAATATCAGTCAGTGTAGTAGTTAGAATGGGACAGATCTGTCTATGTTAACAAGCAACCACAGATTCTTCTTGCATAAAATTGAATGTATATTGGGATCCAGATCATGACTTAATGATCATTAAATAGTTTGGGAGCTGGGCTCTGTGAGAGGCATATGATGACATTGGCTGCAAAGGGATTAGAGAAATATATAAAGAAAGGTTTCAGGAGAAGTATGAGTTGCACACTACAAAAATTTTTGTTAAATTACAAATAGTGCCTAAGATTTCTGAGTAATGACTGCATGAGAGATACTCCTGATCTCTCTCCTTGAAATTAAACAAATTAAACAACCATAACACAGTGAAGGAACCCCACCTGGGCTCACAGTGAAAGATCCATGCACCAAATGGACTAAAGGTGGGATGGGTTGAAAAGGGGCACAGAAGATAAAAGGCACTAGCTGTCAGCTCTGAGGAAGAGATAAAACCAATGTGACTAGGTTTTTATCTCTGCTGGACTATGGGGAAGAGTGAAGCTCAGGCTGTTTATATTTTGTCTGAGGAGTATGGAGAGGGAAACGTGGAGTGACTGAGTCTCCTGTTGGGAGGAGCAGTGAAATAGAGGGGCACAGGGAGAGATAAACCAAAGCAGCCAGAGCATGGGGACATGGCCAGTGTTCCTACAGTCTGCCTGCAGCCCACACTCCAGAAAGACAGACAAAGCTAAAGTGAAAGACCCAAGCCTCCCAGATCCCACTTCCCTCACCTCGCTGCATGGAGAATGACAGAGGCAGACACCACAGCTGCTTCTCCAAAGCCATTCTCTCCCCTGAAAAACAGAGGTGCTCTGCGTCTGGTCCCAAGGTCTGTTGAGGCATTGAGAGAAGCACCCAGAAGCCTGAGATCACCATTGCTAGAGCCAAAAAGGTGGAAAGGCAAAGCCATAAAGCCCTCACAGCATGCCCAATCCACCAATGCATCTGTGTCCCCACTTACATCATTGTGACAACAACATCTCAGTGGAGGACAGCCCAGGAACTTCACAGACCTAAAACTTGTAATACAGCAACATCTACTGGAAGCAACATCTCAAAAGCAAAATTTATTTTTCTTATTTTCTCTTTTAAATTTTATTTTCTTTAATTATTATATTCTTCATTCTTTTTGTAGGTCTTTTAGTTTTTATTTTTCTGTTTGTTTTTTATCTTTCTTGCTGTGGTTTTTATTGTAATTTAAAATTTTTTATATTTTTATTGTTTTTAAAATTTTTTCATTTTATTAGTAGTTTTTTTGTTAGAGTTCTTAATAATATCACTCTCACAGGGCATCAAGGAAGAATAAAATGAATACCAAGGCTACACAAGACAGAGATGTATATCAGAAAGAAAATGAAAAATCTCTAGGAAAAAAAAACTCAATCACATGGAAACCTTGGAACTAAATGATAGAGAATTCAAAATAAAAGTTTTGAAAATATTCAATGAAATGCAAGAAGACACCAATAGGCAACTTAGTGAGCTCAGAAAACAAATTAATGAACAAAATAAATACCTCACCAAGGAAAATAAAACTTTAAAAACAGAGATGAACAACTCAATACATGAATTGAAATATGAGGTAGTGCCTGACCTGTGGTGGCGCAGTGGATAAAGCGTCGACCTGGGAACACTGAGGTCACCAGTTCAAAACCCTGCACTGGTCTGGTCAAGGCACATATGGAAGTTGATGCTTCCTGCTCCTCTCTCTCTCTCTCTCTCTCTCTCTCTCTCTCTCTCTTTCTCTCTCTCACTCTCACTCTCTCTCTGTGTCTCCTCTCTAAAAATGAATAAAATAAAAAGAATTAAAAAAAAAAAAGGAAATATGAGGTAGCAAGTTTAGCTAATGGGACAAGCCAGATGCCTCCATCAATGACATCAATGACAGGCAACTAGAAATTCTACAGAGAGAAGACAAGAGAGATGTATGAATTAAAGAAAAATAGAGAGCACTACAAGAATTGTCTGACTCCGTCAGAAAGAATAAATTTAGAAATAATGGGCATATCAGAAGAAGAAGAGAGGGAGAAGGGAACAGAGCACCTATTCAAATATATAATTAATAAAAATTTCCCAAACCTATGAAAAGAGTTAGAGCCTCAAATCCAAGAAGCAAACAGAACGCCGAGTTACTGCAATGCAAACAGACTTATTTCAAGGCATATTGTAATAAAATTGTCAAAAATCAATGACAAAGAAAAGAATTCTCAAGGCAGGTAGGGAAAAGAAGACCATAACATATAAGGAAGGCCCATTAGGTTATCATCAAACTTCTCAGAAGAAACTGTACAAGCCAGGAGAGAGTGGACCCAAACATTCAAAATATTGAAAGAAAGGAATTACCAGCCAAGAACACTATATCCATCAAAGTTATTCTTCAAATATGAAGGAAAAATAAAAACTTTTGCAGATACATAGAAGCTGAGGGAATTTATCACCAGAAAACCCCCTCTGCAAGAAATATTCAAGGGGGGTTATTTGACCAGAAACAAAGAACAAAACAAATCAAAACTACAAGTAAAAGTTGCAACAAGGTCGCAATAAAAACAAGGATAATCTGTGACAACAATAACATAAAAGGGGAGAGGCTAAAGATCTGCAGTAGCAAAGGAGGATGGAGTGCAGGAGCACTCATAAGACAAAGGACTGTTGTACATATGAATATTTTTCTCTTAATAACCTAATGGTAACCGCCCCCAAAGAGTCACTACTGAACTACACAGCTTAAAAAAATAAGAAAAAGCTAAGAACTGTATGATGTCACACGTAGCTGGGATATAAAACTGAGACTCACGGACATAGATAAAAGTGAAATGATTACCAGGAGGAAGGGGGAAATGGGGGAGGGAGATGGGAGCATGGGTGGGAGGAAGGGAGTAAAGAGGTCAAATATAAGGTGACAGAAAGTGTTTGACTTTGAGTGATGGGTAAACAACATTATCAACAGCTCAAATGCTATAAAAATGTTTACCTGAACCCTATGTACTCTTAGTGATCAATGTCACCTTGTTAAAGTGAATTTTCTAAATAAAATTTAAAAAATAAAATAAATTACCACAAAAAAGAAAACATAATTAGAAATGGCTTTGTACCATGCATACAGATGGCAGGTATGTTTTGTTTTGTTTTTTTCTTTCCTTCCTAACATTACATGCCTGCAACTGCTATCATCCGGGACTCTTCTGAGTATATATGTGTTATAACCCTGCTACAGTATGGGTAAGTTCCTTTTTCCCATCTACTCTTTGGTCATAAGCAATATCTATGATATAATTTTTAATTCTAAAAAATTTACTTGAATAAATTGGAGAGTTATGCATTTGATAGTTGAAGAGAAACTAAACAGAGACAGTACCCAGGGGTTAACAGGCTTTTTTCTTTATGTAATTTACGGGGCTTTCTTGTCTTCATGAATTCAATGTGAATTATTCTATGTTCTAAATATCAGACTTCATGGCACGACTCAGTCTGTAAAACTCCATGCATGCTAACTTAATATGTATCTACATACATATTATATTAACTTAATATGTATGTATAAGCAAGGAAAAATAGTTGTTAGTTTAAGAGGATAGAAAAAAATGACTTTAAAAAGCATTTAAAACTCAAACCATCAAATTCTATGGAGAATAATCTTTGTGATGCTTTCTAGTAAATGGAAGGTGTTATAGCAAAAAGGTAAGTCTGAAGGAGTTCTGTTCCATTGCTTAGGGGACAGAGCAGGGATAAGTTTCTATCTCCCAAACCCTACAAATACTATCGTTTTTGACCTTTTTGGGTTACTTAAATGATAATATTGTTAGCACAAAAGTCTATTTTTGCCTACTGCCAGTCATGAACTTCATGATAAGCATCTGGAACATTTATAGAATCTACAATTCTGAACAAAACACATGTAGCCTCAAATTGAAGAGGACAGTTAATGCTGAAGAAAATGACAGATGTCCCTCAAGCCATTGCCTTATGCTCAAATAACAGTGGATTCAAAGCCAGCTCATCATTTCCCAGAGCCTGGTGTTTCATCATGGTTCTGTCAGCACAGCTTGATCAATGTCTTCAAAGGAAAAATGGAGGCAAATGGATGATTAACTTTAAGCATTTGTCACTGAGATTAAGCTTGGAGCAGTCCTGGGCAGTGTGATGGATGTCATAGAGAAACCTCTTTATATCTGTCAGTCAAATGGTATAACTGTGAAATGATTTAATAGCGTAGAAGAATCCTTATTGCTTGCCTCTGCTTCTCTGAATTTTGCTGGGCATTATTAATATTCTGCAATGCCAAGTAATATGTCCAGAACAGGGGTGTTAGGACTCAGAAACACAAAGGTATTTAACTCTATGTTTGGCTTTACTAGAGACCATTTTTTTTCCTTCGTCATATTACAAAGCACATACATGTATATGATTGGATAATATGCATGGTGGAGCAGACTTAGGATTTGGATTCAAAAGACAAATTCTGCCATGTACTAGAGGTAAGACCTTCAGCAAGTTAGCTACATGTTCCAAGTTTCATCATTCTCATCAATAAAATGAAAATAATAAGCCAGCTTCATAGGGTTTCATGAAGGCTAGTGTACATATGAGTACCTGGCGCATGGTAGAAAAGGCCTTATAAAGGTTTGAAACAAAAAACACATGTAAATATATATTTGTTCATCTCTACATTTACATGGAAGGAAGGCCAGGGGATTCTTGTCTATTACACTTCCTAATATAAGTCAAGCTGAGAAGAGGTTAGTCACAGTACTATTTTTATTAATAACATACAAACGGCCAATTGCAAAAATTTTATTACACATATATAAAGACAGAAAATTTTTTTGTAGGTTGCTTTTTCTGCCACACAAATAGTCCATTAATTGGTATACTAACACAGTGTCAAAATTAGTGGTCTTTGTTTTATTTAGATAGCATGCTGCTGTAAGGGACTTTGTCATCCTTTTGAGGTAATTAGGTGACTTTCTAAATAATACAAAATGATGACATTAATAAACTGTAATTTCTTTAATAAATCATCTTAAATTCTTAATTTCTATTCAGTGACTAAAATATTACTTAATATATAATTTGCAAAATGACTAGTTTGTTTTTTTATAATTTAATGAATATGTTTGAGAATAATTTTACTTCTAAGACTCTCATTTGCTGTTAAAGGATTAATTACTTATCTGTGAGCTACCTCAGCCAGAGCGGATCATTCCTTTGACAAAGATGCTGGACTGTGTAGAATTCATTTAATTCAGGCATATTGGGGTTTCTATCTTAACCCAAGAAAGTGGTGTAGTGCTAAGAAGCAGGAATCACAGTCTGTAGAAATGAAAAAATGCATCCCCTACTCCTGGAATTAGCTGACTGCAATCTCACTGGGTCATGGGTAATTAGGGAAAAGGACAATGAAAAATAGGAAAGAATGGGAATGTGCATATACCCCCATACACATATACCATCTGTGAAAGAGAGAAAGAAGATGAACACAAAGGTACAAACAGTAACTAATAACAGGCATTGATGCTTGAAATATTAGGTATTCTTAACATAACAGTCGCTTCTCACTGTTCTTATTTTCCTCTGAATAACATATTGTATTTAAAGGAAAAAAATATGCTTTGAAGGTCTTTAAGCACAATAACTCATCCATTCCCACTTCTCAGATGGGGCCAAGGCACTGAGCAGCCTAGGAGACTTAGCTGGTTGCATAAATGGTTTGTCACTTTCCTACAGGCTGCAGTGCAGGGCACCATGGGGGTGATGTGGAGGGAGCTTCTCTTAAAAAATGAGGCTCCACAAGAATAGGGAAAAATAACTAATACTTTTCTCATTTTCTTTTATTTTTAAATTTATATACATTAAAGTTTGCTCCTTGTGATATAGTTATGTCTTTAAAAAGTGCATAAATTTTGTGTTTATTATTCCTACACTGATACATTCCCAAAATTCTCAGCACTGACCCTTTGCAGTCACCTCTTCTTACACTTCCAGTGCTGGCAACCACTTATCTGTTCTTCATTCCTAATGTATTGCCTTTTCGAAGGTGTCATAAAACTGGAATTTCACAGATTTTAGTTTTTTGGGTTCAACTTCTTCTTCTTTTCTTTTCTTTTCTTTTTTTTTTTTTTTAATTGAGTGAGAGCAGGGTAGGCAGAAAGACAGACTCCTGCATGCGCTGGGACGAGGATCCACCAGCAAGCCCCCTATAGGGTGATACTCTGCCCATCTGGGGTATTGTTTCATTGCTCAGCAACCAAACTGTTTTTAGCACCTGAGGCAGAGGCCTTGGAACCATACTCAGTGCTCTGGACCAATTTGCTGGAATCAATTAAGCCATGGCTGTGGGAAGAGGAAAGAGAAGTGGAAAAGAGAGAAAAGGGAGAGGGTTGAAGAAGCAGACAGTTCCTTCTCTTGTGTGCCCTGACCCTGGGACATTCACACACTGGGCAATGCTCTACCACCGAACCAACCAGCCAGGGGTGGGTCTTACTTCTTACACTAGAAAAATGCATGGTAGATTCACCAGGTTGTAGCATGTATCAATAATTTATTTCTTTTTATTGCTGAGTTGTGTTCCATTGTATGACTGTACTACAGTTTGCTTATCCTTCCATGGGCTGAAGAATATTTAGATTGTTCCATTTTTTGTTAACAAATCAACAAACAATTTTTGGCAAAGGTGTAGAAAAAAGGAAACTGTCATGCACTGTTGGTGTGAATGCAGATTGGTATAGCCACTGTGGAAAGCAATATGGAGTTATCTCAAAAAAGTAAAAATAAAACTGCCTTTTGGCTTAGTGATCCCACTTCTGGGAATATATCTTAAGAATCCCAAAACACTAATTTGAAAGAATATATGTACCCCTATGTTTATTGAAGCATTATTTACAATAGACAAGATCTGGAAACAGCTCAAGTGCCCACCAGTAGATGAGTGGATAAAAAACCTGTGGTACATTTATACAATGGAATTCCAGCAGCCATAAAATAATAAAAAATAAAAAAAGAAATCTTACCTTTTGCAACAGCATGGATGGACCTGGATAGCATTATATTAAGTAAAATAAGCCAGTCAGAGAAAGACAAGTACAATAATGAATAAAATGAACTAACAAGCAAAATAGAAACAGATTCATTCATAGAGAGCAAACTGACACTTGAAGGGTTGGAGGAAGGGTGTTAGGTGAGGGGGGGATTAAGCAAAATAAACCCCGCCCCCAAAAAGAAAAAGAAAAACTCATGAACACAAACAACAGCGTGGTGATTGCTGGGGTGGAGGGAGGTGGAGAAGGATATAGGTAGGATAAATGGTGATGGAGGAAGAGTTGACTTGGGGTTGGGGTGAACACACAATATGGTGGATAGAGATGTGTTGGAGAATTGAGCACCTGAAACCTGTGTAGATATGTGAACCACTGTCACCCAATAAATTCAATTTAGAAAAGTGTATTTAATAGCTATACACAGGTTTTTGTATGTTCACAAGTTTTTATTTCTTTTGGATAAATACCTAGGCATGACATTGCTGGGCTTTATGTTAGGTATATGTCTAACTTAATTAGATACTGCCAAATTGTTTTCCAAAGTAAACCACAATGCCTGAGCACTTCAGTTGCTTTATATCCTCATCAGCACTTGGTGGTGTCAAAAATTTTTTAGTCATTTTAATAGTCAGGCAATGATTTCTCATGGTGTTTTAACTTGTATTTCTCTACTATTTAATAATGATAAAATCTTTTTAATATGCTTATTCACCATTGTATTTCTTCTTAGGTGAAGTGTCTTTCTGCTTTTTTGCTCATTTAAAAAAATGGGTAGTATCTTTTCTTATTGTTGAGTTTTAAATTTTTCTTTGTATTTTCTAAATACAAGTACTTTGTCAGAAATATGACTTGAAAATATTTTCTACCAGTCTGTGAATTGCCTTTTTATTCTTTTAACAGAATCTTCACAAAGCAAAGATTTAAATAAGTAAATCGGAAAAATCTAAGAGCTATATGATTTCATACATAGGTGGGACATAAAAATGAGACTCTGGGACATGGACAAGAGTATGGTGGTTACCGGGGGTGGGGAGGGGAAAGGATGGGGTGCCGGTAGAGGAGGGGCACAAAGAAAACCAGATTGAAGGTGATGGAAGACTATATGTATGACTTTGGGTGATGGGTATACAATATAATAAAATGTCAAATAACCTGGAGATGTTTTCTCTGAACCTATGTACCCTAATTAATGTTATCCCATTAAAATTAGTTAAAATAATAATAATAAATAAAATTTTGATGAAGTCCAATTAACTGATTTTTTTCTTTATAGATTATGCTTTTGGTGATATTCCTAGAAAATCTGCTTAACCTAATATCAAAATACTTTTACATTTTCTTCTAGACCTTTTATTGTTTCATATATTCATTTTATGATTCATTTTGTGTTAATTATTTTATGTGAATTATGTTAATATTTTATTTCTTTTTTATTTACATATATATGTCCATATTTTTTCTGTACTACCATTTTTTTAGAAAAAATATTCTCTTTATCCCATTAGATCGTCTTTGTACCTTTGTATAATGATTAGTAAAAAATAATTTAGTTATATTTGAGTGGGATGTCTTTTCTCTTTGCTTTTATTTTTTTAGTAAAATCAGCTAAATCATCATCCAAAAATTAGTAGAATAGATAAACTATTATAGTTTGAGACAAAAGAAGATATAAAATTAATAAAACTAATTTATTAACTTAACACATGATCAATGTACCTATTATATACCAAACACTCTTTTATTTCTGTGGATACATTGTTAAGCAAAACAGACAGATCTGCTCTCAAAAGATTCAACACACTGAAATATACTGTTCACAAAAATTAGGGGATACTTCAAAACGAATATGAAGTGATAAAATACCCCCTAATTTTTGTGAGCATTATAGTATATTGAAATAGATATGGAAATAAGAAAATGAATTATTAAAGTAAAAAAAAAGAAATGAAATTTCAGCCAACTCTAAAGGCCCACTTGGGGATAATGCTTATGAATTTAAATTGAGAACAGTAAGCGAAGTTTAGTGTCTATTCCTCCAGCTTTATTCAGCGGCTCATATGCCAATGCAGACTGTATAAAGTCATGCATGGTCAGAGACTTGACTTAACTAGGTTAGGATTTTCACCAACAGAGTATGGTAGAGGGAGAATGTGGCAAGGGGATGGAAACTAATTATATGAAAGATTAGTTATAATAAATGGTCTTGGAATCTCAATCAGGTAAGGAAATACGGAGAATCTGAGTTAAGTAAAAGCAGTAAAGAAAGGATTAGGTTAATGGATTGGAAGTTATAGTGCACCAAAGGATTTTTGAGGTGTGAGTGGTCAGGCTTTACATAGTGAATTAATCAATTTATATTAGGACAAAAATTTTAATGAATCTTGATTAGTTAAAATTTAATTTTAAATGTGATGAATTTTAATTCAATTGATTAAGTTTTTTCTTAGAGTTGAGAGAAATGGGAGGTTGGAGCATGATAGTTAATGGATATGAGGCTTCTTTTGGGGGTAATGAAAATGCTATGAAACTGATTGTGATGAGTTGTATACCTCTATAAATACACTATAAGCCATTGGATTTCTGTAGTTATACGCAGATTTGTGACTGCGTGAGAGGTGAGTGCCCCTAATCCATCTGTTCAAGGGTTAACTGTATATACTGTATTTATATATTTTTGTTTTTTATTGAATTTATTGAGGTGATATTAAGATTTTTTAGGTTTCAAGTGTACATCTCTACAATACATGATTTGTACATTGCATTTTGTGCCCACCACCCAAAGTCAAATCATCTTTCATCACTATATACTTGGCTCCTTTATCTTTTACTAGCCCCTGGTAACTACTATACTGTTGTTTGTGTCAATGAGTATTGGTTTTATATTCCACATATGAGTGAAATCATATGGTTACTGCCTATTATCAATAGGAAAAGTAAGAATAAATGCTAGAGAGGTTGTGGAGAAAAAGGAATCCTCATTTACTCCTGCTGGAAATGTAAACTGGTACAGAGGTTCTTCAAAAAGTTAAGGCTAGAGCTACCATATGACCTAGCAATCCCTCTTCTGGGCATCTACCTGAAAAATTTGAAAACATTTATTTGCAAATATATACACACCCCTATATTCATTGTGGCATTATTCACGGTGGCCAAGACATGGAAACAATCAAAGTGTCCTTTGACAGATGATTGGACAAAGATGTGGTATATCTATACTATGGGATACTACTCAGCCATAAGAAAAGATTAAACACTGTTATTTGTGATAACATGGATGGACCTTGAGAATATTATGCTAAGCAAAATAAGCCAGGCAGAAATAACTATATATACTTTAAATGGGTAAGTTGTGTGACATGTGAATTCTATCTCAATAAAGCTGTAAAAAAGTATACCTGTAGTTCCCTGCCAGTGTAGGAAAGAAACAGTAACCTAGGACTTTGAAACAGATAAGATCTGGTCTTAATACTTTCTTTTATTTTTAATTTTTAAATTGAATTTATTGGTATGGCATTGGTTTGCAAAACCATACAGCTTTCACACACACAACTCAATAAACTACCATCTGCCCACCACATCGGGTGCCCTCTGCTGCTAACAGTATTTCTTTCTGTCTATATTTTTCCCATCTCTACCTAGCTCCCACACCCTTTCCGTCTGGCCATCACCATGTAGTTTACTGTGTCTATGTGTTTTGTATATATGTTTTTTGGCTAATCCAGGTTTTAAGGAATTCTTACACATTCAGTGTTAATTTATTCATTTTCAAAATATCTTATTTTGCCAATTCCTCAGGTGTTTAGGGATCTATGTTTAAGTGAAATTGCATCTTGAACTTTTTGTACATGGTTAAGATTCAGCTTTCTCAATATGCTGATCTATATACAGATGTCATGTTTCCATTGGCCTTCCAGTTTCTAACAGAGTTGCTCTGTATTTTTTTTCACTCATTATGCTTGTTTTAATGAATTTATCTAGGAAAAAAATTTTCACTGAAGTTTTAATTAAGTTTTAAATGGGCCCTGGCTGGTTGGCTCATTGGTAGAGCATCGGCCTAGTGTGTGGATGACTTGGGTTCGATCCCCAGTCAGGGCACACAGGAGAAGCAACCATCTGCTTCTCTACCCCTTCAGCTTATATCTCTCTCTCTTTCTTTTTCTCTTTTCCTCCTGCAGCCACAGCTCGATTGGTTCAAGCAAAGTTGGCCCTGAGCACTGATGGCCTTACCTCAGGCACTAAAATAGCTTAGTTGCTGAGCAATGGAGTATTGGCAGATAGGTAGAGCATCTCAGATAGGCTTGCCAGGTGGATCCCGATTGGGGTGCATGCAGGAGGCTGTCTCTCTGCCTCTCCACCTCTCACTTAATAAAAAAAAGTTTTAGAAAGGAGTAAAAATAATGCATGTATTTAGTCAGCACATGATAACAATAAAGGTCAGCACAGCAACTTTTATCTGGAAATTAATAGACTACATTTGTTTACTTTTTTAAATTTATATTAGAAGGAGGTTTGAATTCCTAAGACCCACTGCTTTTATATCTGTGAATATTCTGATATATGTTCAATATTCATGAGTGGCACTGGTAATTTACAAGAAAAGCAGTTATGCAAGATGGCTTAGTGGTGTTTTTAAAGTCCATTTTCCCCCTTTTTACTGAGACAGCTCAACAATTATACCAGAACTGAGTTGCAGTTGGATATGTTCTAACAAGATGTTGTTTGGGGTTGACACAAAAATATATAAATCATTAGCTAATGTAAGTGAAAACAGAATTGCCTTTTTAATCAACTTGAAAACTTTAGCAAGCTATATTACTGCACATATTAATAAATTCAGAGACTGAGAAATTAGCTTTTGATTTTAAGAAGTATTCTTTTCCTCGGGTTAGCACTAAAATTCCACTTTACTAATTATCTATGTTATAGTTTCTATTCTGACATACACTGTATTATGTTCATCTGTTTATATTTTAAAAGATTGTAGATGCTGTTTTTAGGATTCTCTTTTTACATTTTCAGGTTTGGGAGTTTTCTTGGATTCAATTTGTAAGATATACACTGCAGTGAAGAACTAAGATAAGTATTCAAATTATGTTTTCATATGTTGTGCCTCTGTTTTATAATAATTTTATCTCACAATGCTTTCCACTGGTTCATTGATACAGTCTTCTCAATTATTTGTATTTATACACACCTATTTATTGCTATCTATGTATTTTCCATTCATAATTCATACTTTCATTTTCAGAATTGCCTCATTTTAGACCCAAAGATTCAACAGATCCTTTTGTAACAGTTATAGTTCTAAACTTTCTTCCTCAAAATGTATTATATAATGAGAAAAAATATAAATAAATAGTTAAGCTAATATTAAGTTTGAGGGAAACATATAAGTAGAAAAATTCATGCAAGCTTTCATAGTTACATTTTAGAAAGGATTACAGTGTAGTTTTATTAAATTTAGAAAAGATTATTATTGACATGTCTTTAAGATAAAATGGTAAAGTTAAGGCTATGTGATTATTTCTAGAAAAGGGTCATAGAAGAGATGACCATATTGGCCTACTAAATGGAGAACAATGGAAGAAAGTAACCATCAGATGAGAGGGTAGTGGAGTCATGGGTTATTAGGTCCTAAATTCAGTTAATATAAAGAAATAATGAGAAATAAAAACTTTTTAGGGAAAAAGGCACTTATCAAAAGAAGCAAGGGATACCATCTAGAACACTGAGATGATGGCTATTGGTAAGGATGAGAGGGAAAAAATTACAGAGAAAACTAAGCTAGAATATAATGAGTGCCCTGTCCAGTTGGATTAGTGGTAGAGCGTCAGCCCAGCATGTAGATGTTCTGGGTTCGATTTCTGGTAGGGCACACAGGAGAAGTGCAATTTGCTACTCCACTCCACCCCCTCTCACTTTTTTTCTCTCTCTTTCCCTGCCCTCCTGCAGCCATGATTTGATTACAGTGAATTGGCCCTGGGTGCTGAGGATGGGTCCATGGCCTCTGCCTTGGGCGCAAAGAAATGGCTCTGGTTGCAATGGAGCAAGGGCCACAGATGGGCAGAGCATCGCCCCCTAGTGGGATTGCTGGGGGGATACTGGTCAAGGCACATGTAGGAGTCTGTTTCTGCCTTTCTTCCTTTCACTAAAAATAATAATAAAAAGAAGAATATAATGAGTGAGAACATCAAAGTGAGTTACAAATGATAAGATGTTGATGCTCATAGGAAAAAAATGGAAGCACAGGAGCATTCGGATGAGAAAGAATGTTGATGGGATGATAGGAGATTATTGTTCATGGACTAGGACCACAGCTAAGGGCAAAGGGGTCAATTTCCTGAAAGACAGTATAAAATCTGTATGTAGGTGCATGAGAAGTAAGACTCTTGTGGGTCCTTGACCATACTTGCATTCTGTGACATCTGGAGGCTGGATGTGCTATGGAAATGGAAACAGCTTCTGAAAAATTTCTAGAAAACTTCCCTTCACTTATGCTTGTGAAATTATGCTTAAGAACTTAATTTGAAAAATAATTTTTCTCATGAGTAAGCCTTCTGTTATGATTTTATGATTAAAAAATGTGGTATAAGCTATTGTTTACAATATATGCCATATTGATTTATTTACTATAATAATTTGTTGCTAAAACAGAAATTCCTACTTAGTGGGAAAATATTTGTTTTAGCTTTTCCTCTATAGTAGCTATGACTCTGAACTCCAATTGTAAGTTGAACCCTTTGCATGGAAATACATAACTACTTTATTTTGTTAAAGATTTACTATGTTTGCTCATAGAGCAGCATTTCAGGTGCAGCAGCAAGCTCTGCTGTGATACACTTCTACACTCATATTAAATCCAGGTGCCGCTTGAAGTGTTACAGGCTTTTCCCAGCCACCCTTGTCAAAAGTAGAAAGCACATACATTGACAGTTGTGACTATTAACATTTAGAGTGTACATGTAAATGCTCATACCTGCCTTGTATAAGTTACATCTTATTGGATCCATAAGTTTAGTAGCCCATAATCATTAGAAAATTGATTTCCAAATTATTTGTAATCTCAAAGAATATAAAACCACACAATAAAATAAACAAATGATCCCAAGTATATTTCCAATTCCTCCTCTAAAGTCACCAAGCATATAGATCTAAAAGCAAAAAGAGAAAAATGTGATATGATATGATAAAATAAAACTATATTAATGCAATTTAATGTATAGTAAATGTCTTTAGTAAAAAATGTCATATACTATATGGCCATAGTAAAGGAAGGAAGGAAAGAAGGAAGGAAGGAAGGAAGGAAGGAAGGTAGCAAGGAAGGAAGGAAGGAAGGAAAGAAGGAAGGAAGGAAAGAAGGAAGGATGAAGGAAGGAAGGAAGAAATGATGAAGGAAGGAAAGAAGGAAGGAAGGCCATTATACCAGAAAGTGATGTGTAATTTGTTTGTTTTATGAGATGTTTATAATATTAATTACTATATTGATCTTTATCTGTTAAAATAGCTAAATGTCTCTTTTAAGTCCCCAAATTTATTGCTAAATTACTAATGTGATTCTTATAGTACTTTAAGCTCCATCATTCATTACCTAGACAGATACTTTATCTTCTGTCAATCAAAAAGTTTATCACACAAGTTCAACTACTTGATAGAATTTGTGAATTGTATATGGAGTCTTTTATATGAATTTAGCTAAGTTAATAGAATAGTTCCCACAGAGCTTTGGGGATATAGCTCTGATTTTGTAGTTGAGATAATAGGATAAAGTCTATTGATCTGCTATGATCAGAATTTTTTGCCACACCCTTCTCAATTCATATGTTGAAGCCCTAATCCCCAATGTGATTGTATTTGAGTATAGGGCCTTTGAGAAATAATTAAGGCTAAATGAGATTACGAGAGTCAGTCAGTTAAATGGAGGTATGACCAAGGTAAATTTGAAATTACGTGTCTCTAAGAAATCAACTTTGGACCTGGCAGGTTGAGTCAGCAGTAGAGCATTGGCCTGGTTTGTGGAAGTCCTGGGTTTGATTCCCGGTCAGGGAACACAGGAGAAGTGACCATCTGCTTCTCCACCCGCCCCTCCTCGCACTCTCCCTTCCTCTCCGTTTCCCCATTCTACAGCCCTGGCTTGAATGGTTCAAGCAAAATTGGCCCAGATATGGGGCACTGATCAGGGCACATGTGGAATTCTGTCTCTGCCTCCCCACCTCTCACTTAATAAAGAAAAAGAAAAGAAAAAGCTATCAACTTTATTCTTCTTTAGTTAAATACTAAATTCCCAGTCTCACATTATGGACTGCATTTGTTATCTCTTAATTTTTAGGATTTTCTTTTTTAGTACTACTTCCTTGCCTCTGGAATAAACTGCTCTTCAAGAAGTGACTTTTGAATATTTTTAATTGTGATAATGCTTATTTTAAGAAGTTTTACAAAATAATATAATTTTTTTGTTGTTTTTGTTTGTTTGTTTTGTTAGAAGAAATTTAGAAGTCATGCAGCCCGTCCGCTACACTACCTAAGTATGTTAAAATCCTGCTGGTTTGGGAAAAGTGAGAACTTGAAAGGCCTATGGAAACCATCTTGTGGATATCTTGCCTCTCCCTGTGCACTTATTTTATTTTATTGTTTTTACTTCCTTTTAATGTAAACAGATTAAATACACATTAAAAACTTCAATGCGACACAAGGGAATCTACAGAGAGGGATATATAAATATTTATGGACCATTCCAAACCAAGAGGAAAAAGGTGCCTCTAGCTTCTATTCCTACCTCCACCCTCCCTGTCAAAAACCCAAGTGCCAAGGCAGCTGTCAAAGCCTGTTCAGTTGCTTCTGGATTAAACTTAACAAGAGGCTGAAATGACATAAGAACCTCCCCAAGGCAAAACCTTTATTCTGACTTTATGGTCACACACAAGAACCTCCTCCTCCAGGCTGATGTTTTTATTATTCTCCTCTTCCTCTTCCTCTTCCTGAGAGTCATTGGCCTTGTAGGGATCCATTGCTGATTTTTTATTTTAGCTTTCAGTTTCACAAAATTTGGATGATTATTGTGATTATTTTCTTCACCAAAGGAGCCTTTCTTTTTTCTTGTTAAGGTATACTCTTTATCCTTTAAATTAATGTACAGATTTTTAAAAATAAACAGCTGTGGGCCTTGATTCTAAGATTCTCCACAGCATGCTCGACTGGGAGACTTTGTAACACTTTGGGCAAATATATGACTTTGTGTGCACTGAAATTTTTTATTTGTAACATGAAGTTTATAGTATCAACCAAGCAGGGATTCTGTGAGGGTTAAATAAATTGATGACATACAATAAGGGTCTATTACATAGTAAATATTTTAGAGATAAATAATATTAACCATGCTACCTTCTGACCTCTTCCACCATCACTTTCAATGGGATATAACAGTGATAGGAAGCAAATGGGAGCAAAGGAAGTTGCACATAGTGAAGTTTCAAAGTAAAAACATTAATTTTTTTACTTAGATTATTATGTGAAACCTTTGGAGACCTTCCTGCTCCCTCAGCTATGACCAGAAGGTCCCCAAATGATAAGTGTGATAGACCACAGCATGGAGAAATTCCTTTTGGAATTCATATTTTTTTCCATGAGTACTTAGCACAGACCATAATTTTAGTACTCTAAGATACACAATGAAATACTTTATCCCTAAAGAAACGTAAAGTATTTACTTCTGGCCTATTTACATATGGTTTTACTCTGGTGGGAGTCAGGATTGGGTGGGAATTGAGGTGAAACTCTGCGCTGCCACCGTTGGAAGCTCCAGTACAGGCAGAATCAGTAACACTATGCTTGTATCCATTTACTTTGATGGTTATGACTGACTCAACTTAATTGAAAATTACCACCAGACATTGTCATTTTAATGAAATTAACATTTAAAGATTATCATTATAGTGTATCATGTAGTCTATGATTAAAACATTAAATTATTTTTACATAATAAGCCAATATAAATGCAAGGTCTGGGATTTTAAAATGACAACCAAAGAAAGCAAATGGGCTTGAATTTTACTAACAACATATTGTAACATTAAATAAACAGGTATGTCTGATAATGCTTATGTGTTGCACTCCCCTAAAAAACTATTTTTTTGGTCAAAACAAAAAACAGAAAATAATGAACATATTTAGAAATGAGGGATATTTTTTCTCTACCATAGACTTTGAAATGCTTAAAGTTTTACATCTGCAAAAGATCTCAAGAGTATATTTTGACACATATTGGACCAATATGCGGTAGACTCCTCAACATCCATTCCACTTCACTTTGTTAGTCTCTAACCATTGTCATCTCATTCTTCTGGACAGTGGTTTGTGTAGTCATGGGAACAACTTGGCTTTACTAGAACATAAGCTACATAAAGGTAGCATTTTTCACTGTTTTGTGAACTGATCTATTCCTGTGATGGAGAACTGTGATAGGTCTACAGTAGATACTTGATGAGTAATTGTTGATGAAAGAATGAGAGACAGAGAAAAACAAGGAAGAATAAAGAGAAAGAAGGAAGAATAAGGAAGGGAGGAAGGGAGGAAGGAAGAACTAAAGGGAGAAAGAAAGAAAAGGAGAAAGAGTGACACAAAGGGAGAGAGGATTGCTTGGGGTTCCTGGAATCTATCATTGATCACTCTAGGCCACTCTCCCTACCTGGCTTGAGCAAGGACAACTTGGCCCTATTGGGTCTGGCATCCAAGACCATAAAGACAACCAGCAATAGGATGGAATTGACCTCATTATTTTAGAGTAAAGACATGGAAAGAACCTGAGAGAGAAAGAAAAATAGAGGGTAGGGGGACAGACAGACAGGAAGGGAGATAGATGAGAAGCATCAATTGATAGTTGGGGCATCTTAGTTGTTCATTGATTGCTTTCTCATATGTGCGTTGACCAGGGAGGCTCAGGTTAGGGAACTCCAGCTGAGCCAGTGACCCCTTGCTCAAGCCAGTGACCTTTGGCTTCAAGCTAGTGACCTTTGGACTCAAGTCAGCAACTATGAGGTCATGGCTATGATCCCACACTCAAGCTGGAGACCCCATGCTCAAGCTGGTGAGCCGCACTCAAGCCAGCAACCTCGGGGTCTGCAATCTGAGTCCTCAGCATCCCAATCCAATGTTCCTACCTCTGAACTTAATTATGGTGCAGCAAAATACATTTTATTTTATTTAATCTGAGTGAAGCAGAAGTTTTACTTTTCTCAGCTGAAACACTTTCTAACAGGTAAAATCTGAATTTCAGAGTTTGGAAACAGGATACTGAGGTTGAGAACCAGTCATTTTACTAGTCAGAAGCCTATATGGCACCTGTAATGAAGTTCTCAGTAATCAGTAATAACAATAGCAATTGTCTTATTCCCTGACACTACACATCAAGCTCTGTGCACATGTTTTGCTACATTAAATCCCTATGCTAGCCTTATTAGCTGGGTATTATTATTGCAGTTTGCATATGTGGGAATTAAGGGTTTAGCAAGTTAAAGAAATTTTATAAGATACATAAGGATTAGGGGGTTGACCTAGCATATTAATCTATGTGGATTTGACTCTAGAACTCAAGGTTTGTACACCAGATGGTACTCAGTTAGGCCTCATTTTGGCCTGACTTTTAGAGAGGCCCCTTTTGAAATTCACATGGTCTACCTAAAGCAAAATAAAAAATTAAGGTTCAGTTTCTCTCCACATAATCTTTAATTTTCAACTTTTCCTGGCAATGCAAGTATATGCTTAAGTACTCAAAATTTCTACTTTTGCATTTTTCTGTGGGTATTTGAATGAGACAAAATGATGCTTTAATGTATTTATATGCAACATTATTGATTTGAAAATTTTGGTATAAAGAAAACTTCTAGAATGATGGCAGGTGCATAGGTGAAGTATGATACAATTTTTTAAGGTACCCAATTTTTATATGCTAGTTAGAAAGTGAAAAGAATACAGAAGTTTAAAATAGTCTTTCCAAGAAAAATATATCTACTTAGTTTTTTAAAGAGCTAATAAATTATTTTTGAATAGGGAATAATTGTAAAATAAAGTCAGTGTTTGTGCTAACTGCAAAGTCAGTGTTTGTGCTAACTGCTGTTAGCATTCTCTCAATATTTTTATCTTGCTTGCCAACCTTTTGAGTCTCATTTCCTAATTTTCACTGATGAGAAATGTGTTACTATATGCTTATATTAATGAAGACTCTCTCCCAGGTAAATATGATGCAGAAGTCTCCTTGAAACAATTTTTTATTCTATAAAAGTTATCATTTCTAGTTCTTGGAAAATCTTTGAGAAAAAGTTAAACTCATTCTGATGATAACCTCTGGTATTTTGACATTTTCACTATTATCTTACCTGTTCTTTTAATACTACTACTCAATTTTTCCATGACCTTAAACTCATTTAATTTTTTATTAACTCCATGTTTTTCTAGCTTCCCTTGATAATTTTATCAAGAATATAGGTGGTTTGTGCCTAGGTATGTACTAAAACTTTATTCACTTGTTAAGGTAAGAGTTGTTGCTAACATACCAGGAGATATAAAGGGCATGGTAAAACGTAGGTAAAAAAGTCACAGTTCCAGAGATTTATAGATGGATAGATATTAAAAATGCAAACTGTTAAGACCTATAAGAGAGGAAGGTAAGAAAAGAGTGTTAGAGAAATCCAAAGAACACCTTATTAACCTGCCCAGTAAAACTAGTGAAATATTACCTGAGTAAATTATTCCTTAACTGAGCCTTAAAAAATAAACAGAGGTTTGGCATGTAGAAAATAGAGTGGAAGAAAGGAATGGCATTGGAGACAGATGGAATAGTATGTTGGAAAGCATGAGAGAGAAGTGTAAAAATCTTCTGGAATAATGTATTATAGCAAACTAAATCCTCATAAAGGTCCTGTGAGTTATTGTAGTTATTCTACAGAAATAAAGAAGATGAAAAAACTAAGGTTTGGAATGTTTAAATTATTACCATTTGCTTAGTTCTTTATTGCTCACTCTTCTTTAGTTCAAGTCTGTCTTTTCTAATGAATTTATTATATAGAACATATCATGGAGCCAGTAAATATCTATTGAATAATACATGAATCAAGAGAACAAAGATGTCATTTTATTTATCATTTTTATATTATTTGTTTTAAATGTTTATTTACTGATCTTGAGAGACAGAGAGAGAGAGAGAGAAACATCAATTTGTTGTTCTACTTAATTATGCATTCATTGGTTGATTCTTGCATATACCCTGAATGACAATCAAACCTACAACCTTGATCTATTTGGCCAATGCTCTAACAAACTAAGTCACCTGGCTAGGGCGTTATTTACAATTTTAACAAAAATTTATGTGATTTCATACTGGTCCCCAAAATGATTAGAATTATTGTCAAAACAATTCAACTTGTGGGAAAATTTAAAAAACAAAACTTCTCTCAGTATTTTCAATAGAGGAGTGGTTAAAGAAAAGTTAGAAAGTCTAGAAGAGCAAAAGGAAGAGGAGAGGGACATAGAGGAGGAGAAGAAGAGGAAGCTAGAGAAGGAAGAAGGTAGGAAAGAATAAGGAGAGACAAAGGAGGTGGAAGAGGAGAAAGGAAAACGAGAAGGGAGAGATGAGGAGAATAGTTGGAGAAGAGAGAGAAGAGCTAAGGAGGAGAGAGGGAAAGGAAGAGGAGGGAGGAAAAGAGAGCAAGAGGAAAGAGAAAGGGAGGAGGATGACACAAGGAAGAGGAAGAGAAAATAGAGGAGGAGGAGGAGTATACTGAGATATTAAACTGCCAAGGAGTATCTTTTCATATGTTCATTTATCATTTGGAGTTTTTGTGTGTGAATGTGAAATACCATTAAAATAATTTGCCCACTTTTATATTGGGTTTCTGTCTGTATTGATTTGTAGAAGCATAGAAGTTCTTAATATAGTTTTCATGCATGCTTTTTTGTAATTATGAGTTGCAAATACCTTTTCTTAGTCTGTCTTTTAACTTCTTTTCGGTGTCTTTGGATAAATAGAAGTTCTGTTTTAATTGAAGTAGAATTAATTGTTTTTTTCTTCATGCTTAATGCTCTTTCTGTTTTGTTAGAAAAATTCTTCCCTCCATGAAGTAATAAAAACATTGTTCTATATTATATTCTAAAAGCTTTCACATTTAGAAAATTAATTCACCTATAATTATTTGTTCTGCCTGTAGAATATTACCAGTGTCCATTCTGGAAAACAAAAATCACTCCAGGTAGTTCAATATAGAGTATTTATTGAGAGAATCTACTGGAAAATGTTAGAAGGACTAAAGAAGTGAAAAGAAGACAGAGGAGTTCTCTAGAGAAGCAAAAGGAAGAAGGAGTTGTTTGTTATCCAGAGATCAGGAAGCTGCCTAATGAATGAAGCCTGTGACTCATTACACTGGGGAACAATATTTTTTAATTTTCTGTTGCATGAGGTTTTAGAAACTTTTCTATATATGTTTACATCACTGATTCCAAATCTGAAATCCATATTTTGGTGCATGCTCTAGTTTTTATGCAATTTTAACTTCTTTATGTTACAGTTAATGGCATGCATTGGTTTTTAAATTGGAGTTAAAGGGCAACGACTCTTGGATTGAACATAACCACAAGGTAATTAATGTTTTACATACATTACTTTTACATAATTGTTGTTGTTTTTAAATGTAAAAAATTATTATCTGATAAAAACACCCTCTTATTTTGTTTTAAGATTGAATCATGGCTTCTTCGAGTAGGTGTAAATGTAATAGTCCTGACACCTTCTGTTATATATGTGGCTGTTACACACTTCAACATCAAAGGTGTAATATTTCACCATTTGTGACATGTGCATATATTGCCTATTTTCAAGTTTCCCTAGGTGATCAACACAAGAATTGGGCTCCTCATATTGTGAGAAAAAAGCTTCATGACTGGATAAAAGGAAAACACAAAGGAATGCCTTTTGGTATTCCCATGGTTTGGCATGAACCTAAGGATCATAGCAGTGACTGTTATTTCTGTCTGATCCATACATAGGGCATCGCATATCCTAATATGATCACATATCCTAATATTCCTTCAGCAATACGCCCTATCCCACACTCTGAGACACTCCCGGTTCCAGTTTTTAATGATTTATTTCTTCTAAGAATGAAGAAAATGAACATGGTGATCAAGTGTATTTTGATAAGATGCATGAGGAAATGGTTGTAGAATCTGTAGAATCTTCTTCTGATGCCAAGCAGTCATTAACCCCTCAGCAGTGTAGCCAACACAAATTGAATGACTTAGTAAGAGATTTGGGCCTATCAAAGAAAGCAGCTGAGTTATTAGCCTCCAGGCTTCAAGAAAAGAATGTACTTCACCAACCGGTCAGCTAAAGTATCCCATTTCAGGACGTGTGAACAAATTTTTGTGGACTTTTTTTTCTGAAGACAAACACTTTGATAACTGTCGTGATATCAATAGTCTTCTCAGCCAGCTAGGTGTTACCACTTACAATCCAACAGAATGGCAGCTATTTCTTGACAGCTCTAAATGGAGTCTGAAATGTGTTCTCCTACACAACGGTAATGTTTATGCAGCGGTTCCAATTGGTTATTCAACTCATCTATGAGAAGATTATAATGACATAAAAATTATGAGGAACATAACTGGATCATTTGTGTGGATCTTAAAGTGGTAAATTTCCTGCTAAGACAACAGAGAGATTTCACGAAGTATCCTTGCTTTCTGTGTTTGTGGGACAGCCGAGCTTGGAAGAAACACTGGACACAGAAGGAGTAGTCGAAACATAAAGCTCTGGAAGTAGGGAAGCAAAATATTGTGAATGAACCTGTAGTTAATTGAGACAGAATCATTTTTCCCCCACTTCACATAAAACTTGGCTTAATGAAGCAGTTTGTTCAGGTTTTGAATAGAGAAAGTGAATGCTTTCAACATATTATTTCTGCTTTTTCTGCCTTGTCTTTCAAGAAGATAAAAGCAGGTATATTCAATGGACTTCAAATTATTATATTTTCACAGAGATGATGCCCAAAAAGACATTCTACTTCATTATGCATTAAGATTCACTTCCTGAACAGTCACTTTGATAAGTTTCCCAAAAATCTTGGAGTTGTTAGTGATGAGCAGGGAGAACGCTTTCATCAAGATCTGAAGATGGTGGAAGAGCATTATCAGGGGTGATGGGACAGAAATATGATGGCAGACTACTGCTGGAGCATCAAATAAGATTGTCCTCAACAAGTACACAAACGCAAGAGCTACAAACTCAAATTTTTGCCTGAACAGAATTTAGATGTTTTGCGCAAATTTTATGATTAAAATAAGTGTTTTAATATGTTCTATTTTGAAATTGTAGACAAATTCTAATGCAATTATATCTCTTATTGTATTAGTGTATTTACTGCATTATATAAATTATTATATTTTCACAAAGATGATGCTCGAGAAGACATTCTACTTCAGTATGTTAAACTAAATGTTGAAAATTTTACAATAAGATGAAACCCTAAAATCTTGAATTGCAAAAAAATCTGTAGCTTACAGAGAAAACCTAATGTCATATTTGAGATCAGCACACTCAAATTAGGTAAGAACAAGTGTTTTTCTGGATGCAACAAAGATTTTGTTCCCCAGTGTTATCAGTGAAGCCACTGAAGGTTTTGCGGCTACTGCTGATGTGAGAACTGAACGACACACTAGGAGCCCATCCTCCTGCTGATACTTCTGAGAAATGTAGCAGCTGTCAGTCACCTTGTTTCCTGCCATTGCGTTGATGTCATTTTTCCAGGAAAAGTGCAAGAGGAAAAAAGGATACTGCCTACTCCCTTTCTTGGAAACTAAGTTTCTCATGTGTTATGTAATTTTTAAATGAATTTATAAATGCTCATTGACTGATAGTTTTACACAGAAATTCCATTTTTCATTCTATTAAGGGGCTATAGAAACATCATTACTCTATTATTTGCTTAAGTTACATTTTTTCAGTAGAATAAAATATGTTTTTATTAGACTTTATTTTTTTTGTTTTATTCTCTGGTTCCATCTGTCTCTTCTTAATTTCTCAGTCTTCATGGTATAAATCTATTCTCATTATCTTGAGATACACATTATATCTATGAAATACCACAGTTGAGATAGTTGTAGACATATTGTATTTTAAACTACAACTGAGCATAATAAAAGTCACAGATGTGTCCTTATTTATTTGTTGAAAAAGCCCAGTTGGGTTTTATATTGCTTTCATATCGACCTTTTTAAGTCTTCCGTTTCACTTATATTTATGCTGACACATTTTTCTTTGTTCTGATATACTTCTGACATTTTCTCCCTTATTTTATGAAATATATCAGCAATTCCTCAAATGTCATTTCATTACACATCTGAGATTTTTGCATTATCTCAAAAAATTGAGATCTTTAGAAAAAAATATATATTTTCAAGAAATACATTAGAAAACTTTATTTCCATTGAGATTTAAATTGAAGAATATAATATGTTCCTTCAAAAAGTACTAAAATAATGCAGGTACAGTTAACTTAATATTATCATTCAGCTCTCCACAGTTAGCATTAGAAACACCTGTCAAAGCTGCACATTGGCTGTCAGATTATGATAATTCCAGAAAATAATTCTTAAGTTAGCAACAACACTCTTCCAACATAACTTCTCCATTATTAATACATTCTCACATCAGATTTGTCATTGGCATTGTGAGAGATGATGGGCTCTGTGATCATTTACTGAAGTTTCGGAATTAAAAGTAATAATTATACACACACACATACACACACACACACACACACACACACATATATATATATAGAGAGAGAGAGAGAGAGAGAGAGAGAACGCATTTTATCTAAGGATTAAGATGGATTATAAAAAAACATCTAAATACCTTCAGAGAGGATTTTATCTTGCTTGAAAGATTCTTTGATTGAATCATCATGTCAGAGAAAATATCACAAGCATACAATATTGGGTACCACTACCCTACTACCATTGTTTGTAGCGCTTCTTTTAGCTCCTCAGTTCTATTTCTCAATGAAGTTAACTTAATCTATTTGTCTAAAAACAAAAAATGGCATTCCCTCTTGGAGTTTATGGGTCTACTCCAATATTGAAAGGCCTGTTTTACTTATTAGAAACAGTACAATAATTGTATTAATTTATTTGTGATTAAAATTCCATCATGTTTACCTGAATTTTTAACATTAATGTGCTGCATCTTGTCTATTTTTTATGTAACTGCACTATCTTACACAAAGGAAAGCATAGCTAGAATCATTAATAGATTGGCTTGGCTAGATTTTTTCCTAATTGTCCTCAAGGTGTGTATTCATTGTAGCCAATTGTCTACTCTTGAAGTCAAAGTTGACATTTCATCGTTTCCATCTACAAAAATTTTAAGAAGGTAGAATTAGCAAGTTCCTAAACAGTGACATGACATCCAAGAGTATTTCATGTTTTTTAGAGAAGCATCAAAATATTTCTCCCTAATTCTGAGACTAGAATGGATTTCAATAAACTTCAATAGGTGACCATACAAAATTAAAGTTTTGGTTAAGATTAATTTCTTAAACTATCTTGTCTGGGTGTTCTAAGGTATTTTAGAAGAAATGAACTATTGGCTATAAGTTATATCTTCTTAAATTCAGGGTGTGTTTTAATCTCCTATATTAAAATATATGGAAAAATAAGGAAACATGTCTTCTTTAAGTGAGACTTACTGTGCACATAATGATAAATATATCTCAAAAACCTTCACTTTGCAGTAGCACAATATCTTAATTCCTCTCCAGCAATGGAGAAAAATTGAATTGCCATTTCTGTTATTTCTCTAGGTCAGTGGTTTTTCAACTGTGGATAATTAGGCACCACTCAAGGGGGCAATTTACAATGTCTGAAGACATTTTTGTTTGTCACAAGTGGAGGTCAAGTGCTACCTTGACACCACAGTAGAGCCCAGGAATACTGCTAAATATTCTACAAAGCATAGGACAGTCCCAGGCAACATGTCATTGGTGCCAAGGATGCAAGATCCTGCTCTATGTTCTTCAGAATTATGCTAAGCATATTGAAGACTCCTGAGCTACTGAAGGCTGGTTATAAGTACCATTGCTTTATGTAGAGCAGTGGTTCTTAACCTTTTTTGAGATACCGAACCCACCAGTTTCATATGCACATTCATCGAACCCTTCTTTAGTGATAAATAAAATATGATTTTTTTTTCCAAATTCAAGACATAAGTATATGTTTTTTTACTGGTGCACAAAATGAGCCGTGCATGAACATCACCTTGCTCAAAGAACAAAACCGACAAAGTGCATGAACTCACAACAAATTACGGTATTACTTTATTCTGGCCTCCTTGGCAGAGGCTTCTTCGAACCCCTGAGACCGACCCATTAAACCCCTAGAGTTCGATAGAACCCAGGTTAAGAACCACTGATGTGGAGGTTAGTATATTGAACTAAGAAACCATTCAATAGGAGTAAAATTTAATGAGTTGTCTGTATAAAAAATGGAGGAGGAGTAAGAGGTATGTTTTTCATCATCTGTGCCACAGCAGATGGACCCCTCCGACTAGCTGAATATTAACAGAAGATGTTTGGGTTAAGAAAGACACCTGAAGCAGCAGAATGATATTGAAATGTAAATCTGTTTGAACCTAAAGTTATGTACTTTCAAAATTTTGCTTGCTATAGTGTGTTCTTTAGGTGTTATCGTTTAGTGGTCTTCTTTGCCTATAGTGGTTGAATAATTTTCTTAGTCTTTATTTTCTTCTCTCCTAGTTTACAATTATAATTCAAGATTATTTGTTGTTCTCTTAAACAGGTTTACTACTAAATCTTAGGCTGGAACCTTTGAGGGAAAGAACATATTAAAAGTATTACAATTGGAGTAAACATAACAATACTTTTTAAAGATAAAAAATTTAGGCCTGACCTGTGGTGGCGCAGTGGATAAAGCGTCGACCTGGGAACACTGAGGTCGCCAGTTCAAAACCCTGCAATGGTCTGGTCAAGGCACATATGGGAGTTGAGCTTCCAGCTCCTCCCCCCTTTCTCTCTTTCTCTCTCTCTCTCTCTCACTCTGTGTCTCCTCTCTAAAATGAATAAAAAAAAAAAAAAAAATTAAAAAAAAAAAAAAGCTTTTAAAAAAATTTACAAGGAACTTATAAAAGTTATCAACAACAACAACAACAAAAAACCCAACCAATCCAATTAAGAAGTGGGCAAAGGACCTGAACAGACATACAAAGAAGACATATAAAGAAGATATACAAATGGGCAATAGACATATGAAAAGATGCTCAGTGTTACTAATCATCAGAGAAATGCAACTTAAAACCACAACAAAATATCACCTCACACCTGTCAAAGTGGCTATCATCAATAAATCAATAAACAAGTATTGGTCACAATGTGGAGAAAAGGGAAACTTCAGGCACTCAGTCACTGTGGGTGGGAATGAAAATTGGTAGAATGCAACCACTAGAAAATGTGGGAAAAATTAAAAATGGGACTGCCTTATGACCCAGCAATGCCATTGTCTTGGAATACAATAGCCAAGATTTGGAAGTAGCCCAAGTGCCTATCAGTAGATGAGCAGATAATAAAGCTGTGGTGCATTTACACAATTGAATACTACGATGGAATACTACTCAGTTGTAAAAAAAGAAGAAAACCTTACCTTCCACTACAGCAGTGATAGACCTAGAGATTATTATGCTAAGTGAAATAAGCCAGTTAGAGAAAGACAAGTGCCATGTGATTTCACTTATATGTGTAATCTAATGAACAAAATAAACTAACAAACAAAGTAGAAACAAACTCATAAATACAGAGAACAGACTGAGAGCTGTCAGAGGGGATGGGCCTTAAGGGGATAGGTGAAATAGGCAGAAGAATTAATCAAAGATTAAAACTTATAGACACAGACAACAATGTGAGGATTGCAGGATGGAAATGAGGGAGGTGGAGGAGGGCAGAGGAGGGATAGATAGTGGTGGAGGAGACTTGACTCGGGGTGGTGAACACACAATATAATATAACAGATGATGTATTATAGAATTTTGCACCTGAAGCCCGTATAATTTTATTAACCAGTGTCACTCCAATAAAGTCAATAAAAATGTTAAAATAGTTTTAAACAAGGGGGTGAAAATAACTATGTTTTTTCTGCTACCTTTTCTGAGGACAATTGTGCTATAAATGGGGAAGGTATAAGAAGCTTCCATCTGCTAACTCAGAAGCAAATCTGTCTTCCTGTTTGGAGCTATGCTAATTTATATTTTGGTAGCTGAACTTCCTGTTTCTGAAATCTAATTTTTCCATTGGGAGAATTCTTGAGCCCTAAACTCAATCTTCCTAATGCCAGAACCCTACTCATTTGTGTTTATTGATTATAAGCCCTTTCCTGACTGGATTTACATGCTAAAATCTTAGATGCTGCTTTGATCTCTGCTTATTTGATCCCTCCCCCGACATCCCACCATGTTTTTAAACTAATCTTCTGGTCACAGACCTGATTTTTATATCCTCAGTGACCTTTCCTTGAAATAACAGTCTTCTACACTTACTTTTATGCTATATACACATTTAATATTTCATGCACAAGCACACACATTTCTTACTGAATGAATCTTTTGCCAATGGGATATTTAATAAATTTGATCAGGTACCTTGTCACAGAAAGCATTATGATAAATTCCAAAAAATAGGACCTTTATAAGGCATATTCTCTGGTTATAATAATTCAATTAATATAAAGTGAACAAGTTAGAAAGATGAACCCCTTTAAAATTAAATTCCTGGATTTAAAAAATGAACAGAAAATTGAACAAATTCAAATTATATAGAACTTAATGAAAATATTAATAATTTGTATGTCTAAATGTTACATAGCTAAAACTTGTTCTTAGAAGAAAATGTAGGACTTTAAAAACTTTAATAAAAAACAAACAACAAAGATTGTGCCCTGGCCAGATAGCTCAGTTGATTATATTGTCGGCCTGAGCACAGAGATTGCTGGTTCAATCCCCAGTGAGGGAACATACTGGAACAGATCAATATTCCTGTCATTCTCTCTCTCACCCCTCCTCTCTCTCTCAAATCAATAAATTAATTTTTTTTTAAAAGCACAAGCAAACAATCCAATAAAAAATGGGAAAAGGACATGAACAGACACTTCTTCCAAAAAGAAATACAAATGGCCAATAGATATATGAAAAGATGCTCATCTTCACTAGCTATTACAGAAATGCAAATCAAAACTACAATGAGATATCACTTCATACCTGTTAGATTAGCTTGTATCAACAAGACAGGTAATAACAAGTGCTGGAGAGGCTGTGGAGAAAAAGGAACCCTTATTCACTGTTAGTGGGAATGTAAAGTAGTACAACCATAATGGAAGAAAGTATGGTGGTTTCTCAAAAAATTAAGACTAGAACTAATATATGACCCTGCAATCCCTCTATTGGGTATATACCCCCAAATCTCAAAAAACATTGGTACGTAAAGACATGCAGCCCCATTGTTTGCAGTGGCCAATACATGGAAACAACCAAAAAGCCCTTCAATAAATGACTGCTGCCTGACCTGTGGTGGCGCAGTGGATAAAGCGTCAAACTGGAAACATTGAGGTCGCCAGTTCAAAACCCTGCACTGGTCTGGTCAAGGCACATATGGGAGTTGATGCTTCCAGCTCCTCCCCCCTTTCTCTCTTTCTCTCTCTCTCTCACTCTGTGTCTCCTCTCTAAAATGAATAAATAAAAAAAAAGAAAAAAGAAAATATAAATGACTGCATAAAGAAGATGTGGCACATACATACTATGGAATACTACTCAGCTATAAGAAATGATGACATAAGATCATTTACAACAACATGGACGGACCTTGATAACATTATGCTGAGTAAAATAAGTAAAGTAGAAAAAATTAAGAACTGTATGATTCCATACATAGGTGGAACACAAAATTGAGACTCTTGGACATGGATGGGAGTGCCATGGTTACCAAGGGGAGGGGCAAGAAGGAGAGTAAGGGGGAGGGGGAGGGGCATAAAGAAAACCAAACAGAGGGTGATGGAGGACAATTTGACTTTGGGTGATGGGTATACAACACAATCAAATGTCAAAATGATCTGGAGATGTTTTCTCTAAATTTATGTATTCTGGTTGATCAATGTCACCCTGTTAAAATTAATTGTCTAAATAAAATTATAAAAAATATGAAAAGCACAAAGATCAAAACAAATCAGTGAAAACCTAAAGTAACTAAAAACATACTTACCAAAAGTAATACAACTAAAATAATTTTGTAGAACAGGCTCAGTAAAGATAAATTTTAAAATTAATGGAATATAAAGTGAAAAATTACAAATGATTGACTAGGTTTGACCAGACGTTGGCACAGTGGATAAAGCATTGACCTGGGATGCTGAGGACTCAGGTTTGAAACTCTAAGGTTGCTGGCTTGAGTGTAGGCTCATCAGCTTGAGTGCAGGGTCTCTGGCTTGGATCATAGTTATGACCCCATGGTTGTTGGCTTGAGCCTGATGGTTACTGGCTTGAAGCCCAAGGTTTCTAGCCTGAGTCCAAGGTCACCAGCTTGAGCAAGGGGTCACTGGCTCAACCGGAGCCCCCCGCTGCCCCTTGTCAAGGCAGATATGAGAAAGCAGTCAATGAACAACTAAAGTGACACAACTATGAATTGATGCTTATCTCTCTCCCATCCTATCTGTCTATCCCACTCTCTCTCTCTAAAAAAGAAAAAAATAAATGATTGACTAAACTATAAAAATAATAGTTTCCTAGAGAAAGACAAAATATTTGAATTGGTAATTTATAAAATAATATATTATAAATATAAAGCTCATTATTCAGGCAAATATGAATGTGAACAATGAGGTGTTATTTTTCACCCATTAGCTCAGCAAAACATTAGGAAATAATATATCATTTATTAATGAGGTTGAAAGGAAAAGGCTATCTATTCATTGTCAGTTGCATATAAATAGCCAGCAATTATTGATGCATAGGATAGGATTTTTCCAAATTAAAAAAAAAAAAAATCTTTCTTTCCATCTATTTCACTTCTAAGGATCCATCTTACAGAAATGAATGCATGACTATGCAATCAGTACCTTTCTTAAATTCAGGTCATAGAGGGCCTGGTTCTGTCCTTAAGAGGGCTCATTCCTACCTTCCTTTTCCTAGGGAATGGATAGTTATTCGGATCAAGAAGTCATGCCATCTTGGAGTTTGTGATTTTCTTCCCCACCCTGGACCACATTCCATATACTAAGGACTTGGAATTCTCTGCCCAATGACGTAAGTCAGTTTCCAGATTTGGAATGGGCCTTTCCTCAGGTTGTTCTCTCTCAGCAAGTATAGGCTCAAGGAGTGGCCAACTGGAGGCTGTTAGCAGGAGGACAGCCTGTAAGAAGAGCACAGGTGAAGTGAATGTGAGTACTGGAGTGCTCACATGTGACACACAGGCAAATATGTTACAGGAATGTCTTCCCCAGAGTGGACCTAGAACTGGCGTGGGTGAAGGGCAAACGGGCAAAGACCAAGACATCTGACAACTAGAAATTTCAAGTTGGTTTTCCACAGCATTATGAGTATATATTTATCAATATAGGAAGACGGAATTTATTTATTTAATAACTTGTTAGCTTGAGTAATACCTTTAAGTATTTAAAGAGTATGTGACTCCTCCATTTGTACTCCTTCTTCTGGCCAAAAATGTTGGGGAGGGGGACCTGTATACAGTGATATAGATTTGGAAATATGTTTTTGCAACATTGTTTTAATTGATAAACCAATTTTTCATTAAAGGAACAATGGTTAAATAAAATATGGGAGGCATAAACTATAGAATACTAAGCATTCATTAAAAATAGTTTTAGATTGATAAATACTGACTTGGAAAATCACATGTTAATTGACAAAAATGTTGTAGAACCAATGATTATTGTGATTGCAGTACTAGGAGAACAAAAATAAAAACAAACCAGCAAAATCTAGGGATGCCTGGGTAAACATGGAAGATATTGAGTGTGGTTTCATACCAAACTGATAATATTGGCTTCTCAGGAAAACAAAATTGGGGTAAGATAAAAATGTTTATTTTTTTTATTACTGACCCTCTGTATTTTTTAAATTTTACAGTAACTATAAATTCTTTTATAATTTTAATAATATATAAATGTTTTTCTTTTTAAAAATCACATAAGAATGACATTATATGATATAATTCAAAAACATTGCAAAAGAGTTAGTGTCATTAAATTTTCTTTTTCACACGGAAAAGACAGGGCAGCAGTACACTTCCAGTCTCATTAAGGTCCTTTAAGGGCCTCAGGACTATGGATATCCTGGTTCTTATACTGTAGAGAGTTATAAAAATAAGTTTTATATGATTTCCAGCAAACATAATTTACTTTATGTTGAACTTTTCATGGATACTATTTAAAACTATTTTGTTTTCAAATAATAGAGAGGAAAATCATGTGCTGAATTCTTGGATTATTTGGTTGTTGCTGAAATACTAATCATCACTGGTTTTCAGGGTGACTTTACATCCTCTTTTGTTCTTCATACTAGCCCTCACTCTCCCCAACCCCAACAGGTGACTATTTTATTGTCTTTAAGAAAGAGGAGCTCCAGAGGGTGTTCTATCAACAAATTCAGAAATGCAATGGTGCCTCACTCTTTTTTCCTCACTATTTACAGGGACATTCTTCCTCTTACCAAAGACCAGTCCTTCACCTGTGCCCTGGGCCAATATAATACTTTCTTGCCTTAAAAAGAAACATTTTTGTCTCTCATATATTTCCTCTCACTTTTGCATTTTCATCTCTATCTACTGGATTGTTTTTATTATACAAATATGATCGATACCTACCATCTTAAAAAGGATCTCAGCCATTCCTCTGAAAGTGCTTCTGTCTCTGTTACAAACTAACTCCCTACTGCCAAACCCAAAGCACACCTTTATGTCCTTATCTTTCTTAACTGTTTAGCACCATTTAACATGCACGTTGAATTTCAGCATTTCATTCTTCTTGAAGCAATACTTGTTCTTCTTTCTTTTTCTCTTCCTGACCATTCCTTTCTCTTCCCCTTTGCTAGCTTATTCTCTCTCACCTGATATCTAAGCACTGAAAGTTTTTAAGTTGCTCAGTTCCTTGGTGCTTAGTTTTTTTAGCTGCTATTTATTCCATACATACTCTCCTTGTTCAATCCTGTCCATCTCTATTTCTTTAAAGTGATACTTACATGCTAATGTGTCCTAAATTTTGATCCTGAGCACAAACTTCTATGTATAAGGTCAAGTTAGTATTTGAGAGTTTCACGAAATATCAAAGCCACCTCACACTTACTTACCTACCTAAAGTTGAACTCTTATCTCTCCACCCCTCTCCTGACTTCTAATCCTACACAGCCTAAGAATAAGCGCACTCACAAACTGGACAGCAGAAATTCTTCCTTATTTTACTCAGTGTCAGCGATTTTTCTTTATCTTCACTGCCATCACACAAGACTAGGTAACCATCTCTCATAAGAAACATTCATATAGCTTCCCAACTGGATTCCTACTTCTCTGTAACTCTCTCTAATATGTGCTTCAAATAGCAGTCTAAGTGCTGTTTTAAAAATTAAATCAGATCATATTGCTTCCTGCTTAAAAGTCTTCCATGGCTTCCCACTGTCTTGAAAACAATCTCCATACCACCTCTGGTGACACAAAGACCCTCTGTAAAAGTTCTGTGACTACCTCTCCAACACAATCTCCCTTCTTCACTTTGCTCACTTTGCACAAGCTTAAATGGCCTCATTTCAGTTCTTTACACATGCCCTTTCCTATCTTCAGAGCAGCACAAAGCTGTTGTTTTTGCTGGAGATGTTCTCCCTGAAAATCCCCACTTGATTTATCACTTCATCGAACTTTAAATGGTGTATCCTCTAAGTAGTTCTGTTCATTTTCCTGTACTAACTTGATATTTAGCATTCTTCTTAGTTTGTACTCATATAATTATTTACATATTTAAATACTTATCTCTTTTCATCAAAGCTTACATAGTATCAAACATAGTTGTATCATCCAAAATAGGTGATTAACAAGTATTTATTGACTGATGAATGTAAAATGAAACAGTTAACAGTATTCAGGAGAAATATCATACATGTATGAAAGTTTTTCACAGTCTTGCATAAATAATGCTTGATTAGAATAGTTATTGAATGCCCTTTATAAACACTTAGTCCAAGTGACAAAATATAATCACCTGGAAAGCATAGAGGAAAAGATCAAAACAAACTCTTTCAGACCCCATTATAGTGACCTAATGAATTATTTCCAGTGCTGCTCAGTTATCCTGGCTATCTGTCTTAGATTTTAAATAAGCAAGGAGTACTCTGGATTGAAGTCTACCTCCTCTGACCTCTGTAAATGAGGACAAAATTGGCATGTGCAAGGCTATTCTTTCTTTAATTCCCTCCTCTCTCCTTCTCTTCCTTGCCCTTTTTTCTTTTTCCTCTTTTTCTCCCCTCAAATCAGAGATGAGTCAAAGAAATACTTTCTATTGTTTATAATAATAGAGCATATTCATAAGTCAGAAACCCAAAAAGAAACTATATTGGGGACAAGTGATTGTCTTAGGGTATTTTATTCCTTATCAAGAATGAGAATAGGGCACTAGTTGGATAGCTTAGTTAGTTAGAGTGTCAACCCGATATGCTGAGATTGTCCCTTTAATGCCCGGTCAGGACACATGCAAGAATCAACCAATGACAGCATGAATGAGTGAAACAACAGATCAATGTATCTGTGTGTGTGTCTATCTGTCTGTCTGTCTCTCTCTCCTTCTATCTCTAACAATGTACCAACAAAAAGAAACTTAAAATATAGGCTGAGAACAGGGTGTCTACATTAACAAGATCTTTCTGATATGTGATATATAGAACAGGGGATATCGTTGATAGAGGTGAAGAAGTGGCATAAAGAAAAAACATTTTACAGAAACTTGAAGACTCATTGGATATAAAAATTAAGGGAGAGAGAATGGTTAAAGATGATTCTAACTTTTCAAACCCACTAGGAGAATGTCAGAGAGGCTTAAAACACAGGGCAGCAAGAGCTTCGTGTCGAATGCTTAGCACCTCCTTAATATGGACTGTTTTATTGCAACTTATTTAAGTTTGCTTAAATGACATTGAATTCTTGCTCTAGTTATCATATGAATAAAGAAAGTCAGGGACATAAATGGCAATGTCCCAAATGAAATCTTAATGTAAGAAGAAAAATGAACCTGACTGTCAGATGGAAGGAAATTTTTCAAATTTAGATATGACACCAAAATTACATTCATGGGGACAAGAAATAAGAGAAAACACTACATCTCATTAATCTTTAATAAGGCAATAGTATTGTGTGGCTTATTTTGATAAAAATTAAGTCTCACTCAATGTAAGCTTCATTTTAGGGGAAAAATTTAAAAACAAAACCATTTTTATAACTTTTAAATGCCATTTTTTAGGAGTGTTTTCTGGTTTTTAGATTAAACTGAATGTCAAAAGAAAACTGAAAACAGCCTACTGATATTATAAAATTGGCAGCAATGGCAGGAAGCTTCAATCATGAGAAGCCAGCTCCTCTCATTATTGCAGTTTTAGGAATTATCACTGACATATCTATTTTTCTATATTACTTCAACATCTGGCTTGCAGAAAACATTATAATTTGTCTGTCTTGCCAGTAGGCACAGCCCATCAGTAATTCAAAACTAGAAAAGGAGAAATTTGGGAATATCACAAGAGTTTTCCATTATTAATAATGCCTCGCGTAACTTCTAAAACAAATTTCCACTTATGTTTTATTATATTAAATATAATGGATTTATATAGGACATGGTTCTCCTGATATAAAAATGCATTTTTATAAGGTACAGTCTGTGGTTGAATTCATGTGTCAAAGATCTCTGTGTCTCAAGTGACTTGGCTTACATTTTTGGAATTTATTACATTTTTCTTAGCTCAAGCCCTAAACTTTAAGCAATCGTGTGCTTCCTCCTTGCAAGTATTTAAAGACCAGTGGTTATAATGACCAAGACCATATATTAAACTCTATTTAAAGTCATGTCTGGCTTCCTTAAAAGTGTCAGTGGGTTAGGTTCTGCAATTGCTTCCCCTACCTTGGTTTTTGTTTCTGGAATCATTGGTATTGTCTTAGATTGATTTAGAGACAGGATGATCATAAGTTCCCAGTTTGTCCAACAAGTTTCCCTTTATACATCCTGTCTGGAATCCTGTCTAGTTAGTACTTTTTTTTATTCTCAAAAGTCTCCCAGAGTGGATGGTAAGATATATGGTCACCATATTGTTTGCTGAGTAGGTGAATATGGAATCTCTTCCTGAGTTTTCTTCTTCCCAAACGCATGCCCCACATCTTGCTTTCTTTCAAAAGTGTTGTTTTACAACCTCTGATTTGTTCATTTTCTTTTTCAGGAGCTGAGAGCCAGGTCCACTGAAGTTGGGGTTTCTTAAGGTTGAGAGTTAATAGCTCTTAGTGAAGGCAACCAGTGAGGTAAGAAATGAAGAAACTAGAGCTAAAGTTGTATGGGAAAGCTAAGATACAGAAAGTCAACAAGGAAGACTTTAAGACAAACACACACACACACACACACACACACACACACACACACACACACACACAACCAAAAACAAATGAACAAACAAAACAAAACAAAACAAAAAAACTCCTCTAACTGAAATTTGAGTCAACAGTCAAGAATTTGGGCTCATAGATGAAAAACAAATGCAAAACCAATGGAGTTTCCTATGGTTTTTAGTAAAGAAGAATGCTGTGTTTGAGGCCTCTTTTTAAATAACCTTGACAATATGTTACTCAGGGTTGCAATTTTACTTAAAAGACAGAGAGCGTTCGAGTGATATTTGTCTTCAAAGCAATATCTGTCTGGTAACTCCAAGTCTTCTATAAAAGCCTACAGACTTTATCTTCTTGAAAAAATTTCTTGGGGCCTCATTTTCCAAAGTTGTCTTTTATATGTCTGTTCAAGTTACAATTTTGTTGGTCACCTTTGTTATGTTGTTTAAGCAATCCTAAAAATTTTTTTTAGAAAAAGAAAACAGAATTGTCAGAACTTGAAGTAAAAATATTCTTATAGAGCTTTTCTCATCTTAATATTGATTGTGAATCAATGGAAATGGTCATTTATCTAAGTCTAGTGACTTATTCCTGCCTTCAGCCTCACATGTATATTTCTTTTTTTAAAAATTAAATTTAATGGCTTGACATTGGTTAATAAAATTATATAGGTTTCAGGTGTTCATCTCTATGATATATCATCTGTATATTGCATTGTGTGCCCATCACCCGAAATGAAATCATCTTCTATCTGTACTATTGGCTATATCTATGAGTCTCAGATTTACGTTCCACATATGAGTGAATTCATATAGTTCATAGCCTTTTCTGACAGACTTATTTTGCTTAACATAATATTCTCAAGGTCTATCCATGTGGCAGATGGCAGTATTTCATCTTTTTTATGGCTGAGTAGTAGTCCATTGTATATATGTATCACATCTTTGACCAATTCTCTATTGAAGGACACTTTGGTTGTCTCCATGTCTTGGCTACCATGAATAATGCTGCACTGAAATGGGAGTGCACGTTTTTTTTGCTAAAAAAATGTTTTGAGGTTTTCAGGTAGATTCCCAGTAGAGGATTTGCTGGGTTATATGGTAACTCTATTCGTATTTTTTTTGAGGAACTGCTATACTGTTTTCCATAATGGCTGCAATAGTTTACATTCCCACCAGCAGTGAATGAGGGTTCCTTTTCCTCCACAGCCTCTCCAACACCTACTATTACTGTCTGGTTGATAATAGACAATCTAAGAGGTGGTATCTCATTGTAGTTTTGATTTGCATTTTCCTAATAGCTAGTGAAGATGAACATCTTTTCATATACCTGTTGGCCATTTGTGTGTGTTCTTGGGAGAGGTGTCTATTCAGGTCGTCTGTCCATTTTTAATGGACCTTTTTATTTGTTTGGTGTTGAGTATTATGAGTTCTTCATATACTTTGGATATTAACCCAATGTTGGAAGCTATTGTTTACAAATATCATTTCCTATTCAGTTGGTTGAGTTTTAGTTTTATTGTCAGTTTCTTTTGCTATGCAGAATCTCCCACATGTCATATTTCTAATTCCACTTTTCCTTTAGCTCACCTCCTCTGGTCCTACAACTATACACAGAGAAAGACGTGAGGAACTCTTTCTGAATGCTAGCCCTACCCCAGATATGTTCCTTGGCTTTCATAATTAACTACTCTCCAAAATTTCAGTTTCTTTCTTTCTTCCTTTCCTCCCTTCCTTTTTTTAAAGAATAACTTTTAGGTTTGTAAATTGAGTATTTTACTATGTTTATCCTCATACTAATTATAGCAGCTAGACATAAAAATTTTCTGCTATGACTACAAAACAATGTTCAGAATTTATATCCTATGTGGATAAAAATGGGGCCACATGCTGAACATGACAAGCTCTGGGAAAGCCTGCATGTTGGCCTTGCAGGCCCAGAGACCTAAAGAAACCTTCAGGGCAGGCATCCCACCAGAGCAGGAACCAATAAATCCCCTTATTGTTATTATTATCATGTTAATTAACTCTTAACTGTCTTATTTCTGCCTATATAAAAGGAATTTCAGCATGTACATTTTTACTTTTTATCAAATACCAGAGATTTCCCGGCTTTGCTCTCTCTTGTCTCCCAAATCTATCACCAACCAATTTATTGTAACCCCCTTACATCTTCCCCTTTGATTCTGATGTATAAAATAAGTGGTTAAACCACCATTTTCTGGAGCACTTTCTCAATACATTGAGACTTTGCTTCCTAAAAATTATCAATAGTTTGGCTCAAATAAACTCATACATTTTTTTTTACAGTTTTAGAAGTTTCTTACATTGACATTACTATGTGTTAAACAAATAATCTCTTGTTATATATATTTTAATACTACATATTTGCTAGTTAATATAGCAAGTTGGGAGTGAAGAAAATGTTAGATTTCTATCTACTAACTGCAGTACTTTGGTAAATGTCAATTTGTTTGCTCAGATGTCAGGCAGATAAGTTATTTTATGCTCACTCTGTTAAAGATGGCTGCTGCCCATGTGGGGCAGCTGATTACTTTAATGCTTGGGAAGGGGCTTGGTTATGTTAATGTATGTTTGGGGGAGGGCTTTCATGCTGAAAAGTTTTATTATTTTTATTTGTTTATTTATTTTTTTACAGGGACAGAGAGAGAGTCAGAGAGAGGGATAGATAGGGACAGACAGACAGAAACGGAGAAAGATGAGAAGCATCAATCATTAGTTTTCGTTGCCGTTGTGACATCATAGTTGTTCATTGATTACTTTCTCATATGTGCCTTGACCACGGGCCTTCAGTAGACTGAGCAACCCCTTGCTGGAGCCAGCGACCTTGGGTCCAAACTGGCGAGCTTTTGCTCAAGCCAGATAGGCCCAGGCTCAAGCTGGCGAGCTCGAGGTCTCGAACCTGGGTCTTCCGCATCCCAGTCCCACGCTCTATCCACTGTGCCACCGCCTGATCAGGCTGAAAAGTTTTAAAAGGAGGAACTAGGAGGCCATTTTGGAGAGAGAGAAAGAAAGGAGGAACCTATGTTTTAGCAAGGCAGAGAGGCCATGTGAAGGAGAGGAGCCAGCAAAATGGTGGAATGCTGAAGGAGAAGCCAGTTTGTGCAGGAGAAGATGGGGAACAGAGGTAAATAAGGCTTGTGGGACCTTTGATTCTAGGAAAACTGGAAAGATTCTCCTGGTTGTGGGACCAGAGGAACATGTGAGTGAGTTTTGGTGTCCCTTGTGTTTGTTTTTCACTCATTGGCCAGTAGAGTCTAGAATAAAGGAAAATAGTTCACCAGTGTTTGGCTTCACTGTTTCTTTTCTTTTCTTTCTTTTTTTTACAGAGACAGAGAGAGAGAGTCAGAGATAGGAATAGATAGGGGCAGAGAGACAGAAATAGAGAGAGATGAGAAGCATCAATCATCAGTTTTTCTTTGCGACACCTTAGTTGTTCATTGATTGCTTTCTCATATGTGCCTTGATTGCGAGCCTTCAGCAGACTGAGTAACCTCTTGCTCAAGCCAGCGACCTTGGGTCCAAGCTGGTGAGCCTTACTCAAGTTAGATGAGCCCGCACTCAAGCTGGCGACCTCGGGGTCTCAAACCTGGGTCCTTCCTCATCCCAGGCTGAGACTCTATCCACTGTGCCACCGCCTGGTCAGGCCTTCACTGTTTCTTTACGATCTGTCTGAATTAAATGCGAACCTAAACTTGCACGGGCCAGGCAGCTATGATGGTGGCTGCAACTACTGGCTACACCAGACAAAGGAGAAATTCTATTTGAGCTCCCAGGTGGAGGAACTGGTCAAGGGTCAATGGATAAAGGAAAATTAAATATTAAAAACAAAAATATTTATGGTAAATAACTCAACATTTTATGATTTACATTTGTGAAAAATAAATAAAAGGAGCCACTTTAAAATTGAGTCAGGCCTGACCTGTGGTGGCCCAGTGGATAAAGCGTTGACCTGGGAACACTGAGGTCACCAGTTCAAAACCCTGCACTGGTCTGGTCAAGGCACATATGGGAGTTGATGCTTCCAGCTCCTCCCCCCCTTTCTCTCTCTCTCTCTCTTTCTCTCTCTGTCTCCTCTCTAAAATGAATAAAATAAAATAAAATAAATAAAATAAATTTTAAAAAATGGAGTCAGAACTGTCATGCGCAGGGGAACTGCCTTGTATGTCTTAGCTCTTAAACCTTTGAAGTGCTAAAATAGGACAGAATAACCTTTGGACTGGGCCTAAAGCAACCTGTGTCCTAAAAAACTGTTTGCAAAGATAACCAAAAACAAAAAACAAAAAAACACAGGTATTGTGACTAATGGGCTGATGACTACAGGAATGAAAATTAAAAACATTGTTTCAAATTAGTGTTACTGTGTTGGCTTATCTGCACCAATAGAACTGCCCTCCCTCTATTGATGTAAATTTTCCCCTTGCATTTCTGATAAATACCCTTTTCCTTTTCCCCCTAATTGGAACAGTGGTTCCTGGAATAGCTATTCTTTAGGATATCAAATAAATGTGTGTTGCATTTCACTTTGAAAGGTCTTTTATTTTTTGGTTAACATATTTCTTCTTGTATAATAACGGTTTTTAGTTGCATTTCGAAAAACTGGAATGGTGCTGATTTCTCAGAAAGGGACCTGTGAACAATGAAGGCTCAGAAGGTGTATCAGAGTTGTGATATGCGGTCAAAGGGTTGGTTTTAACATAGTGGGTTGTGAGGTAGGGTAGGCCAGTGGGTCCAAATTGTGTCAGTAGATTGACTTTTTCTTCATATACAGCAGAGAATCATTGAAAGTTAGGGCAAGGGAATGAGCCAGCATGAGATGAGGGGAAGAGAGTGACATTTAATGTTAGAGGTTAAAACAGTGGATCCTGACTTCATTTCATACTTCAGGATTGATTTTAGACATGGTAATTTTGTTTTTGAGAATGCATTTCATTGGAAGTAATATAATCTATTTTGTATATTGTTAGGAGAACTAATTCAGACAATTTACACAGAAGCATTTGGTAAGTTGAAAAATACTGTAATGAGTTGTTATGAAGTTGTTACGAAGAGAGGAACAGGAACACTATGTTGGAAAGAGCATTTTTGGTAATGACATACCAGCTGGAATGAAAGGGAGAGGCATGGACATGGAGACTGTAGGATGTTGTCCTCTCAGGTCTAAGAGCTCTTCAAGCATCTGTCATAGCTCATGTTGGCTGAGTAGGAGGGAAGAGGATATTTAGATCCAGGGTATTACTTCTCATTCTTTAATATGCATACAAATCATGTGGGGTGTTTGTTAAAATGCAAATTTTGATTACAAAGATTGGGGTGGAGCCTGGGATTCTTTATTTTAAGAGCTCCCAAGTGATGCCAATGCTGCTCATCCACGGAACATGCTTTCTGTGGCCGGGTGCAGAGGAAGTTGCTGAGGATGAAGTCCCAGAAGTAGCACTGATTCCAGAAGACAGCTTGCTTTTCTGTCCGTTTTAGTCAATTGTAGGTGGTGAAAGAGTCAAATGTCTGTCATAGTGACACACATTCTTGGTTATGCAGCTTGAACACTGAGGTTATATTATATTCAAAGAATATCTGTTTCTTTCCTTGGGTTGTATTTGTCTTTTTCAATTGTCTTACCCACTCTCCTTTTATAATGATAATTGTAATGAGGAGAAAGATCCTCAGTAGGAGATGAACCTGCACCAATATAAACAGCAGTTAACTGTAGAGCAAGGGTTACTTGGAGACAAGAGGTCTTGGAGTATGTTAGCCATAAAAAGACATTGGCCTGGATTACTTGAATGCAGGTACACAGGATTCTTGGAGGAATGCCTCCAAGAGCCATATGTCCTTTATGATTGATAAACTCTGAGACTCTGACTCTTCTTGTGTCCTTGTACATGAAAGAAGCAATAGGCGTGCAGGGTTGGGGATGAAAAGGATAGGAAAAAAGGCTTGGGTAACTTTCTAGTTTTATCTGCTGAGTGTGGCTTTTGGAACTCAATAAATATGCAGTGGCGCAGTTTCTCGGGGGTGATTCTGCCTAAGAGTTTCAGCCCTCTGCCCACTTATTTGCATCTGGTGTGTCTTTTGCCTTGCGAGTCCAAACTGTAAAGAAATACCTAAGAATACTCCACAGCAGCCTGACCAGGCGGTGGCGCAGTGGATACAGCGTCGGACTGGGATGTGGAGGACCCAGGTTCAAGACCCGAGGTCGCCAGCTTGAGCGTGGGCTCATCTGGTTTGAGCAAAAAGCTCACCAGCTTGAGTCCAAGGTCGCTGGCTCGAGCAAGGGGTTACTCGGTCTGCTGTAGCTCCCCCATCAAGGCACATATGAGAAATCAATGAACAACTAAGGAACCACAACGAAGAATTGATGCTTTTCATCTCTCTCCCTTCCTGTCTTTCTGTCCCTAGCTGGCTCTCTCTAAATACTCCACAGCAGATGACAATAATATAGATTCAAGAAAATGAAAGTGCCATCCTCCTATGAAAGTAGTGTTAAAATGCTCTTGTATAAAAATTAAATTTCTACCTTCTGGAAATTTAATTATGGGAATGCATTCTTAATCTTGACAAACTAATAAAGCTCTCTGAATTTCCAGTTTATCTCTTAAGGAAAGGGCCTGAGTTTTAAAACCATTACTAACATATCTGATTATGAAAATTGCTGGCATTCTGTCTTACTGTAGAGTTCAGAAATTTCCTTTGAAAGAAAAAGATGTGGCTGAAGATGAGTTGTACTAATGTTGTAAATATGAATACTTATCCCTTATTCTGCTTTGAATGTAAATCACCACAAAGCAACTGGGTTAATTAAATACTAGCTTATAACTTGAAGGCTTTAATAGTTAAAGTATAGATTGAGTATAAAGTGACCCAGATATACCAAGTATATGTAATGATTGTTCTTAAGCATCTCTAGAAAATATTGTAAGATCTCATTTAGAGCTCATTGTAATTTTCATGCAACTAAGCTAAAACATTTTCTCTGTATTAATAACATTATTTGAAGAAATTAAGGCTACATTCCCATTTTAGTTTCAGTTTATACAAAGTTCAGATTGTTTAATTGGAAGTTTTCTTTTTCTTTTAAAATATTTTGCGTAAGTATTTCAAAACTAAAACCAATTTTATGAATCTCTTCAGGATAACTTAACTTATATTTCCATAGGCTGTAGTAAGGATTTTGTTAGATTATTTATGTAATTGAAATTTTTAAATAGGTAAATTATGCACATGGTTAAAATGTCAAAATGTACAAAAAAAGATATTAAGTTAAAAGTAAGTCTCCTTTTTGATCAGGTTACCCTGTATCCCCGTGTCAAAGCAAAAATTGTGCTAGGCAAGGTTGAACACACAAAGAAAAAATTCTAGGGTATTGCAATACAGAAGAATGCCAAAATTCAGTTTGAGGTTGATTACATTCCTTTTTTTTTTTAAAGGAGTTTTTTTTACTAAGATCTGAGCTGGAGGAATCATCTTAGGCCACTGGTGTTTGCTAACTGGCATTACCCAAGGAAAAATTAAACTTTCTCTAATCTTCATAACAGGAGCTAGTTTTATAAATGGAAGAAGCTGCCTCTGTAGGTGTTAGGCTCCTACCTTCCAACAGAGACAGAGATATAGGGACAGTCTTCCTTGATGGTTACATTTCAAAGAGATGCCTCCAAGGCCTGTTAGAAAAAATGGTTCAGGGTTATATAACTGGCAATGGGCTTTTAAAAAGGGTTCACATCTCAAAAAGACAGAGAAAGAATTTATAAGTTGTCTAAAGTGCTGAAAGAAAAAATATGTCAGGAGTCTAGAGTTAGAAAGTAACTTGTCTAAGGTGTAGTCAAGCTAAAGGGAATGGCAAGGCCGTATTAGTCACCATAGACCCTCCCTTGAGATAACTGCTATTGAGTTTTCAGACAGCTCTTTCCAGAAATGGTCTATACCAGGGGTCCCTAAACTTTATACACAGGGAGCCAGTTCATTGTCCCTCAGACCATTGGAGGGCCGGACTATAAAAAAAAAAAACTATGAACAAATCCCTATGCACACTGCACATATCTTATTTTAAAGTAAAAAAACAAAATGGGAACAAATACAATATTTAAAATAAAGAACAAGTAAATTTAAATCAACAAACTGACCAGTATTTCAATGAGAACTACGGGTGCGGATGCATCCTGTGCTCCTCTCACTGACCACCAATGAAAGAGGTGCTCCTTCCGGAAGTGCAGCGGGGCCGGTAAATGGCCTCAGGGGGCCTCATGCAGCCCATGGGCCGTAGTTTGGGAACCCCTGGTCTATACCTATTGAGTGTAGATACAGTATACATTCTTGAATATAGAAATATTCTGTAACTTGTTTTTTCATGTTACAGTATGTATTGAAAACTACTATTATAGTAAATGGTATACAGTTAATTATGAATAGTATAGGGGGTGCTTGGGTGACGATACCATTTCGTTCTTATGACAGTGAGGTAACCTGAATTTTGGTGTAAGTCGAAACACACATTCACTTAAGTCACATACCTATCCTAACACTGTTGTAAAATCATAATGTAGAACATAAAAACACAACTAAGCCACAGAAAAAGGAAGAGGACATAAATATACTGTACTGTACACTGTACTGTAGTAACAGAAAAAAAATGACAAATAATAAGTATAAAAGAAATTCCTTACCTTTATTCCTGTGGTTGGCTTGCACACTGGAAGGGGCATTGCAAGGTGGGAAAAAGTGACCTATTGGGAGGAGGAAGCTGGAGAGGCAGGAGAACCTGCAGAAGGTGTGGGAGATACTGGGTCAGGTGAATCAGGATTGCCTAAGGAACATGCAGGAGATGCTGGATATGATTCTACCTGTACTACAAGTGTTTCATCTTGAGAATCAGCTGATGTAGAGGGTACAGGATCTGTTGCAGGCCTCTCTACCTTCTTAAAAGAGTGTTCCCGGCTAGTCTAGAATATTGATGACTTCTTCACTTCCAAGACCTGCCTACAGCATAGCAAGGCATCTGTAAAAACTCTATAGACCTTATTGAATCTGTCATCGTGAGGTCCTCAGCCTGAAATTTTGCCAACCCATCCTCTACCATAGAAAAACCTTCTGCCAAACCCTTGGTAGTAATTTCCTTGAGTTCTAGGGTTTCTATCTCTTCCTCTTTAATCAGCGGCTTCTCCAGCTGGATGAGTTCCTCAGCTGACAGCTCCACTCCATGGGCGTGAGCATTGTAAACTCGAAACATCGTATGTTGAAACTGTTGTAATTCGAGGACCCCCTGTATTTTTTTATAGATATACCAAGCTATTTAAATAATTCTCAATTAAGAGAAATGTAGGGTGTTTTTAGGGCTTTTGCTATGGCCAACCATGCTACATGTTGGAATGTGCTTTGTTTTGCACTCAGGAGGGTATAAGATAAATTGCTAGAAATATTATTGCTGGGTTGAAGAGATGCATTTCAAGTTATTTTAGATGTTACCAAATTGCCTTCCTTATTTTGTATGCATTTTGGCTCACATCAACCTCTGCAAGCACGGCATTCAGCATATTATCAAACTTTTTGAGTTTTGCCAATGTTATAAGTGAGTAGTAGTCAGTTTTTTACTTTTATTTTGCATTTTATTTTACGAACACCCACACTATCAGTGCATGGTCATTTAATCTGTGCAATGAATCAACTGTCAATTGCCAGGTGGAAATAGTTTGCTGTGATTAACTACCCATTACTGATAAAATGTCCAAATCATTTTAGAAAAAATGTAAAAAATTATAAAATGGTTAAAGGACATTTTCCTTTTACAAAAAACCTTCAAGGGACAAAAGGTAAGGGACAACCTTGGCTAAGAGAAATCGTCATGCTATTTTTTTCTCTAGTCTCTAAGTTTCTCACTATCACATTTCAGATTCAAGCTATTTTTTCTTAATGTCTTTTCTGATTCTTGTCTATACTATAGATAATCATTAAATTAGAATATTTGAAGAAAAGGGAGATTTTGAACAAATAATTATTGGAAGGTCTACCCCTCATTTCTCCTGAATTGCCTTTAATGAATAAGAAAAGAAGCTAGGTAAGGAGCAGTGCTCTTAGTTATGCAAGGCCCCATGGGGTTTATTTCCCTTTACAAACGTTATTTCTTTTAATTGACAAGACAACTTTCCCAATAAGTGGTGTCATTTTTATATTACATGTATGCACCCTAAGGTTAGAGGAGTGAAGCAATTGGGCAAGGTTACTCAGCTAGGAAATGAAGCTGGAATTGGATGCCTTTTTCATGTCATTGCAAAGTCCTGCTTCTACAACATGACATGTTTTTTCTGCCTATGTCCTGTTATGCAGAAGGGATTTGTCAGTCCATTACGGCTGGCATCCTATCCTAACTCAGACAGGCTTTTCTGTCTTTTCTGGGTTTTACTACATTGATATATACACAGACATTCTGGAAAATTAAAAGTTGGCACATATGCAAAAGAGACTAATGTTAATTTAATGAATTATTTTGAATAGGCAAGCAAATGAGAATATGAATACACATGACTCACTGACAGAGAAACTATTTTGTTGATGTTTGAGTTGTAATTGCTTTTGGCCTATCTTTCCCAGAAGGGTTTCAGTAGATGATATCCACAAGAGTATATTGTGATTCTGTGTTGACAAAGCAGCTTATTTGTTAATTGAATTATTTTTTTTCCATAAGCCCCATTATTACATAGAGAATAATACCCCAGTTTGAATTCTCTAGGACATGATTCCTATAAGCTGTTAATAAAAGTTTTATGAAAAAAGAATCTATAATATATAAATTTGGGAAATAATGTAGTGAAAAAAAAAATAGTCAGATTAACTTCTTGAGATGTTAATATCCTAAAAACCATACAAACTTCAGGGGGGAATTTTGGAATAGTGATTTCCCCAGTCATATATGACCTACAAGTACTACAAGTTCTTTTTATTGAGTATCCTATAGACTAATGTACAGGAGGAGCCTGCTGTGAAATGTTGGTGTAGAAACTGCTGTCAGTGATCAAGAAATTCAGGTAGCAACCTGAACCAAGATATGACTCAGTTTACACTATGACCATCATGTTTACTGATTTCTGAAATGTAGAGTGCCTACAATTTTTCAGGCACAGTGGTACCTTGAGATACGAATTTAATTCATTCTGTAACTGAGCTCGTAAGTCAGTCAACTTGTATATCAAACTGCTGATACTGGACCTGTGTACCAATGAACCAACTAGCGGCAGCTTCCCAAATCACGACTCATAGCTCGAAATTTCACTCAAACAAAAATACAGACCAAGTCGTAGCTCATCTCTTAAAAAATTTGTATGTTGTTCTGTTTGTATCTCAAGGTACCACTGTACACCTACTTGACATTTCCCAACTTTTTCATGCGCTAAGGTCCACCATGCTCAGCCTTTTTACTGCCTTTATGTAGTCAGAAGTCTATCTGCTATGCTTAATGCTGAAGTATATCCAGGCTTTGTGATCATCAATTTTTTTTTTCTTTTTAGAGACAGAGAGAAGGAAAGATAGGGACAGACAGACATGAAGGGAGAAAGATGAGAAGTATCAATTCTTCATTACGGCACCTTAGCTGTTCATTGATTGCTTTCTCATATGTGCCTTGACCGGGAGGCTACAGCAGAGCTAGTGACCTTTGCCCAATCCAGTGATCTTGGGCTTCAAGCCAGCAACCCTGCACTCAAGCCAGTGACCTCAGGGTTTCAAACCTGGGTCCTCTGCATCCCAGTCTGATGCTTTGTTCACAGTGCTACCAACTGTTTAGGCTGTGATTGTCAATTCTTATATCTGCAGGTTAATCCCTGAAACCCAGACAGTTTGTGATATAGATAAAGAAAATTTTTCTTTTGTGAGATTGTTATATTTTACCCCATAAATGTCTGAAATGTCACTATGACAATGACTGTGTCATCTTAATATATAGCTTTATTTTTTTAAAACTTCTATTAAATATTTTATCTCAGAGTACTAAAAGTAAGTAACAGTTGATTAGCAGTAGATAGTAATTTTTTTAGGAGGAAGGACTTATTCTTCAAACTTCCAGGTGCATTGGCTACCGTAGCTCACAGCTGAGCGCCTCCTCAAGAGTTGCTCTCAATAAGAGAGAGCAGCCTGGCCAAGGAAGCAACCCACATCTAATGACTAGTGATGTGGCTGGCATACAAAAGCCACGCCCTACCTCAATTCTGGACAACCCTAAAAGGCCAGTGTATCTCCAGTTCCCCCTGTGAATACTGCTGAGGCCTCTATTGCAAGTGCATTACATTTTAACCTCTCACTCTGCCCAATTGGGCTTTCCGCATTCTTCTCACAGGTGTTGGTCCCAATGGCCTGCCCAATAAATGTCCTACACAGACATCTATATTTCAGACTACACAGACATCTATATTTCAGACATCTATATTTCCTGATGTATCTGACTTAGGAAATAGTGTTTTCAACAAGAATCTAGGTCTCCAGGGCATCCACAAGCCTAGAGAAGAAGCCTTGTAAGGCTGAGTTTGTAGTTACATGAATTGATTGAGGCGATATGTATCTAAACATATAAAATGAATTAATCAAAATGCTTTTATGGAGGGAATTTCTCTTTAATGAAATTGAAGAGTTTTTACTATTCTGAATTTAAGGGAAACTGAAGAAAATAAAATGTTTTATGTATATATGGTTATCATGCCCTTGCCTTGGGAATTGGACTTGGCTCATATTGTCAATCAATAATTTTCAATCATTACACACCCAAAACACTCAACCTAAGTCAGGTGTGGGGAGGAGGTAAAGCCAGCCATTTTTTAAAATTTATTTTAGAGAGAGAGAGGAAGGAGGGGAAAGAGAGAGAGAGAGAGAGAAACATTGACTTGCTGTTTTACCCATTTATGCATTTATTGGGTTTTTTTGTATGTGCCCTGACTGGGGATCTAACCCGCAACCTTGGTGTATGGGAAAGAGGATCTAACAAAATGAACTACCCAGTGAGGATATGGCCTGCATTTCTAAATAAAAACATTTACACATGTGAGAATCATCAAATCTTGACTACCTATCAGGCTAAGTCAAGAGACTACAGATCTGAAGAGACTCCATTGGTTTTGAGAAATGCTATAAATTACACAGAGAAGGACTAAGCTTGAAGAAATGAGGTAAACTTAGTAATGGAAGAGTGAATGAAAGATGGTTGAGATAGGGAATGGGGTCATTTGACACAATAATTTTCTTCTTTCTTTCTCCAAATTCTCATTTATTGAATATAATTTTGTGTCAGACTCTGAGTATATTTTTTATCTAGTATTTTGAGGTAGGCATTTTATCCCCATTTAATGATGAACAAATCAATGCTCACAAAAATCAAATAAACTGCCCAAGGTCACCTTTATAGCTCTGAAGCCATATTCTTTCTATTATATGTTTATAATGGAAAGTATACTTTGTGCTCCTTTATAGCAAGAGAATTAACTATTATCTATATTTTAAAAGTTTCAGTTATTTAATCCAACAGAATTGTAAGTTACTTTTAATATACCAGTTGGGTTGAATTTTGTCTAATAACTGATATTGATGAGAAGGTATATTCATATTTGGAGCTATAACTAAAAGGAATAATGATAAAAGCAATAAACTTTTCAAAGGGAATTCATATACTAATTAGGACCTTTGCAGAGTAACTAAGCATTGTGAGAAAAACGTAAATGATCAGTGAATATATTGACTTGTAAATGCAAAAAGAAAAAAGGTATAATTATACCATTAAATATATTGAAAATGCCATTTACTAAGTTGATTATGAAAATCAGGTAAGTTAAGTTGGTTACCATAGTTTCTGAGTTTATTATTCATCATTCTCTTTAGACTTTAAAAGAACTTTGGAAAAATTTAGAATTACTGTGAAAACTCTCCTATTTCTCTGCAGTCAGACTATGACCTACAGGAACAGAAGGAAAACTCTATTCTCTCATCTATATATCATTTCTAGGACTACCTCAGGAGAACAGTGAGATTTGTATCTAGAGAAAATGAGGAAAGAAGAAATATAAGGAATTTAACTTCTGTTTCCTTGGTATCTACAATGGAATGAATCACAGTTTGAGAAAAAGTTTTAAAAGTAACTCAAATTTACATACGTCCAGTCTAGGATAAAGTTAAAATTGTAAACTAGGTTTCTTTATTTCAGGCTAAAGTATTTCCTGTGGTTGTTATGTTAAATATTTAATGTCAATGCTATTGCTGAATTATGTAGTAAAATGAGCAAAATGGAAGATGTTTATCATTGAATCACCAATTTTAAATGTGAAGTATATATTACACTTTACAATGATGAAAAGTATAAACATGTAATTACTCAGTAGGATTATTAATGTTGTTTATGGTGTTCATTTTGTAATATGCTGAAATAAGAGTCATCTTGGAGGTATAACAGAATCTTAACAAAGCTGTATTGAGATAAATCAGCAAAACAATGTTTCAGTAAGACATATTCTCCATTTCACATTTTAATATAGCTGTATAGAAAAATAGAATACAGGTAAACTCATTTTAGAAATAGATGTTTCTGAAAGTATTAGTTAAAGTTTTGTTTATTATATTTAAATGTACCAATGGAGAGGTTGGTCAAAGGAAATCAATGGTACTCCCTTAGTAAAATAAGAAAAGCATTTGAGATGTAAAAATACTTTCTGAATTTCTCAACTTTATGTTTATTTCTTTTATTTTTTTTCTTTTTATTTTATTCATTTTAGAGAGGAGACACAGTGTGTGTGTGTGTGTGTGTGTGTGTGTGTGTGTGAGAGAGAGAGAGAGAGAGAGAGAGAGAGAGAAAGGGGGGAGGAGCTGGAAGCATCAATTCCCATATGTACCTTGACAAGACCAGTGCAGGGTTTTGAACTGGCGACCTCAGTGTTCCCAGGTCGACACTTTATCCACTGCGCCACCACAGGCCAGGCCTGTTTATTTCTTTTATATAAATTAATTTAAATTAAGCATACTGTTTTATCATAATCCACTGGAATTTTTTGATCATTAATGTGTGTCCAGGTGAATAAATACTGATTTGTTATTTTGCACATTAATGTTGCAATGGGACTATCAGATATTTACATTTAAACAGGTAATAGGTATTTTCTGAGAAAGATTTTATTTATTTTTTGTTTACTACAATGACGATGAGTGTCCTACAGCTGATGTTCTCTGAAATGTGCTTATTTCAGCTGTTGTTCTGGCAGTTATACTTTGAGAATGCAGTCGTTTGCATTATTTGATCAATGGTTCAAAAAATTTTAATGCTTTTATTTTTAGTGTCTTTCCTTTATTTTCAAAGTCACAGTTGCTTAGATTACTCTCATTTGTTAGCATAAACAGTAAGGGACAAGATAGAAAGTTCTGCTGTGTGAAAACAACAAAAATTTGTCCCTGGCCAGTTGGCAGTGGTAGAGCATCAGGCCTCGTGTGTGGATGTCCCAGGTTCAAAATTCAGTCAGGGCACACAGGAGATGAAACCATCTGCTTTTTCACCCATCCCCCTCTCCCTTTTCTTTCTCCATCTCTCTCTTCCCCTCCCACAGCCATGGCTCGGTTGGAGCAAGTTGGCCCTGGGCTCTGAGGATAGGTCCATGGCCTCACCTCAGGCACTAAAATAACTCAGTTGCCAAGCAACAGAACAAAGGCCTCAGATGGGCAGAGAATCGCCCCATAGGGGGCTTGCTGTGTGGTTTCTGGTCTAAGCGCCAGTGGGAGTGTGTCTCTCTGTATCCCTGCTTCTCACTTAAGAAAAATAAATTTAAAAAAAGGAAAAGAAAATTATAGAAAACTAAAATAAACTTTAAATACAATAAATTTTGGTTTATTTTTATTTCTGTATTCTTTAACAGTAAATATAATATATGTCACATTTAACTATTAAATGCTTTTAATATTATACTACATTCTTTTTTTTTGACAGAGATAGAGAGAATCAGAGAGAGAGACAAAGAGGGACAGACAGACAGGAAGGGAGAGAGATGAGAAGCATCAATTCTTCCTTGCAGCACCTTAGTTGTTCATTGATTACTTTCTCATATGTACCTTGACTGAGGGGCTACAGCAGAGTAAGTGAACCCTTGCTCAAGCCAGCAACCCTGGACTTCAAGCCAGTAACTTTTTGAGCTCAAGCTAGTGACCATGGGGTTACGTGTATGATCCCATGCTCAAGCCAGTGACCCTGTGCTTAAGCCGGCAACCTCGGGTTTCGAACCTGGACCCTTCGCGTTCCAGTCCAACATTTTATCCACTGTGCCACCACCTGGTCACGCTATACTACATTCTTAAAACGTATTAACTTTATTTTATTACTAATCCATTTGGATAGAATGACAGAAAAATAAACAAGAAATATTTTTCTGATTTATCAAAATGTGTGAGTACTGGCATCATACTTTATTCCAAGAAAATGCAATGAGTTAGAGCATAGTATTGAGTGTTATACATGTAAATACTTAAGACAAGAATCTTTCTCAAGCAGCTTTATTTTAAAGAAATATGTAGGTCATGTTTTTAAAGGGAGTAACTAGTAATAACCTACATCAATGATGCTCAGCAAAAGCGGGCTGTGAGTACTAATGAAGAAGCAGTTTGTGCTGGTGGCACGGACTCTCCTTTGGTGATGTCTTCCATGGGAATTGGAGCCCTTGGAGAAAAATGGGCTCTTATATAATGAATCATGTGAAGACTCTGGACATATAGAGAATTCTGATCTCCAAACAAATTTTCTCTCTGAAATTGCACATTGTTTCCAGAACAACTGTGTGAGATGGTTGGGGCAGCTCATTTCATGCCTATTTTACACATTTCTCTTCCATCTGTAATAACTTTGCCATGTTTACAGTTGTTATCTTAGCTCAGGGCTACATTTCTCAGCACACTGTTGGAATGTGTTCCTGTTGGGGGTCCTATCTCTGATCTCCCCTTACTGCCAGATGCTATCAGGGTACTGAGTATGCCATTTCTTTTCTTCAAAACATTTGCTAATCTCATTGCCATCAGTATGTTTGTGAAGTTCTTTGTGTGGTTTGGATATGCATTTGATTTGCTAAGTGGTTTAAAATGTTCAAAATTCACTAAATCTACTCTGTTGTCTGTGCAAATGAGGCCAAGAAAAGAAACATATACAAATAGTACTATATTTAAATAAACAAAACATAATGTAATATTTTAAGAAAAAAGTCCAAAGCATTTCAAGAGCACTTTATATTTAATGAAAGACTTGCCAGCACACTTCTAGTTAGAGGAACTCAGCAGTAAAACGATTAATAACAAAATTATTGTAGCCTTCTAGAATGTTGACTGACAGGTTTTGACCTGCTAATAAAATTACCATAATATTTTAGTGAATTAAAATGAGAATAATTAAATCTAGAGTTAACTAAATGGAACAGATTACATGGGAGGTAGAGTTAAATTTCTCATAAAGGATATCTTATGACAAAGTAATTACCAAATAATTATATAGTAAATTATATATTTATTGTCTCTACTGATGAGAAAACTATTTGCTGATTAAACTTTGTCAAATAAAATTTTGGAAAATTAATCAACCTGTTAAAAATAGATTTCAAAAAATTATAAGTCGATATGATGTACTAGAACAGTGGTTCTTAACCTGGGTTCTATCGAACCCTAGGGGTTCAATGAGTTGGTCTCAGGGGTTCGGAGAAGCCTCTGCCAAGGAGGCCAGAATAAAGTAATACCGTAATTTGTTATGAGTTCATGCACTTTGTTGGTTTTGTTCTTTGAGCAAGGTGATGTTCATGCACAGCTCATTTTGTGCACCAGTAAAAAAACATATACCTATGTCTTGAATTTGGAAAAAAAATTATATTTAATTTATCACTAAAGAAGAGTTTGGTGAATGCGCATATGAAACTGGTGGGTTCGGTACCTCAAAAAAGGTTAAGAACCACTGTACTAGAAGAATGAGGATAGATTTATTAAGTATTCTAATTCTACTTTCCAAGTCTTAATGTTTACCAGGTTACTTTGGTTACTGACATGATTCCACTCTCTCTGTCTCTCTCTCTTTTTATCTCTTCTCTCTTTCTCCCCCTCTTCCTTCCTTTCTTTCTCCCTTCATGTCTCTATCTTATACCACAGACATGCACACACACACACACACACATACACACACACACTCATTTTGTACATTATGTAAATTTTTACAAAATTTCAAAATTGGGAAAGACTGAACCTAACCAAACCTAGACTGAACCTGACCAAGGTAGAATAAGTGATTTCAGTGATGTTTATATTCTACAGGATCCTTGCTTATATGACTCCTTATTTCCTGACCTGTAGCCACCCTTCATACACAAACCACTTGATGAATCCAACTCTTCATATTCTTTGATTCTGTTCCCAGGATGAACAAATCTCCATGCTAAGCCAATAAGCTTGACAAAGATATTGTGCTTTCTTGCCCCGTTGGGCTCCCCACCCCCACACCTACCCCCATGCTTTTTTATCGTTTCTTCACCTGAAAATAATCATGTTCTCTGCAACACAATCTAGTATCCTTTCTATAATTTCTGCCAATGGCATACTTCACCCTCCCAAAGCTGCCACAAAGAAAATGACGCCATCAGACAGGAACAGTTCCTGACTTTGCCTCTTTAGTTACATATGACATCACCCATTCTGGCCTCTTAGTCTCCTGTTGAGAGAAGAGGAGTTAATTGTCTCATCCCAGTTTAATTATTCAACTCTTACCCATTGTAGCAGATAGAACAATGATTCCCTCAAAATAACATCTAAAGCTCCAGCACTTGTGAATATCTTACATTACATGACAAAAGAGAATTTGCAGATGTGATTAAATTAGGGATGCTGAGATAAGGAAATTATTCTGAATTATCTGGATTGACACAATTTACTCACAAGGTCCTTACTAAGGTTGGAGTCAGAGTCAGAGCAAATATGAAGATATGCCAATGAAAGCAGAAAATAAACAAGAAAGAAAGAGATTGATCTGAAGATAGTATGAACTGTCTTTGAAGATGAATGATGGGGCCACAAACCAAGAAATGCTGGTAGCTTCTAGAATCTTGAAAAAGCAAGTAAAGGGTTTCTCCCTTTTAATCTTCAGAAAGGAGCAAAGACCTACTGACATCTTGATTTTTATCCTCATAGAACACATTTCAGATTTCTGACATCCATAACTGTAAAATAATAATTTTTTGTTGTTATAAGCTACTCAGCTATAGCATCAGAAAAAACTAATATGTCAATATATCAGTTCCCATCAGTCACACAGGAATTTTATCCTATTGTCTTCTCTATTTCTTTACAATCAATGATATCTTTTCTTTGAGCTCCTTTATAGGTTGAAAAAAATAAAATAAAAAGAAGCCTCCCATTAATCTTTGCTTAGATTACTGTTCCTATATTGCTCCTTTCTTTCAGCATCATTATTCTTAAAAATAGTTTATGTTTTCTATGCTCACCTTTCAAACTCTGAAAATCTAGTCTCTGACTCCAGCCCTGCTCTGAGTAGTTTTCCAACCTCTATGGAAGTTTCTTCTTCTTACACCTCCTCCTCCATCTCCTCCTCTTCTTCTTTTCTTCTTCTTCTTCTTTTCTTCTTCTTCTTCTTCTTTATAAAATTAAATTTAACAGGGTGACATTGATCAATAAGAGTACATAGATTTTTGGGTAAACATCTCCACATCATTTGGACAGTCAATTATGTTGTATACCTATCACCCAAAGGCAAATCACTCTCCATCACCTTCTATTTGTCCCTTCTTATACCTTTCCCTCAACCCTCACCCCTCCCTGACATCCTCTTTCCCTTGGTAACAACTGCACTCTCATATCTGTCCATGAGTCTGTCTCATTGACAAATTAAACTGAGCTCTTCCCTCACCTGAGACATTTGCATTCTTTGATAATGGCTTGTTATTTTGATAATTCTTTCTGGGATTATTCACAATCTCTTTCATCCTTCTGGCCACTACTTTTTTGTTCGCACATAACTCAAGGTCTACTCTTTTATCTCTTTCATTATTTCTCTTCATATAAACTTTGGATACTTTCATTGGCTCTCATGGTTTTAATTACCAGTTTAATCAGTCAATTCCAACTTTACTCTTGAATATATATATATGTGTGTGTGTGTGTGTGTGTGTGTGTGTGTGTGTGTGTGTGTATTTACTAGTCATGTTTGCCTATATGTTATCTAGACTTTTCAAATATTTTAAATTTGTTTGTGACAGAAACAGAGAGAAAGAGTCAGAGAGATGGACAGATAGGGACAGACAGGAAGGGAGAGAGATGAAAAGCATTAATTCTTCATTGCCATACCTTAGTTGTTCATTGATTGCTTTCTCATATTTGCCTTAACTAGGGGGGCTACAGCAGACTGAGTGACCCCTTGCTCAAACCAGCAACCTTGAGCTCAAGCTGGTGAGCCTTGCTCAAACCAGATGAGCCCATGCTCAAGCTTGTGACCTTGGGATTTCAAATCTCGGTCCTTTGCATCCCAGTCTGATGCTCTTATCCACTGTGCCACTGCCTGGTCAGGCTCCTCAAATATTTTTTAAACCTAGAGAGATCATCTCATTGCCAGTGTCTCACAAAAGAAAGAGAAAACCACCCTTCTCTCTTTTATTCTACTTTTCATTGTGTTCGGTTGAGTCTATTTCACTAATATCAACCAAATTAATCTTTGCATGCCACAATGCCACCACCATTTGAAAGGTCATCTCATCTTTCTTCTAGAAGATTTTAAACCCTCCTCTTTCCTCACTTCCAAATCCATCCTCATCCTGCAACCAGCATGATGTCCCTAAAGCTAAATCTGATTATGTCTTGGCCTTATTTAAAGATTATTCTATATTCATATTGCCACAAGTAAAGTATACATTTCTGAACATTGCTTCTAAGGTCTGTTCTGTTCTTCTGGTTAGCTTCACGATCTCCCTGTTCTTCTCATCAGATACCTTGTGCTCCACACAGAGATAGCAGCTCCTTATTTATTAGAAGTGCCTGATCTTTTCGTGACTACATGTCTTTGCATACATTTTCTTAAAATTTTTTCCTGCCTTATTTACCTAGAAAAATCTGCCAATTTGTCAAGTTTATATATCCTTTTTAAAAATATTTTCTCAAGTAGCCAGAACCAGTCTCTCAATGTTTCCAGATCACTCTTTTCTGTTTATATTATAGCACTTACTGCATTGCATTGCATTTGAATTGTTTTAAGGGAAGAATATGTCTCTGCATGTTTGTATACCTAGTACCTTGCACCATGCTGGACACATAAGAAGCAATAAGTATTGTAGCATGGGTCAATGAACATCATAAATATGCATGAACAAAAGATCATGTAATGACTTTCTAAAAACAGCACTCAAGGGGTGTTTAAGTAAAACTAGGAGAAGCTGTGAAAGAATTGATTGTGAAAGGAAACATATTACAGTTGATATGACAATCAAAATAACAGTCCAAAGATTTGACATTTCTTGTGAGGAAGGCCCTTTATCTTCCCTTAGGTGGAGCACAGACAAATAGGATGCCATCCATATTCTCAAGAGATTATGATTTATAAGGAAAATCAATCATATGCACACTTTGGTAGAGCATAGACCTACAAAAGCTATGATAGATGTGTTTACAAAGAGAGACTGATGAATTCTTTATAGGGTTAGTAAGACTTCTTAGAGGAAGTAATTAAATCAAATAAAAATGTAACATTTATTTTTTAGATTGAGATAGAGAGAGAGGAGACACTAATTTGTTTTTCCACTTTTCCATGCATTCATTGGTTGCTCCATGTATGTGTCCTGACTGGGGATTGAGCCTACAACTTGGCATGTCAGAACAATGCTCTGATCAACTAAGCTACCCAACCAGGGCCTAAAAGTGTAACATTTTTCAAGGAAAAAAAAAGCAAATATTAATACCAATAATTGTAAAATGTTAAATGGATAATACATTAAGTGAAGCATTGGTTTTTGTGTTTCTCTTGTAAGCCAGTGAACATGTGTCTTATTCATGTGCATTTTATATATTCAAAAGCTATATTTTGATTGAAAATTTTGTTTATTACAAACTGGTATGTCTCACAAGATTTTGTTAAATAACCTTATTGAACTTGTGACTGGTCAGAGGAGAAATTGAAATATTTCATTACAAACCCTGATCCAGTTATGGTGAAAAGAGATCAAAGAGTGAACACAGGTGAACTGTTAGAGTTCCCATTGAGCCTGGTATCATTTTATAGACAGTTTAGACTTTGATCTTTCTCCCACATTTTGTAGGAGTATGATCAAAGGCATTTAGATCTCTCAGGCCACACAACTTGAAACGGAGAGTCACCTTAGAGAACACACTCTGAAAAGTCTATGGGGACATCATCAGAATACCATCAGTCAATATTTCTGTAAATTAAACAAGCATCTCTAATAAAAATCATTAAAATTCACATAGATAATTAATTTAATAATTTTACTCAGTAATTATTTAGTCTCACTGACAATTAATTTATATGCTAAAGTATTATTTTAAAAGTTGTTACAGTTTTGGTACACAGTAAGAGTAAGATGTCAATATGCATTTGATATTATTTGTTTTTCCCAGAAGGATACATCTTAAGAAAAACATGATCACTATACATAACGAAAATCAGATGGTTTTGAACTTTATCTGGATAGAAAACATCCCAAAACTTACTAGTCATCTTTGTTTGGAGTATCTGAGCTGTTCTCATGTTTTTGAACATGTAAATTAATTTTATAATCATCTGTCAAAATGTCTTTGAAACTATGTAAGGCATTTATTTATTTATTTATTTATTTATTTTGCAACAGAGATAGAGAGAGGGAAAGATAAGGACAGACAGACAGGAAGGGAGGGAGAGAAATGAGAAGCATCAATTCTTTGTGTGGCACCTTGCTTTTCATTGATTGCTTTCTCGTATATGCCTTAATCAGGGGGCTACAGCAGAGCGAGTGACCCCTTACTCAAGCCAGTGACCTTGAGCTTCATGCCAGTGATCTTTGGGCTCATGCCATTGACCATGGAGTCATGTCTATAATACCACAATCAAGCTGGTGAACCTGTGCTCAAGCTAGCAAGCCCGCCCTCAAGCTGGGTGAGCCCGTGCACAAGCCGGCGACCTCCAGGTTTGGAACCTGGATCCTCACATCCCAGTCCGACACTCTATCCACTATGCCACCACTTGGTTAGGCTGTAAGGCTTTTATTGAAATTGCAATTAATCTATAGATTCAAGAGAGTTTAAATTTCATGTCAATTGATGAAAAGAGTACATATCTCTATTTGTCTTCGATTTGTCTCAATAATGTTTTAGATTTGTCTACAAAAAGGTCTTATAAAATATTTGTTAAATTTATTCCTTTATATCATTTTTATAGTTAATATTATTATTCTAAATAGTGTATTGTCTTACTTCACTCCTGCTCAAGAAAATTGTAGCTAAAGTATTTTTCAACATCATTATTTTTAATGCAAAAATGATTAGAATTAAGTATTTATTGACCAGAGAAAGTATACATAAGTTGTGTTCTATCTACCCAGTGGCATACTGAATATAGAGAAAACTGAATGAAAAGAGCATACATAGCAATGCAAATAAATCTTAAAAATACAATGCTGTTGGGAAATTCTTTTAGAGGGATATGTGCATTATATTATTTTTTAGAAACTCAGAAATAAGCAAATTGACTTTATTAGTTACATATCTTACATGTATTTTATATGCATCAAAGATTAGATGCTTTCTTAAGTGAGAGGAATAGCTCAATGACTTTTAAAAATGGTTAAGGATTCACAAATAAATAGCATCACTAAGAATTACTGTAAATATTTTTACTACTAATTTGTAATCTTTTTATGTGAGGCATATGAGGAACAAATCCTTGGAAAGACACTTTTATGAGCTTTGTGTGCAGCCTTAGATATAACAAGAAATATGTCTTCTTAATAAATTGAATAGATTCTGTGATTAAACATATGATACTCTTTGAAATATAATATAGTGGTATATTTTTAGAATATCAGTATTACAACATTGCTTTCTTCAGTTCTTTACAAAACTATATATATATATATATATATATATATATATATATATATATATATATATATATATATATTTAACATTTTCCAATTTAATTTGAGAGAGAGGAGGAGAGAGAGCTGGGAAGGGAGAGGAAGAGAAGCATCAACTCAATGCTCCACTTAGTGGTTCCATTTGGTATCTTCTCATATGTGCCCTGTCCAGGGATCAAACCCACAACCTCAGCCCACAAGGATGACGCTCTATCCACTGAGCCACTGGCCTGGGCCCAAAACTATTATCTTTTCAATGAGGCCTACTCTATCTTAATTTTTACTGCAAACTGCTCTCGCCATCCCTTAACCCTGATCTCTTTTTTGTGATTCCTATTTAATGCATCTAATACATTTCACCTTAATATGTGCAGTGGTCCCTCGTCTATCGTGGGGTTAAGTTCCAGAACCCCCGCGATAGGCAAAAATCTGTGAAGTAGCTACCTTATATTTATTTTATTATTTATGTATATTTTAAAGCTATAGTCGCTGAGCCAATCAGTGCTCAGGATACAGAACACAGTACTCTAGTTGGATGCTTCCCATCCATTAGCCAATATTGCACCCTGTACGATCTCACGTGGGCAAACTAGCTCAAGTGGAAGCAGCCTCTGTAGCTGTGTTTTCCATACATGTGGGTCTTTTGCCTACTCATCTGCTGCACACTACATATTTTATTTTGATTTAATATTTTTCATATGATTTAATTAATATATTTTATATTGTTTTTAATTTTTTAGTCTGGAAAATGCTTATCTTACTGCAAAAAATAATTAAAATACTAAATTTATAAAAATACCTATATACTGCAAAATCCTGCAATATAGTGAAATATCCATAATACAAAATTAGATATATGTAATTTAAAAATCCACGGTACAGTGAGATGGCAAAATGTACCACAATGTGGCAAGGGATGACTGTACTTTACTTATGATAATTATTGTTTAATATTTGCTTATTTTCACTAGAAGGCAATATAGGAGTTAGGTCTCCATATGGCCTCCTAAGCTCCACTTCTCCTGATATTTGTGTCTTGGTATAGTCCTCATCCACTCTGAATCACGAGGGCCTATATGGTAAATAGCATACTGTAGAAGTGGCTTTGCATCACTTCTAAGACTAGGTCATAAGAAATATTTCAGTTTCTACCTGTCTGTTTGTCCTCTCTTGGATCATTTACTTTGTGGAAAGTCATCTGTCATCATGAAAACACTCAAGCAGCCTAGGGGAAAGGGATACATAGGGGTAAACTGAGGCTTTCTGCCAACAACCAGAAACAACTTGCCACCCATGTGAATAATCCTTGAAAGAAGATTTTCCAATTTCTCTATGTCTTCAAATGCATCCCTGACCCCCATTTTCACCACAACTTCATGTGAGATGCTTAACCAGAATCATCCAGTTAAGTCATACCTGAATGTTTGACCCAAAGAAACAATGAGAGATAAGAAATGATTATAAGAAATCCTTACTTTTTCAAGCCAGGAAATCATGATTTACAAATAAAGTCATAAATGTGATTTTTAAATTGTTAAAATCTCATAAAGATATAAGGTAGTAATTCAGCTAAACATTAGAGCTTTATTTTCACAGCCTCAGTTTAAGCCCAAAGTAGAAAATATGTTTGTTATCTTGAAGATGCTTTTGTGTGTGGCTTTTGTCTAATGAAATTAATCTCAGTATGATTCATAAGAGACCAAAGACATTCTAAGAGAATTATACAGACAGAAACTCTCTCAACTTGATCTGAAAGGGACAGACATAGTACAGAATAAAATAGAAATTTGGATCCCCAATCATATTACATAAATACTAATAAAATTATACAGCTGCCAACACAGGCTACATTTTCTGATGAAAGGAAGAAAAAGAAAGAAAGAAAGAGAGAGAGAGAGAGAAAGAAAGACTGAAAAGGCAGAATTAAGGGCCCAGAATACACAGAACCACCGAGAATCATGATCTGGCCCTTAGTCCTAATGAAGTAACTGGTAACATACGCCTTGTGGGAACTCAGTCACTGTGGACCAGTGACTCCTACATGCTTCCCATTGTCTTTTCGTTTTCTTCAGTGGGGCAGTTTATAAAGGTTATCCTTTGCCTATCTTAAACACAGTATATTGGGAGAGTGGTGCACAGATAATTTGTTCAGTTCATAGGTCTTCATACTGAGAGCTCAGAACTGGATACAAGGAACCTCATTTGTGCCTGGACTTGATTTAGATGGTAAGATTTGGTGCTGTAAGGCAGGGGTCAGGAACCTATGGCTCACGAGCCAGATGTGACTCTTTTGATGGGTGCATCTGGCTAGCAGACAAATCTTTAATAAAAAAAATAATAACGTTAAAAATACAAAACATTCTCATGTATTACAATCCATTCATTTCCTACCACTCATGTTCATGGCTGCGGGTGGCTGGAGCCAATCACAGCTGTCCTCTGGGACAATACCAAATTTTTATTGGATAATGCATAATGTACACAGGTCGTTGTATGGCTCTTGTGAAATTACATTTTAAAATATGTGGCGTTCATGGCTCTCTCAGCCAAAAAGTTTCCCGGCCCCTGCTATAAGGTAATAAGACTTTTGAGGGCTTTAGGAGAAAATGACTGCTTTGCAAATGAGGAATGTGAATCACTTAGTCCGGGGGAGGGGAATGGTAAACTGAAATAGCCAGCTTCCAAATTTATCCCAATATTCCTCATGTTCTAGTAGTCATGCTTTGTGGAATTCCCACCACACCGAATTGTGGCTGGCCTGTATAACCAATAGTTTGTGACTGCTAGTGTCAGCAAGTAATTTTTTTTTATTTGCAGTTTTAATCTCAGGTACTTGGAAGAGTGCCTTGTATGTGGACATTTAATAAACATTTATTGAAAATAAAAAATAAACAATGTTGATTCATATATTTGGATCACTATAAATAATTTAGAAACATTTTGTGTTCTGTTACTCTCTGTTTACGCTACCTGTGAATGTTAGCCGTTACCTTTGACTTTGATGGCAGTAAGAGAGCTGTGAAGTACTTTACATTCAGTGAGGAGACAAATAGCTATCTTGGGGAGGTAACACTCTATCTTCATATCATCAGCACAACTTACTTTCTAATATATAATCATCTTTTTTTATTTCAGTTGTCACATGTATGTGTCTAATTCCTATCGCCACAACATAGGAAGCTTCTTTCTTGAATTACCTTACCTGACTATGTGGTACTGAGGTGCAGACTTTTTAGTGTATGGGTGCATTATGGTATAGCTACTACTCCTGGCTGTGAACTAGTGGGCACTTAACATGTGCCATATATTATCACACATAATCCTTAATATCCTGTGAGCCAGTACTATTAACTCCATATTAAAAAATGGAGGAAAATTAGGAAAATGGGACTTAAAGATGTTTAAGAGATTATACTAGTTACTGTCAGAGACAGAAACTGAAACTGAACTAAGGCAATGAGACTCTAAAAACTATACTCAGTAAATATCAATTCACTATACTAGCCTTTCTTGGATTTCAAGTCTAATACCATTTAGATGAATGGCCTTGAAGTGCAATAAAACCAGGAAAGATCTCTGACTCATCCATGCTGACCTATGTTCTGAAGATGTAGTTGGCTTGCACATTCTTTGGTATGTTCTGAAGAGGAAAATTTGACTTTTAAATAGAATACATGCTAATACTTTACAAAAAGAATTGTATTTAATTTTTTACATATAGTTGTTGACAAAACTAATCCTCAGGGGCCAATTAACCATGGGTAAATTTCTCATTATATATATATATATATATATATATATATATATATATATATATATATATATATATATATATAATTTGGCTTTAGTTTAGATACCAATTGGTTGGATAGTAATTTTAATGATGTTGCCATGATCAGAATCAAGGACCAAACCAAGACTTTGCTACATTACTATGGAACACAGGAATAGAGAATTTATAAAATACTTCACCAAAAGTTTTTTAGTACTTCCAGCCAACAAGAATGTGAAATAATGTGTTAATTAAATAACAAAACAACAAAATGAATCATGATTTTCAGATGGTTGGTTGCTAAATATTATAAGCACCTTGGTTGGTTTAGTTTGTATCTCTGGACTTGGGAGGCAGTGTGAGTATTTTGAGAAAAATGATTGAGGCAGAATCATCAGATATAATGCACTAAATTTCTATGAAAACATAGATATGTTTACTAAGGTAAGCTGTAATAATTGCTAAAACAGAAACAAACAACATTTCAATGACTTACACAAAAGAGGTTTAATTTCTTTCATATGTTTTATGTCCCACATAGGCCTATGGGGTTGTAGGGAGATGTGACTGACAGAATCACTTAGGGATTCAGACTGACGGAGATGACTTTTTTGTAGGTATGCCGTTGGATCACATGATTCTGCAGCTGTCATAGAAGAAAAGAGGGATTCAGGAGTCACACTAGTCTAAATGATGTTTTTACTTAATACTAGTCATTAAATAAAAGACAATTCTCTGCCTCTGCTGGCTAGAGAGATTGATAGCTTATTATCTTATTTCAGCCACTGATGCATTGCAGCCCTGAAAAAAATTAGTTACTTCTTGTTTGGTCCTGTCCTTACAGAGTTTTCAAATAGGAATCTGTTGTTACCTTTGTGGAGTAGGAACTGAACTTCAACTTTTGTCTCATGAGTTGTTAGATTTTCAGATACTTTTTCTCTTAGGTTTTCAGCCTGTGGACCCATGATACTCTGGTTTAGGCCACACCAGCAATGTACTTGAGGCTCTCTAAATCTCTGCTTACACCAAAATGACCATCCATGTTTTCACTGGATCCACCTGTCAGTGCAAAGAATCATTAAAACTTTCTAAATAAAAGTAGCTGCGGAAGCTAGCTCACATTTTCAATATTGTTTTGTCTCTAGAGTCTGCCCTTCTATTCCTCTTGCCTCAGAAGTTTCTTGCTACCATCAGGCCAATGAATAGTATATTTTATTTTGCCTTTCAAGTTGTTCCAGGTGAGAATACTAGTCTGCTTCTCTGCTATTTCGTCACTTCTCAAAATAGAATTTTTAGGGAAATAGATGGACTATTTGATGAGCGTTAACTATTTCTGATGCAGTCCAATAAATTTTCCTTTTTTTTTTTTTTTTTTTTACATGGACAGAGAGAGAATTAGAGAGAGGGATAGATAGGGACAGACAGATAGGAATGAAAAGAGATGAGAAGCATCAATCATCAGGTTTCTGTTGCAACACTTTAGTTGTTCACTGATTGCTTTCTCACATGTGCCTTGACCGCGGGCCTTCAGCAGACTGAGCAACCCCTCGCTTGAGCCAGCGACCTTGGGTCCAAGCTGGTGAGCTTTTGCTCAAGCCAGATGGGCTCACGCTCAAGCTGGTGACCTCGGGGTCTTGAACCTGGGTCTTCTGCATCCCAGTACGATGCCTTATCCACTGTGTCACTGCCTGGTAAGGCTTCCTTTTTTCTTACATGTAAGAAACAGGAAACTCCTCTTCAAGTGAGAAAACCCAGTGTTTCAGGTTACTGAATCAAACACAAATTGGTATTCTCCAAGAGATATGCAGCTGCATGATGAAACAGTTTGAGCTGGAAATATATGAGAGCTAAAGGCAAGCTGCCTACCCCTTGTTCACATCATTGTGCAAAAATGGAGCCGGAGCAGGATAACTAATAATCCCACAGGGAAGAAGGAGGATCGAGTGGCACGTAGCAGTCACCAGTCTATAAGAATTCTAGAAGTCCAGTGGACAAACATTTTACAACCTCCTGCAGAGGTGGCCGAGGTTCGTTGATTGAGTTTTGTTTATTTATTTATTTATTTTTAGAGACATAGAGACAGTCAGAGAGAGGGATAGATAGGGACAGACAGACAGGAATGGAGAGAGGTGAGAAGCATCATTCATTAGTTTTTCGTTGCCATTGCGACACCTTAGTTGTTCATTGATTGCTTTCTCACATGTGCCTTGACCACGGGCCTTCAGCAGACCAAGTCCTTGCTGGAGCCAGCGACCTTGGGTCCAAGCTGGCGAGCTTTTCGCTCAAGCCAGATGGGCCTGCGCTCAAGCTGGTGACCTTGGGGTCTCAAACCTGGGTCTTCTGCATCCCAGTCTGACTCTCTATCCACTGCGCCACTGCCTGGTCAGGGCCCTTGATTGAGTTTTGTATTCTCTGGAAGACTTCCTGTATCTATTGTTCTACCTCTTCTTTGGCTTTACCTTCTGGGATGTTCCATCTTTTTTTTTTTTTTACAGGGACAGAGAGAGACTCAGAGAGAGGGATAGATAGGGACAGACAGACAGGAATGGAGAGAGATGAGAAGCATCAATCATTAGTTTTTCATTGCCATTGCGACACCTTAGTTGTTCATTGATTGCTTTCTCACATGTGCCTTGACCAGGGCCTTCAGCAGACCGAGCAACCCCTTGCTGGAGCCAGTGACCTTGGGTCCAAGCTGACGAGCTTTTGCTCAAGCCAGATGGACCCGCGCTCAAGCTGGCGAGCTTGGGGTCTCGAACCTAGGTCTTCCGCATCCCAGTCTGACATTCTATCCACTGCGCCACCGCCTGGTTAGGCTGGGATGCTCCATCTTATCTACTATTCTTGGCTCATTTGAGATAGGAATTGTAAGCTATGCCCCATAAAAAGCTTCTGAAATTATTTTTTTCCATAAATTTGAGGTCCACAGTATTTTCTCATTTGTTTGTTTAAGTCTTGAGCGATTGAAGGTGTTTTGTAGTCCAAGCTTATGATAAGCATTCCTTTGAACATATGGTAAGCTTCTGACATATTTGCTTCTAGCCAAGTTTTATGAATCATTTTGTGTTCTTGCTCCATGTATCTCTCACTGCATATTGGAAGCTATCTTGGGGTTCTTTGGAACATATGTATCAGTCACAACTGTAATTCGATTTTTTCCTTATTTTATGTTATCTAGTAGAGAAGGTATGCTGGCCTCAAAGTCAGTTTTAATCTATTCTCTTACTGTCTGAATCTGAAAGCTGCAAGTTTTTCCAATCACAGAAGACCCAAGTATCTGCTTGAAAACTGGATAATTATTCCTTTGCCAATAACTTTCTTGTAATATAATGTCAAATGCTGCAAATACTAAATACTGTACATTCTTTCCCTGGAATGACTACTGGTGTACAAATTGGCCTCCATACACAAAGGGCAAGGAAAGATAAGGAATGAGGTAGATCACTCCAGATTGGTAGCTGGCAGGTTTAATAAGTGAGGGAAATTACTTATGAAGCTTGTCTTCGGTGGTTGCAATACGAGTAGATTTCTCACTTGCGTTCCCGAATATCAGAAGTTCGCATAGAGGCCTTAAAACATTCAGTCATTCAGTCATGTGTACCATCTAGATGGTTTCAACAACACATTAGTCTCTCAAGGTTGCAACCTTGAAAATGGCTCTCATCAGGGGAACAGTAGTCAGAACTTATTTTCAAAGGACTGGAGCCTTTCATTGTTCAGGTCCAGCTTACAGGTTAACCAAAAGCTATAGCCTCTCAATGACCTCCTTTAACAAACTGCAGGTTCAGTAGGACATCATCTGTCTCCTACATTACCAGTGTTAACAGGTGTTTAGCCTGTCACTGTGTCTCTATCTTTCCACCTCCTGATAGCATATTACACCAGGAGCACAGTTCATGTATATTTTTTCTCGATTAAATAATGCTAACTGCCACAGCAAACAAACCCCAAACTTCAGTGGTTCAACAGAACAACAATTTTTTCTCTTACATTTCTTTTACAGTGCAAGTTGGCAGGAAAAGTCACTCTGCAAATCAGGTTGCTTGAGGAGCAACAGTTTGGTAGATTGTTACAGGAGGAGGAGAGAAAAATAGAGGGGATACACTGATCATAAAAGCTCAGCTGAGAAGCAATGTAGCACTTGCATTTATTTATAGTCCATTGACTCACACTAAGGGCAAGGGAATCTGGGAAAAATTGAGAAGCACATAAAATGTTAAGCATGTAGATGAGATAAACATTTAAGTTCTCAAAAAAAAAAGAACAGAACCAGAAAAAAATCTTTCTCCCTGTTTGTCTCTCTCTTAAAAAACAAAATAAAAACAAACAAAAGAACTCTTCAGGTCCTCCTAGCTCCAAATTTTTATGAATCAGTGCTTAACAATAACACTGAGGAACAAAATATTGTTGCATCCAGAAAAACACTTGTTCTTACCTAATTCAAGTGTGCTGATCTCAAATCTGACATTAGTTTTTCTCTGAAAGCTACAGTTTTTTGCAATTCAAGAATTTAGGTTTTCATTGTATTGTAAAATTTTCAACATTTAGTTTAACACAATGAAGTAGAATATCTTCTTGGGCATCATCTTTGTAAAAATATATAACACAGTAAATACACTAATACACTAAAAGATATGATTGCAACAGAATTAGTCTACAATTTCAAAATAGAACATATTAAAACACTTAATTTAATCATAAAATTTGCACAAAACTTATTTAAATTCTATTCAGGCAAAAATTTGCGTTTGTAGTTCTTGCATTTGTGTACTTGTTGAGGACAATCTCGTTTGATGCACCAGCAGTAGTCTGTCATTGTTTAGAGCTGTCAAGAAATAGCTGCCATGTTCACTTTCTTCATCCTTAGAAGTAATGAAACCATTGAAAACTGGAACCGGGAGTGTCTCAGAGTGTGGGATAGGTCGTATTTCTGAAGGAAGATTAGGATATGCGATCATATGCCATTTTTTCTTGCCGATACCCTTTGTTTGGATCAGACAGAAATAACAGTCACAGCTGTGGTCCTTAGGTTCACACCAAACAATGGGAATACCAAAAGGCATTCCTTTGCATTTTCCTTTTGTCCAGTCATGAAGCATTTTCTCACAATTATGACACACAATATGAGGAGCCCAATTCTTGTCTGACCACCAATGGTCAGACATGAAAATAGGCAATATATGCACGTGTCACAAATGATGAAATATTGTGCCGTTGATGTTGAAGTGTGTAACAGCCACATATATAACAGAAGGTGTCAGGACTATTCTTACATTTACAGCTACTTGAAGAAGCCATGATACAATCTTAAAACAAAATAAGAGGATGTTTTTATCAGATAATAATTTTTTACATTTAAAAACAACAACAATTATGTAAAAGTAATGTATGTAAAACATTAATTGCCTTTGGTTATGTTCAATCCAAGAGTTGTTGCCCTTTAACTCCAATTTAAAAACCAATGCATGCCATTAACTGTAACAAAAAGAAATTAAAATTGCATAAAAACTAGAGCATGCACCAAAAAAATGGATTTTAGATTTGGAATCAGTGATGCAGAAATATATAGAAACAGTTCTAAAACCTCATGCAATAGAAAATGAAAAAATATTGTTTCCCAGTGTAATGCTTTGTTTCTTCATAGATAATATCTTCAGAATATATTGAAATTGTTTTGAAATGTTAGCCTTGGTTATTACTTGCTCTCTTTATGTTAGTTCAACACGGAAAACCTTTAACTCGCATTTAGATAAGATATCCTGAAAAATCCTTCAGTTGTTTTGGTCCCAAGGTTAGTATTTCATCCAGCTACACAGTATTACTAGCTGCATATAAATTTATGTCAGTTTGTGAGAGAGATCCTTCAGTTGTTTTTGCCTTATCATGTTAGAAAAAAAAATTTAAAGATGAGTAAAATAACTCCCAAGACATATCTTGAGTACACACTGTCATTAGAAAGGGTCATGGTACAGACAGAGAACCCTGATTACTCTATGAGAGTTCTCTTGCTCCTTAGCTTAACACTCTTTTCCTCTTTACTCAGACCAAGAGAGATTATATCTCTTATTCTCCAGTAGCCTGAGAATTTTATATCTTGAAAGGCATGAAACACAAGGCATCTGTAGTCGGTTTTATATAAATGTTTTAATATATTGATTGACTTTTAGAGAAAGGAGAGTAGAGAGAGCGAGAGAGAAGGGAGAAGCTGGACATATCAACTCGTAGTACTGTAGTTGCTTTCTGTGTGCCTTGACCAGGCAAGACCGGGGTTTTGAACCAGCAACCTCAGCATTCCAAGTCAACACTTTATCTACTGTGCCACCACAGGTCCAAGTATGTTTTATAAAGAAACCACACACACAAAAATACAAAAAAGAATAATTTGTAAGTATGGCTGGCTAGTCTGAACCAGAATGTCAGGTTTTTAAGTTCTACAACACTCAACAAGAATACTTTTCAATCACCTTACAAACTCTTTTGTTTTTTTCAATTAATTTTGAGACAGAGAGAGAAAGAGAGAGTGGGGAGAGAGAAGGAGGAGAGAGATGAAAAGCATCAACTCATAGTTGCTTCACTTTAGCTGTTCATTGATTGTTTCTCATACGTGGCTTGACTGGGGGGGCCTCAAGCTGAGCCAGTGACCCCTTGCTCAAGTTGGCAATGTTGGGCTTTAAGCCAGTGACCTTTGGGCTCATGTTAATAATCCCATGCTAAGGCTGGTAATCCTGCACTCAAACTGGAGATTTTGGGATTTTCTAACCTGGGACTTTAGCATTCTGAATCTAAACTCTATCCTCGTGGGATGAAGGAGCAGGTAAGGGACTGAATTGTGGCCAAATCAGAAAATTTCTTTGTTTCTCTTATAAATAGAATGGCTTTGGAGTTACTATCACTGGATAAGTCAGAATGGACACATAGAGACAGCCAACAGTGTCTCCAGAAAAATACTGCATAAAGAAGTCGGAATTGTGCACAGTTAATAAATTACTACAGATGTTGGAGGAAAGATCAGAATTTTCATAGTAAACTCCTGTCTGTTGCTGAGGCAGACTGCTTTGCAAACAGATACAAATGCCTTGGATAAAAAGAGTGACCATTTCAAAAGAGGACAGTTTGTGATAAGAAAAAGGTGGGATGTAAGAATATCAGTTGAATAGGAGAACCAAGAGCTGTTTGAAAAAAACAGGCTAACAACTGGTGGTCCTATACCAAATCCTGCCAGAAGTGCATTGTTTGGCCAGAGTAGGTTTTTAAAAAATTGAATATGAATGCTCTTATGTGGCACTAACATTCCCAGTTTATTGTCACTTTCTGTTGTCATATATTTATCTCATTTATACATTTATATTACCTGCACAGACCCTATGTGCATTCTAACTTGTGATACAAAAGGTACTTTTATATGTCCCTAGAGAGGAGAAAAAGAATGCTTATATCAAAGCACTACTGATATACTTTGTAGTTTGTTCTTTGTAATTATGCTTAGATCATCATATGAAGAATGAACAGTGTATAGTTCTTATTACATATGCATTTGAAATACTTGCTTCTGCTGTTTTACAAACTGTCCTGTTAAAACCCCCTTCAGACTTTGGTTGTTAAAAATATATATATGGATTAGGTTGACCTCAGTGATCTTGACAGTTGAAATACCTTCAAATAATCCTCAATCACAGAATGTCATCTCAACCATCATTTGTGTGGGTTCATTATGCTGCAGATAATGATGCCTATGATCTTTCTTTTCTCCTTTTCTTTCTCCATTTTTTTTTTGGAGTCCAGCTCCTTCCTTGAGCTGACTGTCACCAGTATGTTTTCTTTTATCATCATCAGGACTGAATCCCCAACCCTAATGACTACCTTATCCCTCTCAACAGGGTGAGTATTTGTTTCCCAAAGAAAAATTTATTCAGGAATAACAAATTATTTCAAAATTTTTGTTCACTAATTATGTCATGAATCACTAACCATTTCTTTGTAAAATGCCTCCTAAGAGGACATATATATACACACACATTCAAAAACATACATATAAAAATATATATGCATAAATATATACACATAAAACATATGTTTGTGTGTGAATGTGTTTATATTTTCCCTTCCAGAAGCACTTATTATAGAGAAAGCTAATTGATAGGAACCTGTGTTCCAGGTGATTTATATCATTAACTCTCACTGCAATTCTGTTGGGCATTTTAATTTTTTCAAATAATTTTATAATTGAAGAGCCTGATATTAAAACAGATTCAGTGCTTCTCCAGGTAATCCAAGTAGTGAATAGCAGAGCCACGATGTCTATTTCACCATGCCATTTCAGGTTGATCTGTGCAACCCTGGCTAAGATGGTTCAGATTTTACTTTTCTTTCTTTTACACTGGAAAAAGAGAAAACCATATATTTGATTATATATGTTTAAATTTTTATTATTCAAACAAATACAAACTTTTCTAATTTTTTGTTCTTGTAATTAATGCAAACAGAACAGTGTTAAGATGTTTTGGATGATTTCTGCTTAGTTTTAATAGACAATGAAAACAGAATCCACATCTGCTGAAGAAGAGAAATAAACTCACATGAAGATGCGTGGCAGGAGTCATTTCAGAGTCGCAAATCCTTGTCTTTTCTCTGAGACTCAGCTTGTCAATCACTAGCTGTCCAGAGTGTTCATCCTGTCACTTTTATTGAAGGTAACAAAGGGTGTTTGATAGAAATGCTTTCTTTCTCTTCAGTAAAAATGATAGAGTTGTCTTTTTTGTCCCTATAAACATGTAAAAAATACTTGCCATCTTTTATCTTGGCAAAGTATTAAGAATTCTTAATTGAAATAACAAAGAAAAAAACTTTTAATGTTTTTGAACTTTACATTGAGAAGAGAATTCCCAGGGATTCATGCTGCTGCTTTTTATTTGGAGACTAGATTTTTTAAAATCTAAAACAAAAATAAAATTATTGTTAATTTACATTAGTGTGCTTTAATCGTTTTTAAAATTAAATACCTGTATGTTAAAAAAGTCACAATATTTGTGTCTGTTGGGCAAACAAGTGTGTGAGGCTTGCCGGTATGGACTGTGCCTGACTGGCACATGAGCACAGGGCAGCACCATGTGTGTATAGTCTATGTAAGGCTGTGGGTGATTGCCCTCTGGGCAAGAGATTGTAGATTGCAAATTGTCTGCTGCCATTGGGAAGGGCCATTCTTTGCTATTGTTTGCCAGAGAAGGGATATTTGCCCTGGTCTGTTTTGCTTGTGAGTCCTGAGAGAGAGGGAGAAACAGTTTTCCCTGCCTGCTTGCTCATCTACCCTTGCGAGACTCTAATAAATGGAATGGCCCACCATCCTCTGGCTCCACAGTTCCTCTACCGTCTGCCCGAATCCAATGAGAACCTGCGTGGCAACGACCACAGGTCCACAGTGTCCCAATTCTGTTGATTGATATACATGCAATATATGAATTTTGTAAAAGTTTGTTGTAAGAAAGTTTAATTATATGATTACTTTGCTTTTTTATCCTTATATCAAGAGATGAATGTGAAGAGCAGAGTACACTATCAAGCACGAGAACCTAATCTTTCTTGTGTTTTACATTGGGAAAGAACAGATTTCTATAATGTAAGTCTAAGTATTTATCTTCACTTAATAATAATAATAAAATATTTAATACTAATGAAAGCTATTAATATTAATACTTAATAAATATTTATTTTTACTTAGTAATAACATACTCAATACTTATTAAATTTATTAATGTTAATCTTAGTAATATATTAATACTAAATAAATATTTTTTACTTAATAATGACAAAATAAATAGATTTTCCTCAGGATCTTGGTAATGTTCTCTTTGTGGGTGAGCTCTTCCCTTCTTCCCTTTTCCTGGCTGACTCCAGCTTGTGTTCTTAGCATTTGGGTTTCAGATTCCTCAAGGAATCTTTTCCTGTTCCCTCAGCCGAGGTTAGAGTCCTCTGTCTTATGCTTCTGTTGAACCTTTATATTCCATTTGTAAATTCACTCAATCATTCATTCAACAAATATTAGCTGAGTGCCTCGTATATTCTAACCCTTGTTCTAGGCCCTGGGGATGCAGTAGTGAACACAATAGACATAATCTCAGCTCTTGTGAAGTTTATATTATAGTGGGGTGGTGGTGGAGGATATTAATCTGTAAGTAAGCACATAGTATTTCATACAATTGTACATAGCATGAGGAAACGTGAAGCCAGATTAGGGAGCTGACGGTAAGAAATTACTAGGGTTTTTTTCTTTTTTATAGAGGATCAGAAAAATCCTCACACATTCGATGCTCTGAAGGAGACTCTGTAAGTAAATGAGGAGAACTCGGGAAAAGCGTCCCAGTCGGAGGAAACAGCAAGTGTAAAAAGGCCTTGAGACAATGATGCTCTAAGTGTTGCAGAAACACCAACGAGCTCAGTGTGATGGAGCAGAGTAAACACAGGAAAAGGTAGTAAAAAATGAAGTCAAAGAGAGACTCTTTCTTTGTAAAGTGATGTCATTTTTGTTTTAAAGTTACCCCTGGGACAGGCAGGACAAAGGGGAAAGGGGCATGATGTGGGTTCTGGCCTGATGGTCCTAGAAACGCCAGGTCCTGAAGGTGCGGTCTCAGGGAGAGCCACGAGATGGCGCCAGGCTGCACTGCCGCTCCAGGAAGTGCTGTTCAACGAGGGGAGCTGCGGGTCTGGGTGATTCCAGGGTTCTCCGGGACAGGCCTCCACTGGGTTGGTGGGCACAGCGACCCACTTCCTGTCACCTGAAAAGGGTTTTGCTCTAGTCAGGATCCCAGGTCCGGCACCGGTGTAACTCATTTGTTACAGGTGCAGTTCTGAGGCCACAACCAGCCAATTGGGTTCAGCTCTGCCAACTCAGCTGAATATCATCAGCCAGACACTTTTTATGCTGCTGGGGCTGTTGGGCCAGGGAGGGCCCCAAGTCAAGTCAGCACGCAAAAGCTCTGCGTACCCGGCAGCCAGAAGTTGTAACTGCCGCTGCTTTGGGTCATCGCTGCCACTTCCTGAAAGATAGATTTCCAGGAGCCAAACTCGGCACTCCAGGTAGGCCCCTGGGTCCACTGATTGCCTGAGGCTGAAGCTTTCTATTTAAAGGACTTTGGCTTTTATGCTAAAATGCGAAAGCCACAGGAGGGGTTTTAGTTAGAACAGACTCTCTCTGTTGTGTTCATTGTAAAGGGTCAAGGGCAGGCAGGGAAGTGAGTTAGAAAGTAATAAAAATAATCCAGATCAGAGATGATGGTGCTAGGGATCCAGGTAGTAGCAGGAAAAGGAACGATAAGCAGTTGAATTCTGGAGATACATTTGGAAGTCTTAAACAACAGGATTTGATGAAAGATTGATTACAGAGAGAAACAAAGCAGTAGAGGATGAATCAGGTATTGGCCTGAGTATCTGAAAGGTGAAATTTCACTTCGCTGAGATTGGGAGCATAAAGGGAAGGAGTTAATCTCAGAGGAATATAGATTTTGGACATGATGAGATGTCTAATAGACACCCAAGAGAAGAGTTTTAATAGGCAGCTGAATATAAAATCTAGAACTCAAGGACAAGTGCAGAATGGAAATATACATTGGAGAGTTAACACAGAGGATGGTATTTAAAGCCATTTGGAGGATGAAAACATATGAAGTCTGACGATTCAGCTCTGGGTAATCCCAACATTTACAGGCTGAGAAGATGTGGAGCACCAGCTGGGAAGGAAAACAAAACAAAAAAAAGAGTAGTGATCAGAAGCCAAGTAAATGAGTGTTTTAAGAAGATGGGCAAGATTATCTGTGTAAAATGTTATAGGTGAGGGAACATGTCTGGGTATTGTCCATTGCATTTAGCAGTGTGGACGTCATTGAGGGTACTAACACTAGAAATGGCTGGTAAAATCTTCATCGGCGTAGGTTCAACAGGAGATGGGTACAGTATTGTAGGGGTCATATGAAAAACTTTTTCAAGAACTTTTGCTTTCAAATGGAGCAGGGAAATTGTATAGTAGCTGGAGGGAGATATACTACTCACCATGCTTGGCGCTCCTGTGTCTGTAAGAATGGTAAGAAGTACACCTTGCGGTAACAACTATTTCCATCTTGTTAACTGCTTTTTGTTCAGTACAATGCTTAACCCAATGCAGATGCACAATTAACTATTTCTCAACAAATAAGTACCATTTTAGTTAAAATTATAACCCTTTTATGAGTGAACCTTGAAATCACTTTCCCCGTTCCCCAAACAGTGTTCTTTCAGTCTGTCATAAACATCACTGTTCATAGGTGATAATATCCGTGTGGATAGAGCCTATTTATTACTCTGTTTCGCTTTGTACTCACCATTGCACCTTGCTTAGGACTCTTCAAAGAGTGTGCCCTGCCGAAATAGAAACTAATTGATGAAAATAGCAATAACCATCTTTATCACTGTGAATTTTGAGTTTTCTTCAATTAGCAGTCCTTACCCAGCATTTTAAAGCAAGATGAAAATGGTAGAATGAAACTGTGCAAAACCTATTTGCAGCAGAAGTTTGAATGTTATCAATCGGGGGTAAGGGAAAGAAAGGGCGTGCTCAATAAATGGCATGGTTAGAGAGCTATGTTTTATTTTAATTTCTCGCATCTGTGGGATTTATCTCTTTTGAATTAGCAAAGACTACTTTGAGATTAATGTGGAGTGAATCAGAGGTATAAAAGCAAGAATTAAAATATTAAGAAGGAAACTAGCCAGAGTGTGAATGAAAGGACGAGGCCAGTGAGACTATGAACTGACACAAAGGCTGTTGTACAGTCGCAGAAGGGACAAACCAGAGCTTTCAGGTGTTGTGTGACATCTCTCACAGAGGAAACATCCTTCACGCCATCTAAAATGGGACCCGGGAGCAGGCTCCTAATGTGTGCTTTCTTCAGTGTTATAAAGGACTCTTATTTGTTGAAGAAAAAGTGGCTTCCAAAACAATAACTTTCTGAATAGCCAAAGTATGATGACAAAACCTGAGAAAGAGGCATAAAGATTTGTAAAATGAATTATAGTCTCTCAGGGGCCAACAAAAATATTCTTTAAATGACAGTTATCGAGATTAAGAGCCTGTGGAGCAAGGGCACAAACAAGGACAAGAACCAAATCACCCCGTGGATGGTTTTCTACAGGGTAGAGTGGGCTTGATCTGCGGATGTGTTCTCATCCCCCCAAATGGGAGTGATATCTAGCAATTTCTTTAGTTCAGAAACAAGTATTATTTAAATGGAGTATAAAAACAGATCATTAAGTGTATATTGAAGAGAATGATTCATATGCTTGCATTTCACACTCATTGATGGAGCTACCATTAATGGCTGTATATAAATGTGAACAATTGGAAAATGTATGACCAACATTTCTTTAATAATGATACACAAACTGCAACGAATATATAACATATATAACATTATAAAATGTCCGGTGTCTACCGTAGCCTTCTCTGAATGATTTTACATGTTATTATTGTAGTAATTGGGGTTTCTTATAGAAATTATTTATACTTAGGGTTTTCAGGCTGAAAAAATACCTTTGTTGTGTGGACTATATTATAATGGTATTTTGAAGTGGGGTTTGACTGGTATGATGAGAAATAGCTGCTATAAAGTCATACACTCAATCCAAACACTAGAGAAGAGAATATAATTTCCCACATTAAGTAAGAGCAGTCATTCATTTTACTTCACTTTTCACTGTGAAGGGCTCAAGTCTTAATTGAGTGAAAGCTTCCATAAAGAACTGTTTGATAGGGAATCAGGTTCTTTCCCGCCAGGTTAAGTGCCCGGTTCCTGAGGGAGCATCTATCTTCTCAGCGACAAAAATGAACAGACATTCAGACCAGCTGGCTGCTCTCAAAGCTTTCATTCACTTTTCACTTAGGACACATAACATGAATGTAGTTTCAGGCTACATGAAACAAGTGTAATAGAGTACAATAGCATAGTATGTGTACTATTGGCATTACTATCTAGTGAAACTTCTTTGCCTCACCCACTTACTGCTACCCAACAAAGAACATATTGTGAGCAGGAAGTATTAATCACTCCACATTGAAACTGTAGTGAAAAAAATATTAAAAAAATATTGTAGGGAGAATTTTTTCTTAGGTATATAGTAAGGAGAGTTTCAGAAAAGTAAAGAGACCTGCCCATTGTAGAAATTTTGGAAAATGTATTTTAATGAGGAAAATAATTTATAATTTTACCACATGGAGCTAGCCTTTATTTACATATTAGATTTTTTTTAATTAATTTATTTATTCATTTTAGAGAGACACAGAGTGAGAGAGAGAGAGAGAGAGAAAGGGGGGAGGAGCTAGAAGCATCAACTCCCATATGTGCCTTGACCAGACCAGTGCAGGGTTTTGAACTGGCGACCTCAGTGTTCCCAGGTCGACGCTTTATCCACTGCGCCACCACAGGTCAGGCCCATATTAGATTTTTTTTAAATTAAGAAATAACCTCTTTTGCCTGACCTGTGGTGGCGCAGTGGATAAAGCGTCGACCTGGGAACACTGAGGTCGCCAGTTCAAAACCCTGCACTGGTCTGGTCAAGGCACATATGGGAGTTGATGCTTCTAGCTCCTCCCCCCTTTCTCTCTCTCTCTCTCTCTCTCACTCTGTGTCTCCTCTCTAAAAATGAATAAATAAAAAAGAAATAACCTCTTTTATTTAACAGTAACTACTCTTTGAGTTCATAATAAACATTTCTTGTGTACAAGCATGGCGTTAATGGTTTCATAGTGTTTCATTGTAATTTACCAAACTAGTCACTTTTTGTTGTAAATTTAGCTTTTTTCACATTCTACTCTGCTGTGATAAATGTCTGTGTACATACATTGTTTTAAAAATATCTGAACACTTTTCTTAAGGTTCTCTTAGGATAAATTTTTTGAAGTGGGATGACTAGATTTAAGGAGACAAACTTCTAAATCTCACTGATACGCATTTCGAAATGCTACTGATTTGAAATATCTTTACTATATTTTGCATCTATTGTTTCTTCAGCAGATGTGTATGAAGTCTTCTGATATACAGATACTGTGCGCAATTCTAGAAATACATTTCTGAATATGATACTATCTCTTACATCAAGGGGTTTTACATTGTACCGGGAGAGTTATACAAGTAAACCATTACAATTCAGGGAGATGATGACAATGTTAAGGTACCATTATCCATGAGAGCTAATACATAAGTATAAATAGGCCCAGGGTGACAAAATCATGAGAAAGAAGCAGACTTCATGAGGAGAAGTAAGTGCCTTAGGGAAAAGGCAGGTTTAATTAAAGAGATTAAGGAAAAAATTTTTTTCTGGTAATCAACTCTGAATTTCATTGGGCACAGTGAAAGAGTTTTAGGATCTAAGGGAAAAGCAGAGGAAGGGAGAGATGGTGCAGTCTTTTCTGTGTGAGGAGGGAGAGGCAGTGACTGGAGAGCACAGATTTTTGGTGACGACATAGACGGGATCACAGGGCTCGGTGAGAGGAGTCCCAGTGGTAAGGAGGCTGACTGGTGGGTGGAGGGAAGTTGGTTTCTGTGGAAGGACTCTCTTCTCCTGAAGAGGGGGGAATTTTTTTTAAAGCACTTTAAATATTGGGAAAGCAGGACTATTTCATGAAAATTAAGAAGTATTCTTTTCTTTTAGGATTTTCTCAACATCATGACCTCTCCTCTTGTGGTATATTATCTACCTTTGCTGTATTTGGAAGCAACTTGTTGCTCTGGATTTAAAAGAGGAGTTGTTTCTTTAATAGCAGGAGAATCATATGCTTCATGTTTACTCTGGGACTCTTGCCCAACCAGAATTATATAGCATCAAGATGACATCTTCTGATGAAACTCCAAAGGCAGCAGTATCACAGGTTACCAGATAGAACCAAGGGAAGGAGACACTTCCTTGATTTATAGAAATATTCAAGAAGTGAGCAAAATCCATACTGATATAACTGACTTGTTAACTGAAACAAATTAACTAACAAACAAAATAAACTGAAAATAAACTTTCAATGAATTTTTGATACAACAATGGTCACTATATCATCAAAATCAGGGAAGTGGTACCAAGAAGTATCCAATGAATCATCTCAGTGCCAAACCCATTCTTTGTTGTCATCATTGTGTAATAGCAGACCCACCTCATCCTTGTGATTGGGATCAGTTTTCTTGGCCACTGTCACCATTCCTGGACTGTTGCCCTCTTGGCCGCTAGACTCTGCTGGGTCTATGATAGAAATGTCCTCTTGGGTAAATCAGGACCTTCACATCTGTGGGGCAAAATTCTCCAAGTAGGGCACTGAAAGTGAGGCTAAGCAGGACCTCTCTAACTTCCACCCCTTGGATCCTGGACCTTTATATTCTGCATAACAATAAAAAAATACTATTGTTGATTTAGGACATAGATTTCATCTTGTAGACTTTGCCCTATCTTTACATGGTATCATTTTAAAGTTAGCCCCTCAGCTGTGCCTTTAATAGGCCATCCCATTGCACTATCAAATGGTGTGGTATGTTTGAGGACCGGTAGATCCCATAATTATATGCCTGGTATTCACCTTCTGTTCTTTAAAGTGGATTACTTGGTCCTGTGAAATGTTAGGTGAGAAGCCATGTCAGAAAAGGAAACACTCTAAGCCTTGAGACAGTAGAACAGGATCAGTCACTATGGGCAGAAGAGAATATGTACTAATGAATCATTGTACCTTTCAAAGTGGAAAGAGTTTAATGTAATCAACTTGACATGGAGGCGCTATCGGCCTGCCAGGCAGATGGTCAATGGCCTACTAGATGGAAAGTCTGTGTTGGCCTTTCCAGATGGCAGGTTGGGCATTTAGTAGTGACAGCAGCTACATAAACCTTGACAGTGGAAGCCCATGCTTTGGGTCCAAGAGTAAATTTTCTATCCTTGTCCTCATGATTGCTTTATATTTCCATTGTGCAAGCACAAGAGTGGATGGTGACAGAAGCTGGCTAATATTAAATGGTTAAATGATTATGTCTACTTGGCTAGTTAGTGCTTTTTCTGGAAACTGCTCTCTGGTAGGGAATTATATGGTACACAAATATCTTCCTAGTTTAACTACTCCTGTATATTAACCACATACATCTTCTCCCCAGTCTTTCAATTTTTTCCTTCCAGGCCCCTGATCAACAGCACAAGCTATTCTCCAGTGTTCCTAAATCCATATTTTCTTACATCAGGCCACTTCTCTATTCATGAAATTGATGACCAGATGCATTGCCCAAAGCACTGCCCTTGGAATAATTGCTCCTACTGCTGTCTGTCAGGGACACCACTGATCAGGACTAGAAGGCAGTGCTTAATTTTGGCTTTTAGCAATAGCAGAATTGAATCATCTGTGAACCAGCCTTGCCCTTCTTCCACCTCCATCAGCTGTGAACTGAGGATGAAAACCCAGTGGTGTAGTGGATGACTTAGGAGTCTATGCAGCTTCTTTGTGCCCACTGGTTCTAGCATGCCCAATATTGAATATACCATTTCTGTTTTGTGATGGATTTCTACTGAGGAGGTGATATGTGATATTTAAAAATAAATTGGCAGTTTAAAAAAAATCATGAACTGGCATGCCTCAAAAAAATAATCCAACTAATACAGTTCTGGCTGCCTGTTCACTTGATCTCTGTCTATCAAGACCCATAGTATATTCATAATGGTTTATTTAATGGTGTCTGCTGAAGACAGCATGGTGTTGCACCAGAAGCGTAGGGGCCTCAGTTGTAATTTTTCTTTGGGGACTTGCTATAAATTCTATGCAGCAAAACTTTTCACCACCAGAACCTCTAAAGCACAGGGTCTTTTGTTTTATGTGGCTCATCTAAGATCATCTAAAAGGGTTGCTTGCACTAAATCGTCTGGACCCAACAGGTCTCCCAGAGGTGGAAGATGCCAAATGTGATCATTAGAATTTTGCTTTGAGAGGGGAAGTTATAGTATGCTCCTGATCAAGGAACTATTACATATTCATTGATGTGATAGGTATTTGAATTTTTGTAGGATTTATCTTCTACCTTCTGGAATAAATTTATTTTACCATGGCCTCGAAGATACTTTTTATTTATTTATATATATATATATTTTAATTAAATGATGTTGTCTCTATAAAGTGAACCAGTGTGATGTTCTGTAGAAGGTTCAGAGAGATGATCCAGGTAACTTTGGACTGTTTTTTGACAGAGAACAGGACTGTTAATAATACTTTTGGATAAGGCTATAAGTGTACTATTATTTCTTCCATTGAATGTGAACTTTGGTATTCTTATCTGATAACTTTGGAAAATAAAGTATATTTTAAAAAACTCATACTAGGTTCCTAAGGCTATATTAATGTGCTCTAACAAAGATACCCACTGCACAATAGTTACAATTGAAGTTACAATTTGAATTTGCAAGAGTGGACTATCACCCTCCAGAATCCATCTGGACATTACAGAGGCAAAGACTGGTGAATGAAAGGGGATTTCTGTGAGGAACAGTATTCTTGTTCCTTTCAGGTGTTTAAGAGTGCATTGATTTCTGTAATTTCTTCTGAGATAGAATATTGTTTATGATTTAGTATCTTGACCAAGGAGTGGTGTTTCAGTTTTCTATTTGACTTTCCTACTATAATAATTCTTACCATTCAGATAAAGAACCCACTATGTGGATTTTGCCAACTATTAAGTATTTACATTCCAATCATATATTTAGAGACCATGAAATAACCACCAAGTAGGTCTATAGACCTAATGAACCTACCTTGAGCTGGATCAGTGCCACAACTTCACATGATTCCCATATCAATCCTTCCCCTCCCCTACCAACCCATTACTCTTAACAGATCCTTCTGTTCATTTGGATCATATCTTTGATAGTCTTTGAAATGCCTGTATATTTTCCATTCTATAGTGTAGAGTAGCCCCCCACCCCACCTACTGTTTCTCTTGCAGTGTTTTTAGTTGCCCATAGTCAACCATGTTTCAAAAATATTAAGTTGAAAATTCCAGAAATAATTAATTCATAAGTTCTAAATTGTGGGCCATTCTGAGACAGTGTGATGAGATCTCATGCCATCTTACTCTGTCCCACCCGAGATGTGGATTGTCCCTTTGTCAAGTGTATCCATGCTGTATATACCAGGTGCCAGTTAGTCACTTAGTAGCTGTATTTGTTTTCAGATTGGCCATCATGGTATCTCAGTACTTACATTTAAGTAACCCTTATTTTACTTACTAATGACTCAAAAGCCATTCACATAACTTTTATCAGAGTATATTTTTATAATTGTACTATTTTAAGTTATTATTGCTAATCTCTTACTGTGCCTAAATTTCAAATTAAACTTTGTCATAGATATATATTAAAACATAGTATATATCGGACTTGGTACCATTTGTGGTTTCAGGAATCCACTGGGGATCTTGGCACAAATCCTTGTGGATAAGGGGGGCTGCTATATGTTCACCCTTCGTGGAAGGAGTGCAAGAATCATTATCATATAACCTCTCCATCGTGTTGTAAGGTCCTTCTCCTGAGGGCTTGGACTTTCCTCCAGACAGTGGATTTCAGGTATAAAACCCGCTCAAGTCCAGAAACTGGGTAAAGCAGGGGTGCTCAATACGTCGATCGCGATCTACTGGTTGATCGTGAAGGAAGTGTGGGTAGATCGCATGACATTAAAAAGACATTTGTCTTTTGATTGGCATACAGGGGAGCCAATCTGACGTCTGAACTTTTGACACCCAATGCATGCGTGTTAAACCACGCTAACTTGTTCAGTTACATTGCTGCGTAGTTAGCCTTCAATTTATTTAAACTAAATACAACAAAGGGCATAAAAATGAGTGCTGTAGCTGGTCTGAGTAAGAAGCCTAAAACCTACCACTTTCATACAGAATGGGAGGGGATTTTTTTCACTATGACATATTCTAAGTGCGTTTGCCTCATCTGTCTGTGTGCCATTGCTATTCCAAAGAAGGGAAATGTGGAGCGGCTTTTTCGGACTGTTCATAAAAACTATGACATTGACTTTTCTTTGAAAAGAGAGCTGAGAAGGAGAAAGGTGAAAGAAGAATACACAATATTAAATAGTAATAATAGTAACTTAAATAATGATAATATAGAAGAAATAAATTTATGTTTTGCATTTTTATTGTAGGTAGATCATTTTGACTTGGTCATCTTATAAGTAGCTCACAAGCTGAAAAAGTGTGGGCACCCCTGGGGTAGAGGATTGCAACATCTAATTGGAGCAGCTACTTTCAACTTCCAATTGTTTACTCTTCATTATCATTCTTTGTATAGATTGAGAATTCATTATACTAGTATTTACAGTAAGAGTTGGTTGTTCACCTATTTTCCCCCTGGAACACTGTGCTCTATTACACTGTCATCATAGCTGCATGGGTCTGGCACCAGGTTGAACAGCCATCTTGTTGCTCAACATGAAGACTGAGTCTACCTTTCTTGTGATGTGTAAATACCTCCATGGGCCTCTAGTACTTGGCAATGTTAGTATGCTCACTGCTATCAGGAAGCATTTTCTTAGATATTCCTGATGTGATTAAATCATGTAACCAAGTTAAGGAAACTCTGAATTGACATATTAATATATTTTTTACTTTAGCTATTATACTGTATCTTGTTAATGTGTGCCAATGGACAAGACAATCTATAAAATTGTACTTGCCATTTTTAGATCAATTGTTTTAAAAATAGTCCCTGATTTAGGATTTATTCTAGAGCCACCTACTGATCAGTGCACCTGTTTTGGAACCTGTTCGAATCATTATGTGTTTTGGGTTCAGTTTGTCACAATAGATAAGCATACTCTAAACAAACAAAAAACTACAGATATCTAATATAATTTTTCTTTCTGTCAGTTTTTTTTTCCATGCTATATGTTTGTAATACAGTTTTGTTTTATTTTATTTTATTCCTTTTTTTCCCCAACTGAGAGGAGGGGAAATAGAGAGACAGACTCCAGCATGCACCCCAACTGTGATCCACCCAGCAATCCCCGTCTGGGGCTGATGCTCTGCCCATCTGGGCCCATGCTTGCAAATAAACTATTTTTAGGACCTGAGGCTGAGGATCCACAGAGCCATAATCAGCGCCCAAGTAATGTGCTTGAATCAATCGAGCTGCAGGCAAGGAAGAGGGAGAGAGAAGGAGTGGTGGAGAAGCAGATGGTCACTTCTCCTGTGTGCCCTGACTAGGAATTGAACCCAGGACATTCACACCCTGGGCGACACTCATAATATACAGTTTAAATATAAATAACTGTATTAGTTTCAGTTCGTTTCTGGTTATATTTAATTTTTTTCATCTGTCATTGACATCTAATATTCTATCATTTCATATGTTAGTTGTTATTGTCAACTTTGTAAGTTATGAAATAGGTAAATTTGCCTATGCAATTTCATTGGTGTAACTGTTGAACAGGAAAGGGCCAATGACACAATCCTTCACAGAGATAAAGGTCCATTAATCAGTACCACTTTCAGGCTGCACTAGCTTAAGCAGCGTGACCCACATAGCTGTTCTGTTATCCAGCTCACATTTCATTTTGTCGACAAGGGACTTGTAAGAGTGTTCATCAAATGCATTGCTGAAACAGAGCTATTATATCTACAGCAGTTTCTTGGTTTTATTTTTTTTTTATTTATTTAATTTATTTTACAGGGACAGAGAGAGAGAGAGGCAGAGAGAAAGATAGATAGGGACAGACAGGAACAAAGAGATGAGAAGCATCAATCATCAGTTTTTTGTTGCGACTCCTTAGTTGTTCATTGATTGCTCTCTCATATGTACCTTGACCGTGGGCCTTCAGCAGACCAAGTAGCCACTTGCTTAAGCCAGCGACCTTGGGTCCAAGCTGGCAAGCTTTTGCTCAAGCCAGATGGGCCTGCGCTCAAGCTGGCGACCTCAGGGTCTTGAACCTGGGTCTTCCGCATCTCAGTCCAATGCTCTATCCACTGTGCCGCCACCTGGTCAGGCTCTTGGTTTTATTAAAACAACCAAATAGTTATCCTTTTACTTAAATTATCTCATAATTGTCATTACATTATTAGAAATTAGGCACTATTATTATATTCATTTTACAGATATGAAAGCTGTGGATAACAGAGGTTAGGCAATATGTCTGTATTAGTCCAGCCCCTGTCTGGATTCTTTCAACTCCAAATAATGTTGCCAGAGTAGCAATTGTATCAGAAAATGAAGTGATAAATAAAAGTAAAAAATCATCATTGTGTGCCATTTATAGTTACTGTTGTCATAGTTCTACACATTTTCTCCATTTCCTGTTCTAAATCTCAGACTTAGTTCCTAATTAGTTTATATTCTTAAACTATTTTTAGGGAAAAAAATTTAAGGAATAGAGGTTCCATTTAGTTCGTGCAAATATTTTAAATAAGCCATTCAGAAAGCCACCACTGGGGAAAACTTCTTCTAAAGAGATTCTTGAGACTGGGAATTTCAGTGAAAGGGAAAGAGACTCATTATGACAAATGCTACCGTATGACAGCACTTCTCTGGATGGGGTCCTGCCAGGAGGCTGATGGCACTCCAGTGACTCTATCATGTATGTTAAAAATTCAACATTTGTCATCTACGATGTGATTTTTATTAAATGTTAAAAGCAATTTTATAATAAGTTCTAGATAAATTATTACATTTTTAAATGCATTTAGCAATTACATTGTGGACTGTAACATCTCTTCCATTTATTTTTATGAAGTTATTAAGTCCTTTATCCCTATTTAATAATATATGTTTAATCAGCATCTTTTCAAATATGAAAAGAGGATGTGAGACCAGGAAACATAAGTTTTAAATGTTCTTGCAGTCATTATGTCATACCATATAATCTTTGCCATAATAGCAGTCAATAGATAGTTGCATTGGTTTTGTTTGGGACCACATCTATTCTTTTTAAAAACATAACATCATATCATCTTCCTTCTATTTTAAAAATGGAATTAAATTGTTCTTCCCAAATTCAATATGCAAAGGGGGCTCCACTGTATTTAAACATTTTTAAATTTTAATATTGAATAGTGAAAGAAATATATTCTGTATAGTGTTAGACATGATTCCTAGCATATCATGAAGTACATTACATAAAATTGAGAGGAAAAGATATATATGTAATTATAGTGTTACATATTTTAAAGGGAGAGTATAGCTTAATAAGGATGGGGATTCAAAATTAATATTTGGCAAAACAACTTGCAAAAACCTAGAAAGTTCAGGCATTAGAGGAAACAAGTAAGCTTATAAGTGATTTTTTAAAAAATAAGTTCAGATATAAAGGAAATAAAATGTGGACAGGAATATCTACTATAATTTTTTTCTCTAAGAGTTTTTATGAAATTTGGAAGAGTATATATTTTAATGCTTGGAGAATACTAGGAAAGGAATTAAATAAATCTTTTATATGCCAATATTTAGTATAACTTTTAAGAGAATTATATAGTGCATAGTAACCCTCATAGACATTTTATTAGACATTGGAAATCTTATTATCACATCATTTTTACAGACGAGTGGTCTACTTTGGGAAATGCTACCCTAGTATGAACATACAAGAATAATGTGAATTTCATTGCTCATATTTTATACTGCTGCTAGTAAAGGCTGATCTTCAAAATAGCTCAAGGAGAACATATGTTGAAAGGGAATAGAAGACCCAAGAAAAGAGAAATTTTTAGAGAATATAGAATATGTTTAAATCCTGAGGTTTTTAAAGAATTTTGAGATTCAACCTCAGTTCTAGTATCAGTACTTTGAAAAATCACAGAAAACATAAAAAGTGAAAAACAGGTCAATGACCAGATATTTCAAAATAGTAAAAACATGAATTTAAGAAAATGACATTGTGGCCTGACCAGGCAGTGGCACAGTGGATAGCACATTGGCCTGGGATGCAGAGAACCCAGTTTTGAGGCCCCAAGATCGCTGGCTTGAGCGTGGGCTCATCCAGCTTGAGCACAGAACTGTTGGTCTGAGCATGGGATCATAGACATGACCCCATGGTTGCTGGCTTGAAGCCCAAGGTCAGGAGCTTAAGCCCAAAGTCACTGGCTTGAGCAAGAGGTCACTGGCTCTACTGAAGCCCCCTAACCCCCATCAAGGCGCATATGAGAAAGCAATCAATGAACAACTAAGGTGTTGCAACAAAGAGTTGATGCTTCTTATCTCTTTATCTCTCCCCCTTCCTGTCTGTCTGTCCCTCTTTCTGTCTCTCTTTGTCTTGTTAAAAAAATTAAAAATAAAAAAAGAAAGTGACATTGTGTAAGTCACTTAACCTCTCTTGGCATTAACTATAAGTGAAGTAATTACTTTAGATATCTAGAGTTTCTTTCAGGGTTGACTAGAAATTAGATGTTTTTGTGTTTCAAAAGTTATGTAAGTTACTGGCAAGTATTGTGAATTTTTAAACATATGGTGCCCATATTTGTGTGAGTGTGTGTGCACTTAGAAAGGCATGTGTGTGGTTGATGGGGAGTGTCTGGGTTAGCGTGGTGCCGGATAGACAGGCACGTTCTTCCAAATTTCCTCTTAGCTACCCATGGAAACACAAAAGGAAGAAAAGAGCAGCACAGCAAGAAAACTCGAAACTGCAGGAAATGAATAATGGATATCACATACCAAATTCAGGAGCTAGTGCACTGACTGACTGATATGCAGATGGATTTTAAAATAAAATTCACACAGTGTATACCAGTCTCTTAACCAAAGCAGAATAAATGGCTTGACAAAAAGTTAAAATATGAGGTTGCCTCCAAATGGTAATCTAGCTCAGAGACACAGGCATCATGTTAAATAGATAGTTGCTTAGCCACATCTTCTGAAATTACCCTTTGAACCATCCAGAACCAGAGTCATGCCACCACCATATGCTTCCCTTTGTCTTTGTCTCTGCAGTCTACAGTATCAGACCATTGGATGATGGGAGACACTTGCAAGATAGTACTGGCCTGGTGTCCACAGATCAGAAGATAAAGATTGTAACAAGTTATCTGATAGGATTTTCCAATATTAACTGTGACTGTGTTAATATTGGACTTCAATATTCTTTACACAGTCTGGTTATGTAAAAAACCAAAAGATTTTGGGTGATTCAGTTAATTAAGCTCTGCTTCCTCAGTTTCCTTAATTGCAAACTGAAAGAAATTGAACCTGCTCAGTAATTCATTGCATAAAGCAGTCAATGCAATATGTTCCACTAGAAGGAAAATAAAATCGCCCATGTTGGAATGAGTATAGGACATTATAGAGGATAAAGAATATTAAGATTTTCTTAGTAAAGAAATGAGTTAAATGTTTTTCCCCAGACATAACTACCTGACAACTCTTCTTTCTTATTTATCTGCTTCTTCCTCTCCTCTTCCTCCTCCTTTTCTTGTTTTTCTTCTGTATATTCCTCCTCCTCTTCTTTAACCTTCTGTTTTCTATTTTAGAAACTTATTGACATCCTGTTTTCTCTAAAAACACTGTAGAAAATTTCAGAAATTCTTAGTCTCAGATATTAATACTATGCAATATATTTTCCAAATCTATAAAAAGAAAGATTTTATGAGCCTAATTTACTGATGCTGTGAAGTTTAGGATTTGAAGAAGTCAAACATAGTTTTGATATTTAAAATTTAAAATGGGTACCATCAATGAAGTAAGTCTGTAAAATAATTCCCATTGGAATAATTCCCATTTGGAATACAGGTATATATTGAAACACAGTAAACATATATCCACTCTTCTTTCTGCTGCAAAAAAATCTGGGATTAGTTCTCTAATCATGATCTTACACCTTGAAGATAAATTTTGTTTGTTCATTGCTAAGCTGATAATAATATATTACTTAATTGTTTACTTTGTACTATCCTCTGCTGTCTTTCAGTATTCAGAGGAAAAAAGTACAGTGTTTTCCCCTGTATTATAGTTGATTAAACTCTGGATTAGATGGATTAAGTCCCTTGCTTAGGTCAAATCTGTGTCAAAGTTATGTCTAGAACCTAGGCCTGAATAGAACATCAAGTCTTCACTAATTCTCTGTACTGCTATATTATTTGTATCACTCAGCAGCAATTAAAAAATTTAAAAACTGGGCCTGCCTGACCAGGAGGTGGTGGAGTGGATAGAGCATTGGCCTGGGACACAGAAGACCCTGGTTCAAAACCTGAGGTCGCCGGCTTCAGCGCATGTTCATCTGGGTTGACTGGGGGCTCACCAGCATGAGCGTGGGGTTACTGGCTTGAGCGTGGTGGGATCATAGACATGACCCCATGGTCACTGGCTTGAGCCCAAATGTCGCTGGCTTGAACCCAAGGTCACTGGCTTGAAGCCCACGGGGTCAGTGGCTTGACCATAGCCTCCCTCCCAATCAAGGCACATATGAAAAAGCAGTCAATGAACAACTGAAGTGCCTCAATGAAGAATTGGTGCTTCTCATCTCTCTCCCTTCCTATCTGTCTGTCCCTCTCTTCCTCCTTCCCTAGAAAAATTGAAAACTGGGGTTCAAATTAAAAGTATCTTTCTTTTGGTAAGTAATGAGCACCAAGGAAATTTCTGGGATCCTGATGGCAATGCCAGGCTATTCCAAGTTTCTCCCAGTGCAGGTTAGACTTCATTTCCTCTTCATGAGAAGGGAAACAACCCTGCATGTTAAGTTTCTTAGTGGCAGTTTAATATTTGCTCTCAGTCTCTGTCTGCCCTTCATCGGGACAACACTGGTGTTCCTTTCACCCAGCGTGCTGCTCCAAATCTCTTCTGGACTATATCTTGCCCTTCCTTTAACTCTATTTTAAATAGCACCTTCTACATTCAGATCCCTCCTTTTTGCTTAAATTAATGTAAATTTACCTCTTTCCCAAACAGAAAATTAGTACTTCCTTCACTATTTTAAATTAATTGCCTACTACATGTCAAGAATGTGATAGAGGTAAAGGATTTAGAAAAATAAAAGTATGGTGTCTTCCCCCAAGATAATTGCATTTTAGTGGAGAAATAAACACACAAACCAATAACTACAATAAAGTTGCATGCACTAAAATTAAGGAGTCTATATAATTAATTACCCAATCTAGGTTATTTTTTAGAGTAAAAGGGAAAATGAATAATTATGCTTGAACAACAAGCATGACTTGGAACTGTTCTGGCAAATCCAGATGTATGGTCACCCTGTAATGGAACTGTGTTCACAGTGAATATGATTAGAGAGAGAGGAGTGGCTAAGCTTATGGAGAGAAGCTTGTAATGTTTATTTCTTCCTGTCTGGTATTGCTTTCATTTGTGCTCGCACATTATTTTACTACTAGCCTCTATGAACTTTGAAGGTGGGCTCCATATCCTATTCGTCATCTAGTGTTCCACAGTGCTCACAAAACACCTCCTCGTAGGTGGTCACTTAATACGTGTTGAAGGGATGCATTCATTTTCCTGCCGCGTATTAATGTCAATTTAGAACTCTGCAGTCGTCACTCTCAGGCATGTTTCCACTGTGTGCATTTTGACCGGTACTTACATTTAAAATTTTTTAAATTGCAAAACAATTTAGTTATAATGTGTATTATTTAGTGCCTTATATATTCTGAGAGTTTGCCAGCTACCAATTAACTATATTTGGAAGTAACAAGAGATCTGGTATACTATAGGTCAACAGGTGGTAAAGAAATAGTCAAAGGCAGGGGAGGGGAGGTTGGAGGATTGATTATACTGTGTGAGATGAGGAAAAAGGACAATTAAAGAACCTCAGTTTAGTCAGAGCTTTGGTAGTCCCTCAGAAAGCCTCTTGAAACTCACACCCCTGATTTTAAACTTGAGGGTAAGTGACTGCTTGTTTTATCCTAAAGAGAGAGAACCCTAGCTCTGTGACAAAGGGAGGAGGAATTTGGTCTTTATCTGCTTCCCTTGTAATCTCTGAGGGACCTGCCGCCTGTTTGGAGCCGCCCACCTTCCCCTCTCTCTTACTAGGGGTGACACTTGCTCTGTGTGGACTAAGGTACCCATGTTCATGATCCCACACCTCTATGCTAGCAGGAGCTGTAAAGATGATCCAGTGCACATCCTTATGTCACTGGAGATTTACAGGGCAGGAGTTGGAGAACAACTGAGAACCAGAGAGAGGAGACTACTCAGCCAAAATGAAATACACGCTTTTCAGCAAACAAACCTTGAAAGTAAACCTTTTGGATTTATAAACACGGTTTTATAAATTAACTAGTAATGTGTGTTGGTTTACAACCAATTTGCTACAAATAATATCCATAGTTTAAATTATGAACAACATTAATATTCTGTCAAGCATCCTGATCCTTTTTCTTGAGCCCCTCTGTGACCTCATAAAGCTCCCAAATGATTCAGAGGATTGAAGTTTGGATCTGGTACAACATCTCAGCCCTGGTTCTCAGTGCTGACAAAGAAAGTATGTCATATCCTGGGAAGCACCACAATTACTTCTAGGCTACTGTGTATCACATGCAAACTAGCTGTCTCTCTACTGTATCTCTCTAACTATAGACAGCGGTTGAATGGGCAGGAGATATGGGTAAGAACCTGAGGCTGGACTCAAGAGAGACAGAGGTCAAAATCTGACTATGTCAATGACCTTTGACAAGTAACAAATCTTTATGCATTAGTTTTCTCATTTTTAAATATCAGCAATAATATTGGCACATACCTCATAGAGATAGTATAAATATTGTATTAGACAAAGCATGTAAAATATAAGCACTCAATAAATAGTTCCTGTGGTTATGAATGTGATTAGTTTAATGCTACTATTTGGTACCCCAGAGAAGTATTATTTCATAAAAAAAGGACAATCAAAGTAGGGAACATATAATGTAGGAATTAATATACCAATTCATGTGTATATTCTTGTTCTTGTATTTACCAAATCTTATGAAAATAAAATGTTACTGTTTCTTTTTTTTTTAGATTTTATTTTTATTCATTTTTAGAGACTGGGGAGAAAGAGAAAGTGCAAGGGGTGTGTGTGTGGAGCAGGAAGCTTCAATTCCCATGTGTGCCTTGACCAGGCAAGCCCAAGGTTTAGAACTAGCGACCTCAGCACTGCAGGTCAACACTTTATCCACTGCGCCACCACAGATGAGGCTGCATTTTTTTTAAGATTTTATTTTTGTTATTATTTCTTAATATAATGTCTTGAATGTAAGAAAAATATTATGCTAGTCCTGAGAGTAAAAAAGACTGTTTTGAAATAAAAAATAAAAAACTGTTGAAAATGACTGTATGTGTTTGTTCATTTGTTGCTTTTTGTTTTATATTCCACATATGAAGAATATATTTGTATTCCACATTTCACATGGATCTTGTCCGTTTTTGTCTGACTTATCTCATTTAGCATTATAGTCTCAAGATTCATAACAAACAATCTCATAGTGACAGAAAACAGAATGATGATTACCAGAGCGGAAAGGAAGATGGGGATAGAACTAAGAAGGTAAAGGGGTCACATGCATGGTGATGGAAGGACACTAGGCTTTGAGTGGTGAGCACACAGGGAGTATACAGCTGTTGTATTATAAAGTTCTACAGCTGAAATATATATATATTAAGGTGACCAGACGTTCTACTTTTGGCGGGACAGTCCCAATTTTTAACAATTTTTCCCGCAGCATTTTAAAAAAATCCCGATTAAAAAAAATATATTACAATACTATTTTTACATTCTATGAAATTTATTTTTGCTTCATATAGACCAAATTTTTAATCAAGACACCCCCCATCAATGGTGTCCCGCTTTACCAATCCTGCCTGTCTGTTTCTATATGCCCCTTTCTCTGTCTTTCTCTCTCTCTGTCACAAAAAAGTTTATTCATATTTATATATTAACCTAATGTTACCCCATTGAATTTAATTAAAAAATAACTAAAATTACAAAAAGATAACACTATGTGGACAAGAATTTTAAAATGCTAAGAAAGATAAAATTGTCTTTTTCATTGTGCTCCTTCATGTGTAGAATTCTCTACATTTAGGAAGCTACAAATTCCTTATGCAGTGACTCAAAATCCTGAGGGCTTTTTTGTTGTTGTTTGTTTGTTTTTAAACTGTGTTAGTCTAGGGAATAAAGAAGGTGCAGAAAAATTCGAGTTAATTAATATGGTCAAATTGTTCATACTCTAAAGGCAGTAGTAATAGGTGCATTTCTATAAATCTAGTAAAATGTTTCTGGGAAGTAAACATTCTTCCTTTTGAAGATTAAAGGTTAACTTCTCAGCAAATTTGTTTAGTGGAACCCAGAGGACTAGAGGGCAAGTACTATACAACTGATGTTTCTCATGAAGGGTTGCATGGACACTGGGGCCACCACTCTTGGGTCCCTACAACTTGTCTTGTTAGAGCAAATTGCATTGCAGCAAAAATGTCTGAATAACCAAAACTCACTGGAGTCAGGTGAAGGCATTCTTATTGTAACAGCATCACTGCAAGGGAACTTTTAGTTCAACCACAGCAGTAAAGGAATAGGATCTATGTTGGAGTTTCTGATAATAGAATTGAGCTATAACTTGCTGCATAATTTAAAAGGAAATAGTGGAAAAGCAACAGTGAAATAGTCAAGTAAGAGATGGAGGCTGTCATTTTCTTGGCAGCAAGATAGAAAGTGGCTGCCTTCATTTAGAAGATCTCAATGGCTCAGCTGCTTAATCAGTGTCATTCAGGTACAAATTCTGCAAATAGGAGTTAAAGTTTTTGATTACATGACATTGTAAGTCACTGAAATCACAATGGCGTTAGAAGTGTATGCTGTTGGCTGTAGCCCAGCAATTTCAGAAGTGAATAGTCTTGAGAAAGCATTTTTCAAGACCTGAATAACATAGCTTTAGGGCAACATAATTCTAAAATCAAGTGTATTCATCAAGAGGATAAAAAATAGATTCAAATAGGAGACAAGGGAGCAAGTTAGCAACATGAAAACATTATGCAATCTACTTGAAAAATTACTATAGTCAACCTCCACTGGTGGTAATTTTGAAGAGAGGCAGAGCAAAAGAAAGTCCAGCTGAGAGGGGAGAATTAAATATATTTGCTATGATAATAGAAAGTAGTTTTTGATAACTGTTAGGAAGTATATTGAACATCGAATCTAGCACTGCCTTAAGTAATTTCTCACTGCTTGGCATCTTTCCTGTAACTTGTCAGTTCTTGGCTGGTGACCCAATCAGGTGACTTAGAGGGGAGAGAATGCCACTCAGCAGAGGCCCTCTGAAGATACTCAGTTTCACTGCCATGTTGATTAAAATTGCTAAAATAAGTTTGCTCACATTATGTTGCCTTTTTCGCTTGAGCTGTTTTCCTAAAATGCTAGGTCTACATTTTTGGTGAAAGAATCCTGTGTCAATTCTTGATGTGCATTTTTTTGTTGGTTTGTTTAGCACAGCCTATCCATAATTAATAGACAGTGTCTCCATATCAGTAAGCTTTCTTGAGATAACCATTTTGAGCAAGTTAAAATATATAATAACATCTAAACTCTTGGTATTCAAGTGTCTGCAGGTTAGCATGTTGGCCTCACCTGAGAGCATACAAGAAATGCAAACTCTCAGGCTCATCCTAAGACCTACTGAATTAACATTTTTCAAGTTGTCCTTATATTGATGCCTATGTATATTAATATGAGAAACGCTACCTTAACATGAGTAAGGCTTTTCTCTTAATTAATTTCTGTATGAATTGTCTGTACCTTACCAGTTTAATTGTTTAAGATATTTAGGGTTATAGCTCAATGTTTAGGAATGTATTAGAATATTTTAGTGAAATTAATTTTCCTGAAACTTACCTAACCTGTAGTTTGAATTACGTACTTTTGAAACTTAGTTTGAGTATACCTCAATATAATTTCATTTTTATCTTCTTTCTAAGACTTTGTTGTTTTATTTGAATTTTTGTTTGTTTGTTTGTGAGAGGGAAGCATAAAATTATACCCAATAAACACAGAGTAGGTTGGGGAAAACTTAAACCAGAAGAGAGACAAAGTATGCTGATTTTACAAGTGGGGTTGCTTCCGTAGCTAATTTCAAGGCAATTTAGTTGTTTTTGGTTGCTTTCTCATATGTGCCTTGACCAGGGGGCTCCAGCTGAGCCACGAGTGACCCTTTGCTCAAGCCAGTGACACTGCACTCAAACTGGTGAGCCTACCTTTCAAGCCAGATGAGCCTGCACTTAAGCCAGTAACCTCAGGGTTTTGAACCTGGGTCCTCAGTGTCCCATGTCAACATTATCCACGGCAACACCACCTCCTCAGGCAATTTTTATATCTTAATTTTTCAGTAAGAATTTGTGCTCCCTTGAACAAAACCATTGTATATCTGAATTCTGTTCATTATGCCCTGAAGCAGATAAAATACAATTGGAAAGGCCAACTAATCAGGGTGATTGGGCGTTTTTTATATGGTTACAAATCAGTAAAGCTGAAAAAAAATTTTTTTTTAATTAATTGAGAGGAAGGGAGGCAGAGACACAGACTCCAGCATGCACCCCTTGCTGAGATCCACTCAGCAAGCTTCCAACAGGGCAATGCTCTCCCCATTGGGGCCATTGCTCCATTTCTTGGCAACCAAGCTATTTTAGCACCCGAGGCTTGGCCATGGAGTCATCCTCAGCACCCAGGGCCAATTTGCTTGAACCAATTGAGCATGGCTATGAGAGCAGAAGAGGGAGAGACAAAAGGGAAAGAGGGGTGGAGAAGCAGATGGTCACCTCTCCTGTGTGCCATGATCAGAAATTGAACCCAAGACTTTCACATGACAGGCTGATGCTCTACCACTGATACAGCTGGCCAGGGCTTAAAGCTGAAATATTTCAATCAGGAAAGGGAAAGGTGATAAAATATTTGAACTGTAGTCTTTACCCTTGTGATTGGTATAGAGAATATGAACATATGACTGGTTATTGAATACTGGGATGCTGGAAATAAGAGTGCTTCCTTGAATTAAGAAATAAAGTAATGTTATATACATGTAACTATTCTGTAACTACCAATTTGTACTTCTTAATTCTTTCACCTTTTTCATCCAGTCCCTGAACTCCCTCCCCTATCGTATCCAACAGTCTGTTGTCTGTACCAATGAATGTTTCAATTTTGTTTGTATGTTTTGTTATTTATATTCTACATATAAGTGAAATAACATGGTATTTTTCTGACTTACTTCATTTAACATAATACCCTCTAGGTTCATTCATAGGCAATAGAGTTAATAATATTGTAATAATATATGTATGATGCCAAGTGGGTACTGAAGATTTTGGGGTGAATGCAATGGTGGGGTTCAAATAATTTAACCACTGGTTCTCTGCCCAACTGACCATTTTAAGTGTAAAAAACCAATTACCGAAAAGTAGTTTATTATTTCATGCATTTAATACTTAAATAAGAACAATAAAAGAGGTACACAAAACTAGATTATAAGAAAGAGTTTTAAAATGCTAATTAATGAAAAAAATATTAAATAATACCTGACAAAAAACAATAAAACTGTTATTTAAGATATTTCTATATTGCCTCTTGGTTGGTGTCCTCACTTGTAATTTTCTTCACTTTTATCTGAGCATCATTGACTGTGTGACTTATCCTTAACCATCTTTTCACTATAGGAGTAGGATCCTATTTCTTTACCTCTGGATGGAATGAACATTATTACGTGTACTTAGAATACGCTCTTGCGCAGATGAATGTTAAAAAAAGAATAAGGAATGTAAATTTGTGATTTCCACATTGGGCGGCTGCCCAGGCATCCACCTTAGAGAGAAATCTGATTACAAGTGCCATTTTAACAACTGGTTCACCAAACTCCACAAAAAATTAGGTGTCAGTTCTGTCAAACTGGTACAAACCAGCTGAATCCCACCACTGGGTGAATGCTTTGTAAAGTGATTGTCTAATACCATGTTGTATACCTGAGACTAGCACAAAATAATATTGAATGTAAATTGAAAAATAAAATGAAATAATGAGGTAATTTGGTGGCAAGTAAATGTAATGATTACTTAAGGGTTGTGATTAGTTCAGGAGCTGGTAGAAGCAGAAACAACATAAATTTTAGAGAGATTTTGATCCATTCATTGGTGATAATGACAGAATTGATATATTAAGGTAACCTAATTTGAGAGGTTTCTCAATCTTATGAATGTAAATAAAAAAGATCAAACTTATCATTCCATAGAATGTTTCTTGAAGTTACTTCTTCATTTATGTAAGAAGTATCTTTTGAACACCTAAGTCTGTGGTAGGCACTGGTGTTGAATAGGATGACCAAGATCTTTGTTTGATATATAAGTGAAAAAACAATATTACAATAATAGACTGTAATTAGGGCTATGCAAGGAGAAATAAAGGGTAATAAGAGAGGACACAAGTGTTCCCTCGTTGACACCTATACCCTCAGAGATTTTCCTTGAAGTTGCATTTGTATAGGCTGCAGAAATATTTACCCAGAGTGTGTGTACAATGAGAATTATTTTTGCTTTATTTAACATCAAGTGTTTATTAAAAATAATAGTGGCACATGCTTTGAGTGGGGTGAAGAGCTATGGAGAATTTACAATTTTAAGCTGACATGAAACTATATAGTATCTCACAAAACAGAAGTTATACAATGGATCTCACAAAAAACATTTCCAGTTTTTACTTTCAGACCTGTTAATTACTGCCTAAACATATCTTAAATATTGAGCACGTTTTGTTGAAACATTTTTCTTAGGACAAACACAGCAAGGCATGCTTTAAATACATAAATTAAAATTACAACATATAAATTATTCCTAATACAATGGGAAGTTGAAGAGGCTGAAAGAAATTATGAATGTGGCCATTTGACTCTAAGATGGCCTCCAGTAATCCCTTCCTTGTCATATTTATGGTCTTCTGTAATTCATTCTGTTGAGTATGGGTAGAACCTGTGGCTTGTTTCTAGCCATTGAATATCTTAAAGGTAATGGGATGTCATTTTTGTGAATCAATTACATAAGGTTCTGGCTTTAGGCTTGCTGTTGGACTCTGTTCCTTATTGATTCTGATAAATGAAACATTTGGTTCTGCTGAGCCATGTTGCATACTGCCTTATGGAGAAGACCACAGACAAGGTATAGAGAGCAACCACTAACTGGAAGTCAGGAAAGATCTGAGGTTCTCAGTCAAACAGTCCCACAGAGATCCTGCCAACAACTACATGAGCTTGGAAGCAGATCCATCCATAGTTGAACTTTCAGATGAAAGATTTTGATTTTTATATTGTGAAAGATCCTGAAACCAACAACTTAGCTAAGCGATACCTAATTGTGACTCACAGATACTGTAAGATAACAAATATGTGCTATTTTAAGCTGTGAAGTATGTGATGATTTATTTCACAACACTAGACCACTAATGCTATGAGAATGACAAAGTACCTTCACAAAAAACTGCAGTCGGTTTTGTACTGCCACTGGTTGGAAACATTTGTTATTTAGATGAGAGATAATTGCTAATTATCAAAATGATATGGGGCATTAATAGACATAGATGCATTTGAGAGAAATTTGAAAGACAGAATCAGCAAGATATATGATTAATTTGATGAGGAAATTGAGTGAGGGGAAATGTCAAAGTTGAAACTCAGGTCTAGTTTCAGTCATTGGACAAGACAGTAGTGCCATTCATCATTCAGAAACAAGGCAAGGTCAGTAACTGGAGCTTGAATCAAGGTATTCTCTCCTCCAATCTAGGGATTTATTTTTTTAGTACATCATGTTACATATCAAGAAACTGACACCCTGTGGTATTGCTTATATGAATAATATATAAGATATTTATAAGCTATAAATCTTAGTTCTGGTGACATGTGAAAGGACTCTATACTGAGCTGGTAAAATTCTTACACTTGGAAGTGAAACACAAGATAATTGAAAGTGTCCCAAAACTCTCAAGACCATGGTGGCTTCCTCTGTAGACAGGAGATTGGTATCTGTTATTTGTATGCGTCAGGGTCCTTACACTGAAATGTGAGAATGCACATAAGGCTTTGGGGAAGTATATATCACAAATACATGTCACAACTTAGACTTTCAGTATTATTTTACAAAAATATGCATTTTTATCATCTACCTAATATTTAAGGAGTTACTTGTTAATACCAGACAGATAAGGTCACACAAAGGGGGAGACAGATGGCCAAGTTGTTTACACCCTTGTAAATGTATACAGAGTAGTGTCATCCTCTGTTAAAAGATTAAATCCCAGGAATATTCTCTGTACAGAAACCTTCAGTTTTCATTTTACCAATGTGTGAACAGTATTGGTACTGGCAAAGACTGCAGAAATCTAAGCATCAGACACTATCTTCATGTATTTCAATATGTTGGTAGTAGAAGTGGAATTTTTGTTCTGTTATTTCCTTATTGTTTCTTTGCTTGATTGTCTTGGCAGGGTGTATGGACAGAGGCAATGAAATATCAATGCTATACAACTAGCACAGCATAAAAGTAGGTTCAGAGGTTTAATATTTTATAATTGCATTATTGAAACTACTTTGAACTTCTGCCTTTATGATAGTAGTAGAATTTTATCTTTAGATAAAAAAGAGATAATATTTTTAAAAACAGCTTCATAATAATCTTGAAATATTAAATTCTGAGTAACAAATCTGTTCATTCACTAGGTCAATTTCTTTTGTGTAGTTCATTTATTTGTAATGAAGCATAGTTATTACTACTCGAGTGAACATGAAGATTGTTCATGGAGATTCTAAAATGTATATTGTGATTTTTATAGTGTAGAATTAACCAATTTTTATACTTTTTTTAAAATTCAGACATTCTAAAGGCTGTCAAAAATATTTATTTTTACAACTACAACTTGACATGGATTCTTCTTCTTATTATTAATTTTTAATTTTAATGGGGTGACATTGATAAATCAGTGTACATATGTTCAAAGAAAACTTCTGCAGGTTATTTTGACATTTGATTATAATGCATACCCATTACCCAAAGTCAAATTGTCTTCCATCACTTTCTATCTGGTTTTATTTGTGCCCTCCCATCCCCCTAACGCCTCCCTCTCTGCCCCCTCAACCCCCCCATACCCAGCACACTCTTGTCCATATTTCTGATTTATTTATTTCACTCAGTATAATGTTATCAACGTTCATTCAGGTTGTTGTAAATGCTCTGATGTCATCGTTTCTTATGGCTGAGTAGTATTCCATAGTATATATGTACCAAAGCTTTTTAATCCACTCGTCCTCTGACAGACACTTGGGCTGTTTCCAGATCTTCGTTATTGTGAACAGTGCTGCCACAAACATGGGGGCGCATTTCTTCTTTTTGAACAGTGCTATGGTGTTCTTAGGGTATTTTCCTAAAAGTGGGATAGCTGGGTCAAAAGGCACTTCAATTTTTAATTTTTTGAGAAATCTTCATACTGTTTTCCACAGTGGCTGCACCAGTCTGCATTCCCACCAGCAGTGCAGGAGGGTTCCCTTTTCTCCACATCCTCGCCAGCACTTATTCTGTGTTGTTTTGCTGATGAGTGCCATTCTGACTGGTGTGAGGTGATATCTCATTGTGGTTTTAATTTGCATTTCTCTAATGATTAGTGATGTTGAGCATTTTTTCATATGCCTATTGGCCATCTGTATGTCCTCTTTGGAGAAATGTCTATTAAATTCTTTTGCCCATATTTTGATTGGATTTTTTGTCTTCCTGATGTTGAGTTTTACAAGTTCTTTATAAATTTTAGTTATTAACCCTTTATCAGACGTATTTTCGAATATGTTCTCCCATTGTGTAGTTTGTCTTTTTATTCTGTTCTTATTGTCTTTAGCTGTGCAAAAGCTTTTTAGTTTGATAAAGTCCCATTTGTTTATCCTGTCTTTTATTTCACTTGCCCCTGGAGATAAAGCGGCAAATATACTGCTGTGAGAGATGTCGGAGAGCTTACTGCCTATGTTTCCTTCTAAGATGCTTACGGTTTCATGGCTTACATTTAAGTCTTTTACCCATTTTGAGTTTGTTTTTGTGAATAGTGTAAGTTGATGGTCTAGTTTCATTTTTTGCAAGTAGATGTCCAATTTTTCCAACACCATTTGTTAAAGAGGCTGTCTTTACTCCTTTGTCAAATATCTGTTGTCCATAAAGGTGTGGGTTTATTTCTGGGTTCTCTGTTCTGTTCCATTGATCTATGTGCCTGTTCTTATGCGAGTACCAGGCTGCCTTGAGTACAGTGGCCTTGTAGTATACCTTGATATCCAGAAGAGTGATACCTTCTGCTTTATTTTTTCTTTTTAAGATTGCTGAGGCTATTCGTATTCTTTTTTGGTTCCATATAAACTTTTGGAATATGTGTTCTATATCTTTGAAGTATGTCATTGGTATTTTAATTGGTATTGCATTGAATTTATAAATTGCTCTGGGTAATATAGACATTTTAATGATGTTTATTCTTTCTAACCATGAGCACGGTATATGCTTCCACTTGTTTGTATTTTCTGGGATTTCTTTTATCAATGTTTTATAGTTTTCCGAGTACAAGTCTTTAATTTCCTTGGTTAAATTTACTCCTAGGTACTTTATTTTTTTGGTTGCAATAGTGAAGGGGATTGTTTAACTAATTTCTCTTACTGACAGTTTATTTTTGGTGTATAAAAATGCCTCTGATTTCTGAGTATTAATTTTATATCCTACCACCTTGCTGAATTCATTTTTCAGGTTCAGTAGTTTTTTGACTGAGCCTTTAGTGTTTTCTATATAGAGTATCATATGATCTGCAAATAATGACAGTCTCACGTCTTCTTTTCCAATTTGGATGCCTTTTATTTCTTCTTCTTATCTGATAGCTGTGGCTAGGACTTCCAGGACTATGTTGAATAAGAGTGGTAAAAGGGGGCACCTGGTTCCTGATCTTTAGGGGACTGCTTTTAATTTTTGCCCATTTAGTATGATGTTTGCTGTGGGTTTGTCATAGATGGCCTTTATCATCTTAAGATATGTTCCCTGTATTCCCACTTTGTTGAGAGTTTTGATCATGAATGGATACTGGATTTTATCAAATGCTTTTTCTGCATCTATTGAAATTATCATGTGGTTTTTGTCCTTCCTTTTGTTTATGTGATGAATCACATTGATTGATTTGTGAATATTGAACCAGACTTGCCTCCCAGAATAAATCCTACTTGATCACGGTGTATGATTTTTTTCATATATTGCTGGATCTGGTTGGCTAATATTTTGCCGAGGATTTTAGCATCTAAATTCATCAGGGATATTGGTCTATAATTTTCTTTTTTTGTGTTTCAGAATCAGAATTATGCTCGCCTCATAAAAGGAGCTTGGAAGTCTTCCTCTTGTATTTTTGAAATAGCTTGAGGAAGATAGGAGTTAGTTCTTTGAATTTTTGGTAGAATTCACTTGTGAAGCCATCAGGCCCAATACTTTTTTTGTTGGGAGTATTTTGATAACTGTTTCGATCTCTTTTGTTGTAATTGGTATGTTTAGGGTTTCTGATTCTTCCAGACTGATTTTTGGAAGATCGTATGTTTCAAGGAATTTGTCCATTTCATATAGGTTGTCTAGTTCTTTGGCATACAATTCTTCATAGTATTTTCTTACATTATTTTGTATTTCTGTTATGTCATTTGTTATTTTTCCACTCTCCTTTCTAATTTTATTTATTTGAGTCCTCTCTCTTTTTTTCGTGGTGAGTCTAGTTAAAGGTTCATTGATCTTGTTCACCTTTTCAAAGAACCAGCTCCTGGTTTCATTGATCCTCTGTATTGTTTCTTTAGTCTCTATGTCATTTATTTCCAGTCTAATCATTATTATTTCCTTTCTTCTACTACTTCTGGGCTTTACGTACTGTTGTTTTTCTAATTCTTTTAGATGCAGGGTCAGGTTGCTTATTTGAGCTTTTTCTCGCTTCTCATGGTATGTCTGTAGTGCTATGAACTTCCCTCTCAGTACTGCTTTTGCTGTGTCCCATAAATTTTGAGTTGATGTATGCTCATTATCATTTGTTTATAGGAACTTTTTTATTTCTTCTTTGATCTCATTGTTAATCCATTTGTTTTTTAATAACATGCTATTTAGTTTTCAAATGTTTGAGTATTTTTCAGTTTTTCTTTTATGGTTAGTTTCTAGTTTCCTGGCATTGTGATCAGAGAAAATGCTTGATATGATTTCAGTCTTCTTAAATTTGTTGAGACCGCTTTTGTGTCCTAACATGTGGTTTATCCTAGAGAACGTACCATGAGCACTTGAAAAGAATGTATATTCTGCTGCTTTAGGGTGAAAGGTTCTGAAGATAACTATTAAATCGAGTTGATCTAGTGTATCCTTTAAGTCTGCTGTTTCTTTGTTAATTTTCTTTCTTGAGGATCAATCCAGTGAAGTTAGTGGAGTATTGAAATCCCCTACTATTATAGTATTGCTGTTGATATTGCCCTTTATATCCATCTAAGTCTGCTTTATGTATTTTGGTGCTTTTATGTTCGGCATGTAGATATTTATAATGGTTATATCTTCCTGTTGAATTGCTTCCTTTATCATTCTGTAGTGTCCTTCTTTATCTCTTACTACAACATTTTTTTAAAAGTGTATTTTGTCAGATATAAGTATTGCTCCCCAGCTTTTTTTTTTCATTTCCATTTGCATGAAATATTTTTTTTCATCCTTTTACCTTCAGTCTATGTGCATCTTTTGTTTTAAGGTATGTCTCTTGTAGACAACATATGTATGTGTCCTGTTTCTTTATCCACGCAGCTACCCTATGTCTTTTGATTGGATCATTTAAGCCATTTGCTTTTAAGGTTATTATTGCTATGTAGTTGTTTATTGCCATTTTATTCTTTAAAGATGTATTCCTCTTTTGCTATATTCTTTTCCCCCTTTAATTTGTTCACAACAGGTTCCTTATCATCTCTTGTAGGATTGGTTTGGTTTTAAAGAATTTCTTGAGATTATTTTTTTGCCTGGGAAGCTTTTTATTTCTCCTTCAATTTTAAACATTAGCCTTGCTGGTTAGAGTAGTCTTGGTTGTAGGTTTTTGTTCTGCATTTCTTTGAATATGTTTTGACATTTTCTTCTGGCCTCAAGTGTTTCTGTTGAGAAGTCGGATGTCATCCTTATGGGCGCTCCTTTGTAGATGATAGCCATTTTTTCTGTAGCAGCTTTTAATATTTTCTCTTTATCACTTAGCCTTAGTATTTTAATTATGATGTGTCTTGGTGTAGATTTCTTTGGGTTTCTCTTTAACGAAGTTCTCTGTGCTTCTTGAACTTGTGAGTCGTTTTCCAACATTAATTTAGGGAAGTTTTCAGCTATGATTTGATTGAACAAAGTTTCTATCCCTTGTTCTTTCTCTTCTTCAGGAACCCCTATAATGTGGATGTTATTTCTTTTCATGTTGTCACAGAGCTCCCTTAGAGTTTCCTCAGTCTTTTTGAGTCTCTTTTCTTTTTTCTGCTCTGGTTCTGTGCCTTTGTTTATTTTGTCCTCTAACTTGCTGATTTGATCCTCAGCTTCATCCATCCTGCTTTTAATTCCTTCCATTGTGTTCTTCTATTCTGATATTGTATTTCTTATTTCTGTCTGATTCTTTTTTATTATTTCAATTTCCTTTTTTATACTTGTTATCTCTTCATTTAGGTGTTCATAATGACTATCCATTGTTGCTCTAAGCTCTTTGAACATCCTAACTATCATTATTTTAAACTCTGCATCTGGTAATTTGGTTATATCTGGTTCATTCAGGTCCTTCTCTGGGGATTTCTCTTGATTAATTTGGGTTGCTTTTCTCTGCCTGCCTATTTTGTCTGTGTATAAGGGTGCGGCCATTGGAGTCCAATGGGTGTTGCCTCTTTGTTCCCTAGGAATGGTCTGTCTGCAGGCCCACCAGCTGCTCTGTTGCTGCCTAGGGCGGTTGGGTATGGGCATTGCCGTCACCGGCCTGCTGCAGCTGTTGCTGTGGTTTCTGCCTCGCTTCTGTGGGAGGGGCTGTGTTCTCGTGCCTGGCGGTAGAAGCCCCAGCCTGTCTGGGCCTTCGCCTAGTCCCCACAGGTGGGATTGCACACTGCATTTAAGCCACAAGACTCGGCACCAAGGGCACGGTTGAGCACCTTTGCTCAGCTGTGGTCCTCACCTGTTCTCGGGCTTCCGCCCAGCCCTTGTGGTCAGAGCTGGCTCGCATAGGGCCATAAACCTTGGCTCCTGGGGCCAGGCGGGGCTACTGGCACACCGCTCAGCTGCAAGCCTTTGCCTGTCCTGGGCTTTCGCCCTGCTCCCGCGGTCAGGGCCTGCTTGCACAGGGGCACATACCTTGGAGGCCAGGTGATGCTGCGCGCCTGCACGCTCCTGCTCAGCAGAAGATCTCTACCCGTTCCTGGGCTTCCACTTTTCCCCCACAGGTGGGTTTGCAGGCGGGCCTGCAGCTGGCCAGACCGCTTTTGCGCAACACCTCAGCCCCTGCTGGGGTAGACCGAGCTCACGCCGCTGGACCTCTGCCCCCGCCGACAGAACCACATTTCTGCGTCCCGCCGCCACCGTTTCTCCAGCAAGCCCTCAGCAGTGTGGGTGGGGGCACTTCAGCTCAGACCCTAACACTCCATACTGTAGTCCTGAAAGCTCCTTTTTTCTAAGTGGCAGTACTCTAAGTGCCACAGGGGAACTTGTTTGGCTGGTATCCTGCTTCTTCTTGCTGGTATTACTAGTTCCAGGGGAAATATTCATTTCCGATTTTGGAAGTGACTCAGCCCAGGGTTTAGGGTGGCTGTCCCTCAGAGTGTTTCTCCCTCTACCTTCTAGGCCACACTCTCTTCTCGCTGCTCCGGTCCTCTCCACTCTCCTTGGCCCCAGAGCCCCGGGCGAGTGGTTATGAGAGAGGTTTTCTGGGCCATTCCTTTAAGAAGAATCACGTGTCTGAGAAAACTCTTTCTCACAAACAGTATCCTAACTTGTTTCACAGCTCAATACTGTCCATACGCCTCTTCTAGGCTCTGGGGCTGCAGGCTGGGGTTTTGTTCCTGGGACCCAGGTCCCTCTCTTTCTGCTAAACTCTCTTCCCGCCACACGAGTCTCTCCAGGCTGCCATTTGCTCTGGGGAGCTGGGCAGCCCTTTCCATGTTTTTGCTTTTCCTACCAGTCTCAATGTGACTTCTTCAGTGTTCCTTGGTTGAAGAGTCCACTTAATTTAGTTCAAAGTTGTTTTATCCAGATGATGGTTCTTAAAATTAAGTTATAATCCACTTTGGTTCCAGGAGTTGGAAGTTGGTATGTCCGCCTACTCCATCGCCATCTTGCCCTCCTCTTGACATGGATTCTTTTTTTTTTTTCTTAAAAATTTTTTATTTATTCATTTTAGAGAGGAGACAGAGAGAGAGAGAGAGAGAGAGAGAGAGAGAGAGAGAGAGAGGAAGGGGGGAGGAGCTGGAAGCATCAACTCCCATATGTGCCTTGACCAGACCAGTGCAGGGTTTTGAACTGGCGACCTCAGTGTTCCCAGGTCGACACTTTATCCACTGCGCCACCACAGGTCAGGCTTGACATGGATTCTTGCTTAGATTGACTTCAGTGGAAACTTACGAGAGAAAAGAAATGTCTTGAACAAATGACAATCTGTATCACATAGGGTTTATTAAAAATGACTTCTAAAGGATTATTATATCCTTTCAAGGGATCTTGATGTCAATATATCTTAAAAACAAAAACACATCTGAAAATTCAATAATCAGTTCACTATGAATTCAACACTTGAACTCTATAGAAACTATTCAATTTATTTTTATAGGAAATAGCTTTGCCATAACTCTCTGCCTCGGTTACAAACAAATTGGACTACAAAATAGCATATTACAGTTATAACTTCTTTTCCTCTAAAGCCCAGGCTTATTTCTTCAAGAATAGTATATTGGGGAATAAAATAGTCTTGCAGAAATGTTACCATGCAAGGTAGTATTCATCTAGCTTAGAAGGGGTGGTTCCATTCAAGTAGGTATTATTGCATATTAAATTTTAGATCATACAACTCAACCAAACAAGAATACAGAAACCCAAGTTTCTATCATTTACCTACCTACCTACGTATCTACCATTTTCTTTTGACCTTCTGATGATTTAGCATGAGTGACCTTTCCAGTCTTTGTTGGCATGGCTTACTCCTGCTTACCCTTGAATTATTTTGAATTATTGGAAATTTCTAGCATTCATTGAACCCATAGACTCTGCTATTTTATCCTGTTTGTCAGTAACATCAGGGTAATGAGTTTGTCATGATATTTGTCCTATTGTAGTAAGAGTAGTCATTTGTGAATTTGTCACAGCACAATTAGGCTGGATCTCTCTGAGGACAGGGTAATATGTCATCTCAGTAGCCTATACTAAGAACTAAGTATAGTTCTTGACACCTGGTCAGTAATTGCTTGCTGATCTGATATGAGTAAGATTATTTGTATATAAGTAAATAGGTTGTAAGGAAAAAAAAGTAAGTCAGAAAGCAGAGAAAATTGTGGTTAGATATACTAGAACTGAGAGCTATTTAAGACTATCTCACCCAAAGATCTGCCCCAAGTTCTTTATACCAGCTGCTCCTTTTATAGTGATTAATTGAACATCTTTGTTGATAAATGAAATGCTAGTGAGAAGGTTTGCATCCTAAGATACTCTAATGAATGCATGTGAATTTGTTTCTCATGTTCATTGTGCCAAAGGCAAAAGGTTTGACTAGAAAACAAAATTTGGAGGAGAAATCTGAGAGAAGTCTCAGACTGGCCACTGCAGTCACAGGGAGCCAAGGGCAGTGAAAAGAAGGGTTTGTTTATTTATTTATTCATTCATCTTATTTATTGGGTTATATTGGTTAATAAAAATATATAGGTTTCAAGTGTACAATTCTATGACATAGTATCTGTATATTGCATTGTGTATCTACCAAAGTCAAATCTGTTACCATATATTTGACCCCCTTTGTCAGTTACTCTGCCCCCATCTTCCCTCCCGTCTAGTAACCACCATATCGTTGCTGTGTCTATGAGTTTTTGTTTGTTTTTCTTGTTTGTTCATTTGTTGCTTTCAGTTTTATATCCTATGTATGAGTGAAATCACATGGTTCTTAACTTTGTTTGACATACTTCCCTTAGCATGATATTCTCCAGATCTGTTCATGTTGTTGTAAATGGCACTATTTAGAATGAAAGAAGGATCTTTATGATGCACCTTTATTCAAACTTGTGAGCACTTGAAGCTGCCACAAACCAGCACATTGACTTTACTCAAACCGGAGACTCTTAGCTCCTGCCTCTCAGAAGGAAGTAGATCATGGGAGTAGCGCCTCTGTGGACTAGTTTGGACATTCTCTTGCTCTAACACACAGCCCTTATAGTATAGCTTGCAGTGAATCACTCCGTCTCCAAGTGCACTTGGTAAAAAACATGAAGGCTTGCCTGACCTGAGGTGGCACAGTAGATTTGGAATGCTGAGATTGCCGGTTTGAAACCCTGGGCTTGCTCAGTCAAGGCGCATGTGAGAAGCAACTACAAATCGATGCTTCCCGCTACCACCCCCAACCTCCATCTTTCTCTCTCTCTCTCTCATCTCAAAAAAAAAGAAAGAAAGAAAAAAACATGAAGTCTTGTGATACAGAGATGAATGATGTTAGGACATTTACTGTATTCTAGCTGTGCCTTCTCCATGTGAAACTGTCTTACTAATATTCAGTGTTTTCTCACTTTCCACCAATAATCAGCAGTCACGATAGGTCATGCAGTAAAATGTCCACTTTTAGATAAGAAAAATATAAGAGAACGGGCTTCCCAGGGTGCTCAGTTCTGGCATGGTACAGAATCACGAGGGTCCTCCACTGTTCCACCTGTGAGGCAGGCAGGGACCATGCTCCTCTCTAAACCATCCCATCACATGGCCACTAGATCACTTTCTCTTTCACTGCTCAATCTCAGCAGTTCTCTCTTCATTATTATATGTTTCTTTCTGTGCTATATTTTCCCCATAAACTTACCTTCTCTTGTGCCCACTTTCTTAAACATCTCATAACCTATTTCCTCACCAACTTCAAGTCTTTGCTGCAATGTCACCTTCTTGATAAGGCTTTTCCTTATCATCAGTTTAAAGTGGCCACTCATTCCTACTCTCTGTTGGACTTATCCTATACTTACGTTTTTCTCATTGTGTTGGCTGTCTTCTAACTACGCTGCTTTTTTTCCCATATCCTGTTAGATAAAAGCTAGAAGAAAGCAGGGATTTGTGTCTATCTTGATTATTATTTTCTGGAGGCATAAACTACTTCTTGATATTAGTTGGTGCTCAATAAATAATTGTAGAATGAACAAATTAACAAATAATGATATTCATGTCATCCCTTGAAAGACTCAGTTTTAAGAGTTTTGCTATTTAAACCAGAATTTCTTAATTAAAAATCATCCTAAAAAAATCATCCTATTTTTGTTACAAAAGTTAATTTCTTCTCTTACTTGTATTTTCCTTTGCTCCACAGGGTCTGATTTAATTTTTGGTTCTAGTGTTACCTGTGTACTGGGTTCTTGTGATCTCCCAGGACAGAAATCAACAGGGGTCACTAGAAATTAATGCAGAGTCGGATGCATTGGCTGGAAATCAAACCTGGATCTCTCATATGGGGTGGGGGTGAGGGATGAGAATTCTGCCACTAGATGATCCTGGGTTCTTGGGAAGACCTGAGATAGAAATCAAGAAAGTTTACCACAAAGTAGTACTCAGGGGGGAGGTTTATTATATATGGCTGGAGTGCTGAGGGAGACATTTCATAGGAGAAAGAAAAATGTTGCTCCCGAACAAAAGCCAAGGAACAGTTTTTTAAAAAATAGTTGAGGCAGGAAGGATGATGTCTCAATGTGGCATGTCTATGTAGAGGAAGGGACGCTGGTGCTTGGGCAGTATAACTACATGCTTCTTCATGCATTGCATATCTTATTACCATGTTAAATGTCCACCATGGGGTGTGGTTTTTTAAGCATTTAAATGAGAGAGGGTCACTGAAAGGACAGTCTTTCTTTTCAGTGTGCATGCATGAATGAAAAATACAAAATTTAAGCCCACCAAAGTAATCTTGCAGACAGCAGTGATCTTCAGTAGCTGCTAACTGGCTGTAAGGAGAAGGGCAACCATTGGGCACTGAATGGATTTCTGGCTTCCTGCCTGCTGGCCCAGGGAGAAGCCTGCTTATCTCACTAGCATTTCCAGGTTTTCTGGATTTTGTGCTCTGCCAGGTCATACCTGAAAGGGGCTTCTGGGTCTGCAAAATTATTTACTTTGCATGTATCATAAAGCAGAAGAAACAGACCTTTGGAGTCCTGGAGAGGGCACTCTTTTACATGCATAGCATACCCATTCAAAGGTTGTACCTTCCTGGCGGCTTCCTTCACGTTTGGACTAGGCATTGATACAGAACTTACTACAAGTTCATTGTTCATGAAGCTGACCATCATATTGAGAGGAAACTGCCTCAGTGTGATTTATATTGACTTGATTTGGTAGAGTAGATCTTCACTAATTCCCTGTTAAATTCAATTCAGTTCATTAATGAGTTTCAGCCAGTAACTAGTAAAGCAACTCCTGGCAACAAGGCCAGAGAGATTTGGTGAAGGACTTAGGGGAAGGATATCTTAATGTGACTAAGACCTCCATATTTAATGAGTATTTTTAAATAAAATATGGGACTAAAATTGAAATGCAAAGAAATCAGCACCCAATTGCTATTTTCACAACCTTTTTTGATTTTTATAAACCATTGAATATTGCATCATGAAGGCCTGTGCTTACTCTAAATTGCATTCTTTTCCCCTGACAAAAATGATGCTCTACATTTGTTAGGTCTATGCTTGCTCTGGTTGAAGAGTTCTAAAATTTCTTTTTTAATCTGCTACTATGTGTGTATAGACCTGTGCACATGAGTATACATGTATGTTCGTGTATGTGCACACACACATATGAAAGCTTTGTATTTTCCAGGCATGGCACTTCCTTCCTGACTTTTGCCAGAGTAAGAGAGCTCTTTTAAATTGGAAAATGTGGTGGATTTTTGTTCTAAGATATTATAGAAAAATAAAAACAATCTTTTATTCAACCCCCAGACCCTGTTCTCAACCCTGTTTGTACATTAAAATTATCTGAGGAAATTTTTGACAATGCCAAATGCATGGATTTCATCTCAAAACAACTGAATCAGAATCTTTGAAAATGGGGCCCAGGCACTAGTACTTGTTAAATACCACATTCCTGTGTAATAAATTCTTATGATTAATGGGCTTATAATTTCTCTACTGTAAGTGTCTATTTCTGTAGTTCTGCCATTCACAATTTGCTGGAACAAAGTTCATATCATCTAATCTATAAATTTTTTAAAATTTGCACACTTTCTCAAAGATAAAGAATATCTGATGTATTTATTTAAACTATTAACTTTATTGTAATTTTTTGTTTTGGAAACACATGGTTGCAAGCAAATGTTCCTTGAAATGATATTCAAAATCCTTTCGTGGTTATACTAAATTTGCAACTAGTCTGAAATGTTGCAAGTTATTTTTAAAAAGAAAAGAAACAAGTTACATGTTTTCTGTCTTGTTTAAAGTAATCAGCTCATCTACCAGAATTCCTACTTGCATTGTCATGATCAAATATGAGAGCTGATGACCTGTCAGGGTACCTATTAATTTTCATGCATTCATGCATTCTCTTTCTCTCTCTCTCTCTCTCTCTCTTTGTATTTTTCTGAAGTTATAAGCGAGGAGTAGTCAGACTCCTGCATGTGCCCATCTGGAATCCACCCAGCACATCCACGAGGGGGTGATGCTCTGCCCATCTGGGTAATTGCTTCCTTGCTGCCCGAAGCATTCCAGCGCTTGAGAGGTAAGCCATGGAGCCAACCTCAGCGCTCAGGCCAACTTTGCTTCAATGGAGCCTTAGCTGTGGGAAGGGAAGAGAGAGATAGAGAGGAAGAAGAGGGGGAAGGATGGAGAAGCAGATTGGTGCCTCTCCTGTGTGCCCTGACCAGGAATTGAAACCTACGACTTCCACATGCCGGGCTGATGCTCTACCAGTGAGCCAACATTCTCTTATTTTTTTTTAATAAATAATCAAACTCTCAAATCGCATTTAGATTTTAAGGAGGTAAGAATGGTAAATCATAAAACAATGAATTTGCCAGAGAAACACTAGGCTTAAAGGTACGTTTATACTATCTTTTTTTCTTAAGTTAATAAATAAGTTGTCAAGGGAAAGAATATGGAGGTGTGGAAATGTTGTATACTTTACAATAACATAAACCTGTGTTTGAATGTCACGTTTTTCACTCACACCCACAGCCAGGGCATTGGCAAGTCTGACTCTGACTGCCCCTCAACATCTCCTAGTCGAAGGGAACATTATCAACCACTTGGACTCTTCCAACAGTCCCGTCCCGTCCCCCAATGTCTTTCTTTCATATATTGTCCTTCAAGAAACTCCTCCATGCAGTAGACAAAGAAACCCTTTATGTTGTTGGTGGTGGTTTTTCCGGCATTATTGAAATATAATTTACAAATAGGAATTGTAGATATTTAAGATATACCACTTGATGATTTGGTCTATTGCCTACATTGTGAAATATTCACCACAATCAAGCTAATTAACATCTCCATCACCTCCCATAGCTGCCATTTCCCTCCCTTCCTCTCTTCTTCTCTCCCTCCTTCTCTCTCTTTTCTCTTTCTTTTTTTGTGGTAAGAACACTTACAATCTACTCTTTAGCAAATTTCAAGTATATAATACTCTATTGTTAACAATAGCCATCATGGTATACATTAGATCCTTACAATTTATTTATCCTGCATAGCTGAAACTGTACACTTTGTTGCTTCTCCCCATCTTTTCATCCTCCTTACCCCTATCAGCCACCATTCTACTCTCAGCTTCTATGAATTTATTTTAGATTCCACATATAAATAAGATCATACAGTATTTTTCTTTCTGTGTCTGGCTTATTTCACTTAGCATAGTGTCTTCCAGGTTCATCTATGTTGTCACAAATTGAAAGATTTCTTTCATTTTGAAGGCTGAAGTCCTTTCTTTTTTATTTTCCATTTTCTATTTCTTTTTTAAAATTTCTTTTTTAATAACATTAATTTAATATTTTGTTGGCATGGTTTCAAGTGTTCCACTTAGTGTAACACAATCTACATACAGCCTCGTGCTCCCTCATGCTCCATGCAAAGTTTCTTTCCCCCCACATTTTCCCCTTATACTCCTCCACCTATCTCCACCCCTCTTTGCTTCTGGCTATTGCTACCCTGTTGTCTATATATACATGTTTTATGTATATGTGTTTTTCGGCTAATTTCTTCACATTCTCTGATCCAGTCCCCTCTTCCCCCTTCCGTCTGACAACTGTCCAGCTGTTTGCTGTGACCCTGCCTCTGTTTCTATTATGTTTCTCAATTCATTGTGTTCATGAGATTCCACATATGAGTGAGATCATACAGTATTTGTCTTTCCCTGGCTTATTTTACTTAGCATAAAAACCTCTAGGTCCATTCCATTCATGCTGTCACAAAAGGTAAGATTTCCTTTTTACTCTTTTTTTTTTTTACAGCTGCCTAGTATTCAATTGTGCAAATGTATGACAGCTTTTTTATCCACTCATCCATTGATGGACAAAGCTGAAATCCTTTTAAAGCATAAATTTAACTTCTAAACCTTTCAGTTGCTTTTTATTGTTGTTAGAATAAATTCCACCCATTATATCCTAACTCTAAAGTTCTGATCTCATCTTCTACATTTTCTCCTTGTTCTCCTTCCATCACACAGCTGTTCCTGGAATAAGCTAAGGTAATTCTTAATTTATGGTCTTTGCACAAATAATTCCTGAGCAAGGTAGAGATGACAGCAAGGGCTCATCTTATGACCTCATATGGCAATGGCATATGTAGTATTTTGCAGGTCTGTTAATTCATCTGTGAAGCTCCTTTTTTTTTTCATGAGATTACAAGAAAGTTGTTGGAAGTGTTTAGAAATGATTCTGAGGTATTTAAGCTGAGAGAGTGGTGCTTCTCATTTTAGGCATTGAAAATTATAAAATTTGCCCTGGCCAGTTGGTCAGTGGCAGAGCATCAGCCTGGCACATGGATGTACTGGGTATGATTCCCAGTCAGGGCACATAAGAGAAGTGATCATCTGCTTCTCCACACCTTTCCCTCCCCCTTCTCTTTCCTTCCTACAGTCATGGTTCAATTGGTTCAAGTGCATCATCCCCAGGCTCTGAGGTTGGCTCCATTGGAACCTCAGTCTCAGGTGCTAAAAATAGTTCAGTTGTGAGAATGGTCCCAGATGGGGGTTGCTGGTTGGATCTTGGTTAGGGCACATGTGGGAGTCTGTCTATCTCCTCTCTTCTCACTTGGAAAAGAAGAAAAAAATCTGAAATTAAATAATTATTAAAGATAACTTATGCTAACTCACCTTTACTTTTTAATAACTGGAGAAACTATATATTACTGAAAATGGGCAGAATTGAGGGATGGTTAGAAGTGTGCACTCTAGATTGATGAGATGGCCTCTGTTTGAATTCTAGTTATGCTATCTTATTTGAGTCACTAACTCACCATTGCTTTATTGCTTTGCCTTACTTTCTTCATTTGTCAATTGGGGGTTATAATATATTGTATCTCAGTGTTATGAGGATTACATCAGATAATTCATATAAAGTGCCTGGCAGGTATTAGATGCTCAGTAAATATATACTTATTTAATAATAATAATTATTAATAATATCTTGAATCATAAAGAGTCATTGTTAGTCTGATGATCTATAGGATACGACAATTCAACACATGCCAGTTAAGTCATTTTTTTTTTTTTAGAAATAGAGACAGTAATTGTGGGAGAGAGATGAGAAGCATCAACTCACAGTTACTTTACTTTAGTTATTCATTGATTGCTTTTCATATGTATTGGGGGGGGGATTTCAAACTGAGCCAGTGACCCTTTGCTCCCAGCAACCTTGGGTTTCAAGCCAGTGACCTTGGGATCATGTCAATGATCCCATGTTCAAGCCAGCGACTCCACACTCACCTCGGTGAGCCTACACTCTAACCAGTGACCTCAGGGTTTCAAACTGGAAATCTCAGCATCCCAGGCTGAAGCTCTCAATTCACTGCACCACTACCGGTCAGGCACTAAGTTACTTTTTGATGAGAAAATTATTCTTAAGTAAAAAACCTTCAGCTAATTACATATGTAGGCCCAAAGAGCTATTTTAAAGCACCTACCATTTAATATTCTCGTTTTATTTGACCATGTTATGAGTGTTTGCTTTTGACTTTACTTATGTTTTTATGATTCACTGTTTATCTCTGATTTTTTTTAAAAAATGATAAGAAAAGTCAAATCCAGGAAGAAGTAGAAGGTAAGGTCTCTGATTTCATAACAGCTAAGAAAGATAAATGCAAAGGAAAAATAACCTTGTTAGAAGCGAATGCCTTCAGGGGACCTGAAGAATAAAGGCTAGAATTTTGCCCGGCAGAAATAAAGAGGTGCAGGTTGGGAAGTGGAAAGATTGTTGCCCATGAGAGCAATTTCTTGCTTGACTATTTTCTCTTAAATCTCATTATATAAGTTGACTGACTGCTTTATTCAAACTCTAATTCAGGTCGTAAGATTGGAAGAAAAAATATAGTAAAATATTTATATGTAAAACCCCTTTGGAGTGAAACATTTTATTTCTAGACGTTTACAATTATTTTCTGACTTATTTAGAATAGTTTATAGTTGGGCAATTCTGGAACTGAAATTTATGTTCCCTAAATATGCATGAAAAATTATGTTCTCCCACAATAAGAAATGAGGTTTGTTGATTCAATTTTCCCTCAGCCAGTCTGATAAACAGAGCGACTGTCACTGGGAAAGTTCTGGATGAGGCAAATGTTATGGCTCCATCTAATTTCCTAGAGCAGGTTTCATATCTAAATTGCACATGGTAAATCTGCTTGTTTGCTCAAAGAAGAGAAGAGATACATTGCTCACTTCCAAGACCCAAATAGGCTCTTTGTTTATGGTACATGCCCTGAGTTATCTTACTAATTAGCCTTCTTTTCATGTTATTCAAGTCAAGTTGAATAACAATATTCTTGTTACATCTTTTATTTCCCAGGGTCTTTGGCTTTGTGTACACAGACATCTCTCCTGTAGGCATCACCCACAAAATCTATCTCCTTACCTACTCTCCTTACCTACTCTCAGTTCAAATACAGCTTGTCTTTGAAACCTTTCCTAATAGTTTCAAAAATTAATCTCATACCTTAGAAAGCCTCTTAGCACCTCCTGAGTACTTCTAATATGGCATTTTATTCAATACTTATTTATCATGTATATACAGTGTGCTAGGAATATATCAGTGGGAGAAATAGTTAGAAATCCTTGTAAGCTGCATATACAAGTTAAAATTGTGTGTTAGATAACAATAAATGCTAAAGAGAATAATGTAGGAACAGAGGGAAATAGGAAGTGGGAAGACAGCAATTTTATGTGATCAGAAGAGCCCAGACACAAAAGGAGACACAAAAGCCCCAAAGTATGTATAACACAGAGTCTTCTAGAAAAAGAGCACTCCGGCAGAAGAAACCGCACATGAAGATCTGAGTGGCAGAGTGCTTCATCGGAGATGCCACTGAGCTAGAATCAGAGCGAGCAAGAGGAAAAGAAGTGGGAGATGAGGTTGTGGTGGTGAGGAATGGGGAGTCAGAGGAGGGCAGGAGGGAAAGCAGGCAGATTACATAGGGCCTTTCAATAACTGGCTTTTTGTCAGGGCTAGACGGCAAACCACTAACGGGTTCAATCACCACACACACAAAAAAAAATGATTGAGCTCCTATTTTAACAGGAGCAACATTGCAGTGGTGAGCGGTGCAGGTTCTTGAAGTATTTTGAAGATAGAACCTATAGAATTTATCAAAATATCAGGCATCAGACAGGAGAAAAAGATGAGTAAGTGTGAGTCAAAGGAGCTGCCATTAGCTGACATGCATAAAGCAATAAAAGGAACTTAACTAGTATTGGACATTCTGGTTTGGACATGTAGAGTTTCAGATTACTTCCCTGCTCTGAGGTTAGTTTGATATATACATTAGAAGTTTCAGGAGCAGGTAGGCTGGGAATACAAATTTGGGAGTTATAAACCTTTATTTTATTTTTTCTTTTAGTTTTATTTTTAATTTTTTGAAGATCCATACTGTTTTTCATAGTTGTTATACCAATTTACATTCCCATGAACAGTGCAAAAGGTTTCTTTTCTGCCACATCCTTGCCAACACACTTTTTTTTTTCATTTTAGAGAGAGAGAAAAAGAGAAAGAGGAGAGAAAAAGGAGGCGGAGCAGGAAGCATCAACTCCCAAATGTTCCTTGCCCAGGCAAACCCAGGTTTCAAACCAGAACCTCCGAGTTCCAGGTTGATGCTTTATCCACTGCACCACCACAGGCCAGGCCTCGCTAACACATTTCTTATCTTTTTGTTAATAGTCTTTTTAAAAGATGTGAGGTGATATCTCATTGAGTTTTGATTTTCATTTCCCTGATGGTTAGTGGTGTCGAGCACATATTTATGTACTTGTTGATGATTTGCATGTCTTCTTTAGAAAAATATCTATTCACATCCTTTGTTCATTTTTTTTTTTTTTTTTTACAGGAACAGAGAGAGTCAGAGAGAGGGATAGATAGGGACAGACAGACAGGAATGGAGAGAGATGAGAAGCATCAATCATCAGTTTTTTGTTGCGACACCTTAGTTGTTTATTGATTGCTTTCTCATATGTGCCTTGACCGTGGGCCTTCAGCAGACCAAATAGCCCCTTGCTTGAGCCAGCAACCTTGGGTCCAAGCTGGTGAGTTTTTTGCTCAAGCCAGATGAGCCCGCGCTCAAACTGACGGCCTCAGGGTCTTGAACCTGGGTCTCTGCATCCCAGTCTGACACTCTATCCACTGTGCCACCGCCTGGTCAAGCCCAAGTCCAAGTTTTAAAATAAGCATTAACTTGTTCCTTTTCCTCACTCCAACGTCCGGTTAATCACAAAGTCTCTAATACTGTAATTTCTCATCCTGCAGCCACCAGCTCCTAATCAATCCAGTAGTATTCTTACTTGTTCTGGGGCTCTGGTGGTATCTCTTTTCAACCCGCTCTCACTGACATTCCCTTCACTCTTTACTTACTTTGGAACACAGATGGAAGCATTTATTGATCAGTAAATTATCAGTAAACTTACAATTGGGTAAAATAAAATACACCTAAGGTGATGATTCAGTCCATATGCACATAACCCATCTCCATCAGTCAATACAATATAAGCCTCCTTTCTCCACATTCTCATGTGGCATACTTACTCTTTGCTGTTCAGAAAAGACTGCTATGTCCAAGGTTGAAATCTCATTTTAAACCTTTTTATTTCATTATACCCTCAATATTCTTAGATAAAGTTCAAACTCCTATATGCCTCTTAAAGTTTTTGATGTGGTGGTGCTTTTCTCTCAGGGTTTATATCTAGGCATCACTCCTGTGCTGAAGGTTAACATTTTAAGCATTTTACCCATACCCTTAGGCTTCTGTTCATGCTGTTTCTTCCCTGGAAGTGCCATCCCTTTCATTTTGCTTGTAAATTCCTTCTTGTCTTCCATGGCCCCAATCTAAGAACAAACGTTATGGCTCTTAAATGCTCCCATAAAAACCTGTTCCTCCTTTATCATAACCCTAATGGTATTGTTATTGCCAATTTATTTTTTCACATTCTTATGGAAACTCAAACTCCTTTAATACAGGGATTATATGTTTTTCTTTTTTGATGCCAACTGGCCAGTATATAACACATAATAAACACACAATAATTCTTTATTGAATTGAAATTTATAAAAAAGCATTTTATGGTATAGAGTAAATGTCCCATGCCAAATTATGAAAAAAAATTTTAATGTATATATAGCAGTTACTTCATACCAGACATTGCTGAAACCAAGGTAAGTATGATAAAATTTCTGTCATATACGAACTTAGATTCTTTCTCTTCTTTTTCCACTAGTTTACTTAACTACTGCATTTGTTATTACCACCTCTTTAGAAAATTCCTGGGAGAAAGCCAAGTTTTAATCTGGTATTGCCTTACAAATAACAGGTAGAGTCAAGTAGAAAAAGTTAGAATTTGTTCTTGAAATAAAATTTCTGTGAATCTCAAAGAAAGAAATTGGGCTAACCTTTCAAAAGGGATGCTTAGCAAAGAAGGGAATACAGAAAGAATTATTTGAGTTTCAAATGACTGAGTTGCTTGACTGGAGTGAAGATAGTCTGAGGGATGAGTACAAGACAGGAGGGTCTGCGTCATGGAAGGAGATGTGGAGAAATGAAGATTTTAATTATTAGGCTTTGATCAGGTAGAAATAGATTATCCTAATAGATGGACATATAACAACAATATAATATTTTACATATAAAATATATAATGAACATTTTTTAAAAAGCAATCGGATATAGAGATATAAAATGAGAAGGTTGAAATTATTGGAAACATTTGAAAATACATTAAAACCAATTCCAACAATGACAGCATATTTGAGAGCCTAGTTCTTAAAATTTTAGTTTAAAAAAAAATTTAGTTAAATACATGTATGTGAATGAATAATTTTGACCTTTAATAGTTTTGTTTTATTTATTTATTTATCTATTTATTTATTTATTGTCTATTTATTCAGTGAGAGGAAGGGAGGCAGAGACAGACTCCTGCATGTGCCCTGACCGGGATCCACCTGGAAAACCCACTAGGGGGTGATGCTCTATCTGAAGTGTTGCTTCGTTACTCAACAACCTAGCTCCTCTTAGTGCCTGAGGCAGAGGCCACGGAGCCATTCTCAGTGCCCAGGTCCAACTCACTCCAATCCAGCCATGGATGCAGGAGGAGAAGAGTGAGTGAGAGAGAGAGAGAGAGAGAAGTGAGTGGGGAAGGGGGATGGGTGAAGAAGAAGATGGGTACTTCTTCTGTGTGCCCTGACCAGGAATTGAACCCAGAACATTCACATGCTGGGCTGATGTTCTACCACTGAGCCAACTGCTTGGGGCCGTTTTTTTTTAAAGCTTCAAAAATTATTAAAATCTAGAACTTTGTGAGATTTTTATATTTTGAGCATGAGATAATTTTAAATATTCTTCAGAAGGATTGTCTTTATATATATATATAGTTGAAAGATATCTAAAGAGGATAGGTTCCTGGCCTGCCCAGATAGCTCAGTTGCTTAGAGCATTGTCCAGATGCTCAGAGGTTGCCAGTTCAGTCCTTGCTCAGGGTACATACAGGAACAGATCAATGCTTCTGTCTCTTTCCCTCTCCTTACTCTGTCTTTAAAATCAATAAATAGCCTGACCAGGCAGTGGTGCAGTGGATAGAGCATCGGACTGGGATGCGGAAGACCCAGGTTTGGGACCCCAAGCCTGCCAGCTTGAGCACAGAACCATCTGGCTTGAGAAAAAAGCTCACCAGTTTGGACCCAAGGTTGCTGGCTCCAGCAAGGGGGTGCTCGGTCTGCTGAAGGCCTGCAGTCAAGGCACCTGTGAGAAAGCAATCAATGAACAACTAAGGTGTTGCAACGGCAACGAAAAACTAATGATTGATCCTTCTCACCTCTCTCCGTTCCTGTTTGTCTGTCCCTATCTATCCCTCTCTCTGTCCCTATAAAAAAAATCAATAAATATAAATAAAATAAAGGCACTAGCTGGTTAGCTCTGTTGGTTAAGAGCATCCTCCTGAAACAACAAGAATGTGGCTTTGATCCCTGATCAGGACACATGGAAAGCAACCAAAAAATGGACAATTGAATGGAACACCAAATGCTTCCCTTTTCTCTCCCCTTTCTTCCTTTCTCTCTCTTTCTCATCAATAAGTAAAAAAAAATAGGCCCTGGAGCATCATCTTGGACACTCTGGAGCACAGAGTTTACCAATTCAATTCCCTGGTCAGGGCACATACAAGAGCAGCTTGGTGTTCCTAGCTCTCTCTCTCCCTGCCTATCTAAAAAATAATAATAAAAATAAATAAACAAAAAATATAAATAAATAAGATCACTTCCTGAACTACACACTCATGGAAAATAAATTAAAAAAAAAATGTGCCTCTACTAAAACAAGAGATTTGGGATAGAAACAAGGAATACCTTGCACACATTACTTGGACTCTCAAAGAGGAAGTTTTTAAAAGTAATATAAATAATTTAATTCAGTAAAAAATTGCTTAATCCTATTATTTTAAGAGAGAATTAGCATGAAGACCTCTGTCATTTTCCAGGAAAAATTATTTAATGTTCATTTTCCATTTGAGAGTCCATCTCAGCTTCCTGCAATAAAACTAAAAGTTATTGGAGTTGGATTAATAAATAGCAGACAACTCATTAAAAAATAATCTCCAAACTAGCTTTATACAAAGCATCACCCTAACTTTTTCCCACACCCTTAACTGTTGCATGATAGGGGTGGTCACTCTTATGTGGAATCCCATTTATGCCTCAGATAAGTGACTTTGTATCAGAGACTTCCTTGTTTGTAGTTTGGCTTAAAGGTTTGGATTTCTACCCTATAAAATGAGGGCAGCCTCGGGGCTTGCTCCCTTTCAGTTTCTAAAATTAGCATTGTTTAGGACAGTGGTTCTTAACCTGGGTTCTATCGAACCCTAGGGGTTGGATGAGTCGGTCTCAGGGGTTCGGAGAAGCCTCTGCCGCGGAGGCCAGAATAAAGTCATACCGTAATTTGTTGTGAGTTCATGCACTTTGTTGGTTTTGTTCTTTGAGCAAGGTGATGTTCATGCACGGCTCATTTTGTGCGCCAGTAAAAAAACATATACCTATGTCTTGAATTTGGGGAAAAAAATCATATTTTATTTATCACTAAAAAAGGGTTAGGTGAATGCGCATATGAAACTGGTGGGTTCGGTACTTCAAAAAGGTTAAGAACCACTGGTTTAGGAGAAGCAGCCAAGATGGTAGAGTGCTGAAGAAGAAGCCAGTTTGTGCAGAGAGAAGGAGATGGGGAACGGAGATCAATAGAACTGGTGAGGTTAAAAACCTTTGACTCTAGAAATACTCAGAAAAGTCAGTGGCTTTGGGAATCCTAAATGGAAAGGGAAGTGTTTTCCCACTGTGTGTATTTCTTGCCCGCTGGGTGCAAACTAGGATTAAATGTAATGGCCCACCAGTTCTTGGCTCTGTTGTTTCATTACTGTCTGTCCGAATCAAATGTGAACCTGCACGGGCCAGGTGGCTGTGATGGTGGCCATGGCTACTGGCTTTACAGATGGCTAGAGTAAGCCAAGACAATTTTCTTGTAAAAAAGGTGTAAATTTCCTTGAATAAAGTGGTAATTTATAGCGTCAGTAGGGTGGGTGTGGCAAGATTTCATTGGCTGACAGACAGTCGTTCTTTTTCAAAGTGCTCCTGGGAAGTTTCTTTTGGTGAGCATGGATGTGGGCGCTTCCAGCGAAAGTACCCAGACCTTTTCCTTATGTGGCTTTTCTCCATTGCAACTGACCCCACATTCTGACCTTTTATGTTAGGGGCGTTGCTATTCATCTGGCTACTTCCTGCTGGTTAGGGGCGTCATGGGGAAGGGATGTTGGAAGGTAATGGCTCTGAGTGGGGTCAAGTATATGGGTGTAGGAGCATCTGGTTGACCGTGACTTGAGAAACTTTGCGGATGCAACCCTGTAAGAATATAAGAAAAAGAGGAGCAAACATGAGTAATATGCTGATAATTAGAAGAGGACCTAGGATAGGGGCCACCCAGGTGAGGATGAGTGACTGCCACCAGGAGTTAAGCAGGTTGTATGAAGAGAGATCCTTGCACAATTTCTCTTGCAGACGGTTGAGGACATTGATGTTTTCTTCCATCAGGACAGTCTCATTGAACAGCATTGTTCCCTGCTTTAACTCACTCTGGAGGCAGATTCCCGGTGGGAGGGACAGGAGCAACAGGAGGATCTGCAGGGCCCAACCTTTTGGTGAGCCAGAGATGGATAGGGCCCAGTGGTTTCGACTGCCAGCAGTCTTGCATGGGGGCAAGTTTGAGGTGAGAGACATGGTACCAAGGTGTTTGCCCGAGGGGCTTGGCTGTAGTAGGAGTAGTCAATATTACTGTATATAAGGTCCCACCCATCTGGGCTGTAGGGAGCCAGGCTGGAGCTCCCTCAGAAGAACCCTGTCTCCTGGTTGCAGGGGGACCGCTGGGTGTGCTTCATCTGAACCCCCTATGGGAGGAATGGTCTGGTCCGCATATTTTCTGAGAAGATGGCAGAATAAAGACAGAAAGGGGAGGTATATGGCAAGAGGAGGGAGGTTGACAGGTAAGTAGTGATTGATTAGGAATGGTCTACCATAAACCAGCTCAAAGGGGCTGAGTCCAGTGGGGTTTCATGGGGTTGCTCTGATTCTGGTGAGTGCCAGAGGGAGGAGGTTTGGCCAGGAGAGTCTGGTCTCAATGGAAAGTTTAGTTAGCTGACTCTTCAGGATGCCGTGGGCCCTTTCCACCTTACCCAATGATTGAGGGTGATAGGGTATGTGGAGTCTTCAGGTAATGTTGAGAGAGATGGCAATCTGCTGAACTATTTGGGCAGTGAAGGCCGGGCCATTGTCTGAGTGGATGGTAGTTGGCAGTCCAAACCGTGGGATGATGCATTCAGTGAGAATGGAGGCAGTGGTGTCTGCCGTCTCTCGAGAGGTAGGAAAGGCTTCTATTTACCCTGAAAAGGTATCAAGAAAAGTTAAGAGATAATGAAGTTTTTTGTGAGGGGGCATGTGAGTGAAGTCAATTTGCCAATCCTGGCCTGGCACGTGCCCCCTCAGTTAATGAGTAGGGAAGCAGGGGTGGAGTTCCCCTTGTGTAGAGACTTTGGAACAGACAGTGCATGCTGTGTGTACATTTTTGATAGTCTGCTGGAGGCCTGGGAATAAAAAGAGTGGTTGCAGAACCGATAGAGAGCTTTTGGCCCTATGTGTAAGGAACAGTGGATATCATAAAGGAGAGTTTCAGCCTGTCCTTTTGATAAGGCAATTCTATCTCTGAGAAATACCCATCCCTGGTTGCACACATCCCCACCCTTTCTGAGGAGGGTCTGTTCTTTCTCAGGAGTGTAGGAAGCTTTCAAGGAGGTGAAGAGAAACATGAGAGGAGTGGGGGAGGCTCCCAGGTGAGAGTTCGAGCCACCGTGTCAGCCCAAGCATTTCTCAAGGCCACCGGGTCCTGAGAGGTTTGATGGCCCCTACAATGTACCACAGCCACCTCAGCGGTAAGCTGTAATGCCTGCAAAAGTTTAGAAATGAGGGTAGTATTGATTATGGGGGAGACCTAGGTAGTGAGGAAGATGTTGTCAGCTGGATAGTGGTTTCGAGACTTTGTAGAATGTCCCAACCCAGAAGGGGTACAGGGCATGAGGGCATAACTAAGAAGGAGTGTGAAAAGGGGAATCCGTTTGTATAAAATGTCAGGGTGGCATGGAAAGGGAAAAAGAAGGGGTCTCATCAACTCCTATAACTGAGACCTGTGAGGGAACTAGAGGTCCAGAGTGTGATGGCAAAACAGAGAAGGTAGCCCCGTGTCCACAAGAAATAAGATGGACTTACCCACTTCGTGCAGCATTACCCTGGGCTCAATAAGGGTGATGGAAGTCTCCGAGTCTGGGTCGCATCAGTCATCCATGAGGCCTAGGAGTTCGAGTGATTGTCCCACCTGCCTGGCTTGGCCTTCCATTTGGGTGCTTGTCCTCCATGTAGAGATGCTGAGGAAGAGCCTGTTGCACAAAGGGGGCAATTGTTCCACCAGTGACTAGGCTGCTTACAGTCAGGGCAGGGCTTAGTGGGAGGCCTCGGGCAGGGACACTGCCGGGCCCAGTGACCCTCCTTGCCACATTTAAAGCAAGCTCCTGGTGGGGTTCCTCTTTGTGGCCCAGACTTGGGTCGGGCACTTCCTATGCCTTGTCCCTGTTGCTCTGCCAGCCTCAGGGCTGCCACAAGAGCCAGGGTTTGGAGCATCACCTTTTGCTGCATGCGGGCCTGGTGAGAAACCTTGGCCTTTTCCTCTCAACCATTAAAAACTTTAAATGCCATGTTCATCAGGTCTTGGATAGGAATTTTGGAGATGAGAATAAGAATAGGGGGGCTCCTGGGGAGCCTGGCACCCAGATCCAGCCAGAAATGCCAGAGCCAGAGGCAGGACAGGACCAGGCCTTCCTGCAAGAAGACTGGGGCTGGACCATGGAGTCAGGAGCCCTGCAAACCGGCGTGAGGGTCAATGGCCAGTGGAGGGTGGCCTAACGGGGGGGGGGGCTTAAGAACACAGTGGAAAAGGGAGGGGCTCCTGGCCAGCAGGAGAGGGGGCTTCCTGGAGGGAAGAGACCTGAGCAGAAGTCTGCAGAGGGACCAGAGAGGGATCCTGAGAGAGGGGCATCCCTGGGGCTTGGCGAAGGAGGAAAGATAGGAACAGAGGGTTTAGCTGAGGTTTCTCTGGCTAAAAGGACCTGCGTATATAGCAGGAGGCACAGAGATTAGGATGGGAGCACAAATACTAGAAGCCCTAAATTCCCAGTTCTGTGTCAATAGTTAAATTGGTGAGGGTGTTAAAATCAAAAGTCCCTTCAGGAGGCCACCTGGTCTGGTTATCCAGTGGGTATTGCAGCCCGGCCACATTGGAGAAGAAGATCAGTTTTTTCTTCTTTAGGGAGGGGAGAAATTCCAGATAAGGCACTCCAGGAGTGTTTTTGAGTCAGGTTTAAATTCCTGTGCCTCCCATGGCCGCCCTCAACCTCAGAGTGATCAAAGATGAGAATTGATGTCCTGCAACTCAAGCTCTGGCCACCAGACAGTCAGGTAGAGTGGGAGTAACTGGGACGTCTCCACGGGCACACATGCATTCGGAATGGATAAGAGATCTCTGATGCAGCTGCAATTATGGACAGGGAGTCTTGGCAGAAAGAACTGAGGGGAGGCTGGAGGCAGGAGACTTACCGCACTATTTGCCGAAGTGGGTGGGAGGTCAGAGGTCCTGGTTTTTCCTCAGAAGGGAAGGGAAGAGGAGCGACCCCCATGGGCTTCAAGCTCCTCTCAGGTTTTGGCACCAAATGTAAGGTATTTCCCCGCCGAGGAAGAAAGAAGGGCATATTTACCAAGTGTGGAATAGCAAAAGCTTTATTCAGAACACATCCCAGATGAGGTTCTCTGGTCTGCGAGATGGGCCAGAAAAGTCGCACAGCCTTCCCCACCAGGGGGGAATTTATAGCATCAGTAGGGTGGCCGGTTGATATGACGTGGTGAAATTTCATTGGCTGACAAGCAGTTCTTTTTCAAAGTGCTCCTGGAAAATTTTTTTTGGCGAGCATGGATGTGGAGAGTTCCAGCGAAAGTTCCCAGAGCTGGTTCCTTATGTGACCTTCCCCCATTGCCAACCGACCTCACACACACATTTCAATTCAGTTTATTGAGAATCTTTCTAAGACAGTGTTGGGCAGATAAAATATATTATGCTCACTTTGTTAAAGATGGCGCTGCCCACATGGAAGTTCGTTGATATTAATGTGTGTTCTGGAACAGGCTGTGGGCAGGCCGGGTCAGTATAGCCTAAGGCTTAGTTTAAGAGTAAATTCTTCTCCACACCCTTGACTTATTGGATGATGTAGGGTGGTGCACTCTCCTGAGGAATTCCATTATGCCTCAGATGGGTGGCTTTGTATCAGAGACTTCCTTGTTTGTATAATCGGATTAAAGGTTTGAATTTTCTAGGCTGTAAAGTGCTGTAAAGCCAGTGGCTGAGGCCACCATCACAGCCGCCTGACCCATGCAGGTTCACATTGGATTCGGACAGATGGCAATGAAACACAGGAGCCACGAACTGGTGAGCCATCAGCTTTAATTCTAGCTTGCACCCGGCAGGCAAGCAAAAACACACACTGGGCTCCAAAACCCAATCATTCAGTGCTCACAAAGCTACTGACTTATCCGAGTTTCCTAAAATCAAAGTTTCTAGCTCACCAGACTTATTCACCTCTGTTTCCCATCTCCTCCTGCACAAACTCTTAACAAACTGGCTTCTTCCTCAGCATGCTGCCATCTCGGCTGCTTCTCCTGGCCTTCACGTGGCCTTACTCTGCTCTACTCTCTAATACTAACCTCAGGAACCCAGGAACCAAGAGAGAGATCAAGCTACTGGTCTCTCCCACTTTATAGCATAGACTCAAAACCTTTAATCCAATTATACAAACAAGGAAGTCTCTGATACAAAGTCACCCATCTGAGGCATAATGGGATTCCTCCCTACATCACCACCCTACATCATCCAATCAGTCAAGGGTGTGGAGAAGAGCTTACCCTTAAACTAAGCCTTAGGCTATACTGACCCGGCCTGCCCACAGCCTGTTCCAGAACACACATTAATACCAACGAACTTCCATGTGGGCAGCGCCATCTTTAACAAAGTGAGCATACTATATTTTATCTGCCGAACACCCGCCGGGTGCAAACTAGAATTAAAGCTGATGGCTCACCAGTTCTTGGCTCTGGTGTTTCATTGCCATCTGTCCGAATCCAATGCGAACCTGCGTAGGTCAGGCGGCTGTAATAGTGGCCTTGAGTACTGGCTTTACAGACAGGAAGATAGATCAAGGAGAAAAGACAGAAATAAAAATGTTAGAGAGAGAACAGAGAGATGGAGAAAGAAACAAGAGACAGGGAATAGGTAAAAGGAAGAGGCAAACATGGGAAGGAAATATGAAGGCTTTGAATGAGCGTGTACTGGTTACACTAAGACTAACTATCCTGACTAAAGATTTCAAGGTTGAAATCTTAAGTGTCCTTGAAAAATCTACATCAGGGATTTTCAAAATGTCTCCAAGTCAGTGTAAAGTCAGTGCCCGCAGCCACCATCACAGCCACCTGGCCTATGCAGGTTTGCATTAGATTCGGACAGTCGGTAATGAAACAATGGAGCCAAGAACTGGTGAGCCATCAGCTTTAATCCTAGCTTGCACCTGGCGTGCAAGTAAAAACACATACTGGGCTCCAAAACCCACTCATTCAGTGCTCACAAAGCTACTGATTTATCCGAGTTTCCTAGAATCAAATGTTTCTAGCTCACCAGACTTATTCACCTCTGTTCCCCATCTCCCTCTGCACAAACTCTGCCCAAACTGGATTCTCTCTCAGCACTCCACCATCTTGGTTGCTTCTTCTGGCCTCCTCCACATGGCCTTTCTCTGCTCTGCTCTCTAATGCTAACCTCAGGAACCGAGAGAGAGCAAGCTCCTAGTCTGCCCCACTTTATAGTGTAGAAATCCAAACCTTTAATCCACTCTACAAACAAGGAAGTCTCTGATACAAAGTCACTTATCTGAGGCATAATGGGAGGATTCCTCATGAGAGTGCACCACCCACATCATCCAATCAGTCAAGGGTATAGGGAAAAGCTTACTCCTAAAACTTAAGCCTTAGACTATAATGACCAGGCCTGCCCACAGCCTATCCCCTACAACACATTAATATCAATGGACTTGCACGTGGGCAGTGCCATCTTTAACAAAGTGAGCATAATATATAATATATTTTATCTGCCCAACAGTCAGCAGCACCAGCAGCACTTGGGAACTTATCAGACATGCAAATTTTGGGTCCCTCCCAGAACTCTTGAGTCAGAACTCAGGGACTAGAGCACAGCAATTAGTGTTTTAATAGCCCTGGGGGCTAAGTGACCAGGAAACTGACACACTAAATTTGAGTATCACTTTTAGTTGTTGTTCATTGTTGAAAAACAGCTGTGTTAGCATTGCTCACTGTTTTCCAGGTTGCAAGCACTTTGCACAATTAGTGCATGAGCACGTGGCAGAAATCCACATGTGTCTCTACGAAAAGCTATGGGTGCTTTCCTTCAGTGGCAATTCTCCCAGATCTTTCTCCTGCCACTGTGAGCTGTGTTCTCTCATTCCCTCAGCTGCCACTGTGAGGGGTGGTTCAGTTTTCCTGATCCCTTGCCCTCAGGGGTTTTCCTTTGTGTATTTGCTCGCCTGTCTCTGTGAATCTTAAATAAATGAGGAATGATTTGAAGCTTTTCAGCTCCCCAGTTCCTCTACAGTCTGCCTAAATCCAGTGTGAACCTGCCTGGCCTCAACCAGCTGTATTACACTCATGGATCTGTTGGTTGTAGATATTCAGCAGGTTACTTTCAAGAGTTGAAGACTCAGACTTTTAGAAACCTTTGGCTCTACCTGCCTGTATGCCCAGTGGCTGCTGCTGTTGTGGCCATGCAGGCTGTAAAGCCAGTAGTGAAGGCCATTCACATGCAGGTTCCCATTGGATTCGGACAATCCGTAATGAAACAACGGAGCCAAGAACTGGTGAGCCAGTTTTGATTCTAGCTTTGATTCTAGCTTGCATCCAGCGGGCAAGCAAAAACACACACTGGGCTCCAAAACCCACTCATTCAGTGCTCACAAAGCTACTGACTTATCCGAGTTTCCTAGAATCAAAAGGTTTCTAGCGCACCAGACTTATTCATCTCTGTTTCCTATCTCCTCCTGCACAAACTGCTCAAACTGGCTTCTCCCTCAGCATTCTGCCATCTTGGCTGCTTCTTCTGTTCCATGTGGCCTTAATCTACTCTCCTTACTAATACTAACCTCAGGAACTGAGAGAGCAAGCTCCCGGTCTGCCCCACTTTATAGCAGAGATTCAAAACCTTAATCCAATCTACAAACAAGGAAGTCTCTGATACAAAGTCACTTATCTGAGACATAATGGGAGGATTCCTCATGAGAGTGCACCACCCCAAACATCCAGTCAGTCAAGAGTGTGGGAAAAGCTTACTTTTAGAACTTGCACGTGGGCAGCACCATCTTTAACAAAGTGAGCATAATATATTTCACCTGCCCAACACAGGTTCTCACTGGATCTGAGCAGAGATAAAGAAACAGTGAAGCCAAAAAAGGGTGGGCCATTCCATTTATTAAAGTCTTGTATGGCGAACGAGCAAACAGGCAGGGAAGACCTCTCCTCTTTCATTCAGAGCTCCCTAAACCCTGATGCATTCTCCGGTTTCACAACCTGGAAAATTTTCTCCAGTTCCCCTTGGAGCCTCACCAGCCTCAGAGGAACTATGGTTCCACATCTGCACTCCTCCTTCTTTCCTGCAAAACCGAGGCTGGGAAAAAAATCCCTTCTCTAGCACACATTAGCAATACAATGTTCCCTCCCAAGGGCAGGAAAACAACCCACAATTTGCAATCTGCCACCCTGAGTGAAAGCACCACAGCCTTTCACAGACTGCATACACATGGTGCTGCCCAGGCCAATGCAAAATGTAAGCAAGCAAACCTAAAAAACACATTTTACAATATTCGCCCAACACTGCCTCTGTACATGGGCACAGCCCTCTCTAATGAGCCCTGATTAGATTCTGAATCTGCGTTCTGGGGGTCACTTGCTTAGCCATTGTGGTGAAGAGGACATTTCTTGTACAGTCTCCTCATGGCCAAATTTAAGGTAAGTGATGGGATTATGCTCAGTTCATTTTATGGTTCTATAGTTTTAACAGCCCAATTCCTTTCATGTCACTTGGGGGGCCTGAATATTGTTTTAATGCAAAAATAGCTAAATTTTGTTGGTTTGTATGTTTTATCCAAGCTTTAAAATTACTTCAAAAAATTATTTATATTTGATAAATAAAATGACTACTCAGCTGCCATCCCGAGAACAGTAAAGGCCCAAAAGAGGAGGACGGACTCAAAACAGAACATTCTCATCCCCCACTGTTTAATATGCTTGCTATTCACTCTCTTAGTGGCTTCCTGGCTGTTGGTCAAATAAGTTTGTAAATATGATGTATATATTTGCTTGCTTATTTGCATTTTGTGTGGGGGACAGGCAGTAAGCAGGCCTGGTCATTACTGCCTGAGGCTTAGTTTTAAGACTAAGCTTTTCCCCACAGTCTTGACTATTGCATGAAAGGAGGTGGTGCACCCTTATGAGGAATCCCATTTTGCCTCAGATAACTGACTTTGTATCAGACTTCCTTGTTTGTATATTGGATTAAAGGTTTTGATTTCTACACTATAAAATGGGACAGACCAGGAGCTTGCTCTCTCTTGGTTCCTGAGATTAGCATTAGAGAGGAGAGCAGAGAAAGGCCACATGGACAAGAGGAGAAGCAGCCAAGATGGCTGAGTGCTAAAGGAGAAGCCAGTTGTGCAGAGAGAAGTGTAAGGTCGGTGGGCAATGGGGAAAGGTCATGTGATGAACCAGACCCAGGAACTCTGGCTGGAACTTCCCAGGAGTCCTTTGGAAAAGAGCAACTGTCCATCAGCCAGTAAAATTTTGCCACATCACATTAGCTCGACCATTCTAATGACCCTTTAAGTTCCCCCCCACAGTTTTCTCAATGTGACTTCTCTTGCCCCTGTTCCCCGGACCAGAGAACATCATCCAGGAAGCATTATACTAAATAAAGCTTTTGCTTATCCACACTTCGTGGCTATGCCCTTCCTTCTTCCTTGGTGGGGAAAAATACCTTACAAGAAGGAGATGGGGAACAGAGGTGAATAAGGCTGGTGAGGTACAAACCTTTGATCCTAGAAAAACTCAGGTAAGTCAGTGGCTTTTGGGAGCCCTGAAGGAAAAGGGAAGTGTTTTCCCACTGTGTGTATTTCTTGTCCACAAGGTGCAAGCTAAGATTAAAGCTAATGGCCCACCAGTTCTTGGCTCTGTTTTTTCATTACTGTCTGTCTGAATCAAATCTGAACCTGCATGGGCCAGGCGGCTGTGATGGTGGCCATGGCTACTGGCTTTACACTGGCTTTTACTTTGAAATGTAGCAAAAAGTTTACCTTTGTAGGAATGTCAGGAAAAGCTTACATTGGGGAGGAACTGACCATTAGGGAAGTTTAAATCACAATAGTTGTTTGTAAAAACCTAACCACAGGATACACTGTGGAAAGTTAAAGCCTGTAAATTAGTTAGAAACTTAGATCACCAGTTTTAAAACTTTACTTTGTATCCTAAGAAAACAGGGAGGTTTTGGTTTTTTTACAGATAATTCCCAGAGGCAAATGGTTCCAGAGAAGCCAGGTCCTAGCTATTCCTGGGAGACACCTGACCACTGCTGTCTTAAAGATTTACCAAGAACACCAGATAAGATCATGTTGATTAGGCCTGCGCTACATCAAAAGGACTTGCAGAAGGCGTGTTTTTGGAATTCCCCTCTTCCTGCTCATGTCAAGTCAGTGACCAAGGCCACAAACCAATATATGCTAATCTGAGCATGTCCAGGTGGACCCAACCCCATGCCAGAAAGTGCCTGCAGCAACCCCTATATCAGATATCTATATCAGACCATCAGTCCTCCTGCACCCAGGTGCTTTTAAAATAAATTTTTCTTTTGGATCATAGTTGCCTCATGTTTTCGGTTCAGAAGGTTTGCGGCCTTTCTTTCTTCTTTCCTTCCTTCCTTCCTTCCTTCCTTCCTTCCTTCCTTCCTTCCTTCCTTCCTTCCTTTCCTTTCCTTTCTTTGTTACAGAGATAGAGACAGAGAGAGGGACAGATAGGAACAGACAGACAGGAAGGAGAGAAATGAGAAGCATCAATTCTTCGTTGAGGCACCTTAGTTGTTCATTGATTGCTTTCTCACATGTGCCTTCACCAGGGGGCTACAGCAGACAGAGTGACCTCTTGCTCAAGCCAGTAACCTTGGGCTCAAGCTGGTGAGCCTTGCTCAAACCAGATGAGCCTGCGCTCAAGCTGGCAACCTCGGAGTTTCAAACCTGGGTCCTCTGTGTCCCAGTCCGATGCTCTATCCACTGTGCCACTGCCTGGTCAGGCCGGTTTCTGCCTTTCAATATTGTCTGATTAGTTATTTGAGTTATAGGCTTCTAAGCTGTTCTATATGCTATTATGCTAGTAACTACACCCAAAATTCTTTTCTAAACATAATTATTAAGGCAGATTACTTTTTCTTTACTTAGCTTTTTTTCCATAGGTTTCTCTTTCTCAAGTTAATGATGGCTACCTCAGCATTATCTTAAACAACATGTTAGGTAGAGAAGCATTAAACTGAATTTTGCTACATGCTGAGTCTTAATGTAATTTTGTTACTCAAAACCTTCTCTTGGGCAATTGAGTTTGTAAAATATGTGTTATTTGAGTTTGCTCACTTTTATTGTTAAAAAATGGCTCTGGGCAGCCCCAGGTATGTGATCTGTGAAATTGCAAATTACCTTCCTGCTTGGGAAGGGCTGTTGTCTTGCTAATGTTTGCTGGAGGAAAGAGAAGCCATGTTGGCAGTGAGAACAGAGAGACTGCAGGGTGCTGAAGAAGAAGCAAGTTTATGCAGAAAGTTGGAAGAAAGAGATGGAGAGCAGAGGTGAGGGGCTTTTGTGAGCTCCACTGAGACTGGCGGGGCCTTTGATTCTAGGAGAAACCGGAGAAGGTTCTCCTGGTTGTGGAACTGGAGAATGTGTCAGTGGCTTTGGGAGCCCCGTGTGTTTGTTTGCTTGTCAGCTGGTGAGAGTCTTGAATAAAGGGATAGCCCACCATTTTTTGGCTTCGTTGTTTCTTTACCGTCTGTCCGAATCTAATGGGAACCTGCATGAGCATGGCCATGATGGTAGCAACTACTGGCCATACACCTTCTTAGTCTCATTTTATACTGTCCAGGATTTTTAAAAAGTTGTTTTTTCAACTCTACAAGAGCGCAGATTTCTGGATTTTTAATTTCCTTTGTTTCTTCCTTTTTTTTATTTTTTAAACTTTCAGATTGCTTATTGTTTGCCTGAAGTTATCTTCCACTTCTGCATTGCTAAGTGTAATGCTGGTGGTTGAGACCAGGCAGGTCCACATGGGATTCAGGCAGACAGCAGAAGAACTGTAGAGCCAAAAAGCATTTGGCCATATTCGTTTATTAGAAGTTCACAAAGGCAGGCAAGGAAATAAACAACAAAAGGAAAAGAGCTAATGAACAAAGAAAAATCTGCTTTTTGCAGTGAAGGGCAAGGGAGCAGGAAAAACTGTACCTTATGGTGGCGGGAGAGCGATCTGGGAGAATTGCCGCCCAGGGAAAGCCCCTGCAGCCTTACACAGACCACACACCATGGCGCTACCACGTGGCCGCACACACATCAGGCAAAGTGCTTGCAGCCCATAAACCGGCGAGCAAGCTTAACACAGCCGTTTTTCTCACACTAAGCATAGCCAGTAAAAATCACCACTAAAAACTAGCATTTTTGTTTTCCAACATCTTCCCCTAGAACTACAGGTGTCTGGTCTCCCCACTACGTTAATGAAGGTGAAATTTTTGCCAAATGTCTTACCACTGCACATAGTATGGCTCTCCAGGTTTCTTGCTTCCATACCAGTTTGATGGCCACCTGATCACAAAGTCAATGCCAACACATCCCTCTTTGTAATGCCATTGGCCAAGGCTAGGCAGGTTCATACTGAGCTCGGGCAGACGGTAGAGGAACTGCAGAGCCAGAAAGCATTGGGCCATTCCCGCTTAATAGAGTCTGACAATTGCGGACAAGTAAACAGGCAGGGGAAAACCTCTTCTCATGGCAGCAGGCGAACACACAACAAAAATGACCCCCCACAGTGGGAATCAGGCAATCCACCATTCATTATCCACCCTGAGGGCAAGCACCCGTAGCCTTACATAGACTACACACATGTAGCACTGCCACGTGCTCACATATTAATCAGGCAAAGTACAAGCGAGCAAGCCGAATGCAGCTGTTTTCCCAACATTCTTCAAGGTACCAATTTCTGCAGAATTTAAAGTAACATGAGCTTATGTAAATTCCCAAGTTTCAGTGGCTTTATATAAAACTTTATTTTTGGTTTCGAAATAGTACAATGCAAGTATTCGCGAGATATTTGCTTTTCACCTTATGGCTTTGAGTCTACTTTCCGGCTGTCTTCTGAACCTTGGACATTCAGCCAGTGCGTGGAGAGAGCAGAGAATGACATCAAACCTAAGGTCATACCTGCAAGGAGTGTTTTTCACTCTGTTTACCGTCCATACCTTTTACTCTGCTTACCTTCTCCATCACACTTCCAGGGAGACTGAGAAGCGTGGTTGTGTGCTCAGTGGTAAAAGGGAGAGCATTTTGTGGTGAAAGATCTTTCAGGCTCAACACATGAAAGAGAGAGGTGACCTGGAATCTAAGGGGGCAAATGGAAGAGCAGTGAGGAGGAAGTAGTGTTGAAAGATGGATAGAAAGTATGAAGAATAGTAATTTAATCTTTAGAATTATGAACTACAATGGTTGGTACTCCCCCCTTTACAAATTAAAGAAACAAAAAACAAAAATAACCTGTGGGTTCAAGAGCCTAATAACTTACCTAATTTCACAGAGCCAAGAAACGTTGTTCTTATATTCAAATCCAAAGATGTTTGTAAAAAAAGCTCATGCTCTTTCCACTAGACAGAAGATAACACACTCACTCATACCTTAATATCCAACAGTGTTACAGTTCATAAAGCCAAGTGATGTTTGTTGCTAAACTCAGGTCTTCATTATTCTACCTGCAGGTTTTCTTTATGAGAGACATAGTAGGCATAGCATGCTGAACAGGCATTAACAATTTGATTGGTTAGGAAACTATGTTCAATTGGTTAACTTGAATAAAAATTGGTGACAGTTCAACAGAAATAATCAAGATTTTCATTAAGGCTATAGAATAGTAAGATCTTTTCCATGTGGAGAAATTAATTACCCTTTGACTATACACCCTAAGTGTTGTTATATTGCTCATTTAATAAAACACACAGCATTTGATTTAATTACTATAATATGTCTCCAAAAGCCAGTGTTTGAAAAGTATAGAAATGCTTCAGACAACCCTAAGCTTTTTTTCTGACCTGAGATCGGAAACATCAGACTGGTGGCTTTTGTTTAAAAAGACAGAACTGTATGAATACAAATATCTGATTAGATTCTATTACACCAGAACAGAAATTAGTAAATTTTCTTTATTCAAACAACCATTTTTTCTAACTAAAGCTTTTATTTGGGAGCCATGAGCGATCTGGGTGCAAGGTGAACTATTTTTCTTTGGTTCTTTAAAGAGTGGAAATGTTCCCAAATCGTGTAAACAAGGTTTCTCTAACAACTGTGTATACTTTTTGTCCTAATGAAAATGTTAAGCCTCTTAGACCATTCAGTTTGCCATGTAAACAAAAATATAGCCTTTAGTAATTTCTTCATACTCTGGCCTTTGAAGAGAAGCACTTGTCTCTGACATAGCCTGCTCACAGACGGCATTCCTTCGGAGGGGCTATTAGAGTTATTCTGGAAAACATAACCTTATTATAGTTCCAAGATAGGTGCACCTGTTTTGCGTGCATAATAACCAAAAGGTTCCATTTAATTCTGTGAGACGTTGAACTGTTAAAACCAAGGCAAATGAAAAGTTTTCAAGTTTATCTGAGCAAAAATTGGTTGGAATGCATCAGCACCAAACTGAAAGTGGTTAGGTGTGCTCGCTAACAGGAGCCAGGAGATGGACTTAAAGTTCCGAAGCAAAGAGAGGAACTATTTGATTAGCTATAGCTTAAAGCCTAGTGCACTGTTTGTGATTGGTTGGTCTGAGTGTTCTGATTTTGTAAGCTTGAGGGATTCACAGGCTTTGGTTTTGGTTTGCTTACTTAGGCCACCAGGGCACCTCAGTCTAATGGGCTCCTTGTTTATTTAGTTTAACAATATGGGTAAGAAAAATATTTAGTTGGGAAGGTTTATCAGGTGAATGAATCCAGTTTATAAATGAATGAGGTTAAATGCATATGTTAGAGACAATGAGTACTGTTCATGTACATATGCACTTGGAGTGTGGTCCTGCCAGCTCCCTACCTTCCCATAAGATTATTACTTACACATGAATTCCTGCAGTTCTGAGCCTCTCTGCCATGCTCACAGGGTCCCTTCCAGAACCCCATGCTGGTTATCCATATTTCACAGGAAGAACCACTAGCTTTGTCACTTTTTTGGGTTAGGTATTATATTCTAAGAGCAGAGAATTCTTATTTGCTCCTTCTACAAGTGAATAAACACCAGGACTCAGAAAGAGTCTTCATTCATTGTCTTCCTACAGACATACCTCATAGATATTGCAAGTTGGGCTCCAGACCACCACAGTATATTGAGTCTCACGGTAAAGTGGGTTGTGACCTTTCTGCTGGTGGAGCGTCTTGCCTTCAACTGTGAAAACTCAACATCTGTGAAGCACAGTAAACAGGGGTACGCCTGCGTAGCTTTTTCAGTTCCAACTCCTATTACCTACAAGACAGACAGCCTTAATGCGGAAATTTAAGAAGCTGGGACTTTGCTAGGATAGCATGCTTTGTTTTGCAAATGCTATGAATGTTGCCCGTAATCTCTGTTGTAAATTTACCTCTCTCACAATCTTGTCAATGAGAGGATTTCTTAAAAACTGAATTATTTGGCCTGACCAGGCTGTCGCGCAATGGATAGAGCATCAGACTGGGACGTGGAGGATCCAGGTTTGAAACCCTGAGGTCGTCAGCTTGAGCACAGGGTCATCTGGTTTGAGCAAGGCTCACCAGTTTGAGCCCAAGGTTGCTGGCTTGAGTAAGGAGTCACTTGGTCTGCTGTACCTCCCCCCCCCCGCCCCCATCAAGGCACATATGAGAAAGCAATCAATAAGAACTAAGGTGTGGCAACAAAAAATTGATGCTTCTCATCTCCCTCCCTTCCTGTCTGTCTGCCCCTCTCTCTCTGTCCTTTTCTCTTTCTCTCTTTCTGTCCCTTTAAGTCCCTGTCACACACACAAAAATAAAAAACTTATTTGGTGATGGAAAAGACTTCTAAAACTTAGTCTTCATCCACTATTCAACAAACTATTGTCTATATTTACTTCCTCTGTTATACTATCAAATATTCTTATCTGTTGAGAAAATTTTTGCTCAATTAGCTGAGGAATAGTAGACATTTAAGAGTTTATTTGAGCAAAAATTGGTTTGAATTGGGCAGTGTCAAACTGAAAGAGGTTAGGAGTACTCCCCAAAATGAACTCTACAGAGACATTTATAGAGAAAAGAGAGAAGGGAAGTAAAGAAATCATTGATTGGCTATTGCTTAAAGCTGAGTTAGCTGTGATTGGTTGTCTTTAGCATTTTGATTTCATAACCTTGAGGCATTTACAAGGCCTAGATTCTGGTTTGTTTACATAGCCCACCAGGGCATTAGAGCTGTATCAATCTAAGGGCCTCCTTGTTAAAATAACTTAACAGTGTATAATTCAGGTCAATTTAAATTTAAAGGGAGCTCAGAGACTTTCTAGTTCATTCTCCTGTTGCACAGAGGAGGAAACAGAAAATCTCAGTCATGTGACTTCCCCAAGGCTAATCCACTTTTTAAAGTCAAAGAAAGACCTGGAATATAGACTTTGTGGTTGTATTTTCATTTTCCCCACTACTTCTTGCTGACTATTTAGTATTCTTCTCTTAAGCAGGTAAATGGAGATAATTGAAAGTTGTTTCTCATGTACATACACACAATTCTACAAGTCAAAACAATTCAAAGTACATATAAGGTAAGCAAAAGAGGGCTTTTTATAGCTGTCACACTTAAGCATAGATGTCCAGTTTCAAAATGTAGAGGCCTCAAATAGATGGCCAATAAAATATTATAAATCATTCCTAGAATAGTAAAATTTTATTTCTGGCAGTGCCAATTCTTGTTAGTTGTATGACACTAAACATCAAGTAATGCAATTTAATTGATAATGTAAATTATTTCTAAATATCCAGCATTGTGACACTGCAGTCAATACGGTCAGACAGTTTGTGTAATTCATGTATCTATTTGGTAGCTTGTAGGCAGCCTTCGAAAGAAAGACTGGTGTATGTTATAAGATTAAAGACTGAAGAAGGCAGCTGAAGTGTTAAGTACAAGGTACTAAGTGAATTTATAGTAATATCTAGTATTATCAGGTGCTTGGAATTGGGTTCTTTCATTGCATTAGAACAAAGAGATATCGTTAAAAGAGTTAAAAACACATTTTAGAAATACTCAGTTTTTTAAAAATAAATAAAGCATGTACTATAACTCTTGAATGAGATTTTTAAAATCTGTATAATAGTTTTAAAGTAAAAGAGCTATAAAATTTTCCTGGCCAAGAGGAAAATAAATATATTTTAAAGTAAGAATAAAAGGCTGTAATTTTTTGGATATAAAGTGTTACCTTTTCTTTAGTTGTGAGGAACAAATTGTAGTATATGAAATAATAGTTCTTAGTTTTTAAAAACAGAATTGGTCAATAGAAAAAAAGGAAGATAATGATTTTCTTGAGGTAATTGTATCTCATAGAACTTAATAGACTCTATAGAAAAAAAAGTGACCCTTTTATTGACCAAAGTAGCAATTTTATAAAAAAGACCTGCATCTTTTGTGTTGATTTCAGAAAGAAAGTGAATATTACCATAATGGGTTATTAGTTACTTGCTGGTATTAAGAATTAGCTATTGACTGTGCAGTAATACACATATTATTCAGATGATTCTCTCAATAGAATTTTTGTTTGGGGTTTCCAAATTGGGTTATTTTATGGGAATATCTCAGTACTGCTTACGTTTCACTTTGGAAATAATGTCTTAATAAATGTCTGCATACCTTAGGTTAGTAATAATACACTGAAATATTGTATACTATGTTGTTATATTTAAAATTTAGTTTATTATTCATTGATTCTTTTTTTAAAATTTTTATTCATTAACAATACAAAATTTAAAGTAAAAGTAAGTTAGAATATTAGAAAGAAAATCAAGAAGGGCATTTGTAACTTTGTTTAAATATTAACTACTTTATAACCAAATACAGTGAGAAAATGAAATAATTATGGTATGAATTATAGAAGATAGGTACTTCTGTGAAAAACAAAACTAAACCAAAGTCAGTTTTCAGAGAAGCAGAGAATTTAATGGAGAAAGAATTTTGCATGTTGGGCAAGTAATCAGGGTCCAAAACTCCATTATTTTATAGTCATAGAGAATATATTTAATTATTTAACAATCTAAAATGATCATTTGTGATTAAAATACGAAGTAGATATATATTATTTTCTTATACTTAAATATATATCAAGTTGAAAAGATAGGGATATTTCATAGTGTGTCAATGGTTTGTTCCAGCTGGGAACTAGGGCCTAACAATGTCAATTAGAATCAACTTTTTGGAAGCTGATTGTCCAGTTAATCTATTTCCATGTCTTTTTTCTCATTATTTCTCTCTATCACCCCCTACCATGCTAGCAAAAATGAGATACAAATAGCTTTGGAAGCAAAATTAGTTGATTTTGCATAAAACCCTAAGATGAATATTAAGTATGGTTGAGGATTTAAGAAAATCTCTTAATTTAAAGAGAAATTAGGCATTCTTTGAAGATTTTACTTATACATGCATTTTATGCCTGATTTCAATCTGTCTATTTATACCTTGCAATAAAATGTTGTCAAGTAATGGCAGAAATACATTGTAAAATGAATTTTCTTTTTAATAAATAAGTATGCAATGATTGAGAAATGATTTTAATGATACTTTACACATTAAGTTCTTGATTATTTCCACTGTTAAATAATAAAATGAGGTACTTTCAATTCAAATAATCAACTTTTTACCTGATAATAAACTTTGGATTTTGTTTGAGATATTTATTTTATGTAATTTATACCATAAATTATTCTTTTACTCTAGCCTTGCAACTGGTGGGCAAATAAATACACACAACAGGAAAACACTTTCCTTTCCATTCAGGGCTCCCAAAGCCACTTACTTTCTCCCAGTTTCCCTAAAATCAAAGGCCCCCACCAGTCTAAATCACTTCTGGCTCCCCATCTGCCAACATGGCTTCTTATACTCTGCACAAACTGGCTTCTCCTTCAGCACACTTCCTTCCTGCTATCACTCTGCAAAAACATGGCCTCGTTCTTCTTCCCCTTCTTCCTCATTCCTAAAACATTTTGGCCTGAAAACCCCTCCTCTGGTACATATTAGCATAACAAAGCCCCTTCCCAAGCAGGAAGGTAATTAGCAGTAACACCTGGGCAGCATCATTCACATGGGCAGTGCTATTTTTAACAAAGTGAGCATAAAATCACATTTTACAAACTTATTTGCCCAATAGTAAATAAAATTTCATTATATTTTAAAATATTTTTATCTTGATGAGAGTTTGATAGTTTTCCCATCAATAAATGATAAATTTGAAAATAATAGAAGAAACATAAGTTTAATAATTTATTATATTTAATTATACTAGAAGTGAATGCATATTTTAGTATTTACAAAATAAAAACTCAAAGGAATGACATAAATAGATTCTACTTAAACTTTATATTTTACTTTATTCAAACTATTTGATGATCTCCTTTTGTTAAGTAAAATAATAATTTATTATGCCAATATAATAGAAATTAATGGTCTGAATAAAATGGTAGATTTCAATTTCTTTATTTCAATCAATATCAACCAGTGACCTACATAGTGACCTTCACTATAATTTTCAAGTGATTTAAATAATTTTGACTGTATAATAAACAATAATTTTAAAAGAATAAGAACAAATATAAATATTTTGTGTTTCTAAAAATTAAAGTTTTCATTTACTTTGATAAGTAATGAGATTATATCACCCCATTTGTAGAGGTCCTGAATAGAAAAATAAAATAGAGACAGAGTTCAGTGCCCTGAAGCAAAGGCCACAGTGACCTTACTGACAAAAGTACTGAGCACAGTACTGTGCTGAATGCAACACAAGAGGGACATTTGAGCTACTTCCTTGAGGTTTTGTCTGCTCTAAAAAAATTCCCCTTCCTGGCTTACTCACTCTTGTTCCTGCTTCTATTTTGTGTGTATCAATAAATACTCATAAGGACTGGGAGGTCAGGGCTGTCTCATGAAACCTGTATAGGGAATTGTGAGGCATTCTCCCCTAGGTCTCTTGGTGCACAGCTTGTGGTCTCTGAGAAGTCATTGTCTTTGTGACACTCATTAATAATACTTTTGCCCACTTTAGAGGTTATTATGTTTACTAAAATTACTGCATTTGATGACTTATTTTTTTGCACAAAAAGCTATCCAGGCAATTAACCATAGATATAATGAGCATTTCAAAGAAAAGAAGAGATGTGTGCACTTATAAATGATCAGTTCAGGTTTGTTGCCCAGTTTCCTTAGGAGTATTAACCTCCTGTTATTTGTTTGTAAGAGACCTAAACAAACCACAGCCCATTAATAATATAGCTTAAGAATTAGACACATATGTCTTGAGTTCAAATCCCAACTTCACGATTTATTAGCTTAGAAACAAGGAGAAATTTTCTTAACCCTTTCTAATTTTTTTCATTTGTGAAATGATTAACAATACTACCTGTCTTTAGCATTGTTAGCAAAGTTAAATGCCTAATTCATGTAAAACATGTAGAAAGTCTCTGCTCTTTAATAAGAATCATAATGCCATTTTATAGCGCTATTATGACAGTAAATGCTGTTCTATATGTAAAGTGATCAAAATTCTGCTTAGCATTTGGTAACTGCTTTGTAACTGCAAGTATTATTACTTTTACTTTTATTATTATGTATCATGATTATCCTAACCATTTCTACTGTAGAATAATCCCCTTATTATTATTATATAGTACAAATAATTGGTTAATGGTATTTTCTAAAATTTTCCATTTTCATGCAATAGTAACATTTTATAGACAGATATATGCTAGTCATGCCATTGCAGTTTACATGACTATATTAAGCTGCTTGGGCTGCCATAGCAAAACACCATAGATTGAGTGGCTTTAACCACGGATGCTGCTATCACTTTCTGGCAGAGAGCAAAGGGGTCCTTTGCCTGAAGCACAAAAGGGGTGTGTGTAGACCTTCTCCCTGTGTCATGCGGGCTGAGACCTGCTGGCCATGGGGGACCAATGCTCACAATTGAAATTGATCTTGCTCTGCCTCATCCCTAAAGCAATGTTTCATCCAGTGCTTGAGTGGGTCATACCTCTCTTGCCTACCCCAACTTCTGCAAACCATGCAATGGATTGGCATCTGGGACTGCTGCTACTGGGGATAAATACCAGATATCATTTGCTCAATATTTTCTTAAAAAAAAAAATTGTATTGATTTTAAAGAGAGGAAGAGGGCGGGAGATAAAGGCAGACATAAATCTGTTCCTATATGTGCCCTAATTGGGGATCGAACCAGCAACCTTTGCAATTTAGGATGACGCTCGAACCAAGCTAACCAGCCAGGACTGCTCAATATTTTCAAATGAGGACACTGAAGTGTACTCTGTTTTTATCCTTGTGGTACAACTAATTGCCTAGAACTACCCCTTTCTTTCAAGTGTTTGCAGTTCCTTGTGAGTACTTGTTTCACCATGATTATTAATGCTCCAGGGAAGATACTAGGATTTCCAGATGCTGATATTTCTTGAGTTGTTTCTGAGATGATCAACACTATATAGCATGTTCCATGTTGTGTAAAACACAGCAAGAATTTTTTATTATATGTTATAAATAAAATTAAGTTATATATAAAGAAGAAATGTAAAATCATTTATTTACAGTTAAAAATTATTCCAGTCATTGAAAAATATTGCACTGCTAAAATTAACTAGTTCAATGTGTTTAATTTAATTTTTACCTTGTGTTTGGAACAAAAGATCAAACAGAGTCAGATTTTGTGAGTTATAAACGCTGTCATCATAATCTTTTACAAATAACTACTAAACAACTACATTTGATGAAGTTTACTTTTAGAAGACAGCATATGAACAGCCTACAGTCCATTTTGGGTCATAAAAATGAACTGGCAGCAAATTGATCAGTAGAAGCAGCCAGGGATTTAGATTTTGGCTCCCCAACTCCATTTAGATATTGAATAATCAATGATTCACCGGTTCTTGTATATAACTTTGGCCACATGATTAGTTGAAGATCAAAATTATCTTTATTATGCAAATGCCCTGAAATAACACAATACACTTAGTAGCTCTGTACCAAAAGCCTAGCGCTCTACAATATTCTAAATAGTGTTCCATATGTGTGGGTTGTACAATTGAAGACCTTGTCGGGGAGGTTCAATGTATGGAACACTGGTCCCAAGTTTTACTATTAGTTATACCACTCATTTGTCTCACTGAAGTCATTTGATGCTCCTATTTTATTTTTATCTATAAATATAGCAGAATGCTACCCATGGAATAAAACATAAAAGGCTTTGAAAACAACACAAGATGTTTTATGTTCATTTGGCTAATTGTCTAAATGTGGCCTTCCATTTCTTCTGTTTCTGCATCTGGCAAGTGAGGGGATTGGACTAACACTGTGTTCTCTTCTCCTTCAACTAAGAAACAGTCTTCCATTCTAACTACAACTGTTGGTCTTGTCCCAGTTTCCTAACTGAAGACAGGTTATCTGGCTTCATTTTGCCTTGTCTTTGCACAGTTTCTTAGCATGAACTGACAAGGCACACGTACACTTAATTTTTTGTTTATCTATACTCTCCAAAACAAAATGACATTGCCTCAACTCTATATTAATTTTTTAATTGTAGAAAAAAATGAAAATCAGAGATTTTATTATAGAGGGTTTTTGTTATCTAGTTTTATTTATAGACATTACTTGTTTAATAGTCATTAGTATTTAAAAGAAAGGCCACATGTGGCAATTAAGTAAAATTTATAATTTTAAGAGAATTTAAAAAGCTAATTAACATATAGTAGTTTCCAAAAGATTTGAAACTCAGTCCCAGAGAGGTTATTATGAAGACTTAATAAAAGGGAAAAGAAACTCCAAACATTTTACATATTACATAAGAAAAATGCAATCAGCAATAAATGAACAAGTGAGATGTTTTATTTTAATGTCATTGTTGCTGTTAAAATAATTTATTTTACTTCTCTCAGTAATGAAACAGACATTTCTCATTTGAAAATCATTCATTGATTTGTTTTTCCTTTGACTCACTGAAAGATGCAGAAAGTGCCCTATTGTGTAATTGAAATGAGTTTTGAAACATGAAGTTGGCAACTCTTAAGATGAATGATATTCTGGGCTTCTTTTCTTTGAATAGCACGTTCTGAGGATGATCAGTCCTGTCTCCACAGGTAATATGAGAGAAGTTTAAGTTTTCTGACAGTATGATGCACTGATGATGTTTTTGAATAAATTTGAAGTTTTCTTTTCACTGAAATTCAGTGGTATATTCTAGTGTTCTGTTTGCTTATTTTGATCTTTGTGAAACTTTTGTCCTTACTATATTTCTTTCTTTTTATTTTTCTTTTCTTATCTTTGTGTGTGTGTGTGTGTGTGTGTGTGACAGAGACAAAGAGAGTCAGAGAGAGGGGCAGACAGGAACAGACAGACAGGAAGAAAGAGAGATGAGGAGTATCAATTCTTCATGGCAGCACCTTAGTGTTCATTGATTGCTTTCTCATATGTGCCTTGACCAGGGGGCTACAGCAGAGCGAGTGACCCCTTGCTCAAGCTGGCGACCTTGGGCTCAAGCTGGTGAGCCTTACTCAAAACAGATGAGCCAACACTCAAGTTGGCGACCTGGGGGTTTTGAACCTGGGTCATCTGTGTCCCAGTCCGATGCTCTATCAATGGTACCACTGCCTGATCATCAGTTCTCATATGTACCTTGAACAGGGGGCTACAGCAGAGCGAGTGACCCCTTGCTCAAGCTGGTGACCTTGGGCTCAAGCTGGTGAGCCTTACTCAAAACAGATGAGCCAACACTCAAGATGGCAACCTGGGGGTTTTGAACCTGGGTCATCTGTGTCCCAGTCCGATGCTCTATCAATGGTGCCACTGCCTAATCATCAGTTTCTTTCTCTCTTTCTTTCTTTCTTTCTTTCTTTCTTTCTTTCTTTCTTTCTTTCTTTCTTTCTTTCTTCCTTCCTTCCTTCCTTCCTTCCTTCCTTCCTTCCTTCCTTCCTTCCTTCCTTTCTTTCTTTCTCTTTCTGAAATATAAGAACAAATTTAGGTCTTAAAAATTGTCTTGCAGGATATGGCTGTTGATGCAATAATATAACATGACTCAGAAAAAGCTGGATGTTTCCTGTGTGAAATGACTTGTGTTTTGAAAAGGATCACCTTTAAGTTCACCTTGGATGAATGTCCTTTCAACTGGAAATGCAATACCTTTGGGTATTGAGTTGACAGACACCTTATTAGAGAACAGAATGCCAGACTCAGAAGCAAATCTTGGTCATTTGTAATGGGCTACATAGTGGTTTCTCCTGGTATTAATTATTTAAGAATCCCCACAAATTTTTCTCTAAAGAGGCAAATAGATTCTTTGGCAATATTTTTTAAAGAATGTGGATAGATTGAAGTAGGCAGGCAGGAGCATTCATTCACACACATCTCTTCTTCAGGATAATTTATTCTGCTTTTAATGAACATTACATTTTTATTTCTGTTTCCCTCTGACGAATGTGTAAAGGTGCTGTGGAAAGAGTTTAGGTTCTTTGCCAAGGAAACCTATATTTCAATTCCTGGCTTTATCATTTACACGCAACATCAACTCTTTGCTCTTCAGTTTCTTCCTGTGTAAAATGGAAAGAACATAGCATTTTTCTTCCAGAGCTGCCACTTGGATGAAATAAGGTAGCAGATATAAAGAGTTTAGTGTTTTGGTGGCACATAAAATGCATGTGATACATGTTAGCGAATATCATCCTGCCTTCTTCAATCCTTACCTGGTTCTGGATGGGAGAAAATAGATTAACATTTTAAAGCATAAATTAGCCCTGTGAGTGAGTCATCAAGGCTACATTTCTTTTCCCTCGGCCCAAAATTCTCTCCATAATCTTGTCACTATCATTCTCACATAGAAAAGCTAAAGCTTACCCATCCTTGAGGCCTCAGCTTTAATTCCTTTTTCTGTTTTATTTCGCTACACAAGGTTAGGTTTTCCATTTGTGCTCTCATAATGATCTACACTCTTTTACACACTCATTATAATTATAACTAATTGGGCAATTATTTCCCTTACTCCACCAGCTCCATGGGGACTGTCTTTCTAGTCAACCATTGTATCAGCAAGGCCTGGCAAGAAATTTGTTAAGCCAGCGTATTGAAAAGGACAATGTCAAGGCCTGTGCCTTTCATTTGTCAAGGAAATGACTGTGAAATGGTATTCTTATACTTTAAGGGTCTGCTTGCTACTAGCATTCTCTGCCTTCTTACCTCATCTCTTCTACCAACTGGAGAAACCCCCCCCCCTTTTTTTATCATCTGGTATAAGCTGATGGGTCTCCAACTTAAGCATGCTTCTGTTTTCACTATAGACAGGGCTTCCCAAGGCCTGCTCACCAGCAGTGTATTGTGTATCATGTATTAAAGATACATGTACCTGTATCTTAGCATCTTTTCTTCTCACAATTTCTCTGTGAAGTTCTTGCCAAAGCCCCAGTTTTTCAGTTACCAGTGCAACAGAAATGTATTGGGGTAAGCAATATGGCACTGGAGGCCAAAATTCTCTCCCTATATTCCATATTTGACTCTGAGAAGTGGAAAGGAGCTGACTATGTCTCCATGATCAGCTCTTTCCAACTTTAAAGAACATGTGGGCCATGTGTGTAGACATAGCCTGGATTGCTAGACAAGTCCATTCAACTCAGTTATTCAAACAAATTCTGAGTCACCATGGTTTGCAGTCATGTGCAAGTCATTGATCTAGACAATTCTTTTCTAGAATTTATATGCTCTATTAGGAGTTTCCTCCTCACTCTCAGAACATAAAGTTATTTATTCTAGAGGCACAAGAATTTAGAAGTAGTTGAATGGCAAGAAGTGTAGGAACTCTTAACTACATGTTAAAATGTATAATAAATTAGTGACCATTGTAAATGAAAATCCCAGTCAGTCTCCACCTTAACCGGAGGGTTACAGTGGATTAAATGACCTCTCAGTAAGACTGACAAATGCTTTCATGAGCTGTTTTACATTTTATCAATTGCGCACCCATTTTCTTTTCTGTGTTCAAAACACTCAGCTCTCTCAGACCAGGGAAAACATCAGTTCCACTAGTAACCCCTGTCTTCTCACTGAGACTGAGAAATGTAAGGTTATTTTATTTTTTTAGTGAGAGAGAGAGAAGAAGAGACAGGAAGGGAAGGAAATGAGTAGCATCAACTCTTAGTTGCAGTACCTTTGTGTTCATTGATTGCTTTCTCATATGTGCCTTGACTGGGGTGGTGGGGGGAAGATGTGCTCCAGCCAAGCCTAACCTTGGGCTTCAAGTCAGCAACCATTGGGCTCAAGCCAGTGACCATGGGGTCGTGTCTATGATCCCACACTCAGGCTGGCAATCTTGTGCTTAAGCTGGTGAGTCTGTGCTCAAACTGGCCCTGGGATTTTGATCCCGGGTTCTCAGAGTCCAGGTCAACACTTTATACACTGTACCACCACCTGGTCAGGTAGTTCAGTTATTTCTTAAACTTGATAACTTTTAGTAGAACTGCCCATTACTTGTTAATACCAAGGCAGTGAGAAGACTGCATTTTAGAAGAATATATATATATATATATATATATATTTTTTTTTTCTATGATATTCTATTTTATTACTCAGTAGGATTACACCCTTCTGGAGTCAGGAGAGAGTAGAGGACTGACTAAATTGGGATGTACTAAGACATGATCAATTCTATCCCAGCTTTACCAGTTATTAGCTGTATGAACTTGCATTAGATACTTTTCTGTTTCTCAATTTTCTAATCAGTAAGTTGGAGATTATGGTAGTACCTATTCCATAGCATTATTCTGGAAATTAGAATTAATACATTAATATTTTGAATACTTCCAAGTAAGTGCCCAGTAATTGCTAGCTATTATAATTAATGTCATTAAATTATGAATAGTTTTTCTTCCACAAATGACTTGAGTAGCTGTGTGCTCACTTGGTATTTCAGGCAGGTGATCATATAACCTCAAGGGGATTTTATGTCAATGTTCTAATTTATTCCAGCCACAGAATAACAGTTATTCTTTTCATGTAATTTAAGTTTGCACTGATATTTTTAAAACTACTGTTGGGCAGATAAAATATATTATACTCACTTTGTTGAAGGTGGCACTGCCCACATGGAAGTTTGT